>CM019746.1:3189854-4468131 GCA_009761775.1 Ficus carica
GCTAATTAATACGTACTTATAACTCATAGGCTCATCACTTCATCGAGGTAAATCATAAAGAACATAGAACACCAACAACAAAAACATTTTATTTCATGCTGTAGGTGAGATTTGTACTTACTTGTCTTATATGCTTAAACTTCTGGAGTTGTATCTCCTACTATGCAGATTTGAGAAATTGTCCTGATTAACAATATCTCATTATTAGATAGAGTTATAATAATATTACTTTATTATTTTTCTTTATTTTTTTTTTTAACCTATAGTGAACTTAATTTACTTACATCATAATTAACCTTAACAATTAATCCTTATTAATTATTAAGTGTTAAATAAATTTCGATTAATTATTATTCAATTAATTTAATTAATTAATTAATTAATTTAATTAATTAATTTTTTATTTATTTTAATTAATTAATTAATTAATTAATTATTACTTTATCAAATTAAGAAATTATAATTAAATTATATAATTTTAATTGACTTATTAATAATTATCTTGTTGATAATTTAATTATGTTACTTAAATATTCTTTCTCATATAATAATTATTAATTATTAATTCTAATATTAATAATTAATAATTTGATTTATCTAATAATTGGTGTTTGGTTAATCTCTAATTAATTATCCATAATTATTTTGATGATTAAATCAATTATTAATAATTAATGATTAATTAATCTCTAATTAATCATATATTATAATTATATAGTTATTCAACATAATAATTTTGATTATTATATACTAACCCTTATAATAAATTAATTAATTATCAATCAGTTAATTAATTAATTACCTTATTAATTACATTAAGTTATGTATTAATTAATTAACTAATTAATCCATCAAGGTGATGATGGGTCACCTAAGGGTATACCTCTCTTAGATTTATTGGGCTAGTCCAATCCCCTTGGTTATGTTCATTTAATTGGGCTAAAGTAATCTCTTGGTATATGTATAGTAACCATCTAGTATACTTTATCTTGGCCCATTTAAAACTTATGATTTAATTTTATAAAGTTAGGGTTTTCATATTATTTGATCATATACTTAAAATCAATTCATTTCATAACTAAATACGTTCATATGTCAAAACTTACTCTTGTGTTACATTTTAATGTTTAATCGTTTTATCGGTGTATGATTTTAACTTGTAAAATTTATTTAGATTTGAGTATAATTCCGTTTTCGACACTTGATAACTTATTGGAAAGCTTGAAATATCTATTTTCTGTATTTATAACTTGTTTTCCAAGATTTCAAGTATTTCAAATATTAATGTGGACGTTTTTCTAAGTGTCTTATGGTAAAATCTTAGATTCTTAGATTACACTACAATCTTAAGAGATTTATTAAAATTTATGTACATATCCGTTTTTAAACGTATGATATCTCGTTTTGAAGCTTAAGATGTCTACTTTACAGTGGTAAAGTTATTTCCTTTAGTACTTGAGTATTTCACATCATAAACTTAGGTTTTGTCACTGTTGGTCTCACATTTATACAATAAGTCCAGAATCATTGGTAAGATTAGAAAAATCATAACAATTTGTTTACAAGTCCAAATAAGACAAAAGATATGTCATTGGAAAGCTTATAATGTCTATTTTATATGATAAGAACAGTTTTGTAAAAAGATATGGTTTACTAACTCAAAATCTATAAAACCCGTGGCTAATACAGGGTTCCAGCAAGGATTTTGGGTTCGTAGCCCAAACTTGTAAAATTCGTCAAAAATTGCACATTTATCCGTTCAAGGCGTAAGATACCTTGTTGGAAAGCTTAAAGAGTCTAGTTTTTAGATCTAAAACTTATAATCCAAAATTTTGAGTCTAAATGGTTCGGAGTACAGTAAACCCGTGGCTATGCTATGGCTCGGAGGTTCATTTTCTCATTATTTTAGTGTCACAACTTCAAAGGCACATAACTTTTAACATATAAAAGCAAATCAAGTGATTCCAAAGCCTAAAATGAAGCTTATCCTCTGTAGAATCTTAATATATAGTTTATTTTTCATACTAAAGTTTCTAATGCATACTATATGACCACAACAGCTACGAACTTCAACAAGGTTCGTAAATCTTACCGAAATGCTCCGGGGGTCCTTTGAGATCTCGAACCTCACACGTTCTTCTCAAAACTTTTCCTACGTAAGAAGAAGTCTAATATTAAGATTATGACTAAACATCATACTTTAGTTCTCCCAAAAAGACTAAAACACGAAGAATACCACTAGGTTACCTTTAGTGAAACGTCCTCTAACTCCGTCTCTCACTTCTTCGATCTTCGGAACGGGGTTTCTTAGAACTCAAAAATGGATGAAGGAGAGTGCTTGAGGGGTGTTGGAGATGGAGAATAGTGTTGGTGGTTCTTGGTTTGTTTAGAGCTTGGTGGTGGTTAGAGAGTTAGGGTTTGAGAGCTTAACTTGTGTGAGAAAGAAAATGGAGTGTTAGGGGTTTGTGCTTAGCCAACTTTGGCCTTGAGAGAGCTGTCTTTTGGGGGAGGAAATTTGAAAAATTCTTGGCTGAATCAACCCTTGAATGGTCGGCAATTTGGGAGAGTCTTTGGGGTAAAACTTGGTTCAATAAAGTTGAGATGATGGGTCACTATCACTAGCCTCTTCCTTAGGTCAAATTGCCAAAAGAAACCATACCAACTCTTACATGTGGTTGCATGCATGCACCACTTTCTTCTTTTCTCCTTTGTTCACATTTTCCTTGGCTTTGCACTTCAAAAACCGACCACCCCCTTTGCTAGTCAAATTTTGTTTTGTTTTTCTCTCATTCAATTTCCCACCCTTGATCCAAGTTATCATCTTCATTCTCATCCATTGGATCTTCCATCACACCTATCATCACCCTAAATTCTCGTTGGTCAATCCTCACTCAAAGTTTAACCATTGATTTGCCTAGGATTCTCTAGCACCAAATCCACACCATTGATTTCAAATAAAACACAATGTTTGATCAATTTTCCACCTTTGGATTTCTTAAGAGTAAATACCAATAATTCATCTTCTACCTATGTGACACATCAATTCTTAATCACATCTCCAAAACTTAGCTATTAGTATGATCAAAATAAATTCTAAGATCACTAAATTGACCTATCAATAAAAAAAAATCGGGGTCTTTCCCAAAAATTATCGTTATCCCCCTAATACGACACATCGCATAAATTCATATGTCGTTCATGATCTTGAAATTTGATATTCATCAAAACAATTTATTAGAAGCATATTAATGAAGAGATCATAATAATAATTCATGAATTAAGCTTATGAATTTCTAGGGCATCACAATAAGGGTCAATATAAGGGTTGTGATCTACAAGTCAAATTTTAATACGTTATATTTGCTCTCCTCCTCCTTCCCCATTCAAGAGAGATAATCCATAGAGCATCTTAAGATCCTAAGGAGATTTGACTATAGAATACTCCATCCTTCTCTAATTTGTCTCAATGGATTCAGGTATGCTTCCGATTAATTTCTCTTGATGATTTAACATGAGATCCTGAATAGTTTTCATCAATTAAAGTTTTCCCAACAAGTGGTATCAGAGCCGCGAGAAATATTTTCTCGCTTTTGTTGATGTATCAATTTCGGCCCTATAACTTTTTGGCCATACAGTATGTTTGTTGCTATATCTATAATCTAATATATACACATATATATATATATATTGAATTTTGGATTCAGATTTTTGGTATATATGTACACGTTCTCTAAATCAAAAAGTTTCAAGCATACTTCAATTGTGTGTGTGTGTATATATATATATATATATATATATATTATTATTATTTTTTTTTTTTAAGTCCGGATTTGGTTTTGGAAAGAAAAGTAAAAAGAAAACTTCTTTTGTTTTTCGCTTTGCTGGGTACAATATTAATTTCTGGATTCAGATTGGTTTTCTTGAAGATTCCATTTTAGGGTGAATGAACATGGCTAAAGGATTATGCCCACCTCGCTCCAGCCCCGACCTGGTTGACCGTGATCGTTGACCAACTAATTTGACTTTTTAAAAAATGTCTGATATTTAAAAATAAATTGATTGAAATTATTTGTTGTCAAAGTTACCTCTATAATGTAAATTTGTTTATTTTTTAATATTAAGATGTGTATGTCTATTGTTTATGCGAATAATGACCAATCCAAAAGAAGGTTGTTGTTTGGTCAAATAATAGGCATTCCTGTAGTAACGACATGCCTTACGTAGGCCGTTACCATACTTACCTTACTTAGAAACTTACTCTTATCTTATATAAAAATACGGAAAAAAAAAAATTTCGAACTTACTTTAAATCCCAATTTAATTTCACACTCATATATATGTACTTGATCAAGGCAAGTACTAAGTTTTTTAACCCTCTTAACACATTTACAAAATATACTAATTACTAGATATTAGTACCATCAAAATGTATATAATACCGACATTTATATATATATATATATATATATATTTTTAAAACGCATGGCGGTGTCCAACCCAGAGTTTCACAGTCCATTGTGCCCACTTCCACAGTCTTGCATCTCACATTACCAGTAGGCTGCTTACCTACAGCATAAACATAAGTTATGAGCCTTCGCCCAACAAGTACAATTTTTCTTCCGCAAAACATTTCCAATCGAAGAATGCATGAACCAATTATGCTTTCTTTATGCTTTCTTAGGTTACCATAATTTTGTGCCCTTACATAACATGAGTGTACGTATCATGGCGCGCAACCATGGAGTGATTGGGGCGGCCAATCCAATCCAACTCAAACCATGGACCAAACCCGCACTCGTGCCAGGTAGGTACGACACGAGAAAACTTGCTTAACATCATACTTGAAAAAAGTTTCTTATCATACTTGAAAACAGTTTCTTACTTGAAAACAGTTTCTTTCTTGAAAGCGGCTTCTTACTTGAAAACAGTTTCTTAAAAACAATTTCCTAAAAAACAGTTTCTTACTTGAAACTTGATCTTATTCTTACCATGTGATTTATCATTAGTGAGCATGCTTATATGATGCCACAAACGTAAATCATATGCATCACATATATTATTGCATGAGCTTTGAAAAACATGCAAAGCAGTAAAACAATTTTCCATTGCTGTAGGCGGAGTTGTACTTACAAGTCGTCCTACATTCTTGGTCTATCGCTCAACGAGGCGCAACAATAGGTTACACTCATGTTAACATAAACCATGACATACTTAATTGGTATCCAATCTGATTACTCTTGGTAATCATAGATACAAACTTTATTATAATAAATTGGTATTCTATCCGGTTACCTGTAGTCATGTAATTGTTACCATATTCTAAGTGACTTGGGCTTACTATTTCATTTTCTTGGATCCTAGTTTGGTCTCCAAACTGGTTACTATCTGTCATAGAATTGTTACTTACATTTTTAAGTAACTTTGGCCCATCTTATCCTTTTTGCTTAAAATACCTTGTTTTCTTGAAAAATATCTTGACTTCATAAATCAAGTATTATCTTGATTTATTACTTAAAATTTACTTGTGAAATCTCCTATGGATTAACCTTTAAAACTATTGTTCGTAAAACCGTAGTTTCTTTGTAAAAGAAGTTGTAAAACTGTAAAACTTTGAAAACTGCTTTTTAATTTGGTTGAAAGTATGTATGCAGGAATTTCTTGTATACTGCACAGTTTTGAAACTCCAGTTTTATCTTTAAATCGGTTTAGAATTTGAAAAAGTTTTCTTCATGAAAGTTGTAAATATCATTGAAAACTACAACTTTTGTTCTTTACCTAAAACTTAATTTTGTCTTTAACTCATCCATTTTTTCATTTGAAATTTACTGGCCGTGTATAAAATTGGGACCGGCCAGTTTTGAAAACTCAATAAAACAGAGGCCTTTGGAACCTTTTTTTCAAAAAAATGTCCATGTAGCCCCCTAAGGTTTTCCATTTTCTACAACTTTTCAGTTTTGACTTTTTCCATATTCGGCCTCTAAGGGGCTCAAAATCAGGTTTCTAGAAAACTGCCTAGTTAAATCCGAAAATTGGCAGTTTTGGATTTATTTTGATTTTCGTTTAAAATTTCGCACACACTACCTCAAACAGTCGAAACCATGAGCCTACATCAACATGCAGTGCATCGGATTCATATTTATCATTCAATCATTCACTTGTTTATCTTCATGAAAAACACAATATTTGATAACTTTCCAAGCTTATCAAATTGTGTTTTTAGGTTAATTCCTTAACCTACATATACATCAACATCATCATCTTCATCATTCATCATCATTCATCATCATACATAACTTCTTCCTACTTCAACATGTGAAGACATATTCACAAACACTTGGTAGGCACATGCAACCCTAAAACTCATTCTAGAGCATAAAAATTAAATTCATGCTTAGGGCTAGCATTCAAGATATCCTAAGTATAAATTTATCATCACCAACAAATATGTGATTTGATAGAATAGGAAACTTGTTTATTTGATTTACTAGAATCTTGGGAAACTGTTAGAGAAATTCCCATTAATTTAGAATCCTAACTTTTAGGGTTAGTTTCCTTTTTTGGTTAGTTTCTAATTTTTCTCCTTGTAATTAGCATAATTAGTTGTACTGCTTGTGTATAAAACCGTGTATAATTCTCCTTGAATAATACAATTGAAAACATAAAATTTCACATGGTATCAGAGCCATTTTCTCCTCAGTTTTTTCTCATCCTTCATTGCCGAAAACAGAACCCATTCTCCTTAGTTTTTTCGGCCTTCATTGATGGAAATAGAACCAATTCTCTATCACAAAAAAAAAATTATGGCCTTCATTGCCCGATTATATTGCGCGTCTCTCTTGAACCCATATTCGTCTCCCAATCCAATATGTCTGAGACAACCTCATCCCAAACCCTATCACAGATCACCTCTGAAGCAATCCCGTCTAACCCACCTACGGGTGAACTCCAATACATTCAGGCTACCAATCGATTGAATGGAAAAAATTATCTGAAATGGTCCCAATTTGTCCGAAGGGCAAAGGAAAGCTGAGACACCTTGTAGGAACAGGTCCGAAGGAAGGAGATCCCAGGTTCGATGCGTGGGAAGAAGCCGACTCCATGATCATGTCATGGTTATGGAACTCAATGAATCTCGACATTAGTGACACCTGCATGTTTTTGTCTATGGCAAGGGAGATTTGGGAGGTGATTCGACAAACATACTCAAAGGCACGTGATGCGGCACAAGTGTATGAAATCAAGATTAAGGCGAGAGCGACAAAACAAGGCAGCAAGACAGTCACTGAATATGCGAATCTCCTGCAGAATTTATGGCAGGAACTGGACCATTATCAATGCATTGAGACCAAATGCGCATCGGATGCAGCAATCTTGAAGGATTTTATTGAAAAGGATCGAGTTTATGATTTTCTTGCAGGACTCAATGTGGAGTTTGACCAAGTGAGGGTTCAGAATCTCGGAAAAGAAGAAGTACCATCACTGAATGAGACTATTTCTTTAATCCGTGCAGAAGAAAGTCGAAGGGGGGTTATGGTTGAACCCCAAACCGTGGAAGGATCTGCCATGGTAACGACAAAGGATCAGCCCTCATCAACAGTACCGAGAAACGGACGAGTTGAAGGACAAGGACGAGATCATAAGGAGAGTCTTCGGTGTACCTACTGCAAAAAATCTAGGCATACTAGAGAAATGTGTTGGAAATTACATGGAAAACCACCAAGCCGTGAATGGGGTTACAAAGGTGGACAACCAAAGCCTCAAGATCGCGCTCATTTCAGTGGACAACCCACGGAACAGCCAAGTCAAGAACAAGTAGTAAACCAGATGGAATTTAACAAGGATGAAATAGAGAAGCTAAGGGGACTTCTCGGTTCCCTGGAGAAGACTGGTGGTGCTTGTTCTCTTGCATTCTCAGGTAAGTTCTCTACTCAAGGATTACATGTCTCCGATAAAGTTATTCAGGAATTATGGGTGATTGACTCCGGAGCCACAGACCATATGACCCATTCTTCATTACATTTTTGTACCTATTCACCTTGTCCAAGTAATCGGAAAATAATAGTGGCTGATGGTTCTCTCATCACTGTAACCAGCCTTGGAAACATTCAACTCAGTCCATTCATTACTCTAAAAAATGTGTTGCATGTCCCGAAATTGTCCACAAATTTAATATCTATACAAAAGCTTACCCATGACATGAATTGTAGTGTTTTCTTCTATCCCTCTCGCTGTATATTTCAGGACAAGGTTTCGGGGAAGAGGATTGGATTTGCTAAGGAAAGGGACGGCCTCTACTATCTTAAAGAACCAAGAACATCTAGCATTATCAAGAATAAGTTACCTCTGTCACTTCTCTCATCCTCTAATAAAGACACCATTTGGCTTCATCACTTTAGATTAGGACATCCATCATTTGGAGTTTTGAAAACTATGTTTCTTTCATTGTTTAAAGGGCTAAGTGCCGACTTTTTCCATTATGATGTTTGTGAGTTGGCAAAACATAAACGTGTTTCTTTTCCAATTAGTAATGAAAGAAGCTCCATTCCTTTTTATTTGA
Organism: Ficus carica; assembly: GCA_009761775.1. Taxonomy (NCBI): domain Eukaryota; kingdom Viridiplantae; phylum Streptophyta; class Magnoliopsida; order Rosales; family Moraceae; genus Ficus; species Ficus carica. The sequence continues at coordinate 3,198,412 of CM019746.1, forward strand.
TACATAGTGATATATGGGGGCCTTCCACAATTCCAAATGTGCTTGGCTCATGATGGTTTATTTCCTTTATAGATGATTACACTAGAGTCTCTTAGATTTTTCTTATTTAACAAAAAACAGATGTGAGTAGTGTGTTACCAAATTTTCATAACATGATTCAAAATCAATTTGGGGTTAAGATAAAAAGATTTAGATCGGATAATGCAAGGGATTATTGCAACCAAAATTTATCTCCATACTTTCAAAGAGAGGGGATTATTCATGAGTCCTCTTGTGTTAATACTCCTTAACAAAACGGGGTCGCCAAAAGGAAAAATGGTCATTTATTAGCTACAACCCGAGCTTTTCTTTTTCACCAAAACGTTCCAAAACATTATTGGGGAGAAGCAGTACTCACAATGTAAGAACCCGAAATTACGATAAATCTATGATTTCCTTTGAGACAAGGAAAATTTAAGATTTAATTATATATGACGATATGAAACTCATGATCTGAGTTAAATATCAGTATATGTTTGAGTTCCCGGTAATTAGCTACGAGACTCAATAATAATTTGCTTAGGCAAATATAGGCCTTTTTGGGAAAAAAGGACAAAATAGGAATTTTGACTTTTATTCCGATCAAAGTTGACCAAGGTTGACTTTAGGTTGACCAAGTTTGACCAAGATGATACTGCAGTGTAATTTATCGATATAGAAACTATACTGCAGAAAACTGTCGTTACGGACGATTAAGCGAGAATAAGGTTTGAGACGACGCTAGAGAAAAATCAAGTACGATTTTTAGGACATGAAGGACTAAATGGTTTCAAGTCCTAAGAAAATTCTATACGCAGTCCAATTTTATGCAAAGGAATTCTGGACTGTAGTCCAGTATAATAGTACTGTTTTGGTGAAAAACAGTATTAGTATTGATTAAGTTAGTAAGGAAATGGACTGCATCTCTATATTTAAGGATTTTTGGGAATTATGTGGACCATTATGTATGGAATTCAAGCCAAGTGGCTCTACCTTAGTCGCCACCTCACAGGGGCTAAAATGTAAATATTTTGTCCTTAGGGGCTAAAGTGTAATTTTTGGAAAATATGAGGTAAGCAAGTGATGTCGTCAAGATGATGCAAGCAAGATGATGTCATCAAGATGATATCATCAAGGTGAGGTAAGCATGGGTAGCTTGGTGAACAAGGCAAACAAAGCTTGTTGAACAGGGTTACTTGGTGACTAAGTAAACTTGGTGAACAAGCAAGCTTGTTGGACAAGCCATCTTTGGCTCACACAATGGCTTGGCCGGTCACTCCACCTAGGGATCAAAGAGCAAATTATTTTTGTTCATCAAGGACACTTAAGCAAATTCAAGATGAATTGTGGAAGCAAAAGTAATTATGGGAAATTGGAAATTTCCACTATAAATAGGGAAGGTTAGTGAACTTCCCAAAAGTTTAGTTCAACTTCAAGTCTTTTTCTTCTCTTCTTCCTCCCATAGAGCCGAACCTAAAAGTGAGAAAAGAACACAAGAGTGGTCGGTTTTTCTTGAGAAGAAAGCTAGAAGAAAAAAAAAAAAAAAAAAGAGAAGCAAGAAAGGATGAGTAAGGTAAGGCCGGATTTTTAATTGAAACACCAAGGATGGTGGCTGGAATTTGGAATCCACTTAGCCAATGAAGGCGGCTGTGGTGGTGAGAAAAAGGGACAAAAGTGATAACCTGATTCTTGGGTAAAGCTCCAAGAAGATGGCTGAAAAATTCGGAAACCCACCAAGCAAGGAGGCTGCCGGTTCTAGTAGGTGGCAAGGGAAGGAAAAGATGAACCAAATTTAGTTCAAATTTGGTGGTTGATCAAGGTAAAGTTTCCTTGGTACCCTAAGCCCTTTAAATTATGTTGCAATTGGAAATTTAAGTGTATTTGAAGCTTGGATTGTAAGAGCTTAAGCTCACTTTATTTCCAATGCTTTAGTTTAGAATTTTCAGTTTATGTTTGCTTAAGTTATTATGTGATGTTGCTTAGCTTGATCATGTGGTTGTGATTAATAGGCTTTGCATGATATGTGATTAGAATTGCATGAGTTAGGATTGTTGTATGCTTTATGATTAGGGTGTATGTCCCCAATATGTTCTAGTATGTTGTATGTTATGTATGTTAAGTTTTGGTTGGATGATTGAATGATTATGCAACCGAAATTGTTACAAACCCAAGTTGGTGCAAAAGCACCCAAGGGTTGCATGGAAAATTATGGTTGAATGTATGGTTATGCATGATGAGAAATTTTACATTAGAAAGCGCTGCATGTTTGATCTTAGGCTCCCGCGGTGGCTGGTTGAGTTAGATTGCGCGAAATAGGACGTAAAATGAATTTAAGTAAGAAAACTGCCGGCTCGGGTAAAACTGGCCAGTTTTCTGGCAAGCCGGATTTGAGGCCCTTAGAGGCCGAATTTGAAGAAAGTTAAAACTGAATAGTTGTAGAGAAAGATTTTTCCTAGTGGACAACGTGGACAGTTTTCTAAAATAAGGCTCCAATAGCCTTTGTTTTCATGAAAAACCGAGCCTGGTCTGCCCAGACCCAGTGTGGTAGCAGGGTGCACGGCCAGCAGGTTTCAACCTCAAATATGACTAAGTTAATGACAGAACTGGGTTTTGTGTAAAGAACCAAAGTTGTTTTATGTTTTAAGATCTAAACCTTTCATGAAGGAAGTTTTCCAAGATTCTAAGCAGATTTTTTAGTAAAACCTGATTTTCCGAGACTGTGCAGGAAATAGGAAGTTCATGCACAAGTTTTTCAAAGGACAGTGTAAAAGCAAGAAATCCTTGCACATGCACTGACACTTAAGTTAAGAAACTGTTTTTAAGAATATGTTTTCTAAGTTTGATAGTTTTTAACTGTCTTTATTTATAAGTTATGGTTGTGTTTAATTACGGTATGTATAAGAATTAATGCAAAGTATAACCTATAGTAACCAGTCAGGATACCGAGTTATTGGGTTGGGCCTTACCCTATGGTTATCGATAGTAATCTAGTAGGGTGTTACTCTATAAGTAATAAGGCCTTAGTAAGATTAGTAACCTAACGAGTTACTGTTTATGTCCAGTTGGGCCATGAGCCCTAAGGTTACGGCTAGTAACCGACCAAGTTCTTTTCAGTAGTTGTGGGGGACATATACCTAGGATTATCATGGTTGTTGGTTGGGATACCAACATTTAATAATTATGATTTATGGTAAGATAGAATGTAAATGATTCTTATCTTACACCCTGTTTGGAAACAGGAGTAGGAACTGTTGTCGTGCCATGTTGGGACGATAAATCAAGAGCGTAGGACGGCAGGTAAGTACAACTCCACCTACAGCATGAACAACATGTTTTGTTGCATGATGTGTTTTTAAGAAATCCTGAATTGATTTACATGATTTGTATGTTATGATGTTTACGATACGATGCAGTATGTTTATGTTACGATGCAGTATGTCATGGTACGGTGTAGTATGTTATGATGAAGTATGCTACGATACGATGTTTTACGCTATGAATGATGTATGTTATATTATATGTTTGATATCGTGACATCACGAGGCATGTTCACTGATATTGAACCACATGGCAAGAACAAGTTTTAAGATATGAGTTAAGACAAGTTAAGAGTGTTGTGTCGTACTGACTTGCCACAATGGCAGGTTTAAACGGTATGTTCCATGGTTTGAGTTGGATTGGACTGGCTGCCTCAACTACTCCATGTTAAACGGTTTGTTTCATGGTTTGAATTGGTACGGACTGGCTGCCTTCAACCACTTCATGGTTATGTACCACAGTACGTGCACACATGATATGTAATGAAACAGAATTATGTTAAAATATGGAACCATAATTGATTCATAAGAAATCATAACCGGTTTATGCATTCTTGCACTTACATATGCATTGCGGATTGAATATTGTACTTACTGGGCATAAGCTCATTACTTACCTTCATGCTCTAGGTAAGCAACCTAACGGCAATACTTGATGAAAGACTGTGGAGAGGGCGCTGCGAACTGTGAAATGTGGGATGGACACCGCCACGGGTTTTGGAAAATTAAGTTTATGTTATGTATGTATGTTTATGATATGTTATGATGGTATGGATAAGGATAAGTTAAGTATGTATGGCAAGCGAGTTACCTCGTGTTGTACCGATCCGCATTAGGTCGGGTCTGGTCCACAGTTTACGGTTTATGTATGATAGCTTTTGAATGAAATGTGAAAACTCGGTACTCGGGTGAGTACATATGAATAAGTTAAGTTTATGTATGAGAATAAGTTTAAGTTATGTTTATGTTTAAGTTTAAGTTTAAGGTTTTATGTTATATGTATTATGTGATTTTATAAAATAAAATAAAATTCTTAGAAATGGGGTAAGTTTAAGTTAAGTAAGTAATATAACAACCCCCATTCGCGTGGTCGGTCCTACTTGAGTGGTCGGGGTGTTACAGATTCTACCCTCCTTAAAAAAAATTTCGTCCTCGAAAATTCGGATACTTCTAGGTGACTTTTCTTAAAATCCACCATAAATCCATAACGGTTCATTCATGTTCCCATTTCAATACTATAATGGGATCATATCTCTTATACAGAACCATAATCTTACTTTCATATCATCATAATTCATACCTTCACACTTATCATACATACTTTCATGCTTATCATAATTTCATACTTATCATATGACATACTGCATACTTATAATACTTACTTACTTTCATACTGCATAATTTCCTTTCATACTGCATCACAAGAACTATATACGTAAAAAGCTGAGCAAATATATCATATAACTTGATATATTTTGAATAACTTATCATATCATATAACTTTTTCGTACTTGAAAAGTATATCGTATCATATAGTTAACTTCTCATACTTGGAAAGTATATTGTATCATATATGACTTTTTCATACTTGAAAAGCATATCGTATAATTTTTTCATACTTGGAAAACATATCGTATCATATAGTTTTTCCTTACTTGGAAAACATTTCGTATCATATATTCAATAGTTTCTTTCTTGAAACTTGATCCTATGCTACTAGAACCCTTTGCTTTTCTTAATGGCCCCCATCTTGGAACTCGTCCCTTTCTCAGAACTCATCCCTCAAGGATTCGGCCTTTCATAATGGCTCCTAACTCGGAACCTTTATGCTTATGACAACCCCTATCTTGGAATTTCTTCCTCAAGGATTCGGCCGTCTTACTTAACATGAAGGGGTTCTATTAACATGAGATCATAGTTTGAGCATCTCTTATAAAAATATTATCTTTGAAATTTTTCAAAGTTAATAATGGAAAAATCATAATAATTGGTATATATGAAAATATACTCTGTTTTTATATCATAATGCCGTTCGAGTGATGCATTGAAAAGTATACTTAAAACATCCAACTACTTCCTGGATAGTAGAAGCTTCTCTTATTGTTTCAGACTTTTCTTTCATAACACAAGGGCATAATCGTAATTTTTAGAAATATCTAAACTTCCCAGTATCACAAGAACTATCTACATAAAATTTCTTAGCATATCGTATCATAAAAATATCGTAACTTATCAGCTTATCATACTAGAGATTCATCACAATCTCATCATATCATATCGTATTGTAAGCTTAGCTTATCCACCACGCTTCCGCTGCGTAACTCTGATCCATTGGCAGTACTAATCCAAATGATTGGCAGTACTAATCCATAGAATCATTTGGATAAGCGTGCCAAACTGCAACATAACTGACGTATCATCTTATATACATATCATATCCCAGTATATCTCGATATCGTAGCAATGCATAATCATATAGGCGGTCCTAGGTGTTATAAAAATAACATTTAGGAACCTCCTCTCAAAGTACCCTATGCCAAGGCACCTTGCACGAGCCTCCTCATCTGGACGTCGGCTAACAAGCATAACCTGATGATACGTCCCTACAATCACATAATCTGAAAAGGCTCTTCATTCCGTAAAACCACTCTTTGGGTCCTATCGAAGATGCGGAGCTCCTCCTCCATTCCTCGGAATGCCAACGAAGCCTTGATGTCCTCTTTAGTACAACTGGGTTTAACACCAGGTACATATCTTTATCAAAAAAATCTTATAACCTCACAAATCAGAGTAAGAAAACAAACATACAAAACTGTGGCACTAGCGGCAGAACTGTGAAATTGGATGGCAGGAAACTCTCGCTCTGATACCATTCTCTGTAACGCCCCGACCACCCACATAGGACCAACCACGCGAATGGGGGTCGTTACACACAACTACAGACATAATCAACCGGTTACCTTCTAAAATGTTGGGATTTACTTCACCAATGGAAAGACTATCCCAGTTTTATCCTAATTTAAAGATCACTAATAATATTACCCCAAGAATCTTTGGTTGTACTGCATTTGTTCACATTCACAACAATAATCGAGGGAAGCTAGATCCAAGAGCTGTCAAGTGCATTTTCATAGGATATTCGTCCACCCAGAAAGAATACAAGTGTTATCACTCACCTACAAAGAAAGTTTTTGTCTTTATTGATGTCACATTTGAAGAACAGAAACCATATTTCACCCAACCTTATCTTCACAGGGAGTCTTTAGTAGAAGACAAGGATTCTTTCTTACTTGACTTACCAGATTTACCCACTTTAGTCTCTTTTCCAAGCCAACCTTCTCTGCCAAAACCGTCTCAACCTGAGTCATCACCCGAGTCATCCCCTTCACAGCCCGAGTCTCCAACCCAAGCTTCTCCAATCCAACCAGTGGCAGAGGATAATGAATCTCTTGATCCTATGATGTTTTCGCAGGTATATTCAAGAAGAAAGAGGAATCCTAATCCTGTGCAAGTTTGAGACTCAACTTCTAATCCTGAGAATGAGGTAAATACAGTTTCAAACCCTCTTCCTCAGTTGCCTTTTGATCATGATGTTCCTATTGCCATTAGGAAAGGTACAAGAGAATGCACTAAACATCCACTATACCCTTTAGCCAAATTTGTGTCATTTAAAAGATTCTCACCATCACACAAAAGTTTCCTTGTCAACCTAAATAACATTTATATTCCTAATACTTTATCTGAGGCATTATCTGATGAGAATTGGAGAAATTCTATGAGAATAGAAATGCAGGCACTAGAGAAGAATCAAACGTGGGAACTTGTTGATCTACCATCCGAGAAGAAAGCAGTGGGGTGCAAGTGGGTGTTTACAGTGAAGTATAAGTCAGATGGGTCCCTAGAAAGGTACAAAGCCAGACTCGTAGCAAAGGGATACACCCAAACCTATGGTGTTGATTATGAGGAGACATTTGCCCCAGTTGCCAAGATGAATACTGTAAAAATCTTGCTTTCACTTGCAGCCAACTTTAATTGGTATTTGGAGCAATATGAGGTAAAGAATGCATTCCTTCAGGATTTAATAGATGTTCCTCCAGGATTTAATGGGGAATTGAAAGGTAAAAAAGTGTGCAGATTAAAAAAGGCTTTTTATGGGCTTAAACAATCACCAAGAGCCTAGTTTGGAAGATTTGCCAAGGTGATGCTTGCTGCGGGATACAAACAAAGTCAAGGTGATCACACGCTCTTTATAAAGCATTCAGATTTAGGGGGAGTCACAGCTCTCCTTGTATATGTGGATGATATAATAGTGACAGGAAATGATGACGCGGAGAAGGAGGTTTTAAGAAGATGCTTAGTCAAAGAATTCGAGATAAAGGAGCTTGGAAGATTGAAGTATCTTTTGGGAATTAAAGTAGCTCATCCCAAAGAAGGAAAATTCATTTCACAACAAAAGTACGTGGTCGACCTCCTGAAAAAGACAGGAAAATCAGCATGTAAACCAGCTCCTACTCCAATTGACTCGAATCACAAACTCGGGGAGGCAAGTGAAGATCCAATAGTAGACAGAGAAATGTATCAATGACTAGTAGGAAAGCTCATATACCTTGCTCACACGCGACCATATATTGCATATGCTGTAAGTTTAGTCAGCCAGTTTATGCACAGCCTGAGAGAAGTTCACCTACAAGTAATCTAAAGGATACTACACAATCTGAAGGCTAATCCTGGCAAGGGGATCTTATACAGAAGAAATACAAGAATGGCTCTTGAGGCATTTACTGATTCAGACTCTGGAGGTTCACTTACAGATAGACGGTCCACTACAGATTATTGCATTTTTTTTTTTTTTTTTTTTTTTTTTTTGTAAGGGCTAAAGGGAGAAATTGAAAGAGAACTAAAAAATTGGGAGGTTTAACTAAATGGTTCAAGTTCAACCTCACAACACCCATTTATAGGTGAAAAATCCAAAATTTCTAACAAATTTTTTTTTTTTAAATTGCATATTTGACCCTAAAAACAAAATATTTGCCCTTTAGTCCCATGAGGTGGCCGGTCAAGTGTTGCTTAATTCACTAAAAAATCTTTTCATAATTATCCAATTTTCTATAATTACCAAAAATTCCCAAAATTAAATAATTATCTTTGGCGAGGTGTCCTCCAATTAGGGCCATGTTTGGCTAAAAACTCTTTTCATAATTATCAACTTTTCTATAATTATCAAAAATTTCCAAAATTAAATAATTATTTTTGGTGAGGTGTCCTCCAATTAGGGCCATGTTTGGCACTCCCTCCTAATATGCAGTCCATTTCCTTAATAATCCAGATGATACCAATACTGTTTTAACTATCAACAGTATTGTCATACTGAACTACAGTCCAGAATTCATCTGCACTTAACTGGACCGCGTATGGATTTTTCTCAGGACTTGAAACTACGTAGTCCTCCTCGCTCCAAATATTATTCCTGATTTTTCTAAAGTGATCTCATTCCTTATTTTTCATTCTGTATCCGCAATGACGGTCAAACACAATATAATTCCTATACTGCTTATTATACTGCAGTACCATCCTGTTCAAGTCATGAGTTATCCAGGTCATACATAGGCCAGAACAAAGTCATAAAATCATGATTCCGCCTCCTCGACGAAAGGCCTCATACTAACATTGAGTCTTATAACTTATAAGAACTAAAACATATTTTGATAAATCAGATCATATATTTCACACAGACATACATAGTACAGACTTAGATTTCCTTAGTATCAAGGGAAATCATGAGTCCGTCAAAAATTTTATCATTACACCTGTGATAATAGATATGTAACGATTATTAGACTTCTCTATGTGAGCAATGAGTCGGTCCAAAGAAAAGCTTATTGCTTGACAGGATTAATTGTCAATATTTGATTACTACATGGAAAGTACCACTTAGAGTTGATATTTCTGTCAAAAGACGAAATGTCAATGTTGTGCTAGATATCTTGTATTAGGGCTCACCATTATGAGAATTGTTTAATCATGTCATTTTTGAATTTATTAATTGAGTATTCTTGTGTTGTGACATGATTATTGATTGTGAACTTGTTATTTTGTCTTGTTATTGATATAGTTACGACTTCTGCTTCAACAATATCTTCCAATGTCAATTTCATTCCTATGCTTAATGGCATAAACTTCAAGAATTGGAAAAAGAACGTTATGATTATTCTTAGTCGCATGGATCTTGACCTTGCGCTTCGGGAAGAACGACCTGCACCTCTCAATGAGAAAAGCTCCACTGATGACAAAGTGAACGTGGAGAAGTATGACCATTCTAATTGCACGAGTCTTGTGATCATGAAACATTCCATTCCAGAAACCTTTAAGGGCTCTATGTTTGAAGAGAGAAATGCTATAAAGTTCCTTAAGGAAATAGAACAACGTTTTGTGAAAAATGAAACGGCTGAAACAAGTACCCTTTTGACTAACTTTGTTTTAATGAAGTATAAAGGAAAAGGGAACATAAGAGAGTACATCATGGAGATGTCTCATATCGCTTCCAAACTAAAGGCTCTAAAGACTGCAGCATATATCCTTAACAGGGTTCCAAGTAAAGCGACAGCTAAAACCCCTTATGAACTATGGACAGACAAGAAGCCTAGTATTAGGCAACTACACATTTGGGGTTGTCCAGCTGAGGCAAGGCTTTATAGGCTAAATGAAAAGAAACTGGACTAAATAACTGTAAGCTGCTACTTTGTGGAGTACTCTGAACGGTCAAAGGGTTTCAAATTTTATGATCCCACTACTAGGACATTTTTCGAGATGGGAAATGCAATATTTCTTGAGGAAGTTTAGTTTGTGGGGGAAGATAAGGTTAGAAACATTGTCTTTGAAGAGGAATTCGTTTATCTTCCTGCTATTGCTATTCATAATGATCAGGCTCCTATTCCTGACATTGTTCAAAATGCAAATATGAAATATCAAGACAATGTCAAAGAGCTCGCTAAGCAAAATGAAGAAATTATGCCTGAAGTGCAAACTCAACAACCTCAAGAGGATATGCCATTAAGAAGATCCACTAGAGAAAGGAGAAATGCGATTCCGGATGACTATGTCGCTTTTCTCCAAGAACATGAGGCTGATATAGGAGTGATGGAAGATGCTCTAATCAACTTCGAACAAGCCAAACAAATTTCTAATTCTCAAAAGTGGATTGAATGATGAGATGAAATCCATGAAGGACAATGACGTTTGGGATCTCGTCGAATTGCCTGAAGGTGCGAAACCCATTGGTTGCAAATGAATATTTAAGACCAAAAGGGATTCAAAAGGCAATGTTGAGAGATATAATGCTCGTCTAGTTGCCAAGGGTTTCACTCAAAAGGAAGGCATTGATTACAATGAGACTTTTTCTCCTGCTTCAACGAAAGACTCTTCTTCAGGATCATAATGGCATGTGCCTCATTTTGATTTAGAGCTACATCAGATGGATGTAAAGACTGTGTTTCTCAATTGTGACATTGATGAAATGATATAAATGATGCAACCAGAAGAATCTTTGGTCTCAAACAGGCTTCTCGTCAGTGGTATCACAAATTTCGTCAAGTTATTATTTCGTATGGTTTTGAGATAAATAAGGTTGATGATTGTGTATATCATAAGTTCAGTGGGAGTAAGTACATATTACTGGTGTTACATGTCGATGACATACTATTTGCTAGCAATGATATAGGCTTATTACACGAAACCAAGAGATTTCTGACAAAGAATTATGAGATGAAAGATTTTGGGGACTCCTCTTTTGTATCAGGCATACAGATACATCGAGATCACTCTCAAGGTATCCTTGGGTTATCACAAAAGATCCATATCGAAAGAGTTCTTGATAGATTCAGCATGAAAGGTTGTGTACCAAGAGATACCCATGTTGCTAAGGGAGACAAGTTCAATCTCAGTCAGTGCCCCAAGAATGAGTTGGAACGAAAAGAAATGAAAAAGTCTTATGTATGCTTAAGTATGCACGCGTCCAAACATTGCGTTCATAGTGGGAATATTAGGCAAATATTTAAGTAACCAAGGGATAGATCATTGGAAAGTAGCCAAATGGGTTATGCATTATTTGTAGAGAACAAATGATCACGTTCTCATTTATCATAGATTAGATCATTTAGAGATCGTTTGATATTCTGATTCTGGTTTTTCTGAATGGCAAGACAGTAAAAGAACCACGTCAAGCTATATTTACCTAATAGCTGGAGGAGCTATTTCCTAGAAGAGTGTTAAACAGACACTCATAGCTTCTTCCACTATGATAGCTAAGTTTGTAGCATGTTATGAGGTATCTAATCATGGGATATGGCAGTGAAATTTTGTCACTGGACTGCAAATTGTGGATGGTATTGAAAGACCATTAAAGATATATTGTGACAATAATTTGGTTATGCTTTATTCCAATAACGACAGAAGCTTTGTGAAGTCGAAACACATAGACATCAAGTTTCTTTTTGTTAAAGAAAGAGTTCAGAGTCATCATGTGGCTATAAAACATATCAGGACAAACTCTATGATTGTGGATCCGCTTACTAAGGGTTTACCACCCAAGGTCTTTCATGAGCACACTACTCATGTGGGTGTTGTTTTATTTGATGATGTGCATGATTAGTGGGAGTTTTGATATGAACCACGCCAACAAGTGACGAAACCCGATACCAAATATGGAAACAACAACCCAAGATCTTTCAAGTTTGATAGAAACCGCGACCCGTTGCTTAGCAAAACAAGGACCTTGGTATGGTGATGTAATAACCAAACTTTTGACGGACTCATGATTTCCTTAGATACAAAGGAAATCTAAGTCTGTACTATGTATGTCATTGTGAAGTTCATTATCTGATTATCAGTATATGTTCGAGTTCTTATAGTGTCATAAGACTCAATGAAGATTTATCAAATCAAGTATGAGGCCTTATGGTGAAAAAGACAGAATCATGATTTATGATTTTGTTATGGCCAATGAATGACCAGAATAATTTATGACATGATTAAGACGGTACTGTAGTATAATAATCAGTATTGAAATTACACTGTGATCGACTGTTATTGCGGATGCAGAATTGAGAATAAGGATTAGGATCACGCTATAATGATCAGGAATAATATTTGGAGCAAAAAGATTAAGTGGCTTCAAGTCCTAAGAAAAACCTATACGCGTCCAATTAAGTACAAATAAATTCTGAACTGCAGTTCAGTATTACTAGACTGTTGATAGTTATAACAGTATTTTTACTATCTGGATTATTGAGAAAATGGACTGCGTATTATGAGAGAATGCCAAACATGGCATTACTTGGAGGCCAAGTAATTATAGATAATTATGTAATTTTGGGATTTATTGATTTTATGGAGATAATTAAAAAGATAAGTATGAAAAGTTTTTTGGTTTAAGCCTCCACATGGCCGGCTATTTTGGGACTCAAATGGCAAAAAAATTTGTGTTTAAGGCCAAATTTGAGCCATTTAGTTAGCTTCTCATCTTTTAGTTCTCTTCTCATTTGTCTCTATAGCCCTTTAAAAAAAATAAATAAATAAAAGAGAGAGAGAGAGAGAGAGAGAGTTAGAAGACCTAGTGTGGCCGGTTGTAGTATGGAGAGGTAGAGCAAGGATTTCTCTCATTCAATGACTAGAATCAACTTTTCCAAGCTTTAGAGGTATATTTTTGATCCCCTAACTAAGACTTTAATTAGTTTTGGTTTGAGGAATTTATATGTATTTCAAGTTATGGGAGGTAAGTGCATAAGCTCATGTTCTCTTATTTTCCTGTATTATAGCTTTTAATGTTTAATTTATGCTTGGGTTATCTTGTTTTACTAGCTCTAAGAATAAGTTTGATTTTATGCTCTGTGATGAGTTTTAAGATTTTGTGCATGTGATTATGCTATCATATGTTTAAGTATGAAGATTTTATGTATGTTGGTTAAGCAATCAACCTAAAGACACAATTTGGTAAATTAGTAACCTATCAATATTGTGTTTTTCAAGAACATGAGATAAGTTAATGGTTGAATTTTAAGAATGAATCCGACGTACTACATGATGATTTAGGCTCACGACTTCAACCATTCGAGGTAGTGTGTGCCAATTTTTTTAAACAAGAACCAACAAAATACAAACTGCCGGTTTTCAAAAAATAAATTGGACAATTTTCTGAAAACTCAATTTTGAGCCCTTTAGAGGCCAAATATGAACAAAGTTATAACTGCAAAATTGTAGAACACAGAAAATTCTAGGGGGTAGGGTGGATAGTTTTTGAAAACAGGACTCCAAAGGCCTCTTTTTTTATTAGTTTTTAAAACTGGTCAGTCTAGGTAATGTACACGGCTAAAATTCTTCAAGGAGAAAAACGGGCAAGTTAAAGACATATTTAAAAGTTGTAGGTTTCGATGAGATCTACAACTTCCATAAAGAAAAATTTTCCAAATTCTAAACTAATTTAAAGATAAAACTGAATTTTCAAAACTGGGTATGGAAATATAAATTCCAAGACACATACTTACAATTTAAAAGGCTATTTTGAAATTAGTTTCCAGGGTTTTACGACTCTTTTTGAAAGGAACTATTGTTTTACAAGAAAATAGTTTCGAAGAGGTTTAAATCCATTTAAATTACACAAGTAATTTTTAAACTTTAAAAAAGGCAATCTCAAGGATTAAATCAAGAAATACTTGATTTATGGAGCTAAGGTATTTTCTAAGAAAATAAGGTATTTTTGAGAAAAGGAAAATAAAAATAGACCAAAGTTACTTAAGAATATAGTAATAATTCTATGACTGGAGATGGTAGTCGGTTTGAAGACTGGTTTATTGTTTAATGAATATGTTATGGTTTGTAGTAAGGTAGGACGATTCTTACACCGTGTTTGAAAATAGGAATATAACCTGTTGTCATGCATTGTTGGAACGATAGATCAAGAGCATATGACAACTTGTAAGTACAACCCCACCTACAACATAGGCAAAAATATTTTTACTGCATGGCATGTTTTCTAAAGCTCATGCATTGATGTATATGATGCATATGTTTTATGCTTTATTATTGTGGCATCATGAAAGCATGCTCACTAATAATAAATCACATGACAAGAACAAGACCAAGTTTTTAAGTAAGAAACATTAAAGATTCAAGTTTTCAAGTATTAAGACAAGCAAGTTTTCTCATGTCGTACCGACCTGCCACGAGGGCGGGTTTGGTCCATGGTTTGAGTTGGATTGGACTAGCCATCCCAACCACTCCATAGCTGCGCACCACAGTACGTACACTCATGTTATGTAAGGGGTCCAAAACTAAGCTAATATAAGAAAGCATAATTGGTTCATGCATTCTTTTACTAAGATCATTTTGTGGGAAAGGAAGTTGTACTTGCTGGGTGAAAACTCATAGCTTATTTTTATACTGTAAGTAAACAACCTACCGGAAATGCTTGATGCAAGACTGTGGAGAATGGCACAGTAGACTGTGAAATTTGGGCTGGATACCGCCATGTGTTTTGTAAAATATGGTTGTGTTATGTTATGATACTTTGATGGTACAGGAATCTAGTAATTAATATGATTTGTAAAATGTGTTAAGATGGTTTGAAAACTCAATACTTAACTCAGTACATATGGAAGTATGAGGTTAAGTAAGGTTTTAAATTTAAGTTTAAAAAAAATATTCGGTGTTTTTTGAAAAATAAGTTTGAGTTTAAGTATGGTTAAGTATGAAGTAGCAGCCACGTAAGGTGGGTCGCCACAGGTGAAGACACCATAAACGGTTATGGAAAGTCCGTTTGATAAGTCAATTTGAACGCCACAAGGAATCCTTAATAAGTTCGGATAAGTTTCTTCAAGAACTTAAGAAGAATAACTCACAATATGAATAAATATCAAAAACTACCTTCCTTTAACTGAGAATCAGCCTTATATAGCCAAAATCACAATTTGTAAAATTCCTAATCTACCTTTTAAGATAAACACGCCTATAATATAATCTAGATTAAGAGACTAAAATTCAAATTTTAAATTGAAACTTAAAACTAAAATAAGATTACAAAGAAATCAAATCTTGATTAGATCTTCTAAACTTCTAGAATCTTGTTTTGTATCTTGAACTTCTTGAAATCTTGAAAATGTAATCTTGACTTGATTCTTTGTTGGAAAACAAACGTTCACATCAGCCTTGGCTCTCTTTCGGATCAACTTTGATGAGTAAAATCAATCTTTGTTGACCATCAGTAGTGAACACACTCTCTTCTTGTTGTAGAACTCTCCGAACTAAGTTATTCAGTTCTTCTTTGAATCTTTTAGCTCGAGCCCTCGTCATCGGACCAACTGGAACTTGAATTGGTTCATGAGTATTTGTTTGAGCCTTGATGTCCTCATCATCCGCCCCCCTCCTTCCTCTCGAGAAGAATTTGACCTCAAATCATCACTTACATAAAAAGAACTTAATTCAGTAACATTGAAAGTAGCAATAAAATTGTACTCACCAGGTAAGTCAAGTCTGTAAGCATTGTCATTGATTCGTTCTTGCACTTGAAAAGGACCATCTTCTCGAGGCAGCAACTTAGAATGTCTTTGTGCTAGAAATCTTTCTTTCCTCATGTGTAACCACACCCAATCACCGGGTTCAAAAACCAGGTTGTGACGTCCTTTGTTAGCTTGCTTGATGTATTGTTTGGTTCTCCTCTCTATGTTGAGTCATGCCCACTCATGGAGTTGCTTCACAAATTCTGCCTTCTTTTTACCATCTAAGTTCACATGCTTGGAAATAGGTAAAGGTAATAAATCTAACGGAGTTAAAGGATTAAAACCAAAAACAATTTAAAACGGTGAGAACTTAGTAGCAAAATGAATGGTATGATTATAAGCGAACTCAATATGTGGTAAACATTCTTCCCAAGTCTTAATGTTCTTACTAATGACAGCCCTCAACAAAGTGGATAAAGTCCTATTAACTACTTATGTTTGACCATCGGTTTGAGGATGACAAGTAGTAGAAAACAAAAGTTATGTTCCTAGTTTATCCCATAATGTCTTCCAAAAGTAACTTAAGAACTTAGCAGCCCGATCGGACATGAATGTCCTAGGCATACCATGTAACCTCACAATCTTCCTAAAGAACAAATCTGTCACCTGAGAAGCATCGTCAGTCTTATGACAAGGGATAAAATGAGTCATCTTAGAAAACTGATCTACAACCGCAAAGATTAAATCCCTTCCACGCCTACTCCTAGGTAAACCCAAAACAAAGTCCATTGAAATATCAATCCAAGGTGAACTAGGAATAGGTAGGGGTGTGTAAAGACCATTCGGCTGAACCCTCGATTTAGCTTGCTGATAAGTGACACATCTACCACAAAATCTCTCAACATCCCGTTTCATGTGTAGCCAATAGAAATGCTCCTGCAACATAGCTAGGGTTTTAGTGACTCCAAAGTGTCACATTAACCCTCCACCATGGGATTCCCAAACTAAAAAGTCTCTTATTGAATAATTAGGCACACATAACTTATTTTCTCTAAACAAGAAGCCCTCATGCCTATAGAACTTACCCTCTGTAGATTTTTCACAAACACTATAAACTTCCCCAAAGTCGTGGTCATCATGATAAAGCTCTTTAATGTGCTCAAACCCAAGGAACTTAGCATCAAGAGTAGAGATTAAGGCATACCTGCGTGAAAGTGCATTCGCAACCACATTTTCCTCACCTTGTTTATACCGAATGACATAGGGAAAAGTTTCAATGAACTCAACCACTAAAGCATGTCTCTTGTTCAGCTTGTGTTGACCTTTCAAATGTTTCAAGGATTCATGATCCGTACGAATCACAAACTCTTTTGGCCACAAGTAGTGCTGCCTTGTCTCTAAAGCTCGAACCAATGCTTACAACTCTTTGCCATAAGTGGGGTAGTTAAGTGCAGCCATGCTTAGCTTCTTGCTAAAGTACGCAAGTGGTCTCCCATTCTGCATAAGAACAGCGCTTATACCTACACCAGAAGCATCACATTCGATTTCGAACGTTTTAGAAGAGTTAGGTAAAGCAAGTAAAGGAGCGTGAGTAAGCTTGTGTTTAATAAGCTGAAACACCTTCTCTTGTTCTTCACCCCATTTGAATATAACGTTCTTCTTAATAACTTCGGTAAGCGGCGCAACGATGGTGCTAAAATCTTTCACGAACCTTCTGTAAAAACTAGCAAGTCCATGAAAACTTCTAACATTACCTACACTGGAGGGGGTCGGCCACTCTTGGATGGCTTTGATCTTCTCTTCATCAACCTCAATACCTTTAGCACTCACAACAAAATATAGGAAAACAAGCTTATCAGTGCAGAAAGTATACTTTTTGAGGTTAGCATATAACTTCTCCTTTCTAAGAACATCCAAAACCGAATGCAAATGTGAGACATGATCATACAAACTCTTGCTATAAATTAGAATATCATCAAAATAAACAACAACAAATTTACCAATGAAAGGACGCAAGATATGATTCATTAGTTAATCCAAACAGCATAACTAACCACTCATACAATCCATATTTAGTTTTAAGTGTTGTCTTCCATTCCTCATTCTTTCATTCGTATTTGATGATACCCACTCTTAAGATCGATTTTAGAAAACACACAAGAACCATGCAGCTCATCTAACATATCATCTAAGCGAGGGATAGGGTGTCGATACTTTACCGTTATGTTGTTGATGGCTCTACAATCAACACACATCCTCCATGTCTCATCCTTCTTAGGCACTAGAATCACTGGAACTGCGCAAGGACTCATGCTTTCTCTCACGTATTTTTTCTCCAACAATTCTTCGACCTGCCTTTGAAGCTCCTTCATCTCCTCCGGATTGTTCCTATATGCTGGTCGGTTTGGAATTGACGCACTGGGAACAAAATTGATTTGGTGTTCAATCCCTCAGATGGGTGGTAAACCATGTGGTAGCTCCTCGGGGAACACATCCTCAAACTCCTGCAAGAGAGATACAACAGCACTAGGCAACAAAGAGTCAAGTTGGTTAGTGTTTAAAAGAGCCTTCTTGTACATGAGTACAATCATCGGCCATTTTGAAATCAATGATCGCTTAACCTCACTTGTTTTTGCATAGAAATTTCTTTGTTTTCTCTCTGTTTTTACCTCCTTGGCCGAATTCTTCTCTCTCTTTTCTTCCTTACCAGATTTGACATTACTCTCACTATGCATGGCATCACTCCTCTTTTCACTCTCATTCTTTTGCTCTCTCAAGTTCTTTTGATCTCTTTGTTTCTTTTGCTCACTCAATTTTTGCAACCTCACTTTATTCTCATATACTTGTTTTGGTGTTGTCGGAACTAGAGTGACTGTCAATTGATTGCGTGTGAATGAGTATTTATTGGTGAAGCCATCATGTTGCACACATCGGTCGAATTTCCAGGGTCTTCCTAAGAGAAGATGTCCAGCTGGCATTGGTACCACATCACACAATACCTCATCCTCATATTTACCGATTTGAAACGGTACAACAACCTACTTCGTAACCATCACTTCACCACTATCATTTAACCATTGTAGCTTATATGGATGAGGGTGCTCAAGTGTTGTAATCCCTAGCTTTTCAACCATGAAAGTACTAGCAACATTAGTGCAACTACCGCCATATCCTATGGGGGCTTCCTCCAATGGTGGCATGTCATCTAGATCTGCTTCATCCTCAAATTCAATTTCACCACTTTCCCGGATCACCATAACTCGCTTGTTTGGACATTGGCTAGTTATGTGCCCTCTCCCCATACATTTTAAACTTTTAATCTGACTAAAACGAGTCGAAGTAGGGGCTGATTTACCTTGAGAGACTGTGGTAGTGGTGGCTGGTTTGGGCTCGGGTTTGTCCTTGAAGGTGGACGGGTTTTCTTCTTTCCTTGGGTAGTTCGACCTCCAAGGTGCTGCGCTCAAATTTTGTGGGATTGGTCTTGGCCGTGTACCACCCCTCTTGTGTTGCCTCTCAACCTTGATTACCATATGCACCAAATCCTCCAATTCCACATAATGGTGTATCTCGATTGTGTTAACAATCTCTCGGTTTAAACCATTCAAAAATCTAGCCATTGTCACCTCTCGATCCTCCTCCATGTTGGCTCTAATCATAGCCATCACCATCTCTTTATAATACTTATCAATGCTCCGGTTACCTTGATGGAGACCTTGTAGCTTGAGGTATAGATCTCGATAGTACTGACTTGGTACAAATCATCGTCTCGTCACCCTCTTCATCTCATCCCAAGTTTCAATATAACGTTCTCCGGTTCCGCCTCCTATTGATGCACAACTGGTCCCACCCACAATGCATAATCAGTAAATTTGATTGCAGTAAGTTTTACATTTTTAATTCAGAGTAGTTGTGACAATCGAAAACCAACTCCATCTTCTTTTCCCGCTCGAGGTATGCTTCGAGATCACTTTTTCCTGGATACGCAGGAATTTTCATCTTGATACTTCCCAAGTTGTTCTCCACCTGGTTCCTAGCTTCTCTATCCCGGCCATATCTCCTATGGCTGTCCACGGACATCCTATCAAACTCCTCCTCTAAATCGTCCCCTTCAAATTCACCCACATCCTCAACTTCCCTTTGATGTAACATGTTCCTTCTTCGGGCGTTCGGAGCAAATGGTGGATGTCCCCGTTTGTTTCCCTCTTCTACCCTATCCAACCTCTCATGTATATGTTCTAATTCCATACTCATCATCCATCTATCTCTCCTGCATTTATGCTTGCATTTACAGTTTTGGATCCACGGGTGGTGGAATCTCTTCGTTTCTGGTTTTCTCTTAATTTTGCGACATGATTGAAATCTGCAAATAAGGTTAGAACAATATGGAAAAAGAAAAGGTCCTCACCACACTCCTTCACGTGTTTCACTCGAAAATAATCACTCAAATCCACTCGTGTTTCACTCAATCTAATTGGCTTCTACCCTCTAATATACTCACACACTTTGCCTTTTTCCACTCGTATCTTTTTTTAGTTCTTTCAAAACTAATAAAACAAGAATAACAAGGATTCAAGCAGTAAGTCAAGACGAGAAGCAAACCGAACGAATCAAATTTGTCACGGATTCTGATGATTTTTGACACACAAGCGTTTTGGAAAAAAGGGTCTATGACGTAAGAAACAAGATTAAACACACAAAAATTTAAAAAGGGTTCCCAAACTTTTTTTTTTTTTTCAAATCCTCTTGATTTTTTTTCGGATTCTTTTCTTTGATTTCACAGAAACAATAGAAGGCAAGAAGCAGAGAATTGGATTTAGAAACACTACAACCCTTATTCACGTTTCTAGGCTTGTAAACCTAGTGGGAATCGGATTAGGTTTTTTTTTTTTTTTTTTTTGAATCCTAGTAGACCTCAATCTCAAAGCAACGTAATTTAACTCTGAATCAAACACTAATATCACAGATTTAAGGAGAGAACACAGATTTAGTGCCAGCATTTTTTTTTTAATTTAAGGCTTAAAGAAGAAAAACGAAAAGGATAGGCCAAACCGAGGAACCTCGCTCTGCTACCAACTGATACGCCCCACCCAACGTGACGAAACTGGATACCTGGAACCACTCCCAAGATCTTTCACGTTTGATGGAATCGCGACCCGTTGCTTAGCAAAGCAAGAACCTTGGTATGGTGAGACGCCACAACGGTTATGGAAAGTCCGTTTGATAAGTCTTTGCCTGCCACACGGAATCCTTGATAAGTTCGGATAAGTTCTTGAAGAACTCAAGAAGAATAACTCACAATATGAATAAACATTAAAAACTGCCTTCCATTGACTGAAAATCAGCCTTATATAGCCAAAATCACAATTTGTAAAATTCCTAATCTACCCTTTAAGATAAACACCTTATAATATAATATAATTAGATAACGATACTAAAATTTAAATTTTAAATTGAAACTTAAAATTAAAATAAGATTACAAAGAAATCAAATCTTAATCATATCTTCTAAACTTCTAGAATCTTGTCTTGAATCTTGAACTTCTTGAAATCTTGAAAATGTAATCTTGACTTGATTCTTTGTTGGAAAACAAACCTCCTGTAACACCCCACCTATGTAGGGCTGTTATCATGCTCACTTTACTTAAATACTTATCTTACTTATCCTTGTAAAAATACTTAAATTTTTTTTTTTAAACCTTATACTCATACATATATATATATATACAAGTACATACTTAATTAAGAAATATGGTTCAAACCTTTATAACATCTATTGTAACTTATACTAATTAATAGATATTGATATCCTCAAACCAACATCATATAATACAATAACTTTTCAAAACGCGTGGCGGTGACCAACCCAAATTTCACAGTCCACAGCACCATCTCCACAGTCTTGTATCATACATTTTTTGACAGGCTGCTTACCTACAGTATAAACGTAAGTCATGAGCTTTCGCTCAGCAAGTACAACTTATCATCCGCAAAATAATTTGATAAAGATATATAAACCATTTATGCTTTCTTATCAAATCAGTTATGCTTCTTTATGTTAGCATCTTTTTGGGCCCCTTACATAACATGAGTGTACGTACCATGACGCGCAGCCATGGAGTGGTTGGGGCGGCCAGTCCAATCCAACTCAAACCATGGACCAAACCCGACCTGGAGCGGGTCGGTACGACACAAGGCAACTTGCTTGCTATCATACTTAAAAACTTGTTCTTACTTTGAATCATATTTGAAAAACCATTTCATACTTAGAAAACATTTCATACTCGTAAACAGTTTATTACTTGAAACTTGATCTTATTCTTACCATGTGACTTATCATTAGTGAGCATGCTTCATGATGCCACAATAATAAAGCATAGATCATATGCACCTCAACATGTATGCATGAGCTTGAAAACATACAAACAGTAAAACATTTTTCGTCTATGTTGTAGGCAGAGTTGTACTTACAGGTTATGATATGTCCTGGATTTGTTGCTCCAACAATTTGCAACAACATGTTACTTTCCAGTTTCCAAAAAGGACGTAAGATAAGCATCATCCTATCTTACCATAAATCATTACATTCAATGTTGGTATCCTAACTAACATTTACCAGTAACCCTAGTTACATGTGTAATAACCAACCTTTTTATAAATTTACAATTTCTTTTACTTAGGAATCAAAAGTTTGTATTATGTATGTTTATATGAATGGATGATCTGATTTATCAGAATTAGGGTTTATGTATGATTTTATTCCAGTCAAAGTTTGATCAGAATAATCTAAGGTATGTTTGAGTCGGTACTGCAGTTTTTTTTAAACAGTATGAAAGTATACTGTGAAAAACTGTCATTACGGATAACGAGGCAAATTAGGTTTGGGATCACTTTAGAAAAATCAAGCACAATATTTAGAGTAATAAGAACTAAGTGGTTTTAAGATCTAAGAAAAATATTTATGCAGTCCGGTTAAGCACAGATAAATTCTGGACTGCAGTCCAGTATAACAGTACTATTATTAGTGCAAACAGTATTTGTAATATCTTTATTAGTATGATAATGGACTGCATTTGAGGAGGAAAACCAAATGGAGCCTTAATGGGGGGATTCCTTATTTGGTGATAATTATTTGAATTATTGGATTTTTAGAAATTAAGGAAAGTATTTAACATGCATGAACATGGAAAATACTTGGCCAACAAGGTACCCCAAGTGGCCGGCCACCTCATGGAGTCTAGGAGCAAAATTTATGCATTTGAGGACTTATGTGCAATTTTAGCAATAAAATTAATTCTAGAAATTAAATTAAATTTTACCTATAAATAGGTGTGGTGGGGCTTGCTTTGGACCACCTAATGAAACCCTCACATCTTTAGTTCACTCTCTAGTCCCTCTCCCTTCCCCTAAAATCCAAACCCTAAGAGAGAAAATAAGTGAAGAGTGTGGTCGGGTTTTGAGAAGAAATCAAGGAGGAAATTTTGATTCAAGCCTAGATCCACTTCTAAGTGTTAAGGTAAACTTACTAAACCCCCTAAGCTTTTCATTTGAGTTTTGATTCAATTATTTAAGTGTATTTTAAGTTGGTTATGTAAGAGCATAAGGTCACTTATTTTTCATGCAATGGTTTAGTTTGATTAGTATGTGCTTGATTAGGGTTTTAGTGAGCTAGATCTATGTTTTGGTTTATGTTTTAGAAGTTATGCTTTGTGTGAATGTCTATTAGGTGTTTGTTATATGTCCCCACATGCTTAGGAAGTTATATGGTATGCTTGTATGATGATGATTTGATTGTATAATGAATTAACATGAAAAACCTACTTAAAACCCTAATTTGGTAAAAGTTTACTACATGGGTTAATTGGATGAGAAACAAGTGTATGTTAATGAAACCTTGCGTAATACGCTTCACATTTGATGTAGGCTCACGGTTGCGACCGTTTGAGGTAGGGTGTGCGTTATTTTGAGTAACAAACAATCAAATGTAAAACTGTCAGTTTTCGGATAAAACTGGGCAACAATCTGGAAATGAAATTTTGAGACCCTTAGAGGCAGAATTAGGGAAAAGTTAAAACTGAAAAGTTGTAGAAAATTGAAAACCCTAGGGGATAACGTGGACAGATTTTGAAAAATAAGCTCCAAAGGCTTCCATTTTTTGTGAAAACCCGAGCCTGGCCAGCCCAGACCCTGTGCACGGCCAGGACGTTTCAACGAGGAAAATGAATAGGTTAAAGGCAGAATTAGGTTTTGAGTAAAAAAAAAAGTTTCCTGGACTTTTGAGGTCTACAACTTCATTAAGAAAACTTTTCAAATTTAAAGCAGATTTTAAAATAAAAATGAACAGGAAATAGGAAATTCCTATACAGGATTTTCAAAACAGTACATGAATAGGCAATTCCTGCACATGCACTGCTCACTTGAAATTATTGGACTATTTTCAATGAACGATTTTCAAATGTCACAGTTTTACTATCTTTATAAAATAAATCAATTGCAGTTTCATAACAATGGTTTAAAAGAATAAAATAAGATTTTTGTTAAGAAAAGAAATAATTAAATTAGGCTAAGTATATGGTAACCATAGTAAGACACTTAGTAATCGGTTATGATACTAAAATTATTATTTAACCAAGTCAATTGAAGGTATGTTTATAGTAACCAAATAGGTTACTAATTTTATATGCTAGGTTTTGGACCCAAGGTTACATATAATAACCAAATGGGATACCACTATGGGTCTTAGTAACCCAATAGGACATTAACCTAATTATGTTTGGGCTTATACCAGGGTTACTTATAGTAACCTAAAGATATTATTCTTGTATGACTAACCGAGATTAGTATTAAGTAATCAAATAGGATACTGTTTGATTGGTCTTAGGTCAGGTGCCCTAAGATTACATTTAGTAACCAAATAGGATACCATGTTAGTATGTGGAGGATAACATATAACTAGGATTAATGTTGAATGTTGGTTAGGATACCGACATTTAATGTAATGATTTATTGTAAGATAGGATGATTCTTATCTTACGTCCTTTTTGAAAAAAGGAAAGTAACCTGTTGTTGCAATTCATTGGAGCAACAAACCCCAGCTCTAGTATAGCCAGTAAGTACAACTCCGCCTACAGCATAGGCTAATTGTTTTATTGATTGCATGTTTTTAAAACTCATGCACTTATTTATGTGATGCATATAATTATGTTTTATTATTGTGACATCATGAAGCATGTTCACTAATGATAATTAATATGGTAAGAGTAAGATTAAGTTTCAAGTAAGAGACTGTTTTTAAGAAACTGTTTCAAGAAAATGTTTTCAAGTAAGATGTTAAGTAAGTTAATCGTGTCGTACCGACCTGCACTAGGTCAGGTTTGGTTCATGGTTTGAGTTGGATTGGGCTGGCCGCCCCAACCATTCCATGACCGCACGCCACGGTATGTACCCTTATATTAAGTAAGAGCCCAAGAATATGCTAACTTAAGAAAGCATAATGAAGCATAATTGGTTCATGCATTGATTAAGTTCATATTGTTTTTGCGGGTTAATAGTTGTACTTTGTGAGCGAAAAGCTCACAACTTACGTTTATGCTGTAGGTAAGCTCCCTATTGGCAATACTTGATACAAGACGGTGGGGCATGACAGGGCTAACTGTGAAACTACGGGATGGAGACCGCTACGCGTTTTGTGTCAAATATATGTCATTATTATTGAGTTTAATTAGTTGTAGTTCAAAATAAGTTTAATACTTAAATACTCAATAAATATGTATATATGTTATAAGTAATTATATGGTCGAGTTACCTTTATAATTGTTTTAAAAATATATATATATTCCGTATTTCCTCTAATTAAGTAAGTGTCAATATATATATAAGATAAGTATGGTAACGGCCTACTTAAGGCGGGTCGTTACAACATGTCCCCTACATACTACAATGATATCTTATTCTGTTACTAAATGTAACCCTAGGGCACATGACCCAGTTATAATTAATCAGTATCTTGTTTGATTACTTAATGCAACCTTGGGTACAAAGCCCAATTATACTTAAGTAGTATCTTATTAGGTTATTATTAGTAACCCTGGGCATAAGCCCAATCAAACTTAGACCCATATCCTATTAGGTTACTAAGGCCCAATTACTTGTAAAGTAATATCCTATTAGGTTACTATTGGTAACCATGGGTTTTAGACCCAACCCAGTAGCTTGAGTATCCTATCCGGCTACTGATGGTCATCATATTGTTACTATATTTTCAAAATAATTTTTGGCCTATGTATTTATTTTCTCAAACTTTGTCTAATTTTTCTTTTAAAAGTCTTTTGTAAAACTTTAATCCCTTGAAACCATATCTTTATAAAACTGTAACTTTTAAACAAAATTATCAAATTCTGAAAGAAATCTTTGAAAACAGTTCCATAATTTCAGTTATCAATGCATGTGCAGAAATTGCATGTTCATGCACTGTTTTAAAAATCTTGTGCAGGAATTTATTGTTTCATGCTCAGTTTTTAAGATCCAGTTTTATTTAAATCTGTTATGAATTTGAAAAAGTTTTCTCATAAAAGTTGTAGATCTCGAAAAACCCTACAACTTTAATTCTTTACTCAAAACCCAGTTTTTCCTTTAACATATCCTTTTTCCTTGTTGAATCTGCCTGGCCATGCACAGGATCTAGGCAGACCAGGTTTGGATTTTCATAAAAATAGAGACATTTAGAGTCTTATTTTTAAAAACCGTCCATGCTGCCCCCCAGGATTTTCAATTTTCTAAAACTTTGTAGTTTTAACCTTTTCAAAATTCGGCCTCTAAAGGCCTCAAAATTTCATTTCCAGATTGTTGTCCAGTTTAATCTGAAACTGGCAGTTTTCAACTTTGGTTGATTTTTACGTAAAATTACACACACCCTACCTCAAACGGTTGAAATCGTGAGCCTACAACAAACATGCAGCGCGTTACGTAAGGTTTCCATCATCATGCATTGGTTTCCCATCCTTACAAACCCAATGGTAACATTTACCAAATTAGGGTTTTGGTTAATTTTTAACCCTCCATTCATCATACATCATCATCATTATCATCATTCATTCAATATCTCTTCTTGAGTATGTGGGGACATATTACAAAACACATAATAGGCATTCACACATACCACATAATTTCTAAAACATAGCATCACAAACATGCACCAAATCATAAATCAAGACCACTAACCCTAATCAAGCACATATCAAGCACTCTAGGCTATTGTATGAAAAAATAAAGGGTGAGCTTATGCTCTTACAAACCCATGCTTGAAATACACTTAAATCCTCCATCAAAACTTAATTGAATACTTAAGGGGTTAAGAGGATTACCTCTAGGTCTAGGGGAATGGATCTATCCTTTGGTTGAGAAAATTTTTCTTCCTTTCCTCACCTTCACCAATCCGACCACTCTTCTTTTTTTTTTTTTTTTCCCCTCCTCTTTGGGTTCGGCTCCTAGGATGGGAGAGAGAATGAGTTGGAAATGAGCCATAGTTTTGAGGTGTAACTAAATGATCCAACATCCCCCCACCATCACCTATTTATAGGTGAAAAATAATTAAATTTCTATAATTATTTTTATTTCTAAAATTGTATATCTAACCCCAAAAGTAAAATATTTACTCATTAATCCCTTGAGGTGGCCGGCCATTATGGGTACTTGGAGGCTAAGTAATCCACTTAATACTTTCTAGATTTTTAAAAAATCCATAAATTCATATAATTATCCATGGTGAGGTGTCCTCCCATTAGGGATCTGTTTGGCTTTCCTCCTAATATGCAGTCCATTTTCATACTAATACAGATATTACAAATATTGTTTTCAACTAACAACAGTACAGTTGTACTGGACTGCAGTCCAGAATTTATCAGCACTTAACTGGACTGCGTGTAGGTTTTTTTTTTTTGACTTGAAGCCACTTAGTCCTTATTGCTCTAAATATTGTGCTTGAGTTTTCTAAAGTGGTCTCGTACCTTATTATTACATTTTCATCTGTGATGACGGTTTTTCGTAGTATAATTTCCATAATGCTTGCTATACTGCTGTACCGTCATAATCATGCCTTGAGTCATTCTGGTCAAACGTTGACCGAAGTGAAATCATAAATTCTTATTCTACCTTTTTCCTCAAAAGGCCTCATGCTTGGCTAAGCAAACTACTATTGAGTCTTATAAGGCTATAAGAACTCAAATATAATCTGATAAAATCAGATCAGGCATTTCACATAAACATACATAGTACAACTTTGATTCCTTAAAAAGGAAATCGTAACTTTGTAAAAAGGTTGGTTATTACACTTCCACATCAGCCTTGGCTCTCTTTCGGATCAACTTTGATGAGTAAAATCAGTCTTTGTTCACCATCAGTAGTGAACACACTCTCTTCTTGTTGTAAAACTCTCTGGACTAAGTTATTCAGCTCTTCTTTGAATATTTTAGCTCGAGCCCTCGTCACCGAACCAACTGGAATTTGAATTGGTTCGTGAGTATTCCTTTGAGCCTTAATGTCCTCATCAAGTTTGTATTTTGACGTTCTTTGTTACAGGCACGTTTTATATTTATTTTTTGCAGAATAAAGTATATGACTCATTTATAAACTCTGAATATTATTCGTGTTTGATCTCACTAAAGAATAAATCTAGACCAGATGGAAATAGGCATGTTTAATATCACATTGCATGTAATTTCCATGCTACGCATCCATATCGATCTATGTCATTGAATATATATTGGTATGGTAATTATTGATGAGTATAATTACAAATATATGTAATGATTGTCGCTTTAATCTCATATTAATATAGTAGATGGAC
Source organism: Ficus carica (assembly GCA_009761775.1). Taxonomy (NCBI): domain Eukaryota; kingdom Viridiplantae; phylum Streptophyta; class Magnoliopsida; order Rosales; family Moraceae; genus Ficus; species Ficus carica. The sequence continues at coordinate 3,227,076 of CM019746.1, forward strand.
TAGATTGTAACTAAAGCGATATTTCAGAATAGATAGTTTTTCAATACGCACTCAAGACTATATATAATATAATTGTTTCAAGAAATATATGTTGCCCAAGTTGGAGACTGTTGGGATTTTATTTATTTCTTATTATGGGCTTACATATTAAATGATAATTATATTATAAGCTATTTAATTTAATAGTGCCAGATAAGTAATCTATTAATTGGGCTCTAGAAATATCAACTTAGGTAAGGGCTTTAATGTGTGAAAACCTAATACTAATTAAATTAGGATTGATGGGATTCTAATTTAAGTTAGTATATCAGGGTTATGGTCCACAAGTCAAATCATAATGTGTAATATTTGTTCTCCTCCTCCTTCCCCATTCAAGAAAGAGAATACATAGAGCATCTTAAGAACCTAAGGAGATTTAACTATAGAAGACTCTATTCTTCTCTAATTTGTCTCAATGGATTCAGGTACCCTTCTGATTAATTTCTCTTGATGATTTAACATGAGATCCTGACTTTATTGATAGTTTTCATCAATTAAAGTTTTCCCAACATATCAATGTTCTATGAATTTACTTTTCTGCACTTATTATTTATCAAGTATGGGATAGAAGTTCTTCTTCTTCGTGCCCAAATCCAATGTGCCCAGATCCCAAAAAAAAAAAAAGGAAATGGGTATGGGATGGGATGGAAGAGAGGTCTAATGTCATAGTTTCTTTGGGCCCATATCCAAAAAATAATAATAATAAAATAAAAAAATTTGTGCCCCAATCCAAATAACCAAAAAAAAAAAATGGGAATGGTATAAAAGAGAGGTTTAATATCACAGCGAAAGAGAGACATGGAGGGTCACTATTTGTCTAAATTTTATTGGAGATTGTTGGATTTCAATTAATATTTCTTTAGTAATTAAGATTTATACTTAAATAATCTTTAATTAATGATTAATGACATGCCACATCAGTTTTCTGTTAAATAAATAAACGGAAGTAAATGGAGGGGACGGTTTTGAACAGTTTTGTGTATTTCAAGGGGCATAATGAACGGTTTTGAAAACTTAGGGAGCAAAATGAAATATGGTACATACTCAAGGAGGCATTCGTGAAATTAATCATTATTTTATTTTTCCAAGACATGTAAACTTAACTCTCTCACTAAGACATGTAAACTTAACTCTCTCTAAACTGAGTTTGGATGTTTGTGTTTTATTTCCTACTTTATTTTCATTGGTATGACAATACCGAAGGTTGGGTTTTCAAAACATGTTTTCTTATGGAAAAACTTAATATTTTGAAATGCCCACTGTTTTGATTAAAAAATTACTATTAAATCTAAAATTGGTAAACTTTAGGAGAAATTACAACATGTCTCAATACTCTAATGTGTTTTACTAAAAGTGATAAGAATTGAAATTTATTAAAAAGTATTGGCAAATTTTGAAATATTATGTATTATGTTTATTTTATCTCTTAAATCGTCCTATTATTTTAATTAAATAAAACCCCTCGACGTCACCACACCTAATTTTGGGTCATTACAAGCTTATGATAAATCTTGAAAAATTAAAATAAATAGAAATTAAAAGATAAAAGAGAAGACAAAAGATTAATGTGGTGTCATCCGCGAACTAAGAATAAAAAGAAGATTTATTAAAAGAAGCTCTATATAACTATACATTATCTATTCATAATAAATAGTTCCCTTGTGTCGAGGGGTTTCATTAAAAAAAAAAAAAAAAGCAATTGCCTCGCATTTCTAAGAAAATGTGGTTTATAACATAAAACATATTACAAGTTTAATCAACAAGAGTGATAAGAACTTAAAAAAATATAAAATAAAATAAATAAAAACGACGATTAGAGAACTACAGAAACGATACAATCAAGTCATACTATTGCCTGCGAAACCAAAGTTCGATTTGAATCTCCCGATGAAGGAAGCAACTCAAATTCTACAATTTTTCCAGTGATAAGATTCTTCCACAGAGTCAACTTTTGCCATCAGGAAACTAAATCACTTGCTATTTCACCTGCAAAGGATCGGGGGCTAAGCATCAGAAAAGGATAACATGCGAACATCACACCGAGAAATTCTTATCAAGAAAGAAAATGAATGCCATGTTGGACAAATATATTTGCTACACTGTCCTAAAGCCAAAACAAAAAGATTCCGAAGTACATTAGTTTAAGGCATCAAAAGATTTTTTTTAGAACGACTTTGTTTGGTGAGGCCCCATTTGAATAATTTGATTATGTCCCAAGATCTGTGATCAAAATTGTTATGGAAATAAGTTTAGCAAGTTCAAACTAAAATAAATCTTTTGTTTAGCACCCAAGTAATTCCAGGCTTCGACAAATATGCCCACACTTCTAATATGGAATCCTTCATGCAATGCTCACCAAAACGCATTTAGATTCAAAAACTGGCAAACCCTTACCATGCATGGACTTTATTAAGTACTCCAGCTCTGAGAAGAACATTGTTCCTTGAACTGGGGGAGACGGCTGTTGATATACAAAGAATGAGAAATGGCGAAGATCGGGATCATTTCTCGGTTTTGCCATCTCAACTATTCTAATGAACCCTTCTCTGTCATGACAGGACAGTGCATTTTCACCAGCTATGGTCAATCCTCGATTCCAAGCAGAATTGAAAACCTGTAACTACCAAATTATTACTATATCTGTATATTTCAACACATAATATTCACTGCACTGCAACCCTAATACTACAGAAACTTCAGGATTCACTTGGCAATCAGCATTAACCAAAAGCTACTAGCCTGCAAGTAATACCCATGAAAGTAAAACACCTAACACAGCCTCGAGACAAAAGACGCAAAATTGGTCATTACCTGCCAACTCAAACCTTCTGGATCGGCCAAGAATTCATTACTATCTTGGTTAGACATCTGCAAGCCTGTGCAAACAAACTTCACCGTCACTCCATGTTTCTTCAGAACCTCAAAAACTGGAGAGTATCCATCCCGGTTTGTGGGGTTATAGTATCCAGAAGTTAGCTCTGCTGCATGACTAGGTGTCTTGTACCACCAGTAAACTGCAGGAACCTGCAAATTCGTATCCCTCAATTATTCATTAGTGGACATTAGCGGACCTTAAATATACCCCACACTAGACAGGTCAAAGGATGGGTAGTAGATAAATCAGGAAATAATTTAAATGTGCAACTGAGAAAAAATTCCCCTGCATCTTCATGCTCAACAATTATCACACAACTTTGCATTAAGAGATAGACAACCTGATAAAGGCCGTTTAGGGGTTTCAGAGATTAAAACTTATCATTTAAAGGGTTTGAGTTTGAAAAATAACAAAGCCTGAAATATGATCAAGTGTTTGAATATTAAAAAGAAAAAAATTGGTTATTTCCAGAGACAACCAGCTACAGGAAATTCTGGACAGAAAAGTTGGTATCATCCAAATAACCTGACAAAAACGAGCAGAGAAGTTCGTTGAAAATGATAATGGTGGTCTGAGTTTTTACTGAAGACAAAGCAGCAAATACAAACAAAGAGCATTTATTCGAGAGACTTGCTAGCCCTCCCCTGACCAGAAGCTCTAAAATTTCCCAGTGATAGCCCACCCTCTATCCTATGCATTTTCTTCCTTTTATTCACTCACTAAGCTAGGCTAAACGAGACCATCTAACAGACAAATAACAAGCTAACAAACTCCACACTGCTCTTACAGCGTCATTCCTCACTCGGTAGGACCAATTTTCCCCTGCTTCTTAGCACGCCTCACATCTGTGAAGCGAATGGGAGGTTTATCATATAGTCACCAGAGTTACTGGACCTATCTTGTTCTGACAGTTTAAGTCTAAAATTGGCAACTGATTATTTCGGTAAATTCTCAACCACAGTGCATCCTCACCATATGAATTTACCACTATTACTGAAATCAATCCCTTGGGTAGCCACCAAAAAAAAAAAATGCAAGAAATGCCAAAATCTGAGATCAATTTGATATGATTCCTCGACGTGGAATAATTCACTTAGTGGATATGGTTGTCCATTATGGATAAGAGAATTTGCGTAACTGTGTTCAACTAATGAAAGACTGAAATTTCCATAAACTCAAACTTCAATTCCACTGCAACAAACATTAATAGATTGTGTAGTTGCCTTTTGACTTGGAATATGCAGCTAGATGGGGTGTGGATAGTAAATACAGGGCAAGACCAGTAGGGTAATAAATAAATAATCTAGGAAGCATAAAGAGGGAACAAAATAAGAAACTAATTTAGGGGGAGTTGATCATATTCAATAACATTACCTTAACAACAATTTTTGTTTCCTCAAATGCATGGTTAGCAAGAGATAAAACATTGTTTGCGTGGTCTATTAATGACTGAGCATACCAATGGAGGAAAAAGCGCCCATAATAGCTATCATAGTCGCCCCTTACACAAAAGAAGCCAGTTTCATGTGGTCGAGAATTGTATTGACCACCATTATCAGGTCCCCTACCCCAGAATAGGTGTCCACGCAATTTAGCTGCTTTCCGCAGACTTTGTTGTAGGTATTTATCATAGCACTGTAAAAATATGATAAAAGTTTATTAAAGGAGTTTTAATCCATAAATAAATCTCCTAAAATGATACAAAGAAACCCAAGCTTGGAGTGAGTATTCAGTAGTTTCAATAAGATAGACGCACAAATATGTAGTACTTTGAGTTTCAAAATGACCACAATCTTCTAATCAATAAGAAGGTAAAGATTATGACGTTCAAAATAAAAACAGGGTGTTGTAACAAATACCTGGAACTCACCGATACCAGGATACCTCCATCCCATTCTCTCCGAAAACGACGGATACTTAAGCTCGCCAGATGCACCAAGTCCAATCTCTACGGCACAAATGATGCCCTCAGCAAATAAGTCATCAAATTCTGTGCGGAAGCTTCTCATTAAGTCGAAATAGACCTGCATATTGACCGCTACTCAGTGAAAGAAGCAAAATAAAACTACAGATAGGTCTCAGATGTAGAAAATAGGACTAGTCCATGCCAGGAAAGCAAAATAAACAGAATTAAACCTATTTATTATTCAAAAGGATAACAAGACTTTCTTTGTATGAGCTTTTCATACTTCGATACCAGTTCTTCCTTGCAGGACACGTTCTTTGTCAATGCCCCAAGATAGACACTCAGTATTCCTCCTTCCTTCACGATCAGTGAAGAATATATCTTGATTTTCCTTTCCAATCTCCATAACCCACTGAGGAAGACTGATAGATGTTTCACCAGATTTACTTGCTCCATCCTCATGGAATGCCATTACAACCTTCAAAGAGTAGACTTTAGAAACGAGTCACCAGCTGTGAAATAGACGCTTTAACATTCAATTAGATACTAAAATCCCGAAACTATTCTCCAGGAATCAAGAATGCTTCTTATTTCTCCATCATTTGAAAAATAAATAAACAAAGTTGTTACGGTCGAAGAAAACCACAGAAATAACACAAACAAACTATGAATTTCACCAAATATGATCCAAGGATGGACAATGGAGCTTATGCTTGAGATGCTTGTGACAACACGGACAAGACAAGGATTTCCAAAATAAAATTACCATTTTCTTCCTTTCGATATTTGTACAACTCAATAAGAGAGAGAGAGAGAGAGAGAGAGAGAGAGAGCCCATAAATTCAATTTAGACATGTGATGAAACATTAAAAAGAAAATCCACTTTAAAATCGCATAGGTTGTCGTCTATTTGCATTTGTTGCATCATCGATGCATGTATAATCAACAAGTGAATCTTATTGTGCTTTGATGCCTCAAAACAGCTAGAAAAAGAAGGCAACAAACAAATATGTGAGTAGGACTTGGAATGTGAAATGAGGAAGGAGAAGTTAGTTACCTGCAACTTGAGCTTCAAGTGTCGGATGATGTTGAAAAGATCCCGATAACCAGACCAAATGTAATTCCGAGGGGTCCAGGTCTCAACAATTCCCCACCAACATTGGACAACAACACCGTCGACATTCAGAGACTGCAAAAAGGTTAGGTCTTGTCTTACACCTTCAGGGTCAACCAGCTGACAGAACTTGTTGACAATACCACTCTGCCAAATAGTTATGATAACAACTAGTATTCATTCATGTTGTTGAGAGTAAAAAACTAGTATTTGATAGATTTTGAAGCACTGAGTAAACAAGTAAGACATGATTAGGATGATGAATAGAGGCAGAGAAATTTACGGAGAGCTTGACAAAAATAGGGACATAGGGTGTGGGTGTAAAATCGGTAGCATGTTCACCCGAAGTTGAAGGAAAATCTTGCATAAGCTGCTGTTGCATTATCAGATTCAGTCACAAAAACCAAACCAAACCAAACAAAAACAAAAGAAAACAGTTAGTTTGTGAGAAAATAAAGTCTGAGAAAAAAGAATAAATTGGTTGGAGAAAGAGGCTGACATTTGGAGGAGGGGAATGAATAGAGGCGGAAGCAGAGGCGGAGGCGGAGGCGGAGGCGGAGGCAATGGTGGAGTAGTTTGGAGTATGATGAATTTGAGGAGGATGGGTGTCTGCAGATGCAGCAATAACAACAGAATCAAGACTAGTGGGAGACAATGAAGACAAGCAATTGTTGGTGGTGGAGTCTGCCAAAACTGAATCAACAATGGACGAGCAGTTGTTGTTGTAAGAAGTATCACCATCACCATCACCATCACCATCACCATTATCATTATCATTATGTCCAATATGATGATGAGGAGGAGGATTATTAGGATTCGAATGAGGGCGGTAAGTGGTGCCGTCGGGTTCGACAAGCCAGCCGGCCTGCCGGGCGAGGGCAGCAAGGACGTCGTTCATGTCGGCACGTGCAGGGAGAGGGAAGTTGCCAAACTGGCGAAGCCCTGCCAACATGCGGCTGGTGATGGCTCGGCGGTGCCTCTCGCGAAGCTTGGTCCGCTCCTTCTCCTTCTCCCTCTCTCTCTTCCCACTCCCAATCCCACCCTTAGAAACAGAAGGAGGAGTGATGGTTTGGGACTGGGTGGCTGCGAACCCCCTGGGCCTCCGAGGCTGAGGCTGAGGCTGAGGCTGAGGCTCAGAAAGTTGAGGCTGAACCTGAGATTGAGAATGAGGGAAGTCGGAACCCTCACCCTCGGGGTCGTCACTTTGGGTTTGAGAATGAGAACCCTCAACATCCACCTCCAAGTTCATCTTTCTTTCTCTCAATTTGATCTCCTTCACTCTCACTCTCACTCTCACTCCTTCCTCAACTTTCGCCTTCTTCTATTAGATTTGTTTACACGTTGGTGTTTCAAAGTTGCTAAGCCTAATATCTCTCTGCAACTCGTCTTCATATATGCTGAATAAGATAGCTGCAGAATTCGCAAAAAATAAAAAATAACTTGTCAGAAGCAATACGTTTTCATGAACTAAACGAAAATATTTTATGTTATTTTGTACTTTGCCCTTATTAAGATGTTATGGTCGAGTAAATAACTCGTAATCCTTGGAGACTGTTTCACTTCGATTCCCGTACTACTGCTTTATTTGCGTTTTTTTTTTTTTTTTTTAAAGGATATCAGAGCTAATGGCCTTCTCAGGATTAAGGTCCTTCCAATATTGTAAAGCTAGGATGTGTGTTTTGCATACACCTATCTAGTTGTAACGTAAAAACATAGTTTATAAACTTCAGTTTTCCTAGTATGCACAAGACAAGACACATGTAGTTTCGATTTTGAATTTTGCCTTGATCTTAATCTAAATTTGGTAGAAGCAATGAAATACAAAAAGGGCCAAACCTACATGCCATCCTGTAGTGCTAATAGCTTTGCAGTTTCAACTGCTTCGTCATTGGATATCTCTCAATTGCCAAATTCAGAAAATATGAGAACTGATAAGTCAAATAGAGTAATAGGCGATTAATCAAAAAGATGAAGATTCATGATTTGCTACAAAAGGCAATGAAGTAGTTGGTGGCATCTCAATGACTTATTTAAATTAGAGATTTAAGAACTTAGAACATTTATCTTTTTCTTTTTCTTTTTCTTTTTTTTTTTAAGAAAAAAGGATTACAAATCTATGACTTCATCAACAATCTCTTGGTCACAATTTCTCTCCAACCAAGAAGAAATACTAACACTTTCGGAGGATGGGAAAAGCCCTGAAAACTCTTTTTATGCAAGTTTTTTATTTATTTAATTTTTCACATAAACAAATCCTTTTCTCTTTTTTGGGCATAGTGGCTCGACTATCAATCAAACTTTTCTGAATAATAGTTTCATGTAAATAGTTTAATTTTTCCACAATTTAAGAGCCAAAGTAGATATCCAAATATTTCATGTAATCAACAAAGCCCACACATTCTTTTTTCTAGTCACCCAATCATGTGGCTGCCATCAGCAACCAACAAGTACAAAGACGACTCTGAAGTGATGAAAAAAGACATTGGAATCGAAAAAATTCTAAAGGAAAACGATAAGAGAAGAAAAATATCAGAAAGTGAAAGAAAAAGATAAATAAATATATATATATACGTATAAATTGAAATTCATTTGGAAAAAGAGGAACAAAAACTGATGAAAGAACAGGAGGCAAGAGAATGAAATGTAGCGACTTGTTCGAGGCCATAATCAAAACGGAATATGGAAATTTGATAGGCACGGAGAATCGCTTTCAGTAAATGATATTGCCAACCTTCAATGCAATTTGCGCCATCTTTTTCTTAATCGACGCCTTTGCTCTGCTAATTGGCTTATAATTACTTTCCATTCATATATATTATATATAAACATTACAAAAACAAACACACAACAATAAAAATTTAGAAATCGAAGGAAAAAAAAAAAAGATGAGATAAGAAGAAGCCGCACGCAATGCAAGAGACAGAGACAGAGACGAGGTCAGTCGTGAATATGATTGCAGAATATGGTCGGTGCTTATTTTATAGGCCTTGCAGATGCAGAGGTCATTCAACAACCGTAATTTGTTCAAAGGGCAACCTCTCATTAACCCCAAGTGGTTTGGCTCAGTGGTGAAGGTGAATCACTTGGATTTGAAGTAATAGGTCTAAGGGGATGTTTGGTTGTAAGTTTGGTTTAAAATAAATTGTACTTTTTTTATCATGATTTTTGTCTTTTTCTGAAAATTTTTTTTATTTTTTCTGAAAAAATTTTTTGTCTTTTCTGAAAAATTACTATTGAAACTTAAAAATCTTAAACTAAACTCATTCACCAAACAGCCCCTAAGGTTCGAAGAAGGTAATAGGTCTAAGGCTCCAAGAAGGCCCATTTTTTAAGATTCCAAAAGAAGGGCTTTTTTGGTCGTGTAAATACTAAAAAGGAAGTTGGCCTCCCCTCTTTCTAACTTCTATGGAGATAGTAAGTAAGAAACGAACATGAGAAAAGAAAGAGTTAAACATTATTGGACTGGACTAAAAAATAAATAATAATAATAATAATAATAACATAAAATAAAGAAGAATTCAAACGCCTCTTTCTTTGCCTTTTTATGCTGCTCTCCTCACCTCAAACTTGTCAAAATGGCCATTTGCAGCTCTCAATGGTTTGTAGAACACGAACACAAACACGAACTCGAACCCGAACACGACCTCGAACTCGAACACCAACGCCTGTCAATCCACCTCCCTGGAAACTACCAAAACTTAAATTATTTTTTTCTTAGGTGTGCAAGATTCCGAGTATGCTTTCAATTTGCAACCACGTATAAAAAATTAATTAAAAATAAATTAAAAAAGACAAGTCCGTGACCATGACCAAGGAATTTTATCAAATATTTTTTAGGGTTTATTTCAACAATTTTTGAATATAGGTGGACCCGGTTCTTCGAAGTGAAATTGAAAGTAGAAAATTTTACATTTCTAATCAAACTAACTGAAAACAATTAAAAATAAAAATAAAATTAAGAACAACTAAACTAACAAACAAAAATAACTAGGTTTTTCTCCAACTATTTACAATAATTTTCATGGTCCTCCTTATATTCACTCGCTGTCTTCCTTCTTCCTCATGAATTTCATTGATTATGCAGTAGGAAAGGAAAAGATTTGGTTGGGTAATTTCTGAAATCGTCAATTATCTAATTTTAATCAACTAAAACGAGAATTTTAATCAAATAAAAAATTTCATATATATATATATATATAGAGAGAGAGAGAGAGAGAGAGAGAGAATTATTAAAAATAACCTTCGTTCTAGATCGTTTTTTTTCATTATTAGCTTCCGAAGCTGCTTCCTCTCACATCTGGAAATCAGAAATGGCCGCCGGAGATCGGACGACGTGGATGGCGACGCAAGTCTGTGGCGGCCAAGAGCTTCGCCAGAGAGAGTGAGTGAGTGAGTGAGTGAGATGGAGAGAGAGAGAGAGAGAGAGAGATATTTCGGTGGAGATGGAGAGTGGAAGAGAGAGGGAAATGAGAAAACAAATTAGCATTTCGGTTAGTTTGGCGAATTAGTTTAAGTTAAGATTTTTTAAATTAAGTTAATAATAAGTTAAAGTTAAATATTTGATAAAAATTTTGATTTAAAAAATTTAACTTCAATTAAATATTTGATAAAAAATTTAAGTTGAAAAAATATAATAAAAATATATTTTTAAGAATAATAAATAAATAAATCTCAATAATATCAACCAGCTTTTCTTTCACAAAAACATCCACTTTCTCATCCATTTTCCTTTCATTTTCCTTCTCCCTTCCCATTCTCCCTCTCTCTCTCTCCTCCATTTTTTTCTTCTTCCTCTTTCATCTCAATTTTCCCTCTTTTCCTTCTTGTTCCCCCGAGAAAATTTATCCTTTTTTTCTCCTTTTCTTTTCCTCACCAAGAAACCTCAATCCTCGGCCTCAACCCAGATCCGAAGATATCCCTCGACCGAATCGCCATCTCAACTCATTTGATGTGAAAATCGTCGACATTCATTTTTTGTCCAAACCGAAATCTTTACCTCAATAAATTTTCTTTTTTTTTTTTTTTTTTTTCCAATCGAATAAAACCCTCTATTTGCATTCTTTATCATTTTTCCCTAAAAGGTGCCTTTTCGGTGATCGGAATCGTCGTTCTGGTTTCGATTATTATTCTGAATTTTTTTGAGTTCGGGCTCATCGGAGGGGATGGTTGCCGGTGGTTGGGGAGAAGTCGTAGTCGGTGGGTGGGGGGTGAACTGGTTCACCGGAGGGGATGGTTGCCAAGGGGCTGGGGAGAAATCGTAGTCGGTGGGTGGGGGGCGAACTGGTTCACCGGAGGGGATGGTTGCCAAGGGGTTGGGAACCGTTGCAACACAAATGGGGAGAGAGGAAGAACAAAAGCAACGTGTTGCTTGAAGATGGGGAGAGTGGAAGAAGACAGAACTGCTGTTGGTGGGGGGCTCCCGATGTTCGGGAATCACTTCACATGGGTGGGCAGGGGAATAGTAAACCCATTTCAATCACTGTGCAACGGTTCACAATCGAGTTCAAGATGAACAGAGGAGCCAAATGCACTAAGTTTAGTTTGGACTCAAAAATTTGAGTCCGAACTTGATCACCAAACAACCCCTTCATTTTGATAATAATTAAAGTATCAAACATACACGCGATTAAAACTAGTTAGAGGTAAATAAATTTTTGGGTCATTCGTTCCTTTAATCTCTGAATTAGGGTTATTTACGTTTTTATACTATTTATTTTACTTTTATTCAAAAAATATATTTTATATTTTAAATTTTTATATTTATATACTATCAGATTACACTTAATATATAAATTTATATATTTTCTCGGACAATACTTAATTTTAACATTAAAATACCCAAATTACTCTTAAAAAGAAATACTACAATTATGTATTATCAAATAAATAACAATTGTCAAACGGGACAAGAGAAATTTAACTTTATAATTTAGATTAGAATTTCTTTGATTATTTTTAATTTTAAATTTAAGGTTATTTTGGGTATTTTAAATATAAAAATTAAATGTTGATAGAGAAAATATATAGATTTTATGTGCTAAATATAATCTAATAATATAAAACTATTAAATTTTAAAATACATTATATACTTTTTAAATAAAAATAAAATACACGATATAAAAGCATAAATAATACATATTGTTTGGTCATAAGTTTGGTTCAAACTTTTTTTGTCTTTTTTCCCAAAAGTTTTTGTCTTTTTTCTAAAAAGTTTTTTGTCTTTTCTGAAAAGTCAACAAAATTTACTATTTAATCTTATAAATCTTAACTCAAACTTACACACTAAACTCCCCCGTAATATTTCTTTTTTAAGGGTACTTTGGAAAAAATGTTGCCTTCCCAAAACTGAAGGAGGTCTTGGAATTTGTTCCTTGGAGGCTACTAATGCAGTGTTTTTGAAAAAAATTGCTTGGCGGATGGTGAAAGATGAATCCGTTGCTTGTGATTTCCTGAGAAAAAAACAAAAAAAAAAAAAAAAAAAAAAAAAAAAAAGGTATCAAAAGGATTTTCGTGTCATTAAAAGCAGCCCTGTCACTTCGTCTGTTTGGCCAGCCGTAAGAATTTTTTTTTTTTTTTTTTTTTTTTTTTTTTTTACTCTCTCAGCTCTTGGAGGAGATTATTTGGCTTTGTGGGGAATAATTTCAAGGTTAACTTCTGGTTGAATAATTGGATTGGTTATCCAATTGATTATAAAATCCGTATCAATGAGGATGTTGATCTTAGCATTCCTGTGGGAAGTTTTTTTTTTTTTTTTTTTTTTTTTTAATGTTGAGGCAGTTTTTGGATGCTTTTCCTAACATTGCTCAGTGATACAGAGAGGGTTGATTTCATTGATGCTTAGCGCTGGAAATCCTCCTCTTCTTGCACTTCCTAAAGATGAAGGATTTTTATGACAATTTGCTTGCGGCCACCGAGCAAATAAAAGCTTGGGGAGATAAAATCTGGAGATGCTCGCTCTATTCAACCAAGACGATCTCTCTCACTGTTTGGAAGGCAATTCATGGTCGCAGACTTTCAAAAGGAAGGGATTCGTCATGCCTTCTTGCTGTCGTTTTTGCTACAGTGCTGAAGAAGACATTCATCACATTTTTCTTCAATGTGATTTCGCTATCTCAATCTGGAACATTTTGCAATCCACTTTCAAATTTCAGATCAACAGGTCAGGAGAGGAGATCTTAAGGACCTTTAAATCTCAACTTCTAAATCCCGTATGAGCTCTCAGGTTTATAATCTTTGGATTAGTGGAATTATTTCCACTATGTGGATAATACGGAAATTGCATACGGGGCAGTTTTTGAAGATAAGATCCCGAATAAACTTGGCACTCTTGTTTGATATGAAACATTATTAGAGAGGCAGATCGTATTGATTCTAGTACTATAAATAATTCTCTCGTTGATCTCTTAATTTTGAAGACTTTCAAGCTCCAAAATAGAGTTTACAGAGCTCCTTGAATCATTGAGATTGAATGGAAAAGGCCAATCATAAGGTGGATCAAGGTCAATACAGATAGATCAGGGATTGAATGGAAAAGGCCAATCATAAGGTGGATCAAGGTCAATACAGATGGACCTGTAATTGGTTCACTGGGTATTGCTGGATATGGAGGTATTTTTCGAACCTATAGAGGATCTGTAAAGGTTGCTTTGCTAAGCCTTCGGGGGTTCTCTATGCTTTTGAAGCCGAGCTTTGGGGTGTCGTCACGGCCGTAGAATATGCCATCAGATTTCAATGGACTCACCTATGGTTCGAATGTGATGCAACGTATGTAGTAGATCTTCTTCAAAACAAAAGCAAGAATGTACCTTGGAAGTTTCTTACAAGATGAGTGCGTGTGTTGAACTATCTTCAAGAAAACAACTATTATGTTTCTCATGTTTTTAGGGAAGGAAACCACGTGGCAAATAAATTGGCTTCTCATGCAAAGCGCTTGGAAGAAGAAAATTGGTGGTTTACTTGTCCGGATTTTATTTCGTCAACAGTCAACAAAGACGTTATCAGTCTTTCACTATATAGATTTTCAAGATAGCCGACTTTTGGTAAATATGTACTCTTTTTTTCTTTGAGTCTTATTCTCACAAGGTTTTGGCTAAAAAGTTTTTAACGAGTCATATTTGAGATTGAATCACAAGATACAAGTTCACGCTTAATTCTTTGGGATCAATCTCCGGCTAGCTTTTGAGTTCATAGGACTTTTTATTTGTTATATCGATGCCCTATTTGGTGCTTGCTTGTTTTATTTTCCCTCTTTCAACATTATTATCTTTCTTTTTATTTTATTAATAATAATTTGGGACAGGTAAATTAAAAAGGGTCATAGAGGGGTACCAACCTAGTTGGAATGTCTTGGTGCACCCACTGATACTTATTACCATCATTTATCTAAAAAAAAAAAAAAAAAAGGAGAGAGAAATGTTTAGGAATTCATACAAACTCTGAATTGTGGGTTTTTTTTTAATTATTTAATAAAAGTATTAATCAAATTCATAACATTTTTCAATCATGCTTGTGGAATACTCAGTTTTATTAGTATATTATCCTCAAGTTTTTATCGTCTCAAAAAGAAGTATACCAAAGAATAAGTTCATAGATTTTTATCTCAAAATATAAACTGATGAAGAATTTTTATTGGATATCTAAAAAGAAAAAAGAAATCTTGTGAGAAAAAAATTTAAAAATAAAAATAAAACAAAACATATTTAAAAAAAACTGTAAAGTGGTTTAGATTTAGTACGTGGAGAAAGAAACACTACTACAAAAAGTACATTACACGACGGAGATTACACGACGGTTCCAAAGAACCGTCGTGTAAAGTGCTCCGCGATGGACTTTACACGACAGTTCGAAAGAACCGTCGTGTAAAGTCCGACTTTACACGACGGTTCCAAAGAACCGTCGTGTAAAGTCCCTCGCGGAGCCACTTTACACTACGGTTCCAATGAACCGTCGTGTAAAGTCTGACTTTACACTACGGTTCCAAAGAACCGTCGTGTAAAGTGCCTCGCGGAGCCACTTTACACTACGGTTCCAAAGAACCGTCGTGTAAAGTCCAACTTTACACTACGGTTCCAAAGAACTGTCGTGTAAAGTACCTCGCGGAGTCACTTTACACTACGGTTCCAAAGAACCGTCGTGTAAAGTCCGACTTTACACGACGGGTTTTAAGAACTCGTCGTGTAATCCACCTGAATAAGGGGGTTACACGACGGGCCCTAGGGCCCGTCGTGTAACCCACCTGGTTCGGTGGGTTACAAGACGGGCCCCAGGGCCCGTCGTGTAACCCACCTGGTTCGGTGGGTTACAAGACGGGCCCTGGGGCCCGTCGTGTAACAAGTGATTACACGACGGGCCCTAGGGCCCGTCGTGTAACCCACCTGGTTTAGTGGGTCACACGACGGGCCCAAGGGCCCGTCGTGTAACAACTGATTACACGACGGGCCCTAGGGCCCGTCGTGTAACACAAGATTACACGACGGGCCCATAGGGCCCGTCGTGTAATCCTCCCTAATTCGGGGGGGATTACACGACGGGCCGTATGGCCCGTCGTGTAATCTAGGGGATTACACGACAGTCCGTGGTGGACCGTCGTGTAATCTTGAAAAAAATTTGAAAATTTTTAACTTGGAGTTTTCGAAATTCGCGCGCAAACCCATTACTTAAATACAACTTCCTTACTTTTTCTCTCCACATACCTTCTCATTTCTCTTCACACTCTCTAAATTTCTCAAGTACCCACTTCCTCCTCCAAGCCGCCGCCAACTCCGTCGTTGTCGCCGCCGTCGTTGCCGCCGCCGATTCATTGGTGTTGGAGTGTCTATTCATCTTCAAAGAAAATTAAGGTAACTTCATATACAACTTAAAATAAATTTGGGATTTTGTCTTGTTGTTTGTCACTAAAGTTCAATTTTTTAGCATGGGTGTTTAAGTTCATAATGATGCTCTTCGTAGATTAATGGTTTGTGAATGGTTTTTACACTTTACATACACATGAATTTTTCCCGCCCACAATATGCTCGATGAAATGTCAACTTGAGTTTTTGGAGGAATAATATAGAAGCAATCACATATATATATGTATAAAAGCATAAACATGAATTTTTCGAGTGTTATTTTTGTCATATGGCAGCGTTATGCACTTATGCTTTTATTTCGAGTGTTTTTTTTTTGTCCTAATTCGTGTGGGGCGCCAGGCGCCCGTGTGGGGCGCCGACAATCTTGATCTAAGGCATCATTACACGACGGTTCCGGCCCGGAACCGTCGTGTAATCCCTAAACAGTAGAATATTACACGACGGTTCCGGGAGGAACCGTCGTGTAATGTTTGTTTTTTTCTTTCACCACATATCTTTTTACCGGGATTACACGACGGTTTTGAAACCGTCGTGTAAAGCTTAGATACGACGACGGTATTAAAAACCGTCGTGTTATCTTCCACGACACTGGATTACACGACGGTTAAGGAACCGTCGTGAAAACTTTACACGACGGGTAAAACCCGTCGTGTAATTCCTCTTTTCTAGTAGTGAAAAAAGAAAGAAGAAAGACAAATATTTTAGTTATAAGAGCTTTTTTGGGAAAACTAAAGAGTATAACAAATAAATTTATAATTCTAAAATGAATTTGTTGATGATTTTGAAAAGTTAGTGGGAAAAACAAAATGGGGGGTGTCAATAAACCCACCTTATGTAAATTATGTCACTTTAATCTTAAAACTTTTGATTTTGATAAAATAGTCCTTGAATTTTTAATCTTTGACAGTTTTTTTCCCCGACGTAGAAAATAATTAAATATCTTTTTAATTTAGTATATATAGGACCCATTTGGGGTAATATCTGGAGATGGTGTTTTAGATGTTGAATTGGAAATGTGCGTTTGGAAGGAAAACTTTTGAATAATATAGAAAATAGTGCAAAAATCTTAAATGTGTTCGGAAAAAAAATACAAAATATATCTTGTCTTATTCGTCTTGTCGTTACGAGCATTTTGACATAAAAATCATCTTATTTTGATTTGAAATGAGAACGTTACGGACTTTTAAAATTTAAGTTTTTTGAAAATGGAAGAGAGTGAAAGTTTGATGTAGAGTTAGAAATTTGAAATCTAGATGGCCAAATGCCATATGGAGATGTTACCCCCAAACACTCACATAATAATGTTTCAACTCCTGGTTAACATGAAATTTTACAAAATGTTAACATGAAATTTTACAAAAATAAGTATACCAAGTATAAAAATTTCCTCCTTCTTCTTATTAAAACCATTAAAAACTAAACCATTTGAACTTAATATAATAATATCTTTAAAAGTTTTAGTTAGTATGTGATAGGAATATAGTTATCTATGTTAAATTTCAGAAAGCGTCCATCAATTTTAGTGTGAGGGACCAAAATTATCAAAAAAAAAAACAAAAAAAAAAACAAAAATTCAATGACTAATTTAACAAAAACAAAAGTTCAGGAACCAAAGTTACAGATTACTCACAATTCAGGGATTAAACAGACAAATTACCCTAAACTTTTTTTTAGAAGTTTTTTTAACAAATGGCGATTTTTTTAAAAAAATTAGTTAAAAACCTTTTTTTTAAATGATCAATCAATTTTCTTAAATGTTCAATCAGTGATTGATCACATAATATTATTAATTTGGCAAATCAGTTATGATCGTAGTCAATTATTGATTGACTATAATGTAAATCATCATTTTTTAAGTCAATTACTGATTGACCATGATCAATCATCAATCAATTGTCTTAAATGTTCAATCAATGATTAATCACATAATATTGTTAATTTGATAAATCAGTCATTGACCATAGTTAATTATTGATTGACTATAAATTAATTTTCTTAAATGTTCAATCAGTAATTAATCACATAATGTTTTTAATTTGGTAAATCAGTTATTGACCACAATCAATTATTGATTGACTATAATGTAAATTATCATTTTTCAAGTCAATTACTAATTGACTGTGGTCAATCATCAATCAATTTTCTTAAATGTTCAATCAGTGATTGATCACATAATATTGTTAATTTAGTAAATCAGTTATTGACCGTAGTCAATTATTGATTGACTATAATATAAATCATCAGTTTTCAAATCAATCACTAATTGATAATGGTCAATCACTGATTTATCAAATCTGAAAAAAAAAAAAAAAAAAAAAAGGAAACAAAGGCAAACGGTCATTTTGCTAAATTAAAAAAAAAAAAAAAAGTTTGATCATCTATTAGAATGAGTGACAAAATGCCACTCATCCTAATTTTCCTTATTTAAGGTTGTAATTAAATTTTGTCATCTTGTATTTTGTGCACATTAATTCTATCAATTAGAATGTGTGTTCAATTTATATTTAGTGTTTTTCCAAGAATATTGATAAAATGACTATTGATACAACAGCAGAAAAGTTCAGAGAAGTTGATGTGTTAAATCAAAAGTTAGGGATCACATTTTATAAAAGAAATAATTACAAAAATTCCTCTTAAATTATAGTCCTTATAACATATTACCTCATGAATTTCAAAACACAGTATCGAATCCCACTATGTTACATTAACAAAATTAATCATTCTGTTAGTTTGAATAACATAAATGATATGTATCAAGCATTTAAGTTGGTTACTGAGATATTAAATGAATAATTACTATCTTACCTTTATACTAATGCACATTTAAGTTTTTAAAATCAGAATATAACGAAAATAAAAAATAACATTAAAAACATAAATAAACTAATACCTTAAAACAAAAAAGGAACATCAAATCTGGAAAAAAACAAAAAAAAAAAAACACTAATCGTACATGAACTAATTTTTGTTTTGGAATTTTATTTTTTTCTAATATTTTTTTCTCTGAATTTTTTGTAATTATTAGTTCGTCTTCTTAATTATTATAATTCTGAATTTTAAATTATTTTTTTAATTTCATAAGTTCTAAAGATGAGGATTTACTAAAACGCCTCTGATTTTTATATGATAAGTTAACCACAAGTCAATTTGTGATTTAAATAAAAAATTAAAAAAAAAAACCTAATAGAAGGACTAAATTTGTTAATGAAACATAACTTGGAGGAAATGTTGTTACGTTTTGAAATTCGAGAGGTAAAATGTTATAAGTGCTATAATTTAGAATAAATTTTTATATTAATCCTTTATAAAATTAACCCTAATTTTTAAATTACTAAATTTACTTATAACACACTCTTATAAATTCCAAAATTACCCTGACTATTTTCGTAAAATAAATATTATTCTATCATTTCAAATCTTTTTTCACATCCATCATTTTAATTTTTGATATTTACTTTATTGTGCTCCTTTTTTTTAAATAATTTTCTCTTTATTTTATTATATATATTTTTTTTTTATTTTTTTATTTTTTTTTTCTTGAAGCTTGAGGCGTGAAACCTTTTTCTTTCATTGTTGAAGTAAATTGGAAATTTTTTATATTTACTATTCATTTTTAAATGGATATATTTACCAAGTACACTTGTTAAGTTAAGAATTTTCAAGGGAAAAAAATAGTTTTAAAAAAAAAAGAAAAAAAAGAACGAAAGAAAGAAAGGGAAAACAAAAACAAAAAAACGTGGTATTGTTGTAGACTTCAAATTGTAAGCATGGTTTTCTTGTTGTTTATTTGGGGATATGACATATATGTGTACGTGGAGAGAAAAATGAGTATCACAGAAAAAATAATAAAATAATAAAATTTTATTAAAAAATGTGCCAAAAATCATATAAAATGTATAAGTAGAACCTTTAAAATATTTAAATATCTATTTATATATATTTTATAAACAATGGAAATAGCCTTAAAAATAAGATATTAAAGCTTGAAAACAGAAGAGTAAAATCTATTATGTTAACATATATAAAATGCTAATATATACATGTAACATGATAATTTATATGATACGTTGTTACTAGCTTAATGGATGGAATCTTTGCCTATACTTTGAATCTTTACTTGCTCATCAATACTCTTATTTACTTAAGTATCGGAGAGTCCTTAACAGGTATCTCATTTGTAATAACCCGAATTTTCGGACCGTTAACTACTTTACTTATTTTTAATTAATATAATTTTAACACTTATTTATGTTTGGTTACAAAAATACAATTTTTTTTAATACTTTTTAAAACAAATCATACTTGTAATTGAAGAGTTAAATAAACTAAAATTTTAACTGAGAAAATTGAAATTTCTATATAATAAATATCACAATCAAATTCATACTTAGATAATATTTAAAAAGCTATAACATCATGCAAGTTAAAAGAAAAGACCCTTCAGTCTTTTTCATAAAGTACTCATACTAGTTAGTAGTACCAAAATATTAAAACATAGTTATAAAGATAATCGATACAAAATAATTTAAAAAATATAAATAAGGAAATTAAATTCGTGGTAGTATCCCTCATTCCCTTCCTTCATTGCCTCCGCACCGCTTCACCAGTCTAGAAAACATCTAAGTGGCGAGCTGCTTACCCGCGTTATCTATAGCACGAACACACACATATGAGCTTTCGCTCAGCAAGTACAAACTACAACTCACAAAATATTTTCATAGATCATATAATCACACGTCACAACATGAATGTTCAAAAATGCATGTGATTTAGTGTGTTTAATTATGCTTTATTATATGTATCTTGTCTATTTAAGGGCATTTTTGTACGTACCCATATACTTGCGACCAATGGGGAGTAGGGGGGAGAACCCCTCCAACAACCTTCAAGGTCATAACTTATAACTTTCGTTTTTATCATATCATCTCACTAATTGGAGGTTGGTACGACACTTAATCTCATATTTAATTAGCCTCATTCTTATTTATTATAACAATAAATAGATTTACATGCCACGATGCATCTATCATTATGGCATAATTATTTATGAAACATACTAATCATATTAGTACAAGAGAAATTATACACGCCAAATGCTTAATCAAAGTAATACATTTCACTTATATATTCATCACCTCATAAAGGCAAATCATAGCAAACATAGAACATCAACAAGGAAAACAATTTGTTTAATGTTGTAGGTAAGATTTGTACTTACTTGTCTTTTGTACTTAGACTTCTGAAGTAGTAGCTCCTACTACGTAAGTTCAAAGAATTGTCCTGATTTAACAATACCTCATCATTAGATAGAATCATGGTTATATATATATATATATATTTATAAATTAAGGTGAACTTAATTTACTTACACCATAATTAACCTTAATAATTAATTTCTATTAATCATTAAGTGTTAACCAAATTCATTATTATTTTTTTAAATGGCGATTATCATTTAAGATAAAACGGGATACAAACACCAAGAGACATAACACTCGACTAAAACCGATTACATCAGTAAAATCTGATGATGTTCAGTGAAGAAGACATAAGTCGAGATCCGTTGACTGAAAAATTCCTCGAATTCCTCGGCAATTCTATAATCGAGCATGTACAAAGCTCTTTTTAAAAAAAGAGCTACAATCGATGGAATATTCCGATCGATTAAAAGACAATCACTCGCAGCATAGAGACTATAACAAACTCCATCTAGCCATAACACTAGCGGAGCCAATTGACATATACCGCCAGAGAATAACTCAAACGGAAAACACACAGAAAAATAAACTGAAGGTGCGGAAACTACCTCCTTTATTACAAAATTAAAACTAAAATACAAGAACAAACCATTATTATTAAAAAACATCGACTGCAAAATTCTTGCCCCATGTGAAATAACCACTTTGCCGCACACCGCAACTCAGACGAAAACAATCGGCTCGAGGTAAGAGATCGATGCACCTACCATCGGACAACCAAGGTGATGAGGACATGGCTAGTACAAGAGCATGGAATGCGGATCCAATTCAAGTTCCTATTGAACCGATTACAAGAGCACGAGCCAAGAAATTCCAAAATGCGTTAAATGGACTGATTCGAGGGATTTGGGCTCAAGAATGCACGTGGAGGCCTATTGAGGGAAATGAACGTGTGGACCAGCCCTTAACAAGTATGATTCAAGTTCAAGAAAGTCAATAGGAGAATATGTGCTTACTTTCCTTTTCCGGCATCTCTTCTGGTTTCAAACTACAACAAAAGGAAAGAGATTTGTCAATCAAGGCTGAATTATTATTTACTTTCCTTAATTGGATTTGGGCACGTTTGCTGGGAAGGAAATCTGATTTGGGCCTATTGGCTACTTTCTACTTTCCTATTTTAGTTCTACTTTCCTAATTAGTTCTCTGACTATTTTCTTTTCCTTATTGGTATGTAATAAGCTGAAAATTAAAGGATTAAAGTCAGAATTGTTTCCCTTTAATTGAGGCTGAAATTAGGTGGATATTTCAACTTTCCTTTAAGTTTTTTTGGCAAGTTTCCTTAGGCATTAGGCTTGAAAATTCGTGGCCTTGGTTCTATAAATTGTACCTTTTCATGGAATAAGACATATCATTATTCAGAAATGTGAGAGTATTTTCTCTTTAGTTCTTTGAAAAACTATTCGAACTTATCAGAATTTTCCGTGACGTTCACTATTGACTTATCAAACGGATTTCCACCACTGTTTGTGGCGTCATCTTTATTCGGAGGTTCTTGTTTTGCATTAAACAATGGGTTGAGGTCAAATATACCAAGGTTCTTGTTTTTGTTGAAGCAACGAGTCGAGATCTCCCATCTAAACTTGATCGTAGAACGTTCTTGGGTTCCTTTTCGCTGTAGGGTCTCGTTATTCTTGGCGAGGTTCACATCATTTGGTATCAGAGACTAGGTTCTAGGTCAGGTTTATCTATCCTTCATTTTTTTATTGTTTTTTTTTCTTTATCTGAATCCTAGTTTATTTTAGTTTCTGATTATTAAAAAAAATTGAATTCAAAAAAAAAAAAAAAATTCGAATTCTAAAACAAAAAAATTCGAATTAAAAAAAAATGTTGATTCATGAACAGGAAAGATTAAGTGTAGTGAAATTGTATTGTTGCTATCAATTTGTGTACTTCTTGTTCCATTCAAATCTCAGTCCAGTTTCTTTGCTTCTAAAAGTCAGAAATTACTTTGTCATCATTTTAGTATTCATGTGCTAAATTTTGAGATTTTTCCTTGTCTTCATCTCCAAATCTGTGGGAGAAACTGATTATTATTTATTTATTATTTTTTTCCTTTGCGTTTCTTCATTTCTAACCTTTAAATTTAAATTTTCTTGGTGGGTTCTTGGTGTATTGTTGCTGGAAATCTTGATTATTGTTTGTTTAGTTTGAAAGAACCAAAAGTGAATCAACGAGTGGAAAAAGGCAAGAGTCGTGAGCATATTGGAGGGTAAAAGCCAATTGAGTGACAAACACGAGAGCGAGTGAATTTTCTTTTCTTGAGTGAAACACGTAAGGGAGTGCTTGCGAGGCTCCTAAACTTATTTCGCTGGTTTTAAATATGTCACTTAATCAAGAAGAAAACTCAACCGAATAGGCACAACGACCAACTATTCCAAACCTGCAATTACAGGAATTGAAGGGGGAGATGAGATGGATGTTGAGGGCTGAATTAGAGCAAGTTCACAAGAGAATGGATAGGTTGGAAATAGCGACAACTAGGGGGTAGCCTCAAAATGCAGCCGTTCGACAACCACCTAGGCGAATGCGACAAGGAGTACAATGGGGCGATATTGAAGATGAAGAGAAGTTGGAGGAGTTGGCTGAACCACCAATGAACCGGGGCAGGTTTGGGCATGGTTATGGGATTAGAGAAGATAGGAATCGGGTAGATAACCATTTGGGTAGTATTAAGATAAAGATTCCATCGTTTCATGGAAAATCCGATCCTAAAGCATACCTTGAGTGGGAGAAAAAGATGGAGTTTGTGTTTAATTGCCACAACTACTCCGAAGCCAAGAAGGTAAAATTAGCGGTGATTGAATTTTCAGACTGTGCTATTACCTGGTGGGATCAGCTTATTATAAACAGAAGGCGAAATGAAGAACGGCCAATAGAGACGTGGGAGGAGATGAAAGCGGTGATGAGAAAGCGGTTCGTTCCAAGTCACTACTACCAGGAGTTATATAAGAAGATGCAAGGACTTAGACAAGGTAGCCGGAGTGTAGAAGATTATTATAAGGAAATGGAGGTTGCTATGATCCGGGCTAACATCGAGGAAGACCGAGAAGCAACGATGGCTAGGTTTGTGCTTGGGTTAAACTGAGAGATTCATGATAGGGTTGAGATGCATCATTATGTAGAGTTGGAAGATATGGTACACATGACCATCAAGGTAGAGCAACAACTCAAGAAGGGGGGTGGTACACGTGCAGGTCATAATTCAAGGTCTAACCCTTGGAAACCGAGCTCTTTAAGGAAGGAAGACAAGCCACAAACATCTTCAACTCTCAGGCACAAATCTAAGCCTAAGGCTGAGAACCCCAGCCATGTTTCATAGGGTAAAACCCATACTTCTACCTCTCGGAATCGTGACGTTAAATGTTTCAAATATCAATGCAGGGGTCACCTAGCAAGTCAATGTCCAAACAAGCGGGTTATGATGATGTGAGATAATGGTGAGATTGTAACTGATGACAAAGATTCCGACACCGATGACATGCCACCATTGGAGGATGTTTCCGAGGAGGAGTATCTAGCCCCTGAAGCGTTGACGTTGGTGGCAAGGAGGGCGTTAAGCTTGCAAGCAAAAGAAGTTGAAGAAGCGCAGAGAGAAAACATCTTTCACACTAGGTGCTACGTCAAAGACAAGGTATGTAGTGTGATTATTGATGGAGGAAGTTGTACTAACGTTGCCAGCATAACCATGGTGGAAAAATTAGAACTACCCACGTTGAAGCACCCCAAGCCGTACAAGTTAGAATGGTTGAATGATGGTGGCAAGATAAAGGTAAACAAGCAGGTGTTAGTTACGTTTCGGATTGGTAAATATAAAGATGAAGTATTATGCGATGTCGTTCCGATGCAAGCCGGACATTTGCTGCTAGGGTGTCCATGGCAATTTGATAGGCGAGTGAAGCACGATGGTTATACAAATAAATATTATTTTGTACTTAATCAACTACCAATCACTCTTGTACCCTTGACACCACAACAAGTATTTGAAGATCAAGTGAGGCTACAAAAATAGAGTGATAAAAAAAAAGAGTGAGAAAAAGAAAACGAGTGAAAACCTGAGAGAAAAGGATAGAGAGGCCAAGGCTGAGAGGAAAGAAAAAGAGAGGAGAGAAAAAGAGAAAGGTAGAAACGTGAAAGAGAGTAAGAAAGAAAAGGAGAGAATTTCGGCCTTGGTGAGTGCAAGAGAGGAAAATATAATTCCATTGCAAAGAAAAGTGAGATCAAAAGAGCTTTACATTTACAACAACCCTTTTTGGTACTTATGTACAAAGAGGCCTATTTGTGTACTAACGATCTTACCGGTTCTTTGCCGAGCAGCATTGTTCATCTTTTGTAGGAGTATGAGGACGTCTTTCCCGAAGAAACACCACACGGATTACCTCCAATTCGAGGGATTGAGCATCAAATTGACTTTGTACCCGGTGCAACAATTCCTAACTGACTAGCCTATAGGAGCAATCCCGATGAGACAAAGGAGCTTCAAGGCAGGTAAGTGAGTTGATGGAGAAAGGGTACATGAGAGAAAGCATGAGCCCTTGTGCCGTTCCGGTTCTACTAGTACCTAAGAAGGATGATGGAACTTGAAGAATGTGCATTGATAGCCGAGCCGTCAACAACATTTCGGTAAAATATCAACATCCTATTCCCCGTTTAGACGACATGTTAGATGAATTGCATGGTGCATGTGTTTTCAAAAATTGATTTGAAAAGCGGATATCATCAAATACGCATGAAAGAGGGTGATGAATGGAAAACTGCCTTTAAAACAAAACATGGATTATATGAGTGGTTAGTAATGCCTTTTGGTCTAACTAATGCACCGTGCACATTTATGCGATTAATGAACCATGTATTGCATGCGTTCATAGGCAGGTTTGTCGTTGTTTATTTTGGTGATATACTCATTTATAGCAAAAACTTGAATGATCATATTGTGCATTTACAATCAGTTTTGGATGTATTTAGAAAGGAAAAGTTATTTGCTAACTTGAAGAAATGCACTTTTTGCACCGATAGGCTTGTGTTTCTTGATTTTGTTGTGAGTGCACAAGGAATACAAGTTGATAAAGAAAAGGTCCGTGCAATTCAAGAATGGCCAAGTCCCACAAGCGTAGGTGAAGTACGGAGTTTTCATAGACTCGCTAGTTTCTACCGGCGGTTTGTGAAAGACTTTAGTACTTTGGCTGCACCACTCACTAAAGTAATCAAGAAGAACATTGCTTTCAAGTGGGGTGAAGAGCAAGAGAAGGCGTTTCAGTTCATCAAGCAAAAATTAACAAATGCTCATTTATTATCTTTACCTAACTTTGAAAAATGTTTGAGATTGAATGTGATGCTTTAGGTGTAGGCATTGGCGCAGTGCTTATGTAAGAAGGACGTCCGATTGTGTATTTTAGCGAAAAGTTAAATGGGGCAGCCCTAAGTTACCCGACTTATGATAAGGAGTTGTACGCATTGGTCTGGGCTTTGAAAACATGGCAACACTACCTTTGGCCTAAGGAGTTCGTGATTTACACTGATCACGAATCATTGAAGCACTTGAAAGGACAACACAAACTAAACAAGAGACATGCCCGTTGGATGAAGTTCATTCAGACATTTCCTTATGTCATCGATATAAGCAAGGTAAAGAGAATTAGGTTGCCGATGCACTTTCTCGTAGGTATACATTATTCTCTACTCTTGACGCTAAAATACTTGGTTTTGAGCACATTAAAGAATTGTATCCATTAGACCAAGATTTTTGTGAGGAGTTTCGGGCTTGTGAGAACACACAGTGGGAAAGTTCTATAAGCATGAAGGATTCTTGTTTCGGAAGATAAGTTGTGTGTGCCAAATTGCTCCTTGCGTGACTTGTTAGTACGGGAATCCCATAGTGGGGGGTTAATGGGACATTTTAGAGTTGCTAAGGCCCTAGCTGCTTTGTAGGAACACTTCTTTTGGCCACATATGAAAAGAGATGTTGAGAGAATTTGTGGTAGATGTATCACATGTAGGCAAGCAAAATCCGAATGCAACCCCATGGTTTGTACACGCCACTTCCCATCCCTAATGAGCCTTGGACTGATATTTCAATGGATTTTGTATTAGGTTTGCCTAGGACTAAACGTGAACGAGATTCAATTTTTGTGGTTGTGGATAGGTTCTCTAAGATGGCACATTTTATTTCATGTCATAAAACAGAAGATGCCTCACATGTTGTTGATTTGTTCTTTAGGCAGGTCGTGAAATTACATGGCATGCCTAGAACAATTGTTTCAGATAGAGATACTAAGTTCTTAAGCTATTTTTGGAAGACTTTGTGGAGTAAGTTGAGTACTAAGCTATTGTTTTCTACTACTTGTCACCCACAAACTGATGGTTAAACCGAAGTAGTAAATAGAACTTTGTCAACTTTGTTGAGGGCTATCATTAGTAAGAACATTAAAACATGGGAAGATTGTTTACCACATGTTGAATTTGCTTACAACCGGACTGTTCATTCCGCTACTAAATTTTCACCCTTTGAAATTGTGTATAGTTTTAATCCATTAACTTCATTGGATTTATCTCCTCTACCAATGACTGAGCGTGTTAATTTGGATGGTAAAAAGAAAGCCGAATTTGTTAGGCAGATTCATGAGAAGGCAAGACTCAACACTGAGCGAAGAATGGAGCAATATGCAAAGCAAGCCAACAAGAGGTGTCACAAGCTGGTCTTTGAACCCGGAGATTGGGTTTGGTTGCATATGAGAAAAGAGAGATTTCCGGCGCAAAGGCGTTCCAAATTGCTTCCAAGAGGATATGGTCCTCTCCAAGTCCTAGAGCGCATCAATGACAATGCATACAAGCTGGATTTGCAAAGCAATATGCAAAGCAAGCCAACAAGAGGTGTCACAAGCTGGTCTTTGAACCCGGAGATTGGGTTTGGTTGCATATGAGAAAAGAGAGATTTCCGGCGCAAAGGCGTTCCAAATTGCTTCCAAGAGGATATGGTCCTCTCCAAGTCCTAGAGCGCATCAATGACAATGCATACAAGCTGGATTTGCCTGGTGAGTATAATGTAAGTGCTACCTTTAATGTTTCTGATTTGAGTCCTTTTGATGTAGGTGATGAACTTGATTTAAGGACAAATCCTTTTCAAGAGGAGGGGAATAATGAGGACATGGCTAGCACAAGAGCATGGAATGCGGATCCAATTCAAGTTCCTATTAGACCGGTTACAAAAGGATGAGCCAAGAAATTCCAAAATGCGTTAAATGGACTGATTCTAGGGATTTGGGCTCAAGCATGCACATGGAGGCCTATTGAGGGAGATGAACGTGTGGACCAGCCCTTAACAAGCATGATTCAAGTTTAGAAAAGTCAATAGGAGAATATGTGCTTACTTTCCTTTTCCAGCATCTCTTCTGGTTTCAAGCTACAACAAAAGGAAAGAGATTTGTTAATCAAGGCTGAATTATTATTCACTTTCCTTAATTGGATGTGGGCGCGTTTGTTGGGAAGGAAATCTGATTTGGGCGCATTGGCTACTTTCTACTTTCCTATTTTAGTTCTATTTTCCTAATTTAGTTCTTTAGTTGTTTTCTTTTCCTTATTGGCATGTAATAAGCTGAAAATTAAAGGATTAAAGTCAGAATTGTTTCCTTTTAATTGTGACTGAAATTAGGTGAATATTTCAACTTTCCTTAAAGTTTTTTTAGCAAGTTTCCTTTGGCATTAGGCTTGAAAATTCGTGGCCTTGGTTCTATAAATTGTACATTTTTTATGGAATAAGACATATCATTATTCAGAAATGTGAGAGTATTTTCTCTTTGGTTCTTTGAAGAACTATTCGAACTTATCAGAATTTTTCGTGGCGTTCACTATCAACTTATCAAACGGATTTCCACCACTGTTTGTGACGTCTTCCTTATACCGAGGTTCTTGTTTCGCATTAAACAACGGGTTGAGGTCAAATATAACAAGGTTCTTGTTTTTGTTGAAGCAATGAGTCAAGTTCTCCCATCTAAACTTGATCGTAGAACGTTTGTGGTTCTTCTTCATTGCTGAGTCTCGTTATTCTTGGCGGGGTTCGCATCACAAGGCATCATTCGATCCCAAACTGCCAGAAGCTTGTCTGTTAGATCTAATCGAAAAACTTCCATCTACGAGCTTCCAACTCCATTCCCGCCAAAATCATCGAACCACCAATCACCCTCGCCAGCCGCAGCGACAGCGACAGTGGAAGTCTCACACAAAGGAAAACCCTAGATATGAGAAATTTGAGAGAACAATATATAGAGAGAAATGGAAACTTTCTTCTTTTTTCGTGTTAAACAAATTTCTATTAATTGTTATTTAATTAATTTAGTTTTATTTAATTTAATTGATTAATTATTCAATTAATTAATTAATTAATTAATTATGTAGTACTTAATTATTACTTATTTAGTTGATTAATTATCAATAAATTACGTAATTTTTATTAACTAATTAATAATTATAACATTAAAAATTAATTAGGTTACTTAAACATTTTTTTCTCATATAATAATTATCAATTATTAATTCTCGTATTAATAATTAATAATTAGATTATACTAATAATTAATACTTATTTAATCTCTAATTAATAATTCATAATCATATTAATAATTATATCAATAATTAATCATTAATTAATCTCTAATTAATAATGTATTTTAATTATGTAGTTAGTCAACATAATACTCTTGTTCACGCAACTAATAATCATTTATTAGCTCTTATATTAATTAATTAATTAATTAATTAATTAAATTACTAATTAACTTTATTAATATAAATATATTTTGTTATATATTTATTAGTTTATTAATTTATTTCTTAATTTATTAATTAATCTATATTACCTTGGTGACAAGGAGTCACTTAACTAAATACCCCTAAGTGGGTTATCTTACATGTTGGGCTTGTAAGGACCAATCTCATTAGCTATAGTCATTAAGTTGGGCTAAGGTAGTGTCTTGGTGTATATTTAGTAATTCTCTAGTTTATTTTGTCTTGACCCATCTAAAGTTAGAATTTTTCACATTTAGTTTATTATACACTTAATACCAAATCATTTTATCAAATTTTATGTTTATATGTTATGACTTACCCCTGTATCACATTTTTTATGTTTAATCGTTTTGTCAATGTGAAATCTTAAATTATAACATTTAATAATATGTGTATAATTCCGTTTGGACACTTAGGGCCCGTTTGGTGTATGAGTTTGAGTTAAGATTTATAAAATTTAAATAGTGATTTTAGTTGACTTTTTCAAAAAGACAAAAAAATTTGAGGAAAAGACAAAAATTGAGTTGATGGTGATGAGTTTAAACTCATCACCCAAACACCCCCTTAATGACTCGTTGGAAAGCTTAAAGTATCTAGTTTATGTCCTTATAATTTATTTTTCAAAATTTCAAGGATTTCAAACCTTAATATGGATGTTTTTCTTAGTAACCATAAAGTTATTTTTTTTTTTAATTTTTTGAGTTTTACATGCTGTATAATGAGATTTTGTTACTAGTAGTCTCACGTATGTACCATATGCCCAGATTTTTTGTTAAACTTAGAAAAATCATAACAATTCACTCACAATTCCAAATAAGGAAAATGATATGTCCTTGGAAAACTTATAATGTCTAGTATATACAATAACAATAATTTTACAAAATATTATGATTTACTAACTTAAAACATATAAAACCCGTGGTTGGTACAAGTTTCTAGCAAAATCTCTCGGTTCGTAGTCTAAATTTGAAAAATTCATCAAAAATTACATATTTATCCGTTTGTGGTGTATGATACCAGGATGGAAAGTTTAAGAAATTTAGTTTTTAGATCTATAACTTATGATCCAAATTTTGAGTTTAATAGGTTCGGACTTCACAAAATCCGTGGCTATACTAATTTTGTGTCACATCTTCAAATGCACATAACTTAAGACATACAAAAGTAAATGATAACTCTATGAAATAGAGTTATTTATCATGCTTTTAAGTTTAATAGTTGTTAATGTCTCAAGGTAACGTGCTTCAGTTTTTAGTATTTTACATAATATTAGGTAGTTTTTTTCTTTAGTTGAAAAAAGGTTGATAATTGTGGATAATTTTAGCCTTAAATATGAATTTGGTTTTCAAATTTAATTCTATGTTTTGCCCTACAAGAATTCAACGTGGAGAATAGTTGAAGGTCCTCTGGAGAAGCAGAGACAATAAAATGAGAAGCTGGAAGACAACCGATTCTACAACAATGCTATAGCAATGTTGTAGCAGTGGAGAAACAGTAAAAAGTGCAAGTAGCCAATTCTCTCTTTATAGCTGCAGTTGGCCCACTTGCCTATTTTATAAAAGTGGACAACTGTAGATTTTGGGTGTCACCAACCTTAGCTATGGGAGGGACACGTTTACCTAGGGTACCTCAAATTATCCTAGTATAAAAAGGAGAAGAAAAGAACTGTACGGGGGAGAGAGGCAGACACTCACCATTTTTGGGAAAGTAAAAGCTGTGAGAAAAACAGAGAAGAGAAAAAGAGAAAGAGGTGCACGAGGAGAGATCTGAAAAATTCCAGAGGCGGGCAATTTAATCTAGCCTTGGACTATTGGCTGGACGGGGGGAACACACCGAATCAAGCATGCTCGGCTCTCGATTTTCCTGATTTCAGTTTACCCATTTCTTTTGGATTTTCTTGTTTTTCTCTCTGTGAATCATGAATTCATTGGTTGGGTTTGTTAGTTTTGATTTCGTTGAACTAAGTATGAACTAATTTCTTTAGCTAGGATTATTGATGGAACCAAGGTTATAATGAAGATTTTTCTATTGTGTTAAATGCTTAGTAATTTTCATCATGTTTATTCAAGTGTGCTGCATGTTTAATCTCTATTGATTGACTGGCCATCAATTGGTGGAAAACACAAACTAAAATTAATTCTGGAAAGGTTGGTTTTAGTTGGATCTAGCTTGGTAATACAAGTAAATGGTATAGGGATATATTATTACCTTGTACAACCCAATAAAATTGATGCTTAATTTTAGGTTCTGAAAACTAGAGTGCATAGGAATATGTTTATTTTGGTTTAAGGAACTGAAGGCATAAATCATTCGGAAGAGGATTATGCAGAATTTTAGGTTGACTGGATTAACTTTGTTATAGCATTACTAAAGTATTCGCGGTTAGATTTGCAACTAAGGGAAAATCAGTAATTCTAGCCTATACTCCATCATTGATTCACAGCCTAAGCTTTAGATCTTGCTAAGTTTTACCTTTTGTTTGCATTTTAAATACACCCATTCATTTACATCATTCTCTACAATTTTAGTGTTTAATTCATTCTCCTATTTATTTTAAAGCAATTGGTTTATGTAATTAGTTTTTAGTAATTCAATCCCTGTGAAGATGATACTTTACTCACTACTGTATTACTTGTTCGATTACTTATACTTGCGTAGCATATTCGTATACATAGTTTTGGAGAACAAATTTTTGGCGCCATTGTCGAGGATTGTTATTATTGAAAATTACTATTATAGAATCCAATTTTTTTTTCTTTTATTGTGCTCCCCTTGGTCTAATTCAACTTTGGTTGTTTCTTTTGCCAGGTGTGATTCTCTTGCATGATTAGGCCAAGGGATACAAACTTGGTTCCCTTGGACCCGGAGATTGAAAAAACCTTAAGAGCAAGGAGAAGGGAACAACAGGGTGCTACAAGAATGGAAGAGGGGGATGAGGGAGCAATAGTCAATAACAATGTTAACAATGCTGCAGCAATGGTAGATGACAGAGACAGAGCAATCAGAGATTATGCTGTACCCATGTTATACGGGCTGCATCCTAGCATTGTTAGACCAGAAATTCAAGCACAACAATTTGAGTTGAAGCCTGTTATGTTTCAGATGCTCCAAACAGTGGGACAATTCAGTGGGATGCCAACTGAAGATCTTCATCTGCCCCTCAGACTGTTTATTGAAGTAAGTGATTCTTTCAAGCTGCCAGGTGTAACTGAGGAAGCCCTTCGCCTCAAGTTATTTTCCTATTCTCTAAAGGACAGAGCTAGACCATGGTTGAATTCTCTACCACCAGATTCGGTGACAACGTGGAATGATTTGGTTGAGAAATTCCTGGAGAAATACTTCCCTCCAAACAAAAATGCCAAGCTCGAAAATGACATCACATCATTCCAGCAGATGGAGGGAGAAGCCTTATATGAAGCATATGAGCGTTTTAAAGAGCTGCTAAGAAGTGCCTATACCACGGACTTCCCATTGGATACAAATGGAGACTTTTTACAATGGACTCAACGCTCAAACCCGGTGTATTGTTGATGCATCAGCGAATGGAGTCGTTCTTGTGAAGTCTTACAATGAGGCCTACGAGATCTTGGAGAGAATGTCCAACAACAACTACCAGTGGCCTATTGAGAGAGGTGCTACAGGAAGGCGCATGGCGGGAGTTCATAAGGTAGATGTTTTTACAGCATCGACAGCTCAAGTCTCCTCATTGTCCAACATATTGAAATCCATGAACATAGCTGTAGGAGCAAGTTCGGTGCAAGTAGTTAACATTGCTTGTGTTTACTGTGGCAAAGGACATTCATTTAAGAACTGCCCAACCAACTTAGCCTCGGTTTGCTACGTGAATAACTTTAACAAGAATAACAATCCATACTCCAATACCTACAACCCAGGTTGGGGGCAACATCTGAATTTTTCTTGGGCAAATCAAGGAGCTAGTTCTTCAACAGGGCCGAGCAAACCCACACATCCTTTAGGTTTCCAACAGTATCAACATCAAAGATAGCAACCTCAAGAACAATCAAATCTCATTGAGGCACTGCTCAAGGAGTACATGGCGAAGAATAATGCTATTATCCAGAATCAATTAGTCATCATTCAGAGTCAAGCTGCATCATTGAGGACTTTGGAGAATCAGGTGGCGCAACTAGCTAACGCTTTGAACAATAGGCCTCAAGGATCACTCCCTAGTGACACAGAAAATCCCAGAAGAGACGGTAAAGAGCACTGCTAAGCTATCACACTTCGGAATGGCAAACAAATTGAACAACCAACTCAACAAGCTGTTAAAGAAGCAGAACCCTCTTTAATCTAAAATCAAACGGGTCAGCAAACAGAAAATGAAGCAGATCAGAATGCTACAACAAAGCAGGATGCTACATCAAAGCCAAATGCTACAGCAGAGCAGGATGCTACAGCAAAGCTGAAGCAAAGCAGATTAGAGAGACCTCCACCACCATTTCCTCAAAGGTTTTAAAGTCAAAACAGGATAAGCAATTCAGAAGGTTCTTAGACATGTTGAAGCAACTACACATTAACATTCCACTTATAGAAGCTTTGGAGCAGATGCCGAGCTACGTTAAATTCATGAAAGACATTATTTCCAAGAAACGTAGGCATGGTGAGTTTGAAACTGTAGCACTAACCGAAGAGTGCAGTGCAATATTGAAGAACAAGTTGCCACCTAAGTTGAAAGATCCTGATAGCTTCACAATACCGTGTTCCATTGGTAATCAGTACTTTGGAAAGGCATTATGCGACTTGGGTGCAAGTATAAATCTGATGTCTATGTCTATCTTCAAAAAGCTGGGAATTGGAGAAGCAAGACCTACCATAGTCACTCTTCAATTAGCGGACATGTCATTTGCTCATCCAGAAGGAAAAATTGAAGATGTGCTAGTAAAAGTAGACAAGTTCATTTTTCCAGCAGATTTTATTGTGCTGGATTATGAGGCAGACAAGGAAGTTCCGATTATCCTGGGAAGACCCTTTTGGCTACAGGCAGAACATTAATAGATGTGCAGAAGGGTGAACTGACCATGTGAGTCCACGATCAACATGTTACTTTCAACGTATTCAAAGCTATGCATTTTGTTGATGATATTGAGGAGTGTTCGGCCATCAATGTTCTCAATTCATTAGTGGCTGCAGAGTTTGAGAAGAAATGTTCTACAAAATTGGCAGAAAAAGATGACCTGACTGATTTTGAAGTAAATGAGGACAACTGTAATAATCAAGTATCTTGGATGGAGAGCAAGCATACGGAAGCTAGAGATGGAAAGCAATTTGAGTCCCTTGAGTTATTAGAAAGGCCCATCAAATCACTTAAATCATTTGTCGAAGAACCACCTAATTTGGAACTAAAACCTCTACCTACACACTTGAGGGATAGTGGTAGTAGAAAGAAAAAGAGAAAGAGAAAAAAAAAAAAAACAAAAAAAAAAAAAAACAAAAACAAACAAAAACAAAAACAAAACTGGATTCACATGACATAGGCTGCACTTTGGAGGTTTTGTTGTAGCAAAATTATTTGTCATAAAGAAATGCTGCAGCAAATAGGGCAGCAGTGAGGAAATCCTTGCAAAAGAACATCACAAAACCTGTATTCTCCTTTCCTGAGTTCTCAGAGAGTGTGTTGGAGCCGGTTGTTACTGAGGAGGACGTAGAAGATGCTGAAGAGGACGGCAAGGAGGACTGAGAGGATAGACCACTTGCCCATCTCCACAGGGAGTTCCTACCTTTGCTCTTTTGTTTTACTTTGGGGTGTTTTGTTCTGTTTTGTTTTGTTTATTTGTGTTTTGTTCCCCAAGCAGTGAGGACACTGCTTAGTTCAAGTTTGGGGGTGTAAAGGTTTGCTTAGGATTGTTCTGGTTGGATTTGTTTTAGTAGGCGTGGGCTTGTTTTGTTCTTCTCTGTATGTTTTATTGGCTTGTTTTGTGTTCTTCTCTGTTTGTTTGTTTGATTGAGTAATTATTCAAAAAAAAAATTATTATTAAGTTCTGTGTTTTGATTGTGGTTGAATAAATGCTCTGGTTTTGCTACAGCATTGTTGGTTTGAGGAAATTCAGTGAAGAGTAGTAGTGTTTTGGAATTTTCAGATTATGGAATGAATTGGCATGAATTGAGCATTGGTGATGTTTGTTATTTGTTTGCTCCTTGAATAAGATTACTCGGAATTTTGCACGATAGACTATAGCTTTGTTTTCTTGTGGAAAACCTAGGAAATTTCAAATCATTGTGAGAATTTAGGATTTAAGAACTGATTGTGTGAAGCCCTCGAGGCGAAACGTTAGGGAGCCAAACATATGGGGGTGAATTGATGTGCATTAAAAGTATTGATATCTTGAAAAGGGTTGATGTTTAAAGGTGTATTTAAAAATAAAAATAAAAAGCTTTTATGAATAAAAAAAAAACTCCGCTATTCGGAGCCGCTTAGTAACCAGGAGTAACATGAGCCCCATGTGTACTTTTGCGTCAAGCAGCGGTTCAGAATATGAGTATGCTATAGCAAATATGAATTGTGATGTTGCTGAGTAACCGGGTGTCTTCATCGCCAATATTGGCATTTGCATAAAAAGGTAACAATGACATGATGAAAAAAAAAAAAAAAAAAAAAACATACACCCTGTCCAATGCCCTAAGGAACAATCTGTGGAATATGTTTAACCCTAGGTGTTTGGTCAACTGATACTAGTGGAGAGGGAGTCAAGCAGTCAGCTTAATAGATTATAAACTTGGCTCAATGATCATGATTCGAGTGACTTAGGTGATTCAAAGATGCTTAGCTATAGTCTCACACACACGCCTATAAAGGAACCTCATTTAGGAGTAAGCTTATAAAGGATGGAGCTGATATATAATGAGTGCTTATTTTGACCATGAGCTAGAAATTAAGAAGCACTTTTGAGAATTGAGAATCAACTTGTTTAGCAACCAGAACAATTTTTTGTTTTGTGTATTAAGTATTTTTGTGTGTTTCATATTGTGTTGTTTGTGACATTACTCGAGGACGAGCAATGACTCAAGTTTGGGGGTGTGATAACTCTATGAAATAGAGTTATTTATTATGCTTTTAAGCTTAATAGTCGGTAATGTCTCAAGGTAACGTGCTTCAGTTTTTAGTCTTTTACATAATATTAGGTAGTTTTTTTTTTTTTTTTTTCTAGTTGAAAAAAGGTAGATAATTGTGAATAATTTAGCCTTAAATATGAATTTGGTTTTCAAATTTAATTCTATGTTTTGCCCTATCGGAGTTCAACATGGAGAATAGTTGAAGGTCCTCTGTAAAAGCAGAGACAATAAATGAGAAGCTGGAAGACAACCGATGCTACAGCAATGCTATAACAATGTTGTAGCAGTGGAGAAATAGTAAAAAGTGCAAGTGACCAATTCTCTCTTTACAGCTGTAGTTGGCCCACTTGCCTATTTTATAAAAAGCAGACAGCTATAGTTTTTGGGTGTCACCAACCTTAGCTATGGGAGGGACACGTATACCTAGGGTACCTCAAATTACCCTAGTATAAAAAGGAGAAGAAAAGAACTGTACGAGGGAGAGAGGCAGAGACTTACCATTTTTGGGAAAGTAGAAGCTGTGAGAAAACAGAGAAGAGAAAAAGAGAAAGTGGTGCACGAGGAGAGATTTGAAAAATTCCAGAGGCGAGCAATAAAATCTAGCCTTCGACTATTGACTGGACGGGGGAAACACACCGAATCAAGCATGCTCGGCTCTCGATTTTCCTGATTTCAGTTTACCAATTTCTTTTGGATTTTCTTGTTTTTCTCTCTGTGAATCATGAATTAATTGATTGAGTTTGTTAGTTTTGATTTCATTAAACTAAGTATGAACTAATTCTTTAGCAAGGATTATTGATGGAATCATGGTTGTAATGAAGATTTGCCTATTGTATTAAATGCTTAGTAATTTTCATCATGTTATTCAAGTGTGCTGCATGTTTAATCTCTATTGATTGACTGACCATCAATTGGTGGAGAACACAAACTAAAATTAATTCTGAAAAGGTTGGTTTTAGTTGGATCTAGCTTGGATAATACAAGTGAATGGTATAGGGATATATTATTACCTTGTACAACCCAATAAAATTGATGCTTAATTTTAGGTTCTGAAAACTAGAGTGCATAGATAAATGTTTATTTTGGTTTAAGGAACTAAAGGCATAAATCATTCGGAAGAGGATTATGCAGAATTTTAGGTTGACTGGATTAACTTTGCTATAGCATTGCTACAGCATTTGCGGTCAGATTTGCAACTGAGGGAAAATCAGTTATTCTAGCCTATACCCCCATCATTGATTCACAGCCTAAGCTTTAGATCTTGCTAAGTTTTACCTTTTGTTTGTATTTTAAATACACCCATTCATTTACATCATTCTCTACAATTTCAGTGTTTAATTCATTCTCCAATTTATTTTAGAGCAATTGGTTTCTTGTAATTAGTTTTTAGTAATTCAATCCATGTGTAACGATACTTTACTCACTACTATATTACTTGTTCGATTACGTATACTTGTGTATCATATTTGCATGCATAGTTTGGCGAACAGTAAACTAAGTGATTATAAAGCCTTAAATGAATCTTATTCTCTGTAGAATCTTACCATATACTTTATTTTTCATGTCAAAGTTTCTAATTTATGTCATATCATCACAACAACCAAAAGCTCTAACAAAGTTCGTAGATCTTACCGAAATACTCCGTGGATCCTCTAAGACCTCGAACCTTCAAGTTCTTCTGAAAACCTTTTCTTAGGTAAGAAGAAGTCTAACATTAAGATTCTGACTAAACAACATACTTTAGTTCTCCAAAAGTGACCAAAACACAAAGAAAGCTACTAGATTACCTCTAATAACAGTCCTCGAAATCTGCTTCACACTTCTTCAAACTTGGTAATGGGATTGCTTGGAGCTTGAAAGTGGAAGGAGGAGGGTGTTGGAGATGGAGAGTAGTGTTGGTGGTTTTGAGGCTATGTGGTGGCTAGAAAGGCTAGGTTTTGAGCTTAAAATTTGTGAGAATAAAGTGAGATGCTAGGGGCTTATGTTCAGCAATTGTATGCTTTATAAAGTGCTATCTTTTTAGGGGTAAAAGTTTCAAAAATGTGCTGAATACCCCTTGAGAAACGGTCCATTTCATCTTGTACTTTTAGGTCATTTCAAGTACTTGCTTTTTGTCATTTTTGCCTAAACTAACCATGCCAATTTTTACTTGTGTTTGCATGCATGAACCAGCACACTACTTTCATCTTGATTCAAACCTCCTCTTGCTTTGTTGGCTAGAGAATCTGATCCTCTCTAGATCTCTCATGATTCCCCATTTTTTTTCTTTTTTTCTTTTTCTTATAATTTTTCCATCATTGATCAAGGTTGTCATTTTTGATCTTATCCATTGGATCTTCCACCATATCAATCATTATCTTAAGTTCTTATTGGTCACTTATCATTCAAAGCTTGGCCATTAATTTTTCTAA
This sequence comes from Ficus carica, assembly GCA_009761775.1. Classification (NCBI taxonomy): domain Eukaryota; kingdom Viridiplantae; phylum Streptophyta; class Magnoliopsida; order Rosales; family Moraceae; genus Ficus; species Ficus carica. Next base: position 3,266,380 of record CM019746.1, read on the forward strand.
GATCTCTTAACATAAAATCTATACCATTGATTTCAAATCTAATCATAACTCTTGGTCAATCCTCACCCTTGGATTTACTCCTAGTTAATCCTAACCATTCCTTTCCTATCTATTTAGCACATTAATTTTCCCAATCATACGCTCATACTTAAATATTGATATAACCAAAATAGATACTAAGGTCATCAAATCGACATACTAATAGTAATTTGGATACCTTCCGAAAATTGATATTTATACTAATAGCACGACATAATATATTCATCATATAAATTATATGGCGTTTGGCCTATTTCCTCGTTTCTATAATTTCCCATTAAAAAAGAAAAATTCAACATTGTTTGAGTATCAATATCATCATATGGATGATAAATATAAAATCATTCATGATCTTGAAATTTGGTATTCATCAAATAATTCATTAAAAGTATATTAATAAATGAAATCCATGATAATAGTTAATGAATCAAGTTTCAAAATTTTTAAGATGTCACATCATTGGTGTCCCCTTGGTTTCGAGATGCTAATCTCCATTTTGCAGGCGACTAGACAGACCAAGAAAGCAGTAGACCAATAACACCAAGTGATTCCATTTAGAATTGTGTCTATAATTTTTGACATCAACATTAACGAGATTAGAAGATTCAAAGATGGATTGGTTTTTTCTGATTACATGATTAGAGGTTTAAGTTGAGGATTTTCTTCATCTTTCATTGGTCGTTGTGTTTTTATTTATGTCCAGTTTATCATTTCATCAATAAGTATGTATACATCTCAGTTACAAATCCTAATGCCAAATTGAGAATTCCATTGCACCAAGAGAGACTACAACCAACGCTCATTCTCCTCTCATTTATCCCTGATTTGAGTTCCATTCGGCCGAGTAAGCTGCCTAAGCTAATTCCATACATCTAACCAAAAAATCCTTTATTCTTCCAACTTTTTGATCCTCCCATTCATTACCTGTAGGTCTTTCTTCGCTTAATTCTTTCCATTCTATACTGAATAATCTATAATAACTCGCAAATCTAGATTGGCTAATTGTTCTCAGATGACACATGCTTCAGTAGAAATTTCTCGACTTTGAAATGTACCAAAACCTTACGAAGTAAAAATAACAAATAGGCCATTTAAGAACAAAAAAAAAAAAAAAAAAAAAAAAAAACATTTACGGTAAGTATCATAGTTCAAATAGTTGAGGTAAATTGCATATTTACGATAAATAATTATTTACGAAATATTTTTAAGGTAATTTTATCCATAAATATGCTTTGTAAATAAATAATTACCGTAAATTTGTTATTTACCTTATGAAAAATGTTAAGGATATAAACTCTAATATCACAACTTTTAAGTACTACTCTATGCTGCATGTGAATTGTCATTCTTTTATGGTAAGTACTTAAATATTATCACATCAATTATTGCATTTACAAATAACAAAATAACAACTGACATCATATTGATTACTTAAATTTTGAATTAGAATTGGTGTTCTTGGTACTCTTATCTTAATTTTTTTTTTTTTTTGAAAATATACTATTTACTAGAAGTAATTTTAAAAAAAATACAATTTACCTCTTCTACCTTCTTCTTGCTAATCAAATACATTGGGTGTATTACTTGAAGGCCCATTTTACTTTCTTTAATTTTTTTGGAGAAGAAAGTACTGAATGACATAAATTTAAACATCATTGTACCAACATGACACAAAAATTTGACACTAGATCAATATGACATAAAATCACTTATAGTCAAGAGAAGGGAGTTTGTGTCTGTAGTCAATGAATGAAAAAAATATGACTATTTAAGTAATTTTCTCTAATTTTTTAAATTGGAGGCTCATTGACAGACAAGGGGGGGGGGGGGCGGGGGAGAAAAGATGAAAAATAACAAATCTACAAATGTTGGAAGAAGTAAATAACCTATTTACGAAGTTATTAAAGTAACAATATATTTACGAGTAACTAAGTTTTTTTTAAACTAAAAATACCTACAACAGATTTTGAAAATATATGATTTATTTATGAAAAAATATTAGGAATATCAAATCTAATCTCAATATTTAAACACATGCGAGTTATTATTTATATTGATATGTATTTTAAATGATTGTCACATCAAATATTATATCTATAAATAAAATATAATAACACTTAGGCCTAAAAAAATTTGTTATTTACCTTATATTTTCAATAATAAATAAAAGGCAAATTAAACTTTTTCCTCTCGAATTTTAAGGCCTTGTCACAAATGATACCCGAACTTCAATTTGTAACATTATTTCCCCTTAATTTCCCATCAATTAAAAATTTGACCAAAAAAATACATATACACTCGTTGAAAGCATAAGTTGGGGGTGTTGAGCGTAAAATTATGAAGTGGCACACATTGGTAGCACTTGTGACACCCGTTATACCTTTATCAAATGTGAAATTATGAGATTACCTATAAGAGAGGTAATGAGAACAAATGACAATAACTATAAATATTAGAGCATGTTTGGAACAACAGCTCAAACGGTTGTTTTCCTAGTTTGGTCTCAACTGATGGTGTTGGCAAAGTAGTTTATCTTCAATGTCCCTTTGAACCATTATACAGTAACCCCAACTTGGTTTACTGTTCATCGAATCTCACATGCCATTCTGTCTCGCCCGTGCCTGGCTCCTGTGCCCGAATCTCTCGCCTCCACTCCGGCGCCCATGTGTTGTGTCAGGGGGTCTGTTGGATGTGCCCCCATCCCATCGAGCATCTGCTGCGTAGCAGGAGCTCTGGTTTGTGGCCGCCCTTCCTCTCTCCTCGCTGACGTTTAAACGTTGAAGTATTGCCTCGCCCACTCCCGTAAGCAGATCCGGCGCCGGGTGAGGGTTTGAGAAAATGACGGTGAACCTTTGGGCGGATTCCACAACTATTTCCAAGTTTGGAAAAAAAGCTTGCCGACCCGTCAGTTCCTGCCATAATCCGACCACTTCTACTGTATACTCTCCTCGGCTTCCAATTCCGAAACCCTAGTAAAAATTCTTTCCTAATTCTCAAACAATATAGTTGCATTGTTTAATTGAGTTGGTATTCATGTATTACCCATGACTTCTCCGAATCTCTACACTCTACATCGAAATGCAATTTCGTCCATTCTCTCATTTGATTTTGGAGTTGAAGTATACTCAGGCATCTATGTGTGGTGTTGTTCGTGGGGGTTTGTATATTGGAGATCAATTGCAATGGTGAAGCTCGTTTGATGCCCTAGATTGTCCATTTGCTGCGTCAATGTAGTTTTTTCCTCCATTTAAGCATGCATTGCAGGCTTAAGCTTGTTTGATGCATTAGTTTGTCCATTCGCTGCCTAAAATCAGTTTTGTTGTTCATTTTAGCTTGAATTGCACTGCTTATGCTTGTTTGATGCACTAGTTGTCCATTTGCTGCCTAAAATGATTTTTGGGTTCCATTTATGCAAGATTTGCACTGCTTATACTTGTTTGATGCACTATTTTATCTATTTGCTGCCTAATTTCATTTTGTGCTCCATTTGCTGTCTAATTTCAGTTTTGTGCTCCATTTGACCATGAATCCCACTGCTTATCCTTGTTTGATGCAATAGAATGTCCATGTTGCCTCTAAAATGGGTTTTGGGATCCTTTTATTGTGGATTTGCACTGATAAAGCATGTTTGATGCACTGGTTTGGCCATTTGCTGCCTAAAATCAGTTTTGTTGTTCATTTAAGCAGGATTTGCACTGCTTATGCTTGTTTGATGCACTAGTTTATCCATTGTTGTATAATTTCAGTTTTGTACTTCATTTGAGCATGACTTCCATTGTTTATGCTTGTTTGATGCAGTAGATTGGCCATTTGCTGACTAAAATCAGTTTTTTGGTCCAATTATGCATGATTTTTACTGATAAAGCTTGTTTGATGCACTAGTTTGTCCATTTGCTGTCTAATTTCAGTTTTGTGCTTCATTTGAGCATGAATTCCACTGCTTATGCTTGTTTGATGCAGTAGATTGGCCATTTGCTGCTTAAAATCAGTTTTGGGTTCCAATTATGCATGATTTTCACTGATAAAGCTTGTTTGATGCACTAGTTTGTCCATTTGCTGTCTAATTTCAGTTTTGTGCTTCATTTGAGCATGAATTCCACTACTTATGCTTGTTTGATGCACTAGTTTGTCCATTTGCTGTCTAATTTCAGTTTTGTGCTTCATTTGAGCATGAATTCCACTACTTATGCTTTGTTTGATGCAGTAGATTGGCCATTTGTGCCTAAAATCAGTTTTGGGGTCCAATTATGCATGATTTTACTGATAAAGCTTGTTTGATGCACTAGTTTGTCCATTTGCTGTCTAATTTCAGTTTTGTGCTACATTTGAGCATGAATTCCACTGCTTATGCTTGTTTGATGCAGTAGATTGGCCATTTGCTGCTTAAAATCAGTTTTGGGGTCCAATTATGCATGATTTTCACTGATAAAGCTTGTTTGATGCACTAGTTTGTCCATTTGCTGTCTAATTTCAGTTTTGTGCTTCATTTGAGCATGATTCCAACTGCAGTTGTTTATGCTGTTTGATGCGTAGATTGGCAATTTGCTGCCTAAAATTAGTTTTGCTGTCCAATTATGCATGATTTTCACTGATAAAGCTTGTTTGATGCACTAGTTTGTCCATTTGCTGTCTAATTTCAGTTTTGTGCTACATTTGAGCATGAATTCCACTACTTATGCTTGTTTGATGCAGTAGATTGGCCATTTGCTGCTTAAAATCAGTTTTGGGTTCCAATTATGCATGATTTTCACTGATAAAGCTTGTTTGATGCACTAGTTTGTCCATTTGCTGTCTAATTTCAGTTTTGTGCTTCATTTGAACATGAATTCCACTGCTTATGCTTGTTTGATGCACTAGTTTGTCCATTTGCTGTCTAATTTCAGTTTTGTGCTTCATTTGAGCATGAATTCCACTACTTATGCTTGTTTGATGCAGTAGATTGGCCATTTGCTGCCTAAAATCAGTTTTGGGGTCCAATTATGCATGATTTTCACTGATAAAGCTTGTTTGATGCACTAGTTTGTCCATTTGCTGTCTAATTTCAGTTTTGTGCTACATTTGAGCATGAATTCCACTGCTTATGCTTGTTTGATGCAGTAGATTGGCCATTTGCTACTTAAAATCAGTTTTGGGGTCCAATTATGCATGATTTTCACTGATAAAGCTTGTTTGATGCACTAGTTTGTCCATTTTCTAATTTCAGTTTTGTGCTTCATTTGAGCATGAATTCCACTGCTTATGCTTGTTTGATGCAGTAGATTGGCCATTTGCTGCCTAAAATCAGTTTTGGGGTCCAATTATGCATGATTTTCACTGATAAAGCTTGTTTGATGCACTAGTTTGTCCATTTGCTGCCTAATTTCAGTTTTGTGCTTCATTTGAGCATGAACTCCACTGCTTATGCTTGTTCGATGCACTAGTTTGTTCATTTGCTGCCTAAAATGAGTTTTGGGATCCATTTATGCAGGCTTTGGACTGCTTATGCTTGTTTGATGCACTAGATTGTCCATTTGCTGCCTAATTTCAGTTTTGTGCTCCATTTTAGCATGAATTCCACTGCTTGTCCTTGTTTGATGCACTAGATTGTACATTTGCTGCCTAAAATCAGTTTTGTGCTCTATTTGAGCATGAATACTACTGATAAAGCATGTTTGATGCACTAGATTGGCGATGATGTATAAGCAAATAACCTATATTGTATTATAGTCTGAATGGTGAGTCAGTTACTCGATATCTGTTGTCAGTTACCGGTATAAGCACATGTTTGGTGTTAAGGGGCTTAACTATAGGTTTTTATAGCCATAAACATGTTAAACCCCGAACCACTGGTTTCTATGCCATGGTAGCCGAATATGTATCGGGTATTTGACATGCCTCAGATGAAATATGTCACTGAATTTATACTGAGCCAACTCATCTACCTTCGCACAGTTTTTTTAAATTCTTTTCCTATGTTTTGTTATCGCTTTCCTAAGGAGATGCCGCGCAAAGCATCGGGGGATCATTACTTTTGGAACCCTGCTAAAGAAAAAAATTCCTTCTTCAACTTGATGAGTACCTGGCCTGCAGTGGCGGTAAACATCCCCCCAAAGCAACTCTTAAACTTTGGGCCGCCCAGTTTAATGCTGAGTTTGGGGGGTACCAGCACACGGAATGACATTATATCAAAAGAAAGAGAGGAGGATGAAGAAAATTATAGGGCTGGAAGGCGTTGCAATGTCGGTCCGGTCTAGGATATGATCCATCGACGGATTGTGTGATATGCTCTGACGAAGCGTGACAGAGCTTTATAGGGGTAACTGCGTTGTGTAATATAAGGCCCTACGTTATATTGTTCATTCATGCGATGATTATACTTGTACTCAGTTAAAATTTCATTTGCAGGTTTTTAAAGAGTGCAACCATCTACGCTACGAGGGGCTGCGCAACAATGAGCTTTATTATAACGTGTTCAAGAAAAATCATGCTGCCGGTGCCTCGGGGTATGGATCCATAACCATGCCAGCGATGGATAGTACTCGTACGGCAACGTTGAAGCTTCAATGGACTACTTGAAACCCGGGTGGATTTAGAAGAGGATCTAACGCCAACAACAGGTCTGCACCTGTAACGACCCACCTATCGTAGGCCGTCACCATACATACTTACTTATAACATATGAAAACTTGAGCTAAAAAAATATATATTTTTTTTATACTCAGTATATATATATCTTGAACTGGAAACTACTTAGCAAATACTTACATACATACATGTACATATTCTTATTCACATATCATAGTATTGATGTCTCGTATTCAAATAAAACATATTTAAAATAACATTATTTCAACAAAAAGAAACGTAGTGATCCCCGTCCCACAGTTTCACAGTTTTGCCTTGCCATGCTCCACTGCCTTGCATCATGTAGTACCGTAGGATTGCTTACCTACAGCATAAACGTAAATCATGAGCTTTCGCTCAGCAAGCACAACTATTTATCCGCAAAACATTTCATGATATCATAATGCATGAATCATTTATGCTTCATTTATGTTTTCATAGGTTAGCATACTTTTTGGGCCCTTACATAACATAACATAAATTTACGTACCGTGGCGCGCTGCCATGGAGTGGTTGGGGCAGCCAGCCCTGTCCAACTCAAACCATGAACCAAACCCGACCTAACGCGGGTCGATACGACATAGCATCCTGCTTATAATAATGCTTAAATCTTGTTCTTATCTTATTTCATACTTGAAATATTGTTTCATAATCATAACCAGTTTCTTAACTGAAACTGGGATTTCATATCTTACCCAATATCTTATCATTAGTGAGCATATTTTCGTGATGCTATCATATCAAACTATTCATCATATGAAGATACACGCTATAAATATTCATACTATACTCATTAATGTAAACTTGAGAGCATACATGCCATAACATTCATTTTTCTTGGAAACGTACATGCTTACATACCATAAACATTCCTTACAAACATATCATCATCAATTTGATATCATACAAGCCATAATCATTTATCATACTTATCATCATAAACTTGAAGACATTCAACTACAACAAACAATTTTGTTTATGCTGTAGGCGGAGTCGTACTTACCGTTACTTGCGCCTTGAATTAAAATATTTCACTTAAATAGGTCGCTTTCCTTTTCAAGAAAATCATAGGATAAGTATCATCCTATCACGATATCATATCAATTCTAACTCTTTAAGTACAAACCCGAAAACTCAACTCTTTGAATTTTAATAAAACCCTAGAATTCTGAAAACTGGGTTTTAAACTAATTCATAATGTTTGGTCCTTTTCTTACAAATTTGATTTAAATTTAAAAAGTTTCTTCATAAAAGTTGCAGACCTTGAAGTCTCCTACAACTTTTTTTTTAACTCAAAACTCAAATCTGTCTTTAACCAGCTTATTTCTTCCTTTGAAAATTTTTCGACCAAAATCACTAATCATAATTTGGTCTCGGTTTTTACAAAAACAAAGGTCTTAGAGGCCTTATTTTCAAAAACTGTCACGTTGGGCCCTAGATTTTCATTTCTCTACAACTTTACAGTTTTAACTTTTTCCAAATTCGGCCTCTAAAGGCCTCAAAATCATTTCCAGAAAAACCATTCAATTCGAACCCTAATCGAGTATACTAAAATCCCTAGTGCATGTCTTTCAAGAATTGAACTCATGCTCATACATATTCTTAAATCTTAATTAGAACTTAAATGAAGAACTAGAGGATAACAATATTTACCTCAAGCTCCTCGGATGAAATTCTTAAACTAGGGTTTTAAAATTTACTTCTCAATTCCTACACTAAACCGAGTACCCTTCTCCTCTTGTTCTCTTTTCTTTTTTCTTTTCTTTTCTCTCCTTTCTTGGTTCGGTTCCTAAGGCAGAAGACTAGGGAATATGGGCTGCTTGTGTGTGTTTGCTAACAAAATGAAGTGGAACAACCCTCACCTATTTATAGGGAAACATTCTACTTCCTAAAATTGCACAATAGTCCCTAGAAGAATCAAACTTGTTCTTGACTTCTTGAGAGGTGGCCGGCCAAGTTGCCAAGTAGCTAAGCTAGGTGCTTACTAATCAATGCTAGGAACCATGAGGTGTCCTCTTCCCAAGTTTGGCCGGCCTTAGGTGGAGCTTGTGCTTGCTATTGCTAAACCAACAAGCAAAGCTACTAACCTAGAAATCATAAGGTGTCAAGTGCTAAGGAGATCTAACTTTCATCATTTACCTATTGGTCCCTAAGAGCAAAATATTTGCTCAAGATCCTTGTGTGGTGGCCGGCCCTCCTTGTCCCAATTTGCCAAGTAAGCAAGCTAGGGAAGCTTGCTCACCAAGGCTAGAAGCATGAGGTGGCTTCTCTTGTGGTGGCCGGCCTTAGGGAGGTTGAGGTGTGCAAGCATTGGCTTGCCAAGGGAGCTAGGCTAGGGTGTCTAGATGGTTGACTCACCAAGGCTAAGCCATGAGGTGTTTCTCCCTCATGGTGGCCGGTCATGGTTAGTGATTTGGCAAAGCTTGAGCTAGCCAAGAGAGCAAGCTAGATGAGTTGCTCACCAAAGCTAGGCCATGGTGTGTTGTCTCCTTGCTATGGCCGGTCATGGTGATGAGTTGTGCAAGCCTTGGCTTGCCAAGGTGCAAGGCTAGGAAGGTTGTTCATCAAGGCTAGGCCATGAGGTGTCTCTCCCTCATGGTGGCCGGCCATAGTGTGCTACAAAGGACAACTTGCTAATTGAACCATAAAACATAATCAACCAAGCAAAATTGAGATGCTTAGTTGTTAAACCTAGAGCATGATTTGTCACATTTTATGATACTTAAATTCTTCAAATTTGCATAATGCTCCTCAAAAACAAAATTTATTGCTCATAAGGCCATGATGTGGCCGGTTCCTAAAGTGTCCACATAGAAACATGATTGGTCCAAATGGAAATTTTTCCAATCCAAACTTTTTCTCTTGATTTCCAACTAGGCTAACTAAACTTAAATTGATCATTAACATAGTTGAACTAGGAAACTTAACTTAAAAAGTCCATAATTCCCAAACTTTTACACATTTACTTATAAGTCCACAATTTTCTCAAAATTGCATTAGCCCCTAAAGGCAAAAATATTTGCACTTTAGTCCCTCTAAGTGGCCGGCTAAGATTAAGCTTCTAAACATCCCAAATCTTACTTAATCATTCCCTAAGAGGCTTCTTAGCTTCTAAAACTTCAAAATCATGAACTTTTCTTAAATTTGTAAATTGACCCCTAAACATAAAATACTTGCATTTTGGTCCCTGTGAGGTGACCAACTATGGAAATGACACTTGTCATCTGGTGTCATCCTAAAAGGCCTTGTTTGGCTTAACTTCTAAATGCAGTCTATTTTCATACTAAATAGATATTCATATATTGTTTTTCAACTGATAACAGTATAATCGTACTGGACCATTGTCCAAAATTTATCTAAACTGCATATAGGACTTTTTTAAGCTATAAACTATCAACATAGAGTCATAAATCATAAATTTACCCTTTTTAACAAAGGTAGTAAACCAACGTAAATAGATTATCGAATCTTTTAGCAAAAGATTCAACAACTTTTCTTAGAAAACATATAATACATATCACATAAACAGACTTTGATTCTTAACGAAGGAAATCATAAGTTTACAAACAGGTTGGTTATTACAGCACCCTTGTAACAACATTAGATCGGTAGACGATGCAGGTCTGTCGCGGTCTAGGGCAAGTTCTGGTAAGAGGAAGGAAAGAGACGAAACGGATGAGATGACATTCATAGCAATACAGGAAATAATGAGTCATTTCCGTGGCCAATCGCAATCAGACCAAAGTAACGAAACCTCAATCTAACGGATCACATGCTCATGTGTATGAGCATTATGACAGAGATGGGTATTCCACCAAAGCAACGGTGTCAAATGTGGCACTACCTAGACGCTCATCCACGGCTCCAACGTACGTTCTATCAGCTGCCCGATGTCGATGGGCGAGAAATTATTGCATCCGTTGTTGAATCCCAACGGCCCTCCACCGATTGATTTTCTAGTTTGTTCCTTTTTTATTTATTTTATTCGTTTATGGATATTTGAGGTGTTAATCTTCTTAGCGGATTAACTTTTATTTATTTATTTATTTCATGTTTGAAAAAGTAGATGACTGGAGGTTTCGCTATTTTATGTTTTTTATATCTGATATTTTCTATTACACTGCTAATGTTTTGTACCGGTTATGAGAAAAAATATTCACTTCGGAACGAATAGTTGCGGTGACATGATGGTATTGGGAAATAATTTTGTATAGTTTGATAACTTTTCTTATACAGGTAAACATCAAATTTTTGAGCGGATATCAATATATTCTCAAAATGAATGAGTATAGTTCCGCATCCGATGAGGACAAGATGATGTGTACTCCGAAAACGATAGCGACCATAACAGTTATCTGATGAGGGCAGTGTAGCCGTCATGCCAGCAGGCGTAACAGGCGCCGACGCCCCCCTGCCTCCCTCCCTCACCTGGGAGCCATGCGTGTGGAAGCGATTTTAAATGATCACGCCATACTTCAAGGCTTGATAAGTATGAAATCCAGAAACCTTCGGATCACTCCGTAACCTGTTAGCTCGTCGTGAGTTATTTAAGCCAACTCGCAATGTGAACGAGAAGTTGTTCTATTTTATCCATTTGTGCACGAGGCGCTACGAACCGACACATTTTTATTTGTTCCAGCATTCGCTCGAGACAACTTCCGTTTGTTCGACAAAGTGTTGAAGGTTATTTGTTCGCTAAAGGCGGATTTCATTAGACCCTCCGACTCCCACTCGGTTCACAATTTGATTCTGGAGCTGGACTATCGACCATGGTTGATGTACGTTATCGTGTTCTATGAGCACCTTCGTACGAAAGAGCTTTTAATCACTTATTTGTTAAGGTCGGTACGCATATTAAATAGTGTAATGTTTTCTGCAGGGTTGTATTGGCGCTATAGATGGTACGCCGTCCCATGTGTCCCTAGGCGCGAAATGCTGACGCTTGGATAAATCGCAAGGGATATCACTCGCAAAATGAAATTCACTTATATATTGGTCGGGTATGAGGGATCGTGTCATGATGCCAGAATGTTGGGAAGAGACAATAGCATTTCATGGTTTCCCAATACCTTCCCAAGTAAGCATACTTATCAATTTGCTGCCCGTATTTACATTAAAAATAGGTTAATAAATGATAATTGTCTTCATATTGCGAGTTTTATTGTTGTAGGGGAATTTGCTTAGTAGGTTCGGGCTACGTCAATACGGATTGTTCCTGAGCCCATATCGACGTGGACGTTCATTTAATGGAATTTCGAAGACGTCGTTCCGGGCTAGGCAACCGCCGTGAAGTTTTTAACTACACACATTCATCGCTGTGGAATGTATTGAGCGCACATTTGGTGTCTGGAAGGCAAGATTTAAAATACTAAAAGGCATCAACAGCTATCCAATGGACAAACAAAAAATGATCCCCGTGGCGTGTGCGGTTGTGCATAATTTCATAAGGATGGTGCAGGTTGGGGATCTCTTTCTCAAAGAGTATGCGGCAGATTGTGTGCCTGTAGGGGGATGTCGATTTAACGAGGATTACGTGTTTCACGACGGGATCGATGGAACTGGCCCAAGTACAGGACCGCAGCAACATAACTCGAGTAGGGAAGCAATAAATCAGATGAGAGACACATAGCTAATGATATGTGGGAAAGATATCAAGCATCCATGGTAAATCAAAGTGAAAACAAGACCCGTTTTTATCTACTTGCGCCAGATAACAATTGTAATTATTAATTGTTATTATCAAATTTTTATGACCAACTACGTACTGTTTGTTGGTCTATTTTTTTTTTTTTTTTTTTTTTTGTTTGATGTAAGAGTTTTAGTTACAAAAAAAATGATGTCTCAAGTTGATAAGTGTTATTAAATGAGCGTATTTTAATTTATCCGTTTTTCTTCATGCGTTTGGTTCATGAGTTTGAGCTGAAATTTTTAAGTTTCAATGATACCATGTTTGGAATTTTCAGAAAAGACAAAAAACTTTTTGGGAAAAAGACAACAACGGAGAAAAAGACAAAAAAAAAGTTTGAAAATTATGGAAGTTGTGAACCAAACAAGCATTAAAAACTACAATATAATGTATATACAGACAAAAAATTTGTTAAATTTTTTAACATCCAAACAGGGCCCTTGTTTTTTTTTTTTAACTTTTATCTCAAACTTATTTACATCCAAACACTCAACTTTTCAACTCAAACTTTTTACCAAACACTCAACTTTTAAACTCAACTTAACTTAACTCAAACTCAATTTCAAAATATCAACTCAAGCTTGTGAACCAAACTGACCCTTACTCTTTTAATCTAATTATAAGAGTAACTTCACAGTTTCACATTTAATATCCGAAGTTCATGCTTCCAACAAATGTCATATGTTTTTTGTCAAAAATTTAATTGAGAAGGGAAATTCACAAACTTTTTCAAAGTTCAGGAGAAAAGAATGTTACAAATTGAAATTCATGGGCATTTTGTGACAATGCCAAAAGTTTGAGAGGAAAAAGTGTGACTTGTAAAAAAAAAAAAAAAAAAGTATAAATTTCATTTTTGCTCCCTGAACTTTGATGCTTTTGTAACTTTGCTTCAAGAACTTTAAAAACCAGTATAAATGCTCACTAAACTATGAAATGGTTTCATCTTTACTACTTCTGTCAGTTAAAGAGATGGAATTGCTAGCAAAATACCTCCCGAACTTTAAACCATTAGTAAAAATATCTATTGTTTCATTTTGGCTATAAGAAGCTTAAATTTTCGTACATTTGTAGCTTTACCTCCAAACATAAGAACTAATGCTTATACATCTCGACCTTTATACTGTTAACAAAATAACTTATATTTCATCCACTTAAAACCGATGTAGCACTAATATAATAAAAAGTTAATTTAAATAAAAAATCTTTATAATTACAAAAATAACCTTAAAATTAAAAAAAAATTCAAGGGATCTAAATATACAAGTTCCTTTAATTTTTTGTTTTGTTTTTGTTTTTTTTTTTTTTTTTTTTTTTTTTGTAATGACTTTAATTTTAAAAATAAATATTATGAAAGCTAACAACATCAGAAATGATAAGAGACTAAAACAAACACAAAATCATATACCGAAACCTAAAAAAGATTAATGTGTTCATTAGATTTGTTTAAAATTGAAGTCATTAAAAAAAAAAAAAAAAAGATTATAGAGAAACTTGTATATTTAGATCCTTTGAATTTTGATAGATTTTTAAGGTTATTTTTATAAATAAAAATATTTTAATTTAAATTAACTTTTTAGTATACTTGTGTCACATCCATTTTAAGTGAACGAAATATAAGTGAGTTTCTAACAGTGTAAAGGTCAAGAGTTATAAGCACTAGTTTTTTAATGTTCGGGGGTAAAGTTATAAATGTAGTCCTATATGGTTTTTTTAAAGTTATAAAAACTTTGTTTTTATGGGATAAAAACAAAGTTTTTTTTAAGTCCTAAATGGTCAAATATGAGACAATAGATATTTTTGCTAATGATTTAAAGTTCGAGAGATATTCTTATTAACTGTTTAAAATTTGAAGGGTATAAACAACCGCTTCATAGTTTTAGAGTAAAGTTATAAGAATATTAAAGTTTAGGAAAAAAATAAAATTTGTTATTATTAAGTTACACTTTAGTTGTTGGTATGTCAACAATTCTAATAATTTAACTGATATAAAGAGTAAAGATGAAAATTTCATATTGTAAGAAGTATTTCTATCGGTTTTTAAAATTTAGAGAGTAAAGTTACAAAAGTATCAAAACTGAGAGAGGAAAAATAAAATTTGTAAAAAGAAAAAAAAAAAAAAAAAAATCACTGGAAGGGAATAAAGAGTTAGTTTGGCATCAGGGAAGTCCTTTGAAAGATTGCAGACAGGAAGTGTTGCCGTCTGTATTTGACGAACACAGAGGGAGAGAAAACTACAAATCAATTTCGACCTCCATCAATCACCTCCACAAGTATGACTTCTTATTCTTCTTCTTCTTCTCATTCAGCTTAGGTTTGGTTTTGTCATTCTATCATTATAGCCATTCTATTTTTTTTTTTTTTTTTAATTTACTTATTATTTATGGTTTCAATTTTCTTTTTCCTCATGTCGGAGAGTTCAGAGAGGGAGAGGACTAAGGGAGAGATATTTAAGCAGACAGAGAGGTTATTCATTTTCATAATTAGTAGAAAATTAAAGAATTGTTTTGTTGTTAACCAAAAAAGAAGAAGGAGAAGAAGAAGATGGCGGAGACGGAGCAGGTGATGAAGGAGGAGAGGAGCAGTGCTGGGGAAGAAGACGATTCTGAAGAGCGACCACTTTCCCGGCTGCCACAACAAACGCCTCTCTCCCAACATCGACGGCGCTCCCAACTACCGTCAGGTCCTCCTCCTTTCATTTCTCTCTCTCTCTCGTTCGTTCTTTCGTACTTTTTCATTCTTATTTGGAGGGGGAAAAAAAAATAATAATTATTAATTAATAATGGGATTAGGCGGATTCACTACATGTTCATGGAGTTGCCAATTCCGACCATTGATGGGATCCGCAATGTTCTGAACCATATCGGAAAGTCTGCCCATCTTCTTTGGATTATATCTCCGCGAAGAACCTGTACACCCTCCTTTACTCCTTTCATTCTATGTCACATTTTTTTTATATAAAAAATTATTAAAATAGTTAAGTGAAAATGGGTTATCCCTTGATGATTGTTTTGTTTCTCCATAATTTTAAGTTAAAATATATGTTTTATTAAATAATAATCTGCTCCAGTTATACCAACGCCAAGGTCAAAACATTTACATTACATGTGCTACGTGTTTTTGCATAAAATTATATACATTATATTATATTAGGCCGTGTGTGTGTGTGTGTGTGTGTGTGTGTGTGTGTGTGTATCTCCTTCAACCTTCATTAAAAATACGAATGAATGAATGAATGAATGAATGATGGTGACGGGATTACTAAACTCTTTTTCAATATTCATTCAAACAACCCACGGGCCAAATGCCAATGCTTAAAGGACCTATTAAATAATTAATTATCAACAACAAAAAATAAATCTGGATTGGGATGCTGTGTATGCTTATTTTAATTTATAGGCATAGCCTAACCTGCAATATTCCTTCTCTCCCTCTTGCGTTCCTTTTTGTCACATGTAGCGCTCTTTTCGGCCCTTTTGCTCCTTATTCCTACATTTTCCTGCGAATGTGCAAACAAATCTCTCTTTTAATTAATTGTAGTCCTCATACAAACATAAACTAGTAGCATACAAATGAGTATGACATTCAAAATTTGTTCTCACTTCACTTGAGAGTTGACTATGGGTTGGTTTGGGGTTTCTGTGCTTTTGCCTTAATTTCTACTTTTACTTTTGACAAAAAAAAAAAAAAAAAAAAAGGAGACGTAGAAGAAGCTAAAAGCAAAGTTAGAAATTCTAGTTTCTCCAAATAACTATTAAATGCATTGGTATTTGTACAAATTACTTTTGAGTACTCTTACCAAACACAATATTTGTATCGTGGTTTGTGTAAAGGACTTTTGGAAAAGCCCAAAACATTGCCAAAGGAGCCCTATATGTTCTTTAATTAAGCTTGTCAAGCACCTTGGCATTTGTTTCTTTAACCATTAACCACATACACACTTGTCTTGCAGTTTCTTATTTGCATCCAAAGCTCCGTGTTCAAGAGTATTCAATAAAATTAAACTCTTAACAATAAACTTTTAAGAGTAAACTGGTGGGGACAAGTCATTGAAGGGGGGGGGGGGGGGGGGGGGGACAAAGAATGGGGAAAACGATAAGGCCTACATTGATTAAACTCTTTAAGTTAAGATCCCTTTTGAACATGCATTATTGATTAGGCAGACATTGCTTTTCTTTCCTCCAAACAGGTAGTCTACATTAATGGACGTCCTTTTGTTTTGCGTGATGTGGAAAGGCCTTTCTCAAACCTTGAAGTATACGGTATGCCATATGTTCTCAACTCTAAACTCTATATGCCTCTTTGATCCTATGCAATCCTGCATAGCATTTCAATATTTACAAGTTCAAGGCTTATACCGTTTTCGTTCTTTTTTTCCTTTTCATATTTGGCAGGATTAACTATATATTCTGCAAATATTTCTACTTTCATCCCAGTTCTTTAGTAATGTGGATATTATGGTTATTTTTCGATCTTAAAAGGAGTTGGGTTTATATTCTCTAAAAATTGTAGGTCAGCTTTCAAAACTTTTGCCAAACCTGGTCAATTCATATTTCATTCGGTTGGGAGGATTTTCGGCTTTCTAGTTTCAATAAACACATTCATGATTTTTGTAAGAGTTTACATAAATGCGTCCTAATATCCTATCTATTTTGTAATTGATCATGGCCCTTGTACAAATAAGGGAATCAACAGGGCCAGGGTTGAACAAATGGAATCACGGCTGAGAGAAGATATCCTAACGGAAGCTGCAAGGTATCTTTCATTGTATTATCAATAGCCTCGTCCAAATATATAATTCTTATTATTATTATGATCATTTTATTGTTACCATTATTTCATTTATGACAATGAGGTATAAACATTCTTTTTGTTCTTGTGGAGGATATCTCATCCTCCCTTCCTTGTAACATTATCAATGAAAGTGTTTTTTTTTTTTTTTTTCCTTATTATAAAAGAAAAAAAATAAAAAAGAAGGTTTATTTGCAAATCTGACATCACAGGTATGAAAATAAGATCCTTGTCACCGACGAACTACCAGACGGCCAGATGGTGGACCAGTGGGAACCAGTGTCTCATGATTCTGTGAAGACACCACTAGAGGTATCTCAACTGGAATCTATTTCATATAAGGGGAATAAGAACAAACCCAAACTTATATTCTTCTCCTTAGGTGTACGAGGAATTGCAAGTAGAAGGATACCTTGTTGACTATGAGCGTGTTCCAATTACTGATGAAAAATCACCGAAGGAGTTGGATTTTGATATTTTGGTGAGTTTAATCTGTTAGCTAGTTTTCCAATTTTCATAGTACATTTGGCTGAATCAAATCAAGTACATTATTCGCGTCTTTAAGTCCTTGAACACCTTGAAGAAACCAAGCACAATACCGTTGTGTTCTTGTGTTGTAATCCTGCCCTAGGGTTTTCTGATCATCAACAAAGAGGTTCTTTTTGGTTTTCCTTGAGAGAAATCAGGTGTTCTATCACATTGCTTTAATACCAATTGTTACGAACCCATTGGGCAGAAGTTAACTCCCCTTGGAACCAGCTTGCAAGGGGAAGGACTCATTGGGGCTTATAAACTCCCTAATTATCTTATAATTATTCCATGTGGGACTTTCGGTACATAACACTTCACTATAAAGTATACTTCTGTTTGGGAGTGGAGTACTTAGACTCTCTTCCTGAGATTGCCTTCATAAACTAGGCTTAGGTTTATCTCAAACTTAGGGCAAGACTTTGAAGAAGATTCTTAGAAACTAGCAATGGATTCTTTTATTGAAGGCGGTGAATAGAAAAAAGGGAGACCGATGTCGGATGTTCCTTTTCTTTTGCTTTTCCTCTCAATATGGTATTGTTTAATATTGCTGCTTTATTCTTTGAGTTACTTTTTGGATGGCATGAATGTTTTGGTGAAGGCTATGGAACTACTTTGTATTGTGAGGATATTGAAGTTATTGTAATATATTGTTTCTTTTTGTCTTTTTTTTTTTTTTTTTTTTCTCATAATATATATGATTCTTCCAGTTAAAAAAAAAAAAGGGACACCCGCCTTTTCACTTTCATGCATTCGTATTCTATACTTATTCTTGGCTTAGAAGAGCAATGGTAAAACTAAAGACCTACAAATCATGTCAAAAATTTTCAAAATTCTTAGTACTTGAACAGAAAATCGAAAAAAATGCGATAAGCACCCATTTGCTTTACTTATTCCGGAAAGGCGAAGTTGAGTAAGTAGAGGCTGGGAGACTTGTTTTAGTTGGCTGTTAGTCGTCTGTGAGATTGTATGAGGTAGGAGTAGGTGACATTAGCTTAACTCAATGCAATAACTCATTGTGGGTTGTATATGGGATCAGTCAGAAGAGTGGGGATTTTATTGATTGGTTTGATCAATACTTGGGCTTGGAAACCAAGATTGTAGGAGAGTTGAGGCGGGTTTCTTGAATATTGTCTCTGCTATGGTTTCGTAGTGACTGTAACAGATCAGTTTCATCAGTATAATTCTCCAATTCCAATCAATCTTTCTGGTGTCCTAACAAATGAATGTCTTTCTTTCAAATCCTCTCAACGTGGTGGTATGATTTCTGGAGTACATTTGCTGCTGTTTATGATCTTTATTCTATGTTCTTAGGTTCATAAAATTTCTCAAGCCGATATAAATACAGAGATTATATTTAACTGTCAAATGGGACGCGGACGGACGACAACAGGGATGGTGATTGCAACTTTGGTTTACTTCAATCGAATAGGATCTTCTGGTAACTTTCTGACTCTTTTTGTTGTACTTTTGTCTGCCCAGAAGAATATGAAATCGTTATTCGTCAATTTGACTTTGAAAATTTTGATAAAAATTTAACTTTAAAGTCCTAAAAACATTGCCTGAAATCATGTTTTAGGTGTCTTGGGGAAAATTGTTGTTCGTTGACCTGGTTGTTTTCTATATCTCGTTCGTTAATCTTTTATTGAGCTTCTTAAACAATGGTAGAATACTATGTTTCTCCTCCCCTTAGTTTTCAGTTTTTGCTATGCTAATAACAAAACCATTATCATGAAAAATAATTATAACCTAGGAACAAGTTCATTGCTAGTATAGGCCTGTGCATTTCACCAACAGATAGATGTTATTGCTAAGAAAATGGATATGTGGTTCAACGATTATATTTGTTCAACGGTCAAACATAAGAATCAATTGGGTTTAAAGTTGAGGGCGGGTAGGTAGGCCCTTTTTCCCATTTAAGCATTACAAAAAAGAGGAGTGATGATTGTAATGTAGATCAGTGATGGATATCTTGAGAAAGATTTTGGCTGTTGTTTCTATTTATTTAATAAACGCCTACTTTTTGGAAGAGTTGAGTTCACATGATACATCCAATTACGGGAAGGCTAAATAGCTCCTAAAATAATATATATACATACATATATATATATTGGATCAGAAAGTTTTTGTTAATTGTTCAAAAGGTTTATTGAAGCCCAAAAAAAGTTTGTTAAAGGTTTAAAATAGCTTAACATGCCTTGCTCGTACGTCCACAAAATAAAAATAAAAATAAAAAAAATAAAAAAAACAAACAACACACACAACACACACACACAAATAGTTTAATATTGAATCACTATCAAGAATTAGTTATATTTTTGGGGGAAATTGAATAGATCCCAGAAATGGAATAGATCCCAAACGAGACCATTCTTATCAATAATTGGTTCTATTTTTGGGGGAAATTGAGTATATCCCAGAAATGGAATAGATCCCAAAGACAAGACCATTCTACCCTTCTATGCCTAATTGTCTCTGTGCAAGCTTGTATGCAACTGGGCTGGAATGTCGGTTGGTTTTCTTCCCAGTCTTTGTGGACATTCATTTTCCATGAATAAGGTTTTTTAGTTGATTTCTTTTCCAAGAATTTTACGATGAGCTAAGGATTTTATTTTATTTTGGGCAACTTTAAATCGCTTGATGAAGAATTTGATTTCGGGTTTGTAGATTGTAAATGGCTACCATGAAAATTTGAATTCGAAACATGTTTAATTAATTTGGCTGATTTTTTGTGGAAAGCTAAGTTTTCAGTTTGTTGTGGTCTTCGATGGGCACAACTTTCAAAGACTTTACTTTCTCATTGATGGTGTTGAGTTGGAAGGACGTCATAGGGAAATAATTTTGGCAAACTAATTTACTTTTGGTTTTCTTTTCCTCTTGTATTTTAGAGGATTCATCGTCCTCGTTCCTTTTTAATTGTTTTCTTAAAAATTAAAATAAAAATTCAATGAAAGAAAGAATTTAAAAAAAAAAAAAAAAAAAAAAAATCAACTTGTTTACAGTTCAGCACAAGTCGACAAAATAGGTGTTCCTCTTTGAAAAGATACTTAGGAGTGACTTAAATGTTATTAACTCTTTTTTTATTTTTTCTTGAATTTAACTTAATTAACTTGTTTAAATAAGATTATGTTTTGATTTTTCTCCTTCATTTCATCTTTCTTCTGTTGTCAATTGGCATCAATGTTGGCCTGCCATTGCATAAATAGGTATTCCAAGAACCAATTCAATTGGAAGAATTTACGAGTCTGCTGCTATTGTCACTGACTATATTCCAAACTCAGACGAGGCACTTCGTAGAGGAGAATATGCCGTCATAAGAAGCCTAGTTCGGGTACTAGAGGTACTTGATATCATCTCTTGTTGCTTCTAATTGTAAAATTAGTATTTACTTTTAAAACTTTTTGTTGATAACTGGTATGCTTTTAGGGTGGTCTTGAAGGCAAAAGACAAGTAGATAAAGTCATTGACAGATGTGCCTCCATGCAGGTATAGCTCTTCAGTCCCATCCACACTGTATTCTAAAGTCTATTCTGATAAGAGATATGTAAAAATTGTTTTTTTCCCGAGAAATATGTTTCCTTCCTTCAATGATTTTTCTTGCTCTAAAAGCTACTACTCTTAAAAGTTAAAGCTTGTTGAACTCATGAAATCTGTTTGTATGAAACTAATTTACAGAACTTACGTGAGGCAATTGCCACTTATCGCAATAGTATTCTACGCCAACCAGATGAAATGAAAAGGGAGGCATTGTTATCGTTTTTTGTTGAGTATCTGGAAAGATACTACTTTCTCATATGCTTTGCTGTCTACATTCACTCAGAGAAATCGGCCCTTCAATCTAGGTCTGCTGATAATGTCAATTTTGCTGACTGGATGAGAGCAAGGCCAGAACTTTATAGCATCATTCGCAGGTATAAAAGTTCTTACCAAGTAATATAAATCAGCAATTTGGTCCCTAGTAAGATGGTTGATTGAAAAGTACTACTATTATATAGGTGTAAAAGTACAATAAATATGTATAATAAATAGTGTTTACCTGCATATATGCGATATGCATAAACGTGCATTATGGGAAAAGTCAAGGATCCTTAGGATGTAAGATGGTTCTCCCCTTCAGGCATTTGGTGCTGGGTTGAGGATCAGAATTGCCCGCCCAGTGATTGGGGGACAGTTGCGTTTCCAAAACAACTTTTACACGTTGCTTCAATCTTTCCGTTTCAAGAGTGGCTTTGTATTGGGGCAAAAAAAAAAAAAGCGATTTTGTATCAAATTTCTGGAAAGCGGACACAGGAAGGGGGGGAATATGTACTAGGGTTAATCTGGTAGATTTCGGTTGGTGAGCTTACCCTTTTTTTACCCAATGCTTAAGAAGTTATACCACATGTTAGGTATTCTTATTGTTGTCATTGTTTAATTTAATTTTTCTGAAATTGGGTCTTCTTTCAGACTTCTAAGGAGAGATCCAATGGGTGCACTTGGGTATGCAAATTTGAAGCCATCCCTGATGAAAATGGCCGAATCTACTGGCGGTCGCCCTTCTGAGATGGGTATAGTTGCTGCCTCAAGAAATGGCGAGGTTTTAGGCAGCCAAACTGTTTTGAAAAGTGACCACTGTCCAGGTTGTCAAAACCAAAATTTACCTGAAAGAGTGGAGGGTGCCCCTAATTTCAGGGAAGTTCCTGGTTTTCCAGTTTATGGAGTGGCTAATCCAACTATTGACGGAATACGATCCGTCATACAGAGGATTGGTGGCTTAAAAGGTGGTCGTCCAGTTCTTTGGCACAATATGAGAGAGGAACCTGTTATTTACATCAATGGAAAACCATTTGTGCTCCGTGAGGTTGAAAGACCATACAAAAACATGCTTGAATACACGGTAAATCCTCTAATAATCCCCTAGATTTATTTATTGTTGACTGAGACCCAGTGTACTGAGTATCCAAATTTGAAGAAAGAAATAACAAAACTATGTCAAGAATGGGTTCAAGGAATTCAATGAGAAATAAAGTAGAATAAAATAAAGAGAGAGAGGGTTTGAGGAGTTGAAGAATGTTGGTGTCCAAAATTGACATGGTTCCCTGTTAAAAGAGAAATATGGTCGAGCTGTTTAACCGAAATTGTGGGAGCAACCTTATTAATCATTAAACATTGATCATTGAACTTTAACCTTTGGCACAAAGACCCGATGAAATATGTTAGTTTGATAGAAAATATTTTTTTAACACGATTGGAATCTGTGGCTTCGGTAGACAAAAAGACATTTTCCTCATTGTTCCAAAGCCCGTGTAAAATCATAGAGGATCGGATTTAGAGTTTCAGGCAGAGTAGGCGAAAGCACATGGATCCATGTGGGTTAGGACTAAATACACCATAACAACAATTCAATTGAAGGAATATTGTTTCTTTATCTTTTCACTCTTTGGCATCTTGTCTTTCCCTAATCTTCTTATGGCCATTTTTGGTGAAACTAAGTTTGGACTTATTTATTTATTTATTTATTATTTTTTGGTTCAGGGCATGATCGCAAGAGAGTTTGAGAGAATGGAAGCTCGACTGAAAGAAGATATCCTGAGAGAAGCTGAACGTTATGGAGGTGCTATAATGGTTATTCACGAAACAGATGATGGGCAAATATTTGATGCCTGGGAACATGTAAACTCTGATGCTATTCAGACTCCGCTCGAGGTTTTTAAATGCTTAGAGGCTGATGGTTTTCCTATTAAGTATGCACGTGTACCTATAACTGATGGTAAAGCTCCTAAAAGTTCCGATTTTGACACATTGGCGACAAATATTGCATCTTCTTCCAAGGATACTGCTTTTGTTTTCAATTGTCAGGTTAATGTTTTAATTACTTCTCCTTCTTTTCTGTTGGCTTTTGCAGCTCTATGCCTCTATCTACTGTCTCTAGTTTTGTATTCTTTGTTTCTATCTAAATGTCTTCTTTTTTTTTTATTATTTTTTTAATCACAGATGGGCAGAGGTAGGACAACCACTGGCACTGTAATAGCTTGCCTTTTGAAACTTCGTATCGATTATGGTAGACCTATTAAAATCCTTCTCGACAGTATGACCCATGAAGAGATGGATGGTGGAACCTCAAGTGGTGATGAAACAGGAGGTCATGTTGCTGCATCAACTTCTGGCGTTGCAAAAGTAAGAATTGAAAAGGAGCAAGGTCGAAGCTTTGGCATAAACGATATCTTGTTGTTGTGGAAAATAACAAGATTATTTGATAATGGGGTGGAATGCCGGGAAGCCTTAGATGCTATAATTGATAGATGCTCTGCTCTGCAGAACATACGCCAAGCTGTTCTTCAGTACAGAAAGGTGTTCAATCAACAGCATGTTGAACCAAGGGTAAGAAGGGTCGCACTGAACCGTGGGGCTGAGTACTTGGAGCGTTACTTCCGTTTAATTGCTTTTGCAGCATACTTGGGCAGTGAAGCATTTGATGGATTTTGCGGACAAGGAAAATCCAGGATGACATTTAAGGATTGGTTGCATAAAAGACCGGAGGTTCAAGCTATGAAATGGAGCATAAGACTAAAGCCTGGGAGATTTTTTACTGTTCCTGTAAATATCTCATACTTATTAATTAGGGTCACTCTTTTTTTTTTTTTTTTTTTTTTTTTTTTTTCTTTCTTCGGCTGGGCTCAGCAACTTGAAACTTTTACAGCTCATTGGATACATTTTTAATCATGCTATTGCATTTAATCTTTTCTTGTTAGTCCTTCTTTATGGGATTCTCTTTGTATATGTATCTGGATTTTTAATTTGATTTTTAAATCAGGAGGAGTTGAGAGCACCGTATGAGTCCCAGAATGGTGATGCTGTTATGGAAGCAATCGTAAAAGCCCGTAATGGCTCTGTTTTGGGAAAAGGATCTATACTCAAGATGTATTTCTTTCCTGGTCAGAGAACTTCTAGCAACATACAGATTCATGGTGCACCACATGTTTACAAGGTAGGTTTACTTGCATGCATAAGCATTTCAAAATCTATTTATGGTGTAGATATCTGGGTTATATATATATTCCCAGATATGGAATTATCGATCTTGCATCTTAGTTCAATGATGGAATGTGGTTAAATTTTCTTCAATTATTTCAATGTTTGTGTTGAAAATGTTTCTTTTTTCTTGTTCTTATGAAAATTTAAAGTTTGAAAAATCAAACTGATGAAGTCAAAGAAAGGCATGCCTGCAATTCATGAACAAGATTGTAGATTTGTCATGGAAAAGTTGATGAGTTGGTCTTTGTATTTGTGTACTTATGGGTGGATAGGTTTCTATCAGTACCCTTCTCAGTATCCGTCATATTTTTTTCTCTCTATGAGCTTCCATTGGATAATAACTATATAACTTAAGCTTTTTAATCATTTAAAGCTTGGGTTTTATAAGAATACTTGAGATATAAGATGGAAAAATCGTGCACTTATATGCATTTTTAAGGTATGAATCTAGGCAATACATATTTATGTGTTGTGTTAGTGGAGAAAGAAAAAAAACACTAAAGTTTCAACCAGAATATAAAGATCTCCACTAAAGAATGATTGGTAGTAGTACAATGTGGCTGAATCAGCCAATGGTTAACTTGAAAAAAACTAGTCATATTGTTAGGAACCCATTAGGTAGAACTCACCCTTGCAAGTCTAGCTTGCAAGCAAAGGGACCCAAGGGCTTATAAACCACTACTTATCTTTTAGTTTTTCCATGTGGGACATTTGGTATCTAACATTCCACCATGCTCCGCAACTGCCATCCATGGCGGCCCATCTTCTCAGCTAGGTGACTTCACGGATCCCACCTTCTATCAGGTAGCAACCCTCCCCAAGTCTCCCTATTTATAACAACAGTAGCCCATGCTACGTCTGATCCCATACTCGACAATCAACATGATGGTTTGTAAGACTAAGAATACGACAGGGTTGGGCCCAAATCAGCAATGGTCCACATTATCAACATTGACCAAGCTGTAGCCCTTTCCTCTTCGGTGGCTTCACTTAGCTCTTAGTATTCAACGCTTTGATGACTCTAGCGTATAACGCAATCTCTTCGACTTGAACCCACAGCATGGTGAACTGGCTCTAGTACCAACTGTGAGGAGCCCATTAGGTAGAACTTACCCTTGTAAAACCGGCTTGCAAAGGGAGGGAACCCAAGGGCCTATAAACCCACTACTTATCTTATAATCTTTCCATGTGAGACATTTGGTATCTAACATATTGTTAGAAACCCATTAGGTAGAACTTACCCTTGCAAAACTGGCTTGTAAGGGGAGGGGCCAAGGGCTTACAAACTCTACTTATCTTAGAGTCATTCCATGTGGGACATTTGATATCTAACATACATCAGGAGAGTTATATTGTAGGAGCATTCTACTATAGAAAGACTCTCCATTCTGGCCCTTCTACATTTTAAACTTTAATAGAAATAGCTTATCATGTGACTATTGCAAGATTAAGAAGCATAAGACAGATTTTTGTGCAGTCTAAAAGTTTTATCATTTTTTTATTTTATTTTATTTCTTCTTTCAGGTGGATGGATACCCTGTATACAGCATGGCAACTCCAACGATAGCTGGTGCCAGAGAGATGCTATCTTATCTAGGTGCTAAGCCCAAGACCGAAGGATTTGCTTCTCAGAAAGTGATATTGACAGATCTAAGAGAAGAGGCGGTTGTTTACATTAATGGAACACCTTTTGTTCTAAGGGAGCTAAATAAACCTGTCGATACGCTAAAGCATGTGGGAATTACTGGTCCAGTGGTATCCTATCGAAATATTTATCCTATTTACATACGAAATTTATTAAGCTATCCAAACATAGTTTCCAACTTCTTTTTTTTAATTAATTAATTTATTTATTTCTTTTTTTTTTTTTACGGATCTAGGGTGATAGGAATCGGCAGTTTATTAGTTTATGTAGTTGTTAGGGGTTTGTTAGCAGTTAGTTAGAAGTTTGTTGGTATGAATTAGTAGTATAAACGGGGGGATTAGTAGCTATTGAGGACTAACCTTTGGCAAGTTGTACTAGGCAATCGTGATTCTTCGTTTCATTCTTCATTAATTCATTCAATAAAAGGAACTCTTTCTTCCGTTCTTTGTTTAGTTCTTCTACTGAGATTTTCCAGTAAGGTTAAAAATCCTATAATAGTGCAGGTGGAACACATGGAAACACGGCTGAAAGAAGATATACTGGCTGAAGTTAAACAGTCAGGTGGTCGAATTCTATTACATCGTGAAGAATATAACCCGGCACTAAAGCAATCCAGTGTTGTAGGATACTGGGAAAACATCTTTTCAGATGATGTGAAAACACCTGCTGAAGTATATGCTTCTTTGAAAGAAGATTGTCACAACATTACATATAGGAGAATCCCATTAACAAGAGAGAGGGAGGCATTATCTTCCGATGTCGATGAAATACAATGTTGCATGGATGAGTAAGTATCCCGTATCCTAGAATAAGTTTATGGAAGGCACTGATTTTTATGTAAGGCGGGATTCTTTCTTAGAACACTATCTTGGATAATTCATTTTGAAAATGTTTCCGCTCCGCTTAATGCCTGAAGCGTGTCGTCAAAAAAAGCTAAAGATTCTTTTGTGTATAGTTCTGCAGGATGTTACCTTTTTGTATCACACACAGGATTTGGAGGAGTGGCATACGCAATGGCGATAATTTGTATTAGACTTGGTGCAAAGGCAAACTTCTCTTCCAAAATTCCAATATCCTTGGTTAGTACAAACCAGTTATCTGCTGCTGAAGAGTTGTCTTCTCGGGCTTCTAATGAAGAAATGCTCAGGATGGGAGATTACCGCGATATTCTAAGCCTTACTCGGGTTCTTATGTATGGGCCGGAAAGCAAAGCAGATACTGACCTTGTCATTGAGAGGTAAGAATATATATATATATATATATATATATATATTTTAATATCTATCTATCTGTTTATTTAGCGTAATGGAAGCACGAGTGCTTAGCCTGTTTGTTGTGTAAAATAGGTGTGCAGGTGCGGGACACTTGCGAGATGATATCTTTTACTACAGCAAAGAACTGGAGAAGTTTACGGATGTCGATGATGAGCATGGAGCATACCTAATGGACATGGGGATCAAGGCTTTAAGGTGGTAGTTTATTTATTTGATCAAGTCTGTTGCTTTGCTTTAGAACTTACACTGACAGTTGGTTGTGCGTACATTCATGCGCAGGCGCTACTTTTTTCCTCGTAACATTCAGGTCCTACCTCTACTGCAGTTGCACAACCAATGCGACGTTCGCATCATGGATGGAGGCGAGGCCTGAACTTGGACATTTGTGTAATAACCTAAGAATCGACAAGTAATTTCCTGTCTTTCTAGGAATTGCATCATTGTTTTACAGGAATATCTCAGGCATTTTTTATGTACAGCCTATTATTAATTTCTATTTGCCAATAACTATTTTACTATTTTGTGGCCTCTCAGCGTCCTACACGTCCCAACTAGTAGCATCATCCATGTTCCATGGCCATTTCTATTTTCTTTTTATTTTATTTTATTTTTATTTTCTGGCTGTTAGTTCTCGTATGATAAACCAAATATATATATATATATATATATATATATATAGTTTTCTTTTGGAAACGTGTTTGGTGTGGGAAATCTATCGTGACTAGAGGTTCTTACACAAAGTTATCCTTTGATTGTTTCTCTTGCTTTCTGTGTGAGAATATCTCATCCTCTATCCTACTTTTCTTTTTACTTTTTTTCTTTTAAATCAATTTATCAATAAAGGTCTTTCCTCCCCTCCCATATCGTGATTGCTTGTTAAGGGAAAAATGCTTCATGCAATAACTTATGGAGGCATAATACTAATTAGAATGCCTCAAATTATTACGTACTTAGATAAGGGTCCACAGTTTCTCTATTATTATTATTATTATTATTATTATTATTTTAACTCTTTCAATTCCTGTGAATTAAATGCAAATAAGGATATAACAGCCTAAATGTAGAAAAGTATACATAGGGATGGCAATATTTCCTGCCGGGATAAGGACCCACAAAGCTTCCATCTGAAAGGGACGAGGATGGCGGGCATTATGCAGGGATTGAAACAAAGTCTTTTCCTTGAATTGGAAGCAGAGCGAGGATGGGGAAACCACCTCGATAAACATATGTCACATATATTTTTGTTAAGTATATATGGGTGTGTATGTGTCTATGTTTGTATATTAATTTTTGAAACTTAATTATATAATTTTAGTATGATAAGATAATTACTGACTATATTTTTCACTCGAAAAAAGATAAGGAAATAAAAAAAGTTAATTATTAGCCAGTAACCTTACTTGACTAATACTAGTTAGTACGTGTTATTAATTGATTTGATTTTTGAACTTTGTTATTTTTTTACTTCATTACTACTTTTCATTTTGCATTTGTTTAGAATTGATTTGTTTTGTGAAATCTTTGATTTTTGTCTATACTTAAATGAATTTCTACTCTTTTTTTTTTTTGGTCTAAATTGTGTAATTTTCAAATACGTAGTTACATGATATGGGGAAGGGGGTGGGCATGGGGAAGGTTCTCTCAACGGGGAATCTCCACCCTTGTCCCAGCCCCTTCTTAAGTGGAGATGTGGATGGTTTTGAGGGTCGGAAATGGAGATGAGAATGGAAAACCAATTCTCATCCCTACCCCGTTGCCATCCTTAAATAGATATGACCTAGGGGCAAAATGGTGCAGGTGATTCTTTCCACCTTCCATCTTCATTAGAAATAAAGACGAGCTCCACAAGTAGGCTCATAAATTCATATTTATTTGAAGCTCTTTGGGACTCTTGAGTTCCTCACTTCTAGTGCGGATAACAGGTAGGAAAATTTGGGTGTGGCTAGTACGAGGAAAGATTTAAGGATTTGGAAAGATGGGCTTGTTTGGTTGGATGGAAGTTGAAGAAAGTGTGTGATGGTACGGATTGCCAATATTGAAAGACCCACCAACTTTATGTTATGTTTTGGTGGAAGGGATGGAAAATAGACGGAAGGGTAAAATACTTAGGTGAGGAAAATTAAAGATGTTGTTTGGTAGAAAGAAAGAAAATTAAAAAATATATATTTTGTCTAATTTTTTTTTATTATTATATCCTTATATAAATAAGAATATGAATAGCGATAAAGGTCATAATAGTTATTTTACACATCATTTGTTTTGTCAAATATTTTTTCCTATACATTTCTTTCTAAAGTTGGAAGGATTTAAAATTGGGCATTTATGGGGTGTTTGGTGTTTGAGTTTGAGTTAAGATTTTTAAGTTTCAATAGTAATTTTTGTTGACTTTTTCATAAAAAGACAAAAATTGAGTTGAAAATTTTGAGTTTGAATGGGTGAACAACACCCCCTTAGCACTGATGCCCCCAAACTTGTAACCTTTTGGAAACTTACCCCCAAACTTCTAATTTGATAATTTACTCCCTGAACTTGTTAAAATTGTTACAATATTACTCCTATGAATTAAAGTTACAAATGTACTAAAATTTATGGGTCAAAATAAAGTTTTTCCAAATCTCATATGGCCAAAATATGAAACAAGGGATAATTTTGCTAATAGTTTAAAATTCGAGGGGCATTGTTGCTAACAATTTGAAGTTTGAGAGGTACAAACATCAGTTTTCAAAATTCAAAGGATAAAGTTACAAGAGCATCAAAGTTCAAGAGGCAAAAATAAATTTATCCTTATTAAATTACACTTTAGTTGTTACCATGTTAGCAATCTCATCCATTTAAATGACGGAATGAGTAAAAATGATAACATTTTATAATTCCTGGAGCATTTATACCAGTTTTTAAAGTTCAGAAAGTGAAATTAGAAAGAGTACCAAAGTTCATGAAGCAAAAATGAAATTTGTCCTATAAGTGAACCATGTTATAACCCACCGTATTACCAAATGAAATGTACTAATAAAATAAAGAAGGATCCCCCAAAAAAAAAAAAAAAGAAAGAAAAGAAAAGAAAAGAAAAAAAAAAGTCAAAAATACTCAACAATTTTAAACATGAACTTCCAAACAATCTTTGCGATAAAAGATTAAGACCACGGAAAATACAATTGTTATAAAAGTAATCATTCAAAGATTAAAACCAAGCTTTGTTTTGTTTTGTTTTTTTGGGAAATCAAAATAGCAGAAGCCAGAAGGTACACGCTAGACAGGAACTTTACAAGTTATTGCAATGGCGTGAGCCCACCCATATTATGTAGAATTGTAGATATCATCATATCATTAAAAAGAATTACGAGGGACCAGAGTTTCTTCTAATTCTTGGTCCCAAACAAAAACAAAAACAAAAACAAGAAACAGATTCTGCCACTACAAATGAAACATAAAAGACCAAAAGCAACAGAGGGCATTCATTAGAGAGAGGAAGAACAAGCACACGTTCATCTCCGCATTACACGAAGGCGCTCTCGTTTGCGGAAGCGATCAAGCATGAATTCATCTGTTGCAGCTTGCCTCTGCGCCGCTCCTTCCGTGGCTGTGTCATGTTGTCTGGATCCACCACCACCTTCATCCTGTGAACTTGTTCTGTCTTTGTACAGCTCCGGATGCTCTGCATTTACCAAACTTCTTGTCAGTATAAAATGGAAATGAACTTACCCAATCCTATATAAAAAAAAAAGAAACAAAAACAGAGACTTGGTAAGAAGATCAACCAAAAATAGCCATGGACTTGCCCCGATACGAGTCATGTTAGTGATAACACAGCCAAAAAAAAGAAAAGAAAAAGAAAAAAAGAAACCTCGGCGAAGTTTTCAGCATAGTCTCTTCCACGCTGGAAATAATCAGCAGTGTAACTAGAAGGGATACTGAAGTCTGATTTAGTGCGGCTTCCCATGAGGCGCTTCTCCTGGAGGAGCTTTTTGGCGGCCTCAGTTTCCTCGATATTTCGCAACTTGAAGCTGCAAATGAAATTATTCAGATCATTAATATATATACACATATAGAGAAATAGGTCAGAGGAGAGGAAATTGTATTCAAAACGAAAAGAGGAGAGGGGGGTTACTCAATGGGAAGCTGAACCTCAGCAATCCCAGTAGTCCACTGAGTAGAGCTTTCTTCTGAGTTTCGCTTCTTTACCTGAATTCGAAATCAAAACATTTTAACCAAAGACCTCGAGTTCAATTCAAAGCATCATAAAAAAAAATCAAACTTGTAAAATTTCTCTTTAATTCTAAACCAACAAAGTAATGATCAAACTAACTTTTAGATGGTCTGGGATTTTGTATAACTCGTCTTCAGCACGCTTCAAATCGTTGTCCACTTGATCCGCTGTCGCATCGACTTTCCGGCCTCTCTTCTTTGCTAGTTCTTGTTCCACATACTTCAACCTGTTTAATTATATATAAGTCGGATAAACTTGTGATTAATTAGATAGAAAAACAAAAGGCATACATCTTTAGTTTTATATATATATATATATATATAAACATACATATTCGGATCTTCAACCATGACGGCAGTTTCCTGAGCAAAGGTATCTTGGAGAACGAGGTCGTCCTTGTCCTTGTCGGCATCGCCACCCGCCACCGCCACCGCCACCGCCGGATTCAAGTAAAGCAGAGTCAGTGAGTTTGTTATTAATGCTCTTCTTGTCAGAGGTATTCGCATTACCACCACCAACAACCGCCGAATTGGCAGAGCCGTTGCTCATCGCCGGAATCCCTGACTTCCTCTGCCTCTGCTTCTGAACCAATTTCACCTCTTCCAATGCCATTCTGTTTTGTTTTCAATTTCACTTTTTCCTCAAAATTTAACCCTAACAAAATCTGTATCAATTGGGTGTTTAAAAGAAAAAGAAAAGAAAAGGAAAAGAGAACCTTCTTTCTTCTTCATCTTGGGGTTCGTCGGAATCGTCGGCGGAAGCACTTCTCTTTCTGAAATTCTTCTTCTTCTTCAGCTCTTCTTCCATTTTTTTTTTTTTATTTTTTTTTTTTTTTGGGCTGAGAAATTACCGTTTGGGTGGAGAGAAGTTGGGAAGCTAGTGAGAGAGAAAGAGAGTTATTTTGTTTTCTCTCTTTTCTTTTTTCTTTTTTTTATTTATTTATAAATGTTTTAAGTTTTAAGTTTTAGGTTTTTTTTTTTTTTTTACTTCAATCTTAATTTAATCATTGTTTTCATGAAAATTAAAATCCTAATTTTGCCCCCTAATCTATTGAATTTCTTTTAAACTTCAATCCCTCATGTTATTTATTCATAAAAACAAATCATCATGTTATTTTTATCAAAATACCCTCTAATCCATTTAGGGACTTTTTAATTAAAAAAAAAAAAAGATTAAGGACCAATCAACATTTTCATTAAAAGTTCAGAGACCATTATAATTATTTATCCATTTTTTTAATATCTCTAACATGTGTAAATTGTCCATAAAAAAATAACAAAAAAATCCCCTTTTTTTTTAATTAGACTATAAGTTATGATTAACAAAGTTCAAAATTCTAATCAAAATCAATTAGAAATCATTTTTGGTGTTAAATAAGAGTAAAAAAGTCATTTTACAACTTTATATAGGATGAGTCTCTACCAGTACATATATTTTTTAAACCGTTGAGATTTAATTAAACGGTTGAAACATTGTTGATGTACCATACTTATCTTACACCTTACCCACATTACATTTTTCCACCCAAAGTCTCTTCTTCGTCACCAGCAACCTTTCCGCCGCTGGCAACGGACGCCGGCGACCCATCCCCGACGCCGGCGACCCACCTCCGGCCCCCCACCACCCGACATCAGCCCAGCCGGTCGGCCGCCAACGACCCCACTTTCTCTCTCTTCCCCTTTTCTCTCTCTCTTTTCCCCTCTCTCTTCCCCTTTCTCTCTCTTCTCCTCTCTCCCGCGACAACCCACCTCCGCCCCCCCCCCCCACCCCCAGCCGCGGCCGCCGCCGGCGATCCCCCTCTCTCTATCTCTTCCCCTCTCTCTCTCTCCCCCTCTCTCTCTCTCTTCCCCTCTCTCCCGCGGCCCTCCCCCGCCAGCCCCCAGCCCACCCCCCGGCCCCCCAGCTTGCACAGTGCGCCCTCCACCGAGGCCCCCCCTCCCCTGGCCTACCCCCACCCCCCTGTCCCCCCGGCAACCACCCCCCCCCCCCCCGGACGACCCCCCCGGTCCCCTCTTTCTCTTCCCCTTTCTCTCTCTCTTCCTCTCTTCTCTCTCTCTCTTCCCGGCCCTCAGCCCCCCACCCCCGGCCGCCCGACGCTCCCCCCCCATCCCACCCCCACCCGCGACTCCCCCTATTTTTCTCTCTCTCTTCTCACGTCGGGGGTAGGTAGGGGAGTCGCGGGTGGGATGGGGGCGCCGGGCGGCCGAGGGTGGGGGGGCCGAGGGCTGGGAAGAGAGAGAGAGAGAAGAGAAGAAAAGAGAAAGGGGAAGAGAAAGAGGGGGCTGGGGGGTCGTCGGGGGGGGGGGGGGTGCCAGGGGGTGGGGGGAGGCCGAGGGAGGGGGGCGCACCATGCAAGCTGGGGGGCAGGCTGGGGGCCGGCGGGGGAGGGCCGCAGGAGAGAGGAGAAGAGAGAGAGAGGGGGGTCGCCGGCGGCCGGCCAGCCGGGGCTAGGGCCCATGGTGGGGGGCCGGAGGTGGGTCGCCGGCGTTGGGGATGGATCGCCGGCGTCCGTTGCCAACGGGGGAAGGTTGCCGGCGACGAAGAAGACTTTGGGTGAAAAAGGTAATGTGAGGTAAGGTGTATGATAAGTATGGTACACCAACATCGTTTCAATCGTTCGATTAAATCTCAACGGCTTAAAAAATGTATGTACCGGTAGAGACCCTTTTTAGGGTCTCTACCCCAGACTCAGCCCTTATATATAGCTGCAGGTGTTTTTCAAAGCAAGGAGGGACATATTTGGTATTTGGAGTCAAACTCACGATCAACTAATAAAGGGTGCCTCTATAATTTTTTGAAAAAGTCAAGGGTATTGACATTATTAGGTTTGATTAAGCCACTGTCTCTGTAATTTTGGAAAAATACAGGGGTGCCTCATGAGTTGAAATGCACCGTTTCACTCCTTTGGACTTTTTTTTTTTTTTTTTATCCTTTTGAGTTGGATAAAAGTATTATTTTTCAGTTGAATGAAGTTATATATATATATATATATATATATATTAAAAACAAGCCCCCAAAAAAAATGATAATTATAATGTGGTTGTAAATATAATATGTCGCTAATTTTACATTTAATTTCATCATGAGATAAAGAGTTCGAGTCCCCCGTCTCTAAAAGCAAATAACAATAACAATAATAATAATAATCAAATTATGTCTTCTACTAAAAAATTGAAAAGGATGTTGGTGGGTGGGTAAAAGAATTAGAAAAATGTAGAGTTTTAATCTAGGTGTTTTTTTTTTTTTTTTTTAGAGGAGTTATAAGAGGTGTGTAGAAAATAAAAGTTAATTTTTAAGTCTCCGACAAGTGCTCGCCGACGAAGTGGTACTTGGAGGCTTCTTCAATTAGAACAGAGTTGGATAGAAATGTCAGGCTCGACCACAGCTGGTGGCAAGGGTGGTTTGTGAAGCGGTTCGCGGGAGAGATTTGTCATCGTCGATTGGCAAAGTTTTCGTGAATGGCAAAGTTTAATAACAAGTTATTAGATTATTGCTTTTTTAATAAATCCGAAATAAAATCTATAGAATTATTTTTGTTAGTATTAAAACTATTTGTCTAGTATTAAATTAAAATACTAAATTCTCAACAAAAAGAGATATATTATTATTTAAAAAATGAAAATGCTAAATTTTAAAAAGAATTCTATATTATTTTTTAAAAAATAATAAAAAAGCTTAAACCAATCCTATCCAACATTATATACATTTTTTTTTTTTTTTTCATTTAGACCCAATTTTAAAATGGGCAATCCAAATGGAACGTTTGAGATATGCAAAACCCAAACACACATGTACATGGAATATGTCACATTTCACAAAATGGTTGAAACAAATACTACCTTACTTATTTCAGCTTTTGCAATAAATGTGTATATTTCCAATAAGAAAATAATTATAAAAAAAAAAAAAAAAAAAGAAGAAGAGAGGAGCCATTAATTGAATATGGATAACGGGGTAACCAATTTTCCAGAGGATCATTTACATATATGGTCAAATTAGGACCATTGTTTTTATATAAATAATAATAATAATAATCCAAAAATAAACTTATTTGCAAGAATAAACAAAATAGGAAACTGCTTTTTTCATTGGGACTAAAATACCTATATATAAAATATCAGAATCCCCCAATAAAATAAGGTAATTAATTTTTGAAATTAAAAAAAAAAAATCAAAATACCAAAACTAACTTATGTACTAACGTTGTTTGGATTTAAAATCATCCCTGAATCTTCTACCAAAAAGAAATCATGATAGATTCATCACTCTCCTTCCCACAAAAATACCGATCGTCTACTCTCCCTTTCACTCTCCCCCTGATTCTCCAAATCGATGGTAATGAAGAAATCCACGAAGAAAACGCCAGAAAGACATCAGAAAAGCGACGGCATCTCCCTCACCAAGACAGTCACGTCGATTGTTGTCGGCTGCAAAGGAAACATGAAGGTTGGGAAAAGAATTGTTGTCGGCGTTGATCAACAGGGGGTTACATAGTTAATATATCTGGTCGAAGGAAATAATTTAGATTTACGTTTGATTTGTTATGTTTGAACTCGTTAGTTTTTTTTTTTTTTTTTTTTTCCCTTCCTTTGAGAACTCATTAGGTTTTAATTTGCTTATTTTTTTTCTTCTTCCCGAAATGGGTTTGTAATGACAGTATCATTATTTTATTTTTTTCCTTGTTCTATTTGTTTTCTTCGTACTAAAATTTGTCATTATCATAAAGACTGAATGATTATTGATTTTTTAAAACTTTCTGTTTTTGGATTTGCTTATGGGTTGTTTATAGGTTTTCCTTACTAAAATTCAGCATTGTTACAATGACTGTATCATTATTGGTTTTTGAAATCGTTCGATTTTTGGGTTTGTTTATGGGTTTTTCATAGTCAAAATTGGTCAGTGTAATAAAGACAGTTTTACTAATATGGTTTTTATATTTAGTTTGCTTGTTGGATTTTAGTAACCAAAATTGGTAATTTTTATAATAATGAGAGTATCATTATTATAATTATATGGCCGAACAATTATTATAATCTGTCATTAATTAATTTCAGTGGCTGTAGTTATTTTATTGACCTTGTCATTGTGTTTATTGAAATGAATGTAGAACAATGGCCAACATCCAACCGAGTCATTACCACAGAAAGCAACATGGACCTCAAACAAGAATAAGAATGTGATAAACAAACTGATGAAAAAGGGGCATACAGTCATCACAAGATGATAGTGAAATGTTAACGTGGTAATTATTTCTATTTCGTCACTATTGGTTACTATATTATTGACGTGTTCTTTATTGTCATTATGATATTGATTATATTGACTATATGTATTATGAAGACTTAGAATTTATATTTGTATAGTCCTTATAATAATTTAGTTAGTATGATGTGGTTAGCTCGTAGTAATATGGTCATTACTGTATTGATTTTGTCACATATTTATGAAGAAGTATTATGCTATTGACCCATTCTTTTTGGTATATATATATATATATATATATATTTTTTCCTTCACATTGGATCAATGTAAACAGGAGAATAAGTTTGAAAATCGAAAAAGCAAGGGACTAACAAAAAGATAAACATCCACTTTAAAAGATATCATAGTGACCTTGTGAATATATTATGAAAATCAACCTCCACTTTAATATGTTTTTATTGTTTATTGTTTATTGTTTATATAATATTGACGATGTCAACATATTTTTGATAGTAATTTGGATTTTTGTATGAGAATCAACAATTGTTTATAACGTTATACTGACTTTTTATTTTTTATTTTTATTTTTTATTTTTTTTTCCGTTTATAATGTTATGTATGAGAATCAATGATTAATTGTCCACTGCACCTTTTTATTTTGTTGAAAAAACACAAGTGATGAATTGTTTTTTTGTTTTTAAATAGCTTACAAGAATGATATAGTATGTAGATTTTCCTTTTATAATTCTAGATTGAATAGTTTGTTTGTTTTTGTTTTTGTTTTTGTTTTTTCTGACCTTTTTTGCTTACCATTTACCATTTGCTAGAATTCTAGATTGCTAGAATGTAAGTTTTTTCTGACCCTTTTTTTTTTTTTTTTTTTTTTTTTTTTTTTTTTTTTGTAATGTTAAGAGGAGTGTCGAAAGTAAAGATAATTTTTTTAAATTTAATTGGTGGGTGGTTTAAGTAACGGAAATCACACTTGAAAACCTATTGTTAATATAGAACAGGTCTGAATGATTGTCTCCTTCACAACCGGGTGGAGTGCCAGAGATTGCATAAGCTCCGGTGGGCTCGGGTCGCAACCGCAGTCTGCAGATCATTTGGAGCCAGGAGGCGGACCAAATTTGCGAGCACATGAGGCCGGCTTAGGTCGCAGGTCACCGACCCTAATGATCGCGAGGTCGCGATAATGCCGAAATGATGGTGACCGCCGGGAGATGGTGGTTTTTTTTTTTTTTTTTTTTTTTTTTTTTGTCTGTTGGTGGTCCTTGGTATTTCGTACTGATCATTTGAAATTTGGGGTTAATCAATAATAATTAATATTGACGGGGGATTCTGGAAATATAAAGGAAGTTGTGGCTTTTGTTTGAGATAAAAATATTGAATTTTGTTAAGATGTAAAATAATTGGATTTACCAGTAAATCATTTTGTAAATATGTTATATTGTCCTTTTTCTCAATTTTAAATTATTGTAACCTATCAAAAAAAAATTTAACTTCTAGTAATAGATTTACAAAATCATTATTGGACTTACGAGATGAAGAAACAAATCTTTAAAAAAATATATAAAAAATAAAAGATTTTGATGAAAACTTTGGATTTTCATGAAAATAACTAAAGTTAAACTAATAAATAATTTGATTTACTAATAAATATTATTTTGAATTTCGTTTTACATTTAATTTCTTATATTTACTTAGTAAATATTTGGATTTACTAACTCTAGAAAAATACAAAATGCAATATAGGTAAAGGATTTATGTGTAAATGCAATATTTACTACGTAAATATTTGGATTCATTAGACAAACTAAAACTGTTAAAATAGGATTTACATAATAAATATAATTGTAAATAAATAGATTTACCTAGTTTATAGTTTTATAACAAATTTGATATTTACATGCAATTACTAATATTTACTAAGTAAATATTCAAATAATATAAAAAAGTATAAAGTACTGAACAAGTAAAGGATTTACGTGTAAATATCATTATTGCTTAGTAAATATTAAGATTTACCATACATTATTATTTTATTAATAGTTATAAAACCATGTAAATATTAATATTTACTTGTAAACAAATTATTTTATCAATAAATAAATTTATTTTATTGCTAATTACTTGTAAATATTACTGTTTGTAAATATCAAATCAGGCAAATATTCATATTTACTAATGAGGTAAACATTATTATTTATTAGTAAATACGAATATTTACTTTTTTTACAATACTTTTTTTTTATTTACTTGTAAATAAACTATTTACTGAGGTAGAAAAAGAATTTTTGTTTTTAATTCATTAATTGCGATTTCTAACCTTAATTAATGAAAAAAGAAAAGAAAAAAAAAAAACCCCCAAAATCCTAGATCTAACCCCACACCGCCGCCAGAGAAGGCAAGCCCGTCGCCGGAGAAGAAGACGAACTCGACAACAGGCATGGTGCTGTGGAGATCGCGATCGGAGGAGGTCACAACGAATCTGAAGCTCCCAATCCCGATGCCATTGCTGCCGATGTCGCGAGATGAGGAAGCTCGAGAGTACTCGTCGTCAAGTCCATCTGTTCGTCGCAACCATAATCACGAGAAAAATCGTTGGAATCGAGGCAATCTCGTGGCGGGAGGTTCCTTGTCCCTCGCGAAATCGCGATGGGCCAATGAGGAAGATCGCGTTTTTGGATTACGATTCCTGCGATCTGGGTTCGACTAGGACGACGGGTCCACGGCTCGGGGTCCTTCGCGATGACGATGGCGGCCAGAACGACGACATCAAGGGCGACTGGAATGGCGAGTTGGCAGAGAGAGAGAGAGAGAAGAGAGAGAGAGAGAGAGAGAGTCGGAGGACATAGATTAGAGGGAGAAAGGGTATTTTTGGCATTTTCTCTTATCAATACAATGGTTTTAAACTTGCTATTATATTTTAAAATCATATACTATATTATTATGTTATTTTGTCCTTTCTCTAGTTAAGTAGGGGTGTGAGAAAAATAAATAAGGGTTGTCTAGACCCTCGTTCTAAAAAATAAAAAAGTAACAAAAAAAAGATGAAAGGATAAACAAGGAAATAAGTTTTATAATAAAAAGGAAATTTTATTGAAATTTGTAAATAAGTTTAAAAATGTTAATTTTTTTTAAAAGGGTGTCTAAAAATGGATCTTTTGTATAAATTTCCACGTGGTCCTTTTGTTTATTTGTTTTGTTCCGTTGGTTTTGATTTTGGACCAAAATAGAACAAACAAAGCCCACCCAAACGTCCCCACCACGCTTTTCTTTTTATTTTTATTTTTCTTTTTCTTTTTCTTTTTCTTTTTCTCAAGAGTCAGCTTCCTAGTTCCTTCCTTCTTCACTCTCACTCACATCATTACATTCCTCATCACCAGTGACTTTTGGTATCCTCTCTCTCTTTCTTGATTTGCTGTTAAGTTTCAGTTTTTATTTTGAAATTTTTGTTTGACAAGTTCTCAGTTTTATTTTATGGTTTAGAACAATGCTGCGAGATTCTAGTTTTCTTTCTTTGTTTCTACTATTATTTGTTTGTTTTAATATATACATATATACATATAACTAGGAATTCATGCTCAAAAAAGAGGGCTAAACTCTGCGTATCTTCACTTTCACCTTCTAATCGTTTATTATTATTGTCTCGACTCTCTTGGGGTTGTTCTTTATTAAAGATCCCTTTTTTATTTTTTTTTCAAGGACTTTGGATAGTATTTTGGTGAAGAGTTTATGAGAATCTTTTAAATATTCACATGACCGATATTAGCTTCTTCTTTTTTTTTTTTTTTTTTTTTTTTTTTTTTTAATGTTCTTCTAGTTTTGCTAAAAATAGTTGGGTCGGATCCGGGATCCGGGACCCGGGATGGGTTGATCTTCGGATCTCGTATGCTTCCTTGTTTTCTATTGTTTGCATGATTTGCCATTCTACTATTTTGTTTGTTTGACATTTGACATTTGACATTTGTAGAGGCGACAACATTGTTACAATCACTTCATTTCTAAGCAAAGATTTTGATTCAATGAACCAGAACACAGTGTTTTTTTTTTTTTTTTTTTTTTAAAGAAATTATTGTCCTTTGCAAATTTGTTTTGTTTTGTTTTGTTTTGTCTTGTTTGCACCAGGTGAATCACATCACATGTTTAAATTCTTCTTCTTGTGTTCTTTTTTCAGGAAATGGGAAAATTCCGATACTTTAATGATGATGTTTTTTTCGACGTGCTATCCCAGTTATCTACAAAGATTTTGGTTGGATTGAAATGTGTCTCTAAAGGGTGGCATTCCCTCATTTCCGACCGACGTTTCATCCAGTCTCAATTACGACAGACACGACTCACTGTGTCGGGCTTCATCTTCCAAGAAAAGTTCCAGTGGTACGATGAAGATATCAAGACTGTCAGTTACATAAACATCAATCCTGTCGAAAAGGAAAGTTTTCAAGTGAAGCAGACTGTCTTTGATTTCCTCCCCGAGGATGTTGTAGTCTTGGCATCGTGCAACGGTCTCGTTTGTTGCAGGAGTTGCTTCCCTCAGACTCAAAGTCAAGACCCCCCAGCCATCTACGTTTGTAATCCCGTAAACAAGGAGTTTTTCACGTTGACATGCGCTGGACTTGATAGGGATAGCAGTGTGGCTTTGGCATTTGATCCATCTCAAGAGCCTGTGGACACTTGTACAAATTTCAAACTGGTGAGGGCTCAGCAATTTGAGACCGAAGAGGAGGAAATGTACTTCGCGTTCGAAATATACTCTTCGAGAGTAGGGGCGTGGAGAAAATCAAATGAAATTTGCAAATGCAGTAAGAGTCTGTTTAAAAACAAGGGCATTTATATTGGAGGGATGCTACACTGGCTGACAGATGGTGATAGCATCCTCGCGTTCGATTTAGACAAGGAGCTATCTTTATTAATCTCGGTTCCTGTTCCGGCTGCAGAATTCAAGAGCATTCCTCAGGCGTGCATTGGAGAATCTCAAGGCCTACTTCATTATGTCATGAT
This sequence comes from Ficus carica, assembly GCA_009761775.1. NCBI lineage: Eukaryota > Viridiplantae > Streptophyta > Magnoliopsida > Rosales > Moraceae > Ficus > Ficus carica. The sequence continues at coordinate 3,308,367 of CM019746.1, forward strand.
CTCCGAAGAAGGGCTTCATTTGTGGTGTCTTGAGGACCATTTGGAATGCAAATGGACACTTAAGTACTCAAACCCACTGGAGACGATGGAGAAAGAGCATCCGCAGTTCCTTTGCAATTTAAAAGAGAGAGTTACGAACGCTTACGACACACCATGGGTGAATCCTTTGGCTTATAAAGACAATCCTTTGTTGATGAGAGTCGCTGCAAAGATCTACTTGTACGACTTTGAAAGCAGTGAGATGCAGATGGTTTGTGATGCTTCCAAGTTGGGTTCGAGCTCCATCTTTTTTCCGACCGTGTTTGCATACTCCATGAGCTTGGTTCCACTCAACCATTGATATACCTGTTGTTGCTTCTTTTTTCGGCTTCTTACAAGCTTAGGATGTCATATGGCTAAACTAACACAAACACAACAAAACCTTTTGGCACTTGAGAGAACCTTTCTTTTTGGCTTTGAAGCTTTTGTCTACGTGTAAAAACTAGGAATTGGGAGTGCTTTAGTTGCCTTTTGTACAAACTCTTTGGAAGTTTGCTCCTGAGATGTTTTTTTGTTTACTTCCCTTATTGATTTATTTTTTTACTAATCTGAAAATTAGCATGAAAAGCAAAGTAATTTCTTATCTCACTTCACCTTATATGAAAAGCACCCACAAGGGAAGAAGCTGAATTATATCTACATATTATATATGTACATAAGTTGCAAGCATCACATTAAACTAGTGAATTATATAACAATTTTCTTTATATTGTACTTGAGTGAGTCTGCTCAATATCACAAACATGTAAAAGGTAAAAAAATTCCCCACTACATCAAGCCACACCCATAGCAAAAGCTTTCAACCCTAGATAAGAGAGGAAAAAAAAAAAAAAAAAAAAAAAAACCAAATATAGTAGTAATGAATTCCTAAAACTATACACCAACTTAAAAATAATAATAATGCAAAGAAGGCATCACAAAAGAACCATCACACTCGTTTGCGTTTACAACCTTAAAATTCCAGCCACCACCGCGATTGTTAATTTTTCTGTTTGGCAACTCAGTATTCCACAAGAAGATACCAACGAGTGCATCCAAACTAGACAGGTATCACATCATTTTTGGATGCGTCTTCGCATCTCAACACAATGCCCTCAAGGTTAGCCGGAAAGATGCACTGTGCCCATTGGCATCCTGTCATCAACGGTTCAGGTGGAGGGACGATCATAAGCACGTTGTCATTTCTCTGGACGACTCCCATCACGCTAACCGTGCTGCCTTCTTTAATGTACCTACAAAAACCATCGCTTTGCAGCTTAACAAGATTGGTCCATTGGTTCAACAAAGTGGTTTTGTTAAAATGGACACATATGGACTGAGAGCAAGAGAAACGGCTAGTGCTCTCGTGTTCTTTTTCCTTATTTATTTATTTTTTTTCAATTTTAAATAAAGTAAATTGGACTCTGCAGGATGTAGCCTTTTTTTGTGTTACCCTTCTTTCAAACGCATTGTTCGATCATCACTTGAAAGGTTCCTTTCGCCCAACCACCTAGCAAACTCTGGAGACAAATGTTCATTCGTTGGATTGACATCAACAACAAAGGAGTCGTCAACATACGGAGTCACTCTCGCTCCATAACCAGTCTTAACCAACGCTCTCAAGCCAGACTGGAAATCAGAGATGTAGAAGTCTACCACATGCCTCTGACAAGCAACGCAAGAAACATCTCAGTGGGAAATATATATCTTAAACACTGGCACCACAGAGTCCAAATTTAAATCAACACATCCATCTTAAAAAGTAAAGAGTAATTATAATAGACAGATAAACGAAGAAATAGTACTATATCACAACAGGTGATAACCATTATGCCTAGAAGCATGTTCTATTTTAACTGCTTCGAAAACTAAAACTTCTCCTTTCGACAATTAAAAAAAGCATCCTTTAAACTATCTACTAAAATAGTCGGTTGCATAATGCCCCCCAACGAAAGTTCCTTGTTTCTTGTTTCCCTTCCAATTTTTTTTTTTTTTTTCTTTTTCCAAAAAAGAAGTCACCAGTTGGTTAATAAAGAATTTAACGGATTGACCACCAACCACAAAATAACTCGGAGCTATGGAAGCATGTCTCCAAACATTTTAACATTGTATAAATGATAATATACAAGATTGCAAAAACCTTTGTTACTAGGACAATATTTTCTTCTTCATGTTTCTATTCCCATTTAGTGGGTCTATATAGATTTTGGGGCATCTCTTAGAAGGGGAGAGTCCTATTTCTACTCCTTTTCATAGCAAAAGAAGACTGCCCCTTTTGTTTCATTCCCCTATTTCTTCATTTTTTTTTGTTTCCCATTTATTCTGATCTCTATATCAATTGAAAATTTTCATTACTTCGCAAATCTATATGATAGAGAAACTCTGCATTTATTAAAATAACTCTATTAGTTGAAATTTTCATTGCTTCCCCTATATATTCATTTTTTGTTTCCCATCTATTCTAATCTCTCTATGCCCTCAGGTGTTCTCTTCTTTGATCCATAACTCTAATAGCTGAAATTTTCGTCAAAAGAGAAGCCCATTTCTTCCCTCTCCACAGTACAAACAAAATGTTTAGTGTGGAACACTTATTCAGTCATGTCCGGTATCTGAAGTTTCCCGATGAGGTTGGGGGGGGGGGGTCACTGAATAACTCCTTCAAAGGTTACATTTTTGTTAGAAGATAAGTTAGCTGCTTCTTACTGAAACTTAGAAATGGAGGGTGACGTGGAATTTTATGGTTTCTTGGGTACTCTGACCGAAAAAGGTATCGGATAATTTTCCGTCCTGTTAAATACATAAATACTTGGCTTCTTATGGGGCTGCCAGCTATAAGGGTCTTGAAGTTTTTTCTTTTTTTTTTTTTTGGCTGAAGACCTATGATGCAGTAACATCGTTTCTTAGTGTGCAGTTTGCATGGGCTTTCTGTTTGCAGCCTTTTCGTTGGTCTTCTCGGAGATCTCTCAGCTTTTTTTCACTCTCTTTTAAGGATGACCTGCCCTCTCTTTTGTGCTTTGAATTATGCTTTTTATTGAAATTCCTTGAGTGTTAGTATTAGGAAAAGATATTACAGAATCTTTCCCGATTTATTTACTAACCAAGGTTTCAATGACAAAAACCTATGTATGGTTGCATGCAATATTACTCTAACAGGGAAAGGTTCTACTCAATTTGAAAGCTCTATATCAGCAAGTAGAGGAATATGAAAGATTAAAGTGTCATTTCCGAACTAAAGACGAAATTTATTCAGGAAGCAGGGAGTATTCAAAAAGAATCAAGACATAGCTGTCCCATTTATCTGTGTTAAACAGATGCATAAGCAATATTTCAGTTACTCACCTCTGAGGATCTAAGTCCCCATGTAAAACGTCGATGTGTGGAGTTTGCTGGCTTTGAATCCCATCCTCGGTACTCGTATAAACTTGTTGATGTATAGACACATCTAGGAACTTTTCGGAAGGATGACTCAAGGGGCACATTACCACAGGTAACCACCTTCAAAATAGTCAAAACCATAATGTCAAATCTTTTGAAATTTTCATTAATGCAAGCATAAATTTGTATGTACATGTATATAGCCCTGCTGAGTTGTTTTGGAATCCCCCACTCACAGCATCAGAGACAAAGCAAACAAAGACACAAGGATATTGTACCAAAATGTTTAAGCAACATACCCCAGATACTTTCACGAGTTGACCATTTTTCGCTGTTCTAAGCTCAGCATCAGGATAGCTTGAAATGAAATTGATGACAGCTCTTCTGCCCCAACAAGTATTCCAAGTGAATAATGTTGCAACTGCGGCGAAAAGAATTACGACAACAATGAGGAGAATGGCATTGCGAACTGCTCCAAGAATAAAACCACCAGCTATGAATCCCATTATGAATAGCAGTATCACAGACCACAATATTGGCTTCGGAAAGTTCCTCCTAAAGGAATACTCATCATCTTGGCTCAATGTAGTTACAGCTTGATTGTTAACAACAGAAGAACCCTGTACTTTCACTGACCCCATAGATTCCAAAGGACCCGATACCTTTCTTGGTGCCCCAGATGAATTAAGTGGTCCCGAGGAAATTGGCCCAGATGTAATCAGACCTGTTGTGGGAAGAACTGGAAGAATAGGGCCAGAGTTTTGGCGAGTCATGCCTCCTGATTGAGGACCGGATGACTTCTTAATAGGTTCCCCATGTTTATTCAATGGTCCAGAATTTGTCTTCTTTACCGCAGCGGAACCAGACCCAGAAGTTACAGGACCTGATGTGGTATAAGTGCCGCGAGCTGCAGCATTGGTCATGATTGGTCCAGAATGGGAAGCAGCCCCTCCAAATGAACCCGTCCTTGAAGGAGCACTGTTTATAGGTCCAGATTTCCGTGACTTGGAACCATCCGTAGGAATATCAAACATTTTGCCCAACTCCCCAGACTTTTTAATATCACCGCCCGTGTAAGGCATAGCTACTGAACTCATTGTGGGAGTCCTCTCTTTCGGCTGCTCAGGCCGACCTGATACGTAGAGGCCATTGCTGAGCTGATGAGATGGGAATCTGGAACCCATCAGGCTTCCTTAGAGAGCACGACACAAGAAGACCACTATGTGACAATGCTTGTCAAAGCTCTACAATGTGAAAGATAAGGTTTAGAACAAATCAAAGAATCAGGAATTCTAACCGCTATCAACAAAAAGTTAATCACTCAAAATATGTAAAACTATTTGTTTTTCAGACAGTACAACGATCAGGATCATCAGGAATTCACGTTATACATTTCATAGAAATTGCAATATAAGAATTTATACATTGAAATGAATAAGAGTGATTTGGAAATAAAAAAATAAAAAATCCCAAAAATTCTGAAGCAAAAAATTCTCTCCAAAATTTCGCACACCTAATTATTTTTGTGAGCTAGTTTAACTTTAAAAAAAAAAAAAAGTGACGAAAAATGAAAAACAAAACAAAGGAATGTGAAAGGAAGAAACTTGGATATGAAGATGACAAATTTGGAGAACCAAAATATCTCAAAGTCCTTAAAAAAAAAAAATTTAATCTTACTTAAACATAAACATAAACATAAACATAAATAAACTTGGTTGGTAAGCAATAACTTGTAAAAGCTCAAATGCAGATTATCTGTCTAAGACAAATAAGAATTAAAACTTGAATTATTTTTGGTTCCTTGACCCCAAATATTTACAGAAAGTGGAAACCAGAAACGATCATTTACAGAAGTTTTTTCTTTTTTTTTTTTTTTTTTTTTTTAATTAGATGCAAAAAGAAAAACATAATTTTATCCAATTAATTTCTTGAGTTGGCCAAACGACCTAAACCTAAACCCTAAACCTAGATATAGTAAGTTCAAAGCTTTAATTATTTTTATAAAACTAAAAAATAAAAAATAAAAAATCATTATAATCATGTGTTATTTTTTAGCCAAAAATCAAAGAGAAGCAAGAAAGAACCCCCAACATTACTACTTTGATTGCCCCTCAGATGAGAAATAATTATATGCTATATTTGGCAAAAATGTTAGAATTTCGGATGAGGAACAAGATCTGAATGATTTTTATTTTTTAAAGGGGGGAAAAAAAAAAAAAAGAAGAAGAAGAAGGCCTTTTTCGATCTCAGAAAATAGAGACGATTTCAGAAAATGGCTATCCTCAAAAATCTTTTTTTTTTTTTTTTTTGTTTTTTTCGAAGATCCAAAAAGAAACTCGAACAAATTAGTTGTCAAACAAAAGGAAATTGTTTCTTCTCATTGGTCCCTCTGTTTGTGGTAAATAAAATTTTTCCAGGAAACCAAACAAACAATAGAAAATACGTAATAACATTACGAAGGAATAAAGGAAAAGATGAATTAGAAAAGAAAAAGGAAGAGAATGAGGAAGATCGAGAAGGAAAACCTGAAGAAGAAGAAGAAAGCGGATCAAAGAGAGAAAGTGGTAATGGTAATGGTAATGGTAATGGTTAGAAGAACAAGTGAAGTGAGGAGAGAGAAGGAGATCCCATTCGGCAATCGCCATTCGCCATAGAAGAAGCAGTAAAAGTACAAGTACAAGTACAAGCAGTAGTGAGCAGCATATTACAGATGTTTCTTTCTTTCTAATTCTTCTTCTTCTTCTTCTTCTTCTTCTTGTGATGGTAATGGTAAAAGTATTTTCTTTCTTTCAGTGAGTTTCTCTCTCTCTCTCTCTCTCTCTCTCTCTCTCTAAACTCGAAAGAAAGAGCCGCAACAACTGGTGGGTTGTCTCTTGTCTGATCCTTCCAACCCAAACCCACCAACCTTCCTTCCAAACACCAATTTTTTTTTTTTTTTTTTTTGGTTATTTACGTTTTTATACTATATATTTTACTTTTATTCAAAAAAAATATATATATTATATTTTGAATATTTATAGTTATATATTATCAAATTATATTTAATATATAAATTTATATCATTTCTCTCAATTAATAATTAATTTTGATCTTAAAATTCTCAAATTAACTTTAAAAAGAACAACTACAATTATGTATTTTTCTACCATATATTTTGTTTTGATTTAAAAGTATACAATGTATTTTGAATTTTACATTTTCATATTATTATATTATATTTAGTACATAAATATATATATTTTCTTTTACATTTAAAATATATGAAATATCCTTGAATTTAAAATTAAAATAATAAAAGAAATTCTAATTGTCAATGTAAAATTTTAAAATACATTATATACTTTTTAAATAAATAAAAATACATTGTATATAAATGTAAACAATACATAGTTTCTTTTTAACGGTAATTTGGGCATTTTAAGGTCAAAATTAAGTGTTGATCAAGAAAATGTATAACTTTATATTAAAAGTAATCTGATGCTATACAATTGTAAATGTTCAAAATGCAGGATATACTTTCTAAATAATAGCAAAATACTTTATATAAAAATGTAAATAACCCTTTTTTTTCCTAAAAAAAAAATCTTATAAAATTTCTGATAAATTATTGTAAATGTGGATTTTTGAACTTGGGAATTGAGTGATTCAAGTTCTATAACTTTTAGATAGAGTCAGATGTGATATTATTGTAAGATTATGTATGTAATCACCTATTACTATGAATTTTGGTGTGGTCGTACTTTTTTTCTTCTTTTTTACAAAACTTTTTTACAAGCATCGATTATGTCTGTATTATGTTTGTTAAATTTTTTTGCATGTAGTGGAAATAATCTTTAAATAAGGATGCATTTAAGTAAAAAAAAAAATATATATATATATATATATATCATTTTAATGGAATTAAAATGTATTTCAATAAGACATAGTTAAAAATATAAGATTTAAAGAAGATACAGAAACTAAAAGAAATAAAATAAAAATAGAAGGAAAAAGTGAGGATTTATTTTTAAAAAATTTATTTTAATAGAGGTAACTTGAAAAGAGGAATGGTAAGGTTTTAGGAACAATCACGAAAAATAAATGGATGAAATATTTGAATAATAACCAAATGAAATTATTATTATATAGAAAGTTAACTTAAAAATATATTAGAATAAAATGATATTTTTTAGGCAATTATATGATGTTCAAATAAAGGATCAATTATTTTAAAAAGATTAATAGGACAATTAGAAAAATTCATATAGACAAATTTGAAAAAAAATTATTACATAATAGGAATGAAATAGAAATAGAAAATATTTGGTGAAATAAATTGAAATTTATTTATATATATATATTACGTTATTTTCTTCCATTAGCTCAATAATAGATTTTTTATCACCTTACATATTTATACAATTTGTAAATTAATAATTTTCTCAAAAAAAATTTGTAAATTAACAAATTATGGTTCCAATTTACTTCAGTTTTGTATTTTAATTATAAAAAAAAAAAAAGGAAAGAAAAATTATTAGTACATACTAAAAAGGAGAACCTGTTACTGTTCTTTCTACAGTGTGCTGACATTTTTGTCCCTCCCTTGTTTAGTACTAAAATATTTATATTGATATTTTCCATAATTTTTTTTCCGATTTTTTCACTATATGAAAATTTTCCTTAAAATATAAAACGCTGATATTTTCATCCTTGCATGCAACAAACTACTTTCCTCTCCTTATTTTGCTTTCTTACCTCCTCCTTTTTTTTTTAAATTATATTTATATTGATATTAATTCTTAAATTATTAGTATTGTGACTATTTTAATATATATAAGAGTTTAATTTGTTATCTAAAAATTAATTAAATTTTAAAGGAGAATTCGTCATTTATCTTTTTTTGATAAAGACGAAAATTCCAAAAACAAATTTGGTAACTTTTCAATAAATTGTTGGGTTAAATTTCATTTCAATTTTCTTTCCAAATTTGTTATGAGTATTTGGGGAACAATGATTAACCCTTTTGCGTAAAGAGTGGGTCAATATCTTTAGCAAAGCATCCCCACTCCTCATCATCTGCTAATAAGACATTTAATATCATAATCGCAATGCCCATAAAACATAAAAGGATCTCTTTACACTAATAAAAAAGGCTATTAAATAATAAATATAGACTATAAAATTCGTCTTGAGGCCATATACAGAGTGGAAAAGCCTAATTTTGTTGGATTTTAGAAAGTGCTTCTACGCTAAATCAATCTATCATTTTCTTCTTCTATCTTCTTCTTTTTAGGAAAATTAAGTATCATCTTTTGTTATGAAAAAAAAAAATGAAACGATTTTTATAATTAAGTAACATCTTTTACGAAACTTAACCGATATCAATTATAATTACAACTTTTAAATATTAATCTAATTGTTGTGTGAGTTGTCATTTATTTTTATTAATAAGATTTTAAATAATTCTTCTTTTTTTCTCTCCCCTTAAAGGAAATTCTAATTTTATTCTAAGCTTGACAAGTATGCTTCATTGAAAAGACCAAAAAACTTGACCAATATACCCGACCATACCGACGAAACAAAATTAGAAATAATAAGATTAATTAAGAAATGAGCTACATAATTCTCTTTATGAGATCTACAGCAAACATTACTATTATAAGCTCCGAGAAACGAATCAAGATTGTCATCAATGACATTATCTTTTATAGAGCAAGCGAACCTTTGGATTCTAAGGGCCCGTTTGGGGTCATTTTTAGAGGTGTTTTAGATATTGGAGATGATTTAAGTTTCAAAAATGTGTCTTTGGTAAAAATGAACTGTTTTGAGTGAACAAATATAAAAACTTGAAATGTGTTCGAAAAAAAATTAGCTATATGAATCTTGTTTCGTTTCTCTCAAAATTCTATGCGTCGTAACGCTTCGTTGAGCATCTTCCGAATTATGATTGCCTTTTTGCTCCCCAAGTTGCATGTTTTGATACAAGTCTATTAAAAGGGGTTTTTGGGGGAACAGCGCCGCAGCACTAATGGGATGATTCCAATTCCTGATTCTAGCGTATCAGCGCCACAACACCAGGAAAATAGCTCAGTAGCTCTTCGTTGAGCATCTTCCAAATTTGATTGCCTTTTTGCTCCCCAAGTTGCATGTTTTGATACAAGTCTATAAAAAGGGGTTTTTGGTGTTTGAAAAGAGAATCTCTTTCGATAGTGTTTTCAGAAGCAGTCTTAGAGAAAAAAAAATTAAGGTTACGGAGAAAAAGACGGTGAATTTCGGAGACTAAGAAGCTTTATTCAACTTCGCATTCTAGTTTTTTTTTTTTCTTTTCTTTTGATGTTTAAGAACTTGCTTTGTGTTTTGATAAATTTTATCATGAACTAGTTTTATTTATATAGAGGAAAGATGTAGTCAACACTTGATACTATGTTTTGATTGTCAATTTATTTTAAGAGATTTTAATTCCGTTTATTTGTATTATCTCATTCTTAATGCTTCTAATTTATTAACCATGAGTTAGATGATTTTATTTTTAGAATAAGCCACTCGGGAGAGGAAATTTTAAATATTATGAAGGGATAATACAACCTAGGATTTTAAAAAGTTTAGAAGGCCTTTAATTCCTTTGAAGTCATTAAAAAAAAAAATCATAAGAAGGCCTACAATTCCTTTGAAGTCAATTAAAAAAAAGCATAGATTGTAACGAGTTCTTAATTTCTTGGTTTTATAGGGATATCGAAATCTTGTCATTCAGGAGAGGGAGTTAATTAGATTAGGATTCTTTGGCTTATAAACTAGGAAAAGTTGATTAGTAATAAATTGGTATGAAAAGACATAGTTGACGGTTAGGTGAAATCAAATCTCTAGACTTTTCTCATATTGATTCTTCTCAAATTATTTTCCAATTTGCCTTTCTTATTATTGCTTTTAGTTTTATATTTTTTTCATTCTTCTGATTGAATTATCTAGATAAAGTTAGGATTATTTTAGTTACAGTATTTAGTGAGAGTTTGATTACAATCCCTGAGGATGACATCTTTATTTACTACTTTACAACTAAAACTTGACACCTTATACTTGCGGTTTTGTCGCTAACAGAGAGTGTGTAGAAATATAAGTAGCACTTTTTAGCTTTTTTTTTTTTTTAAGGAACACAATAGCATTAGCATTCCTCTAAATGAGTGTATATATGATCTAAGGTAATTTTACATTTGACTTCATTATTAAAAAAAATTAAAAAAAAAAAACCAATCTTGATCCTCAAAGAACTAGTAATATCTTATTTTTATGGCTGAAATGGACATTATCGTTTTCAAAGATAATATGGAACAATATAATTTCATAAGTTACGGAAAAAATATTTGTAATGCGTGTATAGAGTTCTGTCTGGTCAAACAGTTTACTTGTACTTAAAAAAAAAAAATGTTTACTTATAATGTGCAGTTAGTAGAAACAAAAATGTAAAAATATTAAATAACCATAGAATAAAGATCAACACAAGAATATTATTCTTTACTGTGGTCAGGAAAAGGGAAAAAATCACGGGTATTGAACATACCAATTCAAATAAAAGATACTTTTATCGATCAGCGAATTGTAATTATAGAATATAGAATTATGAATTTGTGTTGGAGCAACACCAATCCATATCTCATTGCCTTTATCGTTGGTCTCCGTCTTCCGCCTTGTCTCAAGTTGGATGCTCGGTCTTCAGCATCGTGATTAGCTGGGTGGTTGTCGAATGCTACAGTGGAGTGCAACATCCTTCTGATCATGGTTTCTCACCTTGTTTATAGTGGGATGGATGCTTGGACTCAGAACCGTAGGCTCGCCATAGGGACCCATTGGGTTTATACCTCAGACGTGTCAGTTCATCCATTTTGCACCAAGTGATCGTCGCCCGACATTCTGTGTCTCATACACCGAGCAACAGGTTGTTGGGATCGTTCTTGGGATCAACAATATGCGCGTGGGACTGTAGCAATGTCCTCGCTATCGTATATGCTTGTACCTCGACCTCGAGGTACATGCGAATGTGAAAACACATGGAGTGAGTCATAGGGGTGTCTACCTCGAGCATGGGGAAGAAGCACCTTTGACTTGTCATAGTATGTTGTTGCCTTAACAGACGGAAGTACACTAGACTCGAGCCACAAGAGTCCTAAATTTGCATGCGGGATCGCGATGCATCATTAGAAATGTTACGCCACCTTGGCGGTTTATCGAAGTTTAGTCAATGGTAACACGTGACAGACATGCAGTGCACTGTTACTACTCAAAGGAGATTTGGCCAACATCTGCCCCCTTTCCCATGACAAGAGTGAGCCGCTTCGAGTATTGTCGTGGGAACTAATTATCTTCATTGGGCAATCCAGTTGGATTCTTAAGATTCGAGGCCAGCGGGCGACTTCGTAGGCAAGACGTCGTGGGGATTCAAGGTCGAGGACCGCGAGGCCTTGGAGGCTGTGGCATCATAATCGCCTCTAGGCCGGGCTCGGTGGCCTATTAATACCTCAAGCACGAGATATTATGGTCTGTAAGGGCCTCGAGGTCATGGTCCGTAGGGGCCTCGAGGTCGAGGTCCCGTGATGGAGCCTCAAGGGCCTCGAGCCATTTGGCATGGCGATGGCTCAACTTGTGCTGCCCCTTTAAATGCTTCAAAGATTCATGATCCGTATGAATCACAAACTCTTTTGGCCATAGGTAGTACTGTTAAGTCTCTAAAGTTCGAATCAATGCATACAATTCTTCATCATAAGTGAGATAGTTTAGGGCTGCCCCACTCAACTTCTCACTGAAAGTATACAATCGGTCTTCCCTCTTGCATCAATACACCTTCGATACCTATACCTAAAGCATCACATTCAATCTCAAACGTTTTAGCGAAGTTAGGTAAAATAAGTAAAGGTGTATTAGTCAATTTTTCCTTGATGAGTTTGAATGCCATCACTTGCTCCTTTCCCTACTTGAACGGAATGTTATTCTTGATGACTTTGGTTAGGGGCGCGATAATACTACTGAAATCTCGAACAAAGCACCGGTAAAAACTAGCCAAACCATGAAAACTTCTTAGCTGATTCACTGAAGTAGTCGTTGGCCAATCTTGAATTACCTTCACCTTTTCCTTGTCCACCTCAATTCCTTTAGCACTTACAACAAATCCAAGAAACACAAGCTTATTCGTGCAAAAGGTACATTTCTTAAGATTAGCAAATAACCTTTTTTTCCTTAAAACCTCTAAAACGAGTCTTAAGTGTTCAACATGATCGTTCAAGTTTTTGCTATAAATTAGGATATAGTCAAAGTAGACAACTACAAATTTTCCAATGAAAGTACGCAAAACATGGTTCATAAGTCTCATGAAGGTACTAGGTGCATTAGTTAATCCAAAAGGCATAACTAACCATTCATACAACCCATATTTTGTTTTGAGTGCAGTTTTCCACTCATTCCCTTCTTTCATCCTAATTTGATGATATCCATGTTTAAGATCAATCTTAGAAAATACACAAGACACATGCAATTCATCTAGCATATCATCTAATCGAGGAATGGGATGTCAATACTTTACCGTAATGTTGTTGATGGCTCAGCAATCAACACACATCCTCCATGTTCCATCCTTCTTAGGCACTAGTATCACCGGAACCGCACAATAACTCATGCTTTCTCTAACATACCCCTTTTTCATCAACTCGTGGACTTGCCGTTGAAGTTCCTTCGTTTCCTCGGGATTACTTCTATAGGCTGGTCGGTTTGGAATTGTTGCACCGGGTATGAAATCAATTTGATGTTAAATTCCTCGAATTGGTGGTAAACCGGGAGGCAGCTCCTCAAGAAAGACATCCTCAAAATCTTGCAAAAGAGATTCAATGCTGCTCGGCAAAGAACTAGCGAGATCGTTAGTACACAAAAGGGCCACCTTGTACATAAGTACTATAAAGGGCTGTTGTAAAAGTAACGTTTTCTTGATCTCACTTTTCTTTGCAATGAAATTGTATTTTTCCTCTCTTGCACATACCAAGGCTGTAACTTTCTCCTTTTCCCTCTCACTTTCTTTTTCATTTTTGTTTTTTCTCTTTTTCTCTCTTTTCTTTTTCTTTCCTCTCAGTCTCGGCCTCTCTCTCTTTTTCTTTTCTTTTTTCACTCGCTCTTTGCATCTTTAGTTGGTCTTCAAGGACTTGTTTTGGAGTTAATGGGACAAGTGATATGGGCTGCTTTTTAATGATAAAGGAGTACCTATTGGTGAAACCGTCATGTGTGACTCGCCGATCATACTGCCATGGTCGGCCCAATAGAATGTGACATGTGTGCATAGGTACCACATCGCAAAGCACCTCATCTTCATACTTGCCAATTGAAAATGCTATCATCACTTGTTTCGTTACCTTGACTTCTCCGCAATTGTTTAGCCACTGCAGCCAGTACGGCCATGGATGCTTCAAGGTAGGTAACGCCAATTTCTCCACTAACTCGGTGCTAGCCACGTTGGTGCAACTTCCTCCATCAATAATAACGCTGCAAACTTTGTTATTCACAAAACATCGAGTATGGAACAAGTTCTCCCGCTGGTTTTTTTTTTTTTCTTCTTTGGCCTGTGTGCTAAGAGCTCGTCTTGCCACTAATGATTCTCCATCCACTGCAAATTTCCCTTCATAAGCATCCTCAAGAGGTGGCATTTCATCGACTTCATCCTCTTATTCATCTTCCATCTCAATCTCTCCTTGAGCATTTATCACCATTAACCTTTTATTCGGGCACTGGCTAGCTATGTGACCCCTGCTTTGACACTTGAAACACGTAATGTCATGGTTTCTAGAAGTAGAAGGGTCGGTTTTACCTTTAGAAATCTGGTTGGTGTTTTCAAACTTAGGCTCGGATTTGTATTTAGGAGTTGAAGATGTTTGTGACTTGTCTTCCTTCTTTGTGGTACTCAGCCTCCAAGGGTTGGAACCCGGGTTATGGCCTACATGTGTACCACCCCCTCTCTTAAGTTGTTGCTCCACTTTGATGGCCATGTGCACCATATATTCTAACTCTACGTAATGATGCATCTCAACCCTATCATGGATCTCTCAGTTTAGTCCCATTAGAAACCTAGTCATTGTAGCCTCTCGATGTTCCTCTACGTTAGCTTGGATCATGGCAATCTCCATCTCCTTATAATAATCCTCTACACTCCGGCTTCCTTGTCTAAAACCTTGCAGCTTCTTATACAACTCCCAGTAGTAGTGACTTGGAACGAACCGCTTTCTCATTACCGCTTTCATCTCCTCCCAGGTCTCTACTGGTCGTTTTCCATTCCGTCTCCTATTTATAACAAGTTGATTCTACCAAGTAATAGCATAGTCAGAAAAGTCAACCACAGTTAATTTTACCTTATTGGCTTCGGAGTAGTTGTGGCAGTCAAATACGAACTCCATCTTCTTTACCTACTCAAAGTATGCTTCAGAATCGAATTTTCCTTGAAACGACGGAATCTTCATCTTAATACTACCCAAGTGGTTATCCCCCCAATTCCTAGCTTCTCTAAACCCATAACCTTGCCCAAACCTGCCCCGGTTCATTGGTGGTTCTTCTAACTCCTCCAACTTTTCTTCATCTTCAATATCCCCCCATTGCACCCCTTGTTGCACTCGCCTAGGTGGTTGTCTAACGGGAGCGTTTCGTGGCTACCCCTAAGTTGACTCTTCTTCCAACCTATCCATTCTCTCATAAATTTGCTCTAATTCAGCCCTCATCATCCGTCTCGTCTCCCCCAACAACGCCTGTACTTGTAGGTTCAGAATTGTTGGTTGTTGTGCCTCTTCGATTGAGTTTTCTTCTTGATTGTGAGACATATTTAGAATTTGCAAAATAAGGTTAGATATCCTCACAAGCACTCCCTCACGTGTTTCACTCAAGATAGATTCGCTCACTCTCATGTTTGTCACTCAACTGACTTTTACCCTCTTATGTTCTCACCATTCTTGTCTTTTTCCACTCGTTGTGCCTTCTTTGATTCTTAATTATACTCAAGAACAATCGAAATTCAAGCAGCAATTCGATGTGAGAAGCAACCAAAACAAACTATAAGATTCAATGAGCAATTCCCAAGAAACTGATACAAGTAATTAAAATGACAAAGATGATTCTAAAGTAAGAGATGCTAGGTCAAAACCACAATGAATTACAAGTATATTGAACAGTAACAAATCTGATTTTTTTTTTTTTTTTTAACTTGTTGATAATTTGAATTCCTTCTTCTGCTTCTTCTTTTGATAATCCAGAATTTTTTTTTTTTTTTGAAGTTTCCAAACTTTATTTTATTTTTTTTTTAAGAACTTCTTAAACTCAAGTAAAGCAAGATTAACACAGAATTTTGAATCAAACTAATTCGGTCACAATTAGGTTTTTTTTTTTTTTTTTTTTTTTTTTTTTTTTTGACAATCTCAAACAAGGTTCGAATGAGAAGAAATAAAGGAAAACTAAGCCCAAAGTCCCAACAGTAACAAGAAAATCTAGTTAGAACCCCTAGAGCCCTAATTTCTGAAAATTCGGACACTAACAACTTTTTTTTTTTTTAAATTATAAATCAAGAAACAAGGAAAACATTAAAGCGATTAAAAAAATAATTCAAACTTGCCTTGGAATCTAGGCTCTGATACCAACTGACATGAACCTCGCCATTGAAACGATGAAACTCAACACCAAACTTGAATTCAAACCACAAGACCTTCAAGACGCAAGCTTGTTTGAGCCTTGACCCATTACCTAGCAAAATAAGAACCAAGGACTACGGATATTGACAAACGCCACACTAAGACTCTTAAGAACGCCTCAAGAACCTAGATGATAAGTTTAGTTGTTGAACGCCACAAGAATAACTTGATAAGTTCAAAAGTCTTTTCAAGAATGCAAAAAAAAAAAAAAACACAATAAGCACTCTTACTTTTTTTCTGAATTCCAAAACTGATCATAATCTCCAAAAGACGCCTTTTATAGGCTGCTAAGGACAAGTCTTTCTTTCCACATTGTCCTCCAATAATTCGGATTTTACCAAAAGAAACAAATCAGGAAACTAACTCCACTCTTGGACCTAAATCACGCCTACAACTAGAAAAGGAAAGTTAAGTATTTTTAAATGGCTTTATTATTAGCAATTACACGTACCACTAAAACAAATAAGGAAAGTTAAACAAATTGACATGCAAGCCTTACAATCAGATCTATAACACAAAAGGGAAAGAAACCATGCCAATTTTCTTGCTGAAATTAAGCTTGCTTTGACCGGATTCTTCTAGAACTTTAATCATGGTAATGCTACGTGGACCATGCTCAATAGGCCTCCATGAATTTGCTTGAGTCCAAACTTCTTGAATCAGCTCATTCAATGCTTCTTTAAATCGCTTGGCTCTAAGTCAAGTAATTTGCCCAATTGGTACGCTTAATGGATCATGTGGGTGCTGCTCTTGTGTCCCTCCAAACCCACATGTGAGTTCCCCCTCATGTATGCATGATTGTGCAACATCATTTGCATCAGGCGGCCCCGAACGCGGTGCACATGACGGCAAAGATGTCGATGAGGAGGATGAAGAGTTGGATGAGACACCTAATGTTTGTGCGAGATTACGCTCGTCGGCCATGATCCTCGAATTTATCTCAATTTGACAATGCCCTGCGGACATTGATTGGCGACGCGGTGCAGGTATACAGGGTAACAAGATTGTGCTTTGGAAGCAACACCTTCACACCCTCTGCTTGCCTTTCCATCCTTTGTTTCACTATTTCTTCGCGACGGTTGGCTTACATCCGATGCAGCTCAACACTAACGGCATTTGGATTCTTACAGCCATTTGCGTAAAGAATTTTAATGAGCAGGGGAAAAGGTTCGAGGTTTGAGACTTGTTATGGAGTTATAACCTTTGACCCAACAGTCAAGGACATGACACGGACAAAACCTACAATTTGCCACTACAGAACAAATGGTTTGCCTACTTGGAGGGGAAGATTAACGATTGGAATTGGCACACTGACCTATTTATCCCCAAGGGGTCTTGGGCTAACCCTCACATCGATCGTAGATTTGAGATGCCGAAGATCTTTGGTGACTTGGGTATTTTTCTTGTAAAATTTTTATTTTGATATTTTTTTTTCTTATCCACTTCTTTTCTAGCTCCTTGTCTTGTTTTTATTGATCACAGTTGTTGAGATGACCAACTTGGGAGTGTCTAAGGAGCGAACCGTACAACTTCGAGATGATTTTGTTACTTCGGGCAAGTCGGCCGCTCAAACCATGACAGATCTGCTTACATCCTAAGCACTCATTGGCTTGTCCGAGACTTTAGTCGACCTTGCAGCGAATGTGGTCGATGTGCCTTCTCATTTGTTTGACGGTGTTCAGTTCGAGGAGTCCGAGGATCGGCCTTGTTTGAATATTCGTGTTTGACCCGCGGCTGGTTCAGGTGGTCCTCCCCAATTCTTAACAATCTCAATATTTTCAAACATGTCTCGGATCTAGATTAAACCTTTAGTACTTTAAATTTTTAATGACATTTGTATTATATTTTTCTTATGGTAATGATACTTCATATATGGATTCCATTTCAATTTAGTTGAAAATCAAATCTCCTTACAATTCTTCAATTGGTTCCATTTCAATTTATTTCCGTTTATTTTTATGGATCAGTAACGGTTTCATAGATAAACGTATAAAAAGGATTTCATCCTTCAGAAAAAAAAAAAACAAAACAAAACAAAACAAAACAAAAACAAGCAAACTGAAAAGTGAAAGGAATTTAATAGGTCTTTCTTGGTAAATACCCCTGTAATCTTATCTCGTTTTTCCTTTGTAACAAGAAAAATCATATATTTTTTTTCTTCATAGAGCCATTTTAACATAGTCATTTTGTAATTGTTTTATTTTACTTCATCCCATACATCAATGTCCAAACATGCCAACAGTGCGTTAATATCATTTTAATTTTTCACACACACTTTGTAATTGTATGATTGCATAAACTTGCAGGTACATGTTAATGCTATTAGGTAAAAGAAGAAATTTGTATTTTTAGGTTTTTATTATTTTTTTTTTTTTTTTTATAAATCTTTACTCATATTCTATATATATATATATCCCTTTAAGAAGTCGTTTAGGTGTCAATTATTTTATGTGCAAATAAGATAACAGCTCTGAAAACTACAACTGTCACTTATTGAAATTGACAATGCCTTCTTACCAGATCCATTCGTTTTAGTTTTTACAACGTAAGAATAGAAACTATTTGATATCTGAATTTAATTTCTTGTATTTCCTTTTTTTTTTTTTCCTTTTAAATCTTCCTTAAATTTGTCTAGAGTTAAGAAAAGAAAACTATTCAATTGTTTTTATTTTTTATGCGATGCACCAAAAATGCCAACCATACAAAAAATGATAACAATAATGATATCTTTTATGTTGGGGGTTGCTTAGAGTTTGAGGCATCTGCATTTGACTTTTATGTATATAATAATAAGGTCTGAATTTCACGATTATAGTAACAAACTCTATAAGTCACCAAAAAAATAAAAGTCTATAACTGTTGGGTTAATGGACTTTTAGGGTCCGTTTGATGAATGAGTTTGAGTTGAAAAAATACAGTTTGAGTTGAAAATTTTTGTTGATTTTTCAGAAAAGACAAAAACTTTTTCAAAAAGACAAAAAAAATTTTAGAAAAAGACAAAAACTGAAATGAAAAAGTACAGTTTAAACTCAAACGCCAAACGAGACCTTAACATATACGCATACACAATAAATGTCCTTTTGCATCACCTTATTGATGCAATTTCTGTATATATGTATTATATATATATATATATATATTTTTTTTTTTTTTTTTTTTTTGGTGAATTGATTGCGAAATTTCTCTATCTACTGTTGTAAAATACAGAAAGCATCAAGTTTTTCATGGTATTATGGATTAATTATAGAAGAGAAAATTAGGTAAGTAAGTAGTTTGTAAATGATCGAAATTTTCTTTATTTAAAAAAATATCCCGTTAATTAGTCATTGATTATAGTTAATCAGTTAAAAATACAAATAACATTGATAATTAACAATTGATTGATTGACCATTTTTTTTAAAAAAAAAATAGCTATTTGTTTAATTTTATAAATCTTGGTCATTTATTTACAAAGGTGATTTATCCATACTTACTTGTATTTTGTGAATGAAATAAAATAGACGAAACAACATATATAGTATATACCTTTAAATAGTTTATAAAAAAATATCTCATCTTATATTTAAGAAACATAAAAAATCCCTAAACAAAAAATAAATTAAAAAATTAAAAATCTATGATTTTTTGCTTTCTAAATTTTTAAAAATAGTTTTTAGAATTATTTTTGTCAAGAAAAAAAAAAAAGTTTTTCAAAAATAAATTTTTGTTAATTCTGTCTTTTTCTCCTTGTTTTTTTGGGCCTCAAATGTGTAAACGATGAAATCGAAACAAGTTTTTCGAATTCAAAAAATACATTTGTAGTTTCAAATGATAAATTGTGAGAAACAAAAGTAATTAGAAGGTATAATCATTTATTAAAACCTTTGAGTTTAGGTTTATGATAGATAGGATCTCATCCAATTTAATTTGAACAATAAAAGGCTAATGTTGGATTTCAAAGTCTTTCAATTAATCTCTTGTGATGTTAATGAAGGTGCAAAAATATCCACACCAAAAAATAAATAAATAAATAAATAAATAATCAAATCAAATCAAATTAAATTATAACAAAAAAGTAAAAAGCAGAGAAATATCAGAGAAGAGCCAATACAACACAGTATGATTATAGGAAATCTCATCTGAACATGAATAGTACAAAGAAATGAAATCAAATTAATTACAGCAGAAAACCAAAAAAAAAAAATGTACAGTAAAGTTGCAAGGCATGGAACCAAACCAATGAAAATAATTATATAACACTTTTTCTTTTATAGCGCACTTCTGTCTGCTCAAATATTTCAAACATGTAAAAATTAAAAAAATAAAAATAAAAAAATAAAAACTCCTCACTACTTATCAAGCCACACCAATTGCAAAAGCTTCAAAACCTGGGGGGGGGGGGGGGGGGGGGGGGGGGGGGGGGGGATAATAGAATCGAATTCCTAAAAACTATACACCAAAAAATAAAATAAAATAAAAAGAAAAGGATATCACCATGAAACATCACACTCATTTCCGTTTCTGACTACAAAAGCCGCCGCCGCCGCCGCCACCACCGTCGCTACATTCAAACTTTAACAGGCATTACATCATTTTTGGACGCGTCTTCACACCGCAAAACAATGCCCTCGAGACTAGCGGGAAAGATGCAATGGGCCCATTGGCACCCTGTTGTTAACGGCTCTGATGGCGGGACGATCATGAGCACATTCTCATTTCTCTGTACAACTCCCATGACGCTAACTGTGCTACCTTCTTTGATGTACCTACAAAAAACATCATTTTCGAGCTTTAACAACTCAATGCCAGGACAAACAAGCATCTAACAAAATTTGGTGTTGGATATGCTTCTTGTTGTATTATTGTTACAATATTTTAGAGAACCAATATTGGATGTTGCAGGATATTCTTTTTACCCTTCTTTCAATCGCATTGTACGGTCATCACTTGAAAGATTCCGCTCACCCAACCACCTGACAAACCCTGGAGACAAGTCTTCGTTCCCTGGGTGTACATCGATGACAAAGGAGTCATCGACATAAGGAGTCACTCTCGCTCCATAACCAGTCTTAACCAACGCTCTCAAGCCAGACTGGAAATCGGAGATGTAGAAATCTACTACATGCCTCTGACAAGAATCACGAGCAAGCTTTCAGTTCAACATACAAAATCTTGAACCGTAAGGTTATAGTATTCGTCAATCAAGCCAACAAATAAGTAGTGGTCAATATTATCAAATCCAGACGAGAACAGTTTTCTACTGCAGAGTCTCTCTCTCTCTCTCTCTCTCTCTCTCTCTCTCTGCATTCACGTATTAATACAAAAACTCATCTTTACGAGTGTTTGTAAGAGCATCTCCATTTCATTTATTTACTTTGCAGTAAGCACAGTACTATAATCTATCTGGAGAGATTACAATTTAATTAAGTAAGAATTTAAGAAACTATCACCTCCTATTATAATCCAACGCAACTGAAAAAGCATGGCTAATGTAATACAGTATTTAGTTGACAACATATATCGCAATTAGTGGGAATTTAATAGAAATAGAAAGACTGAAAAATGTGGTGACATAATTTACGCACCTCTAAGGATCTAAGTCCCCACGTAAAACGACGATGCGTGGAGTTTGCCGGTTTGGAATCCCATCCCCGGTACTCATACAAACTCGTTGATGTGTAAACGCATCTAGGAACTTTTCGGAAGGATGACTCGAGGGGCACATTACCACAGGTAACCACCTTCAAGTATTAAACAAATTATAGCATCAAAACATTGCAACATGTCGTGTGCTTTTGCGAAAAAAGTAATGGACAACCAATTTATTATCATCATTCTATCGCATGCAATCAGAAGCTACAAGGCAGAGATTATTACATAATAATATTCATCCTGCAAAAACTATGTCAGCATAGCTAAAACCACATCACTAAAGATACGTGAAATGTATTACCATACTAGTTCCGTATTAGATTGCATACTATATCCAGAAAAAACACCTGCCTTTTTAAGAAATATTTCAATCTAATGAGAAATATCGACAAGCAATGCTTCATATAGTCTATAGTAAATCCAAGGTAACATCTGAATTGACAAAGAAAACGGAACTTAGCAATGTTACTTAGTCATTTAGGTCTTATGAATATGAAAACAGAAATGAAGTAGAAAGCAAAACTATGAAATGGCAGACAAAGCAATAGGACGCAATAACATAAAAGATATTATGAAACATACCCCCGAAACTTTCACAAGCTGTCCATTTTTTGCAGTTCTAAGCTCAGCATCGGGATAACCAGAAATGAAATTTACGACTGCTCTTCTGCCCCAACAGGTATTCCAAGAGAACAATGCCACAACCGCTGCGAAAAGAATTACTACGACAATGAGGAGAATGGCATTGTGAACTGCTCCAAGAATGAAACCACCAGCTATGAACCCCATCACGAACAATAGAATCACGGACCACAGAATTGGTTTTGGAAAGTTCTTCCTGAAGGAATACTCATCATCTTGGCTCAAGGTTGTGACAGCTTGATTGTTAACAACCGAGGAACCTTGTACTTTCATTGACCCCTTAGATTCCAAAGGACCCGATACCTTTCTTGGTGCTCCAGATGAATTAAGTGGTCCCGAGGAAATCGGCCCGGATGTAATCAGACCTGTTGTGGGAAGAACAGGAGGAATAGGGCCAGAGTTTTGGCGAGTCACGCCACCTGATTGAGGACCAGACGACTTCTTTATAGGTTCCCCGTGTTTATTCAATGGTCCAGAATTTGTCTTCTTTACAGCAGCTGAACCAGATCCAGATGTTACGGGACCTGATGTGGAATAAGTGCTACGAGCTCCAGCATTCGGCATAATAGGTCCTGAATGCGAAGCAGCACCACCAAAAGATCCAGTCCTTGAAGGAGCACTGTTTATAGGCCCAGATTTCCTGGACTTAGAACCATCCGTCGGGATATCAAACATCTTTCCCAACTCTCCCGACTTTTTGATATCGCCTCCTGTGTAAGGCATGGCGACCGAGCTCATAGTCGGAGTCCTTTCTTTCGGCTGCTCAGGTCGGCCTGAGACATAGAGGCCATTGCTGAGCTGATGAGATGGGAATCTGGAACCCATCACACTTGTTTAAGGAGAACAAAACCACACAAAACTATTGCTCAAGTGATCCTCAAAGTCCTACTGTCGTAAAGAAAAGGCCCGTTACGAAGTGATTAGAACAAACGAAAGTAACAAGAAATATTGAACATTGCTAGCTAAGTAGCAAACAAACAACTTTCGAAGATATTATTGACAGAATCCTCTACGGCATCAAAAGGTACTTTACAAATCAGAGTCAAAATGTGCAATAAAATTTTAACACCGAAATCATAACTAAGAACTAAACCACAAGGAAATGACCAACAACGCTTAAAGGGCTAAATTCTTGTAAGACGTTCAAATTTCAATATGCAAACATCTTATGACATTAAGACTTTTTTTTTTTTTTTCCTGAAAAAAAAAAAAATTACAACTTTGCAAAAACAAAGAATATCTGAAATCAAGACCTAAGTAGTCCAATTTTGTTCTCCCAAAACTTCATAACATCAGGAAGAATCCATTTTCAGTAGAATTTTAATATTAACAAGAAAAAAGAAACCATAATTTCATATCACCAGAATTATTCAAGACCTGGTTCCCAAACAAAGACTCTTTTTATTTCTTTCAATTTCATGGTTGTTCCTACACATTTTGATCATCTATCAAAACCAGCAAAAAAATAAAAAGAAAAATTCATTAAAAAAAAAGTTTTCTACTTTTAGTAAGATTCGATTTGAGACCTCTTCCTACAAAAATTTAGATGAAAAATAATATGATCTGAATCAACAGGAAATGCCTTTTGGATCTCATTACAAAAAGAGAGAGAAAAAATATGTAGCAGAAGTAGTTTACCAGAAAAGGGTTATTTATTTATATATCTGCAAAGCATTTTTCCTAGATCCAAACAAGAATTTATTTATAAAATAAATAAAATAAATAAATAAAACCCAGTTGAGTGGAGAATTTTCAACTGAAAAAGGCACAAACAATGAGAAACCCAATAACCCAAACAAAAAAACAAAAAAAAAACTTTTTTTTTTTTTTTTGTTTACATACTACTAGAGCAGAAAATAATGAGACTAGTATGTACAAGTCATCCATTTATAGAAATGTTTAAGACTAAGTTAAAAAGCTAATGAATTCACATCCAGAAAAAATTTAAAAAAAAAAATAAAAAGAATAAAAAGAATGAATTAAGAGGGAAAAAAGGAATACCCAGATCATGACAATGAAGAAAAAGCGGAGAATGCGGAAGATCCAGAACAAATGCCAAACAGATTTCAAAAGGGGGTCAAGTCAATGAGGAGGGTAAAATGGGAATTCAAAAAGACAGAAGAGAGAGAGACAGAGAAGAGAGAGGGGAGATAGAGAGAGTTCATGGTCGTATCAACCTACCTGAGAGTCTGAAACTGAGGAAGACGAAGGAGAAGAAGAAGAAGAAGAAGCTGATGAATTAAAAGCAAAGCAGGGAGAGAGAGAGGATTAGAGCTTGGAAGGGAAAAGAGCAGCCATCAAAACAACATTCACCATTAGATCCCATTTTCTTCTTTCTCTCTCTCCTTTCTCTCTCTTTACTCACTGTAAAAATATTATCTTTTTATTTATTTTTATTTTTCTTCTTCTCCTCCTCTCTTAAAAACTCTCTTTTTCTTTATCTCTGACTCTCTCTCTCTCTCTCAGAGAACCCCAACAACTGGTGGGTTGTCCGGTCTGAAACCCACCAAACTGGAGGGAAAAAAATGATTTATTAGTTTTCTTCTTTTACCCTTCTAATATTAATTTTTTGTTTTACAATTAAAAATAAATAAAACTATAATAAAATTCATTTTATATATTTTATCGATAAAGCTCATTTTTAAATCATTCAGATGTAATCGAATGGCTGAGATATTATTTGTGTATGATAATTATCATACACATTACCTTACGATGGTATTTGATTAATAAATTAAAAAAAATTTAAAAAATTTACGTCATCGGGATCGAGACCGGGGACCTCAGGCACCGAGGTGGGAGGGTCTAGTTGATGTTGGGGATGGGGGGTAGGTCTAGTCGGCCTCGGGGGTTGGGAGAGGGGGGGCTCAAGCGCAGAGGGGAGGTTGGCGTCCGGGGTGGGGGCAAGGGAGGCTCGAGCGTCGGGGGTGGGGGGTCTGTTCAAGTGTTGGGGCTCGAGCACCGGGGGGGGGGGGAGAAGGGGTCTAGTCTGCGTCGGGGGTTGGGGGGGTCACCTGGGCTCGTCAGCATCGAGGGGGGACAGATCTGGTTGGGGGGTCCGTCGCCAATGTCGGCAGGGAAGTTGCCCGCGTCAGAGAAGGAAAGGGGCGGGTTTTTTTTTAAATTTTTTTATTAATTTATACTAATTTGAAGTCAGATGTATGATAATTATCATACACAAACAACATCTCAATCATTTGATTACATCTTAATGGTTTAAAAATGAGCTCTATCGATAAGGTATATAAAAGGGGCTTTACCACAAGTTTACCCTAAAAACAAAAAATATATATATATATATATATATTTTCCCTTATTAATCTCTCAATCTTATTATCGCATGTTTACTTATCACGAGTAAGAAATAAGAGTGAGAAATAAAAGTCAATTCCTTGTTTACTTGCTATTTTTTTTTTTTTCCTAAAATGAGAGTGAGAATGGTGAGCCCTACACTAATTTGGGATTGAAGAGTGGAATTGACAATCTCATGCCCCCATCCGAATTGTGACACCTAATCATTGTATTAACATTAAATTATCATATTATCCTTAGTTCACTTATAAAATATTTTATTAAAAAAATAATAAAAACCTCTATTAATTATTTTTATTAACCAAATATAATTAATTTTATTAACTTAATATTATATAATTATCCTAATTATTATTAACTTTACTAGAAAAAATAAAGAACTTATTTTCATCATAATCTATATTAATATGTATCTATTTTTAATTTTACTTACTTTAATTCCTTTTTTTTTTTTTAACTCTTTTAAACTTTTTAAACAAAAAAAAATTACACAATTTATATTTTATTGTCTTGATATTATAATGATTAATTTATTTTTGATTTATAGTATGATAATAAATAAACAAATTAATCAGTTTTTAATTTTGAAATTTCAATAAATGAAAGGATATACAAGTAAATTTACAACAATTCATTCAAATTCTGGTTTCAAGTAAACGCATGAATAAGATTCGTAATGACTCTAATTTCGAAGAACCAAGTAAACAAATTATTCGAATTCCGAATCCTCACTCCGAATCTTGTCCACTTTGAATCTTACATACTCCGATTATACGTAAGTAAACACACCCTTAATATTTTCCTCTTCACGTCTTTTTTTTTTTTTTTTTTTTTTTTTTTTTCAACCCTTTCGGCAGGGGGTAGTAAGTAAGTAAAGTTTCATATTCAAAGATATTAATTTATTTTTAATAATATAATATTTATAGGTAAGATTATGGGTATAATGATTAAGTTTTAGCGTAAAGAGTGAGTCAATATATCTATAATCTATCTTAAGTAAGTAATCCAATTTTCACCCACTAACAAATCCCAAATCCTTTTGTCCAAAATCAATATCTTAAAAATAATAACATGTGAACGGTTTTATTTTTATTTTTATTTTTATTTTTAACATATATTAGGGTTATGAATATCCTCACTCTCACTCTCGCTCTCACACTCACTCTCACTCTCACTCTCACCACAAAGGTACGACCAATTTTGCGCTCTCACAATCTAGGATCTCATTTTAAATATTGATATATCTCATTTTTAAGTAAATGTAAATTCTTGTAAATCCTAAATTATAAATCCAAGCTTCATAATTGTAAATCCTTGTTAAAAGAATCCCAAAACTAAGCCTATGACCTACCGTCACCGGAGAAGAAGCCTCGCAATGCCGGAGAAGCGCTTCGTCTGCAATGAGTTGCGATGGAGTTTCGATCTCCTGCGAACAAAGCACGGAGCTCCACCGGTAAGACATCTCCATAAATCTCCAAGAAATTGTGACGTGCTCACATCAACGCGACATCTCCTCCACAACTTATCAGAATTGCGAGCTCCGCATATTCTCAGCCCCACAATTCCGTCAATCTTCGTCAATGATGCTCGAGGAGAGAGAGAGAGAGAGAGAGAGAGAGAGGTGGTCGAAGGAGAGAGAATGAAGAAGGAATTGATAAGATTGAGGAGTGGGAAAGAAAAAACATTAAGGATAAAAAAAGGAAATTTAATATGTTTTAAAATTAAATATGATAATTATTAATAATAATAAATTGTGCTGTTTATTATTTTTAATAGTCAAAATTATATGTTATTTGGTACAATTTGTCAAATATTTTTCCTACTTTCTTGTTTTTGCAAATTGAGTAAAAGAAAATTTGATCTTGGAAGATATTAAAGAATCACTCCGAATTACCCCCACCGATAGACAGTAGTGAGAGATGGAAGAACAAAAACAAAAAACAAAAAAAAGCCCTGTTTTTGCTTTTGCTTGTGAAAGAATGCAGAAAAGGTGGGACACAACTCCAATTCCCTAATTTTTTTTTTATTTTTATACTAATTAATAATAAGAGAAAATTACTCAGATAGCCACCTTTTTTCCCTTCTTTACTTCTTTGACTTGCTTTTAAGTTTATTATTTTCAAAATTTATGACTTTATTTGTCCCTCTATGTATTGTCTTATATATATATATATATATATATATGCTAGTTGAAATACACACTTCATATTTGTGAGATAAACAAACAAAATAAAAAATAAAAAAATAAAATTTTTGTAAAATTATCTCATGATAAGTATTGAATCCATCATATAGTGCCTATTGAAATGTAATAAAAGATAAGAGTATAGTATATAAAAAGTGAGAAAATAAAAGGCATTAGAAGGAAAAAAATAAAAAGAAATAAAAAGATAAAAAGAACCAAAGTTGAGGACATGCAGTGGAAGGAGGGTGATTTGGTTTTTAAGACTTTTATATATACTAATTCAAAGCATGTACAATCTATATAATTGAATATATTTGAGAAAATTTATCTAAATAAAAAATATATATATAAGTAAAAATAGATAAAAAAATCAATAAAGTACTTGAAAATAATAAAAAAAATTAGGCATGAAAAAAAGACAAAAAAAATAAAATGACTAAAATATTAAAAATATATCAATATAAAAAAAGGACAAAAATAAAAAAAAATTGGGCCAAAAGAAAACCGAAGGACAAAAAAAAAAAAAAAGTTTTTCGCCCAAAAAAAAATCAACAAAGGACCAAAAAGGGAAAAAAAAAAAGCATGAAAAAAAAGACTAAAACAATAAATAGATTAAAATGTTAAAAGTATATCAATACAAAAAAAAAAAAGATTAAAAATAAAAAAACAAAAAAAAATTAGACCGAAAGAAAAAAAAATAAAAAATCCAAGGACCAAAAAAAACATTTCGTCCAAAACGAAACTTTTTTAGATGAAATCATAAGTGCACAAAAATAGATATTGAGAATCCATTTGATGAATAAATTTGTGTTAAAAATTTTAAATTTGAGTTAAAAAAATTTATTAACTTTAAAAAAAAATTTAAAATTTTTTAAAAAATAAAATAAAAACCGAAATGAAAATTTTAAATCTAAATTCAAGAGCCAACCAAGACTTCTTAAAGACTTCTTATAGATGTATAGATATATATATATATATATATATATATATAGAAAGATACTTCTCTCTCTCTCTATCTTTCTGATTTCTCTCTCTATATCTCTTTATCTCTCTATCTTTCTCTCTCTAGGACGGCAGGATCGCGAAGAGCTCGCGATGAGATCCTCGGTGGCCGGAGCTCGAGCAAAGGTGGCGCCGGAGTCGCGAGCTCGCTCGCGATGACATCCTTGGTCAGATCTGTGTCTTAAGTCACCGTGACCATCCAGCGCGGTCGCGAAGATCTCGCTAGGAGATCCACGGCTAGATCGTCGTCGTCTTCCTGCTCCGGCTTCAAGCCCTCTGGTACTGATTTGATCTGATAGAGCTTGCGACGAGATCGGCGTCGTCGAACTCCGATCGCACAAGATCCTTTATAGACGGGACCCAAGCGATCTCCTCCGCGCCAGCAAGCGAGGACACCGGCGGACGTTGCTGAGCGGAGATCCTCGCGATTTCTGCCAACGGCGACTCCAAACCACCGGAGATACTCGACATTTTTTTTTTTTTGCTTCAATTTTTAAGTTTATGTGTGTGTGTGTGTGTGTGTGTGTGTGTATTTAACTTGCAGGTTGGTTTTGGGTTGGTTGATGTCATTGCTGAATCTTCTTTCATGAGCAGTGTTTCTATAAGCAGTGTTTCTTTCAAAGCTCTACTCGGCAAAGGTTCAGAATCTTCTTCTTCTTCTTGGTGAAGTATTTCTTTCATATTGAGACGGTTTAGGTGGAAAATTTGCATTGAAGATTTAAGTTTTTAATAAAAATTCAATATACTTATATATGGATTTGAAGTTGAAAATATTGTGATTATTCTCCTCTCTTATTTGCCTGTCGAAGAAGAAGAAGAAGAAGAAGTGGTGAAGGGGCTGTTGGGAGATAGAGTTTAAGAACCAGAAATGGTTGGGTCCGACGAGGTGTGTTGCTGTTGGACGAGAGGTGTTCGACGAAATGCGTGAATGAGTTGCCAGAGGCAATTAGGCTATCTGGCTCCTCAATTGATTAGAAAATTTGTTTTAGTTATGATTACTTCGTTTTGGTGTGAATTTGAAATTAAAAAAAAATTTATCTAACTTAAAGATTGTTTGGTTGCTTGGGAAATTGTTCACAAGAAATGATTAACTGATGTTTTCAGTGGAACAATGCTATTACTGCTAATTCTATGATTAGTTACCACCTTGATATTATGAATAATCAATACTTTTTATAAGATTTCTGATATTGCAAATTTATTGGAATTGTTATGTAAATGGATTTGGTTTTGAACACTTTTAATTTTGTTGATATATATATGTCTTCTTCTAACTAGTCGGGTAAGTCACTTACTTGTCCATTTGGAAGTTCGGGATTTTGTTTTTAAATATTCAATTGAATGGAATTGTTAGTAGGAACTGATCTATTTTGTTTAAAATTATGCACATCGTTGAGCTATTTTTATCTTTTCATTTTTTTGCGATTAGAATCGGAGATATCTAGATAGTTATGTTGAAACAACAAATATTCTGGTAGAATATTTAAAAAATCTGGAAGAATAGATAAAATATTCTAATAGAATACTCAAAATATTTTATTAGAATATTCCAGCGCGGCTTCGAGGACAGGAGTTGGAGATGTTCAATCATCTATGTTAAAAATTAAAAAATTTTAGTTTAATATCCAAAATATTCTAGTAGAATAATTTATTCTACTAAAATATTTTGACGATCAACGCTAGTAGCCGGAGTCGAAGATGTCTGATTATCTATATTGAAAACATAAAATATTATAGTAGAATAATGAAAATATTCTAAGGACCGGCGCCCGCTGCTGGAGTCAAAGGCATTTGACCACCTATGTTGAAAATAGAAAATATTTTAGTAGAATACTCATATTATTCTATTAGAATATTTCGGCAATCGACGCTAGCAGCTGGAGTCGGAGATGCCTGACCATCTATATTGAAAACATAAGATATTCTAGTAGAATAATGAAAATATTCTACTAGAATATTTCGAAGACCGGCAACCAAGGTCGAAGTCGAAGGTATTCAATCATCTATGTTAAAAATAGAAAATATTTTAATAAAATATCCAAAATATTTTACTATTATATTTTAATGACCAGTGTTGGTAGCTTTTCTCAGAGATGTTCGATTATCAATGTTGAAAACACAAAATATTCTTATAGAATTTTCACAATATAGGCAATTTGGTGTCTCGTAGATTTTTCCTTTTTTATTATTATTAATATAAATAATTTGGGTAAAGCATATCATTTGACCTTTGACCAGTATCATTTGACCTTTGACTAGTACTCTTGGGTGGCAAAGAAGTAAAGTATCCAAAAATCATGTCAAAAATGTCAAGAGGTTTTGAAATAGTGGCATTTGTGGCATTCCCCCTAATGGTCATTTCCGTACCAAATAATATTATCTCATGATCCTTTCCCAAAAATAAAAATAAAAATAAAAATGATTGTCATTTCTGTTTTGTAAATTGTAATTGTAATATAAAACAGAGTGGATATTTTCCCAAAAAAAAAAAAAGAAAAAGAAAAGGATTATAACTTTAAGCATTGAATTAACTTTTTAATGATATAATTTATAAATATATATGTTAAAAATTTACGGGATGAGACATAAATTAACAATATGTAAAATGTGATTTTTTTTTCGTCTTCCAATATGATCCTTTACGCAACAATAACAAACAACTTAAAGAAACATTAGTGAAAAAAAAAACTTATAGAACATGAATAAGTAATACATATTTCTTTTCTTAAAAAAAAAAAAAAAAACATATTTCTAACATTGAATCTGATCATATCACATCAAAAATGAAAAAAAAAAAAAAAAAAAAAAAAAAAAAACATGCAAAACAAACCAAACCAAGGGAATCCAAAATGTTTAAATGGTCTTTTCACCATTATTTGGAGGGATTTATTGAATCATTCCATTAGTGGAAGGATCCAAAATGGTGGGCTATATAGGCCGTTACATTTACTACTTTAACATAATCTTATTATTTAGTATTAAAATTTTAGAATTTTTTTTTTTTTTTTTTTTTTTTTTTATAAATAAAACATTTAAACATAAAACAACTTAACATATGTAACCTAATATAGCTAAACATAACTTACAATCTTGTACATAAACATTAACTTATATAACCATTACACTATCATACTTTCTTCCTTACTTATACCTTAATTAACATTAGAAGTCTAATATGTATTCTTCATAGTTCCAACTTCATACCATAATATATATAATAATTCCCATATATATATATATATATATATCTGGGAGCTGTTATGGTATATGTATTATGTTATGGTATATATACCATAACATAATTCATATACCATAACAGCTCCCAGATATATATATATATATATATACACACATAAAACATATACATATGCATATATAAATCAAAATAAGTTTGTGAAAATATCTTGCACAATGGTATCCTACACCGCATTTCCCTTCGTTTACTGTATGTATTACCCTTCATCAATTATGCTGCAGGCTTCTTACCTATAGTATGAATATTTATCTGATGAGCTTTCGATTAGTAAGTACAAATATAATCTCGCAGGAAAAACAACATAACACACAAGACATATAAGGATGCATGATCCGATTATTTTTCATTATGGAAAATAAGTGTAATCTGATTATACTCAATTATGGAGGTCCTATATTCCATTATGAACTTCTTATCTTAACTTACATTTGGACTCCTATGTATACATACCGGATGCACACGTTTCATAGAAAGTTAAGATTTACAAGGTCCTAACAAATCAAGGAATTATAAGAACATACTTTAACCCTTCACGCTCTATAGAGAGGTTGGTACAACACCTTACTATTCTGATTTTAGCCTTAGCTGTATTTAACTAAATTGAGTATTCCTAACATCATACTCCTATTTTCCCTAAAATAATAATAATAATAATAAATCATACTCCTATTAGAAGTCTTATTCAAAGACTTGGTCTAAGACTAAGGTTTATGAGTTGTGATCTTATTAGTCGTGGTACATATGCAATGTCACGACATTAGATCAATAACATAAATTAAATTATGGCATATTTGTAAATATGACACTTCTATAAACATGGCATAACAATAAAAGTGTGGCATGTTTGTAAGAGTGTCATACTTATAATCCATGACATAAGTGTAGGAAGTGGCATATTATGAAAGTGTGGCATATTTATAAAAGTGACACAACTTTGCATAGCATGGCATCATGTGAAACATAACATATTCATAACAGACATACTTGTGACATGGCATACTAATAACATGATAAAATTGTAACATGACATAATCATGGATTCGAGTAACATCATCCTACATTGCATGTGCCTAATCCTTACACTAGAAAAATATATATTACTTTCATACTTTAGGTGAGATTTATACTTATATTGCTCACAGCGTTTCCATGTCTTTAAACTAGATAGCGGTTAAGTTTTTTGTCCTAAAAAACATATCCGGTACAAATATGAATTTTAATACCCTCATGACATAACTTTATCTATTTTTTCTTTTACTAAAAGGAAATTAAAAATTAATCTAAATTAATTCCTTAGTAATGATGGTTGCATGATTATGGTGTTTTTTAATATAAAAATATTTTTCCACTAACTTTGTAAAAATTTGGAATTAAGATTCCAACTTCATTTTCTTAATTAAATATCAAAACATTCATTTTGATAATATACTTTAAAACCCACATTTTTCTAAAATGTGTCTTACTTTAGAAAAATATTCTATATTTTTAAATATGACAACTATATATCTTTTTTTTTTTTTTTCATATTTGATCCGCTGGGCATCGCAGCCCTGGTCACAGGTGCTGCGGTGCCTGCAATCGGATCCAACAGCACTGTGGTGGCACCAAAATAGTGTCGCGGCGCTGCGGCCCACTGGGCAGCCCTGGCCAAGGCCTTGGCCAAGCACTGCAGCTGCCGAGATCGGGGTTGCAGCGCCTAGGCTAGCTGGGCTGCTTAGGCTAGTTTTTCCAAAACTTCCTTTTTTGTGTGTTTAGTTCAAAAAATCGTATATTTAAATATGCAAGGATTTATGACAGAACTTTATTAACAAAAAATGTTCGTTTTTTATGTTATCTAAAACTTTCATGTTTATGACGGTGTCCGGTTTCGTCGTTAAGAGCTCCGTTTTCTCATAAATCCGGAAGTCGCCGTTAAAAAACTAGTTTTTGATTATTTCCACAAAAACGTCAAAATCTTTACTTAGAAAAAATAATTTCATGCTTGTGAAAACTTACATTACTTATAAACACCATAATCCATGTTCCAACATATTTTTCCTAAAAATTTTCTTAGTGGTTTTTATCTTGTAAGAACCCGTTCTAGCATTTTTTAACAAACCTATTCGCAATCTAAAGTAATCGCCTTTAGTCCGTTTTCATAACTTTTTCCATTCAACAACCACAAAAACATAACTAACCATAATAAATCATGTCCATAAATATTCATAACAAAAACATGGAGATCTACAACTATTGTCAAATCACCAACATAAAAATCATACTAAAGGTTTTCACAACCTTAGCAAAACCAGGTCTAGAGATTATACCTCAACGTGGACTCTAGTGAGACTCTAAAAACGCTCCGACAACTAGACAACAAAAAGACAACTTTTATAAGTAATGGAACCTAAAGGAAACAAGATTCCAAGAGAACAAAATATAAGGATGAGTGGAGGAATTACCACCTCCGTGCTCGATTTCCTTCTGGAACTAGATTTAGGACTCCTTGGAGAACAACTTGTGTGACGAGAGTTTGGAGAAATTTTGAGTTTTTGGAGAGCTAGGGGACGTTTGGTGAGTGGGAAAATGGGTGAGAAAATGTGGGGAAAGTAGAGAGGAGCTAGAGAGGAATTTATTATTGTGGTAAAATGCCAAAAGTTAAAATGAGTGGTAAATGTGGCCTATTTATAGACCCACATTAATGTCCATGGGTTAACTTGGTTAATGGTGTTCATCCATCACTTAATCCCTTCCACACACTTCAACCATATTAGTTAACTTAATGAAAATCCAAACTTTCGGTCAAAATACCTATGCAAGATTATGTCATGGCATGGTTTAATCTAATCCCCCTTGACTCTTGCACAGTTTCATCTATGTTAATGGAAGAAGCAAGGCTTCCTTGTAGACTAGAAGTGGTGCCTATTATGGTAAGATAAGACCACATGGTCTTGCAAAATTCTAGACATTGATCTTTGGATCTTATCTCCTCTCAACCGTTAGATCGGAAATTTCATTTTTCTTAAATTTTAAAAATAGAGATTCGTTTAGATATTATCTGTGACAGTCATCAGTATTTACAAGGAAAAATATAAGCTGTGTAGTCGTATATCGCTTGAAAATTGATATATATGATGGTTCAAAAACAAAACCGTGCTGATATGAGACAAAAAACGGATAATATCATACGAAAGGGAGAAATGTGTTGTTAAATTATCTTAAGTAGATAAAATTTAGATCTGCATATGATTCCTAATAGTATTTCCTCTATCTTCCACCAGCGCGAATCTCAATATCCTATACTGTTGGAAATCTACAAAGTACAGATTTGTACTGATTTTAAAACTTGACCTTCATGTTCTTCTACTAATAAAGTAGATCAGTTAAATTTTGATCTGTGGACAAAACTTAATCTTCAAATTTCCATACTGCTAAAGGTATTCTATCTAATTTTTATTTATAAAAAGGTAGACAGTCTAAATCCTAATCTGTCTAGGAATTTGATGTCAAATTTCTAATACTCAATTTGACATACAGTAATATCTTATCTGTATAAAACTTAATACTGCTATTCCTCTCTTGTTATACTGCTAAATTGCTTATTGTAGTAAAAGGGGATTTGATAATTCACCATTACTACTGCCACTTGCATCAGTCGGTCATTCTTACTTTCTACCTTTCTTAGACAAATAAGATGACCAATACTTTGTGACAAATTTTTAATTGTCTTTCTTAGCTTATTCTACATATAATAATGTTATTTCACCATTTACATAAAAATGGTGAAACTTTATTTTATGTGACAACAATTGTCACACATAAAATCGCATCAGTCCTACATATTGTAGGCTTTGATCACATTATTTAAAAAATGTGACATCTATAATTGTGACATCACATATGAATATCACATCAAATGACAAATATAATTTCATTTATAACTTTAGGTTAAAATTATAACCTAAGCTTTTAATTACATAGAGAATTTCAGTGAATTTTAATATTAATTTACAAAAATTCTCTAATAAAAAAATTGGTTAATACAAAATATATTTTTGCTGAAGTTTGGACAAATAAAGGCAAAAAAAAAAAAAAAAAAGCCTGGCAAATGTCATGAAACTATCCAGAGAGACTCCAAAGTATAATAGAGGAGAGAAAAAGATTTTGCAATAAGTAAAGAAAAGAAATGAAAAGAAAAGAAAAAGAAAAAGAAAAGTAAATGATTAAGGATGAGAATGTTTTGATTAGTAAAATAAGAGAATGCTGAGTTTTCTCATCTAAAATATTGCTTCAAGGTTCTCCAGTTGATCTCATCTACTTTCAGAAGAAATGGTGCCAACATATAGAAAAAGGAAAATAAATTAAAATAAAATCTGGGAATCTGGTCAAGATGAAAGCTTATGAAGACCTCAAAGATGAGAATTCAATGAGACGAATCGAGAGTATTTCAACAAGACGAGCAAAAAAAATCCCTCAACACCAACAAAAACTTCAACTTCAACAACCAGATTTTTCCTGAGAACCAAAAGTGCACAAAAAAAAAAAAAAAAAAAAAAAAAAAAAAGTTAAATAAATAAAGGCTACACATGAAATCAGTATTTACAAAAAGAGAGATTTTATTTACACTCATTATATTGATAAATACACCCACAAAATTATGAAAGATTTTTATTGTATTTTTACCCTATGATAAAATGAAAACATTAGGGAAAGAACCCTTTTTAAACACATCTTTATAATTTTACCGGCCTTAACTTAATTGGTAATAATTTTGCTATTTTGAATTTTTTTTTTTTTTACATTTTTAATGCATGATGAATTTTCCTTTTTACCCCTACAGCTTACCTTTTTTTTTTCAATGACAATAGTTTTTTTCTTCTTTCTTCAACAAAACCAAATCCATCTCTCTCTCTCACTCCTCCCTCTCTCTCTCTCTCTCTCTGCTCCATCCCACTCGCAGTCGCAGACTCTCTCTTTCTCCGCCGGCGATTCACGGTGCTAGAGTCGCGACGTTCACGCGAGAAGATCCAACCGATGCTTGTGTCCCCGGCACCGGCCATGAGCATGACGATCTCCGTCGCCATTTGCTTGACTCCGACAAAAGGATCGGGAACATTTTCGATCTCCTCCTCTGAAGCTCTAACAATACTTCATCGACGATCTCCTCCTCTAGAGATTTTGTCGGACTTCCACACACAGATCTCGGGCTTCCGTCACCAAAAACATGTAGAAGTTGTCGGATTTCCGTAGACGTCCATGGATCTAGCCAGATTTCCATAGATCTCGCTTGGATCAGGCCGATCTCCTTACCTACTGGCTGCTACAATGACGATTTTTCGCTCGCCCTTTCATCCTACCTCACCATTGCAGATCGGAGGAAGTCGATCTACCTTGGAGTTCATTATCTCGCCGGCGGGGAGATCCTGGAGTTGCTCGTCGAAGTCGCCGCCTTGAGGTCAACTTACATTACTCTCAAATTTCTCTTTTTTGTTTTTTTTTTTTTAATTTTTTATTTTGTGTAAAAATTCACTTCTTTAATTGGTCTCCTACAAATATTCAAAATGCTAGAATGAGTTTCACTAAGTAATCCAAATTAAAAAAAAAAAAAAAAATTGTTCCGACTTTAGTTAAAAAATTGGACGAAGAACAATTGGCTTGAAGTATTCGTCTCAAATTTTCTTTGCTTGTGATGCAGGGGATTAATAGTGCTTTATTTGAGTCTTCGTTGCTTATTTGTCGTTTATTGCTTATGTAATAATTCCAGCAACTTGTGGTTTGGTTGGACATTTACTTTTACTTGTCGTTTGCTAGTAGTTGGCTGCCCTTAGACGACAGTGCATTTTGTTCTTGCGGTGGGCTCTTTTATTCATCGTGGTTGTTGTTGTATAACTCATCTGATTTTGGCAAGCTTTGGCTTGTTCTTCATTTTGGATCTCTCCGTAATTCAGATATAGAATTCAGGTTGTGCAGCAAGGTTCGTTGAATCCTTGACTCTGTTTATCGCTGCCATTTTTATGGTGTCTTATTGACTTACCCCATCAGATTGGCAGTGGATAAGGATAAGCCTTAACATGTTCCTGTGTGTGTGACTTACGCCAAAAATCATTCTTTTGGATTAAAATCATTCTGTTGGAATCCAAAAGGCATTTTTTTTTTCCTTTCCAAAAAGCATTCTTTTCAGTCTTTTATTGATGTAATTTTGTA
The DNA here is from genome assembly GCA_009761775.1 of Ficus carica. Taxonomy (NCBI): domain Eukaryota; kingdom Viridiplantae; phylum Streptophyta; class Magnoliopsida; order Rosales; family Moraceae; genus Ficus; species Ficus carica. Next base: position 3,346,649 of record CM019746.1, read on the forward strand.
GTGGAATATCAAAAGTATTTTAGTAGAATTTAACAGGCATTCTATTATAATTTAAAGAGCTTTTTAGTAGAATTCAAAAGGTATTCTAATAAAATTCAAAGAGCATTGTAGTAGAATTCAAAAAGCATTTGAAGAGAATTCAAAGAGTATTTTATTAGAATTCAAAGAGCACACTAAGAGAATTTAAAGAGCATTTTAGTAAAATTCAAAAAGTATTTTAGTAAAATTCAAAGAACATTCATGTAGAATTCAAAATGCATTCTATTAGAATTCAAAAAGCATACTAAGAGAATTTAAAGAGCATTCTGGTAGAATTCGAAAAGTAATATAGTAAAATTTATAGAGAACTCTTTTTTGATCTTATAGCCTCTGGATTTCGGAATGCATACAAATTCAAAAAGCATTTTTTTTTTCTTTCAAAAAGCATTTTTTTTAATTCAAATTTTACAAAAAAATATGTACTTGAGGATCTTGTAGCCTTTGGATTTTGGAATACATTTTTTATTTATGATGCGGTTGTGGCATGTGAATAACAACTTGTTAATGGAGGCGAGGATGGCGGCAGCGGCTTGGAAGAGGCTCCGACTCCGAGAGGGAGGTTCGTCAACTACTCCTACTTTGAAAAGTTTGGTTTGGTTTGTTTGTTTGTACAAGCTCAAGTTGGGAGAAATTGTCACTACGGTTCCCATCATTGGTATGCTATCTTTTTTTGTTTTTTTAATGTTCTAATTCTTCATTAAAAAGCATTTTATTAGAGAATCCAAAAAACATTATGTAGAATCTAAAAATTTTCTCTGACACCAGAGACGTCTAGTCATATTTATTGAAAATATTAATATATGTATATATAATTTTCAACCAATTTGGGGGTTTGGTTTGTTTTTGGTGTTTTGTTTGTCGGTTTTCTCGGTTCTGTTTGTTTGTCAAGAAACTTTTTGGTATTATAAAGGGAAAATAAAAACATTAATGATTTTGTATTTTAACCAGAGATGCACAAAAAAAAAAAAAAAAAAAAAAAAAAAAAAAAAAAAAAAAAAAAAAACTATCATAATCCGTTTTGGATTCTATCATAATCCATTTTGCATTATATCAGAATTTATTTTGTATTATATCATAATCCATTTTGCATTCTATTGGAATCCGTTTTACATTCTATCAAGATGCGTTTTGCCTTCTCGAATTTTGGTATCAGAATCTATTTTGCATTCTATCATAATGCATTTTACCTTTTTGGATTCTGGTAGAATCCGTTTTGCATTATGATAGAATCTGTTTTGCATTTTATCAGAATGCAAAATTCTGGTGACCGATCGCCGGTCATAGATCAGTGACCGACATCGACGTCGATGACCAGAGTCGAATACATCCGATCACCTTTGTTGAAATATGGGAAAAAAAAATTCCGACGATCGGTGACCTGTCGGCAGCCGACGAACAGAGTCGGAGATATATGAAAACTATTTCAATAAATTAAAAAGGGAAGAAAATAAAGAGATAGGGGTGTTTTTGTCTATTTATTATTTTTTCATTTAATTATTTAATTAAATATTATGAAATGTTAAAATTATCAATTTTACTTTAATAGAGGGTAAAATTATAAGGAGGTGTCAAATTTAGGATATTCTTACAAATCACCCCAATAAAATTACCTTAAAACCCACTAAAAATGCTCATACCCCATGTACCTATAAATAGAAGTATTCTTTTTTGTAAAATAATTAAAAAACACACACCACATTAATTATAAATGAATATCATATTTTTTAAAGAGACCAAAAAAAAAAAAAAAAATTCTCTACAAATTTAATTAATGTTAATTTTATTTATAAACTTTAAATTGTTCTTCATTAATTTTTTTATTTTAAGAAATCTTTATAACTATTTGAAAATTTTCAATGGAGGATTCAAGTGAAATAAAAATAAAAAGTAAACATGTCTCTTGAAGAGTTAACAGCTATTGAAATATGTATTTTTAATTTTTGATTAATAGGTATTATGTGTTCTTTTCTTTGCCTTTAGTATTTGAAATGATTTTTTGTTGTTGTTGTTGTTGTTTTTTTTTTTTTTTTTTTTAATACAATTCTTCTTTTTATTTATTTTTCTTGCTAGGTTCGTTTAAGTGATTTTATACATACTTTTTTTTTAAAAAATGCCGGATGACACTCTTTGATTTTTAATTTAGACAGTTTTTTAGTTTTTATACTTGCCTTAAATTTATTATTAAGGAAGTTTTTATTTATTTATTTTATTTATTTATTTTTTCATAACAGCTTTGTTTTTAATGATTAAAATTTAAATCATTTTGTAGGAAATGATGTTGTCACAAAAGAAATTTTTTTGCTTGCTCTGTTTTTTAGATACTTTATGTTTCCTTTTTGAGAATGAAAAAATATTTTTTTCCTTAGCTAGATTTGTTTATTTATTTCAATAAAATAAATTAAAATTAAAATGAAAGTGGGTGTATGAGAATATTAAATTTGGTAATATATAAAAAGTATCTTTAAAATGATATGTTTATTATGTTTATATTAAGAAACATTTGTGAAGTGAGAATATTTATCAATAATTGTAGGTACAAATATAAGCACTCTTAAAAAAATAAAAAAAAAATAAAAAAATAAAAAAAGAGCAATGACTCTTTCGGAAGACAACTACGGTCCCCGTTTGGATCACATGATCCTTTTGAGAATAAGATGGTGTTTTAAATGAGTCATGACATACGGTTGAAACATGCTTTAGTAGACATCAATGGTCCATAAAATAATCAGACAAACCAAGTAAAAAGGAACATATTTTCATCACCTTGGTGTATTGAACACATTGCTGATAGATATTCTATTAATATAGAATTTTTAACATAAATTCAATTGTAGATTTTATCTTCTACAGAGAACATGTTTGAAAAATAAGTATTGATGGTATCGATATCTAATATTTATAGTCAGTAAATCAAATTCTCCCTGTTGTAGCAATTCAAAATTCCAAACACAAAAACTGTACGTATACCCCGACATCTGAAAATAAAACAAAAATGAAGAATCATTTTTCCTTTCCCAATATCATTAAATTGTGAATGAATGCTAGATTAGATTCCTCTGTTGTTGCTTAGTATGGAGCCAAGGGTGCCGAGGACGGCAAAGGCGAGGAGTGTCAAAGACAGGGAATGATGTTGCGGAAGAGGTTGAGGTAGGGATCGCAAAGATCACGAATGGCAGAGAGGGGCTGGTGATCCAGGTTATGTTGGGTAACCCTAAGGAGCACCCTAACCATTGGAACACCGCTGTAGATGTCAAGCCACTTGGCCAGCCCTGCCACCACCACTCTCAAAGGCATGTTTTGGTATGTGTTTTACCGTGTCGCCGCAAAGAATGCAGGGGCCCCATGGAATCAAAGTTGAAGCCAACAGTCGAAGGTGGGGTGATGACGAATCATCGCCATTGCCATTGCCATTGCCATTGCCACTACCATAGCTATTATTAGTCTCTTCCAAATTCAAGACATGACAAAGACATGACGAAGACGGCAACTCCTCTGGATTTCTAAAAATTCCGAACCTGTGAATAAACAAAGGGGAAGCAGCAAAATGCAATTAGTTAAGGAAGTACCTTTCCCCAACTGCTCTTTCATGACCTCTTTCATTAACCACCTCTCTTTCTGTTTTACTGACCTCTTTCATGATTAAAAGAAAAAATTGGAAAAAAAAAAAAATCTTTTAAATGTTAAACCTAACATAAATTAACAACTAATTACAACTAACTCGACCATATATATTGTGTAACTAACAAAAACAAAAAAATTTCAAATCTTCATAATAGTTAACAAACACATTAAAACAATTCTAAACACAAAGAATCACACCCAAGTGTCAAAACATAACAAACATTCAAATTTTCTTATCTAAATAAAACACCTAAAGCATATAACACAAATCAAACAATATTTGACGTTCTCATCCAAGCATGATAAATATCCTTTGGAAATAAATGTGCTAACTTGAAAACAATTTTACAAACTCAAAAATGAGCTACCAAAAGATAGAAATTACACCTACACTCCACAAAATAAAAAATAAAAATAAAAATAAAAAATAAAGAAAAAACCTTGACAGCCATAAGGAAATAATAGCAATGCTCTGGAAGGAAACAGATCCGAAAAGCACAAACCCTCTAGTACCAAGACAAGAAAATTGGAGTCAAGAGCTATTCTCGAGAAAACTTATGCTTCTGTTTCCACAGGAGGAGACTTCATAGTAATAAGCAAGAATTGCAGAGTTTGTTCCTTTGCAGAAGTGTTTGCATTCCCAAAAAAAAAAAAAAAAAAAAAAAAAATCGGACGAAAGTTTTTACACGTAACTTAGTGTAATTGAACTGAACTTGAAGCAAATATAGCATTTTCTGTTGCACTTGATTCTGACAGCATGCATACATAATATTTTCATAAGAAATTTTAATAAAGAATCCCTGAACTTGAAAAAAGCAAGAGAGAAAAACAAATTCTACATGTTTTGGCCATATAAGTCCCTAAATTTTAGTACATTTATAACTTTACCTCTAAACACTTAAAAACTAATGCTTATACCTCTCGACTTTTAAACGGTTAGCAAATCACTTATATTTCGTCCACTTAAAACTGATATAACACTATTATAATAATAAGTTAATTTAAATTAAAGTTTTATAATTACAAAAAAAAAAAATCTTAAAAGTTATAAAAATTCAATGGATCTAATGTACAAGTTCCTTTAATTTTTGTTTTGTTTTATTTTGTTCCTTTTTTATAATGATTTTAATTTTAAAAATAAATATTATGAAAACTAACAACACTGGAAAGGATAAAATATTTAAAACAAACACAAAGTCAATATACTGAAGCCTTTAAATGATTAATGTGTTCATAATATTTGTTTATAAAATTGAAGTCATTACAAAATATATACATATATATATATATATATATAAAATAAAAGAACTTGTATATTTAGGGAGCAAAAATGGAATTTGTCCTCTTTTTTAGGGGATTTTTGGAGATTGGTTTGGAATTGTGTATTTGATTGAAGTATGAATTAGAAATGAACTGTGATATAAAAAATAATGTAAAAATTTAAAATGTGTTAAAAAAATGCAAAGTAGATCTTGTTTCGTTTATCTCGTCGTTATGAGTATTTTAACACAAGAATTAACTCATTTTGATTTAAAATAAAAAAGTTATGGACTTTTAAAATTTGAGTTTTTTGAAAATAGAAGAAAAAAAAAAGTGAGTTATAAATTTGGGAGTTTTGGAGTTAAGATGTCAAAATTCTATTTGAAGACGGAACCCCAAATGCCACCTTAAGAAGTGTTTTTAAATAATTGGTCGAAGTTTTACTAAAATTAGGAAAATAACTGTATTTCAAAAAATGTCAATCAGTTAATCCAATCACTGATCGATTATAGTTAATCAATGATTGATAAATGTTAATACGTATTTTTTTCACTGATTTAATGATTAATTTATGAATACCCCTTGGACTATGTACCCTATTTCATTTTGTCCCATGAATTATTAATACCGTTCATTATGTCCCTGAACTATATAAAATCATTCAATCTGTACATTCCGTCTACTTCCGCTTATTTATTTAACAGAATACTGACGTAACATGTAAATAAAAATAAAATAAACATGTTTTAGAATATAAATCCTTATTATAAAGAAACAAATATGAATTTTTAATAAAAGAAAACATATAACTTTTATATAAATATTTTTTTTTTCTCTGTTGTTCTCTTTAGACTATAAATCTCCTTCCTAACCCTTTGTAGTTAGCTTCTTAATTGTAATTTCCTTAGCTTGGGGGCGAAAGGAAGAAACTAATAGAGGAGAATTGATCGAAGAAAGCGATTGTGGCAGTGGTTTCGGGTGGGAGGGAGAGAAAGGAAAGAAAAGGACAGTGAGAGGGGAGGGAGGAGAGAGATGGTAGTGTTGTGGGGTTGTGGAGAGAGAGGCAGAGAGAGAGAGAGAGAGAGTGGAGTTGGAAACTTTGATTTGTTTTTTTGTTTTTTGTTTTTTCTAATTAGGAATTAATATATGTCTCATAATAAAGATTTATATTTTAAAATAGATTTGTTTAATCTTTAAATTATGTCATATCAGCATTCTGTTAAATAAATAAGTAGAAGGGGACGGAATGAGCAAATTGAATGATTTTATATAATTTATGGGACATAATGAACGGTTTTAATATTCAGGGGCAAAATAAAATAAGGTACATAGTCCATGAGGTATTTATAAAATTAATCTCTTATTTAATTAATCACTGATTGAATGTGGTCAATCATTGATTGACCACCATTTTACTTAAATATAAAAAAAAATTTAGATCATTTATTTAAATTGGTATTTAAAAATTACCTTTTTTTTTTTTTTTTTTTACATAAGAATTAAAATGGTAATTTACTTATTTATTTTGAAATGGCTTATTTACTTTTTAGGTTATCAATGCTTACAACTCACTTGAAATTGATTTGGAAACAGAAAATAGAAACGAAAACAAAAAATCTTTTTCATATTTTGTAAACGAATAAGAAAATAAATAAAAATCGAGATGAAAAAATACAGTGTTACTACCCTTCTTTTCCCTAATGTACAGATATACTAATATACGTCTGTCTAACTAATACGATTCCGTAGCTACCATATATAATATGTACTAATTCCTTTTCGAGGACAAACGTACGAACCACTTTTGTTTTGCCTTAGACTCTACTGGAACAAAGAAAGAAAGGGTTTGGTTAGCTTATCTATGTTCGTTTACACCTTGACCTACCAAAGTGAAGACAAGAAGTGGATTGGGGCAAAAAGAGGATGAATAGCTTTTCCCCCTATGGTGGATTCAACAAATTTCCCGATTCCAAGTTGTTCAAGAATAGTGACGTTGAGTTTCTCGACCCTTTGCCTTAGGATTAGTCAGTTTTTTTTCTCCTGAGTCTTTCTTCTCCAGTAGCAGCTGTCTTCTCAACGCCCTTATGAGGTAGTGATGAGTTTCACACGCTCTAAGCCCGGCCCACGTGCGGTTAGGAAGATTGGCCGCAGTTTGAGTGGTACCACCCACCCTACCCTACCACCTGAAGGAAGACTCTGAAGCCGATTATCCCATTGTAGCAGGAAAACAATAAGGTAATCAGGAAAGTCAGAAAGTCAGAAAGGCTAGTTGGAGTCGAATTGAAATGCTTAACGGATCATAAGACTTAGCTTGCATTTGGTTCGTCGGTTGGAGATGAAATTTTTAAGTTGGAGTTGGTTGACTTTTCAAAAACTAGTTATAATTTTTGTTGACTTTTCAGAAAAAAGACAAAAAATGAGATGAAAAAGTATAGAATAGTTGAAGTAGAGTTGAAATGCCAAACAAAGCATTAATACACCTAAAAAATATATTTTTAAAAACATATCCAAACACAATTTTACTTTTTATTATATTCAAATCAATTTATCTAGAAACTAAAAAAACACAAAACAAGATTTACTTCGATACATGATCAAACATAATTTAAAAAAAAATATCATAAAATTATTTTCAAAATATTCTGTTTACTGGTTTATATTAAAAACAAAATCATTCGTAAAATACTCCCACACAGACCCCACCTTTTTCATATTCTCATTTTTTTAAAAGTGAATCTTGTATTAAGTGTTGCATATTAATGCAACCACATTATCTAAACATATATTAGATATAAATTGTGGAATTTAATGTGGGGGATTTGAATTCAACTTACTGTGCTGAATATAAATGAAATTATCATCAAGCTGTACCTCTAATCATAAATCTATATCTTCCATAGTTAATACTTTACATATATTATATTTCGCTTTTGTTTAAAAAAATGTGCTTCCGTATAAAAGTAATGGGATTGTAAAATGAAATGATAACAATTGCAAGAGTTAGGAATTATTTTAGTTTTTTTTTTTAATTTAAAAAAGAATAGATATCAAAATATTGAAAACATAATAATTTAGGTACTAAGTAACAATTTATCTTTTTTAATTTAAGACGTGAGCAATCCATCCAACTTCTTAAACGGTGTCATTTATTGGAACAATTGTGCTAAGATTGTTAAATTTAATGGTTGATTGTCAAATTTATTTTTCTTTTTTTTTTTTAGAAACTAAAAAATGACCCAAGATGAAAAATAAACAGCAATTCATATTGGATATCAGCTCTCCATATATATATATATATATGTATGTATGTATGTGTGTGTGTGTGTGTGTGCTGTCTCTGTTTCTTCTTTCTTATCCATTTCGCAAATCTTTCTTTCTTTGTGTTGAGGTGTGTGTAAATGGCAAGATCACTGTCCCAAACACGAACCCTAAGCCGACATCTCTCCCCAAAATCCGCTCAGATTCAGGCATCGCCGCCGTCGTCGTCGCTGCTGGTCTCCCTCCGCACCCAATCGAACCTGCCGTCCTCCCACGGCGGCGATCTCTCGGATCTCTCGGACGCGTCGTCCTCAGCCTCCTCCGATCCGCTCCTTCGGAAGCTGGAGGACGCCATCCACCGCATCATCGTCCGTAAATCAGCCCCCGATTGGCTCCCCTTCCTCCCTGGCTCCTCCTACTGGGTCCCACCCCCTCGTTCCCGCAATTACGGCCTTAATCACCTCGTCGAGAAGCTCGCCAATCCCTTAACTCAGGAGGAGTCCATGTCCACCACCACCCTCCGAGGCTGGCCTTCCTCCGACTACTTCATTCACGGTCCCTTTCCTTTTTTCGTTATTTCAATTTTCCCTTTATACATATTCAATTTTGCAATGATTCAGCTTCTATAATCTTTCTTTCAATTTTGATTGGATTTTCTGCGGTGATTTTAATAAATTGACCTAATCCTTGTTTACCAGCGCATCAAATTCCTAACTTCATAATTGCAGCTTCCTCTGAATATCTAAATTTAGAAATTACACATATATTTTCTTGTTCAAATCAGAAAAATTTCCTCTATATATAGATATGTGTGTGTGTGTGTATATATATATGTATTTGGGGATAAGTCACAGATTCTTATGTAGTCATTGATGTATTGTGAATTTGTAGTTGAATTGTATGGCAACACAAAAGCAAACCAAAACAAAAACTTTCCATCCATGGGCATTGTCTATCTGTCCTTGATCAATTAGCTATTAACTTAACGAGCTTCTTTTTTTTTTTTTTTTTTTTTTGGGGCGATTGGCTTAAAGTACTTAGGTTGATTCTTTTGTTCTGTTTGGTCAAGATTGATAAAAGGGAAAAGCTTGTAATCTTTTGGAAAGTTAGTTGTCCTATCCTTTGGATAAAATTTATAAGTGCTTGATGTTTTTAAGTTGTTCGCCAGTTTAAGCTACGAATCAAAATGGTGTTTTGTATGGCAACGTGCCTTTGTCATTTAATCTTGCAATGGTGCATATTATGCCTTTTCATTTTCTTTTTTCTTGCAGGCGCATCTCCTCATCAAATAGAGTCCATAGACGAAAGTTCGAAATCTAATAATTTGTCCCAGTTGGAGGATGACGAAGGATAAATCTTTTATTTCCTTGAAAATAGCATCTGGGGTGAGTTTTCTTTTTCCAACACTGTTAAAAATGTTCCAACTTAAGATTATGTTTACGTTCTCATTATTGGTTGCTTGTTAAATTATAATGATGTAAATTGCGATGAGTTCAATAATAGATATTGTGAGCATTGGTATAATCCTAGGTCTTCACTTGCAAATAGTAAAGTGAGATTCGACAAGTCCTAATCTTGAGGCCTAAAAGTATCATGTTTTAGATGATTTGGATAAACTTGTGACGGTCTCTGCCATTAAGTTCTTTCAAAATGCGACGTCTTTCTTCTTGTTTTAAGGAATTAGTGACGAGTGATGAAGCTAGGTTAGGATTTGAAAGAAGCTGAAGAAAGTAGTCTTATGTTCTCATTCTTTTACATCACCCAATTACCTCAACCGAAAACCGTTTGTGTCCGAAAACAGACTATGTTGATTTCTGTACTCTTGATGTTTAGAGTTCTTTTTTGATTTTGAATGACAAATTCATTGTGCTAGTAATGGCTTTTAACTGCATGGGGGAAAATGTGCAGGCTCTTGTTCAACCAGACTTGTAAGTATAATAATAAAATGATAATGTAGAAGAAAGGATTAAAGTTGAAAAACAAGATATTTTCCACCAAGGGAAGGGAGCTTTGTACAGATGCAAACCTTGTCGGTCGGTCGAAGCTGAGAAGAATGTTTCTGCGGATGAAATATTTGACTCTATTTTACACCCTTTAAAAAAATAAAATAAAATGTTCAAATTTGACTAGCCAAGCTGTTTACCCTTTTTTTTTTTGGTCATTAAGTTTCACTGTATTTATACTCGACTTGGTCTGTGGAATGGTTAATAATATACATATGTATTTATCATCTACCACTCTTTGACTTATTTATTTGTTTGTTAGTTCCTTTTATTTTTTCTTTTTTTTTTTTAATGGTAATGTAACGTTTATTTAATTAATTCATGTCGACAAAGCTTACCATATCACAATCTTAATTATAAGTCCATATGTTTACAAAGCATTTGCATTTTTTGCATGAAAAAAAAAAAAAAAAAATGCCAGATACCACTGGGACTAATTGGTTTTTTAATTTTTATGATTCCACCAATCTGAAAATTAATCACGTGACTATACGTAGTTCTAAACTACCTGTGAGCGTCTAATAAAATTAAACAAATTAACATTGTTTTATTTATACTTTAATTAAAGATAATATGTAGCTTCTTGAAAAGATATCATGAAATTTAAAATATCCATTATGTCATTGTTGTTTTTGTAAGTTCATTGGCCATGTTATAATGTTACATATATCTATGAGCATGGATTTGTAAATGTCAACAAAATCTATCTACAACTTTATCAACTTAAAAAATAAAAAAGATAATTAAAAAAAAAAAAAAAAAAGTGATGGAAGGCTTAAGCTAGGTGAGATGATAAGGGCCAGTATGGCTTGACTATACGCTGAAGAAAACCTCTTTTTGGCCAAGTAAAGCCTACTTTTATCAGAAACGGTAGCTGTTTCAAATCATCTTTCCAAGCATAAACTGCTTCCTTGAAGGCTTGAGCTAGTAGGAGAGAACCAACCGGCAATCCCATAATTTTTAAACTGCTAAGAGCGATAGAAATGGACCAGCTCCACCGTCTTATCCCATGTTGCAGAGAGTTCGAACAAACCAGTCGTCCACATGACAGGAAAATCACTAGAACTTCTTATTGGCATACTTCTTTCCCATTTTCATCAAGGAGTCCTCCAAACAAGAACGTGGTTCGCGTATTCTTGTATTGAGCTTTGCTTGATTTGTCTCCAAAACCCCTTTCAGAATTTCATCCAAACTTTCAATCCCATTCTCTTCACATATCGTATGAAGAATTATGATCCAAGTCTCCACATGAGGAACTTCCCCATGCCTTGCACTCTCCGCTAGAACCCCACAAGCTTCGTCAACCCTACCAACATTACAGAAACCTCTAACCAATGCATGAATATGTCAATTACAATATAATTTTAATCATAGAGTTTTTTTTTTTTCTTTTGGTAAATAGTTATAATTGTATATATAACTACTCATGCCTTCTTTTGATAAGATATTGTCCATTTTAGACCTCGTATTCGCACGGTTTTGCTCTGGAGCGCACCCAAAAGGCCTCATACCATTAGGAGGTGGTTTCTTTATTTACGAACCATCATATATATCCATTTCCAAGGGATGTTGGATTGCACAACTTATCTTTTTCCTTATAAAGACTGATGAATGTCACAATCATCCCCTTCCTTTTGGGGCCCAATGTCCTCGTTGACCACACTTCCGGTTGGATATAGCTCTAATACCATTTGTAACGACTTGTGCCTCCCTTTGGTATGATATTGTCCGCTTTAAACCTCGTGCCCTCATGGTTTTACTCTTGGGCTTACCCCAAAAGCCTTCATACCATTAAGAGGTGATCTATTTACTTATGAACCATTACATGTATCAATTCCCCCGTTGTGACAGTCATCAGTCCCTACAAGGAATATGGTAAGCTATGCAATCCCACATCGCTTGGGAATGGATACATGTGATGGCTCATAAATAAAGAGACCACTTCCTAATGGTATGGGGCGTTTTGGGATGAGCTCAAGAGTAAAACCGTAGGGGCACGAGGCTCAAAGTAAATAATATCATACTAAAAAAAGGCATTGGTCGTTACAGTAAATGTAGCATGAAAGCTGACAGTAAAATATCTACAATCAGTAGGAGCCAGGAGGAGTGAGCATGTAAGACACTATCACTTAACATAATAATGAGAAAAAGTAAAAAACGCAACCGTTTGCTTCCCCCTCCCCCCACCCACCTTTTTTTTTTTTTTTTTTTTTTTCTTTTTCTTTTTTGAGAATTCTATGAAAATTTCTACAGAATACCGATGACCGATCAGTATCACGGTGGATACCGGATGGTAATCAACCGATATCTGTCGGTTGGCTGGTAGTCTTATGAAAAATAATTAGCAACTTAAAGCTATAATTGGTATTTTTAACAAATAAATCCATAAAAGTTTTTTGTTTTTTTTTTTTGTTTTTTTGTTTTGGTGGTAAAAATCAATCCAAAATATGAATTCATGGCATTTCTCTCAATCGGACTTCAATTTGGGCCAAGACGTGCAACTTCGTTGTGTGTTTTTTGGTTTTGTTTTTTCAAGGGAAAGGGAGCAAAATAGCATAATAAATGAGGCGAATGATTAAAAAGAACACAATTTGTTAAGGAATGTAGTTGAAGGTTTGTGGTTTTTGTGCTGGTTTGGAGCTTGTTGTTCACGTAGGTGGGTGTTGCCATTTCTGCGGCTGAATATGATGCTTTAAAGCTTGCGAATGACGTGAATGATAAGAATTTCAATGCTTTATCCGAGGATTAGGATTATGTTTTTGTCATACTCAGAAGTCTGTGTTTGATAGTGGTGGTCTATGTCACCAACTCGCCATATTTCTCAAAATGGGAACAAGCTATCCCGTCTTTTGGCTAATTATGTTTTATATTTTTCTGATTTAGCGTGGGATATTGAGTCTACTCCCTTTTTCTGTGGTCTCCATTGTTTTGGCTGATTTCCCCGACTAATATAATATATTTTTCCTACCAAAATTACTCTTAATTAAATTTTAAAACAAAATCCTGACATCTCCTTTTTTTTTTTTTTTTTTTTTTTTTTGAAATAGGGAGATTCAAATACTATATCTTGAGGTGTAGTCAAATATATAATTACTACTATGATACGCCTACAACCACCAATATCTCATCTCCTTTCTCCTCTCTCTACCTTGCAAACGCAACGTATCCTTCGATTAAAGAGATTCATGCAAAGCTCCATATTTATTTTATGTTAATAAAATTTTCAATTAAATCAGCAATTTATCAATAAACACTTTATCTTTGTAAGCATGATAAATATGATATTTACTAACAAATCCTTTGTTTATCATGTTTGTTAAACTTTAAGTTTTAATCTAATAATTCTCGTATCAATCACATAAATCTAATATATGTAAACAATTCATTTACCAAGTGTTATTATTGTTAGCTATATATTTACTAGGTGAAAATGTATTTACAAGTCCATTAAAAAATGTAATTTACAAGTATTGTCTATATTTACTGGGTAAAATAATTTAATTTATTAGGATTTTTGTCCTCTTATTATGTCATATAAAAAAAAATATCAATAGAGTAAAAATATGAGGGAGTAGTTAAATAATTGGACAAAAATTACAAACATGTGCCATTTAATGGGGTTACTCCGACAATTTCCTGGAAAGGAGAACTTTGCTGCCCAGGACAAGACCACCAAAATAGAAGCGCTGGTCTGGGCTGGGCTGGGCTGGGCTGTAGCAACCTCGGCCATCTCATTCTCAATCGAATTGGATGCATTTTGTGTGAAAACGAATTCGAGAGATTTATACAATACACACATTTTGATTGAAGCTGCCAAATCTTTGAGAAATTTTTGGATCTTGTTTAATGTTTTTTTTTTTAATTTTAATTATTATTATTATTTCGAAGTTAATATTGATATTGTCAAATTGAAGAGAAGAGGAGAAATAAATGGAGGGTTGGGTTGGTGAATGGTGATACTGATAAAAATTTAAAAATTTTAATGAGACAAGTGAATATTTAAAAATTAGTAAAAGTAATTTGCCTAAATAGTCCTTGAACTTTTACAAAGGTGATGATTTGGTCCATGTTCTTTGTTTTTTGGCCAAGATGACCCTAAACTCTTATTTTTTGGCAGTCATGGTCTTTTCCGTCAAAATCCGTTAAATTTTTAATGGAATCTTACTGAAATGATTATTTTTATAAATAAAATCACTAAAATACCATATCCTTTCTCACCCTCCCCCCTCTCTCTGTTTCACCCTTCCCCCTTATCTCTCTCTCTCTCTCTCTCTCTCTCCCTCTCCCTCTCTCGGTTTGGCCCCCCCTCTTCCCTCCCCCCACTCCCTATCTCGGTTTCTCCGCCCCCTCCCACCGCCATTTGCCCCCCACCACGCGACTGGGTCATCCTCGCTCCCGTTGCCTTTCTTCCAACCTCCCCGCCCCCCCACCCAGTCGCAACCCCCCCCCCCCCTTCTTGAATCACCGATTTGGGTGCCCCCCGTCTTCGCCGTCATCGAGCCTCCCCCCCCCCCCCCACCATCTTTGCCCTCGCTGAACTCAGCTCAAAACCCAGACACCAAATTGGGTCCCCCCCCCCCCCTCTTGAATCACTGATTTGGGTGCCCCCCGTCTTCGCCGTCATCGAGCCTCCCCCCCACCCGTCTTCGCCCTCGCTGAACTCAGCTCAAAACCCAGACACCAAATTGGGTCCCCCCCCCCCCCCCCCACACACACACACACACACACACTCCTGTCGTTGCCCGAGCACTCTGATCTTGGTTCCCCCCCCGTGGTGCCGCCGAGCTTGCCACACCCCCCGTTTTGATCTTGGCCCTCCAAATCTGGGCTTTGGTTTAGAGGAGAGGAGAGGAGAGGAGAGAAGAGAGTGATTAATTTTTTTAATTAATTATTAGTATATTACTAAAATACCTTTTTATTCTGTTAGAAATTAACGGATTTTGACAGAAAGGACCATAACGGTGAAAAAAATAAGAGTTTAGGGTCATCTTGATTAAAAAAAAAAAAAAAGTGACAAAATCATCATCTGTAAAAGAATTCAGGGATTATTTGAATCAATTATAAAGTGGCATTCATGTTTGAAAAAAAAAAAAAATTTGTTTTGATAAAAATCCTAACATCTAGAGTGACAAGGGCAGCAGTCAATTCCGGTTGAATGTGATTGCAAAGAAAAGGGGAGTCTCTAGGAAATCTAAAATAGCCTGCCAAAACCTCCATTCCATAAAATCATGTAAGCCCGATATCATAAGGAAAGCGTTCCTCATCAGAAAGTCAACCATCAATCAAAAAAAAAAAAAAGTAAATATATGCATACATTAATAAAGAAAGGGACATGAACACGCCCAAACTCTTAGTCATTTTTTCTCTCATGTCGCAATCAGATGTGCCTTCTCCGGCAAATCTTGTTGTCCGCGATCGTGATGGCGATTTCGCGAGCTCGCCGGAGCTCCGAGAGCGATAAGCAACGATCTCCAGCCGCGTGATCTGGCAGTCGTCGTCGTCGATCTAGAAACCTTGATCGTCGTCATTGTCGATCGCCGCAATCAGATCGGCCTTCTCCGCCAGATCTCGTCGTCGTGATGGATCGCGATTCGTAGTTCGTAAACCTCGCTATCATGATCGCGATTTTGCTACCTCGCCGGCACGAGATCGTCGCCCAGTGGAATCCGGACAGAGCCTCTTGACGGCGGGAATCACGAGAGTGGGAAGCGACCTCTGGCGACGGTCACCTATGCGGTGGCTTTGGATAGGGATTGGGGAAGTTTTAGGATTTTTAATAATTTGGGGCTGGTTTTAAATTAACTAAAAAAAAAAAAAATGTAATTCTAAAATAGAAAAAACCAATAAGGTTTAAAAAATAGGAAAAATTAAAAAATTATTGTAATAAAAAGCAGTAAATAATACTATAAACTTAAAAATAATGATATTTATTAGTAAATGATGAATTTACTAAGTACAATAATTAAAAATTAATAAATCTAATTATTTACCCGTAAATCTTTCATATTTTCTGATTTTGTTATTTTTAGTTTCTTTCATATCAGTGAATATCACTATGGTAAATACCACATTAATATAATACAATAAATACTGTATTTACAAATAAATGAAAGGGATAAACTAGTAAAGTAAAATAGATTTATTAAGTATAATAAATAAAAATGAGTAAATCCAATTATTAACTCATAATTATTTTATATACTGTGATTTTGTTATTTTTAATTTCTTTGTCAAGTTCTGTATTTACAAAGGAAATCCAGTATTAATGAGGTAACATCCAATTCCTTATTTATAAATACCGTATTTACGATAATATACTAATGTGGAATTTACCAGTTAAAATATTAGGGCCTGTTTGGTGCACAAGTTCAGTTTGAGTTGAGTTGAGATTTTTAAGTTTGAATAGTAAGTTTTGTTGACTTTTTTAGAAAAGACAAAATTTTTTTTCAGAAAAGACAAAAAATATAATAAAAAAAGTACAGTTTAGTTTGAGTTGAGATGGTAAACCAAACGGACCCTTAACCAATAAATAGTGATATTTACAAGTAAATAAAATAGTTTTACTAAGTAAAATCCAATATTAACTTAATAAATTTTTTTTTTATTTTATTTACAAAGCTTTTTAAATTAAAAAAAGCCAAATATTATCCCTAAATTAACCCTCAAATCCCTAACCCTAATTCCATTAAAATTCATCAACCACAATCTCGCGAGATTGTCAAGACTTGTGAACCGGGCGTTGAGCACCGTCGCTACTGTCGTTGTCCCAAATCGCCGGAGATCACTTTGCAGGTGTCATCTGAAGCAGTTCATGATCGCAATTGGGCCTACTTCGCTTGGAGATCGTGTCTGTCCAAGATCGCTTTCATTCGAGGTCGCGTCCGTCGGAGATCGCGAACGATTGCACCGGGAGATTGCAGACGATTGCATTCGTCAGAGATTGCCAGGGAGATCCCGAGCGTCGATGGCCAGGGAGATCAGCGTAGACCTCTGAAGCAGTCCCCATCGCCAGTGGAAGAAAACACAGGAGGAGGGTATTTGGGAAGAAAAAAAAAAAAAACAAAAGAGAATCTGTTATTGTTTTCGTAACTTTTGAAAATATGTTATATTCTTGTTCTTTTCTTAAGTATTAAGACATGCTATGTAGTGCAATTACTGATATTGTAATTAGAAACATTTTTAATTTACCAAAAAAAAAAAAAAATATAGAAACATTTTTAAATACGAGATATCAAAAAACTAGGATTATCATTTTGGTAGAATAAATAGTGAATGAAAGCTTTTAAAAAACTTTGGATACGTTTGAGAAAAATTATCTCAAAGGGACAATTTGTTAAAAAGATATTCATTAGCGTCATATTTAAAAATTAAAAAAAAACGGGGGTAGGTTTGTGTAAAATTATTTTAAAAGATAAATTTTTAAAAAAATACTCTTAAAGAACATTTAAAAATACAAGTTTAATAAAAATAAAACCTTGAAACTTGAAAGCATGCACGCAAACTAGTAAGTTGAAGTTCAAAATTGTTAAAAACCTCATTCTCTCGTCTTTGTAGAGTAGCCTGAGAGGACGTGCTGAGGCATGTCCTAATATATATATATATATATATATATATATAGGCGGATGCTAATATCCTTCATGAAGGATGTTCCTTCACCAACGTGGGTTATTTTTTAACTGAAAATGGAAATTAAGTATGAGGAAATGCTGTCAACATTTGGTGGTGATATTTTATTAACTTATGTAAGCCCTTTTACTACTTGGTGGAGTAGGTAGAAAGCAGTGGATAACCGGATAATTTAGTAAATTAGTCTATTATTAGAAACTGAAGTAGTAATTTCACAAGTATTTGTCATTTATTTTATAAAGTATATGTCTGTATTTTGTGTTCCTAGAAGACAACATAACATAAATGTGTAAATAGAATAACATTTAGGTAGAACAAACATAACATTAATTAATTTAGAGCGATAAAAAAATTTAAATTAACAAAATTTTCTATGAAATAGGTTGTACATGATAAATGTGAAAAAAAAAATGTTTATATATATATATATATATATATCTATGTAAGTTGTGTAATGGATATAATTATGTACCAATTAATTAAAATTTTTGAAACGGAGAATCGGTTTTTCCCTTTGTATAATAAGATATAAAAGTTGAACTAATATGAATATGAATTATTAATTCAATTCATATCCTCGCAAGAAATATGCGAGATTTGTGTCAAAAAGATATAGAAGATATGTAGTTATTAACTAATTCGTACAAAAGCAACATTGCTAATAGGAAATTAGTCCACACTTGGTAGCAAAATTAAGTAGATAATTTGCAATTAATCCAAGATTATTCTGAATATTCAATAATCTGGAGAGGTGTAATTAATACATTCGTCAAAATTGCTAAGTCGTATTGTGCCGTTATGATCTAAGGACATGAAATAGGACGTAACACTAGATTTGTAATGGCTATGTACAAGATAGGCTGAATATATATGAAGAACATGATCAACAAATTGATAGAAAACCAAATTTACTTCTTGGAATAGTTTTCTTGTATAACTTCTGACGGGATAAACTCGTTACTTTATTCATATTTTAGGAACACAAAAATCATTTTTTTAATCTATTTTTGAGAAATTGTTGACATCTTTAAAGAATTTAACGGTTAAAGGTGTATCATAGTAATTAAGTTCAATCAAAAAAGTATTACTGTAATATTAATAAAATATAAAGGATGTGAGTGCTAATTTTCATTTGAAAGATTATTGAAACACTCTGAAAAAAATTTTCAAAAAAAAAAAAAAAAAAAAAAAAAAAAAAAGCACTCTGGAAAAAAAAAATTAAGATTTAAAAAACCCATAACAAGAAATGGTATGTTGAACAAGCCCTTAACTTTACACATAAATGGCTTTAAAATCTTCCTCATTTTTTTATAGTTGAAATCTTCCTCTTGTATTGGATATAAGAAGTTATGCACAATTTAATTTGTCATATATCAGATGCAATATTTTCTCCCAAATAAAAACATAAAATTCTGTTATGAAAAAAATAAAAAGGAGCTAAACATTAGAAAGTGAAACAGTAATTTGCCCACTAACAGTCATGACGATCCATGACTCACAAGCTTTATCTCATCTGACATGTTGTTTGATGTTTTCCTGACACCCACTTAATTGCTTATTTAACTGGTTCCTAGTAATTATCCAAGTTTCACATATTTTACAATACCAGCTTCAAGCGATCCTCACCATTCAAAATGATCTAAATGACCCAACACAAACTTGCCGCTCTGGTACCACTTGTTGGGAAAATTAGATTCCAAAACCACCCTTAGGAATCAAACAACAGAGAAATCCACAACACAAGAATTTACGTGAAAAACTCCATATCAGGAGAAAAACCACGGCGCTCATAAAGAAATTAATTATGTAAAATTTTTTTACAATCACACAGACTTTTTCTCTTACTCCCACGGGCCCAATACACCCACACTCTACCCAAGCGCACACCAACTCACACCTTTTGACACTCAAAAATAGGAGATTAGAAACTAAGCTTTTAGTTTCCTTATATGACCTTCAGAATCCCTTTAACTCTTTGCTGTGTTTCTGATGTGAGACTAAACTTCCCTTTTATTAATCCAAAATCCTAACAGCATTCATATCCGAAGATATAAAAATGAAAACATGAACAAATATAGCCAATAATTATTGTTTGGATTAAAAAAATTAATATATCTTTTCAAAATATAAAAATGTTAACTTATTAGAAGTTTTAAAATCTAACATATATTAAATTATGATATATATATATATATATATATATATAGAAAATGGGTATTTCGTCAGCTTTAATTATGCAAATCTCAGATTCATCAATTCACTTACTGACGTGTGGATGAAACCCCAACCCCCATTCACTCTTTTGTATATGGTAAAGAGATTCTTCCAAGCTCTCTTGCTCTCTTTATCTCTTTCAATAATCTTCTATAGTTCCCTTCCTTTGAGCTATGAATTCAAGGTTCAGTTTTGAATTCCTGGGAATTGACTGACATCCTCAAGCGCTTTTCGTATGAAGCAGTTGGTATAGTTAATAAGGATGAAACATCAGAAGGGGGTTTTCAAGTGGCAGTGGGAAGCCCTAACCGTCCAAGCCCACCGGCATTGAAATGAAGCTTGAGCGACTGAGCTTTCTTTCTCCTCACATACGGTATTTCTTATAATCATAATATTGATTTTGACTTTTCAATTGAGGCTTTCTTCGCTTTTGGAATGCTTTAGTGTATTGTCTCAAATGTTTTGATTTTGAATTGTTCATCTTCGAATACAAATTGATTTAAACGTATTTTTAGAAAGCAATTCATAACCTTTGCATGTGTTGTCTTTACAAACAAAGATGATTCAAGTTGACACGGTAATGTTATTTGATCAATTTATTTGTTTGAATCAAGTTACGCTAGTTATTTTTCGTTATAACCATGGTTTCTTTGGATTTCTACACACTTCCATGGCATTTACAAGCCTTGTTTGTAGTTTTCTCGAGTCCAACACGCTGTATGCAAGTGTCTACTGATTTTTTTTATTTTATTTTTTATTTTTTTAATTTCTGTGAAGTCAGATGAAACGAGAAACTGAATCTTTTGACCAACCCAAAACTTGTCTTGCATTTTAAATATAAAAGAAGTAAGCATGTCATTGGCACTGTTATAAGACTTTGATTAAGCTCAGGTTCGCACGGATGAAAGCTACAACAATGCAAGTTTGTGATCGAATGATGAAAACTACTGAGAGGTGAGTATTTGAAGACTTTAGCTTTTCATGCCTTACGTTCTAAATTTCCTCCGTAGTCTTCTAATTAATTGCGTGTGTTATTATGCAAATGCTCAAAAACTTCATTGAGATTGCCTTTTAGAAATTCTTTTATGTGAATTTGAGTTTGCGATTATGCTTTTACATTTTTTCCCCCTTTCCAATGTTGTTATATATGTAGTGACTGCAAAAATTCCAGTTAAGGAAACAAACGTATTTTTTTTTTTTTTTTTTTTTTTTTTATGAATTTTTTTTTGTGCATTGATTGAGATCCGGTGGTGAAGGCCTGCGAGATTGTGAGAATTGCTTGTGATGTGGAATCTGGGTATGTTGCTTCAATTTGTTGTCGGTTCTTCTGTAGTTGATCTGTGGTTGTAGTTTACAATTTTTATATAACTTCAAAAAGAGCGGAATAGCTTAATTTTAATTAGGAGAGTTGGGAAAGATACTACCTCGAATGAGGACGTTGCGTGATTTGGTAAATGGAGAACAAATGTTTGAGGATTATAAACAACACTTGCCAACTCCTATAAATAATCTCAATCGAGCTCTGATTTCTTGAATCTCAATTATATTTGGTTTCTGATTCTTTTTCCTTGTTGGTTGAGTTGCAATGGTGAAGGGTAACACTACTACATGTTGTTTTTGATGTCGAATCCGGTTATGTTGCTTAAGGTTGTAGCTTGGTGCTTAAAGTTATGTAAAAGCTTTGCGATTTTCTTCCAGACAATTTTATTTTATTTTTATTTTTTCATTTTTAGAGTATATATAAAAGATTCATACTCAAACAATTGCACCCTTTCAGGCCATAATTGTACTGGTTTTGTACTATACTGTTGTTCCCATGGCTATACAGTAATGCTTTTTTGCATTGTATTTCATAAAGATAGACAATATAAGAGAAAACTATATAGTACGTAGCATCACTACAACAGCTTACCGTTTGATCATTTTTGTCACCGTTTTCAAGAATCAAACAACGTTTAATATCTACATGATATCTCTGACAACTTGGCATGGTATTTTGCAGCCTCATCAAAACTCACTTATCCTACATGATACCTCTGAATCTTTTAAGTTTTAAGACACGTACAACTTTTATTATTTAAACATGTAAAGAAGCTTACAAGTTTTTTGCATAACATAAGGGAGATTCACGATTGGGTATTCATTGACAATGTGGGATAATTGTCTTGTTAGTGACTGGAACACACGTCCAAGAAAAAGTAACTCCTGCATCTGAAAAAGATCCTCCAGAAGAATCGGTTTTTTTCAGTAACTACTCAAATTGGAGAAGGTTTATTTCTTTTTGAGAGTTTGATTATTTTCCATCTTTGAAATTGATAAGTGCATAAAAATGCACTTTTTATTGTTCAAAATTGTCAAAATAAATTAAGTTATAATTAGATACTTTCACATCAAAATATTTTTGAATTAATTTTATGAAAATATCTAATTAAAACTTAATTTATTTTGACAATTTTGAATAATAAAAAGTGCATTTTTGTGCACTTATCACTACCCCAACCAGCCGGTTTACTGCATCCACTCTCCGGCTTGTCAGCATGGTTTGTGGGCCGAAACTCAAGCCCGAAAATCACGGGCCTTGCATCCAGCCTCCCTGATCCTCAGCCCCAGCTGGTTTCCAACGAGTCTCCGGCTGATTACCAGCTTGGGTGGCAGATTTGTTGCGCCGAAAATTCTCTAGCATGTTGGATTCATGGCTTTATAATGAGGGCTCCTCAAGAGGGCCTGGTGTTGTTTTTCTAACCAATTTTTGGTGGAGTTTAGAGCCAAAACATAGTCATAATTTTATCTTTTCTTCTCCTATTTTTCTTTAGAGTTTTTGTGAGAATGTTGAGCATGTTAGGCTAAATTCTCTTGGTGAAGCTAGAGATGAACTCATGTGTTGAGTTTTTCAAGTGGGGTTTTGTTTTGTTTGGTTTTATAATGCATATATATTTGAGTGAATTATTCTTCTCCATTTTCTAATCTTCTTTGAATGGAAAATATTATGTGCTAAGTTTTTATATAGATTCAGTCATGTTTTTCTATGTAAATTTTGTCATGTAATGTTTTGTAAGTAGAATTATTTTATAAGTTGATCTTTAACTGCAATATTGTCAATTTGATATATTGTTGATTTTAGATAATTTATAAGAATAATCTTTTTGGTCATAACGTGAGAAGTTTAATTCATTTGAATACTTTTGTTGAATATTTATGAATCAAAACTAAAACTGGAAAACAATACATGTGAGGGATTCTTGATGCTTTACCACCTTTTGATTATTGAATTTACTCTATTTTAAATTACGTTGTCTTTATATTTATTTCAAAATCACAAAAATACTTTTTCCTTTTCTTTATTTGATTACTTATTCCTCTAACGCTTTTGTTATGCTAATATTTGCTTGTTTGTTTTTATCACCTATCCGTGGGATCGATCGTCCTAATTGTGCTATAATCAACCGCTTGTTTATATACACGTTTGGGCGTAATCAGAAATTTTGATCTTTCTCTTTCCAGGTAGGTACTAGAGGCAGTGGGCTTTATTATATCCTTTTCTAGATATACAAGAAAGCTCTCAAATGAGGGGTTTTTCAGCTCATATCATCCTCGATATCTAGACATTCTTACAAATTCTGCTCACCCAATGGTAGATACGGTTGCTGTAGATGATGTCTTCTCATAATGTGTATGTAATTAATCAATCATTTTGAAGCTCTCTTGCTATATATAGCAAATTGATATATTCCATTGTGTTATAAAGAAATGGAAAATGGTTCATAAGTTTAAATTATCACATTTTAGATGCCATATCGATTAAGTAAAAGAAATTATAGGTACATTCAGTTTCTGTTTTTATTTCGCTCTCACATTCCTTAGTCTTCTTTTTAACTTTTTGATTTTTGATTTTTGATTTTCCATATTTTCCTCTTTTATTTTCAATACTTTCCTTTCTTCTTTTTTATTTTTTTATTTTCTAGCTTGTGTTTATAATTGACTACTCCATTAGTTTGCAACACTTTTCCTTCGCTGAGTTCGTTTCTAAAAGAAAATGTTATTTTCAAATTTTGTATGTCAAATTTAGTGAAGCAGTTTCTGAAATGTAAGACGAAAAATATGACATGGTTTTTAATTAATGGTTTCAAATTTACACTTCAAATATCAATTTATAAATTTTGAATCAAGTTCTTTGGATCAACTTATTTATGTGAGATTACATGTGCGGAGCGTGCGTTTTTAATTAGTATTTTAAAAAAACTCAAATTTTAAATGTTCATTACTTTCGTATTTCAAGTCGAAATGATATGTTTTTTTGTTTAATTACATATAATGACGAGAATAACGAAACATGATTCATATTGTTATTTTTTTTTTCTCAACACATTTCAAGTTTTACACTAATTAGGATTATTTACATGAATATCCAATTTAAAGACTATGATTTAAAAAATGTTCTTTTTTTTAGCCACATTACCTTTTTATAAAGAATTGAAAATAAACAAATAAAGAACTGATGAAAAAAGGAAAGAAAAACTCCAAAAATATATCAGACTAAGTAAATCTTTTATAAAAGTAAAAAAAAAAAAAAAGGGCCATTTTCTTTATTTATTATAAAGAAAAAAAGGATCGTAACATATATAAGTTGTATGGTATGTGAAAAATAATAATTATAATAATAATTAATCATTAAAATAAATGTTAAAAGGTTCGGATGGCGTCTATACAAAAAAGTTTTGTTTTTGTTTTTTTCTTTTTTTTTTTTTTTCGTTAGAATGGAATAGCCATCGCAGGACTAAATCTTGACCGTTCATCAAAACTACAAAAGCCCAACAATCAGTGCAACCAAAAATGACAAGTTGACTGTCCAACCATGTCGTAGCCGTCTCAACTCCCACCAAACAACTTTAAAAAAAAAACTCCCACCAACCAATAACCTCCCTCTGACTCCCTCTGGTTTCCCACCAGCCCCTTTGTGAACTTAAGTTCGTATGTCCTCTGAATCTTTATTTTCGTTCCTCCCATAATAATAAAATGACATAAATATAATTAATATAATTTTTTAACTGATGTGATATGATATTATAATTAAATATATATTTTTAGTTGACGTGTTATGATATTATTAGAGAGATATAAAATAGATAAAAATATGGGGACAAAGGAGTTGGATCCTCACTTTGCTGTCCACTCCTTTTCATATTAAGTCTATAGTGGCGATCAAATTTCCTCCTTTTTATTAATTAAAAAAAAAAAAAAAAACTACACCAATGAGTGCGCGGTGGCTTAGTAATAAAACATTGTTGGAGTTGGATTAGCTAGGGGCTTAAGGTACGTGTGTTAGTTAATCATTTCGAAAATCATAAATATTCAAGGTTTATTTCTGTCCGTCTAATACTTGATTTAACGAGTCTTGAACCCAGGCTAGGGAGATTGAGATGATGATTTGTTCCTTGTTCAAGGCATGTAAGGGTCGTTTTTAAGATTTTTAACGAACCATATTCTTGTTTACATTTAAAGCAATCCATTTGATAGCACCACAAACGATATGCTAACCATATGCTAAAGCCGATCACCCATTTATCAAACTTTTTTTTTTTTAGGGTTGCCTTCGAATTATACATCATGTCTCATATTGATCTCTGACTTTTGATTTTACATATCACATTCCCCTCTTTATTAAGTACCAGTTAACATGGGCAATTCCCAAATTTTAAAATCTAGAACGTTGGTCTAATTATGGTAGCAACAACAAGAAAAACATTCATAATGAAAAAAAAAAAAAAAAGTCAAACATGAAGTACGTATAGATTTTCTTTAGGTAATACGTGATGTACATTTAATATGTAACGAAGTCAATGGTTACTTAATAGAAGAAAGCTAGAAGTCAATATTTGTGATATAATATGAACATTTTAATACATAATAGTCTACTGGTATTACTTCTGAAGAAAACCAGAAATCCCGGCACCACCACTTACATCACTTAATGTGAAGAACGTCGGTCTAATTATGGTAGCAACAAGTTGTAAAACATTCATAATTAAAAAATAAAAAAAAAGTCAAACATTAGGTACGTATAGATTTTCTTTAGGGATTACGTGTTGTACATTTAATATGTAACGAAATCAATGATTACTTAATAGAAGAAAGTTAGAAGGGTATTACTAATCGCCGGCGCCAACGCTCACATCAACGACCAATTCAAAGTTTGACTATGAATCGACGAAACTATTTGTTTGTTTGTTTTTTTTTTTTTTTAAACTATTTTTGTTTCATTGATTCTCCCTAAATTTATCACGTAATTGTATTTTGTCCATGAACTTTTAATTTCACAATGAGTGGTTCAATTGACACACCCCTCTTGATTCTCCACACCCCTGCTAAACACACCCCTTCTTAAATTCAAAATTATTAAATTTGCTTAATACACACCCCTTTCATTTTTATAATTAATCCTAATTACTATAAAATAAAACGCTTTAAATTTCTTATAACAACCACCACCTTTTTTTATTTTATTTTGACGTTGTAGGTTAATTTAAAAATTTTGCAAGAAAAAACGTTTTAAAAAATAGGTAAATGACATAACATATTCATTTATATATATAATCACTAGTAAAAACTGTGGATTACACAACGGTTTTTTACCGTCGTGTAAAGTTTACACGACGGTTCCACAATCGTCGTGTAATCCAGCGTCGTGGAAGATACCACGACGGATCAAAGAACCATCATGTTATCTCAATGTTACACGATGGTTAAAACCGTCGTCGAAACAACGAATACAGTTGCAGAGAGTGACAAATTGACTACATTACACGACGGTTTTGAGCCAAAACCGTCGTGTAATGTTGAATATTACACGACGGTTCCGACTCCAAACCGTCGTGTAATATGTAATCAATCGTGTAGGAAATTTTTTTTTAAGGCACATTACACGACGGTTCTCAGGAGAACCGTCGTGTAATACCCATTTTACACAATGGTTCTAGGGAGAACCGTCGTGTAATGTTAGCATTATACGACGGTTCTCGCTGAGAACCGTCATATAATGAGACCGTCGTGTAAAACGGGCGCCAGGCGTGCACCCACTGGTGCCAGGTGCCCCCCCACGGAGCCAGGCGCCGCGTCCCCACGCCTCTCTCTATTGTGTATTCTTCATGTATTTTCATGCTTAACTACTTGATGTAATATTGCTATAGTTATGCTATGAATATTTATCAAATTCTATATGATTTTCCAAAAGAAAAATCCATTTCGGCATTTCATCGAGCATATTGTGGGCGGACAAAATTCATGTTCATAAATGTGTGTAAAGTGCCAAATCCATTCACAAAAATATTCATGTTTTAAAATATGTATTAAGTGGCAAACAAGAATACAAATAAGTATTGTGTGTTAGTTGTTTTACACAATGGTTTAATACCCATTTTACACAATGGTTCTAGGGAGAACCGTCGTGTAATGTTAGCATTATACGACGGTTCTCGCTGAGAACCGTCATGTAATGAGACCGTCGTGTAAAACGGGCGCCAGGCGTGCACCCACGGGTGCCAGGTGCCCCCCCACGGAGCCAGGCGCCGCGTCCCCACGCCTCTCTCTATTGTGTATTCTTCATGTATTTTCATGCTTAACTACTTGATGTAATATTGCTATAGTTATGCTATGAATATTTATCAAATTCTATATGATTTTCCAAAAGAAAAACTCATTTCGGCATTTCATCGAGCATATTGTGGGCGGACAAAATTCATGTTCATAAATGTGTGTAAAGTGCCAAATCCATTCACAAAAATATTCATGTTTTAAAATATGTATTAAGTGGCAAACAAGAATACAAATAAGCATTGTGTGTTAGTTGTTTTACACAATGGTTTAATACCCATTTTACACAATGGTTCTAGGGAGAACCGTCGTGTAATGTTAGCATTATACGACGGTTCTCGCTGAGAACCGTCATGTAATGAGACCGCCGTGTAAAACGGGCGCCAGGCGTGCACCCACGGGTGCCAGGTGCCCCCTTACGGAGCCAGGCGCCGCGTCCCCACGCCTCTCTCTATTGTGTATTCTTCATGTATTTTCATGCTTAACTACTTGATGTATTATTGCTATAGTTATGCTATGAATATTTATCAAATTCTATATGATTTTCCAAAAGAAAAACCCATTTCGGCATTTCATCGAGCATATTGTGGGCAGACAAAATTCATGTTCATAAATGTGTGTAAAGTGCCAAATCCATTCACAAACCATTCATGTTTTAAAATATGTATTAAGTGGCAAACAAGAATACAAATAAGCATTGTGTGTTAGTTGTTTTGTTACAAAACAATAAATTGAGAAATGAAGAAGTCACCTTGCTTTTCTTTGAAGACAAATAGGCACGGCCACACCGAGAGAGCGCAGCGGCGGCTTGACCGGAGTTTAAGAGAGAGGTGGTGGCGGGTGGGCGAAGGAGGTGGGTGGGTACTTGGAGAAATCTAAAGAGGGTGAAAAAACTAGAGAGGGTGAGGGCGGATTTCGCTCGGATATGAAGAGAAATGAAAAGGCAATTGTATTTAAGTAATGGGTTTTCGCGCGGATTTCGAAGCATGAAATTTGAAATTTGTCAAAATTTTCAGAGGATTACACGACGGTTCAAAGAACCGTCGTGTAATCCCCAGGGATTGGGAATTACACGATGGTCCTAGGTACCGTCGTGTAATAAAAAAAATATTTTATATTTTATTATTTTTTTGTTTTCCGGGGGATTACACGACGATTTTGTTTAAGCTGTCGTGTAAACCTCCGTTTACACGACGGTGTTGTGAAACCATCGTGTAATCTCCGTCGTGTAATCTAATTTTTGTAATAGTGAATAGATTAAAATAACGATTTTGCAAAAAAAATTTTAAAAAATACAAACAACATATAATATATTTATATATCTATATATGAATACATACCTAATGAAAGAACAACGATATATAGAACCAAAAATATTAAATAAAAAGCCGACGAACAACGATATATAACCGGAAAAAAAAAAAAAAAAAGCGAACAATACATAAAAAGAAATACATATACAAAGAAAATAATAATCAACCGCAACATAAAAAGTTTATAGTGAAAAAAAAAAAAAAAACAACTGCAACATTTAACATAGCTCAAAATTTTTTGGACTACGCATTGAAGAATAAAAATAGGGTGAAAATTGGGGTTTTTTTTTTTTTTTTTTAATAGGTTTCAAAGTAGTAATATTTATAAGTTATTTATTTAGGAATTTGATATATAGGTGTGTGTGAAAAGAAAAGAAAAAAAATAAAAGAATACAACTGAGTTTCCTTTTTTTATTTATGTGATTAAGTGTATTATTATTGTCCTTTTATGTGATTTTGTTTGAGGGTTTTTTTGTAATTAAAGAATTTAATTAATAGGGGGTATGGAAAGTCAAAAAATGTATGCCAATAGAACCACCCTTTCACAATTTATCCCTTGGACTAGAAAATGTATAGCAAAAAGCACTCATTTGGAAATTATGTTAACTTTTTAATGGAAATTGACATCTGACTTGCACATAGGTCATTAATTAATGACACAAATAGGCCTGGCAATTCGTGTTAAATATGGTAATCGTGTTAGCCCATTTCCGGTCCATTTATTTTCGTGTTAAACGTGTCGACCCAATTTCGACCCAATTATTAAACGTGCGGTTCAAACCCATTTATTACGTGTCGTTCTCGTGTCGTGTCCAAAATTGCCAGCCCTAGACACAAATAATTATTGTTTTCTATTTTGACTAAAATTTGTTGTGTAAATATAGGATCATATTTATTAAGTTTTCTCAAAACTAAAAATTTTAAGTTAACATTTTTTAAAATAATATATTGACATTGGTTAAGAAAAAAAGTTTCATCTTCTTAATTAATAACTCATATGCAAGTTACGCATCAATTTACTGTAAAAAAAAAAAAAATCATCCTTACCAATTGAGATTATTTTGATGCACATTTTTTATTTCAAGAGGCAAACTGTCAAATTTAAACATTTTGGATGTAAATTGCAATTGTGCAATAAATTCAGGGATACCAATGTAAAAAATCCCTTTTTGTGTGTGTGTGTGTGTGTGTGTTAGTTTTCAACTACATGCCGTCAATTACTTGAGGATACGCAACGAGGCCTGCTATTTGACTTGAGTACTGATAATTCCATGATCCAAGTGTCACGATTTTATTGTAGAAATTGTAGTAAATAACATTTTTACAAATACAATTGAAGTAAATAGAAATGTTAAAGTATTTAAAGTAAATAATAAATATTAGGTAAATAAAAAATTTACTAGGTAAACAGTAAATATATTAGATAAATAATACATTTACAAAAAATAAATAAATTATTTACCGATAAATTTTTTATTTACTATTACTTACTCCAAATATTTTAAAACCGATTATTTACTTAAATTATTTTCATAAAATTCTACTTCTTTCTCCCATTTTATTGTGCCACATAATGCTCATCTGTCATGTGGCTTTGTAATTTTAAATTTTATTGTGTCACACGTCCCTCTAATTTCTCTCTCTCTCTCTCTCTTTTTAGGGATAGATTCTTGAATCTTCAATGGAGAAGAAAATGGAGTTGGAAAAGATCGTCATTGCGAGACTTTCCAACTTGGGCTAGAAACCACTTCTGAAACGGAATTGTGCAAAATCAAATACAAAGCCTCCGTTTGGTAAGTTAGTTGGAGATGAAATTTTTAAGTTGGAGTTAGTTGACTTTTTAAAACTAGTTATAATTCTTGTTGGCTTTTCAAAAAAAGACAAAAAACTAAGATGAAAAATTTGAATTTGAGATAAAACACCAAGCGTAGTAAAAATCTTAATTAGTGTCTTCAGTTATTTTCTCTTTCCTGTCATTTTGAAAAAGATCTATGTTTGTTTGTTTGTTTGTTTGTGTTGGTTTATTCTATTTTGTTTTATTATTATTATTTTTTAATATGAAAACCCAGTCCTATGTTTCCTAGGTAATGGGTGGTGCTCGGGAGTCTATATAAATAATCATATAAGGATTATTAAGAGTACAACATATCCACTTGAGTTCTGGTACTACTAATAATAAAATATTTCTCACCAACTATGGAACTAGAAATATCTTCTTGGTCCAGCCTTGCACTCTTTATCTCAATCTTGTTTCTTCTCTTCACAAAAAATATCCTCAAAAAACATGCAAACCCTAAATTAAACCTTCCACCTAGTCCTCCCTCCCTACCAATTATTGGCCATCTCCATCTCCTCAAAGAGCCACTTCACCGAACACTACACCACATGGCACGCAAATACAGCGACGTATTACTCCTCCGATTCGGAACGAGAGACGTCGTGGTGGTGTCCTCGTACTCGGCGACCGAAGAATGCTTCACAAAATAAATAGGATTTACATCAGCACACATGTACGTTGGCGTGCATGATCAAGACTAGCAGTGGCGGAGCTAGACATATTTTAATGAAGGCATAAAATTAGTTTTAGTAAGGGTTATGTGATAATTTTTAATTTTTTGTAGGGTAAAAATAAAAAAAAAAATGTAAAATTTTTGGGGTAAAAGTAAAAGAAGAAAATTTTCAGTGATATCTCCATCGCTGAAGACTAGTTTGAAGTGATAGATAGAGATAGATAAAAGAGATTGCGTATGGACAACATCTATTGTTCGAGAAAAAAAAATACACACACACGTATGAAAAGGGTCCATGACGTATTTTGAGTTGTTTTTTTTTGTTTTGTTTTGTTTTGTTTTGATTTTTTTTATATTTTGTTTTGATTTTGTTTTGATTTTTTTTAATTTTTATGGTTGGCTTATTGACTTTTCTTTTTTCAAAGTTGTTCTTATCATGAGTTGGTTCTTTTCATGAAGCTGCAATTTCAAACATCAAATTTTAGTACATTGAATTGGAAGCTTATTCAAATTAAGAGTATAAATAGAAGGGGAGGCAAGGGAACATGACCAACTTTTCACGGCATTTTTTCTTAAGATATTAGTTAATATGGTCGAAATTTTATTTCTCTTTTCACTTTAAACGAAATGGTTTAGATTTATTCACGCTTTAATTTTGACGGCTAATAATTTTCTACATACTAGAGAT
The DNA here is from genome assembly GCA_009761775.1 of Ficus carica. NCBI lineage: Eukaryota > Viridiplantae > Streptophyta > Magnoliopsida > Rosales > Moraceae > Ficus > Ficus carica. The sequence continues at coordinate 3,378,768 of CM019746.1, forward strand.
ACTCAATTAAAATTACTTAAATCCAATCATATAAACTTCAAGTAAAAGAAGAGAGGGGGGGAAAAAAAAGAGAGGTTAAAGTAGAAAAGAGTTAGTAACCTTTTCTATCTTTGACTTTCAAGTCCTTAGTATTATTTTTCTTACCATAAAAAAAAAAACCCTATGAAAACTCATAAAATTATTTATTGACTAAAATGCCATACACGTGTAATTAAAAAAATGGGGTATAAATAGAAGGGGAGGCAAGGGAACATGACCAACTTTTCCTGGCATTTTTTTCTTAAGATGTTAATTAATATGGTTGAAATTTTATTCCTCTTTTCACTTTAAACGAAATGGTTTAGATTTATTCACGCTTTAATTTTAATGGCTCATATCTTTTTATACACAAGACGTACTCAATTAAAATTACTTAAATCCAATCATAAACTTCAAGTAATAGAAGAGAGGGAAAAAAAGGTTAAAGTCTTTGACTTTTAGGTCCTTAATATTATTTTTCTTACTTTCAAATAAAGCATAACCTTAAAAAAAAAAAAAAAAAGCCTTAATCCTTAATCGTTTATGAAAACTTATACAATTATTTATTGACTAAAATCCCATACACGTGTAATTCAAAAATGATTTCAACAATGTAAAGTATTCATTTTTTTTTTCACTAGTTAAAATGCACGCACAAAGCTCGTGCCAAATTGGCAAATAAAGCAAGACAAAATAAAACAAAATATAAAATTTAATTTTTAAAAATTAATTTTTTAATTAAATTTAATTAAAATTATCACGTGACGGATTTATGATCTGTGCGAAATAGACAAACAAAACAAAATAAAGCAAAAAAAAATTAATTTTTTAATTAAAAAAATTGTTTAAAAATTTCATATTGTAGGCTTAGGACCCGCCACGTGGTGACATGGGAAACAAGGATGAAAGTTTTTGATACCCATCTCGAGTAAAAGAAAATTCAGTGACTTTAAGTAACTAAAGTTCGTCACTTTAAGGATAAGAATTTCACCACCTTAAAGACAAGAACTCAAAAATAAGCTCACCACTCAAAGAAATCCACCAGAGAGATAAGAACTTAAAAAAAAAAAAAAAAAAAAAAAAAAGAACCTTTAAATAATAATCACATCCTCTAAGAAAAGAAAAGACACACTATTAATAATAGATAATAATCGCACACTAACAATAGATAATGATCAGATTCATTGGTTCTAATTAACTAACCAACTTGTTGAATAATGATCAGATTCATGTAAATAATTTACTAACAATAGATAGTGGGCTGGTCAGACGTGAGCTTTTATTGATTTGCATTACTTCTTGGACCATCAAACCGAATTGAGCTGACCCATCTTCCTTAGATGGACGCACATCAGGCTGCTTATGCGCATCTTTGATATCAGTTTTAATTAAAGGTAATAGATTATAGTTTAAGAATTTGATTCCAAACAACTTTTACTGCAATCCCTAGTATATAATAGGGTTACGTTATTTACATAAATGTCTAAATTGAAGATTATAATTTAAAAAATGTCTTTTTTTTCCCCCTTTTATTTACATGAATGTTTAAATTGATACTTATAAAAACCACACTACCCTTCAATTAAGAATTGAAAATAAACAAATAAAGAATTCATAGAAAAGGAAAGAAAAAAAAAAATCTCTAAAAAAATGTAAGACTAAGCAAATCTTTATAGAAAGGATAAAAGACCATTTTACTTGATTTATTGTAAAGAAAAAATAACCACATCAGGTATAAGTTGTATAATAAAATATGTGAAAACAATCTTTATAATAAATAATTGATCATTAAGATAAAGTTCACAACGAATATGTAAAAAATATTAAAATCGTAAAGAAATAGAAAACACTTTAAAACCTAAAAAAGACATCATAATAATAGAATAATTATCATAAAGAAAAAAAATACCACATTTAAAAAAACATCATAATGATACAGTAATTATTGTAAAGAAATAAGCAATTTCATATCACATTTAAACCTTAAAAACTAACTATTAAAACAAGACCAATGATAATAGAAAAAAAAAAAAATCATAATAACGTTACAATTATCATAAAGAACTTAGATCATACAGAAAAATAAGTTTTTAAGAAACCAAAATGATACTTAAGAAATATGTTTTTAAAAAACCTCAAACATACTAACAAACAATCATTATAATAAAGAATTGACCATTAAGATAAAGATACAATAAAAAAAAGGAAATAATTTGAATCATAATGAGGGAAAATTATGTTAAAGAAATATTTTATTTATGAAATGTTAAAAAAAAAAAAAAATACAAAACTATTCATATTCGAAAAGAAAATATTCAAATCACGTGTGAAAAAAAAAAAGAACCGCAAAACGTGAAAGAAAATAATCATGAAGTGCTAAATCAAAAAAATCACATTCAATCAATAACCAAAAAAAAAAAAAAAAAAAAACACAGAGTGTTCTTGACATACCCGGAATATACAAAACACAAAAAATGAAGGATGGAGAAATGAATATATACCACAAAAAAGGAATATAAATAGGGTTATTTCAAAATCATTTCAAAATTTTAAAAAATGAGGGAAATTTGATTTGGGTTTATTAAAAGTAATTCATATTTATCAGCAAAAAATATTCATCATTAAGTTCAAAAAACGAAAACAAAAATTTGAAAAAAAGAGAAATGATACCAATTATAATAAAAGGATAAAATATGTCTTATAGACATTTTTTTTATTTAAAATAGATATTTACACAATATTATTAAAAAATTGACATATTTTAAAAGGAGATCTTGACAATGGATTTTTGTGTGTAATTATTTTTATTAATACTCTTAAACGGACTATTATTAGACTTGTTATAGATATAAAACAAAGAAAAAAAATATTACCAACATAAAATAAAACATAAAGAAATCCGTATGTATTTTATTTTCTAATAATAAATTTTTTTTTATTGTCTAACTTAATTTGAAAGAAAAATTAATCTTTAACTTCTACTAATTAATACCTTTATGTAATTATATTTAAACGTCTAGTTTAGGCATATATTGGTGTCTAATCCTATATTTCAAAAGTTATTGTGTTATTATGCATGATAGACTATTTGAATTCTTAATTTATTTTTACCTTTTGTTTCGAGAGTATATTTTACTAAAATGTTAAATAATCATGTTAAGATATATATTATTTATTAATTGACGTAAAATAATTTGTTCACATAATGTCACTTCAAATATTTTTGACTGTTCTTCTTTCAAAATTGTTCTTTTCAGTTCTTTTCAATGAAGTCGAAATTTTAATCATCAAATTTTAGGACATTGAATTGGAGATTATTCAAAGGGTATAAATAGAAGAGGAAGCAAGGAAAAATGTCCAATTTTTCACGGCAACTTTTTTTCAATAAAGAGGTTATTTAATATTGTTGGATTTTTATTCCTCGTTTCTCTTTAAATAAATGGTTTGAATTTGTTCAAATCATTTTACTTTCTCTCACACCTTACATCATGTGAGTTAGGACCTAAAAATTAGGATTATAGTTGATGTCCCTAACACTACTCTTTATTTTGTAATCTACCTCTTAAAATAATTTTTCTCAAATATCTCATTAACATTTTTTTCATGCAGTATTTATTTAACATCTTATTTTCTCATAAATATCTCTAATAATTGCTTTTTTTATTGTCTTATATTCCAATCATTTTTCTCAAATGTATCAAAATCGTTTTTAATTCTTATTCTACAATTTAAGTGTTACGTTCAAAACTTATAATAAGTTTTCGATTATTTAAGTCTTAGTAGACAGAGATCAAAACACTTTGCGCTCACTCCCTTTCATATTGGAAGTCTATAGTGGCTAATGAATCCAGATTCATGCCTCCGTTTTATTATTTGCTTGGTTTTTTTAACATATCAATTTCTCTATGTTCTATACTATATATATATCGATATCTACAATCTAAAAAGAGAAGATGTATTTATTTCTTCAACCTCTTTTTGTTCAACCACTGTACATAAAAATGTTGATTTTTGTTTAAGGTTGGTTTTTATTAGGTATGTTTACATCTCTATATTTTGGACAGAAATTCAAATTCAACTCCTATTATTATCAGTTAAAATAGAATATTAATTTATGTATCATCAAAATGACAAACAAATTAGAAACGAATAATTTTTAATATTAAAACACATGATTAATTGTATATAGTTTTATCTGAAATTTTTTATTAAAAAAAACACATTACTTATTTTTCTACGAATTTGAGATTAAAGAATTCGAACTTTATATATTATAATGAGTTAGGTTTGAAATTATTTAATTATATCTGGGAAAAAAAAAAAAACATACTATACAAATATATTCATCAATACCGAGCCCGAGCACGTCTTTATCATATTAGCCTTAGGGTCCGTTTGGTTTACCAGTTTGAGTTGAGATTTTTAAGTTTGAAATGAGATGAGTTAAGTTTAGTTTAAATGATGAGTGTTTAGTAAAAAGTTTGAGTTGAATTTAGTGTTTGGTTGAAAAAAGTTTAAGTTGAGTTGAAATGGAAAAACAAGGGCCTTGTTTGGATGTCCCTAAAATGAGCTGAATCAAACCACTCAACTCAATCGTTTTTTTGTCCATTTCCCAATAAATTTTTGACTTTTTCCCAAAAAGTGAATTTTTTTTTCCTGAAAATTTAAAAAAATTTACTATTCAAACTTAAAAATCTCAACTCAAACTACTCCACCAAACTCCTTGCAAATTTTTTAATTTTTTTTAACATTCTATCTTATATTTTAGGGGGAGTTTGGAATAGCAATCCAACTCTATTCAAGTCCACATATTTTGAATGTGTCTTTTAGGGATAAAGTTGTTGTCTTTTTCCTAAAAATATTTTTACGTTTGTTGAAAATTCAATATGAGACAACAAAGGTTTTTTTAAAATTAGTGCGAAATGAAATATTATACTCCATACTCACAAAAATTGTACGTCTCATTAGATGCAATTCAAATAAAGCATATAATTACATTCCGTCGCCAAATTAATTAGATATTTCACGTTTGCGTTCACGTGGCTCTGTACCACGGATATGATTGGTAACGTTCCCACATAGCATCCGCCATCCTTTCTCTCAACTGATTCATCGACCCATGTTGGTCCGTTCCTGTACTAGGCCCAGTGTCATCTATGCCCTCGTCCAAGACGTAATCCTCGTTTACGTCGTCACTCCGGCCTACAGCCACGCCATTACCTACAAAATCTTCTATAAATGGGTCCCCAACCTGCACCCTTCGGATGAAATTATGTACAATAGCACACGCCACGGGGATCATCTTTTGTTTGTCCATCGGATAGTTGTTCATGGCTTTTAGTATTTTGAACCTTGCCTTCCAGACGCCGAAGGTTCGTTCAATGCAATTCCGGAGCGAGGAATGCGTGTAGTTAAAAACCTCCTTGCGGTTGCCTAACCCACCACGACGTCTTCAATATTCCGGTAAATGATATGTCTCTCGTCTAAACGGGCTCAGGAAACCCTCCTTATTGGCGTAACCGGCATCTGCTAAGTAAAATTTTTCTGCAAAATGGTCAAAAACAAATTTTGTTTAAAACTGACAATATTTTTTACCAAATTTTTTCCATGTGATTAATGCAATATCATTGATCATATGATTACCTGGTGGGGGTATTGGGAAACCATGGTATGCTATGGCCTCGTCCAACATTCTCGCATCATGGCATGAGCCCTCATATCCGGCCAACATGTAGGTGAATTTCATGTCGAACGAACATGCCGCTAATATATTTTGCGAGTGGAATCCTTTCCGGTTAATCCAACCATCAGCATTCTCGCGTCTTGGGACACATGGGACGTGTGTCCCATCAATAGCACCAATGCAACCCTGCATGCCACATAAAATATCAATCCATAAATTTTTGGTCTTCCATGGTTAGACCGTATTATTTTTTTTTCAGCCTAGCAGCTACTTTCAATATATAACAGTGGTAACTTACATCAAACCATGGCCGAAATTTTCCTTCATGCTCAATTATAAACGGTTGCACCGTCGTGTAGTCAGCTGGCCGTATGAATTCGTCTTTCAACGCACAAATAACCTTTAACACTCTAAAAAACCAACGTGATGTTGTCTCCGGAGAATGCTGGAATAAATACGAAACGTGCCGATTTGTAGCGCCTTGTGAACAAATGGCTAGAAAAATGAATAACTGCTCGTTCACGTTCATGTGATTCGTTGGCCTCAACAATCCTCGACCACCTAATAGGTTACTTAGTAATCTGAAGGTTGATGATTTCATACTGATCATCGATTGAATTACGTCTTCATGCCCATTAAGTATTTCTTCCACACGCATACTTCCAGTTAGCATTGAGTCATGCATTGGTTGTGGATTGCGGCGTATATTCCGCCTACTATTTATTATCGCCACCACTGCCCTCGCACACATATCGTCGTCCTCGCGTTGTGCGTCAGATGTTGATTGGGCATCCTCGTCACGACGAGTTGCGGATCGAAACCAATTCATTTATGTATTTTGTTGCCATAAAAAATTGACCTTGTCACCTGTTCTAGATCAGAATCAAACACAATATTAAAGATAAAAAATGACAATATGGTTTGAGCTTCGTAATTGTACTTAACGAAACCACGAAACGACATATACTACAATCAGTTGAAAAAAAAAATCCAAATTATCCTACATTTAATACTTAAAAAAAAATTTAAAAAAAACAACAATAGCGTAAGTGTCAAATAATATGTCTCATTGAAATGGATGAGGAAAAAATCAAGTATCAACAACATGAACATCATTGGGGGGGTGGAATCTAGGAGGTGACAACTGACGCAATAATTCCTCGCCAATCGTCGTCGTCAAGCAATGTGAAAGGACGCTACAGCCGCGGATGCGCATCGAAGTAGTGCCACATTATCGTTTGCTGATATTGTGGAATATCCATCTCTTTCATTATATTGATGCAGTCCACAATACAATATATGTCGCTGTTATGGTCGCTACCGGCTGTCGTTTGCGATCGAGCGCGGAAATGATTAGCGATTTCCTCCATGGCCGTGTACGTCATATCATCCGTCGCCGACCTTTGTTTCCGCTTCCCAGCACTCCCACGTGACCGAGAAGGTCCGGCGTCATCGTGCGCACCTCTCGTGTTTGCCTGTCGACGCGCACCGATGCTTGGGCTAATATCGTCCTCCATAACCGGTTGTGTTCCGGAGTTGCCCATGGACAGATCAAACTCAAACGATGGCGAACTTCCGCCTCCCATCGTCACTGATCCGAAAGCCGAGGCACCGGCTGCATGGTTTTTCTCAAAAATGTTGTAATACAATTCTTTGTGCCGAAGTCCCTTATAGCGGAGATGAGTACACTCCTTGTTATCCTGTAAAATCAAAGCAAATTGTGGTCAAAGGTTGTACAGGCGTTCATGTAGTAGAAATACGAGCTTATAAATTGCATAGAAAACTTTGCATTACTTTCACGAAGGTAAGCCATGTTTCGTCGGAGCAAACAACCGTATCTGTCCGCGGATCATATCCAAGCCCTGTGTGTGTTTGCAGACTCTTCCAACCTCTGTAAATTTTTTTCATCCGCTCTTTCTTTTGCGATAAAGTGGATGCAAAGGCCGGAACACCGCCAAAACGTGTGTTGAACTCGTTGGCCCATAGCTCCAGAACCGCGTGTGGGGGTTGTTTCCGCCCCTTTCGGCTAAGTAGTCGTCAAGTTTTTCGAGGAATAGTCTTTCCTTTGCGTCTGTCCAAACGTACGACTCACCAGATGCTTTGTGAGGCATGTCCTTAATACATGAGAAATTTAAATATGAATTTAACACAAAAAGATCACTGATTGTAATTGAGTTTGGCTCAGAAAAAAAGTTTTAACATATTGCAACTGAGGCATGTCAGTGACCCGAAATCATGGCAACTACCATGGCATCAAACACCGGTAACTACCTAAATGATATCGGGTTATTGACCCACCAGTCAGATGCAAATCCAATTTAGGCTTATGGGCCTGTATCATCATAGCCAAATCAGTGGATTTTGGTCGCAGCCTGTAGATGGGAAAAAATGGCAAAACAAGCTGCAACACACCAACGGCCCAAACCATAAACAACATTTAGAAGCTATGAGAACGATCATAAAGGCAAGAAACTGGCCCCGGGCTAATATGGGTCAAGGAATGGCCAAAAACTAGCCAAAACCCACCTAAAATTGACCAAATAGCAGAAAAGGCAAAAAAAATCAATGTGAATCCAACATGCAGTCCATAAACAACATTTAGAAGCTAGGAGAATAATCACAAAGGCAAGAAACTAGCCCCGGGCTAATATGGGTAAAGAAATGGCCAAAAACTAGCCAAAAACCACCTAAAATTGACCAAATAGCAGAAAAGGCAAAAAAAATCAATGTGAATCCAACATGCAGTCCATAAACAACATTTAGAAGCTAGGAGAACAATCACAAAGGCAAGAAACTAGCCCCGGGCTAATATGGGTCAAGGAATGGCCAAAAACTAGCCAAAACCCACCTAAAATTGACCAAATAGCAGAAAAGGCAAAAAAAATCAATGTGAATCCAACATGCAGTCCATAAACAACATTTAGAAGCTAGGAGAACAATCACAAAGGCAAGAAACTGGCCCCGGGCTAATATGGGTAAAGGAATGGCCAAAAACTAGCCAAAACCCACCTAAAATTGACCAAATAGCAGAAAAGGCAAAAAAAATCAATGTGAATCCAACATGCAGTCCATAAACAACATTTAGAAGCTAGGAGAACAATCACAAAGGCAAGAAACTGGCCCCGGGCTAATATGGGTCAAGGAATGGCCAAAAACTAGCCAAAACCCACCTAAAATTGACCAAATAGCAGAAAAGGCAAAAAAAATCAATGTGAATCCAACATGCAGTCCATAAACAACATTTAGAAGCTAGGAGAACAATCACAAAGGCAAGAAACTGGCCCCGGGCTAATATGGGTAAAGAAATGGCCAAAAACTAGCCAAAACCCACCTAAAATTGACCAAATAGCAGAAAAGGCAAAAAAAATCAATGTGAATCCAACATGCAGTCCATAAACAACATTTAGAAGCTAGGAGAACAATCACAAAGGCAAGAAACTGGCCCCGGGCTAATATGTGTCAAGGAATGGCCAAAAACTAGCCAAAACCCACCTATAATTGACCAAATTGCAGAAAAGGCAAAAAAAATCAATGTGAATCCAACATGCAGTCCATAAACAACATTTAGAAGCTAGGAGAACAATCACAAAGGCAAGAAACCAGTCGAGAACTATATGGGTCAGGGAATCGAGGAATGAAGCCAAATCAGGGCATAAAATTGACCAAATTGCAGAAATGGCTAAACAAAGCAATGGCCGTATGAAACTAAACAAACATAATTAAAGGTATGAAATGAAACAACATAATCAAACAACTCAATCGGGGAGATATGAAATAGAACATATACGAGCATTAAAGGAGTAGACAAAAGCCAAGTTAAGGGATGGAATACATACTACGGTCACAGAATTCGAACCGGATGAGGAGTAAAAAGGGGAACACTCCTGATTAGGGCATGAAAAAATGGGTCTCCGAGAAGATTCCCGAAATCGTAAATATTGCTTACTCAGCCAAAGGGGTCGTCTTCGGTTTTGTGTCCACAACCGGCGCCTCATTACAAGCTAGGTCAAATTCGCGAAGATGGAGGATAAAGGATTTAATCTTACCTGAGGAAGCGAAAGAGGGGTTAACTCGACGAATCTCCTACGAACCAGCAGATGGTCAGAAATGGAATCGCCGGTCAGAGCCCACAGCGAATCTGACACCAGCACATGGCGCCGGTGGGGAAGGAAATCGAGAGAAACCGATCAGGGGCTGAGGCACGCTCAAGAGCAGAAGTGCAGAGACCGTGGGTGCACAGTGAACCCATTTCAGTTCACTGTGCAACGGTTCAAAGGTTCGTTCAATCTGGAATGGTCCACCAAACAGGCTCAGTTCGAAATGAACTGAGATTTTCCAGCTTCAGATGGTCAACCAAACGTCCCCTTAGTGAGAAAACATGGAAATAATTTTGCTGCTTTCGCACTTCCAAGTGTCATTCAAATAATAAAAAAAGTCAAACAGCAAACCAGAAGTCATTATTTCCTCCTAAAAAAAAAGTCAAAACAGTTTAGTGCATATATCATATATAGTTCATTTAATATGTTAGATATTTATATACATTTTCTATAATAATCACGTCATATGCATTTAATTTATATGTAACGAAGTCAATAGTTACTTAAATGAAGAAGATGCAGAAGTCAATATTGGTGAGGTAACTTTTAAATACATAATAGTTACTTGTGCTTGAAGGGTATTACTAATCGCCGGCCCCAACGCTCACATCAACGACCAATTCAACGTTTGACTATGAATTAGTCATCGAAGAAACTATTTGTTTGTTTGTTTGTTTGTTTTGTTTTTTTGTTTTTTTTTTTTTTATAAACTATTTTTGTTTAGTTGATTCTCCCTAAATTTATCACGTAATTGTATTTTGTCCATGAACTTTTAATTTTACAATGAGTGGTTTAATTGACACACCCCTCTTGATTCTCCACACGCCCTTCTAAACACACCCCGCTTAAATTCAAAATTATTAAATTTGCTTAATACACACCCCTTTCATTTTCATAATTAATCCTAATTACTATAAAATAAAACACTTTAAATTTCTTATAACAACCACCAACATTTTTTATTTTATTTTGACGTTCTATTGTAGGTTAATTTAAAAATTGTACAAGAAAAAACGTTTTAAAAAATAGGTAAATGACATAACATATTCATTTATATATATAATAGATCAAAATAACGATTTTGCGAAATTTTTTTTAAAAAAAATACAAACAACATATAATATATTTATATATCTATATATAAATACATACGTAATGAAAGAACAACAATATATAGAACCAAAAATATTAAAGAAAAAGCCGACGAACAACGATATAGAACCGGAAAAAAAAAAAAGCCGATGAACAATACATAAAAAGAAATACATATACAAAGTAAATAAAAATCAACCGTAACATAAAAAGTTTATAGTGAAAAAAAAAAAAAAAAAAAAAACAACAACTGCAACTGCAACATTTAACATAGCTCAAAATTTTTTGGACTACGCATTGAAGAATAAAAATAGGGTGAAAATTAGGGGGGTTTTTTTTTTTTATAGGTTTCAAAGTAGTAATATTTATAAGTTATTTATTTAGGAATTTGATATATAGGAGTGTGTGAAAAGAAAAAAAAAAAAACAATTGAGTTTCCTTTTTTATTTATGTGATTAAGTGTATTATTATAGTCCTTTTATGTGATTTTGTTTAAGAGTTTTTTTGTAATTAAAGAATTTAATTAATAGGGGTATGGAAAGTCAAAATATGTAGGTCAATAGAACCACCCTTTCACAATTTATCCCTTGGACTTGAAAATGTATAGCAAAAAGCCCTCATTTGGAAATTATGTTAACTTTTTGATGGAAATTGACATTTGACTTGCACATAGGTCATTAATTAATGACATAAATAATTATTGTTTTCTATTTTGACTAAAATTTGTTGTGTAAATATAGGATCATATTTATTAAGTTTTCTCCAAACTAAAAATTTTAAGTTAACATTTTTTAAAATAATATATTGACATTGGTTAAGAAAAACGTTTCATCTTCTTAATTAATAACTCATATGCAAGTTACGCATCAATTACTGTAAAAAAAAAAAAAAAAAAAAAGAAAAAAATCATCCTTACCAATTGAGATTATTTTGATGCACATTTTTTATTTCAAGAGGCAAACAGTCAAATTTAAACATTTTGGATGTAAATTGCAATTGTGCAATAAATTCAGGGATACCAATGTAAAAAACCCTCTTTTTTGTGTGTGTGTGTGTGTGTGTTAGTTTTCAACAACATGCCGTCAATTACTTGAGGATACGCAACGAGGCCTGCTATTTGACTTGAGTACTAATAATTTCATGATCCAAGTGCCACGATTTTATTGTAGAAATTGTAGTAACTAACATTTTTACAAAAACAATTGAAGTAAATAGAAATGTTAAAGTATTTAAAGTAAATAGTAAATTTATCAGGTCAATAAAAAATTTACTAGGTAAACAGTAAATTTATTAGATAAATAATATATTTATAAAAAGTAAATAAATTATTTACCGATAAATTTTTTATTTACTATTACTAACTCCAAATATTTTAAAACCGATTATTTACTTAAATTATTTTCATAAAATTCTACTTCTTTCCCAAATTTATTGTGCCACATAATGCCCATCTGTCATGTGGCTTTGTAATTTTAAATTTTATTGTGTCACATGTCCCTCCAATTTCTCTCTCTCTCTTTTTTTAGGGATAGATTCTTGAATCTTCAATGGAGAATAAAATGGAGTTGGAAAGGATCGTCATTGCGAGACTTTCCAACTCGGGCTAGAAACCACTTCTGAAACGGAATTGTGCAAAATCAAAGACAAAAGCCTCCGTTTGGTAAGTTAGTTGGAGATGAAATTTTTAAGTTGGAGTTGGATGACTTTTTAAAAACTAGTTATAATTCTTGTTGACTTTTCAGAAAAAGACAAAAAACTGAGATGAAAAATTTGAATTTGTGATAAAACACCAAGCGTAGTAAAAATCTTAATTAGTGTCTTCAGTTATTTTCTTTTTCCTGTCATTTTGAAAAGGATCTATGTTTGTTTGTTTGTTTGTGTTGGTTTATTCTATTTTGTTTTATTATTATTATTTTTTAATATGAAAACCCAGTCCTATGTTTCCTAGGTAATGGGTGGTGCTCGGGAGTCTATATAAATAATCATATAAGGATTATTAAGAGTACAACATATCCACTTGAGTTCTGGTACTACTAATAATAAAATATTTCTCACCAACTATGGAACTAGAAATATCTTCTTGGTCCAGCCTTGCACTCTTTATCTCAATCTTGTTTCTTCTCTTCACAAAAAACATCCTCAAAAAACATGCAAACCCTAAATTAAACCTTCCACCAAGTCCTCCCTCCCTACCAATTATTGGCCATCTCCATCTCCTCAAAGAGCCACTTCACCGAACACTACACCACATGGCACGCAAATACGGCGACGTATTACTCCTCCGATTCGGAACGAGAGACGTCGTGGTGGTGTCCTCGTACTCGGCGACCGAAGAATGCTTCACAAAGAACGACTTCGCTTTCTCGAACCGGCCTCAGTCACTTGCCGGGAAGCACCTCAACTACAACCACAAGACCATAGGATTCTCCAACTACAGCGACCATTGGCGCATCCTACGCCGTCTCACAGCTATGGAGCTCTTGTCCACAAACCGAATCGCGATGTTCGCGGGAAGCAGAGAAGAGGAGGCTCGGCTGATGGTGAAGCAAATATTCCAGGAACGACAACACCACTTCAACGCTGATCATGAGTGTCAATCAAAATGGACAAGAGTAGAGCTGAGGCCAAAGATCGTTGACCTTGTTTTCAACATCATGATGAAGATGGTCGCCGGAAAGCGGTACAACGGGAATGGAATTGTGGACGAAGAAGCTAGACAATTCCAGTCTATCATGAGGGAGATCTCGGAGCTTCTCGGGAGCTCAACCATTAATGATTTCTTGCCTTTTTTGCAGCGGATAGATTTTCAAGGCGTTGAGAGGAGGATGATCAGGGTGAAGGAGAAGATGGATAGCTTTTTCCAGAGCCTCGTCGACGATCACCGGAAAATAAAGATTGAATCGGGTGAAAACAACAATATTGAAACGAGCATGTCGTTTGTCGACGTTATATTGTCGTTGCAAGACTCGAATCCCCAAGCATATGATGATGAGACGATTAAAGGTCTTATGCTGGTACGGTTTTCATTACTTGTTTTCACGTATGTGTCACTTTCACTTTAATGGATAAATCTTGTTTTACAATTACATTCACCATTAAAGTGCATAGTTTAATCTTTATGCACTTGAAAACCTTAAAAAAAATAAAAATAAATTAAATATCAATCTGCAAGTTTGTACGGGGACGTATAGGTACATAATCACTCTGTCATTTACATATATTTTAAGCATCTTTTTTAATTATCTAAAACTATTCTTAAATCTACTATTATACATAGGAGAAATGACAGATGAGAGAAATTAAAATTGAGGAGAAAAAAAAAAAAAAAAAAAGGGTTGTTAAACCAGAGATGATTAATTTATTCATATGCGGGCGAAAAAAGTACTCATACAGCTTAATTAGTTGTAGGGACTTTATGGAATATCAGGCGGTGTAACAAATATTAGTTAAAATTTAAAATTTACTTGGTGGATGGTTTAAGAAGGGGTGTGAGAAAAGTAAATTTGGAGACTTAATAAACCTCTCCAATTTTTTAAATACTCAAAACTAACTTCAAGGACTAATTGATCAAAAGCTAAAGTTTAGGGAACAAAATTTCAATTTTTTAAAAGTTAAAAGGATTTGACAGCGCCAAAAATTGTTTCTTTACTTCATAAATGAATTGGATATTGAAGAAAAACTTTGTATCTAAATGTGTTGTAATCTAACATTTGAGTTCAGGCAATGCTACTTGCTGGGACTGACACAGCAGTAATCACAATAGAATGGGCGATGTCGCTTCTTCTGAATCATGCAAACACAATGCAAAAGGCATGGCTTGAGATAAACGGTAATGTAGGGAATGATCGGCTGGTGAACGAATCAGACTATTCAAAGTTGAATTTTCTGCAGAGTGTCATCAACGAGACATTTAGGCTATTTCCAGGTGTTCCAGTTATATTGCCACGTGAATCTTCTGATGATTGCACCCTCTCGGGATTCGACATAAAAAAAGGGACTATTTTATTGATCAACGCATGGAGCATTCATAGGGAGGAGAAGCAATGGGAGGATGCGACCAGTTTTATACCAGAGAGATTTGGAAAAGATGGTGCGGAAGGGAGTAACAAGCTTCTTATGTTTGGTGGGGGAAGACGGATTTGCCCCGGGGGTCTTTTGGCCCGACGAGTGGTGTGCCTTGGATTAGGATCCCTAATACAATCTTTTGAGTGGGAGAGAATAGGTGCAGATGCTATTGACTTGACGGAGGAACCTGGTCTCAGCATGTGCAAACTCCATCCCTTGTTGGCCTTGTGCAAACCACGTCAACCCATGATCCATATCCTCAACAAACTTTAGTTAGTTTCTTACGACTTTTTTGCGCTTTTTCCCCCCCTATACTTCTCTAAGAATTTACAAAATGCCCCTAAACTTTTAATTTTAGTAAAATTACCCTTTAATTTAATGAGGTATTGCAAATGCCCTTAAATCGATGATGGTTGATAAAATATGAATGGGAAAATCTCATTGTGCATGTCACATGATCAGCTCGTTTGAAGGGCATAAATTCCAGTAGTTCAATCCAACTTTGAACAACCATCATCGATCTAGGAGCACTTTACACTATTTTATTAAATTAGAGTAATTAATTTGCTATAATTAAAATTGTAGTGCACAAATAAATTCTTGAGAAGTTCCAGGGTAAAAGCGACAAACGCCCGCTTTTTAGAGTTAGGTGCAAGTAATAATAAACTAAATAAATTGTTCTTCAACTTCATAGTTAGTGGAACTATCTACTGTTAAAAATAATAAATATATAGAATAAATAAAGACAGTAAACTTAATCTGGTTTAATGATTTCTGTATATTAGGCCAATTATAAGGTGTGTATGCATAGCATAAACATGTACAATGGATAATAATATAGTTGGAATATACTTATTGTTCGTTATCTTCTTATTATTCATACTAATAAATATTTTGTTAAGGTGTCGTCTTATTTGAATAAACATTTAAATTTTATAGAATAATCATAACCATATAACAACAATATCTGTTCACTGAAGCAGAACAATTTTTTTTTTTTTTTTTTTTTTTACGTGAAAAAGGACACTGAATGAAAAAAAGGATACTACTTCGATACTTCCAAAAAAAAAAAAAAAAAAAAAAAAAAAAAAAAAAAGAAGAAGAAGAAGAATAAGAAGAAGATACTACTAATAAAAACCAAATTCTAAATGTCAAAACCCGTAATTTTTCTCTTTTCACGTTTAAAAAGATCAACCACTTGGGGGTAGATTAATAATTGATGGAGAGGGAGAGAGAGGGAGAGAGAGAGAGAGAGAACAGACAATGAAAGTAGATGTAGCCTTTACGTGTAGCAAAGACAGTGGATTAGATATCGAATGTGAATAGTCATTTAAAAAAAAACCCCTTTTTTTTCATTAAAATTCAGTTACAATTCATTGAACATATTGTAATAACATTCCATTACAAATGAATGACAATTCCAATATTTAAAAGTCAATTAAGCAACATAATCAATTCTAATTTCAATTATATAATTTCATTTTATCTTAAATACCAAATATTTCATATATTTCATTGGAATAATATAAATATTAAATCTGTAAATCACATACTATCCATAATATATATATATATATATATATATTTTTAAAAATTATCCAAAATATCTATATGTTTAGTTTAGATATCTATATTTTTTGCTTGTTGGGACTGACACTGCAGTAATCACAATAGAATGGGCGATGTCGCTTCTTCTGAATCATGCAAACACAATGCAAAAGGCATGGCTTGAGATAAACGCTAATGTAGGAAATGATCGCCTGGTGAACGAATCAGACTATTCAAAGTTGAATTTTCTGCAGAGTGTCATCAACGAGACATTTAGGCTATTTTCAGGTGTTCCAGTTATATTGCCACGCGAATCTTTAGATAATTGCACCCTCTCATCAGGATTCGACATAAAAAAGGGGAAAATTTTATTGATTAACGCCTAGAGCATTCATAGGAAGGAGAAGCAATGGGAGGACGTGACTAGTTTTATACCAGAGAGATTTGGAAAAGATGGTGCGGAAGGGAGTAATAAGCTCCTTATGTTTGGTGGGGAAAGACGAATTTTCCCTGGGGGTCATTTGGCTCGACGAGTGGTGTGCCTTGGATTAGGATCCTTAATACAATCCTTTGAGTGGGAGAGAATTGGTGCAGATGCTATTGACTTGACAGAGGAACCTGGTCTCAGCATGTGCAAACTTCATCCCTCGGAAGCCTTATGCAAACCATGTCAACCCATGATCCATACCCTCGACAAACTTTAGTTAGTTTCTTACGGGTTTTTGCGCTTTTACCCCCTAAACTTCTCAAGAATTTACAAAATGCCCCTAAACTTTTAATTTTAGTAAAATTACCCTTGAATTTATTAAGGTATTGCAAAATGCCCTAAAATCGATGATGGTTGATAAAATATGAATGGGAAAATCTCATTGTGCATGTCACATGATCAGCTCGTTTGAAGGGCATAGATTATAATTTTGGAGGATAGGGGAATACCTCATGTGATGTTAATGGATATAACAGTATTTCAGTCCTTATTTGAACAACCATCATGGATCCTATACACCATCGACCAGTCAAGACCCGAGAGATATTGCACAAACTGGAATTGCACCGGTTGACTAGACAACGTATTATTGTATTTTTCAAGATAGAATTTCTCAGTTTTAGATGATTTAATACCTCACTTGGCATAAAACTGCGTTAGAATACGGTAATTATAAAGCAAACGTATTTTGGCATTTAGACATTGTTATGAAGTACTTTGGATATTTTATTTAATAATCACAGGTTATAAATTTTCATATATTTTGTTGGAGTAAAATATATCATGATCAATTACTTTTAGGATAAATTTTTTATTGCGTTTATGTTGGGACATTAATATACAAGCACATATAGTATTAAAAATTAAATCATAATTCATTTGTTCATCATCCGGTAAATAAAACCGTGCACTTTACTTTGATAAGGTTGTTATGTTTTCTATTTCAAATTGGTGGAATGACTTATCTATATCATTTTCAATGATGTTGCAAAGTAGAGACTATGTATTCGAAAATACATTAAATTGGAGCACATTGTAATATGTTCTTTATCAAGTGCCATTCTCATAAAAGAACGTATATTCCGTTAATAGATGGTTAATTTATGAGTGGACCTTAATCCTGAGTGTTTGGAGAACTTACTTCCTTTATTATATGTTTTTTGAGACATCAATGAGTGAGGGAGGACAATCAATATACCAATATCTCAGTGTTTTGGAGCAGTGCTATATTGTTTAGTAGGGAACTTTAATCATAGATATGAAATTCACAATTTCACTACTGCAGAATGTGGATTCCACGACGGTTTTTAACCGTCGTGGTAACACTTCCACGACAGTTTTCTAATTGTCGTTGAATCCAGGGTCGTGGAATTTTTTCTAACTGTCGTGGAATCTTTTCAGATTCCACGACGGTTTTTTAACCGTCGTATAATGGGCAAAAATATGGCCTAACTGTGGACATTTAAGAACATACCACGACGGTTTCCCAGGCACCCCTACCACGACGGTTTCTTTGGTAGGTAACAACGAAAAAAAAAATTTACGAATTCGTTTCATTTCCCACGGGTGACAAATCTCGTGTGTTATCCATTATTACACAGCCAAGAATAAAATGATAAATAATCTGTTATTACTTGGATTACAATGTACAACAATTAATATAACGAGAGTACAAAATTTAGATATTGTTTTTAATTAATATTGTATAAACCACATGACAAATGTAGCCCACTCATGCCTAACCAAACTCATGTCAGTATCAGTATAAAAATCCTTAGTTTGAAGGACGGCTAGTCCATCAACAGTGAAGGTTATTTCTCGCATGAAAGCTAACACAAAATAACCGCATTCTACATAACCTTCCTGTATTGGACATCAAACAGTATCAATCAACGTCTGGCAGTTGCGTCGCTGTCTTATTCCTCTTCACACCAATAATTTCCAATCATTAAGTGCCCTAACAATTTGAAAAATTTCAAAACAATTACAACAATAATTATTTTATGTCAAATCAGAGATATGAACATCAAAGAATACTTACATCGTAATTAGGTCTTTAAAATCATCACCCGGTTTGTTTCCTAGAGGATTAAAATACAGGACCGAGTCATCCCACGGATTAAAATACATCGTAACTGCCAAGATCCAATGTTGACCGCTGTTATATGGCATGAGAAACATCTTTCCCTTTGGTGTGTTTCTTAAGATCCGTACAATATTTTCGGCCCTCTCTCGAATGTAGGCGGCACGATCTACATTCTGTTGAACTGGTGAGATAAGAACTGGAGAAATAAACTCGAACCATTGATCCATACCTACTCTTGCACAACAATCCGCTAAGTATCTGCAAAATAATTAGGCACACTTGTTACGCAAAAACAACATATATAAGATTAAGAAGGATAAATAATTAAATTTTTTAAGGATGAATGTATTACCTGATGTAAACCATTATGCTGTTTGTACTAATTTCTTTAAATGTTATGAAATTGTATACATCTTCAAACCCAATATATATGGGCATGTCATCGCCAATGACGAAGTATTGTAGTGGGCTCGCTATTTGGGTATTGTCACGCATGGAACTTTGTGCATAATATGCCAAAGGTCTCAATTCGAAGGGAATTTGACTAAAGTCGAACGAAGGTAGTTCTTGTTGCGCCGGTTGTTGTTGTACCTCCGATTGTGACTGTATTTTCTTCCTCTCTGCTCTCTTTTTGGTTCGTTTGCTTCCCTCAGCTTCTCGGTCAGGAGCATTACTGGGACCTTGACTTGCCTGACTCAAACTTGTTTGAACGACGACTAATTTTTTCGGCCAAGCAACAAACCCACCGACAGCTTCTTCAATACATGTGGCTTCGTTCGTCAAAATAGGTAAGAGTGCACGTTTTAGTTTTGGTACTGTAATTGTCACTTGTACATTCTCCTCACCTAAAGGAATCCTATGGACCATGTCGGTTGGAACACAGTCCATGTAAGCCCTGCCGATTACAACAAGCACATCTCCTCCGTTAACTAAATCAGTAAGAAAGAGCTAGCATTCCTTACTTGCGTTCGGCATGGGCTGCAGATCCGATGACCCAGCTTCTTTTTAATTTAGGGTGCAACTAGCCTTGAAGCTGTTGTGTTGATCAACAGTCGGTGCGGTTGTCTCCTTGGCCATAGTCTCTCGGTTGATACCGACTCGGTTGATACCGTGCTTTGCACAAAGTTCCTGTACGGTTCTTTTCAATGCGGCAAGCTGCCGTTTCATATCCGATACTTCAACATTTTCCCTTGAACTTTGCACAATGTTGAAGTATTGCGACTACTTGACAAACTTAGATTGACACCGAATCCGACCTGAATGCTCAGCATTGCCTAATGCCTTGGTCTATATGTTATCTGTCCCCACATATTCGAAACTTCCTTGTGTCTCTTGTTCACTAAAGTCATCCTATAACAATTAGATAATATGTTATGAACTCGTAAACATAAAGATGTGTACGTGAATATATTAGACCATGAATTCGAAAACTTACTATTGTATCGGCAATAAATTTTAAATGCTTCATTCTTGAACTCTCCATCAGGTTTGATGCGCATGTCCAGCCACTTAGTATGCCGTTCTGCCCATTTTCCCATCTTCTCGAATTGTAGTTTAATAATTACCGTTAGTAAACATAAAGGAAAAAATTGGAAGTACAACATACCATTTACACATTTTGTCCAAGTAATTCACGTACATGAATTTGGTCACGTTTCCTATATCCGTCCTGGTTGATCCGTATTTGCTCTTCTTTCTTATCTCACTTCCTTGTTCGGATAGTCTTTTGAATTCCGGGGTACGTCGATACGCAATGAATTTTTCCCAATCATCTTGGCTGATGGTTGGGTAATTGTGAACCACTTTTGGCGGTCGTTGCCACACAATTTCTTCATCAATATGATCCCTGACAAAAGCTTGGTAAAGATCATATCTAAAATTTTTCGCTGACTCTGCACATGACTTTAAAGCTTGTTTTTTAAACGATGGTTCCACAGTGAAAGAAGTTACGACTTCCACCCATACTCTTTCTTTCCTAGGGGCTAAATCGGCACTTCTTAAGCCAGATATCCAAATGGGAATGTGCTCTCAAGCAAGCACTCCAATCCAACTCTGTAATTCATCTCCTTCATTGCCTAATGGTTGCCCTTTTGTGTCGAACGAAACTTCAATTCGTTCTCCCTTCGACCTAACAATGTGGACTCTTCTCAAAAGAGTTGCTCTTCGTTTACCATCTCCGTCGGGATTGAATCTTGGTGAGTTGGTTCTTCGTGGTTTTCCAATTTGAGTTTGAGTTGACAAATCCTCCTCGTTATATTGCAACATTTTAAATTAATCTAAAACAAAGAAGCACCGAAACACTTTAAAAAAAAAAATTATCGTCATCAAATCATTACAAAATCATGGCACCGAAACACATAAAAAGCACATGAAATTATACATTAAATCTTTGTAAATCAAGAAGCTAAACAAAAACTTTACTTAACTACGGAAATGACACACAACCTAATCAAAGAGGCATTGTATCGAACATGTAATATGCAAAGATTTAAGTCACAAAATCAACACTTTTTCCCGGAAAATTCTCAAATCCGTGCCTTACCCAGCCAATTTAATTCAATCTAAAACTAATTCTCACTCAAATAGGCATTTTAACGAACATGTAATATGCAAACATTTAAGTCACATAATCAACACTTCTTTCTGTAAAATTCCCAACTCCGTGCCTTACCTAATCAATTTAATTCAATCTAAAACTAATTCAACCTTAATCAACAATCACCTAAAATTTCGGGGACGGATTTTGGCCTTTTGGAGCGGAATATTCGCAACTCAACAATCTACAAAATCAACATTTTGGATGGAACATATTGGATTTTGGACGGAAAATTCACAATCAACAACCATGTTGAACAAAATCAATATTTTGGACGAAAAATTCTCAAATCCGTACCTTACCCAAGCAACTTACCGGCTTGTCGAGCGTGGGTACGGGCGGAAGGCGGAGTGCGGGCGGCGTGGGCGCGGAAGGCAGAGTGGGGGCATGGGCGGAGTGCGGGTGTGGGCCGAGTAGGGGCGTGGGCGGAGTGGGGGGCGTCAGGGCGTGGGAGGAGTAGAGGCGGAGTGGGGCAGAGTGGGGGCGTGGGGGAGTGGGGGGCATTGGGGGCGAGAGAGAGAGGGAAAAATGGAGGAAGGGTGGCGTGGGCGTGGGTGGAGAGAGAGAGATGGAAAAATGGAGGGCGTGGGCGTGGAGGGAGAAAGCGGAGAGAGAAAAATTGGGCGGAGAGAGTTTTGAGGGAGAAATTGGGCGGATGAAGCTTGGAGGGAGTTTTTGTAGATTTTGAATAGGGAGGGAGCGAAGAGAGAGAAATGGAGCGAGGAAATTGGGCGGCTTTGGTTATGGGGTGGGTTTTTGGGTTTTAATATGCGCTCCAAAAAGTTAAATTTTATTCAAAAATTTTCAAAATTCCCACCTTTTAACATACCACGACGGTTTCCCATAAAAAACCGTCGTGGTATTTTAAAATTAAAAAAAAATTTGGGAAATTTTTTTTTGACCCTACCACAACGGGAAAAACCGTCGTGGTACATACCACGACGGTTTTTCCCAAAAATCGTCGTGGTAGGGTCAAAAATTTTTTTGAAAAAAAACACTCTACCACGATGGTTGTTGGGAAAAACCGTCGTGGTATAGGTTAAAAATTTTAAAAAAATTTTTTGTTGACGTTATAAATATAATCCTACTGGTGGCCAAACCTGTGTGTTATGCATGCAGCAGCCCATCTTTCACACAAATTTGCATGTATAAATAATTTTCATATTTTTCAAATATAATGTGCGTAATTAAAAAAATGTATAGAAATTTTTACAACGAAAAAATTAAAATCAAGTTCCAGATTTTTTTGTTTTCTTTTTTTTGGGCTTCTCAACACGTGTCCACTCGACATCCAAATGAAACAAGTGTGAAACATCATCGTTAAAATCATCAATCTCCTCCACCAGTGGCAAACCCTTTGTGAATGATGGAATGTCGGTGCAATTTTCCATATCTTCTTGGCTATCCCGGATTATTCTTGACTCCATTGACACAACTATAGATAACTCTAAATTGTCAAGATTCGTTGTTTAGAATACTTGTATTGCTTGTGACGCCATAATGAAATGATCATTTTTGTATCCCAATCGCCTAAAGTCCACCACAATCACGCCGTCACTATCAATCTTAACATAATTATTGTCAGCCCACTTGCATTTAAAGAGTGCTATTCACAAGCCGCAATAATCAAGTTCCCAAATATCTTCAATGAACCCATAGTAGGTCATGAAACTATATACCGGATTCTTGTCTCTTGCGGGTGAAATATGCATAGACTCAGTACGGTCACACCACTATTCTGTACGAGATGCTTCTCATCTCTTTTACGAGTGTAGAAGGAGTTCCCATTGACAAAATACGATCTATATCTTGTGATTATCGATGACGGACCTCTAGATAGATTCATTATGTCTTGCGAAACGCCAGCCTTCATATGCAAATCTTTTCTTATCCACTCCCGAAATGTCCGGTTGTGTTCATCTTGAATCCACTTCTCACATCTTCTTTTTCTAAAATTCGCAGCTCTTATTTCCACCATATGAACCTCAAAGAAAGGCTCTACTTTCTTAGCATTGTGCAAAACATAGAGATAAGCCTTTTCCCATTCATCTTGATTTACTGGTCAAGGAATTCCCACGGATAGTCCTTTCGACCTCAATAGCACACTCTTTGGTAACCCTATCGGTTCCGCGTTGGACAAATACTCTGAGTAAAATTCAACCGATTCCTCTGCTATGTAATTTTTCACTATATATCCCTTCGGCCTATTTCGGTTCTTCACATTACCCTTCAAAACCTTCATGTACCTTTCGAAAGGATACATCCAGCTCAAATGCACCAGTCCACATAACTTAACTTCTCGAACTAAGTGCACCATTAGATGGATCATTATATCAAAAAAGGCTGGTGGGAAATACTTCTAAAGCATGCACAATGTCATCACCAATTCCAATTGTAGTGAATCTAACATCAGTGGATCAATTTCCTTGGAGCATATTGAATTGAAAAATGAGCATAACTTGGTAAATGAATATCTAACATCTTTCGTTAAAACTCCCCGCAATGTAAGAGGTAATAATTCTTGCATCAAGATATGACAATCATGTGTTTTCATTCCAACGAGTCTCAAATCTTTCATCGATACCAACCTTTTGAAGTTGGAAGAGTACCCACTTGGCACTTTCACGGAAGCAAGCCATTGACAAAGCTTTCTCTTTTCTTGTCTCGATAATGTGTGCTTGGTCGGAGGTAAGTAAGTTCCGTTCGATCTTTTCTTGGGGAGAAAATTTGTTCTAATCTTCATCTTTTTAATATCAAACCGTGCCTTTTCATCATCTTTAGTCTTATTTTGAATGTCAAGCAACGTGCCCACTATCGATTCACAAATATTTTTCTCAATATGCATAACATCTAAGCAATGACGAACGTAAAGTGCCAATATGGAAGTTCATAGAAGATTGAATTCTTCTTCCAAGGTCCATCGACAACTGGATTCTTACGTTTTCTTTTTCCCAAAACTACCTTCACATCTTTAACCATCTCAAATACATCTTTGCCAGTCAAAATCTGAGGAGCGAGTCTTTCTTCGGTATTTCCATCAAAAGCCTTCTTCTGTTTGCGATATCGATGATTTTTGGGCAAGAAACTCCTGTGACCAAGGTAAACGGTTTTCCTACCATTTTTCAACCGGATGGAAGATGTTTCCTTCATACAAACGGGACAACCTATAGAACTCTTCACTGGATAACCAGATAGGTTGCCAAGTGCAGGAAAGTCATTAAATGACCAAATCAACATTGCACGAAGATTGAACGTATCTTGACGATAAGAATCTCTAACTTGTAAACCATCTTCCCACAAGCTTTTTAGGTCATCGATTAATGGTGCCAAGTACACGTCAATGTCATTCCCCGGTTGTTGAGGGCCTGAGATCAATAATGTCAACATCAAGAACTTCCGCTTCATGCACATTTCTGAAGGGAGATTGTAGTTGACAAGTATAACTGGCCAGGTACTATGCCGACTACTCATGTTACTATGTGGGTTCATTCCATCCGTCGACAAACCAAGACATAAATTTCTTGGTTCTGCACTAAAATCTGGATGATTGTCATCAAAGGTCTTCCATTGTGGTGCGTTGGCCGGATGCCTAAGTTTGCCATCGTCAACACGTTTATCATGGTGCCATGTCAAATTCTTAGCATGCTCGGCCTTACAGAGTAAACGACGCAAATGTGGAGCTGGTGGAATGTACTATAACACCTTCACCGGCACTTCTTTTCTACCATTCGATGGCATCTTGTCCTTCTTCCATCTTGAATCGTTACAAACCGGATATTTATCTAAATCTTCATATTCTTTCCGGTAAAGGACGCAATCATTTGGACAAGCATGTATCTTTTCATATTCCATTTCCAAAATGCTCAACGTCTTCTTCACCTCGTACATACTAGGTGGCACTTTGTTATCCTCTGGTAGAACATCTTTTAGAAATTCTAAAAGAGTCGTGAAACTAAAATTCGTCCACCCTCCCGACGCTTTCATATTCCATAATTTAACGAATTCCCCTAATTTCGTATATTTTATACTCCCAACATACAAGGGCGTTTCAGCATCATTAATCATTGTCTCAAATAACTCCGGACGGTGCACAAAGTTTTCTTCCAAATCATTTATCATATTGAACATATTATCACCAACGTCTTCCTCAACAATAGGCTCTTTACCTTTAGTACTCGTCGATGTATATTTAATATCGAAAAAATCTTCGCCATGTAAATACCATGTTTGGTAAGAACAAATAATCTCATAAGCGCGCAAATGCCCTCTAACATTATCAATGGAATGAGATCTATGATTACCACAAATTTGACACGGGCATGGAATCTTATAATCTTGTATGTGAGCTTTGACAAATGATAAAAATTCTTCAACACCATCTTCATATGCTTTAGACAATCTATTGAACCACATCCATTTCCTATTTATGATTTGTAGATCCTAAATCAAGAAATCAAAGTTTTTGAAGTCAAGGTGTGCATAATTTTAAATTGCATGCCTATCATTTTCATTTAGTTATAATTAAACACTGCTACTGGCGCATTAATTAATTAAACAACTAACATAAAAATCGAATAGAATAATATAACTAATAATACAAATAACCAAGCCGGGGAAAAATAACAATTTGATCGTGATAAGTTCATATCTTCAACACCGGCCCATTGCAGTCTTTAACGTATCAAAAGCGATCCCAAAACATATAAAATTAATCTAAAATCATAAATAAAAAATACAGAGGAAAACAACATAAAGCTAAGTTTGTGTGATCATGACTTACAAGAGAGATTGATGATCGATGGTAGATGGTGGTGGTGGCATCACACAGTGGTGTACCGACTGTTTTCGGAGCAATCTGATCTGATTTTAGTTCACTATTAATGTGGAAATATCAGGGCAACACTCGGTTATGGGTGAATATATCATAAATTTTCCACAGCGGTTTCTAAAAAATGGTCGTGGAAGCGTATGCTTCCACGACGGTTAGTTAGAAACCTTCATGGAAGCTACGTGCTTCCACGATGGTCTTTTGAGACCGTCATGGACGGACCGTGCTTCCACGACGGTCTTTGGAGACCGCCGTGGAAGGACGGTGCTTCCACGACGGTCTTTGTAGACCGTCGTGAAAGCCTTGTCTTCCACGATGGTTTTTAAAAACCATCGTGGAAGCATGGTCCTTCCACGATGGTTTTTCGAGACCGTCGTGGAATTTTTTCAAAAACCATGTTCCTCCCTGTGTGTTTTTGCCTAACTTTCCACGACCTTTATTTAAAAACGGTCGTGAAAGCTCTGTCGTGGAATCCGAATTCTACACTAGTGTTTCATCCAAGAAGATCAATGGCAACCCTTTATTGTATTAATTCGGGATTCTTCAGTGAATAAGATCATGTGCTCACCAGGTGAACTAAACTTTATCTTTAATTTACTCAAAGATGAAACACTAATCTAGTTATTATTGAAGTTGATACGGAAACTGGTTCGATAGTATAGGGCTGGGTTGGGAAAAGATAACTCAGACTCAAAACAAGTCTAGGAGAACGCTACTAACGGTTCCCACACGTTAGATAAGTCAAAACTCGCCACTCTAGGAATCCACCTAAGAGATAAGAGTTCATAATTCACACAGGAACTGAATTTTCTTATTAAACAAAAGGCTCTCTCACCATCAGATCATTCCAGCCTTTTTTAGGACAAATTTTACGTCCTAAAATTAATAAAATTCAGTTACAAACACTCCTATAATTATGTACTTAAAACCAAGAAAACTTCCCCACCATAACTACTCTTAAAAACCATTCATATTCCTATAATTACACTCTTTACTTTCAGCCACCAAAATTGTACAAATCCCCATGAATACATCATAACAACCCAAGACCTTCAAAAAAAAAAAAAAAAAAAGCCCCTCTTAAAAACTACCCCAAAAACCTTCCTTGTTTTAAGCATTAGTCTAACAAACTTCTATGTAACTCCAACACAATTAAAACCAACTTGAAAGTGTGGTAAATACCAGAATAAAACTGAAAATAAGCACTCAAAAATCAACAATTAAAGTTGAGCTTGAAAGCCAAGCTTGTGAGCCAAGACTCAAGCCATGAAAGCCATGCACACTTGCCAAAAACGTGTTGCTTGAGCTTAAAACATTGCCTTGATCTGCATCATGCTCCCCGGGTTGGAAAGGACTCGCCTTTGAGTCCAAGTCTTCATCTTCGATGTAATGAGACAAGTCAGCTACGTTGAAGGTTGCTGAAACACCATAATTCCCTGATAAATCAACCTTATAAGTATTGTCATTCACCTTTTCAATGATCCTGAAGGGGCCATCAGCTCATGCTTGAAGTTTTAGAAATTTACGATTCGGAAAACGTTCTCATCGTAGATGAATCCACACCAAATCACCAACTTGATAAACCACACGTTTCCTATGCTTGTTAACACATTGAGCATACTTCTCCGTGTGTTTGACAATGGTGTCACGTACTTGCTCATGAAGCTTCTTGATATACTTAGCTCTTTCATCCGCTTCTCCACTAAAGTTAGCATTTGTCTTAAGTGGAACAAGATCCAAAGGAGTGATCGGATTCTTTCCATAGACGATTTCAAATGGAGAACACCCGGCTGTTTGGCTAATGGACCGGTTGTATGCAAACTCAGTTTAAGGAAGAAGCAAATCCCATGCCTTCAAATTCTTCTTGATTAGCACCCTAATTAAAGCTCCAAGAGAACGGTTAACCACTTTAGTTTGTCCATCAGTTTGGGGATGGTGGGAAGTACTAAATTGTATTCTAGTGCCCATTTTCCGCCATAAAGTCCTCCAAAAATGACTAAGGAATTTTGCATCACGATTCGAAGTGATAGTCTTAGGCACACCATGTAACTTGACAATCTCACCAATTCGGTGTTGGATTCCTCTAACAGGTGGTAACCCGCTAGGAATTTCCTCTGGCATGAGAACTTCATATTCGGTCAAGAGAGGTTTGATGATGTCGGGTAGATTGGTTTTGCCTTCAGTCCCCTCCTTTGCCACTATAATCATTACAGTTTCATTCTTCAAATGAGTATCCGAGATTTGTGCACCCGTTAAGAAAACTTGGCCATCCTTATTCTTTCCTTTGCTGCTAGGTAGTGGTTTCATTTCAAAATGATCTTTTTTCCATCTTTGATGAAGGAATAGGTGTTTTTGAATCCATCATGCATCACTTTCCTATCAAATAACCAGGGCCGACCCAATAGAAGATGGCATGCGTCCATTGGCACAACATCACACCAGAATTCATCTTGATATGATTTCCCTATAGAAAAGGAAACCAAACACCTTTTGGACACCGATACTCCATTTCCATTCTTGAACCATTGAATCTTGTAAGGCTTGGGATGAGGCTCGGTTGATAAGCTCAATTTGGTCACCATATCTTTGGACACAACATTGGTGCAACTCCCGCCATCAATAATGAGGTTACACACTCGGCCATGAGATGTGCAACGGGTTTGAAATATGTTATCTTGCAGCCAATGCTCTTCTTGACAAGGACTTGCATTCAAGAGTCGCCTAATGATTAGAACCTCTCCTTCGTCACCATACTCTTCATGTTCTTCAAGATCTCCTTCTTCTTCTTCAACCACATCATCGCCAATGATAGTGATGGTACGTTTGTTTGGGCACTCCGATGCAATGTGTCCATAGCCTTGGAACTTGAAACATTTCTTGGTAGCATTGGGATTGACTATGGGTTTTGGATTTCATGTCTCCGGCTTGGTGTTAAATGAGGACACCTTGGTTGCTGCCGAGGAAGAGGATGAGTTAGGATTTCCCTTGTTTGTCAAACTAGGGTTGCCCACAGATTTATTTGGAAATCTCCTTGCCTCCATTTTTTGCTGCTCCACGTTCAAAGCCAATTTTCGAACATCGTTGAAAGTCCAATATGGCTGTAATTTGATTACATCGGAAATCTCCTTCTTGAGTCCGCCTAGATACCGTGCAATAGTTCGCTCCTCGGGTTCTACTACGTCGCACTTGAGCATAAGATACTCGAATTCTCTGGTGTAGTCAGCCACAAACAACTCAAATTGCTGGAAATTGTGAAACTTTACATAGTTGTCTTGTTTGTAGTTGTTCGAAATGAATCTTTTTCTGAGTTCCTGCTTCATCTTCTCCCATGTTCGAATGGGCCTCCATCCTTCACGTTCTCTTTCTCGCTTGAGATTTTCCCACCAAAGGGATGCATACTTTTTTAGTTTAATGGCAACCAACTTGACTCGCTTTTCATCAGAATGATCCTTGAATTCAAAGATCCTTTCCACGATGTACAGCCAATCGAGGAATGCATCGTCTTGTGATTATCCGTCATGTTCAGGTACATCCACCCTCACATCACCATCGAGGCTTCTATGGTGAATTCGACGTCTTGAGTAAGCATAGGAGTCGTCGCTAGAATCATCTTCATTGTGGAATGGATTGATGCCTTCATCCTCTTCATCTGCACGGCACCTATCATGCCTTGGTGGATTTTGTCTCTCGAACCATTCAAGGTGTTGTTGAAGCTGCTGTATTGTTCTTCGCATTTTCTCCATCTCGAGATTTTGATTTCTTTCTTCCACCGGTTCATCTTCTTCAACGAGTTGTCTTTGAAGAGCTTGGCTCCTCATTTTTCTTCCACCGTTCTTTGATACCAAAATGATACGGAAATTGATTCGGTAGTATAGGGCTGGGGTGGGAAAAGATAACTCAGACTCAAAACAAGTCTAGGAGAACGCCACTAACAATTCCCACATGTTAGATAAGTCAAAACTCGCCACTCTAGGAATCCACCTAAGAGATAAGAGTTCACAATTCACACAAGAACTGAATTTTCTTATTAAAAAAAAAGGCTCTCTCACCATCAGATCATTCCAGCCTTTTCTAGGACAATTTTTACGTCCCAAAATTAATAAAATTCAGTTACAAACACTCCTATAATTACGTACTTAAAACCAAGAAAACTTCCCCACCATAACTACTCTTAAAACCATCCATATTCCGATAATTACACCCTTTACTTTCAGCCACCAAAATTGAACAAATCCCCATGAATACATCATAAGAACCCAATACCTTAAAAAAAAAAAAAAAAAAAACGCCCCTCTTAAAAACTACCCCAAAAACCCTCCTTGTTTTAAGCATTAGTCTAACAAACTTCTATGTAACTCCAACACAATTAAAACCAACTTGAAAGTGTGGTAAATACCAGAATAAAACTGAAAATAAGCACTCAAAAATCAACAATTAAAGTTGAGCTTGAAAGCCAAGCTTGTGAGCCAAGACTCAAGCCATGAAAGCCATGCACACTTGTCAAAAACGTGTTACTTGAGCTTAAAACATTGCCTTGATCTGCATCAGAAGTGATAGTCAAGAACAATAATCTAATTACTAGCCTCTTCCGATGGTCTATTAATAATACCCTTACTAACCAATTCACTATATTCTTATGTGAATTAAATCAAACAAAGATTCATTACAGTTAATGGTTCTTAATTAACGACTGCATAAATCATACAAGTATATTCCTATCCCATACAATTCATGATATTCAACTGAAAGGCAACACTAAAAACCTTATCTTCCAATTTGGTTAAAAGACAACTAATTAATTGACCAGGTTAACCAGAAGCAATTAACATAAAGTAGAATAACCAACTTGAAATATAGATAAATTGGAATTAAATTCCACAAAAAATTTTTAAAATATTGATCGTAGGGATCCGTTGGAACCCTAAAATAAAAATTTAGTACAATTATTTTAAAATAAATAAGCAAAATATAATTAAAAAAAGGAAAAAAAAAAAAAAAAAAAAAAAAGATCTTACAATCCTAAAATGAAAAGGCCAAACAAAACTATATAAAAAAAAAAAATCCTAATTAAACAACATAAGTGAAATAACTGAAGAGAAATCATTAAGATTTTCTCAATTTAAAACTTGTCCCATTATTAGCCACAAATTTGTAAAAGGTTTTTTTATCCTCAGGCTCATTGTTTAATTTTTTCCTTAAATTATCCAACTTTGCTAAGTTTTTTCATGATCCTAAAATGATAATTTCCATATCTTTTTGAGCAAATGTACTATTGTTGAATTCAATGTTCACTTTGGAACTTTGACCCTCTAAAGATTCCTCAAATGTCAATTCATTAATTTTAGTAATATAAGTGACAGATATCATTTTTTGAGACCTTTTTCCCTCATTTTTTATTAGTCCAAATTGAAATTAACAAAACAAAATTAAAGATTAATAGCAGGGATCTATTGGAACCCTAAAATAAAAACTTAGTTTAAGGATAAATTACTGTCATATGATCCCTGAACTCTTAAAAAAGGTGTTGTTTGATCCTTTAATTTTTTTTTTCTATCAGTCACTCCCTCAACTTTTTAAAATAGTGCAAAGCAGGGTCAATGATATAGTAATTTTATAAGTTTTTATTCTTAGGCATTTTGTTGGTTTTTGAGCATTTTATTAGTGTTTTATTACGTTTATATTGTTTTTGATCCTTTTAATTTTCTTTTTCTGTGTCAATCACTCCCTCAACTTTTTAAAATGGTGCAAAGCAGGGTCAATGATATAGTAATTTTATAAGTTTTTATTCTTAGGTATTTTGTTGGTTTTTGAACATTTTTATAAGTATTTTATTACGTTTATATTGTTTTTGTAGGTAAATTGCAAGAAGGAGCAAAAATAGAATCCTAAAGGGAGTAAAAAGAGGAATTAAAGAAGTAAGAAGCAAGAAGCGGGTTGCAGCACGCCAAATATCCCTTATAGCACGTGCCTCAATTCCCAGCTAGAAGCATCACGGTTGCAAGCTACAGCGCGCCCAACATGCCCTGTAGCGCGCTTCCCAGGGCAGAACCAGCATCGCACCAAACCTGCGCTGCAGCCCGCCTCTAGCCCCACCCAGTCCCCTATTTCAGGCGTACTGCAACGCCCTCTTCATCCGCTGCAACACACCTCCTGAGATGCCCTAGCCGCCATGTGCGGGCTGAGTGGGAAAAAGATCCGTTGCAGCACCTGCACACTTAGATCCCTGAATTTAAGGTAAAAATGAACTATTTTTGAGAGGGTATAATAGGGAAACTTGCTAAGACTTGAGGGCACTTTTTGGAGACCCAAATTTCAAACAAACAAGAGAGAAAACTTCAAGGCTTTTGAGGATTTTTCTTGGAGATTCAAGGAGATTGAAGATTTAGGAGCTTGTTATTGAACTAGTTCTTTTTTCTTCTACTTTCCTCTCTCTTTTTAGCTCTTGAACTTGAATTTACTCTTTAAATCTGTGCTTGAACATGGGTTTGATGTTTGTTTTGAATTTGGTTATGGATTTGAGAACTTTGATGTCTAGCTAAACTTTTAAGCTAAGGGGTATGATGTAGCTTGATGATGATTATGTTTTGATGATTTTAATGTTTGTTGATTGAATCCCATTTTGAATCATTTGTGTTTGTCTGTGCTTTTTCCTAATTTGATTTTTCATTAAATTAGAGTTTTTAGATGTCTGAAATTGGGATTGGGAGAGTTAATTTCATATGTTGAAACTTGGGAAACACAACCCATAGAGATATTAAGTTTGGGAGGCTAATATGAATTGGGTAATCACTAGAGTAGGTTTTGCGTAATGAGTGCTTGATTGATTGAGTTAATATGGATATTAATTTGATTAATTTTGCATATTGTTTTACTCGGCACTTGGGGGAAGGAGTGAAATTAAAATCGGAGCCTACGATTAATGTTTTGAATGAATTTGATTAACAAGCCTTGAATTGGATAAGCATAATCTAGTCAAGTGAAATCAAAACCTCCTAGCCTCACATACCATCGAGTTCCCTTCAATCCATCTCCCCATTTGCTTTTATTTACTTGATTCTTAGTTTAATTTAGTTGCTTAACTTAGTCTATTTTCCATTTTATGCTTGTCCAGATAAAGATGGGATTACAATTGTTGTGGTATTTAGTTAAATTTGGGATAGGGAACAATCCTCGTGGGATGATACTCGCTCACTCACTTTATTACTTGTGCATGACTCGTACACTTGCGAGATTACACGCAACAAGTTTTTGGCACCGTTTTCGGGGATTATAGTTTCTAAATTTTTGCTAATATTGTGACCAAGTATTCCAATTTTAATTTAGGCTTTTTGTTCCTTTAATTACACTAAACTTGATAATTGTTGCCTTGGACAATTTATGCAAAGAGCTCGAAGCTTGGAATTAGTGCCTCTTGATCCGTAAATAGAATGAACTCTTCAGAAGATAATGAAGAGAAAGAAGAAGAAAAGGACTCAAGCTATGGGTGATAGGGAGAATAATAATTATCAACAACGGGCTTTGAGGGACTATTTGAAGCCTGTTGTGATTGACAACTACTCGGGAATTCAGAGGAAAGCTATCAATGCCAACAATTTCGAGTTAAAGTCGGCCCTCATCAATATGGTGCAACAAAATCAATATGGGGGACTGTCACATGAGGACCCGAATGTTCATTTGGGAACTTTTCTAGAGATTTGTGATTCCGTGAAGATGAATGGTGT
Source organism: Ficus carica (assembly GCA_009761775.1). Lineage (NCBI taxonomy): Eukaryota > Viridiplantae > Streptophyta > Magnoliopsida > Rosales > Moraceae > Ficus > Ficus carica. The sequence continues at coordinate 3,412,989 of CM019746.1, forward strand.
TTCGGAGGATGTCATTCATTTGCACTTGTTCCCGTTCTCTCTTAGGGATCGAGCAAGGGGTTGGTTACAATCGGTGCAACCCGGAAGTTTCACCACTTAGGAGGATTTGGCTCAACGGTTCCTCACTAAGATTTTTTCTCCACCGAAGACATCTCAATTGCAGGGAGAATTTGTTCAATTTCGGCAATTGGATTTTGAGCCTCTTTCCGAAGGTGTCCGCAATATAGGTATCAAGATTGGTCTCAAATCAAATTGTTCTACAATAGGTTGAATAGTCAAACAAGGAACATTGTTGATGCGGCGGCTAGTAGTACTTTGTTGTCAAAAACTACCAAGGAAGCTCAACAATTGTTGGAGGAAATGGCGTCCAACAACTCTCAATGGCCTAGCAAGAGGTCCTCAATCAAGAAAGCTGCTGAGATGCACGATGTAGACACATTGGTTTCTCTTGCGGTGCAAGTTTCCACCCTGACTAGTTAAATTTCGGCATTGACTACTAGAAAAGTGTAATAACCGCCATTTTTGATTGATTCATGATTTCCTCATTGAGGAAAAATGAATATTTGTGTGAAATGTCTGATATGATTTTATCAGATATATTTGAGTTCTTATAACATAATAAGACTCAAAACAGCTTGTTTAGCTATGCATGATGCCTTTTAAGGAGAAAGGCAAAATTAGAATTTATGACATTGATCGGTCAAAGTTTGACCAAAAAAGTCAAAGGTATGACTATGACGGTACTGTAGTATATCAAGCAGTATGTGAATTATACTGCGAAAAACCGTCATCATGGATGAAATAGTAAGAATAAGGTTCAAGATCACTTTAGAAAAATTAAGCACAATATTTAGAACAATAATGGTTAAGTAGCTCGAAGTCAGATGAAAAAGTTTACGTAGTCAAAATTTTACGCAGATGAATTCTGGACTGCAGTCCAGTATGACAATACTGTTATAGTTGAAAACAGTATTTGTAATATCTGCATTAGTATGAGAATGGACTGCATTTTAGGAGATAAGCCAAACGAGGCCCTAAAAGCGGGACACCTCATCATGAGATAATTACATAATTTTTGGATTTTTGGGAAATTAGGAAAGAATTGAAAACTTGGCCTCCAAGCTTCCACCAAGTGGCCGGCCACCTCATGGTCCTTTTGGGCTAATATTTTGTTCATAAGGACTTATGTGCAATTTATGAAATAAAAATAAATCAAGAAAGAAAATAATTTTCATCTATAAATAGGTGAAGGGGAGGGGGAGGCTTTTTAGTTCATTTTGTGTAACCTTACCAAAACTCTTGCAAAATTTCTCCTCAACCTTTTCCCCCATAGCAGCCGAAGTCCAAGAAAAAAAAAATTCAATCAAGCTAGAGTGGTCGGATTTTTAGTGAAGGAAAGCTAGAAAAAAATTTTCGGAACCCAAGCTTGAAATTCATCTCCAAGATCTAGAGGTAACCCTCTCAAAACCCTAAGCTTTTTAGTGAGTTTTGAGCAAAGTTTATGTGTATTTCAAGCATTGGCTGTAAGAGCATAAGCTCACCATTTATGTTTATGTTCTAGATAGTTTACCTAGCATGTGCTTGATTTAGGTTTTGTGATCTTGATTTATGATTTTGATGTTTGTTTATGATGTTATGTGCTAAGTATGTAAGGTATGTAGAAATGCCTTGTATATGTTTGTTATATGTCCCCACACACTTAAGAGGTTGTATGGTGTGATTGATTATGTGATTGTGATGAATGATGCAAGTAGGGTTTGTGGAAAACCCTAAAAACCCAAATTGGTGAATTTCACCAAATGGGTTTACGAGAGTGATTGAATGTTTGAGAATGAATGAATGATCGTGAGAACGTTAGATTATACGCTGCATGCTGGATATAGGCTCACGGTTGTGACCGTTTGAGGTAGGGTGTGCGTAATTGTACGTAAGAACAAACCGAAAACCAAAACTGCCAGTTCGGGTGAAAACTGGGCAGTGATCTGGAAACGGTATTTTGAGGCCTTTAGAGGCCGAATTTAAGAAAACTCAAAACTGAGAAGTTGTAGGAAATTGAAAATTATAAGGGGTAACTTAGATAGTTTTTGAAAATAAGGCTCCAAAGGCTTTCATTTTTACAAAACCCGAGCCTGGACCACCCAGACCTATGTACACGGCCAGGCAGGTTCAACAGGGAAAAAGTGTAAGTTAGAGGTAGAACTGGGTTTTGAGCAAAACTCGAAAGTTGTAGGGTTTTTCAAGATCTAAAACTTTTATGAAGAAAACTTTTTCAAACTCCAAACAGATTTTAAAATAAAACTAATTCTTAAAACTGGGCAGGAAATAAGAAATTCCTGCACAGGATTTTCAAAACAGTGCATGCACAGGCAATTCCTGCATATGCACAAATAACTGGAATTATGAGACTGTTTTTTAGCAAACTCTTCTAAACTTAGACAGTTTTACTCAGAACAGTTTTTAAATGGTTAATCAAACCCAGTTTAGTACAATGAATAGTAATCGAAAAGATTACTAAAAATTAGTTGGACCAAGTTATAGTAACCCAATGGGTTACAAACTTTATATGTAAGATTTTGGATCCAAGGTTACTCATGATAACCAAATAGGATACCACTTTAATGATTGGGCCTTAGTAACCCAATAGGCTTTTTAAGTTAAACATAATTTGGGCTTATACTTTAGGTTACTAATAGTAACCTAATAAGATACCAAGTACTATTGGGTTTTGAGCCCAAAGTTCGTTAAGTAATCAAACAGGATACCGTTTGATTATTATTGGGACATGTGCCCTAGGGTTACACTTAGTAACCGAACATGATATTATTAGAGTGTGTGAGGGGGGACATATAACTAGGGATTCCTCATGAATGTCGGTTAGGATACCGACATCTAATATTATGATCAAGAGTAAGATATGATGATTCTTATCTTATGTCTTTATTGATAACAGGTAGTTAACCTGTTGTTGCGATCAATAGGAGCAACAAACTCAGGACGCACATAAGAGGTAAGTACAACTCTGCCTACAGCATAGACGAAAAATGTTTTACTGCTTATGTGATGTTAAGCTTAAGCATGTATGATATAGTGCATATGAATTATGTCTTGATGATGTGATGCATATGATTTATGCCTTGATGATGTAGTACGTATGATTTATGTTTTATCGTTGTGGCATCATGACGCATGCTCACTAAAGATAAATCATTCGGTAAGAATGAGAACCCAGTTTCAAGTAAGGAAACTGTTGTAAAAGACTGTTTTCAAGAAGAAAACTATTTTAAGAACAAGTTAAGGAAAGATTTCAAGTATGATGGCAAGCGAGCTTGCCTTGTGTCGTACCGACCCGTGTTAAGTCTGGTTTGGTCCATGGTTTGAGTTGGATCTGGTTGGCCGCCCCATCCACTCCATGGCAGCGCGCCACGGTACGTATACTTATGTTATGTAAGGGCCCAGGATATGTAAGCATAAGACATCATAATGAAAGCATAATTGGTTCATGCATTGTTCCATTATGAAATGTTTTGCGGGTTAAGAGTTGTACTTGCTGAGCGAAAACTCATGTCTTACGTTTATGCTGTATGTAAACAACCTGTCAGCAATCTTTGATGCAAGGCGGTGGAGCATGGCAAGACTACCTGTGAAATCTTGGGATGGGAACCATTACGCGTTTTATTTTAATTATGTTTGACCGATAACATAAAATGTTGAATGTACTGAAACGAGTTTGGTATTCAGTTCATCCATATATATATGTATGTGTGTACATATTTATACCAGTAAGTATAGTATAAGTAAGTTCTCAAGATTTAAGTTATATATATAAAAAAAAAATTTATTTCGTTTTTTTTTTCACCAAGTAAATAAGTAAGATAAGATAAGTAACTGTAACGGCCACGTTAGGCAGGTCGTTACAAAAAGCATCATCAAGTCAAGAATTGGCAATGGTAGCTAATGCCTCATACACCGGTGATGAAGTTGATGAAGAGCATTGTCAATACGTGAACAATCGGAACTATAACTACCAGTTCAACAATTTGCCTACTCACTACCATTCGGGACTTCACAATCATGAGAACTTCTCTTATGGAAATCCTAGAATTGCTTTACAGCCTCCACCGGGTTTTTAATCAACCAATGGCCAAAGAGAAGTCCTCGTTGGAAGACCTTCTGTGTAGTTTCATTGTGGAGACAAAAGGAAGATTTAATAAGGATGAGGCAAGGCTTGATAACTTAGAGACTCATTGTAGCAACATAGGCACCACTATGATGTCTTTAGAGGTGCAAATTGGCCAACTTGCAAGTTCTCTTAAGGCTCAACAATCGGGAAATTTTTCGAGTGATACAGAAAAGAATCCTAAGGATCATTGTAAAGCCATCACCTTGTGAAGTGGAAAATAGATTGAAGGTTCCAAACCCTGGGAAAACAAGACCAATGAAGAGAAGACTATACAGGAGCCACCAAAGGAGAATGCCAAGCCAAACTCTATTGCCTTTTTGGATAATCCTCCCATTATCACACCTCCATTGCCATACCCCTAAAGATTCCGAAAGAAGAAGCTTGACTCCCAATTTTTTCTTCATATTTTCAAGAAGATTCACATCAACATTCCATTTGCAAATGCTCTTAAGCAAATGCCCAATTATGTGAAGTTCATGAAGGATATCATGTCAAAGAAGCGATGTCTTAAGGATTATGAGACGGTAAAGCTTACAAAGGAGTGTAGTGCCATTCTCTAAAGAAAGTTACTGTAAAATTTGAAGGATCCGGGAAGTTCTACCATTCCATGCACCATTGGTGGCTCTACTTTTGAGAGGGCCTTATGTGATCTTGGAGCAAGCATCAACCTAATGCCTCTTTCGGTGTTTCGGAAGTTGGGAATTAGGAAGTCAAGCCAACCACTATTTCCTTACAAATGGCAGATAGGTCTCTCACTTATCCAAGTGGTATTATTGAGGATGTATTAGTGAAGGTGGACAAGTTCATTTTTCTGGTTGACTTTGTTGTTTTGGATATTGAAGAAGACCGGGAGATTCTTATCATTCTTGGGCAGCCATTCCTTCCTATTGGAAGAGCTTTGATTTATGTGCATAGTGGGAACTTGACGCTTCGGGTTAATGACGAAGAGGACAAGTTCAACATCTACCATACCTTGAAGTTTTTAGAGGAAAGGTCCACTTGCAACTGGATAGAAGTGAAAGATTCTTGTGTGAAGGAGTTTGCTCGAAATGTTGTGCTTAACGACCCGTTAGAGTATTGCTTAGTGAATTTTTCATCAAGGATGGATTTTTGGTGAGGAGCTTTATGCTAATGATGATGGCGTTGTGGACAATGTTCTAGATCTTGAAGCTTTACCTATTGAGGATCCTACGACACAAGTAGATAATCCTGATTTGGTGCCTACTCTTGAAACTTCTATGGGTTCATTGGATGCTTCTAGTTTATCGCATGATGAGTTGGTTTTGAAGCAATTGCCTGAGCATCTCCACTATGCCTTCTTGGGGGACAATTCTATTAATCTGGTGATCATATTGGCATCATTGAGTCCAGAAAAAAGAAGAGAAGTTGCTCTTTGTATTGAGGAATCATAAGTCCGTTTTTGGTTGGTTGATTTCCAACATTAAAGGCATAAGCCCAACAATTTGCATGCATAAGTGTAATAACCAACCTTTTTACAAATTTGTGATTTCCTTTTTAAGGAATCAAAGTTTGCACTATGTATATTTATGTGAAATGTCTGATTTGATTTATCAGAATATATTTGAGTTCTAATAATATTATAAGACTCAATAATAGTTTATTTAGACAAGTATGAGGCCTTTTGATGAAAAAGGCAGAATTATGGATTATGATTTTATTCCGGTCAATGTTTGACCAGGATAATCTAAGATATGATTAAGACAATAATGCAGTATAATAAGCAGTATGGAAATTATAGTGTGAAAAACCGTCATTACAGATGAAGAAGCGAGAATAAGGTACGAGACCACTTTAGAAAAATCTAACGCAATCTTTAGAGCAATAAGGACTAAGTGGCTTCAAGTCCTAAGAAAAACTTACATGCAGTCCAGTTAAATGCAGATAAATTCTGGACTGCAGTCCAGTACAACTGTACTGTTATTAGTTGAAAACAATATTTATAATATCTACATTAGTATGAAAATGGACTGCATATTAGGAGAAAAGGCCAAACGGAGCCATAATGGGAGGACACCTCATCATGGATAAATATGTGAATTTTTGGATTTTTGAAAAATTTGGAAAGAAATAGGTGGATGATGATGAAGAGTTTCCTTGGCCTACAAGGACCCTATCATGGCCGGCCACCTCATTGGAGCAATGAGCAAATATTTTGCTTTTGGGGATCAATATGCAATTATATAAATAAAAATAATTATAGGAAATTCAAGAATTTTCACCTATAAATAGGTGGTTGCATGTGGACCAATTAGTTGCACCTCACAAATTCTAGTTCATCCTCAACTCTCCCTCTCACCCTTAGGAAACGGAGGAAAAAAAAAAAAAAAAAAAAGAGAGAGAGAGAGATAAGGAAGTGGCTGGTTGTGTGGGAAGTGAAGGGAGGAAGAAATTTGCTCAAACTAAAGTGTAGATCCACCCTTCAAGATCTAGAGGTAATCCTTCTAATCCCCTAAGCATCCTATTAAGTTTTGATCATGATTTTAAATGTATTTCAAGCTTGGATGTAAGAGCATAAGCTCACCATTTTATTTTTCATGCAATAGTTTTATATTCTTGGTATGTGCTTGAATTAGGTTTAGATGGTCTTGATTGATAAGTTTAAGCATGCCTTTGATTTTATGCCTTAGAAAGTATGTGGAATTTTTGTATGCCTATCTTGTGTTTGTGATATGTCCTCACATGCTTAAGAAGAAGTATTGTATGAATGATGATGATGGTATTGATGTATGATAAATGAAAGGTTAAAAAACTAACCTAAAAACCCTAATTTGGTAAGACAAATAATGATTACCTATTTAGGTTTTAAGTAAGATGATCACAAGCATGAATGATGAATATGTACGAAACGTGCTGCATGATTGATGTAGGCTCACGGTTTCAACCGTTTGAGGTAGGGTGTGCGAATTTTTACATAAAAACTAATAAAAAACAAAACTGTCAATTTTTGGATCACTTAGGACTGTGATCTGGAAACGTAATTTTGAGGCCTATAGAAGCCGAAACAGGACAAAGTCAAAACTGCAAAGTTGTAAAAAATAGAAAATCCTAGGGGGATCTATGGATGGTTTTTAAAAATAAAGCTCCAAAGGCCTCTATTTTTAACAAAATCCAAGACTGGCCTGCACAGGCAATGTACACGGCTAGAATTTTTCAAAGGAAGAAACAAACAAGTTAAAGATAGATTCAGGTTTTTGATTAAAAAAAAAAACAAAAGTTGTAGGTTTCGATGAGATCTACAACTTTCATGAAGAATTTTTTTTTTCAAATTCAAAACAGATTTTAAAGAAAAACCGGATTTCCAAAACTGTACAGGGTACAGGAAATTCCTGCATAGGATTTTCAAAACAGTGCATGAACAGGAAATTCCTGCACATGCACTGATAACTAAATTTACGGGACTGTTTTCAAAAAACAGTTTTCAGAATTTTACAGTTTTACTATCTTTGATTAAAAATTAATTACAGTTTTATAAAAACAGTTTAAAAAGTGTTAGAATTTTATCAAACAAGGTTTTGTGAAGAAAAGAAATAAATAAATTAGGCCAAGTTATATGGTAACAATAGTAAGACATATAGCAATTGGAAAGGATACCAAAATTTATTGGGCCAAGTTATTTAGTAACCAAATGGGATACTAATTTTATATGTTAGGCTTTGGATCTAAGGTTACTTATAGTAACCAAATAGGATACCACTGTAACATGTTGGGCTTGTGTCTAGGGTTACTTATGGATGTTGGATTGAACACCAACATTGAATGTTATGGTTTATAGTAAGATATGATGATTCTTATCTAACGTCCTTTTTGGAAACAGGAAGGTAACCAGTTGTTGTGACCTGTCCGAACAACAAACCCAGAATCTAACATAACCTGTAAGTACAACTCCGCCTACAACATAGGCAAATTGTTTTATTACTTGCATGTTTTCAAAGCTCATGCATTTATGTATGTGATGCATATGATTTATGCTTTATTTTGTGGCATCATGAAGCATGCTCACTAATGATAATTCATATGGTAAGAATAAGATGAAGTTTCAAGTAAGAAATTGTTTTCAAGAAAGTGTTTTCAAGTATGATGTTAAGTAAGTTTTCTTGTGCCGTACCGACTTGCATTAGGACAGGTTTGGTCCATGGTTTGAGTTGGATTGGGCTGGCCACCCCAACCACTCCATGGCTGTGCGCCACGATACGTACACTTATGTTATATAAGGGCCCAAAAATATGCTAATCTAAGAAAGCATAATAAAGCATAATTGGTACATGTATTATTTTATTATGAAATATTTTGCGGGATAATAGTTGTACTTGCTGAGCGAAAGCTCATGACTTATGTTTATGCTGTAGGTAAGCAGCCTATTTGCAATACTTGATGCAATACGATGGGACATGACAGGGCTAACTGTGAAACTATGGGTTGGAGACTGCTGCGCGTTTTGTAATAAAATATTTCTATTTGTTATTTAGTACAATCTACTATATGTTAAAGTAAGTTTAAAACGTAAATACTCAATTAAGTACGTATATGTATATATGTAAGTACATGGTCGAGTACGGTTACAAGTTGCTTAAAAAAAATATTCCTTATTTCCGCTTGTTAAGTAAGTTAAGTAATTATGTAAGATCAGTATGGTAACGGCCTACATAAAGTGGGTCATTACAGAGTTGGTATCAGAGCGGGTTCCTACCTTTCAGTTTCACAGTCTGCCTGTCGCGTCACAGTCATTGTAAGTTAAAAATATTTTTGCGCATGTATACTTATTATGTAAGTATAATATGGTAGATTTTATGATATAGATCCAAGGCGAATGGACGAGGACCGTGATGCTGCATTTGCAAGAACCCAAAATTACGATAAATCTATGATTTCCTTTGAGACAAGGAAAATTTAAGACTTAATTATGTATGACGATATCAAGCTCATGATCTGAGTTGAATATCAGTATATGTTTGAGTTCTCGGTAATTAGCTACGAGACTCAAAAATAGTTTGCTTAGGCAAATATAGGCCTTTTTGGAAAAAAGGGCAAAATATGAATTTTGACTTTTATTCCGGTCAAAGTTGACCAAGGTTGACTTTAGGTTGATCAATTTTGACCAAGATGATACTGCAATGTAATTTATCGGTATGGACACTATACTACAGAAAACTGTCGTTACGGACAATTAAGCAAGAATAAGAATCAAGTTGACCCTAGAGGAAAATTTAAGCTCATTGTTGAGGACATTAAGGACTAAATGGTTTTAATTCCTAAGAAAAATCCTTTACGCAGTTCAATTTTATGTGGAGGAATTATGGACTGTAGTTTAGTATAATAGTACTGTTTTAGTGAAAAACAGTATTAGTATTATTTAAGTTAGTAAGGAAATGGATTGTATCTCTATATTTAGGGATTTTTGGGAATTAAGTGGACCATTATGTATGAATTAGAAGCCAAGTGGCTCCACTTTAGTCGCCACTTCACAGGGACTAAAATGTAAATATTTTGTCCTTAGGGGCTAAAGTGTAATTTTTGGAAAACTATGATGTAAGTAAGTGATGTAAGCAAGTGATGCAAGCATGATGATGTCATCAAGGTGAGGTAAGCATAGGTTGTTTGGTGAACAAGTTAGCTTGTTGAACAAGCCATCTTTGGCTCACAACCAATGCATGGCCGGCCACCTAGGAGGACCAAAGAGCAAAGATGTTGTTCATTAAGGACTCTCATGCAAATTCAAGAAGAGTTTTGGAGTTAAAAAATAATTATGGAAATTATGAAATTTCCACTATAAATTGGGTTGTAAGTTAACTTCCCAAAAGTTTAGTTCATTCTCAAGTGCTCTTTATTTTCTCTTCTCCCTCTCATTAGAACCAAATTCTATTTTGAGAACAAACCCATAGAGTGGTCAGTTTTGCTTGAGAAGAAAAAAAGAAAAAAAAAGTGAGAAGAAAGGAAGTGAAAGTGATCACCGGATTTTGGTGGAACACCAACCAAGGGTGGCCGAAAAATTGGAGGCCCACCTAGCCAAGGAAGGCCGGCTGTGGTGGAGAGAAAAAGGGCCAAAAGTGATGGCCGGATTCTTGGGTGAAGCTCCAAGGGGTGGCTGAAAATTCGGAAACCCACCAAGCAAGGAGGCTGCCGGTTCTAGTAGGTGGCAAGGGAAGGAAAGGGTGAACCAAATTTAGTTCAAATTTGGTGGTTGATTAAGGTAAAATTTCTTTGGTACCCTAAGCCCTTTAAATTATGTTGCAATTGGAAATTTAAGTGTATTTAAAGCTTGGATTGTAAGAGCATAAGCTCACTTTATTTCCAATGCCTTAGTTTAATAATGTTTATGATTTTATGCTTTAGAATTATGTTCTAAGGGTGTATGCTCACTATATGCTTGTTATATGTCCCTATATGTTTAAGATCGATGTTTGGTTATGTATGAAGAGATTTTACGTTAAAATCGTTGCATGTCTGCTTGTAGGCTCCCGCGGTGGCTGGTTGAGTTAGAATGCGCGAATTAGGACGTAAAATGAATTTAAGTAAGAAAACTGTTAGTTCGGGTAAAACTGGCTAGTTTTCTGGAAATCCAGATTTTAGGCCCTTAGAGGCCGAATTGGATGAAAGTTAAAACTGAAAAGTTGTAGAGAAGGTTTTTTCTAGTAGATCACGTGGACATTTTTCAAAACAAGGCCCCAATGGCCTCTGTTTTTATGAAAAACCGAGCCTGGTCTGCCCAGACCCAGTGTGGTATCAATGTGCACAGCCAGCAGGTTTCGACCTCAAATATGACTAAGTTAATGACAGAACTGGGTTTTGTGTAAAGAACCAAAGTTGTTGTATGTTTCAAGATCTAAAACTTTCATGCAGGAAGTTTTCCCAGATTCTAAGCAGATTTTTAAGAAAAACCATATTTTGCGGGATTGTGCAGGAAATAGGAAGTTCATGCACAGGATTTTCAGAGGACAGTGTAAAAGCAAGAAATCCTTGCACATGCACTGACACTTAAGTTAATAAACTGTTTTTTTTAAAATGTGTTTTCTAAGTCTGACAGTTTTTTTTAACTGTCTTTACTTATAAGTTATGGTTGTATTAAAATACGGTTTGTATATAAATTAATGCAGAGGATAATCTATAGTAACCGGTTAGGATACCGAGTTATCGGGTTGGGCCTTACCCTATGGTTACCGATAATAACCTAATAGGGTGTTACTCTAAAAGTGATAAGGTCTTGGTAAGATAAGTAACCTAACGAGTTACTGTTTATGTCTAGTTGGGTCATGAGCCCTAAGGTTACGGCTAGTAACCGACTGAGTTCTCTTTAGTAGATTTTGGGGGACATATAACTAGGATTACCCATGGTTGTTGGTTGGGATACCAACATTTAATAATTATGATTTATGGTAAGATAGAATGTAAATGATTCTTATCTTACACCCTATTTGGAAACATGAGTATGAACTGTTGTCGTGTCATGTTGGGGCGATATACCAAGAGCGTAGGATGACAGGTAAGTACAACTCCGCCTATAACATGAACAACATGTTTTGTTGCATGACGTGTTTTTTTAGAAATCATGAATTGATTTACATGATTTGTATGTTATGTTGTTTTATGATACGATGCGGTATGTTATGTTTTAGTATGTTATGGTATGTTATGGTATGATGTAGTATGTTATGATGAAGTATGCTATGATACGATGTTTTATGCTATGAATAATGTATGTTATGTTACATGTTTGATATCGTGACATCACGAAGCATGTTCACGGATATTAAATCACATGGTAAGAATAAGTTTTTAAGATATGAGATAAGACAAGTTAAGATTGTTGTGTCGTACTGACTTGCCACAAGGGCGGGTTTAAACGGTATGTTCCATGGTTTGAGTTGGATTGGACTGGCTGCCTCAACTACTCCATGTTAAACGGTTTGTTTCATGGTTTGAGTTGGTACGGACTGGCTGCCTTCAATCACTCCATGGTTATGGACCACAGTACGTGCACGCATGATATGTAAAAAAAAAAAAACTAAGTTAAAATATGGAACCATAATTGATTCATAAAAAATCATAATCGGTTCATGCATCTTGCACTTATATATGCATTGCAGATTGAATATTGTACTTACTGGGCATAGCTCATTACTTACGTTCATGCTGTAAGTAAGCAACCTAACGACAATACTTGATGAAAGACTGTGGATAGGGCGCTGCGGGCTGTGAAATGTGGGATGGACACCGCCATGGGTTTTGAAAAATTATGTTTATGTTATGTATGTTTATGTTATGTTATGATGGTATGGATAAGGAAAAGTTTAAGTATGTATGACAAGTGAGTTACCTCGTGTTGTACCGATCCGCATTAGGTCGGGTCTGGTCCACGGATTAAGTATGATAGCTTTCGATAAGATGTGAAAGCTCGGTACTCGAGTGAGTACATATGAATAAGTTAAGTTTTATGTATGAGAATAAGTTTAAGTTATGTTTATTTTAAGTTTAAGGTTTTATGTTCTATGTATGAAAAAAAAAATTAAATTTACTCTAGATTATGGGGTAAGTTTAAGATAAGTAAGCTAAGTAAGTCAAGTAACGGCCCACATTCGCGTGGTCGGTCTTACGTGGATGGTGGGGGCGTTACAGAGAATGGTATCAGAGCGAAGATTTCCTACCATCCAGTTTCACAGTTCTGCCGCCAGTGTCACGGTTTTGTAAATTTGTTTTCTTACTCTGTTTTATGTATGTTAATTACGAGAGGTTATAAGATTACTATGATAAAGACATGTACCTGGTGTTAAACCCGGTTGGATTAAAGAGGACCGCAAGGTTTCGTTGGCATTCCGAGGAATGGAGGAGGAGCTCCGCATATTCGACAGGACCCAAAGAGTCGTTGCACGATATGGAGATCCTTTTTAGATTATGTGTTGCAGGGACGTATCTTCAGGTTATGTTTGTCAGAGACGAGGAGGCTCGAGCATGGTGCCTTGGCATGGAGGACTTGAGAGGATGTTCCTAAATGTTATTTTTATGACACTTAGGACCGCCTATGTTATGTATTGTTACGATATCGAGATATACTAGTATATGTATATAAGATGATACGTCAGCTATATTGCAGTTTGGTACGCTTATCCAAATGATTCTAGGGATTAGTACTACCAATGGATCAGAGTTGCGCAACGAAAGCGTGGTGGATAAGCTAAGCTTACGATATGATATGATATGATGAGATCGTAATGAATCTCTAGTATGACAAGCTGATAAGTTACGATATTTTCATGATATGATATGTTAAGTTATGAACGAAAGAATGGGTGTTAGAAATGCCAGGAATTAGAACTAGAAACTAGAAGATGGTTCGTCGCAGGTATGACCGAACCAAAATTTCGTAAGAGCCTAATCTTGCAACTGTAGTGCCTAAGTTACAACGATAATTGCTAGAGCAGCAATAAGAAATAGATTGATGCTATAGAATGTAAGTTTCATGTTTATGGAAATTATGCCCCAGTAAGAATAATAGTAGATATGGGAAAAAAATGTTTGGTAGTGCCTTGACACGGCGGTATCATCAAGGTAATGCGCAAACAATAAGTTGGATATGGCCAATAAGAATTTAGTAGATTACGATGATGATTATGAGTTTGATGATGAAATTGATGTTACGATCCCCTGGTAAGGGATATTATGTAATGATGGGAAGTTTTAGATATCCCTAAGAATTACGAATATGCAATTGTGCTATGAAAGAAAAATTTGAAGCAATGAGAGAAGCTTCTACTATCCAGGAAGTAGTTGGATGTTTTAAGTATACCTTTTAATGCATCACTCGAACGGTATTATGTTATAAAAATAAAGTATGTTTTCATATATACCAATTATTATGGTTTTCCATTATTAACTTTGAAAAGATTCAAAGATAATATTTTTATAAGAGATGCTCAAACTACGATCTCATGTTAATAGAACCCCTTCATGTTAAGTAAGACGGCTAAATCCTTGAGGAAGCAAGTTCCAAGATAGGGACCTTAGGCCAAATCCTTGAGGGATGAGTTCTGAGAAAGGGACGAGTTCCAAGATGGGGGCCATTAAGAAAAGCAAATGGTTCTAGTAGCATAGGATCAAGTTTTGAGAAGACAACTATGTTCAAAAAGAGTATTGAATATATGATACGATATGTTTTCCAAGTATGGAAAAAAATTATATGATATGCTTTTCAAGTATTAAAAAGTTATATATGATATGATATGTTTTTCAAATATGGCAAGTTATATGATATACTTACTCAGCTTTTTACGCATATAGTTCTTGTGATACAGTGATTACGCCCAAATGTGTACAAAAACAAGCGGTCGATTGCAGCACAATTAGGACGGTCGATCCCACGATGAGGTGATAAAAACAAACAAGAAAAGATTAGTGGAACAGAAGCGTCAGAGAAATAAGTAAATAAAGAGAGAAGAAAAAGAAATATTTTGTGATTTTGAAACAAATTTAAAGACAACGTAATTTAAAATGGAGAAAAAATTCAATAATCAAAATGGTAAGACATCGAGAATCCCCTATATGTTTTGTTGACCTATTTGGATTTTGATTCATAAAATAACTCAATTGAAAGTTTCACTTCCCAAACAATCAATCGGAAAATAAAGATTTGAAGAACTTGTGAATTAGAATGTATTTGAGTAAATAAAATTCTTACGTGAAGAACTAACAAAAATTATCTTATAAGAAATCCAAAAGCGACAATATACTATAAGCAATATTGCAGTAAAGGACTACTTATAAAATAATGCTATCAATATACTCTATCGTGCAACAATTACATAAAAAGAGCTTGACTAAATTTATATAAAAGTTGACAACAAAATATATTGATGTGAAAGAGAAATAAGATAGAAGAAAAATTATTTACTCAAATGTATGAACATTACAAACCATTGGAGAATTAAAACCCAAATAAGTTCACTACACATATAAGATCATCTCTAGTCTCACCCAAGAACTCTAGCCTAACTTGCAATTCATCTCACAAAATTCTAACAAGAAAACATGAGATGAAAATACAAGGAGAATAAAATCACACTTCAAACTCAGCAAACAAAAATGGTGATTCCAAAAGAAAACAACCAAAAAAAAAAAACGTCTAAGCTTGCTGCAAAAGCTTGCTTTTATAGGCTGAGATATCCAGTGGTGATGGAGAGATTTTGGCCCACAAAATCAGTCTCCACGGATTGGCTACCGGCTGGATACACGCTAGATAATTAGCTGATAAAGGGCTGGGATTACGGGCCTGAGAAGCACAGCCCAGAAGTCACGCGGGCTGGGGTGGCAGCTGGATTCGCGGGCCTGAGCTGGTGCATGTGGAGAACAGGCTGGTAGCTGGATTTGCGGGCCTGAGCTGCGATCTGGGGTTGACTGCTTCACGTGGGATGGGCTGGAGTCACGGCCCGAAACTTGCGCTGGGCCAGCTGGAGGAGGAGCTGGGCTAGCAGCTGAAGAGAATTTCTCGCGGGCTTGGATCACGCGGGCCTGACTGGCAGCTGGGGCTGGAGTTAAGGGCTGGTTTCACGTGGGCTGGAGTGGTGCGCGCAGGGTTGAGCCACAGCTGGCTATACCTGCGGAAGAAAGGAGAGGAAAAGAAAGGAAAATAAAATAAAATTAATCAAAATAAATAAAATACTAAATACTTTTAAAATAAAATATTATGAATTAAAATTATGGAAATACACATTTAAAACATAAATTATCTAATAAATTATATGAACAAAAATGTGATTTTGTGCATTTATCACAACCCCCAACCAGCTTATTGCTAGTCTCTAGCAATTCAAGCGTAAGAAAAATCAAGTCAAGCTGAAAATTCAAATCGAAACCTGCAAAATCATCTAAGCGCTCAAACAAAATATCAGCAAGAAATCAGAAAATGCTATCAAAACTACTTCAGTCATTACTCCAGAGTTGTGTGTGTGTGCACCAAACCATATCCTTCTTACCACAGTCCGTAACACAAATAGCATCGAAAAATTCACCAAGAAAAAGTCTCAACTCCATTATCTCACGGGTGTTGGAATTATTTTAGTGCAAAGGGTTTTACTCATGGAGTTGGAAATGAATCGGTCAACGCTCAAATGAGAGATGCAATTTAAGGATAAGCTAATAAACAACCATTGATCAAATGATAGGCCAATCAAATATTCGGAACGTTGCACTATTTACCATAAACCAGCTTTTGGGACTTCATTCGGATCAAATAGAAAATTACATAAACAAAGAGCCGTAAAATACAAACAAATAAATATACAACACTTTTTTTTTTTTTTAACAAGAGACATTACACTTAATAGAACAAATGTAGTAAGGGATTCTTTTGACTGCTATGCAGCACCAGATAAGATTATAACTGAACTACAAGAATATTGATGATGAAATGAATGCTCTTGCTCTTTTTTTTTTTTTTTTTTTTTTTTTTTTTTTTTGAACAATACAAAAGAATAAGGCTCTATTACAAAAGATCAATTCTATCTAATCAAAAATCATCCCTCAAGCAAAAGTACAAGTTAAGTAGTGGCGTTCCAAATAGTGATTTTACCAACTCAAAAGATCAATAAAAGTTCAAAAAGCTGTTTGCTCAACTTTCACAACTCACAAAAATTGAAACACTTGAACTCGAGAATTTTTTTCTCAACTAAATGTGTTAACAACCATCTTACCACAAGGTTTAGTATGTGCACAAAAGAAACTTTGGAAACCATTTCTTAATAGTCAAGATAACAAAAGCTGACTCAAACTAAACATTTTGAGATCACACTTAGGTAATTTTGCAAAAATTTTGATCCAAATTCCAAAATGACAAAAATTAAACTTACACATGAATATGCTCACCACCCCCAACCAAAAATCAGACAGTGTCCTCAATGTCTAATAATATGTACAAATGTGGGGAAAAAAAGGAAGGAGAACACCTGGATGATGACGGTGGGAACATAGATGGGCTACCTGATCTGAAGCTCCAAAACACACAAAGAAATCACATAATAACAAACTGAAAATAAATCACACAAAACACACGAAAACAAAAATATGATACAAGAAGGCTTGGAAGCAAACTACTCATAAACCGGGGCCTCAAGAATGGTTTCTTCAGCCCCGCTCACTCGTTCAATGTAATGCTTCAGTCTCTGACCATTGACTCTGAAAATTCTCCCATCGCTTGGGTCCTTGACCTCGACAGCACCGTTGGGAAAGACTTGTTTTACCACAAATGGACCAGTCCACCGCGACCTCAACTTACCTGGGTGGAGATGCAGACGGGAGTCATAAAGATACACCCTCTGATTTGGCTCGAAGTTCTTCCTCAAAATCTGCTTGTCATGAGCCACCTTCATTCTAGCCTTGTAAATCTTGGAGTTATTATATGCATCATCTCTCAACTCCTCAATTTCCGACAGCTGGAGCTTGCGATGTATTCCTGCAGCACTGAGATCAAAGTTAAGGGCTTTGATAGCCCAATAAGCCTTATGTTCAAGCTCTACAAGTAAATGACAGGTTTTTCCAAAGACAAACCGATAAGGAGACATTCCAAGGGTGGTTTTGTAAGCAGTGCGATATGCCCAAAGTGCATCAGAAAGGCGTAAAGACCAATCTTTGCGATCAGGGTTTACCGTCTTCTCCAAGATTTGCTTAATCTCCCGGTTTGCTAGCTCAGCTTGGCCGTTCGTTTGTGGGTGATAAGCGGTTGAAACTTTGTGGATCACCCCGTATTTGCGCATCAAGGCCTCGAAAGAACGATTGCAGAAATGTGTGCCTTGATCACTGATGATAGCGCGAGGTGTACCAAACCGAGATAACACATTCTCTTTCAAGAACTTCACAACTATTGCATTATCATTGGTTTGACACGGCACGGCTTCTACCCATTTAGAAACGTAATCCACAGCGAGAAGAATGTAAAGGTAACCAAAAGAAGATGGAAACGGTCCCATAAAATCTATCCCCCAACAATCAAATATCTCTATCACAATAATTGGGTTCAAGGGCATCATATGGCGACGGGACAAAGCACCTAACTTTTGGCACCTAGGACAAGAGCGACAAAACTCATTAGTGTCTTTAAACAAAGTGGGCCAATAAAGACCACACTGCAAGATTTTTGTAGCAGTCTTCTTCACGGAGAAGTGACCACCACATGCATCATTATGACAAAAGTTCAGAACACTATGAATCTCGTCATCGGGAATGCATCGCCTCAGGATTTGGTCAGGGTAGTACTTGAACAGGTATGGATCGTCCCAATAGAAATTACGCACCTCAACCAAAAATTTACGCTTATCTTGAGCACTCCAATCAGCAGGAAGTTCGCCGGTCACCAAATAATTGACGATGTGAGCGTACCATGGTATCTTGGTGATAGCGAACAGATGTTCATCAGGGAAATTGTCTCGGTTGGCAGGACCGTCGGCGGGGTCACTAAATTCGAGTCGAGATAGGTGGTCCGCCACAACATTTTCGACTCCTTTCTTGTCCTTGATGGTGATGTCAAATTCCTGCAACAAGAGGATCCACCTAATCAATCGCGCCTTGGCATCCTTTTTGGAAAGGAGATACTTAAGGGCTGCATGATCTGTGAAGATTGTGATGGGTGAACCAATCAGATATGCACGGAACTTGTCAAGTGCAAACACAACAGCGAGCAACTCTTTCTCAGTGGTTGAGTAGTTCAATTGAGCACTATTCAGAGTGCGGCTTGCATAATACACTACAAAGGACTTTCCTTCTCTTCTTTGACCAAGGACTGCCCCAACAGCATGGTTACTTGCGTCACACATAATCTCGAAAGGTAAGCTCCAATCCGGTGACTGAATGATGGGGGCAGAAGTCAACTTCACCACAAGCGTTCAGAAAGCATCCTCACACTCTTGTGTCCACTCAAAAACGGCATCTTTGGCTAGGAGATTACATAACGGACGAGAAATCGCAGAAAAGTTCTGTATGAACCTCCTATAAAAACCAGCATGCCCGAGAAATGACCGAACTTCTTTCACTGACTTGGGGGTGGGCAATTTAGAGATAAGTTCAATCTTAGACTGATCGACCTCAATCCCTTTCTCAGAAACAACATGCCCCAAGACTATACCAGATGGTACCATGAAATGGCACTTCTCCCAGTTGAGCACGAGACCTTTCTGTTCACATCTTGTCAGAACAGCTTCCAAGTTGAGAAGGCACGAATCAAAGGAGTCGCCGAAGACGGTCAAGTAATCCATGAATACTTCCATATATTTCTCGACCATGTCGCTGAAAATGCTCATCATGCATCTCTGAAAGGTGGCCGGCACATTACACAATCCGAATGGCATACGCCGGAAGGCATAAGTACCAAAAGAACAGGTAAAAGTAGTCTTATCTTGATCCTCTAATGCAATCTCGATCTGATAATAACCTGAGTAGCCATCAAGAAAGCAGTAGAAAGGATGACCAGCCACGCGTTCTAGGATTTGGTCGATGAACGGAAGCGGAAAATGATCTTTGCGGGTGACGGCGTTCAGCTTTCGGTAGTCGATACACATGCGCCAACCCGTAACAGTCCTTGTGGGGACCAGAGCCCCTTTCTCGTTCTCCACCACTGTCACCCCCGATTTCTTGGGCACTACCTGAGTTGGACTGACCCACTTGCTATCAGCGATTGGATAGATGATACCTGCATCCAAAAGCTTTAAGACCTCATTCTTCACAACTTCTTTCATTGTTGGGTTCAGTCTCCTTTGGGGGTCCCTTCGTGGAATAGCCCCGTCTTCTAATTTGATGTGATGGGAGCAAATTAAGGGGCTAATACCCTTAATGTCAGCAATCGTCCAACCTAACGCAGCCTTGTGCTCTCGCAGCATGTCGACTAACCGCTGCTCTTGTGATGCGTCAAGTTTAGATGAAATGATAACAGGAAAGGTATCACCAGCTCCCAGGAAGACATGTTTCAGACCCTCAGGCAATTGCGCCAGCTTAAGTATTGGGATCTCTTCGGTGGATGGTTTTGGCTTTTCTTTCTCTCGAGGAAGCTCTTCGAAACGTGGTTGCCAAAACTTAGTTCCTCTGCCTTGTGAATCTTTATAGATGGTAGCGTTGTTGGCCAACTCACAAGGACCGGATCTCTCAGAGTCAGAATTGTGGAGGAGATCATCAAGATTATCGGAATCACTTTGCAGTTGAATCTCCTCCGAAACGAGTGTGTCGATCAGAAATGTTTGGTGACACTCGTCATCATCGTGTGGCTGCTTCGCAATGTGGAAAACATTTACCTCCAAGGTCATGTTCCCTTAAGATATTTTCATGAGACCATTCCTACAGTTGATCAAAGCATTGGCTGTAGCAAGGAAAGGTCTACCGAGGATGATGGGAATCTTAGACTCCATGCTCACCACAGATTGGGTATCTAGGACAAGGAAATCAACGGGATAATAAAATTTCTCAACTTGAACCAGAACATCCTCAACTATACCCCGAGGCTTCTTGATCGAACGATCGGCCAGTTGCAAAATCACAGATGTGGGCTTAATCTCTCCTAGACCAAGTTGCGAGTAGATAGAGTAAGGCATGAGATTGACACTCGCTCCAAGGTCGAGCAAAGCTTGGCCGAATTCCTGAGTCCCAATTTGGCATGAGATGGTGGGACAACCAGGATCTTTGTACTTGGGCGGCGCCTTCTGCTCGATCACCGCACTCACTTGTTCAGTCAAGAAGGCGGTCTTCTTAACGTGGTGCTTCCTTTTGACGGTGCACAGATCCTTGATGACTTTGGCATAAGCCGGCACTTGTTTGATCACATGAAGCAAAGGAAGATTAATCTTCACTTGAGTCAAATGCTCTAGGATCTCACTTTGACTGTCCAGAACTTTCCCAGCAGATCGCAGAGCTTGGGGGAAAGGCACCTTTACTGGAAGTTCAGTTGGTTCATCTTTCTTGGGGGCGACTTCTCGACTACTTGAAGTGACAGTAGTTCTTGATGGTTCATCCAAACTCTTGCCACTACGAGTGGTGATGGCATTGACCTCCTTGATGTTTCGCCCTTCAGAGTTGAAGGTTTGTGCCATGTGTTGCCCCGTGAGGTTGGATTGGGCTTGGGAAGGAAACTTGCCTCGTTCTTGAACAGCCAAGGCACCAGTCAGTTTTGTGATCTGGCTCTTCATCTCTTTACTTTCTTCCACCATTTGCGTGAAAAGTGATTCGAACTTTTGGTTCATCCTAGTCTGTGCCTCCATGAAAGAATGCAAGGTATTCTCGAGAGAATTCCTCGGCGGTTGTGCATGATACTGAGGTGCAGAATTTGCCTTTGGTGGTTGTGGCTGTTGCTCCGTTCTCCACTGTCCACCTGATGGTTGAGTTTGATTGGAATCTCTCCAACTGAAGTTCGGATGGTTCCTCCAGCCAGGATTGTATGTGTTAGAGAAAGGCTTGTTGTATGCCCCTTAGGCATTACATTGCTCCTCGTAACTCCCTCTCATTTCACTATAAACAAGGCAATCCTTAGCTAAATGTTCCACCCCTCCACAAACGAAGCATGGCTCTTGTGACTCTGCCCTTGCGACGATGTGGATTCGTCTTCCTTCCTTGGTTTTGAGGGCCTCAATCTGTCGTGTCAAAGACTCGATTTGGGCCTTGAGGTTATCCTCTTCCCTTAGTTGGTAGACTCCAGCAGGTCGGGAACGACTAGTGCTGTCAGTAGCACTTGGTCCAGTCCATGTGTGGGCTTTCTCGGCTAGCTCGTTGAGATACTGGAAAGCCTCTTCGGGATCCTTCTGGAGAAACTCACCATTGCACATCATCTCCACAAATTGACGCTCTCGGATTATGAGTCCTTCGTAGAAATAACTGACGAGGCGCCAACTCTCGTAATCATGGTGGGGACATTGATTCAACAGATCTTTAAACCGCTCCCAGACTTGATAGAGGGTTTCATTGTCCTTCTGAGTAAAGGTCGAGATCTGTCGTTTAAGACCATTAGTCTTATGGTGTAGGAAATACTTGTTGAAGAATGCAGTTGTCATCTCTTCCCATGTTACAATAGACCTGGTTCGCAAAGAATACAGCCAGCTTTTGGCTTTGTCCTTCAGAGAGAAAGGGAAAAATTTTAATCGCACAGAATCTGCAGCATCAGCTCGGTTGTGGAAAGTGGCCACCACCTCGTCAAACTCCCGAATGTGCACGTACGAATTTTCGCTTTCTAACCCATGAAAGGTTGGCAAAAGTTGAATCATTCCCGGCTTGAAATCCAAATTCGGAAAATTAGGTGGAAACATTATGCATGATGGTGTGGCCGTACGCGTAGGGTGAAGGTAGTCGTTCAACGTCTTTTGTTGGACCTCCTCGTTTTGAGCCATCGCAAAAGGATTTGGAATTGCTAAAGCGTTTGGAGATGGAGGAAGGCTAGACGTAGAAGAAGAAACTTCACTAGGGTCTTCAGATCTTCTTGCGAATCTCCCTAGTTCGTTTCTATAACGATTCATTCACCTTAAGCGTTTTTTTTTTTTTTTTTTTTTTTTTTTTTTTTTTAACAAAGAAAACTTTTACAAAAACAACAATATGTAAAACCGCGAATCACAATCCCTAAGAATGCTCCCAGGAAAGATTGGTGGGGCGAGGCCTCCTTAAAAACCAATCTCCTAGACAGAACTCTCTTAGTTCGTACTTTCCAACTTTTCCACACAATTGCTTGGAAAATTTATTAAATTTTATGGCATATTTTATGAAATGTTAGATGTTAGATATTAGTATCCTAAGTTAATGCTATACTAAAACCTAAGGTTATACAAATTATGAGTCCTAATTTATTAACACTAAATCAGTAACCAAAACAGTTAAAACCTAAAAAAAAAAATAGTACAAAGACTTAAAACAAGCTATAAAATGGAAATTAAATGAAAATTAACAAAAACAAAAACAGAAGGAAGGAAAAAAAAATAAAAATAAAAATAAATCAAAAGACTAGCAAATTGATTAAAAAAAAATTTACTACGAAACTAATTAGCATTAATAATAATAATAAGAATAATAATAATAATAATAGGCGGAAACAAATGAACAGCAAATTTTTTTTTAAATTAATCGGAAGAAAAAAAAATGAAAAATATATATATATATAAATATATGAAATCAATAAATTAAAATAACTGACAAATGGTCAAAAAAAATTAAATTAAATTAAATAATAATTATAATAATGGAATTACAAAAATGGAAACTAATAACAATAGTAAAGGAAAAAACAGACCTCAAGAAAATTTACTACAAAGAAAATCAAAACTGACAAATGGACAAAATTAAAGTAACAATACTACAAAAACTAACTAACGTGCTAGAAAAAAAATAAAGAAGAATAAAATATATATATAAATAGATAGATAAAAGTAATTAAATATATATATGTATACACACACACTAAGAGGATCTAACCTATAAAGAGAAACCTCACAAATGCAATCTAACTAATAACCAAAAGAATCGGTGAACTATACAAACTTAAACACAATTTTTTTTTTAAACGTAAAAATAATAAAGAAAATAAAAATAAAATAAAATAAAATAAAATTACTTACCTCTTGGCAAAATATCTACTGATCAATCTTGCTTCTTGACACCTCCCCGGCAACGGCGCCAAAATTTGATTACGCCCAAATGTGTACAAAAACAAGCGGTCGATTGCAGCACAATTAGGACGGTCGATCCCACGAGGAGGTGATAAAAACAAACAAGAAAAGATTAGTGGAATAGAAGCGTCAGAGAAATAAGTAAATAAAGAGATAAGAAAAAGAAATATTTTTGTGATTTTGAAACAAATTTAAAGACAACGTAATTTAAAATAGAGAAAAAATTCAATAATCAAAATGGTAAGACATCGAGAATCCCCTATATGTTTCGTTTACCTATTTGGATATTGATTCATAAAATATCTCAATTGAAAGTTTCACTTCTCAAACAATCAATCGGAAAATAAAGATTTGAAGAACTTGTGAATTAGAATGTATTTGAGTAAATAAAATTCTTACGTGAAGAACTAACAAAAATTATCTTATAAGAAATCCAAAAGCGACAATATACTATAAGCAATATTGCAGTAAAGGACTACTTATAAAATAATGCTATCAATATACTCTATCGTGCAACAATTACATAAAAAGAGCTTGACTAAATTTATATAAAAGTTGACAACAAAATATATTGATGTGAAAGAGAAATAAGATAGAAGAAAAATTATTTACTCAAATGTATGAACATTACAAACCATTGGAGAATTAAAACCCAAATAAGTTCACTACACATATAAGATCATCTCTAGTCTCACCCAAGAACTCTAGCCTAACTTGCAATTCATCTCACAAAATTCTAACAAGAAAACATGAGATGAAAATACAAGGAGAATAAAATCACACTTCAAACTCAGCAAACAAAAATGGTGATTCCAAAAGAAAACAACCAAAAAAAAAAAAAACGTCTAAGCTTGCTGCAAAAGCTTGCTTTTATAGGCTGAGATATCCAGTGGTGATGGAGAGATTTTGGCCCACAAAATCAGTCTCCACGGATTGGCTACCGGCTAGATACACGCTAGATAATTAGCTGATAAAGGGTTGGGATTGCGGGCCTGAGAAGCACAGCCCAGAAGTCACGCGGGCTGGGGTGGCAGCTGGATTCGTGGGCCTGAGCTGGTGCATGTGGAGAACAGGCTGGTAGCTGGATTTGCGGGCCTGAGCTGCGATCTGGGGTTGACTGCTTCACGTGGGATGGGCTGGAGTCACGGCCCGACACTTGCGCTGGGCCAGCTGGTGGAGGAACTGGGCTGGCAGCTGAAGAGAATTTCTCGTGGGCTTGGATCACGCGGGCCTGACTGGCAGCTGGGGCTGGAGTTAAGGGCTGGTTTCACGTGGGCTGGAGTGGTGCGCGCAGGGTTGAGCCACAGCTGGCGATACCTGCGGAAGAAAGGAGAGGAAAAGAAAGGAAAATAAAATAAAATTAATCAAAATAAATAAAATATTAAATACTTTTAAAATAAAATATTATGAATTAAAATTATGGAAATACACATTTAAAACATAAATTATCTAATAAATTATATGAACAAAAATGTGATTTTGTGCATTTATCATGCAGTATGAAAGGAAAGTATGTAATATGATAAGTATGTTAAGTAAGAAATGAAGTATGAATGTATGAAAGTATGTATGATAAGCATGAAAGTATGTATGATAAGTATGAAAGTATGAATTATGATAACATGAAAGTAAGATTATGGTTCTGTATAAGAGATATGATCCCATTAAAATATTAAAATGGGAACATGAACGAATCGTTATGGATTTGTGGTGGATTTTAAGAAAAGTCACCTAGAAGTATCCGAATTTTCGAGGACGAAATTTTTTTTAAGCAGTGTAGAATGTAAGAACTCAAAATTACGATAAATCTATGATTTCCTTTGAGACAAGGAAAATTTAAGACTTTATTATGTATGACGATATGAAGCTCATGATCTGAGTTGAATATCAGTATATGTTTGAGTTCTCGGTAATTAGCAACGAGACTCAAAATAGTTTGCTTAGGCAAATATAGGCCTTTTTGGGAAAAAGGGCAAAATATGAATTTTGACTTTTATTCCGGTCAAAGTTGACCAAGATTGACTTTAGGTTGATCAAGTTTGACCAAGATGATACTGCAGTGTAATTTATCGGTATGGAAACTATACTACAGAAAACTATCGTTACGAACGATTATGCAAGAATAAGGTTCAAGATGACCCTAGAGGAAAATTTAAGCTCATTGTTGAGGACATGAAGGACTAAATGGTTTTAAGTCCTAAGAAAAATCCTTTACGCAGTCCAATTTTATGTTGAGGAACTTTGGACTTTAGTCCAGTATAATATTACTGTTTTAGTGAAAAACAGTATTAGTATTATTTAAGTTAGTAAGGAAATGGATTGTATCTCTATATTTAGGGATTTTTGGGAATTAAGTGGACCATTATGTATGAATTAGAAGCCAAGTGGCTCCACTTTAGTCGCCACCTCACAGGGACTAAAATGTTAATATTTTGTCCTTAGAGGCTAAAATGTAATTTTTGAAAAAATATGATGTAAGCAAGTGATGTAAGCAAGTGATGCAAGCATGATGATGTCATCAAGGTGAGGTAAGCATAGGTTGCTTGGTGAACAAGTTAGCATGTTGAACAAGCCATCTTTGGCTCACAACCAATGCATGGCCGGCCACCTAGGAGGACCAAAGAGCAAAGGTGTTGTTCATTAAGGACTCTCATGCAAATTCAAGAAGAGTTTTGGAGTTAAAAAATAATTATGGAAATTAGGAAATTTCCACTATAAATTGGGTTGTAAGTTAACTTCCCAAAAGTTTAGTTCATTCTCAGGTGCTCTTTCTTTTTTCTTCTCCCTCCTATTAGAACCGAATTCTATTTTGAGAACAAACCCATAGAGTGGTCAGTTTTGCTTGAGAAGAAAGAAAGAAAAAGAAAAAAAAAAAAAAAAAGAGAGAAGAAAGGAAGTGAAAGTGATCACCGGATTTTGGTGGAACACCAACCAAGGGTGGCCGAAAATTGGAGACCCACCTAGCCAAGGAAGGCCGGCTGTGGTGGAGAGAAAAAGGGCCAAAAGTGATGGCCGGATTCTTGGGTGAAGCTCCAAGGGGTGGCTGAAAATTCGGAAACCCACCAAGCAAGGAGGCTGCCGGTTCTAGTAGGTGGCAAGGGAAGGAAAGGGTGAACTAAATTTAGTTCAAATTTGGTGGTTGATTAAGGTAAAATTTCTTTGGTACCCTAAGCCCTTTAAATTATGTTGCAATTGGAAATTTAAGTGTATTTAAAGCTTGGATTGTAAGAGCATAAGCTCACTTTATTTCCAATGCCTTAGTTTAGAAATGTTTATGATTTTATGCTTTAGAATTATGTGCTAAGGCTCATTATATGCTTGTTATATGTCCCAATATGTTTAAGATTGATGTATGGTTATGTATGAAGAGATTTTACGTTAAAAATGCTGCATGTCTGCTTATAGGCTCCCGCGGTGGCTGGTTGAGTTAGAATGCGCGAATTAGGACGTAAAATGAATTTAAGTAAGAAAACTGCCAGTTCGAGTAAAACTGGCTAGTTTTTTGGAAATCAGGATTTTAGGCCCTTAGAGGCCGAATTTGATGAAAGTTAAGACTGAAAAGTTATAGAAAAGGGTTTTTCCTAGTGGACAACATGGACAGTTTTGAAAAATAAGGCTCCAATGGCCTCTGTTTTTATGAAAAACCAAGCCTGGTCTGCCCAGACCCAGTGTGATATCAATGTGCACGGCCAGCAGGTTTCAACCTCAAATATGACTAAGTTAATGACAAAACTGGGTTTTGTGTAAAGAACCAAAGTTGTTGTATGTTTCAAGATCTAAAACTTTCATGAAGGAAGTTTTCCCAGATTCTAAGCAGATTTTTAAAAAAAAACCTGATTTTCCGGGACTGTGCAGGAAATAGGAAGTTCATGCACAGGATTTTCAGAGGACTGTGTAAAAACAAGAAATCCTTGCACATGCACTGACACTTAAGTTAAGAAACTGTTTTTTTTAGAATGTGTTTTCTAAGTCTGACAGTTTTTTTTAATGTCTTTACTTATAAATTATGGTTGTATTAAAATACGGTTTGTATATAAATTAATGCAGAGGATAACCTATAGTAACCGGTTAGGATACCGAGTTATCGGGTTGGGCCTTACCCTATGGTTACCGATAATAACCTAATAGGGTGTTACTCTAAAAGTGATAAGGCCTTGGTAAGATAAGTAACCTAACGAGTTACTATTTATGTCTAGTTGGGCCATGAGCCCTAAGGTTACGGCTAGTAACCGACTGAGTTCTCTTTAGTAGATTTTGGGGGACATATAACTAGGATTACCCATGGTTGTTGGTTGGGATACCAACATTTAATAATTATGATTTATGGTAAGATAGAATGTAAATGATTCTTATCTTACACCCTGTTTGGAAACAGGAGTATGAACTATTGTCGTGTCATGTTGGGGCGATATACCAAGAGCGTAGGATGACAGGTAAGTACAACTCCGCCTACAGCATGAACAACATGTTTTGTTGCATGACGTGTTTTTTTAGAAATAATGAATTTATTTACATGATTTGTATGTTATGATGTTTTATGATACGATGCGGTATGTTATGTTACGATGTAGTATGTTATGGTATGTTATGGTATGATGTAGTATGTTATGATGAAGTATGCTATGATACGATGTTTTATGCTATGAATAATGTATGTTATGTTACATGTTTGATATCGTGACATCACGAAGCATGTTCACGGATATTGAATCACATGGTAAGAACAAGTTTTTAAGATATGAGATAAGATAAGTTAAGATTGTTGTGTCATACTGACTTGCCACAAGGGCGAGTTTAAACGGTATGTTCTATGGTTTGAGTTGGATTGGACTGGCTACCTCAACTACTCCATGTTAAACGGTTTGTTTCATGGTTTGAGTTGGTACGGACTGGCTGCCTTCAATCACTCCATGGTTATGTACCACAGTATGTGCACGCATGATATGTAAAAAAAAAAAAAAAAAAAAAACTAAGTTAAAATATGGAACCATAATTGATTCATAAGAAATCATAACCGGTTCATACATCTTGCACTTACATATGCATTGCGGATTGAATATTGTACTTACTGGGCATAAGCTCATTACTTACGTTCATGCTATATGTAAGCAACCTAACGGCAATACTTGATGAAAGACTATGGAGAGGGCGCTGCGGACTGTGAAATGTAGGATGGACACCGCCACGGGTTTTGGAAAATTATGTTTATGTTATGTATGTTTATGTTATGTTATGATGGTATGGATAAGGAAAAGTTTAAGTATGTATGACAAGTGAGTTACCTCGTGTTGTACCGATCCGCATTAGGTCGGGTCTGGTCCACGGATTAAGTATGATAGCTTTCGATAAGGTGTGAAAGCTCGGTACTCGAGTGAGTACATATGAATAAGTTAAGTTTTATGTATGAGAATAAGTTTAAGTTATGTTTATGTTTAAGTTTAA
This sequence comes from Ficus carica, assembly GCA_009761775.1. NCBI lineage: Eukaryota > Viridiplantae > Streptophyta > Magnoliopsida > Rosales > Moraceae > Ficus > Ficus carica. The sequence continues at coordinate 3,442,236 of CM019746.1, forward strand.
GGTTTTATGTTCTATGTATGAAAAAAAAAATTAAATTTACTCTAGATTATGGGGTAAGTTTAAGATAAGTAAGCTAAGTAAGTCAAGTAACGGCCCATATTCGTGTGGTCGGTCCTACGTGGATAGTTGGGGCGTTACAGCATTTGTGTTTTACGGGATGCAACCTGTAATAACCAACGTTTTATGAAATTAGGATTTCTTTTTTTTAAGGAATTTAAGTTGTACTATGTAAGTATTTACAAAATGCCTGATCTGATTTTTGTCTGATTTTGTGGGAGTCCTTATAGCTTTATAAGACTTAATAATAGATTGCTTAACCAAGCATAAGGCCTTTTGAGCAAAATGATATAATAAAAATTTATGATTTTATTTTGATTAAAGTTTGACCAGAAAAGTCAAAGGTCTGAATATGAAGGTACTGCAATATAGCAAGCAGTATAGGGATTATACTGTGAAAAACCGTCATCGCAGATAAAATAGTAAGAATAAGGGTCAAGACCACTATAGAAAAATCAAGCACATTATTTATGACAATAAGGGTTAAGTAGCCTTAAGTCATAAGAAAAATTTATACGCAGTCCAATAATACGCAGATGAATTCTGGACTGCAGTCCAGCATGACAGTACTGATATTAGTAAAAATAATATTTGTAATATCTGCATTAGTATGAAAATGGACTGCATGTTAGGAGGAAAGCCAAACAAGGCCTAATTGGGAGGACACCTCATCCTTGGATAATTATATGATTTATGGATTTTTAGAAAATTAAGAAAGAATTAGATACTTAGCCTCCAAAGCATCCTAATGGCCGGCCACCTCATTGGTTTTTGGGCAAATATTTTGCTCTTAAGGACTAATATGTAATTTTGAAAATAAAAATAAATCTAGAAAAGAAATTATTTTTCCTCTATAAATAGGTGATTGGGAGAGGGGTTTGGATCATTTTATTTGATTCTACCTTAAAACTATGGTTCATTTTCATCTCATCCTCTTTTCCTCATAAGAGCCGAACCCCAAAGAGAGAGAGAAAAAAAAAAAAAAGGTGGTCGGATTTGTGGTGGAACCAAAGTATGAAGGAAGGAGGTTTGATTCAAGGCTTAGAACCAATCTCCAAGCTTAAAGGTAACCTTCTAAAACCTTTAAGCTATCCAATTAAGTTTTGATTCAAGATTTATTTGTATTCATGTGGGTATGTAAGAGCATAAGCTTTTTTTTGTTTATTTTTTTTTATTATTTATTTATTTTTATGTAATACCTTAGATTTGTGCTTGATTAGGATTAGTGGTTTTGATTTAGGGTTTGGTGTATGGTTATGATTTTATTTGTTAAAGTATGTGTGGTATGTATGAATGCCTAGTAGATGTTTGTAGTATGTCTTCACATACTCAAGAAGATGTTTGGTGTAATTGATTATGTTGATGTTGATCTATAATGCAAGGAGGGTTAGAGAAAACCCTAAAAACCCTAGTTGGTGAAGATTCATTATATGGGTTTGCATGAATGATTTTATGAATGAAAATGAATGCATGGCAAAGAAAACATTACGTAACGCACTGCATACTTGATGTAGGCTCACGATTTTAACCGTACGAGGTAGTGTGTGTGTAATTTTACGTAAGAAACAATTAAATAGAAACTGCCAGTCTCGGATCAAAACTGGGCAGCAATCTGGGGAAACAGGATTTTGAGGCCCTTAGAGGCCGAATTTGTGGAAAGTTAAAACTAAAAAGTTGTATAAAATAGAAAATCCTAGGGGGGTAGTTAAAATATGGCTCTAATGGCCTCTTTTTTCACTAAAATTCGAACCTGGTCATGCCCAGACCCTGTGCACGGCTAGACAGGTTCAACAAGAAAAAAGAGAAGGTTAGAGGCAGAACTAGGTTTTGAGCCAAGAATGAAAGTTGTAGGATTTTTCAAGATCTAAAAATTTTGTGAAGAAAAGTTTTTCAAATTCAAAACGGATTTTAAGATATAACTGGATTCTGAAAACTGTGCAGAAAACAGGAAATTCCTGCACAGGATTTTCAAAGCAGTGCAGGAACATGCAATTCCTGCACATGCACTGATAATTGGATTAATGAGACTATTTCAGTAAACTCCTCCAGACTTAGACAGTTTTATAAAACAGTTTATAAAATGGTTAATTAAACCAAGTCTAATAATGAAAAAGAAGCAAATGAGTTGAGCCAAGTAATATGATAACCATAGTAAGACATATGGTCATTGGATTGGTTACTAATTTATTTGGGCAAGAATTATTTTAAAACATACTAACAAGATGATGATCATTAGTAACCGGATAGGTTACCAAGTTATTAGGTTGGGCCCAAAGCCTATGATTACCAATAGTAACCTAATAGGACATAACTTTTAAAATTGGGCCTTAGTAACCTAATAGGATTTTGATCCAAATATGACTTAGGCTTACACCTAGGGTTACTAATAGTAACCTAATAAGATACTAAGTATTATAGGGCCTTAAACCCAAAGTTCATTGATAAATTAAACAAGGTATTGTTTAATTGAAATTGGGTCATGTGCCTAGGGTTACACTTAGTAACCCAATGAGTTATCATGGTAGTGTGTGGAAGACATGCAACTAAGATTACTAAGTAATGCTGGTTAAGGATACCAACTTTAAATGCAATAATTTATGACAAGATAAGATGACCCTTATCTTACGTCCTTTTTGAAAATAGGGAAGTAACCTGTTGTTGCAACTTGATTTGGAGCAACAAAACACAGGACGTAGCCTTACCAGTAAGTACAACTCCACCTACAGTATAGGCAGATTGTTTTATTGCTTGTTGTTTTCAAGCTCATGCATACATGTTGTGATACATATGATTTTATGTTTTACTATTATGGCATCATGAAGCATGCTCACCAATGATAAGTCACTTAGTAAGAATGAGAACCCAGTTTCAAGTATGAAACTGTTTTAAAGACTGTTTTCAAGAAGAAAACTATGTTCAAGGAATTGTTTTCAAGAATGAAAACTATACATTAAAAATTATGTTCAAGAACAAGTTAAGAACGAGTTTTCAAGTATGATGGCAAGCAAGTTGCCTCGTGTCGTACCGACCCGCTCTTAGGTCGGGTTTGGTCCATGGTTTGAGTTGGATTGGACTGGCCGTCCCAATCACTCCATGGCAACGCGCCACGGTACGGACACTTATGTTATGTTAAGTAAGGGGCCCTAAAAACGAGCTGACTTAAGAATAAGACAGCATAAGAAAGCATAATTGGTTCATGCATTGATATGTAGGTAAGCATAATTGGCCCTAAAAGCTCACGACTTACGTCTATGTTGTAGGTAAGCAACCTATCAGCTCCTTGATACAAGACGGTAGGGCTTGGCACGGCGAGATGTGAAACTTGGGATGTAGACCGCTACGCGTTTCAATTTATGATATTTGTATTTATTATGTTATAAGTTGATACTCACATACTTCATTAAGAATATTTTTTATACATAAATATGTAAGTATGTAATAAGTTAGAGTTTCAAGTATTTAAAATATATATATATATATATTTCGTACTTCCGCTAGATAAGTATGATAAGTAATTATGTATGATATGTATGGTAACGGTCTACGTAAGACGGGTCGATACACAACCCCTGATCTTCGATGGGACTTGCAGAACGGTGTCATTAAGTAGGATGGCTTTATGATATGGAGTCGATTTTTCAAATATGTCATATAGAAGCACGTCTCCAAGTTCTATTAGCCAGCCGGTGGTTAGCAGGGGATGCTCGGTTTTGGTGGATGAACCTAGGGGAATCAGCTATACCAGGAGGATCATAGGCGAATTTCCGTGCCTTAATTATCGCATGTTATGGGCCTTTACCGGATGAGGAGGCCAACATGTCCTATTACGACCCGGAGATATACAATGATATGTACCTAAGGCGATATCTAGTTATGTTGCGGATTGACGAGCATATCCAAATGAGTCCATGGGCCACTATTGCCGAAGGTTTCAGGACGCAATGTTGCCATATATTCCTCGAGATATAGGTAGCCCGGAGTTACAGGCATTGCATCTTCTCAGGGAAGGATTACCTCCCGAAGTCTGGCAATTTGTTCCGGCACCGGTGATAGGGGTGACAATTGGAGAACATGATAAAGTTATCATAGAGGCTGAGATAGTAGCATACATGTTACAGGTAGCTGCCCCAGTTGATGACTATCTACTTGTGCCAGTCGACGATGCCGGCATCGGGGAGCCATTGTTTCAGGAAGGTCCGATTCTGCAGAGGTCCCTATTCCAGCCGTACTACTTTAGGAGATTCCTTCACAGGAGGCGGAGGTCGGTGCAGATAATGATGATATGGACCCTGCTGATTTTCTGGTCAAATCCAGAGAAAAACCCTGAAGATCCTCTAGTACTCATCATCGCGAGTGATGATGAGGAAGATATCGATGAAGCCCAAGAAGAATGGGAAGAGCAAGAAGAATGGGAGTAGCAGGAGGAAGACCCCAAGAAGATCTTATTTTGCGGACTCTGATGTTTTCTCCGACGTCACGACAGAGTAGTTAGTCTAGATCCCAGTTCTGACCCTTTTACCCCTTTTTGACCTTATGATTGTATATATATGTATGATGGTAAAGTTTTAGACACTTCCATCTCATTTTGACTGTATATATATAGTAAGTATAATGTGTTATCGGCCCTGTCCTCTCCCTACCTACCGTGTACTTTTGTAAATGTACAAAAAGGCAAGTCCAAATATGTTCTAATGATGTGTTGCTATTGATCAAGTATTACTCATGACAAGTTTATGATAAAGTTACGATATGATATGATGAAATCATGATGGATTTCTACATGATATTTTATAATATGATTAAATACGACATGGAATAATCTGATATAAGAGAAGGGAAGAATGGATATTCAAAGTATAACAATATCTTTTCTTGTAACTAAATAGGAATTAGAAGATGGTACGTTCTCGCACACGAGCAAACAAAATCCCGCACGAGCCTAATCTTGCAAATATAGTAGCTACTTTACAACGGCAATTGCTGGAACAGTAACAGGAAACAAATCGGCTTCGTGAGCAGATAACTCATTTGAATCAGATACCCCACGCTAACGAAGTTCCAACCCAAGATAATCCTGTACCCCAGGTACCGGAGGTTCATCAAAGGGTTCCACGGAATTTCGAAGTCCCGTTAGCACCCACAGGGATACAAGCGAAACCACCCTTAGTTCGGGAGGATCTGTTGTATGAGCGATTTAGGCGAATGAAGACACCTGCGTTTGAGGGACCCATTGACCCGATAGAAGCCGACAACTGGTTAATTGACATCCAAGTGATTTTGGATTTTATGGGACTTACGGAGCAGGAAAAGGTTCTTTATGCTTCTTTTGCACTTAAGAAGGATGCACAACATTGGTGGATGACAGTCCAAATGCACAGAGATGTTGCGACTATGAGTTGGTAGGGTTTAATAGCTGAGTTTAGAACAATATACTACAACAGAGAAATCTTTGCGGCTCAACAAGATGAGTTCAATAGTCTGAAACAAGGGTTAATGACAGTATTGGAAGCTGTTAAGAAATTTGAAAAGCTAGCTCATCTGTGCCCAAAACTTGTACCGAATGAAACAGAGAACTAAGAAGAATGATGAAGATGTTTCGGACGGACATTACCAAGCAAGTTAGTGCAGGAAGCAGCCCTCCAACCTTTATAGCTGACTGTATAAGTTAGGCTGATAAGGAGGCGAGGACTCAGATATTTAAAGCCAAGAAAGAAGAAAAAGCTGTGGTGAAACAGTTACAAGCTAAGACAGAAATAGGAATTGTACTCGAAGAGTCAGACCAGTAATTCTGTCCAAAATTCCAAATAGTTTGGGAAGAACAAAAGGAAAGGGAATGTTACCGGCTAGGGTCAACAGAGGAACTACCCTCAAAAGAAGAGCAACCGAGAGAATGAGGGTAATAACAATGACTATCCATTGTGCGCTCAATGTGAAAAGAAGCACCTGAGAGTGTGTAGATTGGGGACGAACGTCTGCTACCCTTTGTGGCAAGGAAGGCCACTATGCGAGGAATTGCCCCTTAAATAGTCAGAACCAGCATCCTCAGTACCCGAATAGAAATGAAAGCAGTCAGTTACATGCGGTGCAAGCAAAGATCGAAGGCCCTTCGATCGCACAAGGAAGACTAGAGGCTCCTGAACCCCAAGCTATGATATATGCTTACACAAAGGGAGATGTTGAAGTTGGAACTTCTACGTGATAACAGGTCAGATTTCTATCACCACATATGGTGCAATTGTCCTATTTGATTCTTGTGCCACCCATTCATTTGTATCGATGGAGTTTGCCCAGAAATTAGGAAGAAGTGTTGATAACCTAGAGCAACCCTTTAGAACGTCCCTTCCATCAGGAGAAATTTTGTTGTTTGACTTTTGGATGCAAAATGTTCCAGTAGTCATTTGTGGTAAAAAACTATATGTAGACCTCATTGCGATTAAGCTTTAACATTACGATGTTATTCTAGGAATGGACTTCCTAAGTAAGTACAACACTAAGATTGATTGTCGAAAGCGTTATGTTATGTTTAGTCCTTCTGGTAAGGAGGAATTCAACTTCTACGGCCAGTCCCGAAATTCCTCAACCAGGTTAGTATCAGCAATGAAGGCATTGAAAATGTTGGCTAATGGATGCCAAGGATACTTAGCTAACATGGTGGACAAAGAGCAAGAGGTGGAGTTAAAGCCGGAAGATGTCCCCATTATCAGGGAATATGTGGATGTCTTTCCAAAAGACTTACCAGGACTTCTTTTCGAGCGGGAAATTTCTTTGGAGATAGAATTGTTGCATGGAGCTGCACCAATATCAAAAGTGCCTTACCGTATGGCCCCAGCCGAACTTAGGGAACGTCCAAGTGCAGTTGCAAGAACTATATGACAAAATATTCATTCGACAAAGCTATTCCTCATGGGGAGCACCGGTACTATTCGTCAAAAAGAAGATGGATGGTTGCGAATGTGCATCAACTATTGTGAGCTGAATAAGATTACGATTAAGAATAAGTATCATCTCCCTAAAATTGATGATCTTTTTGATCAACTCAGGGGAGCAGTAGTACTCTCGAAGGTTGACTTGCAATCGGAAGACCATCAACTTAGAATTAAGGAGGGGGTATTTCTAAGACGGCTTTTCGAACATGCTATGGGCATTATGAGTTTCTTGTCATGCTATTTGGATTAACCAATGCACCAGCTGCTTTTATGGATCTTTGAACCGGGTATTCAAAGAGTACTTGGATAAGTTTGTTATTTTTTTCATCGATGATATTTTAATCTACTCAAGGTCCAGGAAGGAACACGAGCAGCACCTCAGGATGGTTTTGGAGACGTTAAGACAGAATCAGCTTTATGCCAAGTTCACAAAATGTGAATTTTGGCTGGGAAAATTTCATTTCTTGGGTCATGTGGTTTTAAATGAAGGAATTTCCGTTGATCCTGCTAAAGTAGAGGCGGTCAGTAAGTGTCCAGTACCCAAAAATGTTACGGAGATACGGAGCTTTCTTGGCTTAGTCGGATACTACCGACATTTCATTGAAGGATTCTCCAAGATTGATGCACCACTTACAGCCCTTACTCAAAAAGGGAAGAAATTTGAGTGGACGCAGAAGTGTGAAGAAAACTTTCAAGCGCTCAAGAGGAAGCTTACTAGCGCACCAGTGTTAACAATTCCTGACATAGATGCAGGAAATTTCATAATTTATAGTAACGCTTCTAAAATCAGACTAGGGACTGTCCTAATGCAAAAAGGAAAGGTAATTGCCCATACCTCACGACAACTGAAGGATCATGAAAGAAATTATCCGACGCACGATTTAGAGCTCGCAGTTGTGGTTTTCGCACTAAAGATCTGGAGACACTATTTGTATGGGAATAGATGTGAGATCTATACAGATCATCAAAGTCTCAAATACATCTTCACCCAAAAGGAGCTCAATATGAGGCAGCGTAGATGGTTGGAACTTATAAAAGATTACGATTATGAAATTCTTTACCACCCTAGAAAAGCAAACAAAGTAGCAGATGCTCTAAGTAGGAAGTTATCCGGTATGCTGATGTCTCTTTGAATGCTGCCCAAGCCATTTCAAAAGGAAATTTCTAATTTTAATATGGAAATGATAACTGGGAGATTGTCTGTTCTGACTCTCGAGTCCAATCTCCTAGAATCTATTAAGCTCCATTAAGGGAAAGACCCCTTTCTGCCCAAGGCGCAGCTATTCCTGGAAGAAAAGAATAAAGAATTCAAAGCCTCAACAGATGGGATAATCTATTTCAAATGAAGGATTTGTGTCCCTAACTTTGAATTTCTTAAGAAACAGATCATGTCAGAAGTGCATGAGACGCCAAACTAGGTACATCCCGAAGCTTCCAAGATGTACAAGGACATCAGAGAAAACTATTGATGGCCAAATATGAAGAATGAAATTGCTGACTTTGTGCCAAAATGCCTAACTTGTCAGAAAGTTAAGGCTGAACACCGGCAACTTAGCGGAGATCTTCATAAAATTGAGCTCCCATAATGGAAATGGGAACAAACTACTATAGATTTTGTAGTTTGATTACCCAAGACTGAAAGTGGGAATGACATGATTTGGGTGATTGTTGATAGATTAACCAAATCAGCCAACTTCATTGCTATTAAGGCTACCTTTTTAGTAGAAAAATTGGCTACAATTTACGTATCCCAGATTGTTAGACTGCATGGAGTGCCAAAATCAATCATTTTAGATCGTGATGGGCGTTTTACCTCTTGATTTTGGAAGAGTGTTCACACTGCTATGGGATCAAAATTGAAATTTAGTACAGCTTTTCACCCCCAGACTGATGGACAATCGGAACGAACTATCCAAACACTGGAAGATATGCTGAGGTCATGTGTTTTGGATTTCAAGGGAAGCTGGGATTAAAAGCTACATCTGATCGAAATTTTCTTATAATAACAGTTATCACGCCTTAATTGGTATGGCTCCATTTGAAACGTTATATGGAAGGAAATGTCGATCTCCCATTCATTGGCAAGAAGTTGAATAGAAGCAGCTTCAAACTACGGATTTCATTAGAAAAACCTCAGAAGATATCAAGATGATCAATCAGAGACTCGACGTAGCTTTTAGTTGACAAAAAAGTTATGCCGATAAACGTCGAAGGCCATTGGAATTCCAAGTTGGAGATTTTGTTTTCATTAAGATTGCTCATATGAAGGGAATACTGAGGTTTGGTAAAAAGGGAAAGCTTAGTCCGAGATATACAGGACCATTTGAAATCCTTGAGAGGATTGGAAAAGTAGCCTACAAGCTTGCTTTGCTGCCAGAATTAGCTTATGTGCATGAAGTTTTCCACGTTTCGATGCTGAAAAAGTATGTACCTAATCCTTCCTATGTGCAAAGTCAAGAACCAATTGAAGTCCAAACTGATTTGACATACGAAGAAAAGCCAATCCGGATTCTGGATCGGGAAGAAAAGGTCTTAAGAAACAAAACCATTCCTATGGTTAAAGTGTTATGGCAGAATCATAATGTTGAAGAAGCAACGTGGGAACTAGAAGAGGAAATGAGAAAGAGCTATCCCAACTTATTTTAATTTTCGGGGACGAAAATTTTTAAGGGGGTAGATTGTAATAACCAACCTTTTTACAATTTACGATTTCCTTTTTAAGGAATCAAGGTTTGTACTATGTATGTTTATGTGAAATGCCTGATCTTATTTATCAGAATATATTTGAGTTCTTATAATATTATAAGACTCAATAATAGTTTATTTAGACAAGTATGAGGCATTTTGATGAAAGAGACATAATTAGAGTTTATGATTTTATTCCGGTTAACATTTGACCAAGATAATCTAATATATGATTAAGACAATATTGCAGTATAATAAGCAGTATGTAAATTATACTGCAAAAAATCATCATTACGGATGAAGAAGTGAGAATAAGGTACGGGACCACTTTAGAAAAATCAAGCACAATATTTAGAGCAATAAAGACTAAGTGGCTTCAAGTCATAAGAAAAATCTACACGCAGTCCAGTTAAGTACAGATAAATTATGGACTGCAGTCTAGTACAACTGTACTGTTATTAGTTGAAAACAATATTTGTAATATCTGCATTAGTATGAAAATAGACTGCATATTATGAGAAAAGGCCAAACGGAGCCCTAATGGGAGGACACCTCATCATGGAAAAATATGTGAATTTTTGGATTTTTGAAAAATTTGGAAAGAAATAGGTGGATGATGATGAAGAGTTTCTTTGGCCTACAAGGATCCCATCATGGCCGGCCACCTCATTGGAGCAATGAGCAAATATTTTGCTTTTGGGGACCAATATGTAATTTTAGAAATAAAATAATTATAGGAAATTCAAGAATTTTCACCTATAAATAGGTGGTTGCATGTGGACCATTTAGTTGCACCTCACAAATTCTAGTTCATCCTCAACTCTCACTCTCACCCTTAGAAAATCCTAAACGAAAAAAAAAAAAAAAAAACAAAAAAAAGAGAAAAAGGAGGAAGTGGCCGGTTGTGTAGGAAGTGAAGGGAGGAAGAAATTTGCTCAAACTAAAGTGTAGATCCACTCTTCAAGATCTAGAGGTAATCCTTCTAATCCCCTAAGCATCCTATTAAGTTTTGATCAAGATTTTAAATGTATTTCAAGCTTGGATGTAAGAGCACAAGCTCACCCTTTTATTTTTAATGCAATAGTTTTATATTCTTGGTATGTGCTTGAATTATGTTTAGATGGTCTTGATTGATAAGTTTAAGCATGCCTTTGATTTTATGCCTTAGAAAGTATGTGGAATTTTTGTATGCCTATCTTGTGTTTGTGATATGTCCTCACATGCTTAAGAAGAAGTATTGTATGAATGATGATGATGGTATTGATGTATGATAAATGAAGGGTTAAAAAACTAACCTAAAAACCCTAATTTGGTAAGACAAGTAAGGATTACCTATTTGGGTTTTAAGTAAGATGATCACAAGAATGAATGATGAATATGTATGTAACGCACTGCATGATTGATGTAGGCTCACGGTTTCGACCGTTTGATGTAGGGTGTGCAAATTTTTATGTAAAAACTAATCAAAAACAAAACTGTCAATTTTCGGATCACATGAGACTGTGATCTGGAAACATCATTTTGAGGCCTTTAGAGGCCGAATCTGGACAAAGTCAAAACTGTAAAGTTGTAGGAAATGGAATATCCTAGGGGCAACATAAATGGTTTTTAAAATAAGGCTTCAAAGGCCTCTGTTTTTATAAAAATCCGAGACTGGCCTGTACAAACAGTGTATACGGCCATAATTTTTCAAAGGAAGAAACAAGCAAGTTAAAGATAGATTCAGGTTTCTGATAAAAAACAAAAGTTGTAGGTTTCGATGAGATCTACAACTTTCATGATTCAAAACAGATTTTAATGAAAAACTGGATTTCCAAAACTGTGCAGGGTATATGACATTCCTGCACAGGATTTTCAAAATAGTGCATGAACAGGCAATTCCTGCACATGCACTGATAACCAAATTTACGGGACTGTTTTCAAAAAACGGTTTTCAGAATTTTACAGTTTTACTATCTTTGATTAAAAATTAATTACAGTTTTATAAAAACAGTTTAAAAATGGTTAAAATTTTATCAAACAAGGTTTTGTGAAGAAAATAAATAAATAAATTAGGCCAAGTTATATGGTAACAATAGTAAGACATATAGTAATTGGAAAGGATACCAAAATTTATTGGGCCAAGTTATTTAGTAATCAAATGGGATACTAATTTTATATGTTAGGCTTTGGATCCAAGGTTACTTATAGTAACCAAATAGGATACCACTGTAACATGTTGGGCTTGTGTCTAGGGTTACTTATGGATGTTGGATTGGGTACCAACATTGAATGTTATGGTTTATAATAAGATAGGATGATTCTTATCTAACGTCCTTTTTGAAAACAGGAAGGTAACCTATTGTTGTGACCTGTCGGAACAACAAACCCAGAATCTAGCATAACCTGTAAGTACAACTCCGCCTACAGCATAGGCAAATTATTTTATTGCTTGCATGTTTTCAAAGCTCATGCATTTATGTATGTGATGCATATAATTTATGCTTTATTTTGTGGCATGATGAAGCATGCTCACTAATGATAATTCATATGGTGAGAATAAGATGAAGTTCCAAGTAAGAAACTGTTTCAAGTATAATGTTAAGTAAGTTTTCTTATGTCGTACCGACCGGCACTAGGACAGGTTTGGTCCATGGTTTGAGTTAGACTGGGCTGGCCGCCCTAACCACTCCATGGCTGCGCATCACGGTACGTACACTTATGTTATGTAAGGGTCCAAAAATATGCTAATCTAAGAAAGCATAATGAAGCATAATTGGTACATGCACTGTTTTATTATGAAATATTTTGCGGGATAATAGTTGTACTTGCTGGGCGAAAGCTCATGACTTATGTTTATGCTGTAGGTAAGCAGCCTATTGGCAGTACTTGATGCAAGACGGTGGGGCATGGCAGGGCTAACTGTGAAACTATGGGTTAGAGACTGCTACGCGTTTTGTAATAAAATATTTCTATTTGTTATTTAGTACAATCTGTTATATGTTAAAGTAAGTTTAAAACGTAAATACTCAATTAAGTACGTATATATGTATATATGTAAGTACATGGTCGATTACGGTTTCAAGTTGCTTAAAAAAATATATTCCTTATTTCCGCTTGTTATGTAAGTTAAGTAATTATGTAAGATAAGTATGGTAACGGCCTACGTCTAGCGGGTCATTACAATAAGATCCTAATGGAATATTCCTACAAGCCATCCATTGAGCATCAAAGAAGATTAAATCCGACAATGAAGGAAGTGGTGCGAGCTAAAGTCTTTAAGCTACACAATGCCGGAATCATTTATGCCATATCAAATAATTCGTGGGTGAGCCTGGTGCAAGTCGTGCCAAAAAAGGATAGAATGACGGTGGTCAAGAATGAGAATAACGAGCTTATCCCCATTGGAATGATGATGCGTGCGTACATCGATTATAGGAAGCTCAACAAAGCTACAAGGAAGGATCATTTTCCTCTGCCCTTTATCGATCAAATGTTAGACCGGTTGGTGGGGTACAATTACTATTGCTTTCTTGATGGGTATTCGGGCTATACCCAAATCGCTATAGCTCCCGAAGACCAAGAGAATACGAACTCGTCAAATACATCGAAGTGGTCGACATGCAGTAGGTCATGGAAGTCATTTGTTTCAAACAACCATTGCTAATAATGTTGAGGCGTCTTCTGATTCCAAATATTTGGACAAGCACCTGAAAGTTTGGTTATGTTTCATCAATGCGAGGTTGTACCCGATAACATGTGTAAGAATGTTCAAGAGAAAGAACTCTAGCTCTTTATGCCATTGCTACAAGAATGAAAATAAATGTCGGGACAATTATCAACGCTGTTATCCTCAACGTCGTCCGCACCAACAATGTTGGATTACAATTTCCATCCTTGCTCACTGAGTTGCTCGAGAAGGTAGGGATCAACATGATGGACAATTTCATTTGCAAAACCATCCGAGAACTTGATCTTAATGGCATAATTCGCATTTGGAACAACCAGCCGGAGGAAGGAGAGGAGGGAGCTGGACCTTCAAGAGGCTAGGCGAGGTGATGAACCAAGGCCACCATCTCTGATCTTCATCAAATGTATGAGCATCACGGTTAGCAACTTAAAGACATACAAGCCCAACTCACTTATGACCACCAATGGTGGCTAGAGCATGCGGAATATGAAGCCTCCTACTTCAACACCATGGAGTAGATGTTCCAACATTTCGATTTCAATTCCGGCCGAGACATGATTGGCTTTCCTCAGATGTCGCCCTTCCCGAACCACCTCTATCAGCCTTACCAACTAGCCCCACAGCTGCAAGGGGATAACCAAGACAACATGCAAGAAGACGATGAGTAGGAGGCGAATCACCACGTCTCGCCTCTCAGGTAAGTGAAATCAAAACCCCCTAGCCTCACATTATATCGAGTTCCCTTCAATCCATCTCGCCATTTGCATTTATTTACTTGATTCTTAGTTTAATTTTGTTGTTTCATCTGGTCTATTTTCCATTTTATAATTGTCTAGATAGAGTTGGGATTGCTATAGTTGTGGTATTTAGTTAAATTTGGGATAAGGAACAATCCTTGTGGGACGATACTCACTCACTCAGTTTATTACTTGTGCACGACTCTTACACTTGCGAGATTACACTCAACAGTCAATATCTAACAGACATTCAAAATTAGATAGACTTTCAACACATGTCCATCATCTGATTTTAATTTATTTCAAAAAAATCCAAAATCCCCCCACAAAAATCAAGAATAATCGAAATTTTTTTCCTTCAACCCCTTGGCTTGACACACTTGCAGGCTAGCAGATCCTCTATGTCTTGGCCTCTTAGTCTTTACACCCAATGACACCATCTCCAAGCACCAATCCCCTCCCTTCTTTGTCTTCCTCGTCGACGAGGCAATCTCGGGTCTAAGCAAACCACTGGAGACAAATCGGTAATGTAAAATAGAGGGAAGGGCCGTCGCCACCATCGTCTTCCTAGAGGGAAAGAGATCTCCTGCTAGACAAAGAGAACCGACGAAGATCATGGCTATTGGTTTTGTGTTAATCTTTTCTTTAAACCTTCTTTCTTTTTCTTCAATTCCACGGGCTTGTGATTCATTTTTGTTCCCTATTTGTTTTTTACGTTTTATTTTTCAATTTTTTGGTTAAATGCATGCAAAATGTAGATCTTAAAGCAAATGCAAGAAGCAGACATCTTTCTCCCCTTTTTTTTTTGTTTTATTTTAATTTTCATTTATTATTATATATAAGCTATTACTGAATTATCAAACACCCCTAATATGAAATCCTACATAATCAGTTTCATTTAGCTTCTAACGTCTGTTAGGAAAAAAGGTCCTTTTACACCTTTTTAAGGAGTTTGGGGAGTGTTTAATATAAAAAAAAAAAAAAAAAAATTAGGGACTAAGCCGCATCTTCACTAAAAGTTTGGGGACCATCATAGCAATTTACCTTAAAATTAACAAAACCAAACATAAATATTGTATTGTAACAAAAACTTAAGAAAACCAAAAACTTAATAAATGCTTGGAGAACGAGAACATCTCTATCTACTCCTCCTTTATGCTATGTTTGGTTTGGTGGAAAAGATGAGGGAAGGAAGTAGGGGAGGGATTATTGAATGGAAAATGTTATACTAGATTAGTTTGGGGTTGCTATGCTTTTCACATAATTTTAACTTTTACTTCTACCAAAAGGGGAAGAAGAAGCTAAAAACAAAAGTTACAAATTCTAACTTCTTCAAATAACTATTAGAATGCATTGGTTTTTGTGCATATAACTTTTGAGTAATTTTACCAAATTCAAAAGTTGCATCGTAGTTTGTGTAAAGGACTTTCATAATCTCCAAAAGCATTACCAAAGTAGCCTGTTTGGTAGGAAGGAAGAGAATAAATGAAAATTGGGAGTGGTATCCACTAGTTTTACTAATAGTCCATGTGTAATTTTATTTGAAATAAAATCATACTAGGAAAATATCAATTTGGAATATTATGGCAATATTCCTAATATTTTGGTTGATTGAGTAAATTAGGGTATTTACGCTCTACCGACTAATGAGAGTGATATTTTCCATATATCGTGTTTAGCTAGATACGTTTCCCTCTTCTTCATAGAAGTGGCTATATATATCTAGATAGGCAAGACAAATTATGTTTGACATCATTTTAACGTGAAATCAAAATTCTCTCTTTCTCCCTTCCTCCTTTGATCGTGTTCATGAAGGATCGTGATTTGGAGCGTGAAGATGATGTTTGTACGATGAAGTATTGTGAGTCTATCCTTGCCTAATCCTGAAACGATATAGATCATGTATCCGATTTAGAACTGTCAAAAGACGCTTCCGCATGCGTACTGGGTAATTTTCCCTTCAATTTTGAAGTTCGAGGTGGATGGTTCAAATTCTTCACTTTTTAGCAGAGTCAGGTGTGAAATTACTATAATAATATATTCATCTTTATTTTAAAGAAACTTGCTTATCAAGTTTACTATGTTAATTAAACAATGTCATATAAGCATCTCCCTCCCTCCCTCCCTTGTTTGTGTTCATGAAGGATTGTGATTTGGAGCGTGAAGATGATGTTTGTGACAATGGAAATTGTGAGTCTATCCTTGACGAATTCTGAAACGGTATAGATCGTGTATTGGATTTAGAACCAACAAAAGACGTTTTCGCACTTGTACTGGGTAATTTTCCCTTCAATTTTGAAGTTTGAGGTAGATGATTCAAATTCTTTATCTTTTTAGTGGAGTCAGGTGTGAAATTACCGTAATAATATATTCATCTTTATTTTAAATAAGCTTGCTTATCAAGTTTGCTAAGTTAATCATCTATCTATTGAAATAAACAATAATAGATATTTCTTTTAGAGTCCATTTGGGCAACATTTCTAAACGGCAAAATGCCATCTGGATCGAAACTCTCAACTTTATATCAAACTTTCTTTATCTTCTATTTTCAAAAAACTTAAATTTCATAAGTACATAACTTTCTCATTTCAAATCGAAATGAGATGATTCTTATATCAAAATGCTCACAACGATGTGACGAACAAGTCAAGATCCATTTTACAAATTTTTCAAATACATTTCAAAATTTTACACTATTTTTTATAGCACATAATTTTTTCAAAATTCTTCCCTCCCAAATATACATTTACAACCTAATCTCTAAAATACCATTTTCGTACGTCCCTAAACGGGCCCTTAAAAACAGTTTTAATCACAATTAATTATTTGGCATGCATCACAACACGTCTAGTTGACGGAACATGTGATCTACAATCAATCAGGCAAGACTGGAGTGTGATTTATTGGAATGGAATCACCTAGTTAACCGGACAATAGCCACCAGTTAACTGGTACTGTTACATGTGCAAGTTACGACAAACTTGTATACTACTAATTGTGAGATATCTTATTAATTATTTTATGCAACAAGTATTTGAGATCTTGTGGCAAAAAAATTTTAAAATATTTTCCGTTGTGCTAATTGTCATATCTAGGGCCGGAGTCACATATTCCCCCCCAGTGAATTTTTATTTTTTTAATTTTACATCTGAAAATTTTATATTTGTTTTAATTTTGTCCCCACTAAAAATTGAATAACCTAATATAAATCTTCTAAAAACCTCCCATTAATGTACGCCTCCACTAAAAAAATAGACTGACTTCGTTGTTGGTCGTGTCCATAGCAAAAAGAATGGTGTGCGGTTTATCGTTGGGGCTTGATGGTGGCACAAATCTATGCACAGGCAAGACATCAGTGTCGGAGAAGAAGAAAAAAGAATGGTGTGGTTTATGGATTATACTACGGTTTATTTTTCTTCCCTTGTAAAATAAAACTATATTATTATAATGTATAGACCCAAAAAAAAAAAAAAAAAAATTGCACGATTTACTTGTACAAAGAATAGAGGAAAGAAAAGAAAAGAAAAGAAAAGAAAAAAAAAAAAGAAGTGAAGAAAAGAAATAAAGAACATGAATAGAGGTAGAGTAGATTTTAAGAGTTCAACCCTAGATCACATCGCAAGAAAAAAGATGCTGATGTGATGCCTGCCGAACACCGAGCCACCCTTGGTTCACTGATCGAGTGGTCGATTACAGATATTATTGTGAGCCGTTTTTGGGAGTGTTTCCAAAACACTTTTTCAAAATTTATTTTAATTTTTTTTTCAATTCAAAATTACTTTTATTTATCCAAATCTTCAAATCTCTTTTAAAAACTTAAACTTTAAATGTTCATAATTTTGATATTTCAAGTAGAAGTGAGATGGACTTTTTTTTAATATAATAAATTACATAAAATTTTTAAAAGTCAAGAAATAAGATTCATATTGATATATATATATATATATATATTTAACACATTTTAAGATTTTACACTTTTTCATTCAAGACAGTTTTTTTAACTAAATACATATTTTTAAAACTCAACTTAATTCTAATTAAAATATCTAAAAAACTTCGTCTCTAATTATCTCTCCAAACGGCTACGGTCAGTGTTAGATGAAACGATTATAAAGTGTTTTGTTTGGAATATAATTCTAAACTAAATATTTCTTATTTATTTTTGTATTTTTTTTAAAAATCAATAAAAATTTTAATTAATTTTAAAAAAATTATTTTTACTGGTGAACCAAAGGTGATAACCCAATTTCCTCCCCCAAACACAATAAAGCAACAAGTTAATGACATATAATTTTCTCCCCCTATTTTCTTTCCTTCCTACAAAACACACAAGTCAGGTGTTGAATGATGACAGGCAGGGGGACATGAAATTCATAGATAAAGTTGTTGAAGGACAAATGTGTAATTGTAATTGTGAAGGGAAAGCACACAAATCAAACTGCTTTTGCGCGGTGCTTTAAAAATTTAATATTAAAAAAAATGGTTTTTTGTTTTGTATTGTAGTTTACTTTGTTTCGTGTTGTTGTTGTTGTTGTTTTTTTTTTTTTTTTTTTTTTTTTTCTGACAATATTCCCTGCCTTCCGCACTGCTAACGCTGCTGGTGCTGGTGCTCTGTTTCTGCTTACTGTTTTGCTCCCTTGGTCTTCGTCTTGGTCTTGGTCTCGATCTTCGCGCTTCTTCTTCCTTTTACGAGAAACTCCAAAACCCAACACAACACAACACCCGCATTTCGAAAATCTTAAATAATTAATTAAGTAATTACTCTTTCAGATTTAATCAAGGAGAGAATATTAGGAAAAAAGAAAAGCTTTAAAAAATAACTTTTGTAAAAAGAAAACAGTTTATGGCTTGTCCGGTCACATTTATGGCGTTTTCTTTGTTCCCAAACAGTACCTCCTCCTGAGTTCTCTCTCTCTCTCATTCTTTCTCTCACTCCTTTTGTTCTAGGGTTTTTCTCTGCTTGTTACCTTGCATTTTCCTTGTTTCTTTTCCTTCTTCTTCTTCTTGACCAAGTTTGTTTTTTTTTTTTACTCATATTGCTTTAGACTGATCTCCACATTGATGTTTTAGTGATTCTAGAGCCACATTGGTTTTGAAGAGTCCAAAAAGTTACACATTTTGGTGTATAATGTGGCTTGATTGGAAGGGTGGTTTTTAGCAGTGAAAAAAAAAAAAGGACCCAGAAGAAGTTGAGCATAAATCAGCAAAATCTACTCCGATTTCTCTTGCATTTTGATCATAGTGGGTTACTGGTTTCTGGGTTTTTGGAAAGTTAACTGCTTTGAATGATTTGAGGGGTTTTTATGCTGGTCGGTCTAGTGTATAACATAGATGTAGTTTAAATCAGTCAAGTTATGAAAAAAATCTGAAAATCCTTTTTAGACATTTTAAGGGTTTCTGATCTATTATGTGTACAATGATTTTTAAACCTTTTTATGGGTTTTTTTTGGTTGGTTGAAGTCTCTGAGTGACACAGATTTTGCTGCTTTGGAGAAGCCTTTTGATGATTTTGAGGCTTCTAATGTGCAGATCACTGATCTTCTCATCATGGGATTTTGAGGGCTTCTTCTGGTAAGATCTATAGGGTTTCCTTTTTTTCACTTGCCAGATTCTGTCTCGAAAAGTGTTCAAGAAAATAAATTAGTGAGGTTTTGGGATACTTTTTTCTTTCCCTTGCATTTGTGTTTAGAACTTTGG
Organism: Ficus carica; assembly: GCA_009761775.1. Classification (NCBI taxonomy): domain Eukaryota; kingdom Viridiplantae; phylum Streptophyta; class Magnoliopsida; order Rosales; family Moraceae; genus Ficus; species Ficus carica. The sequence continues at coordinate 3,462,008 of CM019746.1, forward strand.
CATAGGCAGATCTCATATTGCCCTCTTTAATCCAATCTGGACACAAAAAAAAAAAAAAAAAAGAAAAAAAAAAAAGAAAAAAAAGAGTAATTTTCCTTTTATTGGAGGTTTGTTTACATCTAAAAAGTTGAGCTTTTTTGTTCTGTTGTGTTGTTCTGGACTGTGAACTGGAGACTTATAAAAGAATCTCATAATATAAGCTTATTACAATAGTCCAAGCGCAGTTTTTGGTCAGAGTGAGGATTCAGGAATATCCAAACATGGATTTCTTCAAGGTTAAGAAATTCAGGAAAGCCCACAAACCCGTTTTGGGAAATGATTTGGAGGACAAGCCTGTGCCTCAGCCAGAGGAGCCAAAGAAGGAGAATGGTGGTGGTGGTGGAGGAGAAGGAGATGTTGTTGTCCAGAGTAATAGTAAGACAAACGATGAGGCCGCTGATCCTGCTGCTGAGGCTGAGGACGATGACGACGATTTCATCACAAATGAGGTGAAGAGGAGACTGAAGGAGCTGAGGAGGAATAGTTTTATGGTGTTGATTCCGGAGGAAGAGTCTTGTGGTGAGGAGGATGATGAGGAGGATGAAGAGCAGGAAGTTGATCAGGCAATTAGCTCTTGCCAGTGGAGGGATGTGGAGGCGGAAGGGCGCCAATGGTGGGGTGGCTTTGATGCTGTGTACGACAAGTATTGCGAGAGGATGCTGTTCTTTGATCGGATGAGTGCGCAGCAGCTTAAGGAAACTGGTAAAGTTGTTGTTTGTGGTTGAGCTTAACTTGCTTTCTTTCTCAAATGAAGCACATTACATATACCAGGACCAAAATTATTCAAACACTGGATCTCCATGTGTACTCTGATTGACATGGTTTCAGATCATGATGCTATATTGCGATTTTATTTATTTATTGTATTTTTTAAGATTTTGTGGTGTTTTTTGTTAATGAGAAAAGTGGTATTAAATGAAACTGGTCTACATGTTTAGGTTTAGCCAGTTGTTTTCCTTTTTAAATGAAGTACATTGCACATTGTAGGACCTCACTAGTTTTTCCACTGGACCTCTCCATTCCGTGTTTATAAAAATCGAAAATATATGTTAGATCACAAACTTTTGTTCAAGACCTTTTGCAACAATGCGATCTTTCTTGTTTAGCTGATAATGACACCAATATGGATATTAATTGGCAAAACAGTTGTATTCTTTCAGGCCCTTCTTTTTCCTCATAAGTTGCGACTTGCTAATATGGGGTCCAGCAGAGGCTTGTTGCACAGAACACGGATTAAGTATCTAGTCATCTATTGAGGGTATTATTCTTCAAGAAGGTCGTCTTTGGTCATATAATTTTGATACCAGAAGTGGAGGGCTTTATATTTCAATGAAGCTGATTCAAGATTTTTAAATTGTAGTAGTTTAGTTCCCCAGAATGATAGGGAGAAAAACAAATTTGCATTACTTTTACGAGACGAAGTTCAAGAAACACTTGCAAGAAGTCCCTCAAAATAAGGTTTAAAATTGCGCAATCGGGTATTAAGGTGTTTTATGTTTGCGAGTTAAGGTGTAAGCCTTAATGCGGTTTGAGGCGTAAGCCTCAAAATGAAACCATAAAATAAGTCGAAAAAATATGAAAAATCATATAGTAGATAGAAATCATAACATAACATCAAAATTTTTTTCTTCGAATGTCTATCTTTCAGCCACTTGTTGAACATTATTTAAACCAATGTGTTCATCTTTATGGTAGCAAACGATTTCTTTGGACTCGAAAAAACTTTGGAAAAATTGAGGTTACAGCCTCAATATTGCGCAATTGCTTGCGTTTCTGAGTACGCCGCAATTCATAGAGGTGTATGCAATTTAGAGGGTGATTGAGGCTTGGGCCTCATTACTATTTTTTTCTGCAATTCACTGAGGGGCGCCTCAAATTGCGCAATTTTAAACAATTCTAGTAACCTGGACTTCTAGCTGATGCTGGTTTAGGTAAATCAAAATCTTGATCTCGCTATCTATGACCTCGGTTGTGAGTTGTGACAGAGAAATCTGCAGTAAATTGATTAAAATTTAAAAGTAAGAAACGGATGATTCTTTTGTTTTGGCATCTATATATATGATACCATTTAGTATCTTCTCTGTCTCCCTCTTTTTCCGTCATAATAGGTACTCAATCCTCATAAAATGATTGTTTTACAGGCTGCCAAGGCCCCACTACACCGTCACCAAGATCAACATCTAAGAAGCTAACATCTCCTCTCCGTTGCCTTTCTTTGAAAAAGATTGAAGAACCTGAGGATGAAACTGAGCATCTTCAGCAACTGCAAATCGACCCGTACCATGATATCGAGACAGCATATGTTGCTCAGATTTGCTTGGCTTGGGAGGCACTTCACTGCCAATACACCCAACTGACCCAGAAAATTTTGTGCCAACCTGAAAACCCCACCTGCTACAACCATAGTGCTCAACTGTTTCAACAATTTCAGGTTTTATTACAAAGATATCTTGAAAATGAACCTTTTGAGCAAGGTCTTAGGCCCGAAATTTATGCTCGTGCAAGGAAATTTTTGCCCAAATTGCTGCAGGTCCCTAACGCAAAGGGTAAAATACTTCTTCATAAATCGATAACGAATTGGATCATTTCCTCTTTTGATGGTTCTATATGCCTTGCCCAGTATGAAAACATTATCTTACCATAATGCGTATCTATATTTCCATTTACAAAGATGAATTATCTTTTGACTTGGCTTATTCAATTTATTTAGCTGTATTATCCAACTTAATTTGTTTTATGAATTTGCTCAGCTTTGGATCAGAAAGAGATGGAGGGAGAAGAATCATCTTTAACAGTACTTGCTCCTGACCTCATCAAGATAATGGAGTCGTCGATTCTTAGTTTCCACTTTTTTCTGAAGATGGATAAGAAAAAATCTACTGGGGCTCGTAATCTCTTTGGAAACCAGAACCAAACTGCAACCCCGCTTCATCAGGTTCAATCTTCTCTTGAGAAGGTATGGTTCCAAGTCCCATTTGCAAGACAAGTGATAACTAATTTTTCTAAAAAAATTCAGTCCGGGATATTTCTAGCTTTTTCATAAAATATGAAAATTTTATAAGTTACATAATTGATTTAAGAATTTGTTTCTCTGCATAACTTCTGATGTTTGTTCAGTAGTGTATCAACAGTGCTCTATACCTTGGTTAAGTCAATTAATCTGAAACTATATTTCGACCACTCTTCGTTAACCAAACTGTGAAAATTGTTAAAAAATATCAGATTTGAGAAATCAAGAAAGTGGAACTGATGGTGCATGTCACGAAGTCACCTCACTGTACTAACAAGTTTTGTCAAGTTAATTTTTGTTGTTGGCAGTAACTGCATTGGCACTTGTAATACCAGTTAAGATTCAAAATAACTAGAAGATTGGGTATCCACATTTTAAGAAAGAAAAAGAAGCCATTTTTATCCAATTTTGATTCCTTCCGCTACCCTAAATGCCAATTGAAGTGCCCGATTCTGCATCCCCTATTGTGAAAGAAAAAACAGACATGAGATGGATTCCTCTTATTAATTTTTTTTCCCCCCTTCCCCATCAGAAGTTGTTGGAGCGGTCATGCCTTATGGCACTAAACTATTTCTATCAATCATTGTAATGTTCAACCTCTTGTCTGTTTCGAGTTGCAGAAACTGGTGAAACTAAAGGAACTGCAGAAGAAGAGAAGAGGTTGGAAGAAGAGATCCTGGCCCTCGACACAAGAAGACGTTCACCTCTTGTTCAGCCTCATTGATGTCAAACTTTTGTCGAGGGTTCTCAGAATGGCGAGGATTAGTAAAGAACAGTTATTTTGGTGCGAGGAGAAGATGAAGAAGCTCGATCTCGTGGATGGCAAGTTGCGAAGAGACCCTTCTCCAATCCTTTTCCCCTGTTAATAGGTCGTAAAAATCCAAGTCAAAAAAAAAAAAAAAAAACACTATGGATGTCTTAATGGCTTAGCTTTGATGCAAAATTTTTTTTTTTTCCTCTTTGCGGAGCTGGAAGGAATTCCCACCTTAAGTACGCGGAAATTTCAATTTTCTTGCGTGATAATTTTGTCAATATTTGTTTGATATAGATTTACTAGTTTGACTTGAGTAAACAGGGAATTCACCAGATGACTGTAAGAGGGGCCGAGATTTGGTTTCCCAGCTGACTGACTGATGACACTTTTTTGGAAACCAATTGCAGTTCAAAGCTGTAGTAGTATTTTACATCTATGTTGAAGATTAGCTGTTGTGGATGTGTTATGCACTGTTTTTGTCTTAAGGCCAATGCTTTTGTTTTGTTTTTGTTTTTTTGTTTCTTGTTTTTTTGTTTTTTTTTTTTTTTTTCATTGAGCATTTTTGAATCCCTGACAATTTGATGTGAATTGCCATAGATGGGCAATGTCATGTTAGCTCTGCATATTACCATGGATTTCGTTAATGTCGGGCTTAATCATGTAAATATGATGATTTAATCATGCAAGCACGATGACAAAGCAATTTTTGTTTTGTTTTTTTTTTTGTTTTTTTTGTTTTTAACTATATTAGATCATGATAACGTAATCGAAGGTATTAGATTGATAGAACTGTAAGTGCAAAAAAAAAAAAAAAGTTATGGACCAGCTAATTGGAATTAAAAAAAAAAAAAAGTAAATAACGAGACTGGTTAACTGGATTTAGAAAGTAAATAACAGCATTAATTGACTTGATTAATTAATTTAAACTAAATAACAGAAAATAAAGTCTGGACAACCGGAGATTAATAGAAAAGTATGTTGCAATAAATGTAAAGTATTAAGAGAAAGAAATAACAGAAAATCTAAAAAAGACGAACAGATTTAGGATTAAAAATTATCTTATTAGAGAACTTCGTATTTGAAATGTACATTGAATAAAATACAAGAAGCAAAATTTGAAGTTTGGGGTTAGTAACTTAATAACTTGTGGATAAAGTTCTCGTGCTTATTTAAAAGGGTTAATTTCACTAATAGCACTTATGGAATAAATTATATTAAATACAACACCACTTTTTTTTCCCTTCAGTTCTAGCATTGTCACGTCAGTTTTGTGGGGCCCACTAGCATTAAATGTATGCCAAAGGTCAGGTTTACCCTCATCTCCCTCGCATGTCCCAAAAAAATTTCCAAACCAACATCTACAGTGTTTTAGCGAGAGAAACTGAAATCTAGAGAGAAAGAGTTGCAACCCGCCGGAACCGCTCGGAAACTACCCGAAACCACCACGAAATCCCTCTATAAATCGCTTGGAAGTCTGTGAACGTCGAAAAATCTTCAAAAACTACCCAGGTCGAAAGCCACGAAATTGACTGAGAAAAACTACACAAAGTTAGTATTTTTATCTGATTTTGTAACATAAAATTTACTGTTTTGGTTTATATATTATATTTGGATGGTCATAACAGTTATGACCTCTCTCCATATCGTGAACAAGAGTAACGGTAACAACTGTTATGACCGGGTGGTCATTACGGTTATGATCGCTACTCTATATAGTGAACTAGAGTAACGGTCATAACCGTTATGACCGGACGGTCATAACCGTTATGACCGGACGGTCATAACAGTTATGACCGCTACTCTATACCGTGAACAAGAATAATGGTCATAACCGTTATGACCGGGTGGTTATAACGGTTATGATCGCTACTTTATACCGTGAACTAGAGTAACGGTCATAACCGTTATGACCGCTACTCTATATAGTGAACTAGAGTAACGGTCATAACGGTTATGACCGCTACTCTATACTGTGAACTAGAGTAGCGGTCATAATTGTTGGTGGTCATAACGATTATGACCGCTACTCTAGTTCACGGTATAGAGTAGCGGTCAAAACCGTTATGATCACCCGGTCATAACGGTTATACTCTTGTTCACGGTATAGAGTAGCGGTCATAACCGTTATGACCGTCCGGTCATAACGGTTATGACCGTCCGGTCATAACGGTTATGACCGTTACTCTTGTTCACGGTATAGAGTAGCGGTCATAACCGTTATGACCGTTACTCTAGTTCACTATATGAAGAGAGGTCATAACTGTTATGACCACCCAGTCATAACTGTTGTGACCGTTACTCTTGTTCACGATATGGAGAGAGGTCATAACTGTTATGACTATCCAAATATAATATATAAACCAAAACACTAAATTTTATATTACAAAATCAGATAAAAATAATAACTTTATGTAGTTTTTCTCAGTCAATTTCGTGGCTTTCGACATGGGTAGTTTTTGAAGATTTTCCGACGTTCATAGACTTTCAAGCGGTTTATAGAGGGCTTTTGTGGTGGTTTCGGATGGTTTCCGAGCAGTTCCGGCCGGTTGCAACTCTTTCTCTCTCTAGATTTCAGTTTCTCTATCTAAAACACTGTAGATGTTTGTTTGAAAATTTTTTAGAGGCATGCGAGTGAGATAAGGGTAAACTTGGAAATTTACATACATTTAATGCTGCTGGACCCCACAAAACTGACGTGACAGTGCTAAAACTGAAGGGAAAAAAAATGGTGCTGTATTTAATATAATTTATCCTAGGAGTGATATTAATGAAATTAACCCTATTTAAAAATAGAGAAAGTGGGTTGGGATTTTATAAGAGTGCTTAAAGTGAAATTTGGAAGAAGCGAATTTGGGATATTATTTAAGAGAATAAACGAAAGTAAAAGGACTTAAAAACTTAATTATGAGAGAGCTTGGGCCTTGGAGGGTGGGGGAATTTCCACTTGCTGGTCGCCAGTTGTGTGTGAATCCCTTGAAAAGCTACAGTCCCCTTCATCTAGGACTAAAGCAGGATTTTCAAAGTTGCAGAATAATCCTTTTGGATGAAACAAAAAATAGAAAATTAATGGAGATTGTCTGTTGAAAAGCTGATTTGACTGATTCAGTTGATATGATTTGGTTTTAATTCGGTTGTGGCTATTCCAGATTAGAGAAGGAAGGCTCCAGCAGGGTGTTGGTCAATGTCTTGTTCGTGAGTACAGAATGGTCTGTCATGTGCTGCTGGGACAAGTCAGTTAGGATTTCGTAGAGGTTATGTGCCGTCTTTTGTTGTTTTACTTTCCTTCTCATCTTCCTTAAAAGATGATATCAACCCCAATCTTCTTACACTTACTGCCGGGACGTTGTAGAGCTATATTAGTGGACAAGGACCATAACTCATACCTTCAACCTTTTCTTTTTGTTTATCTATTTATTTGTATTGAAATTGCAATTAGTATCCCTCTTGGTACTCCTTCAAACAAAAAAACGTGTTATGTCCGTTTTTTGTAAGGTAATATTTTAAGATTAAGTTGGTAATTTACTTTTGTAAATCAATGATTTACCCTAGCAAATCAGCAATTTATTGGAAATGAGATGTAAATCAAAAGAAAAGAATGAAAAATAAAATGTTCTTTGAACTGGGGTCCAAAATTTTAGTAATTTGGCCACATACCCATTTATTTTCTATTGTCAATCTATAAATTCTTATTCTAGTTGCCTTGTTTCTAATGCCTTATCCTCTTCTATTGCCTTTTATTCTGTGGGAGCCTTCTAAACTTGAGCTCATCAGTGAGGATATGATCGATCGATATTTCTTGAAGGTGGACGATGAAGAATGTGAAGAGTCAAATCTCCCTGCAAGATCCAACTTGCCTGTTTATGCCATTTCCAAGCTTTAGGGACCTCGGGGATGGACTAAGTGATCCAGTTTGAGCAAAGAAGTTTCAAAATGTTAGTAATTTTATCTAAGAGAGAGAGAGAGAGATATTTGAGCAAAGAAGTTCAAGATGTTAGTAATTTTATCTAGAGAGAGAGAGCTTGATTACGCCCAAATTGTGTATCGATAAAGCGGTCAGTTATAGCACAATACCGCGAGGAGGCGATAAAAATAACACACCAGAAAGATTAATGAAAATTAAAAGTTAGAGAGATAAGCGAATAAAAATAAAAGATAAATGTTTTTGGAATTTTTTAGAATAAATGAAATAAATAAAATTAAGATAAAGAAAAGATAGGTGAGGAATCTTGAATGCTTTTGTTCAAACTCAATATTTCAATTTTATAACTCAACTACACATTTCACACCCCAAACATGCAGTTGGAAAATACGGATTTGAAAGAATAAATAATAGAAAAAATATTTGATCAAATTGATCTCTTCTTGTTAAAGCAAGCATAACTATTCTTATACGTCATTCGAAAGTGACAAAATATCACATGACAGAATGCAGTAAGGGATATTCATATAAAAATAACTGAAAGAAAACCACCTGTCACTAGTGATTTAATGCACCGAATAATTACTATAAACACTAAGTATAAGAGAATAAAATATATTAAATTTTATTAACGTTGAATAGCAAATTGAATTGAAATAAAAAGAAGAATGCAAACAAATAAAATTCACTCAAAACTTAGCCTTCTGCTGGTGGTGTCACACTCATCTCACACCTCTAGAAAAACTAAGAAAATAAGAACTGAAAAATAAAATTGAATTTCTTTCACAATTCTTGAATAAATATTACAACATGCATAGCCCATTATTTAGTAGTAGTCTTAGGAACAAAAAGAGATCGACTTCTATGGATGATAGTGGCAATAGATTCTTGCATTTTTTCTCAGGGATCACTTTCTACTCATAAGGAAGCGACTGAGGAGGAGGGTTCACCTGTGAAACATTCGGAAAGTTTGGTAGAAAATAAAGACGCAGCAATGCCTGGAAAGAAGACGGGTTTTGTGGCAAGCCGTCATAAAAGTTTGGTTGATCTAATACAGGTATATTAAATGTAGCGAATATTTTGGTTTCTTTCTGGTTGCTAGTTGCAATTGACTCTATTCTTGGCTAGGCTAGAAATGTTGTTATCTTTCCTTTTTTAACTTTTTGAACTTGTTAAATTTTAACTAAGACGGAACTGAGAGACTAACTTTTTCAATGTTTGGAAATTTTCTGAGAATTATTAAGAAGGTAATGGCAAAGTGTTTTATTGTGACAGTTCAAGCATCTTTTTGGATTGGCCCAAGGCAATTTCTCTTTTTACGTTAGATGTTTCTGTATCACCTGTATGATATTTTTGTAGAGTTCTTTGAGATTTAGAGTTTATACGAGGTATATGATTTTTCGAGGAAGGTACTATATAAATTGTTGGTTTATGTGCTTGCTCTAGCTCTTGTGTTCCACATAATTGTCAAAACTGAAAACTTTGTTTTCGTCTGATTGTGGAACTTCTATTTTGTATTCACGCTGTCTAATTGTCTTGGGGGATTTTGTAGAAAGACTTCCCTCATACCCCGTCTCCTGTGTGCAATCAATCTCATTCCTCAAGCCATGCAACAGCAGACGAGCTGATTGATTTTTATGTGCAAGCAATATCATCCAATATTTCATCCGTTGACAAGACACCAGAGCCCGACTCAGGCTCTATCAATTGTCCAGAGATAAGTTCCCCCGATTCACATGCCACTAGGTTGACATCTAACGATGTTCCTTCATCGAGTTCGCTTCCCATCTCATGGCATTCCGACGAGACAGAGACACCACAAAAACAAAAAAAAACAAAAAAAAAATGAATCGAGCAATGACTTAGACGATAATGCACCAGTTAGCGGTGCTACTCATTTAAATAATTCCAGATTAAAGATTAAAAGAAACCAAGAGAAGCCACAATCTCATGGAAGAAATGTGCCAAAACTCCTTTTGTCTAGACTAGAAGACGCTGCCTGTCAGGTCCACGGTGTCCGCACTCAAACAATCTCACAAGGAAGGAGTTACTTGGAGAGTTCCATGGACGATCCTTCTGTTGGTCATCCCAACTTGTCCTCTATTATAGTGCAACCATCCTTACATTGGCATAGACTCAGATCTCCATTCTATGAAACAGCAGCTGGATATCGGGCATCTAGTCATACTCCATTTTATCCAGTGCTTCGGCCGTCCAGTTTATATGCTCCGCAGTATTGCTTGCCAGGATATGCCCTGGGTTCTACACTTCTTCCCCCCTTCATGGCCGGGTATCCTTCTCACAGTGCGCAACCTCCGGCATTTGGTGCGACTTCTAGTCAAATCTACACTGGTAGAACCGCCGGGATTTCAATGGGGAAGGGAAATCTTCATGGGCTTGATGTGCCACACCAAATAAAATTTTACGGGCAACACGAGCCAATCCCACAACCATCTTTTGTGAATCTGTGGTGACCCACCTTACGTGGCTACTTAATACTTAAACATACTTAAACTTACTCTTAATTTTCGTAAAAATACCGAAATATTTTTTTTCTTTTAAACTCAAATTTAAAACCTAACTTAATCATACTTAAACATCTATACTTAATTAAGTACTGAGTTTTTCAAACCATCTTAACATATTTTACAAACCATACCAATTACCGTAGTAGTAAACACCGTTCCAGCACTAAATACCGGTACCATCAAATTATCATAATATAATATGAATACATTATAAAACACGTGACGGTATTCAACCCAAATTTCACAGTCTGCTATGCCCTTTCTCCACAGTCTTCATCAAGTATTTCCAGTAGGTTGTTTACTTACAACATGAACGTAAGTTATGAGCTTTCGCTCAACAAGTACAACTTCTTAAACCCGCAAAATGATCTTACTAAAGAATGCATCCATCAATTATACTTTCTTCTGTTAACTTATTTTTGGACCCCTTACTTAACATAAGTGTACGTACCGTGGCGTGCAGCCATGGAGTGGTTGGGGTGGCTAGCCTAGTCCAACTCAAACCATAGACCAAACCCATCCTTGTGGCACACTACTACAAAAGTTGGATTACACGAAGGAGATTACACGACGGTTTCAGAACACTGTCGTGTAAACAGATTATTACACGACGGTTCAAACAAAACCGTCGTGTAATCTTGGGATTACACGACGGTGTAAATAATTGTCGTGCAACCGGAGGATTACACGACGGTTTCTAGGACCCGTCGTGTAATCCCCAATCCCTGGGGATTACACGACGGGTCCTAGAAACCTCCGTGTAATCCCCCTTGGATTACACGACGGTTCTTAGGACCGTCGTGTAATCCTCTGAAAATTTTGAAAATTTTCAAATTTAATGCTTCGAAATCCGCGCGAAAACCCATTATTTAAATATAATTTCCTCTTCATTTATCTTCATATCCACGCGAAATCCGCCCTCACCCTCTCTAGATTTCTCCAAGTACCCACCCACCTCCTTTGCCCACCCGCCGCCACCTCTCTCTTAAAATCCGGTCAAGCCGCTGCCGCCGCCTACCACCTCGCTCTCTCGGTATGACCGTGCCTATTCGTCTTCAAAGAAAAGCAAGGTGACTTCCATATTGCTCAATTTCTTATTTTGTAACAAAACAACTAACACACAATGCTTATTTGTATTCTTGTTTTCCACTTAACACACATTTTAGAACATGAATGGTTTGTGAATGGATTTGACACTTTACACACATTTATGAACATGAATTTTGTCCGCCCACAACATGCTCGATGAAATGCCGAAATGTGTTTTTCTTTTGGAAAATCATATAGTATTTGATTTTTGTCAACTTTTTGCGTGACGCACCAAAAGGATGGTTTTATCTTGTGTCACACAACAGAGGGAGATATTGGGTTTTGGGAGTCATTAACCCATGGGAGGACCTCATCCTTTATTTTGATCCTCTGCGAGAAAAGAAACGAGACAATTTTACTAAGCTAATGAACATGTAAGTCAATTTTAATATGATAATTTTTTATTTAATCTTCATTATATGCATCTTAATTAGTTTGAACTTGACCAATTTGCTAGGGCCCTAACGGATTGGAAGATTATGGTCGGAGAAGGGATTAGAAGGAGACGAGACTGTAAAACGAAAATCTCGAACCGGCCTTGTCCTCTCCAAGAGGGAAGTGTTGAATGTGGTTATTTTATTTTAGGTTTTATGAGGGACATAGTGTTGAATGGAATTGACGTACTTGAAAGTAAAGAATTTTTCACTTCTAAGGATTTGTATTTGATTAGGGGAGAATGGATGTAATGCAATTCATTAATTATGATATGTAAACTTGTAATGTATAATAATTGGTATGTATTTTTACTTTGATCAATGTAGTTAATATCTTAGATCGTAAATTGGATAACATACAGGTTAGGCCACCCGTCGGAAATCAGCAAAAAAACCCTAATTTTTTTAATTTTTTACAAAAAATTACACGATGGTTTCGGATGGAAACCGTCGTGTAATGAAGGACATTACACGATGGTTCTAGAGCTAATGAATTGAAATAAAAAGTAACTACATTGAAAACTTGAATCTTATTTTGTGCACTTATCTTGCTTGTCTTAATACATGAAAACTTGTTCTTGATCTGATCATACTTGAAAACTTGAATCTTAACTGTTTCTTACTTGAAAACTTGGTCTTGTTCTTGTCATGTGATTTATTATTAGTGAGCATACTTTCATGATGCCACAATAATAAATGTAAAGCATATATACATCAAATAAATCAATGTATGAGTTTTGGAAAACATGCGAAGCAGTAAAAATATTTTTGCCCATGCTGTAGGCGAGATTGTACTTACAAGTTGTCCCACGCTCTTGATCTAGCATTCCAACAAGGCAAGACAATATGTTATATTTCTGTTTTTAGACAGAGCGTAAGAATCGTTCTAAATTACTACTTAACAATCCATAAGTCATAACATCTATTATAACACATACGTTAAATAATTAATCGACTTGATTAATTTTCATAAAAGTTCTTCATATTTTATTTCATTTGCTCAAAAATACCGTGTTTACTTATAAAATATCTTAACTCCATAAAGCAAGTATTTCTTGATACTTGAAATTATATTTTATAATACATAGTATGTATTTAAGGTTTAAAAATCACTTGTGAAATTCAAATGGATTTAAACCTCTTTGAAACTATTTTTGTAAAACCTCTTTGAAATTTAAATGGATTCAAACTATTTTTGTAAAACCTCTTGTCTGGGGTCTCTGTATTAATGTCTTCTAATTTGAAGCGAATTACTGTCATGTTCTTTCAGTATTTTCTTCGTTTCATTTTTTTTTTTTTTTTTCCGTCTCTTTTTTCTTGTTGTAGGTTGACCCTTTGTCTTCTTTCCTCTGAAATAATTCATCTTTTTTTTTTTTTTTTTGGTTCTATTAATATACAATATCGTTTCTTATAAACCAATGCTAAAGAAGAAACTATGTAGCAATTCTTGCCTAGAAGATTGTAACCGTTGGGCTACGTTGTACTTGAGTCCTAATTGCAGCAAATATAGACTTCCACTTAGATTTGGCAGACGAAACCCAAATATATCAGCTACGCCTTTCTTCAAGTTGGTTTCAAGGAAGAACGACGATACTAAACAAGATGTCTGGTCACTTCCCAAAAATCAGCCACAGATTATTGAAGGCAAGAACAGTACAGTTTTGGTACTTGCATTAAGTTTGGACTCTGTTGCATCCATGTGTTTTGCCTTTGCAGCTTCTAGTTTCATCATTTACAAGCGTAGAGTGTACAGATACAAGAGACTCTTCCAAAATGCAAATGTGGGATTAGCTGAAGATTTTAGTTTGCAAATCATTTTCTTACGACGAGCTTGAGAGAGCAACGGATGGCTTCAGGGAAGAACCTGGGAGGGGTTCTTTTGGAGCAGTCTATAAAGGAACTACTTTATCAGGGGGGCAACAAAGCTATTGCCGTTAAGAGACTAGAGAAAGTTGTCGAAGAAGGCATACTGGAATTTCAATCTGAAATGACTACTATCAGACGGACACACCACAGAAATTTGGTTCAGTTACTTGGTTTCCGGATTGAGGGATCCAAAAGGCTTCTTGTTTATGAATTCATGAGCAACGGCTCACTCGCCGATCTACTCTTCAAGACGAGTGTGCACCCAACTTGGAAAGAAAGGGTAAGATTTGCACTAGATGTGGCAAGAGGTCTCTTCTTTCTTCATAAGGAGTGCGGAGTTCATATCATTCACTGCAATTTGAAGCCCCAAAACATACTGCTGGACGATACTTTGACTGCTAAGATCTCTGATTTTGGTTTCGCAAGGCTATTAATGCCAAAGAAAGCAACGATACCTGATCAAGGCATTGAAACTGAGCGCAAAAGATCATCTTTTGCTCTTGATCAGTGGCAGAAGAATGCTTTGATATCTGTTAATAAGTCTGACATTTATAGTTTCTGGATTGTGCTTCTTGAGATTATATGCTTTATGGCTGGAGATTTGAATAAGGTTGTGGAATTAGATGAAGATGTGAACATGAGGACACTAGAAAGAATGGTGAAAGTGAGCATGTGGTGTATTCAATTGATGATCCGGATTTACGTCCCTCGATGAAGAACGTTATCTTGATGTTGGAAGGCACAATGGACATTCCGCTTTCTCCTCCCACCTCTGAAACTTTCTTAGCTATATTATAGTTTGAGTTCGCATAGAAATATATATATATATATATGTGTGTGTGTGTGTGTGTGTGTGTGTATCATGTATGTGTGTATGAGTAAGCTTGTTTTAGTTCATATTTACTTCTCTTGGTTATCAATGTATGCATAAGACAAGCATATTAGCTTTGTAAGTTCATGTTTGTATTGTATCTCCATGTATGTATTAAATTATACCTATGGCCACATATGTATGCTCTGGTTATGTTATATATGCATAATTTGCATTTACCCCTTACACTGTGTAGAATAGGATCAAGATTATTTAAATTTATGTTTATTTTAGGATTTAATTAGTAGTATTTTTATCTGTTAGGATTATTCTAAATATTAAGAATTATATTTGTTTTGTAATTTTGAGTTATAATTGCTTTAGGATTTACCTCCTATAAATAGACCTTTTATGTAAAGTTTTTTTTTTTTTTTTTTTTTTTTTTTTTTGAATTTGGGTATGGGTGGATTCAAACTTTTCATCTTATGGTGGAGTCGGATGTAAAATTACTGCTAAATTATGGTTACAACCACTTATTTTTCAAAGTTGATCGATTAATGAAATTGAGATTTCTATTTCCTTCATCTTCAGTTCTTATTCTTTCCCTAAAATCCATTCTCTTTCTCTCATCTACTTCTATTTCTATCTTTCTACTAGTTCTTTTAGTCTCTCTTATTTCTCTTCTTCTATGTCTATTCTCTTATCTATCTGGTCCTACATCAATTGACATTGGAGCCATGTTGTTCTCAAAAACAGATTAAAAAAATATATATCCCCGCGGCTTGCCTCTATCCATGGGCCTTCGCCTCCACCGCCCGCATGAACACCGCCCAGACTGCTTAGTTTTGGTTTAATTTTTAATTATTTTAGATCATTTTGATTTAGCTTTTCCTTTATATTTTGTCCTATAAATAAGACATTTTTGTGTAATGAAATTAGACTTTGTTTAATGAATTTGAGTGTTAATCGTAATTTTTTGTTCTCTTTTAATTTTCAACATTCTGTGTGAATCAATAAACTTTGAAGCAGTTGCTGATATTCTGTGTAAATCAACAGGTTAAACGATCTATCATTTTTATTTTATGCAACATTAGCTATTCAGTATAAATCAATAGGTTAAATGATCAATCCCTCTTATTTTATGCTACACTAGAGTTCAATGATGTCATCACTAAGATTGAATTAGGGCAAGAGCTTGTTGAACAAGAAAGCTCTTAGCCGTCATCACGAGGGAGAAACCGACATCTTAAACAAAGGTAAACTTGGAATCACAAAATCTAAAATTAAAAAATATATATATATATTTATATATGTATATGAAGCGATTTACTACTTGTAAGAAATGAGTCAAAAGGTACGGTATAGCAGCCTTTTCGAGTAAGCCTTTGGGATCTAGATTCAAATCTTCTGTCCAATTTTTGATATCTCAAATGATATCTAATTAATAATATTATGTCACGTCATTTTAGAAAGTTTGGAATGCTTTGGACAGAGTGCATGGGTGGATTTAGTTTTTCTAAATCCCAACCCATGATCGCCCAACAACGTAGCGGGTTGGGCGGTTTGAAGGTGGGTGGGGGTGGGTGGTTTCACTGGCTTGGCGGGTGGATAGAGATTTTTAAAGACAATTTTGAAAAATAATTTCTAACAACTTTAAAAGTTCAAATCACAAATCCAATTTTCTCGAAACAAATAAAAAAGGATGCAATTACATTTTATCGAATTAAGAGCATATACAATATTCATCATTCACCAACTTTTTTTATTTATAAATTCTAATCTGTTTTTTGTTAGGAAATACGTATGTAAAAGATGACTTACAAATAATTTAATATGCCAATCAATGGACTAGAAGATACTAAAGACACTACTACAGAATGTGGATACCACGACCGTTAAAAACCGTCGTGATAATATTTCCACGACGGTTTTCTAACCGTTGTGGATTCCAGAGTCGTGGAATCTTTTTAGATTCCACGACGGTTTTTACCCGTCGTGGAATAGGTAAAAATAGGGTCAAAATTTTATATTTAGCAATATCTACCACGACGGATTTTTTTGTAAACCGTCGTGGTAAGGAACCTACCACGACAGTTGTATGTATAAACCGTCGTGACAGGTACACTTACCACGACGGGTTCTTTAGGCCACCGTCGTTGTAGTTCACCTTACCACGACGGTGGTGACAGAGTTCTAGAAACCGTTGTGGTATTTAGACCTACCACGACGGTTTATATAATCCACCGTCGTGGTAGTTGACCTTACCACGACGGTGGCTGACACCGAACGACAAACCGTCATGGTATTTCTGACATACCACGACTGTTTCTATAATCCACCGTCGTGGTAGTTCACTTACCACGACGGTGGCTGACACCGAACAACAAACCGTCTTGGTATTTGACGTACGACGACGGTTCCTGTGAAAACCGTCGTGGTATATTGATTTCCACGACGGTTTCTGTTGAAAACCGTCGTGGTAGGTTGTTACGTAAACAAAAAAAAAATATCTATTCGTTCAATTGAAAACTAGTTCATTCATTCATGTTCATTCATTCATATCATGAAAAAAAAGTTTTACAAAGAATAAACTAATAACATAATTGATATGGCAAATGCAATGTCACAATGTACAACAATTAATATAGAACTAAATATATATTGCTATACAAAAAATTTCTATTAGAGATTTTGCCTCAATATTGTATGAAGCTCATGACATATGTAGTTCACTCTTGCCTAACCAAATTTAAATCATCTTCAGTATAAGAAGTCTTGTTTTGCAGTAAGGCAAGTCCATCGACGTTCAACGTTATTTCTCGCATGAACCCCAATACAAATAATTGAACTCTAGAGTTACAGTTCGAAAAATTGAAATAAATTGAACTAATTATATGTACATAGAAAGAAAGAGAACTAAAAACAATGAACCAAAAAATGAAAATCAATATGTATAGCATCATGAATTGGTGGAGTTCCAAGAGACATAGTGTAAACAATAAAAAACTTAACTCTAAATTTTCATCTCACTCTAAAATTATTGTACTGTTGGGAATGCCCTAAGAGTAAAAGACATTTTAGTTGTATTTCAATTATTTTGAACTGATTAATAATATATTTGAGTTTTTTTTCATTACATATTTGCTATATTGTTTTCATTTAGATTTACATGTTAAAATAAATGTAAGCAAATATGGTTCATTGACTACTTGGTGTTTAAACTGTTAAAATATTGCATGCAATGGATTTTTGTATGCAAGAAGATAATGCTCTAAAGTAATTAGTCTAAATCTATAGTCCGTAGTCTATAGGGTTAGAGTGAGCATCTAACTCATATAAAGAATATTATGTTGTCTAAAATCAATTAGAGATATGGTTTGTCTTGACCATCTGGAGCGAGCCGACTCCCAAGTAAAGACATAGATATATTGCCTAGTTGTGGTGATATATTGGACTGGATGAAAGTGTAATTAATCTATAAGTCCGCTTGCTTAGACTAATTCACTTTTGACATTCATTATGCAATAATTTTAATCCTGAGTAAGTAAATGACTTCATGTTTATAACTTGTATACTTTGATGCTCCAAAGGCTAAAGTGTCTCGGAGTAGTAAGCTATTAGACCGGTTTGTTGGGTACATGACTTGTATTCGATCTGAGCTTTGCTTATAGATATAAAATCATAGCTCGCATAAAGAGTAAATGTTATCCTCTTAAACGACATTATACAAGATGTGAAAATGGACGAGGCTTCGGGTCGTTTGCTGGGCAAATGATTAATTATTCACTTTGGGTGAATAATCATTTTTCTATTAAATGTATAATAGATCTTTAAGATAGCGTGATCAAAAGGTTGAACAAACTTTGACTTTAAGTTGATCATGGATATCGTATGAGGGTGTTGCATATATGACAAGGTCATTAGATTGTGGCTATACACTGGCCTACGTAATACGGTATATAATTGGGAGTGCAGTTTCAGGTTTATAGTGGTGTGACTCTGAAACTACTAATTGTTTAATTAATTTATTTGGTATAGAATAATTAATTACATAGATTATTGGAGCCCATATTATATTATATATATATATATATATATATATATCCAATTGGTCATTTTACTAGTTCAATATAATTCTTTAACGGATGGTAATCAATTGAGATATGTATTATGGCTTTAATCCATGGACTTAGTGAAGAGAAAAATCTGGAACACCTCCCACAAGGTGAAGGCGTTTTTTCTGCTAAGGGTAGAATGAGAATTTTGTTCCATTTAATTAATTGGATATATATTTAGTTTGGTTAAATATTTATTTGAAGATAAGATTTGAAATTTGAATTAATTATATTTATCTTTTGTGATAAATATGAGATTAATTTAAATTAAAAGATATGGATAAATTAATTATTTAGATAATTAATTTAAATATCTAGATAATCTTATTTATATACATATTTTAAATTAAATATGGTAATTATCTTATTTGGAATTGAAATTGAAACAAAATCTTATCCTAGTCTACCTTGTATAGGCGTTTTTAATGAGGATAAGGGAAGGAAAAGTTTTTCTCCTTATTGATTTATTTGGATAATTATTACATATTTATTTAATTCAAATAAAGTTGTCATAGTTTTATTTTGAATTTAAATTGGAGTTATGAAACGTTATCCATGGAGATAAAATCATAAGATAATTGAAGATAAAAATTTGAAGCAAATTTTGAATCTCCTAGACCTATTGTGGGCGATTTTTTCTGTCTCCCAGGCAAGAGAAAAAATGCAGATTAGGGAGGGAGGAGATAGAAATATCTTTTTCAAGTGACCTATTCAAATTCAAATTCCATTCAGTCCATTCACTATAAACAAGACCTTAGGGGCTCCTATTTTATTTAGACCACAGATTTTAAGGTGAGCGAGCTTATTATTATTCTCTCATTATAGTAATAATAAGCTGCAAGAGTTCTGGATAGTTGGAAGGAGAAAGCCGCACAGAATATCGATCAAGAGACCGAGTGCTCACACACTCTACCGTCCAGGAGTTGGAGAATACTAAAGAAGGCTAGTTGGTTGAAGCTTTCTTTGATCACATCCTCCGGCATTTATGTTGTCTTCTCTCAAGGTACGTAGATTATAGAATAATTTATTGTATATGGCAACACAAGTTGGTACGATCTTAAGAAAAAAATTTTAAAATTCGGCTGCATAAATTACTCATTTTTTCCTTACAAGTGGTATCAGAGCCAACTCATGATTATGTCGTATATATAAATTAGACAATCTAATTTTCTCCGTAAACTATGTATGGATTTAATATTTTTTAGAAGGTGGCATTCTATGGTTTCTAATATGTTGTTATAATGGATTATGTATGATGTATGTGGTTATTTTAATTTTATTATAAGCATGCTCAATTTTGTCAGTCATGGTTCCTTAGAATTTAGAAAAATTGTATTTAGGATTTTTCCTGTAACCATGGGAACGGTTTATCATCACCGTAATTTTCCTATAGATTTTTTTTATTTATTTGAATAGTTAGAAAATTTGTACACCAAAAACGGTATAGTTCTTTTAATGTAATTTATTCATAGAAGAGATAGAATATTGAAGACCTTAATTTATTTTTTCCAAAAAAAAAAATTATATAATTTTTGATATTGGACAAATTAATATGTGGAAGTCCTAATTCAATTAGGGTTTCATAATTAAAACCTTATTTAGAAAACTAGGACAAGACGCAAAAGGGAGGAACCAAGCCCTACATGGGGGCTTGGTGTGCAAACTAGCGCATGCACCAGTGGAGCGCACTGGCCAGACTCGCAAGCATCAGCTTATGGGCTGGGGGCAGAACGGGCTCCATCATGCGCAACTTAGAGCGCATGTTGGGGGCAGCTGCGGGCGCAAGCCCGCAGCTTTGCCCGTGAAATGCCCAACTCGAGAGGGTTGGGCGAGCTCCTCATGTCCGGGTGTAAAACTTTAAATCTAAATTTAAACTATGAATAAAAATATGTAATTTTAATTAAATTTAAAATTACATATAATTATACATGAGATTTGAACTTGCTTAAAATTTGAATTTTCCGGAATTTAAATTTTAAGGAAATTTGTGGGATGAGAAATAAATGGTGCAGACGCGTGTAGATGGATAAGCAAAGATAGAGCGAAATTCAAGACCTAAAGAATGTTTTGGATGTAATTTTGTAAACTTTATTTTTCTTTTTTCTAGGATGGGACCATGGCTATGTTATTTATTTTTCTGTCATTTATTTATTCTATGTTTTGTCATGGATGGATGAATATGTTTGATGGATATTTGTTGTACATATTTGATTACATGTCATATAGGATAGATGAATGCCGATCATGCTATATTAATCATACATGTCATAAAAACTTGCATCGTTTAAAATATTGAGTGGGAGAGGATTTCAAACAAAACACACGGCCTCCGTTGTTGATCCATATGTGAAAGCATGGTAACTCCTCGCGTCAGTTCTATGCTGATCAAACCCCTCGGTAGGTGTTTACCGCCACCGGTATACTAGGTTGGATCTCCTATGTTGGAAAACGTGTTTGAGCATGTTCTATTTGAAACCATCCCTCAATGGCATAAATAGCACATAGATCAAATTTCGTAAACAATGGTTACACACTCAAGACTAATTTAATTATTAACCTTACCTAGAAGCTCTGTTAATTAAATTGGTGGCCAAATAAACGGTTACTAATATATGTCTTAACCATGGAGGATTTATGGCAACATAAATTAATTGGACGGGGTCCATGTTTGCAGCTATTTGTTTCATGATCACCCCTCAGTAACTTGGAGCAATAGATGCTAAAAATTACCGTTGCAATGCTATATGTTTTTTCTATGTTTTTCATGTATGAACATATTTATGTTTTATTTGCCAAATTTTTTCTTTATATATTTGATTGTGCATTGATGGGATGATCATATATATTTATTTTTAGTTCAAAATGTCACCGACACCTCTGATTTCAATTCTTACTAAAAACAAATTAAATGGCGATAATTATAAAGACTGAGAAAGAAACTTGCTAATAGTTCTCAGTTATGAGAAACATAAGCTTGTACTAGACGAACCTTTCCCACCCAGGCCACTTCCTAATACACCTCTTGAAGAGGTCCCTGTCATGTTAACTCGTTGGAAAGAATCCAATGAAGTAGCTCGATGCTACATTTTGGCTAGCATGACGAGTGCTTTACAAAAGCAACTTGAAACCTATCAAGTTGCTAGGGAGATCATGGATAAATTTGAGGACATTGGTTACGCCCAAATTGTGTCAAAATAAAACGGTCGATTATAGCACAATGAGGATGGTCGATCCCACAAGGAGGTGATAAAAACAAACAAACGAGATTTGTAGAAAAAGAGCGTTAGAGATAAGCAATAAAACAAGCAAAAGAAAATGAAGAAGTATTTTTAAAATTTTCAGTGATTTAAGAAAATAAAACAAGACAATGCAATTTAAAATGGAGTAATTTCAATAATCAAAAGGTGGTAAAGCATCAAGAATCCCTCACGTGTATTGTTTTCCAATTTTACTTTTGATTCATTAAAATTCAACAAAAGTATTTAAATGAATTAAACTTCTCACGTTAACACCAAAAAGATTATTATTATAAATTATCTAAAATCGACAATATATCAAATTGACAATATTGCAGTAAAAGATCAATTCACAAAATAATTCTAGTTACGAAACATTACATGATAAAATTTACATAGAAAAAACATGACTGAATCTATATAAAAACTTAGCACATAATATTTTGCATTCAAAGAAAATTAGAAAATGGAGAAGAATAATTCACTCAAATATATATGCATTATAAAACAAAACAAAACAAAAAACAAAATTGAAACACTCAACGCATGAGTTCATCTCTAGCTTCACCAAGAGAAATTAGCCTAACATGCTCAACATTCTCACAAAAACTCTAAAAGAAAAATAGGAGAAGAAGAGAGAAAAATCTGACTATATTTAGGCTCCAAAATCAACAACCCATTT
The DNA here is from genome assembly GCA_009761775.1 of Ficus carica. Taxonomy (NCBI): domain Eukaryota; kingdom Viridiplantae; phylum Streptophyta; class Magnoliopsida; order Rosales; family Moraceae; genus Ficus; species Ficus carica. The sequence continues at coordinate 3,484,491 of CM019746.1, forward strand.
CCTTAGGCAAAGCACCTATATATAATGTCTAAGGGCTGCCAAAAACATTCAACCATGACAATAAAATGCAAAATTAATTCCAATTAAATGGAATTTACAATGCTTAAATTAGGGTATTAAAAACTGATAATGGGGAGAACACAACAACTAAAAACGTTCAACTTGGAAGAATCCCATGAGTTTTAGACACATGGCGTATGCAGAATGGCTAAAAGAAGAAGTAGCCGACATATGGGCCTATCCAGACACGTGGCGCGCGAGGAGTGGAGAAGCAGCTACAAAGCGGTTGACGCATGGGCCCCACGTGGAAGATGGGATGGTGCTGTGACGCGCGTGTGGAAGGAAACTCACGCAGGGGGAGGCCGTGCATGCCAAGCGCGTGTGGGCGAGGGAGCAGCTGGGGCTCACGGCTGCAGGCGGCGACACGTGTCGTGGGTGGTGGGCGCGCGGCTCAATTCGGCTCGATGCAGGTGGCTTGGGCTGATGGGTTACATTTTGTTGATCTTTTTGATTGATTTTTGCTTTTAATTTTGGCCCAAATGTTTTATTTTCCTACAAAACAAATTAAATTAAATTGAAACAAAATATTTCCACATCAAAATATTTTTGAATTAATTTTATGAAAATATCTAATTAAAACTTAATTTATTTTGACAATTTTGAACAGTAAAAGTGCATTTTTGTGCACTTATCAGACATGTCCGGAGGCCAAGAAAAATTGGCTCAACAGTCTGCTATTACAAGTATTAGGAACTCTAAGCAAAAGGTGGGTACTCTGATAAAGAATCATATGTTTATGCTTATGGGTTTCTTTACTGAAGCTGTCAAAAATGGTGCGGAGGTGGACTACAACACCCAAATTAAGATGGTGTTTAAAACTCTTTCAAAGGATTTTGTCAGCTTTAAGGATGCATATAATCTTGATAACAAAGAGTTAGGACTCACTGAGCTTATAGACTACTGTAAGCTTATGAGCTTATGATCAATGATGGGGTACAGGTCCAATCCAAGGGAGAGGCCAACTTAGCTATTGCTACATCTTCTGGTCCTTCGAGGAACAAGAAAAAGAAGCAACAACAAAAAGAAGCAAGAGGCTTCTAGCTCTTCCATTCCTCCTGTTTTTGATGGGAAGAAGAATAAGTCTAAGGACCCTAAAAAGTCCAAATGCTTCCATTGTGGCAAGGTTAGTCACTTTAAGAAGGCTTGCAAGGAATTCCTAACCGCCAGAAGCAAGGAAGGTAAAGATCTTCTTTACTTAGAAGCTTGTTTGGTAGAAGAGTCAAAAGGCACTTAGGTCATTGATTTGGAAGCCACTAATCATGTTTGTGTTTCTCGATAAAGGTTTAAGGAAATAAGAAGTTTACATGATAGGAGTCTCTCATTGCGAACTAGGGATGGTAGCTTGGTATTAGCGGAAGCAGTGGGAGACGTTCATCTTTACTTTGATGAATTTAGGTTTATTTTATTGAAAGACTATTTTTATGTTCCTAATTTTAAAAGGAACTTTATTTTGGTTGCTTATTTAATTAAAGATTCTTATTCAGTTTCTTTTAATAAAACAGTAGTTATTCACAAAAACAAATATTTTATCTATTAAGGTTGCATGGATAGTAATCTTTATTATTTAAACCTGAGATGCACTCACTGCTTGACACAAAATTAATTAATAATTCTAAAAGGTTAAAAACTTTTCACTCTAACAAGGCCTATCTTTGGCATTTAAGACTTGGTCATATTAATCAAAAAAAGGATTCAAAGATTGGTGAAAGACGGTCCTTTAGATACTCTAAAGGAGGTAAGTCTTCCACAATGTGAATCTTGCCTTGAGGGAAAAATGACCAAGAGGTCTTTTGGAGCTAAGGGTACTAGGGCCAATGATCTCCTAGAAATAGTACACAACGACGTATATTAGCCCCATGAATGTCGAGGCACGTGGAGAGTTTGAGTACTATGTCACTTTTGTAGATGACTACTTGAGATATGGATATGTATACCTAATGCACCGCAAGAGCGAAACCTTTGATAAATTCAAATTGTATCGTGCGGAAGTGGATAAGCATTTGGATAAATCTATAAAGACACTTCGATCCGGTCGAGGTGGTGAATATCTCTCCGATAAATTTCTATGACATTTTGTAGAGAATGGAATTTTATCCTAATTGAATGCACCAGGAACTCCACAACAGAATAGTGTAGCTAAGAGGAACCTTGTTGGATATGGTATAATCCATGTTGAGTTATTCAATGCTACCATTATCTTTTTGGGGATATGCACTACAAACGGCTTGATATATTCTAAACCAAGTTCTAACTAAATCAACTCCTAAGACTCCATACGAGTTGTGACGTGGCAAGCAGCCCTCCCTTGGTCATATGAGATGGGGATGTGAAGAAATTGGAACCACATTCGGAAATATGCATGTTTGTGGGGTATACTAAGAAAACTAAAGGAAGTCTATTTTATAACCCAAAGGAACAAAAAGTCATTGTTTTAACCCATGCGACTTTCCTTGAGGAAAGTTACATGAATGACTTTAAGCTTCCAAGTAAAGTGGTGCTAGAGGAATTACCAAGTGATATAATTGCTCCACAAGTTTCGGTCTTGGACCCGAGTCCAAGTTCTAGTGAAAAACCCATAAACGATCAACAATCTAGGTAGCTTTGACATACTGGGAGAGTTTCTAGGAAACCAAGTTTCTTTATATGTGATGCTGAAGTTTTTAAAGCTGAAGCTTATGAACATGATGATGACCCTATTACCTACGGTGAAGCTATGAATGATGTTGATGCTAAGCTCTAGAAACAGGTTATGAATAATGAGATGGATTCAATGAAATCCAATTCCGTATGGGAACTTGTAGACCTACCTGAAGGGATAAAGCTCATTGGGTGCAAGTGGGTTTACAAGAGAAAGAAGAATGCCGAAGGGAAAGTTGAAACTTTCAAGGCTAGACTTTTAGCAAAGGGATACACGTAAAAGGCCAGCGTCGACTACAACGAAACCTTTTCGCCTGTTGTGATACTAAAGTTTATTCGCATTCTTCTATCCACTGATGCAGCTCTCGATTATGAGATCTGGCAAATAGACGTCAAGACGGCATTCTTGAATGGTTATCTTGATGAAAGTATCTATATAGTACAACCCGACGGGTTTGTGGTGAAAGGCCAAGAGAATAAAGTTTGCAAGTTGCTTAAATCCATTTTTGGATTAAAGCAAGCAACCCGCTCATGTAACTAAATATTTGATCAAGCAATCAAAACCTTCAGTTTTGAGCAGAACATTGATGAACCTTGTGTTTATAAACATATAAAGGATGGCAAGGTGATCTTTCTAGTTCTCTATGTTAATAATATACTACTAATTGGGAATGATGTAGGGAACTTATCATCCGTTAAACTTTGGTTGTCCCAACAGTTTGACATGAAGGACTTAGGATAAGCGAATTATGTTCTAGGAATTCGTCTCTTTAGAGATAGAAGGAACAAAATAATAGCTTTCTCCCAAGCTTCATATATAGATAAAATAATTGAAAAGTTTGCAACGCAAGAGGCAAAGAAAGGTACTTAACCTTCTATTGTCGATTTAACTCTTTCATTGGATAACTGTCCCAAGACATCAAAAGAAAGAACGTATGAGTAAGGTCCCTTACACATCAACTGTAGGTAGTCTCGTGTACGCTATGCTTTGCACTCGTTCGTATATTTGTTATGCAGTGGGTATAGTGAGTCGATATCAATCGAACCGCGGTACCAAGAATTGGCAAGCCGTGAAGCATATACTCAAGTATATTAAGAGAACAAGGAACTATATGTTGTCTATTCTAGGGGGACCTAACACTCATAGTATATACAGATTCAGACTTCCAAACTTGTAGGGATTCAAGGAAATCGACTTCAGGATCTATGTTCTTAGTTGGAGGAGGCGCCATTGTGTGGAGAAGTGTGAAACAAGGTTGCACTGCTGACTCTACGATGGAAGCAGAGTATATGGTTGCGATCGAGGCTTCTAAAGAGGCAGTTTGGCTCCGCAAGTTCTTTGAAGACCTTGAAGTCATTCCCGGTGTTGACAAGGCTATCACACTTTATTGTGATAACAGTGCGGATGTTGCCAACACAAAGGAATCAAGGCACCATAAAAGGACCAAACACATAGATCAGAAATACCATATAATAAGAGAGTACATGGCGAATGGACCAGTGAATGTATGTAAGATCACGTTCGAGGACAATATTGCTGATCCCTTTACTAAGACTTTGGTGGCTAGAAGCTTTGAAAGACACGTAGAGGCGATGGGGATGCGAGACATGACATACTTACTAGCTTAGGGCAAGTGGGAGATTGTTAGGAATGTCGTAAGAGTGAAAGACATTTTAGTTGTGTTTCAATTATTTTGAACTGATTAATAATAAATTTGAAGTTTTTTCATTATATATTTGCTATACTGTCCTCATCTAGATTTACATGCTAAAATTAATGTAAGCAAATATGGCTCATTGACTACTTAGTGTTTAAACTGTTTGAATGTTTCATGCAATGGATTTTTGTATGCAAGAAGACAATGAGGGGAGGATATTAGGGGAAGCAGTGAGTGGAGATTCCCCTGCAGAGAGCCGGATGAGGGGAGACCTTCACGTCCGGTTCGGAGGGCGGACTTGAAGTGAGCATGTGGTTCTACAATTTGATAGATGAAGGAGAAGACTCCGTCATTAGTGCCATTCATGAAGAAATGTAAAGGAGGAGCGACCACATATTGGAAATTTGTTTTATGTAGCAAAGCCCCATCCACCTCACATATATGCACTTTACAAGTCTTTCACGGTAAAGACTGAAAATATAGGGCTGTCATGCATAATGGGGGAGACGGAACTACAATATAGGGTTATTTTACATTTTTTTGTATATTTTAATTTTAATTTTAACGCTATTTTCAATAATTTTTAAATTAAAATTAGGTGTTGTTTAAGAAAAACTATGGATTTATATGGTACATATAATCTAATGGTATAAAAATACGGAACTCTAAATGCACATTATATCTTTTTGAATAAAATAAAAAGGCAGGATAAAAATGATAAATAACACTTAATTTTAGTTTTTCTCTTTCAAAGGTATTTTGAGCTTTTTTTTTTAATTAAAATTAAGTATTGACATAGAAAAGTTATAAATTTGTATACTAAATATAAACTGATAATATAAAATGTAAAATTTCAAAACTTATATTAAACTTTCTAATTATGAATAACAAGCAAGTTATAAAATGATAAATAACCTAGAATGAAAGGGAATGAATTTTTTTAATTATTATCATTATTAAGCTTAAGCTTTGAAACATGTAAAAGTAATATTTTACTATTTAAATAATTTAAAAATAAGAATATTTTTATAACTAAATATTAAAGTCAAGACATCAATACTAATAAAAATCAAATGTTATATTTGTTACTGGCTCTACTTGATACCAAATTTATCATATGACGAATTTGATATCATAGATGACACTTTATTAGAGATCTTTTTCTCTTTTTTTTTTTAACCTAATTGCAAAATCTTCAGCCAAAAAAATGCAAAATTTATCATTGGCATAATGGCAAATCAATTTAACACTCACTACTACTGAATGCGGATTCCACGATGGTTTTTAACCGTCGTGGTAAAATTTCCACGACGGTTTTCTAACCGTCATGGTATCCAGGTTGTGGAATCTATTCAGATTCCACAACAGTTTTTTACCCGTCGTGAAATTGACAAAAATTCGACCGAAAAGAGGATATTAAGGACTATACCACGACGGTATAGTCAAAGAAGCATTTTATCAAACATGTAATATGCAAAAATTTAAGTCACAAAATCAACACTTTTTCCGGAAAATTCCCAAATCCGTGCTTTTCCCAAGCAATTTAATTCAATCTAAAACTAATTCTCACTCAAATAGGCATTTTATAGAACATGTAATATGCAAAAATTTAAGTCACAAAATCAACACTTTTTCCGGAAAATTCTCAAATACGTGTCTTACCCAATCAATTTTAAATCAATCAAAATCACAACCATAATCAAAAATCACCGAAAATCAAGTTTACAATCAATAAACGAAAACCCGTAAACCCGTGTGGTGCAAGATAGATTTAAACTTACCGGATTATCGAGCGTGGGTACGGGCGGCTCGGTAGAGAATGTAGGTGATAGAGGAGTCGCGGCGAGAGAGAGAGGGAAAGTCGCGTGAGAGAATGAGTGCTGGAGGAGGTCAGCGGAGCTTGGACCAAAGAGAAAAAATGGAGATGAGAGATAGAGAGAGGAGGCGAGGTAGAGACGGAGAGGCCGAGAGAGTTTTTGGAGAAGATGTAGAGAACGAGGGAGCGAAGAGAGAGAAATAGACGGAAGATATGGCTTTGGATTTGGAGTAAGAGTTTGTATTCAAGAGTGAAAAAGGCTCGAAATGTAATGGGGTGGGAAAGAGGGTATTTTTTTTGGGTTTTAATATATGCTTAAAAAATTTGAACAATTTAAAAAATTTTCAAAATTCCCGCCTTTCTACCTACCACAACGGTTTTTCCCAAAAACCGTCGTGGTGCATTTAGACTTTGATGGTATTTTTAATTGTCTACAACGATGATTTTTCCCAAAAACCGTCATCGTGTGTCCATTATTAGAAACAAACCATGACAGTTTTTCAAAAAAATGGTCATTATATGTTTTTAAATAAATTCTACCAATTTGAAGAGTATAACTATAATTCCACAGGCGGTCAAACCTATGTGTTATGCATGCAGTAGCCCATCATTAACTCCTGTTCTTAGTTTCATTCACACAAAATCATATATTAATAATGTCCATATATTTCCAATATAATGTGCATGATTAACAAAACGTATAAAATATATACAACGTAAAAAATTTAAATCACATTCAAGGTTTTTTTTTTTTTTTTTTGGCTTCTCAACACGTGTCCACTCGACATCCAAATGAAGCAAGTGTGAAACATCATCGTCAAAATCATCAATCTCCTCTACCGATGGCAAACCATTTGTGAAAGATGGAATATCAGTGCAATCTTCAACATCTTCTTGGTCATCCCGGATTATTCTTGGCTTCATTGGCACAACTAAACAAAACTTTAAATTGTCGAGATCCGTTGTATAAAATACTTGGGACGCCATAATGAAAGGATCATTTTTGTATCCCAATCGCCTAAAGTCCACAACTGTCACGCCATCACTATCAATCTTAACATATTTATTGTCAACCCACTTGCATTTAAAGAGTGTTATACGCAATCTGCAATAATCAAGTTCCCAAATTTCTTCAATGAACCCAAAGTAGTTCATGAAACTGTATACCGGATTCTTGTCCTTTGCGGATAAAATATGCATAGACTCGGCAAGAAGGGTCACACCGCTATTTTGGATGGGATGCAACTCATCTCTTTTGTAAGTGTAGAAGTAGTAGCCATTGACAAAATAAGATGTATATCTTGTGACTATCGATAACGGACCTCTAGATAGCTTCATTAAGTCTCGTGAAACACCAGCCTTTATATGCAAATCATTTCTTATTCACTCCTGAAATGTCCGATTGTGCTCATCTTGAATCCACTTCTTACTTCTTCCTTTTCTTGGATTCGCAGCCCTTAATTTCGTCATATGAACCTCAACGAAAGGCTCCACTTCCTTAGCATTGTGCAAAACATACAGAGAAGCTTTTTCCCATTAATCTTGATATACTGATGAAGGAACGCCCATGGATAGTCCTTTCGACATCAATAGCCCACTCTTTGGCAACCTTATCGGTTCCGCATTGGACAAATACTCAGAGCAAAATTCAACTGATTCCTTCGCTATGTAGTTTTCCACTATACATCCCTTCGGTCTATTTCGGTTCTTCACATAACCCTTCAAAACCTTCATGTACCTTTCGAAAGGATACATCCACCTCAAATGCACTAGTCCACATAACTTAACTTCCCAAACTAAGTGCACCGTTAGATGGATCATTATATTAAAAAAGGCTGGTGAGAAATACTTATCAAGCATGCACAATGTCATCACCAATTCCGATTGTAGCGAATCTAGCATCAGTGGATCAATTACCTTGGAGCATATTGAATTAAAAAATGAGCATAACTTCGCAATTGAATATCTCACATCTTTCGTTAAAACTCCCCGCAATGCAATAGATAATAATTGTTACATCAATAAATGACAATCATGTGTTTTCATTCCAACGAGCCTCAAATCCTTCATCGACACCAACCTTTTGAAGTTGGAAGAGTACCCACTTGGCATTTTAACAGAAGCAAGCCATTCACAAAGCTTTCTCTTTTCTTGTTTCGATAATGTGTGCTTTGCCGGAGGTAAGTAAGTGTCGTTCTATCTTTTCTCGGGGAGAAAATTTGTTCTAATCTTCATATCTTTAAGATCCAACCATGCCTTTTCACCATCTTTAGTTTTATTCAAAATGACAAGCAACGTGCCCACTATCGATTCACAGACATTTTTCTCAATATGCATAACATCTAAGCAATGACGAACGTAAAGTGACTTCCAATATGGAAGTTCATAGAAGATTGAATTCTTCTTCCAAGCTCTATCGACAACTGGATCCTTACGTTTTCTCTTTCCCAAAACTACCTTCACATCTTTAACCATCTCAAATACATCTTGGCCAGTAAAAATCTGAGGAGCGGTTCTTTTTTCGATATTACTATCAAAAGCCTTCTTCTGTTTGCGGTATCGATGATTTTTTACCAAGAATCTCCTGTGACCAAGGTAAACGGTTTTCCTACCATTTTTCAACCGGATGGAAGATGTTTCCTTCATACAAACGGGACAACCTATAGAACTCTTCACAGGATAACCAGATAGGTTGCCAAGTGCAGGAAAGTCATTAATTGACCAAAGCAACATTGCACGAAGATTGAATGTATCTTTACGGTAAGAATCTCTAACTTGTAAATCATCTTCCCACAAGCATTTTATGTCATCGATTAATGGTGCCAAGTACACGTCAAAGTCATTCCCCGGTTGTTGAGGGCCTGAGATCAATAATGTCAACATCAAGAACTTCCGCTTCATGCACAATTCTGGAGGGAGATTGTAGTTGACAAGTATGACTGGCCAGGTACTATGCCTACTACTCATGTTACTATGTGTGTTTATTTCGTCCGTCGACAAACCGAGACGTAAATTCCTTGCTTCTATACTAAAATCTGGATAATTGTCATCAAAGGTCTTCCATTGTGGTGCGTCGGCTGGATGCCTAAGCTTGCCGTCGTCAACACGTTTATCATGATGCCATGTCAAGTTCTTAGCATGCTTGGAATTACAGAATAAATGACGGAAATGTGGAGCTGGTGGAATGTATCATAACACCTTCATCAGTACTCCTTTGCTACCATTCGATGACATCTTGCCCTTCTTCCATCTTGACTCGTTACAAACCGGACATTCATCTAAATCTTCATATTCTTTCCGGTAAAGGACGCAATCATTTGGATAAGCATGTATCTTTTCATATTCCATTCCCAAAGTGCTCAATGTCTTCTTCGCCTCGTACATATTAGGTGGCACTTTGTTATCCTCCGGTAGAACATCTTTTAGAAATTCTAAAAGAGTCGTGAAACTAGAATTCGTCCACCCTCCCGACGCTTTCAAATTTCATAATTTAACCAGTGTCCCTAATTTTGTATATTTTGTACACCCGACATACAAGGGCGTTTCGACATCATTAATCATTGCCTCAAATAACTCCGGATGGTGCACAAAGTTTTCTTCCAAATCATTTATCATATTGAACATATTATCACCAACGTCTTCCTCAACAATAGGCTATTTACCTTTAGTACTCGTCAATGTATATTGAATATCGAAAAAATCTTCACCATGTAAATATCATGTTTGGTAAGAACAAATAATCCCATAAGCGCTCAAATAACCTCTAACATCATCAAAGGAATGAGATCTATGATTACCACAAATCTGACACGGACACGGAATCTTATCATCTTGTATGTGAGCTTTGGCAAATGATAAAAATTCTTCAACACCATCTTCATATGCTTTAGAAAATCTATCAAACCACATCCATTTCCTATCCATGATTTACAAATCCTAAATCAAGAAATCAATTTAAGTTTTAGGAATCAAGGTGTGCATAATTGTCCATGCATGCATATCATATTCATTTAGTTAACACCGGCCCACTAACTAATTGAACAATTAACTAAAAAAAAAAACATAACAAATTACTAAAAATACAAAAAACCGAAGGACAAATAACATTTCGTGATCACTTAAATTAACACCCATTATTGCACTATTTAACGTATCAAAAGCGATCCCAAAACATACAAAATTAATCTAAACTCATAAATAAATAAAAATACAGAGGAAAACAACAAAAAGCTAAGTTAGTGATCATGACTTACGAGAGAGATTGATGATGGATGGTAGGTGGTGGTGGTGACGTCCAACAGCGATGTATTGACTGTTTTCGGAGCGATATGATCTGATTTTGGTTACTGCAACTGCTGTATTGATGTGGAAAAATTAGGGCAACACTTAGTTCTGTCTGAATTTATCGTGAATTTTGCACAACGGTTTTTTAGAAAAGGTAGTGGAATCCAAAGCTTCCACAATGGTTTTTGGAAACCGTCGTGGAAGCTTCGGCTTCAACGACTGTTTTCAGAAAAGGTGTTTCGTCCCGTGTTTTTGCCGAACTTTCCACGACCGTTTTTTAAAAACGGTCGTAGAAGCTCCGTCGTGGAATCCGCATTCTGTAGTAGTGACTATATTAGAGATGCTCTTATAATTTATGTTAAAAACAAATGAGTAAAAAAAAAATGGATGGTGAGGTCACAATGTCTTTCATTTAGAATTCTGTTAAAAAATAACATTAAAAAAAAACTATGCGATAGTACTTAACTCCCTTTTCTCTATCTGTTTTTAAAATAAACTTAAACAAAAGGGGTTAAGTGGGATTAATTTAAAATTTGAGGATAAAATTGGAGTTTTAAAGTTTAAAAAGAAAATATGACAATAACCCTATAATTCAAGGGTCACATCCTATAAATTGAAATGAAGTTTCACATGCTCCATAACTAGTCTAAAGAAGTTTCATGCAGTCTATACATGCAATATTGTGATATTTTTCTGTATTTAGTTTTATGTCTCTTTTTTTTCATAATAAATTAGGGATAGCTTGTTGTTCATGGCTTCCTTGTGTATTATTTTCTTGCTGATAGTCCTTTCCATGTTGATGTTTCACATTAGTGGGTGATACAACACAAACACAAACACAAACGGAAAATAAATTTTGGAGGTAAGGAAACATAAGCCCTGGCTCCTCACTTTCTCCAATGCAGGATAATTCCTCTTGGCCTTCTCCAATTCAGGAAACTTTGAATTCGGCTTTTATCAGCAAGACAACGGCTTCGCCATTGGAATCTGGCTGGTGGGTGCTCACGGAAAAACAGTGGGGTGGACAGACCCTCTGGTTAATTCCAATGCAAAAATGGAATTCACCACTTCCAATAAGCTTCTCTTGATAACGGAGAAAGGAGAGCGGAAACTAATCGCTAATACATCAAACTCCTCTGCTTCTATGCTCGATTCTGGCAACTTTGTTATTGGCAACAAAGATTCTGACATCATTTGGGAGAGTTTCAAACCTCCTACCGACACCATCTTGCAAGGTCAGGTACAACCTACCGAAGGTCAGTTATTCTCAAGTGTATCTGACACTAACCATTCAACAGGAAGGTTTCATCTCAAGATGCAGTCTGATGGTAATCTTGTCTTGTACCCATCAAACACCGAGGATTGGTATGTAACGCCCCAACCATCCACGTAGGACTGACCACGCGAAAGAGGGCCGTTACTTGACTTACTTAGCTTACTTATCTTAAACTTACCCCATAATCTAGAGTAAATTTTTTTTTTTCATACATAGAACATAAAACCTTAAACTTAAACATAAACATAACTTAAACTTATTCTCATACATAAAACTTAACTTATTCATATGTACTCACTCGAGTACCGAGCTTTCACACCTTATCGAAAGCTATCATACTTAATCCGTGGACCAGACCCGACTTAATGCGGATCGGTACAACACGAGGCAACTCGCTTGCCATACATACTTAAACTTTTCCTTATCCATACCATAATAACATAACATAAACATAATTTTCCAAAACCCGTGGCGGTGTCCATCCTACATTTCACAGTCCGCAGCGCCCTCTCCACAGTCTTTCATCAAGTAGTGTCGTTAGGTTGCTTACCTATAGCATGAACGTAAGTAATGAGCTTATGCCCAGTAAGTACAATATTCAATCCGCAATGCATATGTAAGTGCAAGATGCATGAACCGGTTATGATTTCTTATGAATCAATTATGGTTCCATATTTTAACTTAGTTCTTTTTCCTTACATATCATGCGTGCATGTACTGTGGTACATAACCATAGAGTGATTGAAGGCAGCCAGTCCGTACCAACTCAAACCATGAAACAAACCGTTTAACATGGAGTAGTTGAGGCAGCCAGTCCAATCCAACTAAAACCATGGAACATACCGTTTAAACCCGCCCTTGTGGCAAGTCAGTACTACACAACAATCTTAACTTGTCTTATCTCATGTCTTAAAAACTTGTTCTTACCATGTGATTCAATATCCGTGAACATGTTTCGTGATGTCACAATATCAAACATGTAACATAACATACATCATTCATAGCATAAAACATCGTATCATAGCATACTTCATCATAACATACTACATCATACCATAACATACCATAACATACTACATCGTAACATAACATACCGCATCGTATCATAAAACATCATAACATACAAATCATGTGAATCAATTCATGATTTCTAAAAAAACACGTCATGCAACAAAACATGTTGTTCATGCTGTAGACGGAGTTGTACTTACCTGTCATCCTACGCTCTTGGTATATCGCCCCAACATGACACGACAACAGTTCATACTCCTGTTTTCAAACAGGGTGTAAGATAAGAATCATTTACATTCTATCTTACCATAAACCATAATTATTAAATATTGGTATCCCAACTAACAACCATGGGTAATCCTAGTTATATGTCCCCCAAAATCTACTAAAGAGAACTCAGTCGGTTACTAGCCGTAACCTTAGGGCTCATGGCCCAACCAGACATAAACAGTAACTCGTTAGGTTACTTATCTTACCAAGGCCTTATCACTTTTAGAGTAACACCCTACTAGGTTACTATCGGTAACCATAGGGTAAGGCCTAACCCAATAACTTGGGTATCCTAACCGGTTACTATAGATTATCCTTTTTGCATTAATTCTTATACAAACCGTATTTTCATACAACCATAACTTATAAGTAAAGACAGTTAAAAACTGTCAACTTTGAAAACCATTCTTAAAAACAGTTTCTTAATTAAAATATCCGTGCATGTGCAAGGATTTCTTGCTTTTACACTGTCCTCTGAAAATCCTGTACATGAACTTCCTATTTCCTGCACAGTCCCGGAAAAATAGGTTTTTCTTAAAAATCTGCTTAGAATCTGGGAAAACTTCCTTCATGAAAGTTTTAGATCTTGAAACATACAACAACTTTGGTTCTTTACACAAAACCCAGTTCTGTCATTAACTTAGTCATATTTGAGGTTGAAACCTACATTGATACCACACTGGGTCTGGACAGACCAGGCTCGGTTTTTCATAAAAACAGAGGCCATTGGAGCCTTATTTTTGAAAACTGTCCACGTCATCTATTATAAAAAAACCCTTTTCTACAACTTTTCAGTTTTAACTTTCATCAAATTCGGCCTCTAAGGGCCTCAAATCTGGCTTTCCAGAAAACTAGCCAGTTTTGCCCGAACTGGCAGTTTTCTTGCTTAAGTTCATTTTACGTCCTAATTCGCGCATTCTAACTCAACCAGTCACAGCGGGAGCCTATAAGCAGACATGCAGCGTTTCTAACGTAAAATCTCATCATACATAACCATACATCAATCTTAAACATATTGGGATATATAACAAGCATATGGTGAGCATACACCCTTAGCATGAAATTCTAGAGCATAAAATCATAAACATACACAACCACACAAATCAGCTCACTAAACCCTAATCACAACAATAATCAAGCACATACAAAGAAACTAACCCATTGCATGAAAAGGAGAGAAGATGAGCTTAAGCTCTTACAACCAAATGCTTGAAATACATATAAAGATCTTGTTCCAAACTTGAATAAAAACTTAGGAGATTGAGAGGATTTACCTCTAGAACTTGGAAGTTGATTCTCAAGCTTGGATCCAACAATTTTTCCTTGCTTTTCTTCTCCAAAAAATCCGACCAAGTTGTTCCTCCTTTCTCCTTCTTGAGTTCGGCTTTTTGAGGGGAAATTTGTGAACTAAAGTGTGAACTAAACTTAGTGTAGAGCTAAATGGTCAAACTTTCTCTCACATCACCTATTTATGGTGAATTTTGTTTTCTTTGACTTTACAAATCAATCCCCCAAAAAGAGCATATTTGCCCATAATTCCATGCAAGGTGGCCGGCCATGAGGGCCTTACTTGGTGGCCAAGCCAATTTTAATGATCAACTTTATATTACTTTCCATAATTATTTCTAGCTCCATAATTCTTCTTGAATTTGCATAAGAGTCCTTAGTGAACAACACACTTTGCTCTTGGGTCCCCCTAGGTGAGATGGCCGGCCATACCTTTGTGTGAGCCAAAGGTGGCTTGTTCAACAAGCTAACTTGTTCACCAAGTAACATATGCTTACCTCACCTTGATGACATCATCATGCTTGCATCACTTGCTTACATCACTTGCTTACATCATATTTTTCCAAAAATTACACTTTAACCCCTAAGGACAAAATATTTACATTTTAGTCCCTGTGAGGTGGCGACTAAAGTGGAGCCATTTGGCTTCTAATTCATACATAATGGTCCACTTAATTCCCAAAAATTCCTAAATAAAGAGATACAGTCCATTTCCTCACTAACTTAAATAATACTACTATTGTTTTTCACTAAAACAGTACTATTATACTGGACTACAGTCCAGAATTCCTCCACATAAAATTAGACTACGTAAATGATTTTTCTTAGGACTTAAAACCATTTAGTCCTTCATGTCCTCAACAATGAGCTTAAATTTTCCTCTAGGGTCGTCTTGAACCTTATTCTTGCTTAATCGTCCGTAACGACAGTTTTCTGCAGTATAGTTTCCATACCGATAAATTACACTGCAGTATCATCTTGGTCAAACTTGGTCAACCTAAAGTCAACCTTGGTCAACTTTGACCGGAATAAAAGTCAAAATTCTTATTTTGCCCTTTTTCCCAAAAAGGCCTATATTTGCCTAAACAAACTATTTTTGAGTCTCGTAGCTAATTACCGAGAACTCAAATATATACTGATATTCAACTCAGATCATGAGCTTCATATCATCATACATAATTAAGTCTTAAATTTTTCTTGTCTCAAAGGAAATCATAGATTCATCGTAATTTCGGGTTCTTACTTGGTATGTAGATGCTTACTGGGCCTCTAATACGGCCTACAAGAACGGTGCTGTGTTCCACCTTTTCCTTGACTCCACAGGTCTTCTATCCATCGTTAACACAACTAGTTTTAAGCTCATCCGCTCCTTGAATGTTCAGACGTCTTTGGCCAATGCAAACCAAGGCGGCAACATAGTATATCGCGTAACCGTTGATGCAAATGGAAATTTCCAGCTGTATTCTCATGTGATCCACAATAAGGTTAACAACGTGAATGCATTCGAAGATCATGACCAAGTTTCCGTAGCATGGTCAGCGTTGAAATATCCTCGTGAGGTGAAAGGCATTTGCGGCCTTAACAGCTACTGCACACTCTATGACAGACAACCAAACTGTGTTTGCATTCCGGGAACGGAGTATGCTGACCCTGATAGAAGGTCTCTCGACTGCTTGAGAAACTTCTCGGAGATCGAATGTGGATCAGATGGGAAAGAGAATGTTAGAATCTATAATATCACTAGAATAGAGAGCATCAAGTGGGGAGATATTTCTTATGCGTACATCAAAATGACTGATTTGGAAGAATGCAGTCGGTCTTGTTTGGAAGATTGCAACTGCGGAGCAGCTATGTTTGATGAAAGTTCCTTTTGTACAAAGCAAAAGCTTCCGTTGAGACACGTCAGGAGGGATTTTGATAATCCAACCATGGCTTCAAGGTGGGCAAAAGAAGAAGCACCAAATTAGCAAGAAACAAAACTATATATTTTGTACCAGCAGAGCCGTCAAAAGTTTTGGCCACAAACAAAATGGATTTGACACACATCCTTGCTTTAGCTTTGGTCTTCATCATGTTCACATGTGTTGCCCTTGCGATCTCTGGTTTCTACATTATTAAAATCCGAGTCTTGTGGTACAAGAAGTTGAGAGATGATGGCAGTTTGGGTAATATGAGTTATCACGGGGAAGTTGCTTTGAGAGTGTTTTTGTACAACGAACTCAAACGAGCAACAAACGGTTTCAAAGAAGAGTTGGGGAAGGAATCTTTTGGAGCAGTGTACAAAGGGAGTTTTAAGTAAAGGCCAAAGGCTTGTTGCATTGAAAAGGCTTGAAAAGTTAGTGGACGAAGGTGAAAGGGAGTTCCGGGCTGAGATGCGAGCAATTGGAAGAACAAACCACAAGAACTTAGTTCGATTGTTGGGCTATTGTGCTGAGGGCTCAAAAAGGCTTTTGGTCTACGAATACATGAGCAATGGTTCCTTAGCAGGCCTTCTTTTTGCGGGCACGATACGCATAGGCTAGGAAGATAGAGTCAGAATTGCGACAGATGTTGCGAGAGGCAACTTGTATTTGCATGAAGAGTGTAAGGTTCCCATCATTCATTGCGACATAAAACCTCAAAATATTTTGATGGATGATTTCTAGACCGCAAAGATATCTGATTTCGGGCTAGCAAAGTTCTTGATGCCAGATCAAACGAGGACTTTCACGGCAATCAGGGGGACAAGAGGATACCTGGCCATGGAATGGCACAAGAACACTCTGATAGCAGTGAAGGCAGATGTTTACTGTTACGGAATAGTGCTGCTGGAAATTGTGTGTTGCAGAGAGAACTTGGAGTTAATGTGTCGAATGCCGATGAGATTATTCTTTCAAGCTGGGGGTATAAGTGTTTTGCTGGTAGAGAGCTGAGGAAGATTTGGATGGGTGAAGAAGTAGATAAGACTTTTGAGAATGTGGTTAAGGTGGGATTATGGTGCATTCAAGATGAACCTGCTCTTCGTCCTTTGATGAAAAGCATTGTGTTGATGTTAGAAGGGATCAGTGACGTTGCTACTCCTCCGTGCCCAACCTCTGCTTTAAGATCTGAAGATTGATATTAAAGTCTTTACTGTTTTATTGTAAAATTGTCACCACTACTTCTGGTATTTTTATGTATTTTTTCCATTTCCGTACTTGTAATTTGAGTTATTTCACTCCTCACGCTCATGATCGGTTGTGTACTTTTTTTTTTTTTTTTTTTTTTCCCTAGATCTTAATACTGGAATACAGTTGTGGAATGATGATCCCTAGTATTGAAATTAACATGCTGATAAGCTTGGCTTTCTTCTCTTTTTTCTATTTTTCTTTTGAGCATTAAAAAATATATATTTGGTCTTTTCCCTTTAACATTACTTTTTCAAACGTATTGAAAACAATATGCATTTTAAATATATATATATATATATTTATATATATATATTAGTTTAAAGCATGTGATGGTTGAACATATATATTAGAAAAAATTTGCTACATTTAGGGAAAATTAAAATAATAAGTAAAAAAAATAGACCCAAAAAACAAAAATAAATAAATAAAAAAGACCTGAAAAATAAACGAAGAGAGGCATGAAACAAATACCAAAAAGATAAAATGACTAAAATTGAAAAAATTGACCAATACAAAAAGAGGACTAAATTACGGGAAAAAAGAAGGGGGGGCGAAAATACAAAATAAAAGAAAACTGAAAGACCAAAAAAAGTATAAAAGATTTTCGTCACAAAGGAGAAAGTGCACAGTATTGCAATTTCTCCTTTCTATATGTACTAGTTTAAAGCATGTGCTAAGCACATGTTGGATATTTTTCAGAAAATTTATCTAAATAGGGAAAATTAAAATAATTAGTTAAAGAAACAGACCAAAAAACAAAAAAGAATGAACAACAGGCCTGAAAAAGAAAAAAAAAACAAAAAAAAAAAAAACAAAAAGGAGTGTGATGAAAAAATACCAAAAAGATAAAAGTATTAAAATGAAAAAGGAATACGAAAAATGAAAAAATAAAATAAAAAATGGTCTTAAAAAAAAAAAATGAAGAAGAAGAAGAAGAAGAAGAAACCAGAAGACCAAAAAGAAAATTCGTCCAAAAGAGTTGTGAACAGTAGGTGTTATTCTCTTTTATACAAGTATAGATAGATAGATAGATAGATAGATAGATAGATAGATTAGCAGACGCACGTAGAGGGATGGGTTATGAGGACTAAACCGTCCTACATATGCAAAGACTAAAAAAAAAAAATAGTCCTTCTGATACGGCAAGGAATAATGGACTGTAAATTAAGTACTGTAATTGGTAGACCCTTCATTCTTCGGTTTAGCCAGGGCTCAAAAAATTTTGATGGATGCAAAGTTGTGGAAAGCCAGATCAAACAAGGACTTTCACAGCGGTTAGAGGGACAAGAGGATGTCTGGCCCTGGAATGGCACAAGAACATTTAATATCTGTGAAGGCAGATGTTTACAGTCACAGAACAGTTCTGCTCGAAATTGTATGCTGCAGAAGGCACTTGGATGCTAATGTATCAAACGCAGATGAGATTGTTTTTTCTAGCTGGGTCTACAACTATGGGTCTACAACTAGTGTTTTGCCGCTAGAGACCTGAAGAAGCTTGTGACTGGTGAAGAAGCAGTTCAGAAGACTCTGGAGAGTAGGTTTAGTTTAGGTGGGGTTATGGTGCATAATTCAAGACGAACCCGCCCTTCGTCCTTCGATGAAAATTGTTGTGTTGATGTTAGAAGGGATTAGTGATGAAAAGTAGAATACTTCTACTTAGATCTGAATTTTCTAATATAAGATTTACCTCTAAGTTTTGTAACCATTAGTGATGCTTCTGATTTAAAGTTTACAATTAATTAGTTCTTCTAAGTCTTTAATTTATTGGTTTCATGTCCAACTTCTGCCGTGTGAGTTTGTTCTCTTCTCATCTATTTCTTGTCATGAGTTGTCTACTTTTTCGCTATTTTACTTTTATAAATTGTCCAAGTGACATGGTCACTAGTATTGTAACATGCTACGCTTGGCTTTTCTTCTTTCTCTTTATATTTTTATTATCTTTTATTTAGCATTAAAAAAGAATTTAATGTTTGTTTTCGATTTCTGACAATTCAGATTACTTTTTCAGACCTATTATTGAAACAAATGAAGAAGAAAACTAGGTTTTTTAATTTTTTTTTTATATTTTTTTTTTAAAGAACAAAAATGTAAGAATTATTGAAATTCATTGGTCTAGAAAACCGCTCAAGCTATATTATAATTTGTGAAAATTAGATTAATAAAACGTTTTACATCAGCATCAGAGTTAGCGCGTTTGTTATTTCTTTTCTTTCTCTCTCTTCTAGTTGAGTCCTTTCTCATTAGACAACTTATTTGAAAAGATAAAATTATATAAAATTAGACATAAATATTGTACACTTTGCATGCATATGATCACGATCAAACACCAGGTACCTTACATAAATGTGTTAATGTTTTGTTCTGATCTTTGTAATTTATTTTCTTTCTTTCTTTCTTTCTTTTTTGATAAAGAAGTAAAGCTATATTGGTGTTTAGTATCATTTCGGCATCATAAAATTTAATTTTATGATCATACCCATCAAAATTTCTTCCCGCAAAGAATGGAAACGCGCAGACGGGTATGCAAAGACTAACCGATTATTCTATGATGTCTTTTCTCGTACAGCTTGCTAGCCTCAATTATTATTGTGGAAAATAAGGTTGATATTGATCATATATATATATATATATATATATATAATGAGGGAGCAGTCTACACAGCAAAGAGTACTGGAGTGAAAAAATTGACAATCAATCACCAAAACATTTACGTCGTCGCTAAGAATCACAAATAAAAATGTGGTTCAACAACATCGATCGAAAATATCATTCATTTGACCAATCAACTCACACGAACACCATATTTCGTGACAACAAACGCCGTTGTTGAACCTATATTTTGGCACGAGTCTTAGAATTATGACGCAAAATTTTCAAAATGGAAGCAACCTAGCTAAAAGGAAATGAGAAGATAGGAAGTGAACCCATCTTAAGTGTTATGACTTGGAAAATTATTGTTATCAAGAGGAAAAATTGCTAGGATTGTGACCTTCCTTTTTCTATTTTCTTTATATATGAAAAATTTAAAAGTCATGATTGCCCTGAAAGACTTGTAACTGCATGTGAGTTGGACCATTAATGGCATTGCAAACATATAAATATCATATATATATATATATATATTGGAAAATAAAGATATAATGATTATTGTTGTGGCCGTCCTTGTCTACTTATTTTTCATGAAGTTATTGCAGCATTAATATTGGAGTCCTAGCTCTCCTTCATCTGTCAAATTGTAGTTCATGTTGAATTTACTTTTTTTTAGTTCATGTTTGACTAAAACAATTCTAATTAATTTACATCATAAAAAATAAAAAAAATAAAAAAAATCTTAAAGAGACTTTTTTTTTTTTTTTTTTTTTTTTTTTTTTTTGGCTAGGAAATTGAAAGAGAGATACCACATAATAAAACTTACAAGATTTTCTCTCTTTTATTTATTTTTTTTTTTTTTTCCAAAAAGATGTAACGAGATTTTGATTCTAAAATAACATGATCTCCTAAAAAGATAAATAAAACCATCATTCTATTAGTCCCATTTGACTTCATTTCAAGTAAAACTATGCATATATTTGTTAAATGATATAGTTTTATATTATTTTATTGGTTGTTTCCTAGCTTGTTTTCTATTATTATTAGGTTTCATTCTTTTCAACAGTTAAGGGTAGATTAGTCTTTTATATTTTCTAATTAGCCTATATAAACCTCTTTTGATGTATTATTTTCATTTATTAATTGGAATAAGAAACCCTAGCTTTCTTTTGTTTCCAAATTGGTTTTTTGGTTTTCTACATGGTATCAGAGCCGATGTCCGTGTTGGGATCTAAATGTGCCTTAAGGATAGAAAATCAATATTAGGGATTTTCTGTAAATATGACATTTTGATATTAATAAGAGGAGGTTATTCATGTTTAATAAGATGTGTCCTATTTACTTTCATTTGTTGATTGTATGGTTATTTTGAGCAAACATAAAATACTCCTTGACTGTAGGTAATATATCAGATTACTATATGTATACGGGGTATACATAGAAGACATGGTAATTTGATAACAGTCTAAATAAATAGTCCGCAATCGATGGAATAAGATTTGGGGATCTTATTCATGATAAGATTGTACAAGTTGTCTACTACCTTGGAGGGATGGTTTGTCTTGACCATCGGATAGGTTCCGAGTAGAAACTTTAATGTATACCAGTATTGAGGTATGACATTGGACTGGACCTAAAGTGTTAATTGATTCGGTTTAATAATTCCGTTTATAAGAATCAATGACACTTTGATTATCATCCTGCATTAATCTTAATCCTGAAATGATTACTTGAATTCGCATCCATGACTTTTGTACTTTAATGCACTACAGGTGAGACACTGTTAATTCATGGTCAATATACTTGTGTTTTGGGTGCATGACTTATGGATGGAGAAATCAAGATTCATAGATACGGAATCCATAGCTATCTTAACGATAGTAAATGTTATCTACTTAAAGGCATTATTCGGGGATTGAAAGATAGTATAACAAGATCTTGGCCATCGGTTTACTTTGTGTTCTCTGGTGGTTTACCAATTGTATGGTTTTATAATTGGTGATTCTTTCAATAGAGAATAATGGAACTTTAAGTTAAAATGATTAAAAAGGTAAAACGGAAAAAGTCCTTAATTCAATCATGGATGACATATGGGGATTAAGCAAGCGATGAATAAATCATGGAAGAAGCACTACGTGAGAGAGCTTTCGTAATACGGTATGTAAACAGGAGTTCAGCTTCAAACTTTTAGTGGAATAGTTTTGAAGTTGATAATTGATGAATAATTAATCTGGGATTAATTTTTCACAATTATAGGAGCCTCTTTACATATTTCCATCATGTCCCTCTATTAGCTCGCATAGTTCCTTAAAGCGTCTCGGGATTTGTTCCTTATGAGATCGGTAAATTTAAATAGAATTTAGTATTGTCTATTAAGACATGTTACTCTCTAACATGCAATCCAGAAAGGATTGAACATGTAAAATTTGTAGACAAATGATTTGTCAACATGTGATTGGTTAATTTAAATTTTGGAAATAAGATTGTGTTTGGATTATTTAATTTTGGAAAAACAAATTTTTCTCTCCTAATCTCAATAAGGTGCACGGTTTTTAGATAGGTGGAGGGAAGAAAAATTTTGCTTCAAAATTATTCAAATAAATTCCTAACATTAAATTATTAATTGATTTAAATAATGGAGATTATTTCATGTATTTTTCTTTCCTAATTAAAAGTGGTTCACGTTTTTTTTTTTTTTTTTTTTTTTTTTTTTTGAGGAAAGGAAATTTGAAATATTTCATTCATTTAAATTAATTAATATGGTTAATGTTTATGGAAAATATTAATTCAAATAAGTGAATCTTATTTAAATTCAAAAAGGTTTAAAAGGAATTTGAATCTAGATAGGACTAGAATCTTTTGACTAGTCTAGATTCTTGATTTAAAATTTGAATCACCAATCTAGCTTAACAAACTCAATGTGGCTGAATTTTTTGAGGAAGATTTCCTCTTTGAAAAACGTTTTTAGGTTCAATGAATCTAGCCCTAAAGTTGTATGATCTTTTGATTCAAAATTTATCCAGAAAAATAATAATTATTTTTTTTTTTTAGATGAATTTTGAAAAAGGATTGGAATTCTATATAAAGGCTAGGGATTCATGAAAAACTAATTTTTGGTAATTTTTCAAGAGCAAAAAAACGTTTTTAGAAAAAAAAAAATTTAGTTTTTCCGGAACATCAAAAAATTCGGCTATCTTGTGAGAAAGAAAAAGAGAGAAAATTATATTGAACCTAAACTGAGAGGAAAGTTAAACCGAGTGATTATTTTCATAAGAAGAAGGTTAACCGGTTCATGTTTTGCAGTTTTGAAGGAAGAAGGTTGATCATATTCTCAACGAGGTATATTGGAATTGAGAAGGAGGGATCTAGACTTCAAAAAGCATTACCGGTCGCTTGGATTCATAGAACGTGTGCCCCCACACACTCTGAGACGTGGAACTCGAGAACAATAGAGAAGACACATTGGTCAAACGCTCTAGTAATTCCGGAATCCAAGAATAAAGGTACGCTTGATCATAAATTTAATTTATTGTTATATGCATCATGAGATTCTTTTCCGGAAACGGCATAAAATTTTTAAAACTTCCGCTGCGCCGTAACTCTGATTACCGATCCGATTTTTCCAACAACTGGTATCAGAGACAACTCATGAACATGTATATAACATAAATTATTTGATCAAATAAATTTCTCTCTATGCATTAATGAAATATTTTAGAGAGTTGGCACTCTAGGTTTTATTTTGAGTATGTTAAATATATTATGAATGGATGTATGGATGAATGAATGCTTAATATTATTTTTATAATATTTGATGCTTGTTCAAATTTGCCGGTCATGATTCCATAGAGGTTAGAATTTGTATCTAGGTTTTACAAGTGTAATAGATGCGGTCTATTATCACCGCTAGGTCGTTCTTTCAATTCCTAGAATTTTTGTAAGCCGGAAACGGCGTAGGAATTTTTTTGTAAAATTCGGGTTACAATGGATTCGAGGAGATTGAAGATGAACGAAGGTATGAAAATTTTCAAAGGATGTGATTTTTTATTTTTTGGAGAAAAAAAAAATCTTTTTGAAAATTTAATTTTCCAATGATATGTGATCTTGATAATTTGGAAATCAAAATTAAAAATTTAAATTTAAATTTAATGGATATTATTATGAATTTTAAAATTTTGAAATTTAAATTTGAAATTTTGAAATTTCAAATTTTTGAATTTTAAAATTTAAATAACCGGATTTTTTATTTAAATTTAAAAAATCCCCCCCCCCCCCCCCCCCCTCATCGATCAACTTAAAGACATGTCAAAAATATTTTTGGTTCAATTTCGTCCAAGAGGTGCATTTATTGATGCAACAGTTGTTAAAACCTTTGACGACGATGAATCACAAATGTTATTACCTGCACCACCAGTCCAATCCCCAAAACATATACCACAACCATTGACATCTTTGGATCCACAGACACCATTGCCAGAAACCAAAAAAGGTGTGAAAAAATAACTTTTCATTACTGAATCAACGACAGAAGAGATCCAATCAAGGTACATTACTATTCATAATTTGCTTCTAAATTTTTTCTATTTTTGTCCAAATATTACAATAAATTATAGATTTATATTTATTCTTATTTCAGCCCCCAGCAACATCCTTCATCAACAGAGATTCAGACATCTTTTGCTGACCCATCTAGAAAACGCAAAGAATCGAGGTATAATTATCTATTATTTATAATTACATATTATATAATTATACCAACTTTAATTTTATTTATAAATATAAAATAATTAGTTTTTTTCCTCATGATAGATCCGACGAAAAGGGAAAGAAGATTAGATACGGTTGATGAAATCTGCAGTCAAATATGTTTTATTTGGAACAACTTAGTTTATAAATATATATCTATATACGTTTGTTTGTATATATAAATGCAACATCTGTATATAAACTTTAATGTACATATTATAATATTATCATAATAATTACTAAATAAATAAACTGCTTATATTTATATTATGAATCTTAAATAAATATTTTTATTATATTATAATTAATTATATCATTTTATTTTCATCTTACATCACCGTGTGTAGCACGGGTATTAGACTCGTTAAACCTAAATCTATTAAGACCACACTGTACTGTTGGTGCTGATACCACTACCGGAGATGACACCACCGCCGGAGACGATGAAGACACAGCAGAAGATCGTCGAATCTAGACGCGAACCGGAGTTTCACGTGGAGATCCCGGAGACTCGCGTGGAGATCTCAGAGTTTCGCGTGAAGATCCTAGAGATCGCGACCCTCACCGTCCGATGTTTGCGACTCTCACCGTCGCATGCTCGCGATCGTCCTTCGAACGGCGACCTCGCGACATCGTCCGGCCAACGACGGCGAACACTATGGCCGATGGAACTCTCAACGAGGCTGGGGAGTTCTTCCGGCCACCGGACTCGACTTAAGGTCGGCCACTAACCGGACGAGGACGACGACAGAGAAACTCGTCTTGACCGTCGATATGTGCAGCCGCCACTCGGATCATGAGCCCACCGGAGCGTCGTCGGAGATCTTCATTATGTTGAACCTCCAGCAGCTTCAGTTCAGAAAGACAACCATGGCTTGGGGAAAATAGGAATACCCCTAGAAAATAGTCAACATGCTATTATTTTTCACTAATAATAGCACATTGCAATAGTGATCTCGTATCTTTGTCGAGAGATCGCAATCCCGAGCTCCGACTCAAGCTATGTTATGATCTCCAACGAGAGATCACGGGTCCGGTCTCCATCGCCTGCCCACTCTATCATCGCAATCAGAATCATTACCGTCGCAGCAAAAGTTGCAGTTGTCGCAAGCAACTCAACATTATCACGCCACAATCAGTCGTGATCTCTAAAAGGATTGTCTTCTTCGTCGGTGTCCCTGCCAACAATGATAGTGTTTTAAGGGTGATTTTGAGGATTGTCAAAAAAAGTGCACAAATTTCTAGATCTTGTTATATCCATAATGGTTTCAGGATTTTTGATCTCTCATAAGATAAATCAAATGTCAACATAATATTTTTTTCCACAAAAAAAAAAAAATATATCAAAACTATATTATATTAGAAGACCACCGGTAATATGCCAGAATCCCCTTCGACGACCGAAGTCAATAGACTCAACACAGACACCACGAGTCTCTGATCACCTGCACAGGTTTCCAATGACCAAAGAGTTTTGTTTTTAATATAACAAATTAATTTTTTTTTTAATTCAAATTAAACTATTTTTTATATCAATTTTTACATATAAAAAAGTAAATATGTATATATGTCTGCAAAATTAATAATCCACCATAGTACAACAAGTAATCCACCAGAGTATAACAAGTAATCCAATAAAAAACGACAAGTAATACATCAGAATACACAGAATACATAGAGTAAATCCACCACAATACATTAGATATTCTACCAGAATACAAAAAATAAAATAAAATAAAACCATGATTTCACCGATCAGGAGAGAGGCATAGATAGCAAGAAGAGTGGAGATCGCCACTCGCGAGGAAAGAAGAGATTGCAGCTGAAGGAAAAATTGGTGAACAATTTACAAAGCGGAAAAGTAAGTATGGAGGATTTTAAAATTTTTACTATGTTAATAGGATCGAACAAACCTATGTTGCTATATACAATAATCAATTTACATAAATACATATCGGTTTGACAATTAATTCTGGATGATCAAGCTAGTTTATAGACGATGATGAGCACTAATCACCTATTCTTCCATGTTATGACTCTTTTACTTACGGGTGTATGTAGGCACACTTGGTAGAATTTCTGATCACGAAACAATACTCATTTTCTTCACTGTCTCTCCATTCTCAATCTTGAAAACCCTTGTTTTTGTAGAGAATTCTTGTGATAGAAACAAAAACACAAACAATTAGATAATAGTTCTTCTTTTTTTTTAGTCAAAAATTGATCCATCAATCAAATTTTTATAGCCACCGAAAAATATTTAATTAATAAATTTTTGACAAGTATTATCTTTTTTTTAATAAAAGATTATCCATATCCAAAGATAATTATATTTTTTATTTAAATTCAAATTCGTAAAGAATATATAATCCAAGATATTATCTTGTCTGCTTTTTAATTTAAATTGAATTGTGATTTTTATCCAAAGATAACAAATTTAATTCAAACTTTAAATTTCAAATGTTATCATCTTATCCAAGATAATAATTATTTGAATTTCAAACAATTTCTAGAATTAAAATTCTTTTACCGATAAAATTAATTCTTTCTGAAATTATTCGAAACAACATGAGACTGCATTATCTACCACATGTGCTCAATCCCTGACTGGGACTGCCCATGTGGCCTGTGCCTACTCCCATGGGATGGGGGTGACATCATCTTGCTTCATCTTGTCCCATCCGGAATAGTTCTAGCATAGTGTCGAATCACCAGAAATTATTTCATGATATTTCTTGGAATTTGTGAGCTAGCAAAGGAACTCAATATATATATAAAATCAAAGCTAAAATAATATTAGATAAATTAATTAACCTAAATCAATTTATCAATTTTGTTAAATTTTCATGACTACTCCACTGTAAGTATGAAGCTGAACTATTTGATTTTATACCAAATTATGAAAACTCATTAATAGTGCTTTTGTCCATGACAGATATATATTATAATGTAGACTCCCCATAAGATATTCATAATTGAGATTAAGATTAAATTTTGTTTTACCTTCTCAATTATTTTATCATTAAAGTTTCCGTCATTTAATCTTGATCAAACCATATTTATGAAATCCCCCATAAATAGAAAATCATTCAGTAAACAAATACCAGAATGATCAGGATCCCTTTCTTATTTAATCAAGTATCGAATGACACTTTAAGATAATATCATTGACTCTCGTGA
The DNA here is from genome assembly GCA_009761775.1 of Ficus carica. Lineage (NCBI taxonomy): Eukaryota > Viridiplantae > Streptophyta > Magnoliopsida > Rosales > Moraceae > Ficus > Ficus carica. Next base: position 3,512,454 of record CM019746.1, read on the forward strand.
AAGAGCTATGGATTCTATATATGAATAACGTTATCGATCATCATCTATGCAACATATCCCTAACTTATCGAGTAAAAGTTATCATTCATTCGATGCCTAAGCTTTTGATAAATCAAAATATACAATACACAGACATACAATCACTTATCTAATCAAGATTAAAATGTCTACAAATATATCTGTCAAAGTGAATTGATTTATCTTAAACGAAATTATTACATAAATCAATATCATTTTAGGTCTGGTCCAATACATATGACAAACCCCTCATATATATCAATGTTTCTACTTGGAAAGTACTACTCCAATAGTCAAGACAAACCATTCCATAAAAGTGAAAGTAGACGAACATTACAGTCTTACTGAAATCAAAATGTCTACCTTTACTTCACGAATGTGGACTCTCAATTCATATTATCACTTTAATATTATATATTTTCACACATTTTTTTATGCATAATATTATAATTATTATACCGATAATCTTAATGTTATTTGCTTTAAACAAATCTATACAATTAAAAGTATCAGGATATCCGATATATGAGATAAAGAAATAAATAACCTTTATTGTTAGATAAATGTCTAACATCCGTAAACAAATTTTTGCTTCGGGACACTAATCCTAACAGAAGTGGCGTCAGAGACCGCGAGGCCGAGTTCGCATCAATCTCAAATCTAGATCTGCCTACGAACGCGAATGGCGCACGACAAACGGCGATGGGCAGAGCCGTAGGTGATGACGCAGGGTCGATTGCCGTGGACGAGATTCATCACCAAGATCGCAAGGTCTAGATCTCCGACACTAGATTTCGCTGATCTCTGATTAGCAACTTCAAATCACCAAGGGAGAGAGGAGTGCCGATCACTGATCTCTGAAGGGAAAATGGCTCATCGCGGAGAGAGAGGGAGGGGTTGGAGGGAGAGAGGAGAAAGAGGAAGGCTAAGAGAGGGCGGAGGGAGGAGAGGGAGGGGTTGGAGGTAGAGAGGAGAAGGAGGAAGGCTAAGAGTGGGCGGAGGGAGGAGAGGGAGGGGACGGAGGGAGGAGAGGGAGGGGTCGGAGGTAGGAGAGAGCAGGGGGCAGGGGAAGAGAGAGAAGAGAGAGAGATTGGAAGAGATGTGAAAGAGAAAAGGATTAGAGTAAGAGAGAGAAAAAGAGAGTGGGGAAGTGTAATAGTTAAGATTTGGTGGTAAATTAAACACTTTTAAGTGTCTGGTCCAATGAAAAATTGATCAATAGATTGATATTTTATTGGCGAAAAAGTTTTGATCATATGTTTTTACGGGGTTATTTTTCCAATTTTCATGACATTGAATCTCTTTTTTACGATGATGACATAATCTCTCTAATAAGGGTGAGTTTTTGTTATTTCACAGGAAGAGTTTTGTTGTTTGTTTTTTTTTTGTTGTTGAGTGTCCATGCCATTATAGAAAACTTGCAATTTTATGAGGTCTTTCTTTTAGATTCTTGATTTTTTTTTTTATGACATCATCTTATATATTCCTACTAAAAAATAATTTCTAGATCCTGTCATTTTTTTTTTAAGATTTTGATGTTATATTTTAAAATTCGAAAGGCCAAATGTTTCAAATCCTATGATTCAGCAAGAATTTTTGTAATTAATAAATACAATATTAACATCAATAAATGCATTAAAAATGATCTTAGTATTATTCACCTTGATTTTTGTTTTTTGTTTTTTGTTTTTTTGTTTTTTTAGTAAAAACAAAAAATACTTACGTTTGTGGGGAGATACACGTATTGCGTAGGGGCAATTACTCCACTCATTGGTAGCCATACATTCCCAAATCGACATGCGTTGTGACTGATTATCATCTCCATTTATTTTACGGCCTTCTGAATGAAATTCAATTCAACACCCCACTTCCCTAATCCTTATCCACACAAACTCCCTTTTATTTATTATTATTATTTTTTTCTTTTCTTTTTCATTTCTTCGACAAACGAGGTTTACTTGCATACATTTTTTTATTTTTGAAAAAAAAAATTTATTTAAAAGGGGGAACAAAAATTAAAATTAAAAATTAAAAAAAGAAACGTCCACCAACTTCTTCAACCGTAAAGAGTCTGAAAATGCTAGCTGCTGCAGCTGCTGCTTCTTCTTCTTCTTCTTCTTCTTCTTGTCTGCAAAAGCTAGGAGGAGGAGGAGCTTTCGCTGTAACTTCTTCACAGCACCACCACCACCACCACCGCCACCGCTCTCTCTTTCCACCGTTGTCGTCGTCGTCGTCGTCGTCGTCGCAGTGTCGTTGCCATTGCTCCCTCACTGGCTTCCGAGAGCTGTCGACGACGCAACCTCGCACTTTCCAAAACAACGCCGTTCACCTGCCAAACACACAAACCAACAACCTAAACAACGACAACGACAAGGAGAGTAAAAATGACGACACTATTTCAGAGAAGGAAGCCCGAGAAGAAAATGATAAGGAAAACGAAGAGGGAAAAGGGATTTCTAAGATACGAGTGCCCAGGCAAAAATACATCCCTGTTTCCAAGTCTGACCTTCTCAGCGGCATTCTGTCGAACATGTTCCCTACGTCTTCCGTTGTTGATCAGGATGATGATGAAGTGAAACACTTTCTTCTTCTGTCGTCGTAAGAGCTTAAGTTCATTCGTGGGTTTAGTTTAGTTTTCAATTTTTCTCTTTTGAATTTCTGGTTTTTGTGGAATTTGAAGGTGTTTAGACTCCATTCTTCATGCTGAACACAAGGGGATATTGGAAGAGATGCGTTCTGATTATTTTCAACAAACTGTGAATGAAGAATGCTCGGATTTTGATAGTCCCGAGGACTTAGATTCATCTGGCATTAATGGGGTTGAGAGGAGCATGGAAGTTGAATTTGAGAATCCAGTTTCGTTCAATTACATCCTGGACTTGAGGAATCTCCTGCCTTCTTCTTATTCTTCTTCTTCTTCTTCCCCTAAAAATGTCAAAAAGTAAGGATACTTCTTCTTTTATACCTCATAACTTTTATTATCTTTCACACTTTAGTTTAACGGTGTCACATTTTGGACCTCATATCCTTAAAACAAGGGAGGTGTTTGATTGAAGTGAAAGATTGAAACTTGTGAAGGCAAGAAAGCAAGGTTTTCTAAACCATAGATATAGTTAGCATAAATAACAACCAAAGAAACAGTAGTTAGTACATTCCTTCTTGATATTAGGGTAAACATTGGATTTGTGTTAAAACATTAAGAAAATGTGACTGCGTGATGTTGGGCCTTTTTATTTTTAAGTAGTGTTTGCATTTCACCATTGCCTATTGCTGATTGACTTTAGCTTCTACACTTAAGCTCGAGCTGGTTGTGCAATTATTAGTAACATTGTTTGATAGTGATTCCTTTTAGACTTCTTTCATGGTACTGGGATAAAATTTGTTGTAAATATGTAGGAATATTGGTTCCATGAAACACGTGGTTCATGCATGTATGAACGGCCTGGTAAACATCAGATTATCAGATATCCTTCCACTTCATTTGTAGAGTATGTTACAAACTTTCAACGTAGTTAAGTAGTAAACATTGAGTTGATGCAAGGAAGGATCGAACACTCGCAACCCACAACCTCCCCCAAAGTCACACCCCATGAAACCCCCCATTGCCAATGGTCTTTGGTAGCAAGAATTAGACATGTGTCAAAAAATTTATTATATTGTTGCTTCAAGTGTTGAGCCTCATGCTCTATCCCCTTTTTTTCTGATTGGTAATGATTTTTAATAAATGTCCCTTGGTGTTGAAGGTACAAAAATCTGTTATAGTTATAGATCTGTTTCAACACTGGTTCCATGAAACATATGCATTTTTGAATGAATGGACGGTCTGGTAGACATTAGATTTTAATCAATGGACTCATATAATATGGTCTTATGAATCATGTTATGTATTAAGAACAAACCACTGTTTCTGAAATGATAAATAACCTCAAAAATTCTCTTAATCCTTCTGTATCTTTTTTGTTTTGGGTAGAGTTGCTGTCGCCACTCGATTTCAGCGTGCTTTTATGCAACTTCTCCATGATGCTCAGTTTGAAGAATTGTCAGCGAGGGATTTGATGCTGACATCTGCGCTGAATACAGATTATCTCCTTACTTTGCCAATATATGTTGATTGGAGGAGAGCGTCTGAATCCAATGCAATAATATTTAGGTGGTTCTTGTTTTAATAACTTAATGCACCTTTATTTTTCCATAGTTTCTCTCCATTTCACTGTATATAATTGAATCTTTAAAACAAAATTGTCCATCTGATGAAAAGGAATTTGCTAGACATAGAAAGCATGTACACTGAAGATCTTGGTTTGAGAATTAGGCTTGATAAATTTTGGAAAAACTAACATTTCATTTTCAAGATGGTTAGCTATGCAGATTATTGACTATTATTTTATTTCACGTGTTATTCATCTCATAGACGGGGATATGCAGCTGAGAGACAGAAGGGCCTTCTTATAGTCGAAAAGCTGGATTACTTACAGTCCAGGCTTCTAAGAGGAATCTTCTTTATTTTATCAAAACCGTTGGCAAAACTTGGCAGCTGGATAACTGAGGTCATTCTCTTCTTTTTCTTTAGAATTTTATGGATTACATTTCGGTCATGCTTACTCGTCCTTTAAGTACTGTACAAGCTATTGCAGTCTACATATTTATTGGTCTTTGTTATCACTCTTTTAGATCTTAGGATGATTTCAAAATAATTGACTGCTGAAAAGGCCTTTTGATGCTTTTCCTAGATATTTATTAGTATCGTTTATTTGCTTTTCTAAACTTCTTCTGCACTTCCTTGGTAATGTACTACATCAATTTTAGTCCTATTCCTTTTTTTTTTTTTTTTTTTTTAAATTTGTGTACAGGCTGTCCAAGATGCTTTACAAACAGAAGAAGTGAAAGATTGGACGAAGAGATTGAAGCTTTGGCTTAAGGAGCTAGTTCTTTTCCAGCAATCATTTCAACAAAATGAAGGAACGTCTGATGACATGCTGGGAGTAGATGAACTGTCGGATAAGGATCTTCCGATATGGCTTGCAGCTCAAAGGGCGGTTTCTCGTTATGAAGGACTTCTATCACCAGTTGGTCCCCGTGGAAGACTCTTAAGAAAGTTGCTTACTTGGATTGGACTTATTTCCCCGACACCAGAAACACCTTTTGAGCTTGATGGTGATACTCGTACTTCAGAGCCTTACAAAGGGTCTGTGCAGATACCTTTTTCTTTCTACTACCAAATCATGGAAATTTTGTTTTTCTTGAAATTCGAACTTGTTGGGGAAAAGAAATATGGATTATAGGTGAACGCAGTTAAATGCTGGCCTTTCTGACTGTCATAGCCATAAAAAAAATAAAAATACAAACGGCATTCTTCTGCACCATGTAAAGTTATCCAATAAGCTGTTTTCCTCGAATATGACAAAATAAGACTTGAATCATCTTGACCCAGGCCCATTTCCTTATCGAGGATAACACTTGGTGATATTTGGAGACCTGCTACTAGGAAATACTGTGGAAATGATATTTGGAAAACATTGAAAACTTCAGTGTCTATTCTTCTTTCGCAATCAATCCTCCAGGTATACTGTCGTGCACATTTTCCTTACCGATTCTGTAAGAGTTACTAATTACTTTTCTTGTAGATGCAAATATCCTTGGACACTTGATTTTCTTTTTCTTTTTTCTTTCTTCCTATTTTAAGAATAGAATGTTTCTATTCAGCTTTCTTTTTAACTAGATAACCGTTTTCCTTTCTTTTTTCTGTTTTAGTTCCTTTTGTCAGTTCATCTTACTATCTATTTTTTCTCCCTACTTTTTCCATGTAAACCATAAATTTAAGCAGAGGAGAAAGAATTTTTTCTGTGTGTTTATGAGTTCATTTTCTGTCTGTTTATTTCCACATTACTTATTTTGAATGTGGCTTCAATCATAGCTATATTTTTCCAAATAGATTTTGCTATAATCTAGATGCTAGGTATCTTGATTTCGGAATTATGCACTTTTTTCCTTTGCTTCCACTTTTGAGAGAGCACATCACTCAGATGAATCTATTGGCTCTATGTTTCACTTTGAAATAGATTTGCAGGCAAGTTTTGTCTGCGTCTGTGGGGGGAGGGATCACTAACTTCTCATTATTTTGGTTTCAGTTTAGATGATCAGGCATAAAAGTTATGACGATATTTTCATTTTACCCTCCACTTATTTTATAGTACTTATTGTTCTTAAATTGCAGATTGATGTATTGTTTGAAAGTTTGTCTTGTCAGAAAACTGAAAACCAGTTGATCTTTTTAATTTACAAATTAGGAGCCAGCATTTGAAGAATTGATTCTGCTCTATACCGACGAAGTAGATAATGGGGATACCGGAAAGAAAGCTGAAATTCCATCGTTGCTGTTAAAGATATACGAGAAAATTCCAATTCCAGATTTATCAGTAAGTATATCTGGCATAGTATGTTCATTTTTTATTCTTCTCATGTTTCCTGAGCTTGTTTAGCAATTAACTTTTCACAATTTTTTATTTTTTTTGGTAGGTTGTCTTTCCCCACAAAAAGCTATCGTTCCGCATAATAGACACGGTATGAAGATTGTTCTCTTAGTTCAAGACTCTCTAATATAGTTACTTGAATGCTCAGAATATTGATGAAATTTTACATTTAGAATTTAGGAGTTGGATGAGATATGCATAATTCTATGGTGCCGATCACAACAATTTTTTTCCCCTTAAAAACCTCATAACCGGTAATTTTCTTTTGTCTTACAAATAGTATGACAGTAAAAAAAATGTAAAGAGTATTTCTAGGTCACCAAAAGTGCACACATTTTGGATCCACAATCCCGAAACAACCAAGGGGGTGCTACCAAAATGAGTACATGAATGATGATTAGATAACTATGTTGGGGCTTTTTTATTTTATCTTTGTTGTTAAGTATGATTTTCCTTTAAATGGAATCTTTATCCCCCACAACCGCATGCTATTGACTTTTAGGTACGGCTGGATGTTGCAACAATTGTGGGGCTTTTAGCATACTTCATTAATTACAAATTCGAAAATGTCTTATCGTCTCCGTACGTATTCTCTCTTTCTCAAGCTCGCTTGTCTCTTCACTTTCTGCCACCGGAAACAATTACAGATATCTTATTCATAATGCTTGATTGATCTTCAGGGTGATAAGAATATGATCTCCCCACTACCATTCATATATGCATTTTTGAATTTACTTCATGGCCTTGATTATTTTTCTATTTTAACAAAGCATGCGGTATATTACTTGATCCATCATTTATTATTTTTAAAAGTTTTTTTTTTTTTTTTTTTTTTTTTTTTGTGCCTTTTCTTTTGAGTATGAGTGTCCAACACCGCCAGTTTTTTCTCTTAATTATTTTTTTTAACGGGAAAATCTTGTTTAAAGGACATCCAACCATCACAGATATGTATACTAACCCGACTCTGAAAAGATGGTCAGAAGGAAACATATTTTTTTTTTTTTTTTTTTTTTGGGGGGGGGGTTGGTGCTGCAAAATGACTTGATGTCAAATTGAAGTAGTTTCTACAGCCTTGTGTTGGTCTTTCTATATGGATCGATGTGGTCTTCATTTACAGTGCTGAATTATGATGACCCCTGTCCTCTCTTTTACTCAGTTTTCCCAGTTTTGATAATTCTTTGTATGCCTCTGCTTTCTAGTTGCGTTTCTTTGAAAAGTTTTGCTAACAAATTTGTACTAACATGTTATGTCAGCTCAGCGATATTTCTTGACGTGGTTGCAATCAGTGCTCTTGTAATATATGTGTCGCGTGTGGTTCTTGGTTACAAACAGACTTGGGATAGGTATCAAGTGAGTCAAATTTGTTTTCCTCTGGCCAAGCAATGAAATATGATTTTAAGAGAAGAAATATTGCATCTTTTAAGATTCCTATGTATGCAATGTATCCTAAAGCGATGTTCTACTACAGCTACTGGTCAATAGGACTCTTTATGAAAAGACCTTAGCAAGTGGCTTTGGTGCTGTTCATTTTATCCTTGATGCTTCCGAACAACAGCAGGTAACTACTCCTTGTTTCATTGTTCTTCTTTTTAGTTGAAGAAATGTGTGAGGAAAATCATAATCTTCCCGTAAGGCACCAATATTTTGGATTATGTGCACTGTTAGAGAGATTGTAATATCTCTTCTATTACCATTGGGTAGTGGAAACAATAAAGTCCCACATTGGAAAAGCACAAGCAAGTATAGAGGTATAAATTGAAACAAGTGAAGTGTAAGGATTACTAGTGTGTAGTGGAGACTATGCTACTATTGTGCACCACTACACGCGCGTGAGGGTGATTTGCGTTTAGGGCCCTTATTGGGGTGCACTTTGCATTTCGCACTTGCAACGATACTCTCTTTTTGAATGTAGTGCTTTTTCAGATTAAATCTAGACCGTTGATCTGATCGGGCACGATCTAACGGTCGGATTTGAATGATTTCAGATTTAGGGGGTGTTTGGTGTTTGAGTTGAAATTTTTAAGTTTGACAAAAAACTTTTTCAGAAAAGACAAAAAACTTTTTAAGAAAAAGACAAAAATTTAAGTTTAAACCTCAAGTTTAAACTTGAGAGCCAAACTCCCCCTTAATTTAAACTGGTAATTGAATTATTACAATCTAACGGTTATAATTAAATTCTGATACTAATGGGCACGATCTAACAGTCGAATTTGAATGATTTCATATTTAATTTAAACCGTTAATTGAATTATTACAATCTAACGGTTATAATTTAATTTTGATGACTAATGGGTATGTCTGTTGAAACAGATACACTTTTTAAATGTAAAGGCACATTTTAATTTTAAAAGGCATGTTTGTTGTAGATGTTGTAACTCTTCATGAACAGTCATATCAAAGGCTATAAAACTCCAGTTCTGATGTCAGTTTTATATCTTGTTCTGAAATTTAATAAGATTGCTACTTATTAAATTCGTGGGTTTGTTGTATCTTGGAGGTAATTTGCCACAACACCTAATAGCAAACTGTTCATAGTGGGGGCAAATAAAACTTTAAGAAAAGTAATTCCTACGCCTCAAACCCTTTAATTTTCTCTCTCTTTCTATTTCGTTTCTTTACACCCAAATAGTTTTTCCACCACCTAATGGGCAGTTAATCATCCCCCACCACAAATCTCTTCGACTAAGTGATATCTCTCCCTTAACATAAAAGGGGAGATTTTGTGTCTAATCCCAGATAAAGTAGGTAGTTGAAATTCCCAAAGGATTTAGTGGGGGATCAGAAAACAAAATGTTCATTTCATGAGAACTCATGAGTCCTGTACTAGCTAAGGTACTTTCATATTTTGAGTATGGATATATATAATTTATTTTTTGAACAAATTTGACTAAACAGTTGAAAGAATTATCTAAGCAAGTGAATAACCTAGTAAATAGATTAAACATGTTTGACCATCGATTGGTACTAGCAGATACAACTCCTTCTCCATACAAGAAAATTGATTCTGGTAATCAGAAGTGTTTGATTTTTGTACAAGTCCCTAACTCCGTCTCGGAACATTTCTCCAACTCTTTTAAATTTGTTTGATAAAAGATTCATGAAACAAAGTTACAAACTGCTTTTGTATTTGAAGAGAAAAGGAGAGGAAAACTCGAGACGAAATTGAGTTTAATACTCGAGAGCTATGTCCAAATACTATTCCTTTCATGTAATTAGCCATTTAGTTTATCATTATACCACTGATTTTCCTTTTTCCTCGAATGTTGTATGCAGTACAAGGAAGCCATTTTGGCCTACGCAATATTACTCAAAATGGAGAGCGAGGTTTGCTTCTATTCTTATATCTATCTACCTACTTGTAGCATTACTTCTATATTATTTACTGCTCTTGCTATGGGGTTCACTAAGTGGGAACGAAAGAAGTAGATAGAAAATCCATGGGAACCACCATTTGTCAGTACTTCCGAGTTTGGAAAGCAAATACGGGCCAGAAGGTTGCACCAAAAAAAAAAAAAAAAAGGGATAAAAACTATTCTGCCTATAATTACACCTTATTCCCTCACTTTGTATGAGGGTATAATGGAAAAACAAATTTTTTTTGACAAAACGTCTTTTTTTTCCTTTCTGCCACCAAAATTTATGAAAGTAAAACTAGTTCTTTATTTTGTAATTTCCTAGCTTGGGTTTTTGTCTTCTCCCTCGTATTTTCCGTCCCTCTTACCAAACATAGTTACCCTAACCTTCTTATGACAACAACTAAGACAGATCGAGAATAATTAGCCTAAAGCGACAGAAAAATGTTTATCCCAAGTAACAATAAACTGCCCAATGATTATGTAGTAGAAAAATTAAAACAGTAACTCAATCAAAACCAAAGCACCCTTGAGACCTAAAGATTTAAATACATGGGACTCGTCAGGAAGCATATTGGTAAGTTGTTGTCTTAGTCCGAACACTTGAAATTTTTAGCTCAGGGTAGCTTATGCACAAGGAGGTTAACCCAAAGACTATAAGTCGAAAACTATACTCAATTCAAATTACGGTTTTTGAGACTGATTTACAGGAAAATATTTTTCCATGAAATAGAAAATTTTGCCACAAATTTGCATCATCCCCAGCACCTCAAATTATATGTTTCTTGTGGGACTGCATAGGCCAGAGATATCTTCAGCCACGTAACATCTCGGTTTATTTTTAAAAATATATATATATATATATATATATATGTATTTCCTGAACTACGGCCCCTGTCTTCGGGTTCGTTTGGAACCTCCACTCCAGTTGGAGTTTTCCAAATGTTTTTTGTCTTTTTCTCCAAAAATAAACCAATTTCACTATTTACATTTCCAAATCTCTCTTTTTCATTTTCAAAAACTCAAATTTTAAAAGTTCATAACTTTCTTATTTTAAGTCGAAAGATGATTTTTCTTTTATAAATTGCATAATATGAAGAGAGAAATGAAACAAGATTCATATTCTTATATATTTTCCAAACATAATTCAAGTTTTTACACTATTTAACTATCATAGTTCATTTTCAACCAAACGCATATTTCCAAACATTAACATTTTCAAAACTCCAACTCTAGTTGGTGTTCCATACTCCCCCTTAGTGTACCCTTGAGTTACTGTTTTAATTTTTCTACTACATAATCATTGGGCAGTTTATTTTTCTACTAGATAAACATTTTAAATATGTTATTTCCACCCCCTGATCTTTGAAAAATATGTAACAAACACCCCCCTTTGTCCAATTTAGTTGGAATTGAACACGTGTCAAAATCTGGAGCCTGTTTTTGGATTAAAAAAGTATATTAATGCCCCGGGGAGTTTTGTTCAGGAGATTGAGAAAAATTTTCAAATTTTGTGCAAAGGAAACCATTTATTCTACATTTATTTCCCTCATTCTGAGCATTCATGAACAAGCTAGTTAAAAGTTAGCAACTTTATATCATTACCTGAGAATACATACCGTATTAGGTTTTTGGTATCGAAGATGTAAGATCAATGCAGTACGCTTCTCATCAAAATTCTTGTTACAACTGCAGATACCATGCCGCCGAAGTGTTAGAGACACATACGAGAGATTCATGTACGACGTGTTTAAAGTAAAGGTAAAAGAATGCAGTCAGTGAGAGTTCATGTTCAGTATATTGTCATTCTATGAAAGATGCGGTAAATATAGGCAGGTTATTATTCATCTTGGTTGTATATAATATATACACACATACACACACACACACACATATATGCAGGTTGAGATGGCAGTTGATAAAGCAATTAATAGCTTGTTGAGGCTTGGCCTTGCAACTGAAACTCCCGCTGCTGATGGAAGAATTAGACTGCAGGCTATACCTTGTTCTGAGGCATGTGAAGCCCTTAAAAGCCGTTGGAATAGTTTGCTTAGTTGATCTACAAACTCTATCTTGTTTCAAAATATTAAATTATATATGTATATAATATCTACAGACATACATCATATATGTTTACAAATTTATACACACACATATATATATATATATTTCTTTCTATTCAGATCATAGCTGAGCCCTAATTGTTTAGGACACAAGTTATCTTAACAAAATAGGCTGGGACTTTTTATCCAAAAAAAAAGAAAAAGAAAAAAAAAGGCTGGACTTAAAAGCGGGGGAAATGATAGAGGACCTTGACAAGAGGAGAAAGACTATTAAGGGCCCATTTGGCACAATGATTGGAATTGGAGGGTGAGTGTGTGTGTGTGTATATATATATATATATATAAATATGAATATTATTTTGTTTTTCTTGAAATAATATGTAATTTTTAAAAAAATCTCATTTCGATTTGAAATAATAAAATTATGGAATTTTAAAATTTGAATTTACTATAGACATCTACAAAAGCTTTATTGGAAACTCAAAACTTTCCAAAAACACATTTAGAAACCAGACGGCACATCCCAAACACCCCTATTCCTTTCACCAACAAACTTCTTTAAAAAAGAAAAAGAAAAAGAAAAAGAACACGAGGGGTCAAAATATATAAAAACATTGGGATAGCTAGACATCAAAAAGTGAATCTGATTACCTCAAAAAAAAAAAAAAAAAAAAAAAAAAAAAAAAAAAACTAGGGACGCAAGTGAGACAATGAATGCCCATTGAGGCTATTAATTAATAACTTAAAAAATCGTAATACTTTGTGTGTCCGATTGAAAGTATCGGCTAAGTTGTTGATATTTACTTCCACGTTGAGCACATGCTAAACAACTGAAAGAGGCTTTGGTATTGCACCTGTGTGGGGTAACCTTGTTACTTGGAGAAACAAGAATCAGAATGTTGTAGCTCAGAGTAGTGCCGATGTGGAGTATAGAACCATGGCTAATGGGTACTGTGAGTTAGTGTGGCTGCAACGAGTTCTAGGAGAATTACAGAGGCCTATGACCACACCAATGAAGTTGTAATGTGATAATAAGACAGCAATAAGCATGTGCAACATGACAAGATCAAGCACGTTAAAATTGATCGCCATTTTATAAAGGATTGTTAAAGCCTAATTTTGAGCCACTTATCGGCAAAGTTGGAACTGATCGACATCTACTCACCAACTTGAAGAGAGTGTCGGAGAGTTAGGAAGTTAGGATCTAGTTTGGTTTGAATTTCAAATGTTTTAGATTTGTTTCTATTTGAATTTTAAATGTTATGGGTAAATATTGTAGGTTGCTCCCAGATTGCAGAGAATTAAATTCTTTTGGATACTCGGTATCTTATACATAATTGTATTCCCATATTTGTTTGAATAAGAAGAAAGTGTAAATATGTGTAAAATCTCATTTATATACCCTATCAGTAGAGCGCATTTTTAAAACCGTCCCGATATAATCGAATAGTTGAGATATTACTTGTGCATGATAACTATAATGTACATCAACTCATAATATTATATACTAAAAATAAAAAAAATTAAAATTAAAAAAAATCAAACTTATTTAAAAAAAGAAAAAGAAAAAGAGAAAAGAACACGAGGGGTCAAAATATATAGAAATATCGGGATAGCTAGACATCAAAAAGTGAATATGAGAACCTCAAAAACAAGAAAAAGTGACTGAGGGACCCAAGTGAGAAATGAAAATCCATTGGGGCCATTAATGAATAACTTAAAAAATCGTAATACTTTGGGGGTCCGATTTACATGTAATATCAGGAAAATATCGGCAAAGTTGTTGATGTTTGCTTCCACGTTGAGCACATGCTGAACAACTGAAACAGGCTTTGATTTTTCCTTTATAATTGAAAGGTATGTATTTATGGGTATTTCATAAGCATTCTTATTCCCAAGCAGACCCAACGTAATACAAAAAGGTCATGAGTTGAATGAGCTCCAAACGAAGCAGTATCAGGAAATCAAAATCTATACAATACGTCGTGAACAACAACAAAGGTAAGCAGGAGGATATGTCGTCCCCAGGAAACTTATGAACACCATAGCTGTGATGATTTTATCAACTCCAAGGTCATAACCGCGAATGATTTGATCCTCGTAAACTTGAAACATCAGAATCAACTTCACCTTGATCAAAGCAGCAAGCAAACACGACAGTAGGTATGTAGGACAAGTATAAGAGTATAAAGTAAGATAAGGTGCCTTGAAACTCCCTTTTTAGGCACCTTATCTTACTGGGAAATGCATCACAATAAGTTAGTAAAATAGATGATTCGAGGAAATGGCCGGTTTTAGGGGTGCACTTAGAAAAATGATCGAATTTTCCGGGTAATCGGTTGGCTTACGAAATAAATAATGAACTTGAACCCATTTTTCCTCGATTTAGAAAAAGCGGGCCATTCATTTTCAGGCAGTTTGGTGGGGGTTTTCGGCCAGACAATACAATTTCCCCAATAAAAATGGGAAAACATACACAAGAAGGCAGAAGTGCCATACCCCATTATACTTGTGCTATCCAAACCAGTATTTCCATGACCAGATATTTTCCCTCGTGCAAATCCCAGAAAGCAGAAGACATAAATCAGCAGATAAAAGGCTGAGCTCTAGTAAACACGAAAACTCCTCCGCCACCAACTGCACGTCCCAAAAGCATGTTTGAGTCCAGATAAGATAGGTAATACAGGCCTCCTACCGATCGTCTGCAATTCAGTTGTGTGTTAGTTTTTAACCCCAACATGCAAATCTAGGTCGGAAATGTAAAAGGACAAACATTACAATACATTCGCATACCGTCCTCCTCCTGGATTTGTTACAGGAATTTGAGCTTTGAAAGAACGAAGGAACTGCAAGATCTGCACAAGAGTATATCCATAATTTCTCGACAAGCAAAACTGTGGTTGAATTCAAATGTAAGAGTCGATTAGTCCACATTAATTTTGCATAATTCACCTGTAGGCTTATAAATGATCGTGGTAGTATCGCTGGAGCAATTAAAGCCTGCAGTTGCTCACTGATTTTTATATTCTGAAAAGTGATCTGCCACAAACCCAAAAAAAAAAAAGAAAAAGGGCTTCAGATAAGTTCGAAGAAGGATATCTACAATTTCTTAATAATAGGAAATAACGAATAACAAAATATTCTAACATAATAATGGATTACAGTTTAAGAGAAAACGTGCATGTATCAAGGGAGAAGAAAAAAAAATATTCTAACATTCACGAAGCATACGACTCTCTAGACCGCATGAATTCAGATTAATATATAGCAAGGCCAATTTACTTGGCATCACTAAAGATATATCATCATCAGGTCAGCCAATTATGTTAGTAGTTGATGATTACATGAAGCCTAAGCCAAAGGCAGAGTGTAAGCTATGGAATGTACAGGATGTTTGGAAAATAATAAAAATAAAATAAATAAAATAAAAATAAAAGAACATAAGAAATTGTTCAAAAATGTCATATCAGGGAGAAGGAGAAGGAGAAAAAAAAAAAAAAAAAAAAGGAGGAAAGACTTGCATTTTCCTTTGGACTTTGTGTATAAAGTTAATATGTGCTCTAAAAATTTAATCAAGGACTCAGCTAATCGGGTAAAAAGGATGAACATTAAACTCAACATCATTGTATTGGAACAACAAAATTTCATAAGATCACATCAGGCGAGGCATATTTTGAAAGAAAATTACAGGGTTGGTTGGTTTAATACCTTATCTGAACCTATTGTCATGACAGAGACAATTTGATGTCATAATCTTATCAACAAGAACCGAGAGAATTACCCAGTTGGATATCTGATTGGCCAATTGCAAAACAGAAGCCTTCAGTTTCCTTCTTTAGAAAGATGATATTGGTGTAACTTGTCTACAATTTTATCTACTAAAAACTTTTGAGTTTCATTTTTTTTCAAGGTAGATTCTTTTCTATATTGATTTGTATGCTATATGTAGTAAATGTAATACCCCTAAATGAACTACAAATGGGAAAGTGAACGTGACGTTATGGTATGTGGAAGGAAAGATTGATGGTTAGATTGGGCAACCTTAAAAACACTTGAATGGAGTTTCTTTGTGGACTTCTTTGTCTAACGATTTTAGAGATAGTCCTATCTTTATGATTTTTAGACATTGGTGTAGTTTCTACTTTCTAATAATTGGTGTTTGTCTTCGGCTGTCTATTGTCCAGTTTCTGTCTCTTGAGAACTATTTGTTCTCTTCTCTCTATTTTATCTTCGTCTTTTTTCCGACATTGTGGAAATTCGGAAGTTAATGCCCAGGATCAGCTGCTGTGAATAGTGGTTTAATGCCCTGATTCTAGGATTAGCTGTTATGTCTTAATTCTAGGATTAGCTGGTTTGTCATTATTTTCAGAATAAAAAGGGATATTGATTTGTTTCCCTAATTAGTTAGTTTTTTAGTTTTTTTCTTCCTTGATTTCAGGAAGAGTTCTCTCTTCTTTTTCTGTATATAAAGCCGTGTACCATTCATCAGAAAATAAGAAAATCAGAAGATTTATTCTCAATTTTTTCATGGTATCAGAGCCCCCCTTCTGAATCTCTAAAATTTTTTCCGATGACCAAGTACGGAATGGCCACAGAAAAATAGACCTCCTCCATGTCCGAAGTCACCTCAAGCTCCGGTTCTCCTGCCAGCAGCAATCTCGGAGGAACAGACAGCGTTTCTTTCAAATCACAGGTCACAAGCTAAATGGGAATAACTACCTTCAATGGTCACAATCGGTCTTGATGTACATTTGCAGAAAAGGGAAGGATGACTACCTCACCGGTGAAGTTGTTCCTCCAAAGGCCGAGGATCCCAAATACAAGACCTGGAAAATTGAAAGAACATGGTTATGTTATGGCTGGTCAATTCAATGACAAAATGAAATTGGCGAAAATTTCTTATCGTATGGCACCGCTCAAGAAATCTGGGAGGGCAGCGAGGGAGTTTTATTCGAGCAAAGAAAATACCTCTGAGATTTTCGAGATCGAAACTCATCTTCAAGACCTTCGACAAGGAGATTCTTCAGTCACCCAATACTACAATCTTCTTACCCGTCATTGGCAGCAATTGGATGTATTTGAAGACCATCAATGGGGCTGTGCAGGGACGCTATCAAATACGGGGAAATTGTTGAGAAGAAAAGAATTTTCAAATTCTTGATGGGACTCAATAAAATCTCGATGAGGTTCGAGGGCGCATATTAGGTATGAGACCATTGCCGAACATTAGAGAAGTTTTTTCTTAGATTCGCCGAGAAGAAAGTAAAAAAAAAAGTGATGTTAGGAGGAATTCTCGGCTGTCCCTATCACTGAAATTCGGCCCTTGCTGCCCGAGGAATTCAGCCCAACAGCGGTGACAACCGGCAGAAGAAAAGACCATGGTGTGATCATTGCCGAAAACCAGGTCACACACGAGACAACTGCTGGAAAATACACGGGAAGCCGGCTGATTGGAAGCCATCAAGGTCTGCACTTGCTGATTGGAAGCCATCACCTAACAAAGAAAGCCGTGGAAACCATGTCTCCATGGATGAAGAGCCTTCAACAACCAACTCCAGTCCATTCAGCAAGGATCAGCTAGAAGCTTTGCAGAGGATGTTTTCACAACAGGGTTCGGCTAGCAACACAATTGGAACCGGTAGTCTGGCACAGAAAGGTAATTACTTGAGTGCTCTTACTATAAAATCTAAGAAAACAGGTCCATGGATTGTAGACTCGGGTGCATCCGATCATATGACAGGAGATGCCTCTCTATTCCATATCTATAAACCGTGCCAAGAAAACCTCACAGTGAAAATAGCTGATGGATCTCTCTCTAAAGTGGTTGGAACAGGTTCTATTGCTCTTTCAAAGGACCTAACCATTACGTCTGTACTTCATGTTTCCTAATTTGGATTGCAACTTGTTATCAGTTAGCAAACTTACTCAAGAGCATAATTGTATTGCTAAATTTTCCTCGGGTTTGTGTGAATTTCAGGATTTGGATTCAGGGAGGACGATTGGCAATGCTAAGGTGTGCTCGGGACTATTTCTTCTGAAGGTTGATGAATCTCCTAGAAGACAAAACTCATAATGCAGTATGTGTTGAGTCAAATAATCAGGTCTCTTTTGAAAATTCCAATAAAGATAGTGTAATCATGTTATGGCACTGTCGTCTTGGTCATCCAAATTTCGTGTATCTTAAAAAATTGTTTCCATCTTTGTTAAATAATAAAAATCCGAATAGTTTTCAATGTGAAGTATGTCAATTTCAAAGCATGTTCGTAATTCTTTTCATAGTCTACGCTATAAAAGCTTCTTATCCTTTTTCAATGATTCATAGTGATGTATGGGGACCATCCAGAGCTAAAAATGTTACTGGCACTAGGTGGTTTGTATCCTTTGTAGATGATCATTCTAGGATCACATGGGTGTTCTTATGAGAGAAAAGTCAGAAGTCGGTCAAATTTTCAAAAATTTTAACACTATGATTCAAACTCAATTTCAAACAAAAATTCAAGTGTTAAAAACCGACAATGCAAAAGAATATTTTGAGACAATTCTGGGGGGCTATCTTGCGAGTCAGGGAATCATTCATCAAAGTTCCTGTGTCAACACACCCAACAAAATGGGATTGCAGAAAGAAAAATAGACACCTCCTAGAAGTTGCTCGATCTCTCATGTTCACAACCCATGTTCCAAAATTTTTCTGGGGAGAAGCGGTCTTAACAGCCACTTATTTAATAAATAGGATGCCTTCTCGAGTCTTACACTACAAAACACCGAGTCAAGTTTTCTTCCACTCATTTTCCAATAACCGTATCCTTTCCACTCTACCCATGAGAGTCTTTGGTTGTACTCTGCGTTTGTCCATATACATGCCCAACATAGAGGTAAACTTGATCCAAAAGCTCACAAATGCATATTCGTTGGGTACTCCTCAAATCAAAAAGGGTATAAATGTTATTCTCCAACCACAAGAAAATTCTACAACTCCATGGATGTTTCCTTCTTCGAGACAAAACCCTATTACAAATATGATATTCAGGGGGAGAACTTTACTTAGGATTATCAACTTTGGAATACTGATAGATTGGATTCATCCTCTCCTTTAGAGTCATCTAGTCAAATTCCTATCTTCATCATCCCAATTGAGTCCGAGTCTTCTGAGTCTCCCGTCGTCCAACCTCATGTGTCTCAGCCAGTCATTCAAACAGCTATTCCACAAACACAACCTGTAACTTCCACTGAGTTACGTGTCTATTCTAGGAGAAACAAAACTCAAGAAGGAAAAGAAACGCAGGCACCTCATCAGAACCATGAATCTAATCCGAATCTGGAACCTCAAATTTCATCAGGTAACACTAGTCCTATCAATGATTCTGCTCCTGTTGATGATAGACCTATTGCCATAAGGAAAGGCAAAAGGTCATGTACTGATCATCCCATTTACAACTTTATCTCATATGGAGGACTATCACCTTGTTACCATACCTTTCTTAGCAATCTTGACAAAGTACAGGTTCCGAGTTCAATACATGAAGCTCTTAGAGTACCGGAGTGGAAAGCTGCTGTCTGGGAAGAAATTAATGCTCTAGAGAAGAATGGGACTTGGACTATATCAGAGCTACCATCGGGAAAACGTCCTGTGGGATGTAAGTGGATTTTCACTGTCAAACACAATGCAGATGGCAGTGTCAACAGGTTTAAAGCACGGCTTGTAGCAAAGGGGTTCACACAATCTTACGGAATTGATTATCAAGAGACTTTTGCCCGTGTAGCAAAGCTTAATACAGTCCGGGTGTTACTCTCACTTGCCTCCAACCTAGACTGGCCATTATATCAGCTGGATGTGAAGAATGCTTTTTTCAATGGGGATTTGGAAGAAGAAGTCTACATGGAGATACCTTCTAGCATGGATACTCAAGCCACCACAAACAAGGTCTGCAAACTCAGAAAATCTCTATATGGGCTTAAGCAGTCACCAAGAGCATGGTTTGATAGATTCACCAGAGCGGTCAAGAAAATTGGATATATCCAGTGTCAAACAGATCACACGATGTTTGTCAAGCACACATCCACCGGGAAAAGGGCAATCCTTATTGTGTATGTTGACGACATCATTCTAACAGGGGACCACGATGAAGAGATACTTCAACTAAAACACTTCCTAGCCAAGGAATTGAGATCAAATATCTGGGCAATCTCAAATACTTTCTTGGTATGGAGGTAGCAAGGTCGAAAAAGGGAATTGTGGTGTCTCAGCGGAAGTACATATTAGATCTATTGAAGGAAACAGGTATGCTTGGGTGCAAGCCAGCAAACACTCCCATGGACTCCAATTCGAAACTTGGAAATGACAACAACAGTAGACCAGTTGACAAAGGGAGGTATCAAAGACTGGTGGGGAAACTCATTTACTTATCACATACCAGGCCCCCGACATTAGTTTTGCAGTGAGTGTGGTAAGTCAATTCATGAACAATCCATCGGAAGAGCACATGGAGGCAGTCTACAGATCTTGAGATATCTGAAGATGACACCAGGTCAAGGATTGTTCTTCAAGAAGACGGAGAAAAAGGGGATTGAGATATTCACTGATGCAGACTGGGATGGATCTGTGATGGACAGACGATCAACTTCAGGATATTGCACATATGTCTGGGGTAATCTAGTCACTTGGAGAAGTAAGAAGCAATCAGTTGTGTCTCGAAGCAGTGCGGAAGCAGAATTTAGGGCACTATCACTCGGTACCTGTGAAGGAATATGGCTAAAACGGGTACTCTGTGAGCTGCAGATTCCAGTTGAAGGCTCCATGAAGATGTTTTGTGATAACCAGTCCACGATCAGCATAACAAAGAATCCAGTGCATCATGACAGGACCAAGCATGTAGAGATTGACAGACACTTTGTCAAGGAGAAGATAGAGGCAGACATCATATCACTCCAATATATCCCAACAAATCAACAGATTGCAGATATTCTAACTAAGGCCGTGCCCAAGAAGATATTTGAAGATCTCAACTCCAAGCTAGGTTTACTCAACATTTACAACCCAGCTTGAGGGGGAGTGTGGAAATTCGGAAGTTAATGCCCAGGATCAGCTGCTGTGAATAGTGGTTTAATGCCCTGATTCTAGGATTAGCTGTTATGTCTTAATTATAGGATTAGCTGGTTTGTAATTATTTTCAGATAAAAAGGGATATTGATTTGTTTCCCTAATTAGTTAGTTTTTTAGTTTTTTCTTCCTTGATTTCAGGAAGAGTTTTCTCTTCGTTTTCTGTATATAAAGCCGTGTACCATTCATCAGAAAAATAAGAAAATTAGAAGAATTATTCTCAATTTCTTCAGATATTAATGAAGACCAGTTTCTTATTAGAAAAAGTAATCAGGCCAGTCAACCAAATACTAGGGAACAATCACATGCATCCAAACTGTGACATTTTTGAAAGTCATGTTTCGTAAAGGACAAAAAACTGACCTCTTCAAACTGAAGGTAGATATTACGAACGGAAAACAACATCAAACTTTGCAGAAACAAGCAGAGTTGCTCCTTCTTGTTCCTGCAATGTGGAAAACCAAAATGCCAGACGAAAATATAAAAGGTTTGACTTGAATAGAACAGAAGTCCCTTGGTCTGACATGTCATACTATATCCTTGGCTTGGTTATTCCAAAGAGAAATAGTATTTAAACAGATACTAAGGTAAGGTACTTTATATACCTCTAGTAGAGTTGGGATACTCCACTGAACGACATTGCGGATGATACCTCCCCTGGATTGATCGCGACATTCAAATTTTTGAAAGATCTGACCGACCTGTATCCCAAATCAATGCAAAGCAAATGATTCAGAAGGAAATCAAGCAAGCATCATAAATGACAAGAAAAGAAAACAACCGGTTTCGAATAAAATCCAGAGGAGGGAAAAGGTATGAATGAAGTAGTAACCAAAATCGAACAAATTAGAAAAGCACAAGCTGCTGATCTCAAGAGCTCAACAAGAATCCATAAACAATGGAGAACTCTTCATAGATAAAGTTTTTTTGAGAAGAAAAACAATTAACAAGGGGGAAAAAAAGACACAAACTTCTTGGACTCAGAATATTTCAGGTGTATCATACAATTTAAGAGGAAAAAATAATTGATACCTAATATTTTCTTTTTTCTTTTCCTCACTGTTTTCACTCGGACAAAATATTTCGACAAGTTCAGAAATTTGAAGCTGAGTTTTTTTCCTTTTTTTTTTTTTTCCTTTATTCATAATAAAAATGAGATGGTATCATAAAAAAGAAAAGAACAAAGCAATGGTTTATACCTGAAAGAAAGGAAGCCTTGCAGCAGCTTCCAGAAGAACAAGAACATCAGGGGCTGAGGTAAATGCAAGCGCCATGTCCCGTCCAATTTCTCCAAGTCAATCGGCGCACCCCTGTTGTTACCTTCCACAGTCACCTGCCAATTTCGTGAGCAACTCAGTGTAGAACAACCTCAATCAATTACTTCGCAGTTACACCAAAAGAGATTTCAAGAAAGAGCCTCATTAAACAAAATGACATTAAGGTAGTGAGATGGTTTTAAACAAAACAAAGAATGAAGGAAGCAGACCAAGGCCTCCTCTATCGAAGAGCGCTGATCAGCAGTCGTGACGAGGCCGCGTTGAGTGTCCTGAATGGCTCTCAAGAGATCATGCTTTTTATTCCTCTACCTCAAATTCTATGGCCTGAAAAAAAAACGGAAACAAAGTCACAAGTTCGAATGAAAAAATAAAAATAAAAAATGGTATAACAGAAGACAAAGTAAGAAATGAGGCGGAGAATCACCTGAGTTGGTTGGGATGATAGAGTGGCCGAGCATGGAGACAATTTATGAGGGAACACCCTTTGGCTTGGGAAAAGAAATGAGCTACAAGGCTTGATCTTGTGAACGGCTCTCTCTTCCGGTCGAAAGGTACAACGGAGAAACGAAAGCCAAGTCCATTTCCGAGTACAAGTGGTGTAGAATTATGCTATGAAATACCACAAAAGTAGCATGAATCCAGATTAAATAAGTCTCATTAGATGCATCATACAAGACTGAAATTGTTCACTGAATAGTACACGAATGTAAACCCACCTGACCGAAATTCTACCGGTACAACAGCACACAAATACACTGATAACTACCACCTTTCCCATTGAAGTTTTTATTTTATTTTATTTTTTTTTTTTAATTTTTAATTTTATCCTTGGCATACCCACTTTCAGTTCTAAGATATAGATTGGTTTGCAAAAATGCAAAGCCTGGGGGGTGGGCCAAATTGGGTGAGCAAGAAAGGAGAAATGGGACCTGGGGGGATGGAAGAAGGGAGATCAGCAGCCGGAGAGACGGGTTCGTGGGAGAGGAAGACGCACTTGCGGCCCGCGCCAGCTACCGGCGCCGGTCAACATTGTCCGCGTGTTTGTGGGCAAGTAGCTTTCATATCTTATCAACATTTGGTAAATAAACTGTGATATTCAATCAAAAAATAAATAAGAATAATTGACTTATGGTCCCTGAATTTTTAAAAATGACATTTTAGTTTGTTCCGTACTGACTATTTTTTAAAATAACGGTTTGATCATTTCCATCGAATTGTGTTAAAAAACTCGCGAAAGGGTAAGGGAGAATCAAGTTTGTGTTAAATAAAAATACGAAAAACACCCTTAAATATTTTCAAAAAAAAAAAACAATAAACAAAACAAAACCTCTCTCGCTATCCTCCTCCCTCCCTCCCTCCCACCCAAATCGGACACTGATATCGGAGCAAAAGCCGTCTCCCTCCCCTCTCCCCCCCCCCCCCCCCCCAAGCGATCCCCCTCGCCCCAGACGATCTGGGTTTTGCCCCCACCCCCTCCGATGCTGCGATTTCGCCCCCACCCTCCACGGTGTGTGACGAAGAAGAAGGTGGAGGGAGACAACGCGATCAAGTTTTGACCTACCGTCTCCCTCCCTTCCTCCACCTTCATCTCCGTTGCTTTAAGCTTGATTAGACTTTACTGATAGATCCATTTTTAATTAAGTATTTTGTCTCATATATATTGTGGGATCATTTGTTATAGTTGATGTTTTTTGTATTTTTTAATGAATTTAATAAAATTTCTCCTTTTAAAAAATAATAATTAGCCACGCATTATGGTGAGCCCATTAATATATTAATGTTACTCAAGCTGATCCACTTTTTTTTTTTTTTTCCTTTAAGAAAGGTCTCCAGTTCTCTGATGTGCTTAAATCTCTTTGAAATTGCAGGTTGACTATAGGTGATCGCTTTATTCTTTTTCAAGAAAAATAATAAAATGATAGGACGATTACTCTTATTTTTTAAGAATCTAGTTAGTAATAATGTTGACAATTAAAATAATAACAATAATTTTTTTTGGCTCAACATTAAACAATAATAAATTGTTTTTTAGTTTTCTCTCTCTACGGTAAGTAATCAACCTTCCATGTTTTACAAAACATTTTAAACTTCTTTTGGAGAATAATATAAGCAGCTTCAAAAACTCCATTTTACATCTTAGACAAGTTTTATGTCTTTTTTTTATTATTATTTTCTTGTTATTTGATTTATTTATTGTAGTTTGAGTTTATTATCCATTGGCCATATGTTATGGAGCAGTTGAAGAACTTGCAGTCTTGCACTTCCATCTGTTTTTGTTTTTTTGTATTATTGGAAAATACTCCCAACACATGTGTTACATCAAAATACCACATTTGCCCTTTTTTACTATATTATCATTTATAGTGGCATAGTTAGAATTTTTTTTTTTTTTTTTTTTCTGGGAAGGACGTGAATCCAATGGCGAAGTCATAAATTAATTTTTGTCAGGAGGTCGTAAATCAAACCAAAAATTTGAACCAAAATTACAAACACTAATGTATTTTTATCATGGTTTATCTATTTGTATCTTTGGTTTTTTTTTTTTTTTTAACTTAAATAAACTAACCTTGTAATAGAGTTTGATTTAATTTTAAAGTAGAGTTAAAAAATCATGAATTTATAAAATAGTATAATTGATGTCATTTATTTGAGATATTAAATTTTGAATTAGAGTATTTAAAAGCTCTAAAATTATTGAAAGTTTTTATATAAAAATTATGTAAATGTATTCTTTCAAAAAAAAAAATTTATGTAAATGTAGCAATCAAAAAAATTTTTAAGGAGCAAACAAAGGAAAAAGTTGTTAAATATTTGTTGAAGAGAGAATTAAAGTGAGATTAAAATTCTCAAAAAGACAAAAAAAAAAAAATTTTCAAAAATTCAGGAGGCATATGCTCCCGACCTCACTTTCCTCGGCCATTGATTATAGAAACGTTTAAATATCCTTTGTATTGGAAATCAATCACAAAATACCTCGACTAGCAAAATATAAACATATATATATATATATATATATATGCACACACAAAATACCTCTTGATTGCATAAAATTTTTGAAAAACACCAAAAATTGCCCTCACGATTCATAGTACAACAAGTTTTTATTTTCTTTTTGTTTGGCTAAAAATTATTGCATAAAATTTGGAGAATCATATCATCAAACTGATGTATAGGCCTTACATGGTACACTCATTTTGTAAATATACTTCACTTTGTGATGATCTATATCTCAAAATTATTTAATCATCTTACTCTGTTCTAATTATTTTTTATCTTATGAAAGTGAAATGGAAAAGGTTTCTCCAGTATTCAGGAAGATGCGAACATTAGCAACCATCACTTTCATACTCTATCCACATAATGCTGCTGTTTTTTTTTTTTTTTTTTTTTTTTTGGATAAATTTCATTTTTTCCCACTGAACTTTAGGCCTTATCATAAAACGCCTCCCGAACTTCAATTGTAATATTCTTTCCCCTCCGAACTTTGTAACATTTACAAATTCCCCCCCCCCCCCCCCCCCCTTCCCAATTGAATTTTTTATGGAAACTACGGGTGACACTTGTTGGCAGCATGAGTTGGGGATGTTAAGTATGAAATACAAAGTTCCCTTATAATTTGGTCAAAAAAAAATATTTAGGACTAATTATCATTTTTCCCATACTCACTCTTGTGTTTAACTTTGTAATTTCACATTTAATAAAAGGAGTGAGTATCACGTGTGCTGTTAATAAATGTCACTTTGTAATTTCATATTTAATACTGCTGTCAAGTGTATTTTTCTGGAATAAAAATTAACTGAGGGGGATATATGTAAAAGTTTTCAAAGTTATGGGGAAAAAATGTTACAAATTAAGTTCATATGATGTTCGTGACATTGTCTAAATTTTTTTTTTGGGGGGGGGGGGGGGGGTGGGGGAGGAAGTGAAATTTGTCCCCCTTTTTTTAAACTGTTTGTATTTTGAAATTATCGTGCATTTGCTAATTTTGACAATTTTTAATTTTGTAGAAATCACTCCGTTGCTAAAACACTGTTATTATTTTAAGAAAAATTGACACATGACTTACATATGAGTCATTAATTAGGAATTTTAAATAAACTTAGTTTTAAATGTAACTTTATTACAAATTGAAGAGAAACTAAAAAAACTAGTATCGAAAAAAGTTTAGAAGTAAAAAAGAAAAAAGAAAGAAAAAAAATAGTCACAACTCCTTCATCGAGCTGGAGTCGTTCCCTGTCAACGCTCCACTGCTCATGACAGCCATGATATCCGGAGCCCATAGTCACTTGTGCTTTGAAACCCCTCATTGTATATCAAAGTCAGAAACTTCATACAAAATATTTCCTCTTTGTACTTTGGAATATTGATTTTTTTTTTTTTAATGGTTGTTGTTGTTTTTTTTTTTTTTTTTTCCCTATTATATTAGTTGCATTACACGCGTTTTTTGTGTGCGAAATAAACAAACAAACAAATCAAAAAAAAAAAAAACCATATGGTGTTGACTAGACCGTCACGTAAACACTCACGTAACGATAATGTGACTATCACGTGATAATTACTGAAGTGGGAAAAAAAGCACATTTGCGCTTTTATAATAGATAATAGATATAATAGATTATTATTATGTGAAATGTTAATTACAAAAATATAACATAATGCTTATTAGAATTAAAAGGTTAAATAGTCATTACAATTTGAAACCTCAGCAGCCACTCTTATAACAGACCTTACTCTCGTCCTTCAAACTAACATTGGGATAATTTTGGTACTGCCAGATAATTTTTGGGATAAATTTTAGAGAAATAATTACAGTAAATAGGTTATTTTTTAAAAAAGGATTTAAAGTAAATAGTATATTTTAAATAATTGTTTTGTAAATAGCATATTTATGATAAAATGTTTATCTACAAATTTTTTTAAGGTAATTTTAATAAATGCTTTGTATTTTTAAAATAATTTTTGTCCAAAATATGCTTTCGTAAATATATAATTTAAAGTAAAAATGTTCAACTCAAAAAATTTTTGCTATTTATTTTTTAAAAAAATGCTAGGGATACCAACTCTAATTTCAATTTTTAATTACCAACTTATGTGATATATAAGCTATCGTTTTTTATTTATTGGTAAGTATTTAAATATTATCAAATCAATTAATTGTATCTATCAGTTAAAATATAACACGTGAGTTAATAATAAAAAAATTAAAATTAAAATTGATGTTTCTAACACTATTTTTTTTTTATTTTTTTTTTATTGCTAGAGGTTTTTTTACCTATTTTTCTCATTCAATAATTAAACTAAAAAATTCAACATAATTATGAAATGATTTTACGATACAATTCTATATTTCCTTTTGCTAGTCTAGCCGTTCATAAATTATATGATATGGGCATGGTTTTTTTTTTTTTTTTTTTCTCCCTTTTTTTGGGGTGGATTTTAGCTTATAGACAGTTTCCAGGAAGGTGCACCTTTACGGATTGGACCCCACAATCAACAACGTGGCCGTGAGCTACAGGTGGTCTAGCCTAATTTAAACAAGACGCACAGCACCAAATCACACCACTGTCAACATCTTCTTGCCACGCCCTTATCTAACCCATTTAAAAATCTACCCACCACGTACTCTTATCCGAAAGGACCCACAACGATGTTTACAGTAGACCCGGCAGTAGTAGAGAATTACTCTTCCCTTCACGATTGCATATACTGGGAGCCCGTGCTCCATAATCACCAATAACATTCTCTGTCTCTGTCTCTCTCCTCTTTCTCTCTCTGAAAATTTGTCGCTCTGTGATTCGATCGGAACCCTAGGGTTCTGGTTGATCTGAACTCCTCAGATCTCCGAATTCGACGAGCGATTATCTCCGATCAGCGCAAAGCAAAAATGCCGTCGGTTGTACGGAGCCCGCTTAACCACTTTCGAGGACTCCGAGAAGGAGAGCGAGTACGGCTATGTCCGCAAGGTTTGTTTTCGATCCAATTTTTTCAAATTCAACTCCAAACTTGATTGTAATTTCTCTGTTTCGATGTCCAATTCGAAGCAATTGGATCTGTTTTTCACTGAATTCGATGGCCATTTCTCCGTTGAGAGGATAAAAGCAGTGATTTTGATCCGTAATTTCGAGTTTGTGAGAGTGTTACTGAGATCAAGTGCCTTTGATTTCTCCATTGATCCGATTGGTGATCTGCTTAGGAGTTTGCGATGTGGAATCTACTGGCTGAAGTGTGAATTCGGAATGTTTTGTGTGTGATTTGGCAGGTTTCGGGGCCAGTCGTCGTCGCAGATGGCATGGCCGGAGCTGCTATGTACGAGCTGGTTCGTGTTGGACACGACAACTTGATTGGTGAAATCATTCGTTTGGAAGGACATTCTGCTACAATCCAAGGTTTTTCTACTCTTTCTTGTTTCAAAATTTTTTTTAATTTTAATTTAATTTGATTTCCTACAGTTTCAGGTAAGAGATAATCCTGTTATGAAAATTCAATTTTGAATTGTTTAAGTGGAATCTAAACTTAACTCTTTGTTTCAGTTTATGAGGAAACAGCTGGGCTGATGGTGAACGATCCAGTTCTACGGACACACAAGGTGAGTTTTCCAATGTAATCTTATTTGTTTTTCATCTATTTGTGCTCTTTTGGAAGGTTTGACCGTGTTAACTAACGAGTGTTTTGACTGACGTTTCAGCCATTATCCGTGGAGTTAGGACCTGGAATACTGGGAAATATCTTCGATGGAATTCAGGTTTACCTTAATTTTACTTGCAATTTAGATCGCATTACTACAGCTTATTAGCTATTATCTTTAGTTTTTGAACCAACTTTTTTTAAGTACGCCTTGTATAAAATAGGCTTTCTAAATGTTTAAAATTACGTTTCTTGAGCAGTACCTGATTTATGCTCTGCTTCTATCTTGCCCTTTTTGTTTCTCTTCCCTTAGAGGCCTTTGAAAACAATTGCAAAAAGATCTGGTGATGTCTATATTCCACGTGGTGTGGCTGTTCCAGCTCTTGACAAAGACATACTCT
The DNA here is from genome assembly GCA_009761775.1 of Ficus carica. Taxonomy (NCBI): domain Eukaryota; kingdom Viridiplantae; phylum Streptophyta; class Magnoliopsida; order Rosales; family Moraceae; genus Ficus; species Ficus carica. The sequence goes on from CM019746.1 coordinate 3,541,757, forward strand.
GGGAATTTCAGCCTAAAAAAATAGGTAACCTATGAGTTTTGTTTTTGTGGTGGGTTGTGAGAGATAATTTTGAAATAAGTACTCGTTCAGTTTCTTTTGAATTTTTGTTGCAAATTTGTAATTATTGTTTATCCTACGACAATGACAGGTGAAGGAGATCTTATTACTGGAGGAGACTTGTATGCTGTAAGTTTCTGATTTGGAACCGTACTCTGTATTTGAATTCTTCTTTTTCTTTCTTTAAGTTGCATCTAAGCCTTGTCATGGTTATTCCCTTTTGCAGACTGTCTTCGAGAACAGTCTCATGCAGCACCATGTTGCACTTCCTCCAGATGCTATGGGAAAAATTACTTACATTGCACCACCTGGCCAATATTCTTTGCAGGTTTGTCTATATGCATATCTCTAGTGCTATTCTTATGTGCCAAATGAGTATGAATATCTCAAAGTAAAAATTTACCTTTGCTTTTGGATTGTCCTTGAGGATAATGTTTGAAACTTGTATATTAAAGTTGCATGAGCATAGATTGTAAGGCCTAAATCTTTGACTAGCTTATTAGTATGTTTATTTTATCATGGTAGGTGAGCTAGAAGACTTTGGGGGCTCACTTAACCTATTAAATAAGTAAATAAGTAAAAGTTGATGGATTAGTTTAATCATGCTTAGAGGCTTTAGCCCCAAACACCTTTTTCTATAATACCAATATCAAAGATCAATACAAAAATGACATGCTTGTTCACGGTAAACTTGTCTCCTGGTTATTCTTATTTATATTCTCATGTCCATTTATTTTGCTTGTTATGTCATTTAGAATATTTCCTGGCAAGTGCTTGTGGATTGTCTCTAAAATTGGGTTGTGACATTTATGGTTGTGGGAAGTAACTATTTTCTTCGATAATTTCTCTCACCGAAAAATATTTAAACCGGGAAGTCTCTGCGTGAGACACAACATACGAGGAGAGTGCTACAATACCCAAGCAAGTGGAGGCAATCATTAAAGAGTGCCAATAGGTACAAACTACAGCTGAAGAACAGAACTTACGAATCAATCGTCAAGTCGCATAAAAGTTTATGTAATGCAATAAGATGAATAATTTTGGCATGGGGTTGAATATGTCAGTTTGGCTTGTAGCAGCATGCTCTCGTAATAGTATAATCTATGATTTACAAAGGAGGTTGTGGGGAGGAAAGAAGGAAAGTTGATTTCTGATGATATCATTATTTTTACTTGACATTTATTGTTATGAGAATGAAATGAAGGTTTGTTGAACTTGAGGTCCAGAACTAAATAGTGATGAATTGGGTAAGACATCTGTTTGAAGGAGGAGCCGTCCTAGGTCCTCAATAAGGGTTACAAAAAAATTACTAGTCTGATATATGCATCCGCTTTCAATGGACTAGAAATGGTTTTAAATCAATATTCTACCTGTTAAAAAAAAAAAAAAACAATAACAACAACAATTATATATTAGCATTCTACCTGAATTTGCCTAAGGCCCTAAGGTCTAATGGCATATGAGGAAGGGGTTTTAATTCTGCTTTAATTTTTATTTTTTGTTTCTAGTGAAGTTTGACTTGCTTCTTTTCCCTTTCTTGATGTAAATATGGATAGAACTATGTTAGCCGTTTATTGATTGTGCATATAGTTCGTAGTAACTGAGCTTGGAAGTGTAGTTGATGCTGGTTTGCCAATTTGCCTTTGTTTTTGTGGCAAACAACAAAATTTAAATCACATTGATAGAGCATCTATATATATTTTTTTAATTTATTTTTATGCCTGAGTTATTGATCTCTATAGGAAATAGCTTGATGGAGGGGGAAAAACATCTTATACAACAATATTTTAAGCGATGGCTTGATGTTTATTTTCGGCATCTGTATTTATATTTTCTATCTGTTTTGCAGGATACTGTGCTAGAGTTGGAGTTTCAAGGAGTACCGAAGAAATTTACCATGCTTCAGGTCTAACTTTACCCATTGGATATGCTTTCAGAGACAGATTCTTCGTTCCCCATCAACTCAAAGTACTTACAGTTTTATCTTTTGGTGTGTATTTGCAGACATGGCCTGTGCGTACGCCCAGACCTGTTGCATCAAAGCTTGCTGCTGATACCCCTCTACTTACTGGGCAGGTATTGTTTGTGTTTCTATTGTGGGTTTGGCTTTAATATCCTTAAAATGATGCATTTCTGATGTCTTTTCTTTCATGCCAGCGTGTTCTTGATGCACTTTTCCCCTCAGTCCTTGGTGGGACTTGTGCCATACCTGGGGCGTTTGGCTGTGGAAAAACAGTCATCAGTCAAGCACTTTCAAAGGTGAACTTGCCAGTATTTTTTTTTGTTGGTGTTTTTGTGTGTTATATTGGAAATTGCCCCTTAATCCGATATGGTCCATTCGTTGTCTGCAGTATTCTAACTCCGATACGGTCGTTTATGTTGGTTGTGGAGAACGCGGAAATGAAATGGCTGAAGTATGTGTTTTCATCAGTTGGAGTGTTACTTATATTCATGCTAATATGCTATATTGGAGCTGATTACCTTAATAACTAATGATTAGGTCCTTATGGATTTCCCTCAATTGACGATGACATTGCCTGATGGTCGTGAAGAATCTGTCATGAAGCGTACAACACTTGTGGCTAACACTTCTAATATGCCTGTGGCTGCTCGTGAGGCTTCAATTTATACCGGTAGGCATATTTATGGTTTTTATATATTTATGGAAAGAAATGTTTTTCTGGATATATATGAGATTTAGTGGTCTAAATAGTGGAGTTAGTTAAAGATCGTTTCAATTTTTTTTTCCTTGTTGATGATGATTTCGCAAATATGCATTTTTAAGCAGCTTACGGTTCTATTTCGTAGTGAGTTAAATTCATGAGATTAAAAGGAACTTGAGCGTTCGAAGATGAAGAGGGTTTGTCTGCTGGTACTTGGTAGATGTTGGGAAGTGAGTCCAAGTAATTTGAAAAAAAAAAAAAAAAAAAAAAAAAAATTTGTTTGGAGTCCAAGTAATTTCATATTTAGGATATTTTTCCCTTGAGTATGGATTTTTGGAAGAATAAGAACAGGTTAACCAGCATGTATAAAAAGGTTGATATTGGTACGATCATTTTTTGGAATTGTACGAGTTCCCAAGGACTTGAGACAAAATTATTCGGATAAATTAAAGAAGATGTGATATAAATAATCTTTGTAGGGGTGAAACACAAGGTAGGTTATGGGTGTTTCAAACTCTTGACACAAGGTTTGAGCCACAAGGCATCTGTATTAACCATTTATTTAGAGAGGGTAAAGCATCTCCTATATCAACTTTACTAATCATCACCTGTAATTGTATACACTGTCAGCAAAGGTATTTTCTATCTATGAAAAAGTTGATATTCTTTCTTTTGTGTGGATTTAATTATTAGGTATCACTCTTGCTGAATACTTCAGAGATATGGGCTACAATGTCAGTATGATGGCAGATTCAACTTCTAGATGGGCAGAAGCACTGCGTGAAATTTCAGGACGGCTGGTAATATTTTTTCCTACGTTTGACTGTTGCAAATTTATTGACTATTTCATTATTTTTCATACATTCTTCCTAAAGCTAAATATTGTACATGGATATTTGTTTGCCAATTTCACTATGACTTTCTTTGCTCTTGATGAACGTGGAGTTGAAATTTAACTTTTGTTAGCTTAAATTCACTTCTGTTTGTTCCCTATTTCTGATGGAAGTGGTCTTTTTCTTCTACAGGCTGAAATGCCTGCAGATAGTGGTTATCCAGCTTATCTGGCAGCACGTTTAGCCTCATTTTATGAACGTGCTGGTAAAGTTAAATGTCTTGGTAGCCCAGAACGTACTGGTAGTGTGACAATTGTTGGTGCCGTTTCTCCCCCAGGAGGAGATTTCTCAGACCCCGTGACATCTGCTACACTCAGTATTGTCCAGGTTAGTTTACATTGTTAGTTACAATTTACATGACATTACAAGTGTACAAGTCGCATTGTTGACGTCTGGGTAGTCATCTTTCCAATGGGAGTAATTAGCATTTGATTCAAACTCTTCACTTGGAACAAATATAATCTGGTGTGAATATGTGGCAGGGTATTTTTTTTTTATTTTGGTTCTAAAGTTTGGTTTCTCTTTACCTTTTTTTAAATCATTGTGATTTCACTTTCCTGTATCTGTTTCTGCAGGTTTTCTGGGGTCTCGATAAGAAGCTTGCGCAGAGGAAGCATTTCCCTTCTGTGAACTGGCTTATCTCGTACTCAAAATATGCTGGGGTATGTTCATAAGCTTTTGCTTGAGCTTTATACTAGAGGTTTCTAGTAATTTCTTATACTGTTTTCTTTTTGGTTTTAGGCATTGGAGTCTTTCTATGAACGATTTGATCCAGATTTTATCAACATCAGGACAAAGGCACGTGAAGTGTTGCAGCGAGAGGATGATCTGAATGAAATTGTTCAAGTAAGATATCTTATTGGATAAGTTTTCTTTCTTAGGTTAGATAAAATGTTATTTGTTTTTTGCAAAACAATTACAAGGGAAAAAGATTAGTGTAACAACCGAATTTCCTGATTGGCTCCTACGTAGTGCCTCTGTTGTTCCTGAGAACAAAAACTTTTTGACTCGTCAGGGTGCTCGTTACACTAAAACTAATCAAAAGCTATTGGATTAATTAAAGTGAACTTGATCTTATTAGTGGCATGTCTAACAAAGTGAGCTATGATTTATTGCATTTGAGAAAAGAAAAATTCGAGTTATTTGTGATGTAAGTTGCAAGTGATGGTGAATTCGTGTTTACATCTGACATCAAATATAAACAAGGTTTAGCAGGAAAAGAAAAATCAAATTCTTTCGTCACTTGCAATTTTTAGTGATTTCTTGCATTTTCCAATGATTGAGCCCTTGCGACTTTTTGGATTATGTGCAGCTTGTTGGAAAGGATGCTTTAGCTGAAACAGACAAGATCACGTTAGAAACCGCTAAGCTTTTGAGGGAGGATTACCTTGCACAGAATGCATTTACTCCGTAAGTCCCTTCTAGATAGTCTTTCCTTCTTTTCTGTTTAGTTGATGATGCCTATTTCTCACGTATGTATATATGTGCATTGTTGTTGCAGATATGACAAATTCTGCCCCTTCTACAAGTCTGTTTGGATGATGCGCAATATCATTCATTTCTACAATTTGGCCAATCAGGTAGGTTTTTTCCCCTCGTTTCTTATTTATTTATCTTTACATAACCTAGGAACACCACCAGTATTCTATTTAGTATTTGTCTTGGACATAGAAACGCTCTATGTTTAGGCTCTTTTTCTTTAGCTCAACTGTCTACTTGACCCGAGAGAGAGCGCTTTTGGTAGCCTCATGCGTCTCTGTTTTTAATGTGTTAAACAGGCTGTTGAGAAAGGAGCTGGTATGGATGGTCAAAAGATAACTTACAGTCTAATCAAACATCGGTTGGGAGACCTCTTCTACCGTCTAGTGTAAGTAACATTATAGTTCTAAAGAGGATTCCATTATCTAAGCTCCTATCATAGGAGGCAGGTTTTGACTCGATCAATATCATAAACATGACAGGTCTCAAAAGTTTGAGGATCCAGCAGAGGGAGAACCAGTTCTTATAGAAAAGTTCAAAAAGCTTCACGAGGACTTGACAAACGGTTTCCGTGCTCTAGAGGATGAAACTCGGTGATTGAAATTCGCAAGAAGTATTATTTCTTGCCTATAGTAATTGTCCGATTGCCGCCGGGGGAGAAGAGTTCAAATTATTTTATATATATATATATATATATAAAAATATATTTTTTTGTTTTTTGTTTTTGTGGATCGAAGAAACAATGGCGCATTAGGCTTTTGTGACGCCAGTTTGCTATGCGGATGTTGAAGTTGTTTTTAGTTGGGATGTGTAGCTCTGATATTTTATTTATATTTCTAATATTTTACCTGTGGTTGTCTGAGAATAAGGAGAAGAGAAGAAACATGATTCCTTAATTTATGTATGTACGCAATAAGGCACGTTCGAGTTGCTATCAAGTACTTTGAGAGAACACTTTCATTTCATGTGTTTTGCTTCGGATTTCCATTTTTCATTCGCAGCAAATGATGTGCAAAGCTTGGAGAAGATTTCCACTGTAGAAAGTTTTTGACTTTATTTGCGTAAAAATTTAGGGGCGTAAAGATTTCGTTTCTTTTCTTAAACATTTGGGGTTTATGCCTCCATAGTGTGATCAAAATCCCATCAGCGCAACTTGAGAAGTTCTGAGAGTGTCACGTAATGAAATATTGAGACCAAGACTGTTACCAGGTTTATAATTACTGCTATATTTTGTATAACTGACTACTCAAAAACTACACCAAATAGTGATGAATACCCTCAGCTAATAAAAGTTTTTTACTATAAATTTAGAAAGTATGTCCTTTGTATATGTACTTTTAATATAATGTCAAATTTAACCTTCCCCTATGCCCACTTTTGTTTTAATTTTCATTTATTTCTTATTAAAAATAAAATAATAAATCTACATAAGAAAAAACAATATGCTTTTTCATTCTTAAAAAAGGAATTCAAAAATTCTTATAACAACTTAGAATTTAATACATATAAATTCTTCAAATGCTAAAAGCAAAAATAAAAGAATACATAATATAATCAATTAACAGTAATTGGCTATCAAATACATGTTCTCTCTTATTTCTGTTTCGCTCAACACCTCCAGTGAAATTTTTATGTAATTATACAGATTTATTTTGAAATACTTGGGGTTTATAAAATGAGATTAATATTAATCAAATTTGTAAGGATTCGTTTTTATTTCTTTTAATAAAAAATATATACTATTTCCACTATAGTTATTATTGGGTATTGTTGGGGTAGGACTTCGCCTCCCCGTTATACCGTCACAAAGTCCTCGGGACTGCTTATCGAACGAGAGATGAAAGTCGGATCCAAATTTATTTGATACTTTCAAATATTTGGGCTACACCCAACGAACGATCTCAACTTGGCTGAGGGCGAACGATGATCGTTCGTACTCAATCAGTTCATGGACCAGTTGAATATTTGACCCAACGAAGCAGGCTACGAACGACACATGATTTTTGGTCTCCATGATTTACTGGTTCGTTGTTTGTCATTCATACGTGGTGAATATTACAGACAAAGGCTAATCCCAATAACTGCTAAGCCCACGATTGATTATGATGTCATATCAGATCTACTTCAATAACCATCAAGCCCACGATTGATTATGACGTCATATTAGATCCACTTCAATAACTGTCAAACCCATAAACAATTGTGGTATCAGGACTCACATTCCGACACGTGTTTCGAATCATTTCTAGTGAGAAACCGCTCACTGCTATCTATGAGCTCAGACCTACTACTATTCTTCTATAAACAGAGGAGTCCCCCTTCTGAAAAAGGGGACGGATCTCTTTCACCTGATTTTTAAATACTCATTGATATACTGTCAAATCACGCCCTGAAATTGAAAAACCATTGTGTTCCAAAGATTCATATATATAGTGAAAAACCCACATACTCAAGAGGACGTAGCACATTTCCAGCGAACCTCTCTAAATATCGGTGTTGTTATTCTCATTTCTTTCATTTTCTGACTTGGTTTATTTTGCGATTGAATTTGCTTTGTGGTTTTCATAAACGTTGTCCAAGGATCCCAATTAACGCTTATATCATTATTCACTAATCTCGGTTAAAATTTGATAGTAGATTCCCAACATCTACAGTTTGGCGCCCACCGTGGGGCCCTTGGCCGTCATACACCGGAAATTCATAGAGCAGTTACGTCAAACGAACGCGAACATCAAGATGAACCATTGCATAGCAGTCCTGCTGCTCAACCGGAAGCTTCAGCATTCGGAGGAGGAAGTGCCCAAATTGCTAACTTGATGCGACTAGTTGAAGAACTTACACAGAAGCATAACACCCAGCAAAACCATATGGAAAGCATCAGTGCTGAGAATCAAATTCTAAAGAACCAGTTGGTGGTTGTAACGACGCAGGCCGCATACTCCTGCTACTATAACCCATATGCATGGTATTCAGCGGGAACAAGCACCGGGGGCTGGCAACAAGCCACGCTCTATTATCCTCAAGGAATGCGGATCACAACACACAGCCCAGTGGCTCCGATGCAGCCTCTGTCCACATTAGGGAACACCCCAATAGCAGCGAACGACGAACACAGACACAACCAGTGCAAGGACCGAGCTCCAGAAGAAATACGACTCCAACTCGGCGATCACGCCTGAGTTACCACCACCGCCAGAAGGTCCCGTTCCACTAGGGACGATGAGCTTTGAAGTCATGATGCGAAACATAATGTCTGAGGAATTGAGGACACTGGAGGCACAAATGGAGCAACATTTCTCGTCACAGCTGCATAAAGCGACAACATCAACTCCGGGGTTCGACGACCTCGCTCGCGGTGTTCGAGAGACGCCCCTTACAAAGTGAATAACAAACACGGTCACCCCTAAATTCGGCAGCATTTCTTTTCTAAGGTTCGACGGTTTGTCGGACCCTCATGATCATTTACTACAGTACAAACATGTAGTACAGTCGATGAACATTCCAACCGATATGCTCGACGACATGATGTGCAAACTCTTTGCATAAAGCTTGAAAGGAACCGCCCTAAGATGGTTTTGCCATCTCCCTCCTAAATCCATCGACTCATTCGACGAACTCTCACTTGAGTTTATGAGAAGCTATTCCATCCATATATAGTCCGGAAAAACCATGAAGGACCTATGGGGAGTGGTTCAAGGATCAAACGAGTCGCTACACGTATACATCAAGCGCTTTAGCAAAGCAATCTCTGAGATTTTCGGACTGGACGATGGAACAGCGATGGAAGCACTAAAGAAAGGCCTGAGACATAAGTCCCTATTCAAGAATGAAATTTGTGCCAGATATTCGCCAACAATCCATGACACTATGCATCGGGCAAAAGGATTCATTGAGCTGGAAGAGGAGAATGAACGAGTCGAGCGAGAACTAGCTAGAACAAGGGAGGAAGTAACCAAAGCTTGTGAAGAGCGTGAGAAAGCATTCAGGCGCGAATGTATACACACAACAAGACGAACTGCCTTGAGAAGGACGGACATCCAGGCGTGATCACAAGCGTCCCTTTTCACCGCCCAAGTATGCGCTTGGCATCAGCCCTTCAGAGCTGATTGCTCATTTGAAAGGCCAAGACTATGTCACATGTCAAAGAAATAGCCAGACAATCCAGCGAGAGACATGACAAAATACTGTGAATTCCACAAAGATCACGGCCACAACACCATTGATTGCAGGGTACTACGAGCTGAAGTTGCCGAGCTGCTGAAGAAGGGACACCTCAGGGAGTTCCTTACTGAAAAAGGAAGGGAGACGTACGGATTCAGTAGCGAGTCAAAATAGCGAAAGATTGTATAGCAGATCGAGGATACACCTTCACCGCTGCCGGTTCAAAAAACAATCGGGGTCATCTACGATGGTGCGGCGTACAGTGGAGAGACCGTGACTGCAATCAAGGCTTACCAGAGGAAGGCCTTATAGCCAATTGCGACAATCCTTCCAGACGATCCTGACGAGCATTCGATTATGTTCCACAGTAGTGAGGCTACCAACCTCAATCGACCGCACGACGATGCATTGGTTTTTACACTGAACGTATCGAACTGCGAAGTCGGTAGGATTCTGGTCAATAATGGAAGTTTGGCCGACGTGTTTTTCCTCTCAACCTTGCAAGAGATGGAGTTAAAGGAGTCCGACATTGAGAAGTCAACCATGGTTCTTACTGGGTTCAACGGAGAGTCGACTACGGTAATCGACAAGATCAAACTTCCTGTCTTCGTAGGAGGAGAGAACAAGATGACCACGTTTTTGGTATTGAACTGCCCCTCAGCCTATAACATCATCCTCAGTAGGCCATGGATCCATGCGATGAAAGTAGTGCCATCCACCTACCACCAGAGAATCAGATTTCCCACGAGAAGGGGAATACAAGAGATAAAAGGAAGTCAGGAAGTTGCATGAACATGCTACATTCATTCAATAAAGATGAAGAAAAGGCAACCAGAAGCGTAGGAGGAGTCGACTAATCAAACACAACCGGACGTTGAGCAGTTGGACAAGATTCAGCTTGATCCCACTAAGCCAGATCGACTCATCAACATTAGTTCATTACTCGATGATAGAGTTCGTAGTAAGTTGGCGAAGTTTTTCCGAGACAATCAAGACTGTTTTGCATGGTCACACAGCGAAATGCTCGGCATTGACCCCGAGGTAACAACACATCGACTCAATGTTGATCCTAGCCATAAACCTGTTAAACAGAAGAGACGGAAGCTCGGTATTAAGCGAAATCGGATCGTGAACGAGGAAGTACGTAAGTTAATCTACGCGGGGTTCATAAGAGAAGTACACTACCCAGAATGGCTAGCGAACGTCGTAATTGTGAAAAAGAAGAATGGGAAATGGATAGTCTGCATCGACTTCATCGATTTGAACAAAGCCTGCCCAAAAGACAGTTTTCCACTACCCCACATCGATCGTCTGGTTGATGCGACCGCCGGGCATGAACTTTTCTCGTTTATGGATGCATTCTCTGGATATAATCAAATCCTCATGCACCCAGATGACCAGGAGAAGACAACATTCATCACAGAAAGGGGGATATACTGCTACAAGGTCATGCCATTCGGATTGAAGATCGTTGGTGCGACGTACCAAAGGTTGGTTAATGCTATGTTCGCAGATCACCTCGGTAGAACGATGGAGGTATATATAGACGACATGCTGGTCAAATAATTAAAAGCCGAGGACCACATTGGTCATTTGGCGGATTGTTTCGCAATTCTTAGATAGCATAACATGCGGGTTAATCCTTCCAAATGTTCTTTTGGGGTCTCGTCCGGGAAATTCTTGGGCTATATCGTTACACAACAAGGAATTGAAGCCAATCCAAACCAGATAAGAGCGATCACGAAAATGCCATCACCAAGGAACAAAAAGGCCGAGTTGTAGTTCTCAGCATATTCATATCTCGCTCCATCGATAAGTGTCAACCATTCTTCAAGCTGCTGAAAGGCAACCAAAAGTTCGAATAGAACGATCAATGTCAGATTGCCTTCGACGAGCTCAACAGGTATTTATCAACTCCACCCATTCTGGCTAACCCTCTAAACGGCGAGAGATTGTTTTTGTATTTGGCAGTGACAGAGAATGCTATAAGTGCCATCCTCGTCAAAGATGCAAACGACGAACAACCAATGTATTACATCAGCAAGTCACTACTTGGTGCTAAGACGAGATATCCGGTTGTCGAGAAGTTAGCCCTTGCCCTCGTCACTACTGCGCGAAAATTGAGACCTTATTTTCAATCTCATTTGATCACGGTAATGACGACCTATCCACTGCGAGCCATTCTACACAGTCCAAACATGTATGGGCGTTTAATAATGTGGGCGGTTGAGTTGAGCAAGTTTGACATCGAGTATTGAGCCCGGACCAGCTTGAAATCTCAGGTGTCGGCTGATTTTGTTGTCGAATTAACCCCTGATCCTACAAGGACAAATGACGAACCTGAAGCTTGCTGGACCCTAATGGTTGATGGAGCGTCAAACGTAAAGGGCTCTGGTATAGGTATCTACCTCAAGTCGCCCCATGAGGAAGTTATTGAACAGTCATTTCGGCTTGGTTTCAAGGCTTCAAACAATGAGGCAGAATACGAAACTCTGATAGCCGGACTGCGACTAGCAAAAACACTGGGGGCTCATAGGCTAAAAATTCATAGCGATTCACAGCTCATCGTGAACCAAGTACTTGGGGAATATACAGCGAAAGATACAAAAATAGAGCCCTATTTGAATGTCGTACGATCGCTTACCAGTAACTTCGACGAGTAGACGATCCAGTAGATCCCAAGGGATTTGAACACTCAAGCAGACGCCCTTGCAGCATTCGGATCTTCGACTGAGTCGAGTTTACGACGAACGATTCCGGTCGGTTATATCGCATCATAAAACTAATATACTCGACTGTCTCTGACTCTGGTCATTAGAGAGTGATCTCATATTATATTTTATATTCTATCCGATTTTTTTTTTTCGAAGTTTTTCATATTTTATTGGATTTGTTTTTAATTTTTACTAAATTACTTTTTATATTCTACCGAATTTTTTTAATTTCAAAATCACCAAATTCTTAAAGGAAAAAAAAAACCCCCAAATAAAAAGATTAACAAAACAAAAATAAAATAAAAATTCGCCCTTCTCAATCACATTGGATAAATATAAATATATAAATATATATATATATATTTTTTTTTTTTTTCTGGTCTTATGGTTATATTTCGCCCATCTCAATCAAAAATGTATAGTCAATGACCGAAAATGGAAGACAAAAATGAAAGAGATTGTTATCTAATTTAATTCCTTCACGTCTTTTTATTCAACTATTTAGTGTTTGATCTTATGACCGCAAATGTTTAATTGAGATCACTATTTTGATGAGCCCAAGAACAAGAATCCATAAAAAATAAACAGAATAAAAGGTCAAGCTTATGAAAATATTACAAAGTTATAAAACTGTCATTCTGCCACTCTCATTTTCGATGTATAGATTAATTATTTTTTCTGGCCCACTAAATTTCATAAATCTTCTTTGTTTTCTCTGCAAGAAAATATAAATAGGACTCCAATTAGAAAATAGTAACAAAAATACCCACAAAAAAAAAAAAAAAAAGGGCGATGAGATAAAAGCTAAATATTGTGCACAAACCCTAATGCTAATAAATAACACTAAAAAATTGGACAATAAGTTGAAAAAAAAAATGTAAAGCAGATGAAAATAAACAGGGATAAAAATGAGTGTGTTTTAATGTTCCGTTTCCAACCTCGATGTGAGTTGGGAAAAGCATGCATCAAAATTGCCATCTTTTTTCTACAAAAGAAAAAATAACTACTATAATAGTTATGGGTAATTAGTAACATAATACATATATGTATGTCTTTTACTTTAAAAAAAAAAAAAAAGAAGAAGATAAAAGTATGGAAAAGAAATAAAAACAAATATAAGATTGATGTTGGCCTCTAAGTAGCATCATATATATTTATATTCCATATATATATTACATACGTATAAATATATATGAATGAGTTTTCAATGATTATTCTTTTTTTATCACCATCGGTGATTACCAAAAAAAATTATAGAGACAAATACAAATCTTAATTACATTTAATAAAGTAACATTTATATGACTTGTTAATTTTAAATATTAATTAAATATTTTTAAAATGAATAGTTAAGATCCACAATCACCGTATATAAACGAATCAAAATCTAGTTTTCAAAAATGAAATGGAATCGATTTTTTTTATTATTTTATAGAAAGTGGACCCATAATATTTATTATCTATATGACAAAAATGCTATGTAATTGGATGAGAAAAGAGAGAACCAAACTTTGTGAGATTGCTTTGATGATTTTAATGGGTTCAGTGGGCAATTTCCAACGCCATATGTTTTTTTTTTTTTTTTAAGTTAATTCTTATGAAATTTCATCCTAGATTTATTGTTGGCAAGGGATAAAAAATCCTTAGGTTCTTTAAATCAAAGGAGACCGAAATTGTCTCGTCCTCATGAGCTTAAACGTCCCACTAATCTTATTCTTAATGGTTTGATTAATCATTTTTTAGATGGGTTGGTAGGACGCTCGTTTTCCTCGATAAATATTTAGGTTCGAATAATCCATATTACGTTGGTAAGGATATATGGGCAAAATCCACTTCGTGAGAGATTCATATATCACATGGGGAGACATCCACCTACTGGGTTATCTAGGTATGCCAACGTCTATCCATATAAATCTTTTTTTTTTTATTTATGAATAAAAAAGTAGTCATAACATGAATAATATTTAATATTAAGGGGCATTAACTGCAGACGAAGTTATCTAGTTTTTTTTTTTTTTTTTTTTTTGTATTTTTCTTTAAAAGTAAATCAATTTTACTATTTACATTATCGAATCTTTCTTTTTCATTTTTAAAAAACTCAAATTTTAAAAGTTTATAAATGATATGTTTTTTTTAAATTACATAAAACGACAAAAAGAACGAAATAAGATCCATAATACTATTTTTTTTTCCGAATATATTTCAAGTTTTATACATTTTAACTTCAAACAGTTTATTTTTAATCAAACACATATTTTTAAAGCTTAATTTATTTTCAATCAAAATAATTTTAAAACTCCAACTCTAATTCCAAACGGCCTACGATTCTTTCAACCCCGTGTGTGTATGTTGTATATGTGTGTGTGTGTGTATATATATATATATATATATGTTGATGAATGCGTACAGTATACAAACCAACAAACGAAGCATAGAAGACAAAAAAAACAGACGAGAAGACTTCAAAGTGACATGACAAAGAAGAATGGAGAAAGAAAAGGAGTTGTGTTTCATGATGTCCCTCAAATAATTCACATTCACATTTCTCATTATTATTATTACAGGACAACCAATATGGGGACCACCCTCACACTGTCCCTAAGCTATCTCTTTCTCAACCGTGCCAACCTTATTTAAAATAAAATAAATTAAAAAAGAGAGAGAGAGAGAGAGAGAAAACCCGTCAATTATCGTTGTTAAGTGAAAATTAAAGAATTATATATTTTTCTAGAATGTCAATTTTTTAATATTCTTTTTCTTCGACACCTTTATAATTGATTTTAATGTTCAGAGCAAAAAAAAAAAAAAAAGATTTTAATGTCACAAAATCAAACAAAAAAATATTAAAAGTTTATCTTGACATATCATTTTCCAAATCTCGCTTCAATTTTTTTTTAGATTGACAATTGAAAAGGTTACTTTTGTAATTGTAAGGACTAAGAAAAATATATATTGCTGCACTTCACTTAAACTCAAAAAAAAAAAAAAAAAAAAAAAAAAAAGAAAAAATCATCTGATTGTCGTCTCTGTAGTAAACCCACTTTCCAAATATTTTTTACAACATATTTTTTTACAAAAATTTAAAATTTCAATTTAAAAATAGATTTAATGGACTGTTTGTTTGGGATACTCGTTTCACAAATAAACTGAAAATTTTGTGAAAAAATGTTTGGCTACTTTTCTTTAAACTTAAAAAAGAAAAACCTTTTGAATCGATTATTTATTTTTGAAATAAAAAAAAATTATTTAAAATGATAAAATAATTTCATTTTGAAAATAAGATGACGTTTAGATGTATTAAAATTTTTTTTTTAAAATAAAAAAGATTTTAAAATGATGTTTGATTGAATAATCTTACATTTGAAAATAAACATTTTCAAATTCAAAAATTTCTCTCATTTATTTCAAGTTTTTGTTTTTAAAAAAATGGGTGTTTGGTTCACTCACTCAAACTCAAATTTTTCAATTAAATTTTTTTTTATCTTTTTTAAAAAAATCAATAAAAATTACTATTGAAATTTAAAAATCTTAACTTAAACTCAAACACCAAACACTCGTTAAAATTCTTTTATACATTCAAATATAAATTTTTTTTTAAAATCTCTTCTCGAATCAGAATTTTTTTTCTTTAAAAAAAAAAAAATTAAAAACTGGGTTGATTATTTTTACCAGAGTGACACCCCACATCTAACAGCTAATGCTGTCTTCTTTCTGACATGATGAAGATTGAGTCATATTCATATAACTATCATCATATCAAACAAAAACCCCCTCCCATTTTTCTTTAGGTTTCCTCTTCTTTTTTTACCTCACACCAGAGCCATAAAATCCCAATTTAAAAAAAAAAAAAAAACCTTGTCTTCCATGGCGGACTCCAATTCCAGCAGAAGCAGTACAAGCAACACTTGCAGCAGCAGCAGCAGCAATGGAACATCAATAACGAGCATAACGGAAGACGATCTGTTCTCAATCCTTGTTCTGTTACCCTTTGAATCGATTCTGGCTTTGTCAATGACCTGCAAGAAGATGAGAGCCATGGCTTCCTCGGACGCTCTCTGGGAGTCCATTTGCAGGAGAGACTGGGGACCCACTTCCCTTGATGCTTTTCAAATTGATCTTCATCGTCATCATCAGATTCCATGGATGAGGCTGTACAAGCAGGTGTCTCAGCTGGACTCGGTTTCTTGCTATAAACTCTCCGACCCTTCTTCTTCTTTCTCTGCCTCTGCAATGGACGATTATCCACACCCAAGAGCCTCTCATTCCCTCAATTTCGTTTCTGATTTTTTGGTCCTTTTTGGTGGTGGCTACGAGGGAGGTCAGTCCTCACTCCTCACTCACTCTTCAACCCTTTTATATATATATATATATATATATATATATATATATCACAAGCTGTTGTTAGTCAATAGTAATATTTATTTATTTATATATATTTTTTTTCTCTCTCTCTCTCTCTCTCTAATGGGTATAAATATAGTATATAGCTGAGTAAGCTGATCTTAAGTTGGAATGAAATGGGATTGATTGATTTATTTCTTTGTTTTGTTGATTGTTCTTAGTTTGGAATTTTGAAAGAAAGTGGGGATTTTTTTTATTTTTTTTCCCTTTTTTCCTTTAAGTTTCATTGGGGGTCTCTTGGTTGGTTTGTTGAACCTGAGTAAGATTATGGATCTTTTTTGGACTTTGTTTTGTGTAACAAGTATAATAGTAGAATATGGGAAGTAAATTAACCATGTTAAAGGGGCTGCTCAATTATTGATATCTTGGTTGGTGAGTTATTCTCCTGAATAAATACTTTTTTTTTTTTTTTTGGTACCAACTAACAAGTTATGTAACAAGTGAATTATCATTTTCAACTCGGTCAATCGATGTGTAATAAAGAACCATATTTAACTAAATTAATTATTGAGATGGGATTCTTCTTTGTTTTGATTGTATTGCTAGTCATATATATTTTTTTAAAAGGTCTTGCCGTGCCTGTGCATGCCCATATATGTTCCTTTTTCTTTCGCATAGGCCTAGGTTCTATGTAGGTATTTAAATAGATGGAATGTAAAGAATATCCAAACAACATATTCTAGTTAGGGAAAACAATTTAAAAGCAACTTTAAGGCCTTGACTTTGATGAATGAGATTGCGTCATTAGAGCTTTAATCACGTAGAGGTCATGCATATGCTAACCCTTCCAACCTTATCCAGAACTTTTTTTAATTTTTTTTAATTTTTAATTTATTCATGAAAATTCAACTTTGGAATCAAAAAAGAATGATGGAAATGCCAATTGACGTTTCTCACCCTAAAGTTTCTGTGATTTGTCCCGACCCATATTTCTAGGATTCTTACTGTCAGGTTTAAGAGAATTCTCCTCTAGTTTATGTTGGTCATTCAAAGATAATCATTGTGATGGGACTTGTTAGTTAGTTAGTTAGTTAGTTAGTTAGTTAGTTAGTTAGTTAAATTTACATTAGGGCGGAGTTGTTGTAACTGTTATTAGTTGCTGCTTGTAGTTGGTTATCTTCTCTTAGTAGTTTAGTTTGTTAGAGAGAATTGGTGGTATAAATACGATAATTAATAACTAAGTAGGATTAGGCAGAAATTTGTTGAGGGAAAAGTCGAGGTAGCAGAATCTTGAAGGTCTGCATTGTACTAGGGCTTGTAATTGCCCTATTCCTCAATAAAGATTCAATACAATTCTTGTGTTCTTTGTGTGTTTTTGGTGTTTTCATCCTTGGCTCCTATGACAGCAGTGCCAAAACCTCTAGTTCTATTATTTATTTAGCTAAGCTGCATAGTTTTCCTCCAAATTCCAAGCAGATTGGTTTCCCGAGAATAAATGATGCCTGGTTTCCTTGTGCGGTATAGCCGTATAAGCATTATGTATAAGCTGTACGCCGTATGCCTGTACATTCTGCTCCTAATTGCAAAATGGGTAGTTAAACCTGTTTTAGGAATGCGTCCTTAGAAAGCCATACAAGATAAGCCCAATCTTGCTGCTTTTCACTTCTGAGTTCTTTTGTAAAAATAAGATCTCATACTAACCATCTACAGACCTAACCAGTTCATGTACAAAGCTTTGATAAAAACAATACAATAAAAGTGCTAAAAAATAACACCAAATCTTAAATGCACCGCACCCAAAACACCAACAAAATTGATAAAAACAATACAATAAAAGTGCTAAAAAATAACACCAAAATCTTAAATGCACCGCACCCAAAACACCAACAAAACAAGGCCCCCATTACGTCTTCCCAATTCCAAAACAATTAATGAAAAGGAAAACTCTTTGAAATCTTTATCAATAGAAGCCAATAAAGGCGCTAGATATTTAGTTTTTTTAGATAAAGAAACATAATCTAACACCTTGTCTTAAAAGAAGTCTGGCATTCCTTGTTCTCCAAATCACCCACGACAGAGCCACTAACATACAATTCCACCTAACCAGGCCTTCTTACTTGTACCAAAACTGTATGGCTTTTGCAACAGCACAGAACTGCTCTGCCTAGGAAAAACCCTCCGGAAACCTGCCTTCCTGATCAAACCGATCCATAAACTTTGTCTTTCAGTTAGCGGCTATTGTTTTGCAGGGAAAAAATTTTAGATTCTATTTCTAATCATTTCAGGAACTTATGTATGCAAATATGTTGGTTTATTATTTCATGATCACATATGCGATCTATCTAATAAGACATGTATCATGGCAAGTATGTTATAGCACCCTATTGCCGTAACTCACGGGCACTAAGTTAGTTAATATTGTATTATAGTAACAGAACTGCATTTTGCATTCAGTGTATTATTCTGCCCACAATGTCAACTTTTCTAGGACTAGTTATTGATATGAAAATACATTATCTAAACAACTCTGCCATTTAGGAATCCTTATTGCAAAAGTCAAGGAAATGCAATGCCGCACCAGGATTCAGATAACTTGGTAAATATGCTGGGAAACCTTCATTTGCACCCTGTAATTTGTGTTTTTGCATGCGTGGCTCGGCTTAAAACTTGCACGTTATGAATTCTTGTCTTATCACCACCTTTATGAAACTTTTTTCAAAGCTTGTCCGAATGTTAGTCTCCTGAGGAGACTTGGAAGAGTTTTGCAATTAAATGATTGCACAACGTCCCTCATTTGGAAACAGATAATTGTTTCAATCTTCTTAGAAGTGTGACCAAAAAAAAGCACCTTATAACCAAATGGATTGTTTTTAGGATATAATAAGCGAGTGGGAAATCCATCTTACAGTAATATACAATTATAGCTACAAAGTTGTCAGCGCAAATTAAAAAGTACTCTTGGTTGTTTCTAGGTTTGGTGATGCTTATCTTTCTTAAATGGCTTATTTTTCTTTCATTGCTTATACTGATCTAAAAATCTCTCTTTTGTTGTTCAATGATTTCATTTCTTCTTCTTCTATACTCAGGACGCCATCTTGATGACACGTGGGTTGCGTACATTGGTAACGATTGCCAAAGAATGTTGAAGTGGCAGAAGGTTAACTCAGGAATTCCAAGTGGGAGATTTGGACATACTTGTGTTGAAATTGGAGATGTTCTTGTTCTATTTGGAGGGATTGATGATCATGGTAGTCGGCTAAATGATACATGGGTAGGACAGTTAGTATACCATGAGATGCTTGGTATCACATTGTCATGGAAGGCGGTTGATGTGGGATCCACCATCCCACCCCACCGTGGGGCTCACGGAGCATGCTGCATAGGAAGCAGGAAGATGGTTATCCATGGAGGGATTGGGCTAATTGGCATCAGATTGGGTGACACATGGGTTTTAGAACTCTCTGAAAACTTTTGTTTCGGAACGTGGTATGAAATAGTGACACATCCATCTCCTCCAGCTCGTTCAGGGCACACGTTGACTTGCATTGGCGAGTCTCGAACGGTTCTTTTTGGAGGCAGGGGATCTGGATACGATGTTCTGAATGATATCTGGCTGTTGGACTGTCACGAGGATCATCTTAAGTGGGTACAAATACTGTACGAACTACAAAGCATTCCTGAAGGAGTTTCCCTGCCTCGAGTTGGTCACTCCGCTACACGCATCTTGGGGGGTCGAGTGCTAATATATGGAGGGGAAGATTCATCAAGACACCGAAAAGATGACTTCTGGTTCTTAGACTTGAGTGCAGTTCCGTCCATTAGAGTGCAGCCGGCTAAACTGAACTCCAAACAAGTGTTGGCAAAGATGTGGAAAGGGTTGAAGGCAAAAGCATATAAACCCAAGTGCCGATCGTTCCATCGTGCCTGCGCAGATCACTCAGGACGGTATTTGTACATCTTTGGAGGAATGGTGGATGGCTTGCTTCAACCTGCTGAGCTGTCGGGGCTAAGGTTTGATGGGGAGCTATTTCTAGTCGAGCTCATGCTTCAGATGTAAAAAAAAGGGACTGGAATTGTGTGCTTAAATGGGTTGTAATCATGAACACTATCGAAATGGTAAGGATGTACAAAGTATCCCTAGCTTTGTAGATAGTTTGTTAAAAAGCTACTTCAACTCCTTTGTTTGGAGAATTCTCTGGTAGCTAAGAAAGAAACTCCCCAATGATAGGCACAGTTATGCACCGTTATATTTTTATCAAGTTTCGTTAAATTTTCATGTTATTGATTTCAAAAAAAAAACCCCCAGTCATAATACATTTAATATGACATTCTTTTAGTTTGATCTAACTATTTAAAAGTGTATTTAACCTCTGATTTTTTTAACCCGTCGAGACTAACTCAGCAGGTAAGCGGGGAGGGATTTGGATAGGAACTCTAAGATTCAAAATCCAAGAGTGATTCTATTTCATCTTTTTAGTAAGTGTGAGACATAAATCTCATAGAGTATTGAAGACAGAGAGAGAGAGAGAGAGATAGAAAACCTTTCAAGTTTTCACGATTTGGACCGATGATTGTCCCTTGGAATAGACTTGGAAAATAACTACTATAACTATTTGTCAGCTAGCACAGGGTGTTTTTGTTTTTGTTTTTGTTTTTTTTTTTTCATTTGTTTTTTGTATTTGTTTTGTTTTGTTTTTTTGTTTTTTGTTTGTTTTAAATATATGCCAGTCAGTGGTTATCTTTATTTTTCACAACGTATCCAAGTCAAGTAACAAATATTAGTTATCGAAGTAATCCAATAGCTAAAATCACTGGTCATGGTTGTATGATTATTAACGAGTCTTATTTGGAGCTTTCGTTTCAATCAGATCACAGGTTTAAGAACTACTGCACGTAAAAAGTCCATTTTTAGAACATTTACTCTGTATTGGTAGTCTCTATAATTTGAGTATTTAAAAATGACCGAGCTAATTGTATAGATTCAAATTTTTGTATTCTTTTTGTATCTACTAACTTATATTAAATTCAATTACATAATGTATTTAATAATAAACTGAAAGAAATTAAAAAATTTGAAAATATTTAGTTTTGGAATATAAAAGTGAATAAAATTTAGAGTAAAATTGTATTCTTTTAAAATAAGAAATATCCTCTCTATGTTATTATTAATGCATAAATCTTACACCTACTCTCTAAGTATTCTATTAGAAAGGTATTCATCACTGCATATATTCTATATTAGATATACAACGGGTTATATACTTGGGTATGCTTTATGATTGTACACTCCAAGATGGCAATTACAAATAAGAGATCAAGCTATGTAATACAATGATTGTACACTCATGACTAATGTAATTATTAACCTTCCTATAAGCTATGGTAATAATGCCAAATAAGCAATTAACTCTGAGAACTCTCATTTTACCACTTGAATTTTAAATTAGTCTCACTTAACATCTTTTATTAAAATTTTGGTTTAAAACGGACATTAAAAAAAATGAATTAGGGCCGTTTGGATAATAGGCTGGAGCTGGATTTTTCGGAGTTTTTTAGTTAAAAATGAGTGAATATTTGGAAATTTGTGTTTGGTTGAAATGTGAATTGAAAATCAACTGTAATATTAGAATAGTGTAAAAACCTACAACGTGTTTGGATCTTCCTTATGGATCGTATTTCGTTCTCCTAATCTTTGTGAGCATTTAACAAAAAGAATTATTTCATTATCGACTTTAAATAAGAAGGTTGTGGACTTTTTAACTTTGGGTTTCGTCGAAATAGAAGAGAGAGAAAAGAGAGGTGGATTTGTAGTTGAGTTCTTTAACTAAACAAAAATAGTTATACAAATGTCTCTCTTATTAAGATTCCATTTTAAAATTTTAAAATTTCTGTTTTTTTTTTTAATACTATTTCTTATCTGTCTATTTTTAAAGAAACAAACGCTTGTAGTATCTATTTTGTCATTTTACTATATTGAATGTCATTTTTCTTTATTACTGTAACACCCCTCAGTAGGACGTCACAGTTTACTATCTCTTAACATAGCTTTAAGCTAATAATAGCGAAAAACTAAAATAGGTAAATATCTATATCACTATCGATGCAGAAAGTTGGAATTAAAATTTTTTTAATCAAAATTAATTTAAAAATTAAAGATTAAATGAAATACTAACTTTATTAAAAAAAAAAAAACGTAGTGGCTGAAACATAATTTACTTAAAATAACTTAATGCATCCAAAAGACAACTAAATCAACCTAAGAAAAACGTTAAAAATAAAGGGACATGATAACTTAAGTTTTTAATCTAATTAAATTTTTTAAGTAAACATAAATTCAATTATCACAGAAACGTTCCGATTACCCGCTCTGCAACCACACACGCCACCACACCAAGCCTCCTCTAACTCTAAACTTTAACTTTACCCCTATCCGCAACATGTGAAGAAAACTATAATAAGCATTTGCTTAGTAAGTATATCCATATTCTCACAAAACATTATTTTAAAACTCTGGTGTAAAACAAAGCTCAACACTTAAAACATGATAAAATCTATAAAATTAAAATCGATATACACACATAACTTTAAACCTATAACTATTATTTATCAAATTTCTATTATCTTTTCTACTCTCTATTGGGCCCTAGGCGATGTACCAAAGCATGCAACCACGATAAATGTGAGGTAGCACCAATCCCCATCATCCATCGAGGCAACTATAAACTGTAACCGTAACAGAATACGCCTCTTAATTACCTTCTATTTTTAATATTTCTTAACTTAATCTTTTATGAACAATAAGGAATTTACTATAACATAAATCATAACTTTATTCATAAAAACCTCATTGAAATTTCGTAAAAGAATCAACATATATTATCAAAGATTTACACCAATTTTAAACCAAATTACTAAAATTGCTAGGTACGTGACGTAGCGTTGCGGAATCTCAATACACTCGCTCTTCAGAGAATTCATGTCACAAAATCATAGAATTAACATTCTCTATTCAAGATTTCATCATCAACTCTATCAATTTATTATCTTATGTCATCAATTTCATCATCTAACATTATAATTTATTTAATCCATCCAAATTCATCAAAACCCTCATTTATATTTTCAAGAAAATCAAGAAAACCTAACATATGAATCTAACAATCTCAATTCAGAAATTCTACTATAAATCCTTTGATTCATCATCCTAGAGCTTCAATTTCATCACCTAATACAAGAATTTTCCGTAATTCTTAATTTACACTAAACCCCAAATTTAAAGCACCAATAAAAATTATCTTTGATCTCCATTGAAATCAAAACTAAATAATTGATAGAAGAGCAAATCTCGAAGGTTTGACGGTGAGAATCTACAAAATCTTTTTTTCCTAGGGAGAGAATGAAGGTAGAAGTGTGGAGAAGAAGAACAATAGTTTTTCTAAAAATTTGTATGATATGATTCAGACTTTTAGGTTTTAAATAATTAGTCCTAATCATCTAAGGGCTAAGATTAAAAGCTAGGATATGATCTAAGGGTCTAAAATAGGCCCAGGAAGGTTATTAAGTCAGCCTCTTTCAAAGGATTAAGTGTGAGTTTTTAAATTCAGGTGAGAATGACTCTTACATTTATGAGATAAAGAATCGAATAATTTTTTTTTCTTGTATAGTACCTCCCAATAAATTCTATATCTAACTTGTCAAATCTATCAAATATTTTTTCTTATAGTCCTCTAAGATAATATTGCTTTTAGCTTTCACATATTTTGGCTTCTTATAAACCCACCATCGATTTTAGTTTTCACAGACCAACTTATAAAGAAATAATTACATAAAAAGTTCATTTTTAGGATTCAGTTTTAAAGTATATCCGTTTTTTAATAATATTACGTATACGTCTATTTTAAAAGAAATAAATATTATAATACATATTTTTCCTTTTTACTATAATTGACATGAACTCACTTTTATACAGAGTGTTTTATTTATTTTTACTTTAATGATGAATTTTTTTACTAATAAAAGTAAATTACATTTAATAAACCCAAATTAGTTTTTCCCTCAAAAAAATTTTTTTTTTTGAATTTTGAAATAATTCTGAAATAATCTCATTTATATTCCTTTTTTGTGGTATTCATTTTTTTATCGTTCAACTTTTTTTGTTTTACATTCCGGATATGTCAAGAACAATTTTTGTTTTTTTAAATTTTTGATTGAATGTGATTATTCTATTCTTTTTCTGACTTTCACAGTCAATTAATATTTGTTTGTTTTATATTGTTGTTGATACTGTAACTCAACGTTTTTGGATTATATCCATAGTCTGGATAAAGAAAATTATGTCATGGATCAAGATGAGATGGTTGTAGAGGATGTTGATGTTGAGAATTTTTGATATTAAGAAGGGATCTGTGCTCACTAGCAAGTTGTCAAGAAAGCATTTAATTTTTCGCTATAAAAAATTTTCAGCATCAGATTTTTGTTGCTGTGGGTGTTGTTGATTCTTGTAACTCGTACGTACGATCCTCATAATTTTTTTTCCTTATTTTTTTTTTATCATTATTGTATCTTTATCTTAATTACAATTTCTTTTATTATAATGATTGTTTGTTAGTATGATTTAAGTATTTTATAAACATATTTTTCAAAATATGATTTCGGTTTCTTATAAATCTATTTTTTTAATATGATTTAGGTTTTTTTAAGATTATTATAATGTTATTATGATAATGTATTTTTCTACTATTAGGTCTTGTTTTAATAGTTAGTTTTTAAAGTTTATATAGGGTATGAAATAGCTTATTTCTTTATGATAATTACTATATTATTATGGGTAAAACTGTGGTAGGTAAAGTCTTTTTTTAGGCCGTTGAGATTTAATCGAACGGTTGAAATGTTGTTGGTATACCATACTTATTATACACCTTATCTCATATTACCATTCCCACCCAAAATCTTCTCCGTAGCCGGCGACCTTCCTTATTATACACCTTATCTCATATTACCATTCCCACCCAAATCTTCTCCGTAGCCGGCGACCTTCTTGTCGCCGGCGACAGAAGCCGGCAACCCACCCCTGACGCCGGCGACCCACCCCCGGCCCCAGCCCTGACCGCCCCCCAACTAGCCCCGGCCCCCCACTCCTCGACCCCCGGCAACCCTCCCCTGCCGGACCCCCGGCCCCAGCCCCCCCGGCTCCCCCTTCACCCCATGTCCCCCTCCCCATACCTCCCCCCACCCCCACCCACCCCCCCCCTCTCTCTCTTCCCCCTTCTCTCTCTTCTCCTCTCTCTCTCTTCCCGGCCCGCGGCCCCCCCACCCCACCCCCGACGGGGACCCCACATCCCCCCCTCTCTCTCTCTCTTCTAGCGTCGGGGGTGGGGGGGCACGGGCCTAGAAGAGAGAGAGGGGGTGGGCCCCGTCGGGGGGGACGCCGAGAAGCGCCGGGGGGGGGGGGTGGGGGGAGGTCGGGGGAGGGGGACCTGGGGTGGGGGGGGGGGGGGGGCCGGGGTGCCGGCGGGGGAGGGTTGCCGGGGGCTGGGGAGTTGGGGGCCGAGGCTGGGTGGGGGACGGCCGGGATTAGGGTCAGTGGTGGGGGGGCCGGGGGTGGGTCGCCGGCGTCCGTCACCGGCGGCGGGAAGGTTGCCGGCGACGGAGAAGACTTTGGGTAGGAAGGATAATATGAGTTAAGGTGTATGATAAGTATGATACACCAACAACATTTCAACCGTTCGATTAAATCTCAACAGCCTAAAAAAAGGCTTTACCGGTAGAGACCCTTTGAGGGTCTCTTTCACAGTCCTACCCTATTATTTTAATGCTTTTCTAGATATGGTATTTTTTTTCTTTATGATAATTACTATTATAGTTGTTTTTTTCTTTATGATAGTTACAATATTATTATGACATCTTTTTTAAAATTGTTTCATACTTCTTTACAATAATTTTATGTAATTTTTCTTATATTTTTATTGTGAACTTTATCTTAATGACCAATTATTTATTATATTGATTGTTTTTTGCATAGCATACAACTTATATATGCCATAGTCATTTTATCGTTATAATAAATCAAGTAAAATGGTCTTTTATTTTTCTTTTATAAAAGATTTGCTTAGTTGACATTTTTTTATAGATTTTTTCTTTCCTTTTCTATCAATTCTTTATTATTTATTTTTAATTCTTTATGAAAAGATAATGTGGTGTTCATAAGTATCAATTCAAACATTCATGTAAATAAAAGAAAAAATGGACATTTTTTAAATCAAAGTGTCTAATTTAGTCATTTATATAAATAACCCACTTATAAATATGCACCAATGACTCGAGGAAAATACATTGAAAAGAAGTTTTAACAATTTTTTTTTAAAATCTTTTCTTTGATAAATATTGTTGAAATTATCAAAGTAAGATGTTAGAGAAGAATTGTCTTGTTTTCAAAATGTTACTAAAAAAGGGTAGTATTTTGAAGCTCAAAGAAATTAAGGTTAAAAATATCAAAGAGAGAACCATCAAATTATAAATGGATGGCATGGAAAATATAGTGAGAATTACGAGTTCACTCGATCAGTATATACTGACCAGATAAATTAACTATAAAAAATTCCATATAAATTTAAAATAAAAAATAATATTATTATCAAAGTAAATATTGTATTTAGTAGGTAATCCAAAGATTATTCATCTTTAACAAATAACATAATAAAAGATTTACCTGGTTATAAATAGTAGATTTAAATAATAAATATTAAAATAAATAAAATAAATCTGTAAAGGGGAATATGTAATATCTATTTTATACTTAAACATCAGATTCACTAGTTAAAAATAAAATATAATTTTATTAAATGAGGGATTAGCCTCGTAACTGGATGTGATATATAAACTAAAAAACAGTCAACTTTTTCATTGACTTTGATAAATCTTTTATTTACTGCTAAATAAATTTTTATTTATTTGGTAAATACTTTTTTGTGAGGGAAAAAATCTATGATCCTAGTAAATCCTTTAATTACGAGCCAAAAACAATCTTTGATTTTGGTAATAAGGATTTAACTACTAAATCCATCATTTTCCTAGGAAATTTATTTATGTTGTTCTTTGTAAACCAATTGTTTAATTATTATATATCAATTTATAACTTTTCACCTACTATTTTACTAATTTTACCAATTATTTTTTGAAAATTTACTAATTTAGTAAATACAAATGTTTACCTGTGTTGTTTTACTAAATAAATTATTTTCCACCAATTAAAAATAAATAAATTAAAACCTTAACAAAAATAACCCTCAAAATCGATACTCAAAAATGGGTTTACGTAGCCATTTTTCTAACAGTTTGTGTGGTATTTGTGCTGCGGATTTCTTGTCATCAGTTTGATCGGATATTTCCGTTAATTATAGAGGATTTAATAAAGAGTCATATGTGTACTCGATATTTTGTGTGCATTTTTAAGTGCTTTCCATTTCTGAAGTCCGGTACACGTTGTTTTTCCCCGTGCTCATTCGAATTTATTGATGAAATCAATTGTCTATCGGTGTCAAGTTTTCTGTTATAGGAGGTTATTTATCTGAATTGGTGATTGTATTGCCTTTAATTTTTGGAATATAATTTCAATTTTCCAAAAAAAAAAAAAAAAAAAAACTTGGTCGTAGTTGTAGGCTTGGAGCTAGCAAGGTTTGCTCGAATTTTTTAATGTCTATAAAAAAAAATAATAATAATAATTAATTTATGAAATATGCTTGCTTGTATTTCCTTGCTCGAGGATCCCCCGCTTAGCCTATTGTTCCAAATCCATTTGTTTAAGTATCTTGTCTTAGTGCCGTTATCAATTAACTAATAATTGAAATTCAGATTCAATTATTTTATTTTATTTTATTTTTTTACCCCTCCACCATATCCATTTAAATATCATGGGAAAAGATATGCACCACTAGTTCAACAAATATCATTATAATAAGAAAATAATAACGACAACCAAGAAACTATCCTACACAAAAAAAAGTAAACGAAAACAACCACCAGAATGAGAAATGCTATACTTTCTTATCTAAAGAATTAAGAGATATCATGTTAAGCATGCATTTGGTGTTAAGATTTAGATTAATTGTGCGTTTATTGAGACGCTTGAATTGTTTGAGTTAAAAATGTAAAAACTTGAAATGTGTTCGGAAAAAAAATATCAATATAGTGCTAGTTTCGTTCCTCGCAAAATTCTATGTGATTTAAAAAAAATCATCTCATTTAAACTTGTATATGCAAAATTATGGACTTTTCAAGTTTGAGTTATAAAAATATATGAATAATGAAACCGAGTGAAAAAGACAAAAATTAAATTGTAATTTTAATATTTGGATTGTGCGTCGGAACATCCCCATCCAAAATAAATAAATAAATAAACCAATAAGAAAAACTTGGTAGAGTGAAATTATTAAAATAATAAAATATTTCACGATTAGAATTGATCTTGTTTTATTTTCATATTTATATTATCATGTTAATAATTACCACAAGTTGTTACTGCTATGATTACCAACAATGACACTGTTATGATTGATGGAATGAAATTGTGATTATTAAAATTATCTGAATTGACAGTGATACAAAATAAAATGATCAAAACAAGTGGTATACATGTAATTCTCTTTTCTTTAGTGCTACATAAAAGAATAGCCCTAAAAGAGCAACACCATTTTGAGAGACGTTTTGAAGTTGAGCAAAAAATTGCAAAGAAATGAACAATTGAAGGGGCAAATTGTTGCAAATTGAAAATTTTAGAACCCAAGAGTGTAACATAGTGAACATTTGAGGGACTAATCGTGTAAATAACCACACCCCTTTTGTTTTGTTTGGGCCTTTGGTGAAGGACTGAGAATTGGCATTACACTCCTCCTTCAAGCCTTTCAGAAGGAAAAGGAAGAGGAAGAGGAAAAGGAAGAGGGGTCAGTTTTTTTTTTTTTTTTTTTTTTTTTTCGCAGATTTCTTTTCTTATTTACTCTTTCTTATTACAAAGTTTTCTCCATTCGATTCTGCCGGGTAGAGTGTTCTTTTTTTTTTTTTTTTTTTTTTTTTCTTTCGGGTTGGAAAATTCCAACCCCAAATTCGTAAAACCTAAAATCCATTTTTTTTTACCTCTATTTTGCATTGCCGTCAGGGGAAGTTGTGAATTGCTGAGTTTTAGTCCTAAAATTAGTCAGTGAAATGGATTCGTAGGATTTCTGAAACACAATATAGATCTCCATTAGAGATGGCAGTATAAATATATATTGTTTTGACATATACATATACATATCCATATCCATATATGTATGTATTTATGTGTTTAAATCTTGTGATCATAAATAAGTAGCAATGGTTGGTGTTGTTAAAATAATTGTTGTAGATTTTTTTTTTTTTTTTTTTTTTTTCATGCCTCCGTGGTTTGGCTACCTGTTAAGGTTGAGTTTTAATTCTCTATGTTGGCACTTGGCAGGCAGCAGCAGCCAATATATATATATAAACGCAATTATGTCGTCTTCATATGAAAATGTGGTTGGTGGGAAGTTGAAGCTTAAGGGAAAGGCTCTCGATGTCAAAGCTGCCGGTGTTAAGAAGAAAAAGAATAAGAAGCAACAACATAATAAAACACTTGAAGATCATGGCTCTCTTCTCTCTCAAAATAATGATCTCCCTCTTGCTGGAACTGGTACCCTTTTCTTTCCTTTCCTTTTTCGCTTTAATTTGTTCCTTTTTTGCCACTAGTAATCGACAATTAACAAGTTTAGACAGGGAAAATCTGAGGCTTTTGAATTATAAGAAAAGGCCATGAAATTGTTTAGATGAAATACATTTTGTTGCACCGCACCCTTTTTCTCTTGATGCACATTTTGTTTGAAATAACGAGCTGAAGCTGTGAAATCAATGTCTCATTACCGCCCCACGTCATCAACTTTCTTTATATAGCTTGCGATTTGTGTCTTCCTCTTTCCTTGTGCCCACTCGTGTGTATGTTGTATAAGTTATGCTGCAGTTTAAGAATCCTCGTGATAGGAATTGCAGAAACCCGTATATTAGCACTATTTTGTTTTGATGTTTGTCTGGATGATATGCTTTATAGATATTCAATTTTGCACTTCGTGATGTGGACTTAACTTGGTTGGCTAGAAAAGACTAAAGTGTAGTTTGTTTCGTGGATTTGAACAATTCATACTTTTTTCTAAAGTGTTTTCCCTTGTAAAAATTTGAAATTGAACCAAAACTTTCTTTTTTGATCAAACCTATGAACCGAACGCCACCTAATTTGTTGTCAATGGTTGAGATTTGCTATGTGGTAGAGTACAGTATTCATTTCACTTATCTGTTCTTTGATATGTCAAGGCAAATATTGTTGTAACAAGATATCGTGACAATTTGAACAAAACTATACTCTACTACTGGTCTGTCTACAAAAGAGTGTTTGCCATGCATCAACAGAGTAAATTGGTTATTGTTTAATGTAGGTGGAAGTACCGAAATTATACCCAATGAGGATGAGGACGAGATCGATGAGAGCAACAAATTGAGTGAGGAAGGGAAGGCTGCTTCTTATGATCATCAGCTCACGCCTGCAGAGAGACGATATATAGAACAAAGGGAGAGAATCGATACACATAGGTTGGCCAAGACGGCCAACAAATCTCACCGTGACAGGATTCAAGATTTCAATCAGTATCTTGCAAACATGAGTGAGCATTATGACATTCCTAAAGTTGGCCCTGGCTGATTTACTCAAGGATTTACAGGACAAAAGCCTCAAAGATCTATATTCTCTTCTGTCCTTGCGACATCAGATACTTTTGTTAAGCGATATCTTGGTACATTGCTGATTGTGTATTGTATTTCTGTTGTTCTGTGACTCAACGACCCTTTTTCTGTTCTTCAATGAATGAGTTGTGCCAAGTGCCTTTTAAATCTCATTTTCCAACACCCATCCCAATATTTTGATAATCTTTTTGTTTTATGCAAAGTGAAGATTAATGGTAATTACAAGCTAGCACAGGAGGAGACCAAGCTTATCGTGGGAATACGCATATGAAATTCATATATAATTTTTAATTATAGCCAAAATCTATTTGGCCCTTTTTTTTTCTTTTCCATCTTTAGATGAAGGTTTATTGAGGACTCTGATTCTCAACACAACGAACTTTCAATCAACCCCAATAATTAGCATCGGTACTTGGGTTTTTCCCCACCCCCCCCCCCCCCCCCCCCCCCCCCCCCCCCCGGCGCATATCTGATAGAAAGATCGCCATTCTCGTCATCGTCCCTACAAACTGTTTTATGAAGACTTCATTGCTCGGCTTCAAGAACATGCTTAGACATGACTAACCATTCTT
The DNA here is from genome assembly GCA_009761775.1 of Ficus carica. Classification (NCBI taxonomy): domain Eukaryota; kingdom Viridiplantae; phylum Streptophyta; class Magnoliopsida; order Rosales; family Moraceae; genus Ficus; species Ficus carica. The sequence goes on from CM019746.1 coordinate 3,573,415, forward strand.
TTGCTCAACCACTTTGAATCGGAAAAACATTCGCCCCATTTTAAACGGTTTTATATGATTTGAAGTGGACCGTCTTAAGGGGCCAACATGACCAAAGTCTCGAAGGTGAGTCTCAGTCTTTAAGTCTCATCTTTAATACTAATTCATGGAAGAAATAACTTTTCCTCGGCCATCTTAAATAGAAGTATGACATAAACTAATCTGACCAAAAAAGATAGTAAACTGACAAACGTTACCATGCATCATTTAGAAGAGAACAATACACGAATTCTACATCACCAAAAAGATACAATTAGGCCAAATTCAGGATGGAGCAATAAGAAAATTGCAGCAGCGAACGCCATCGACATTTTCCTAGTAAATTCCAGGGATGATCCTGTAGGGAACCTTCTCGCAGTACAATTTCCAGTATCTTCCGTACCTGCAAGCAAGAGTCCCTTGTGAAGGCTTCAATAGTTGAGCTACGTATGCCATTAACCCTCTTGCCCTTTTTCTAAATGAAAGTCTGAAAGATCAATTAACATTCTATATGTTTTCTCTATTTCAAAATTTTTGATTTTTTTTTTCTTTTAACAGCATCAGTTCTAAATTGCCTTGAAACGTGTTCAAAGGTTGTGGTTTACACAAGTAAATCAGCTAGCAGTAGTCATATGGAAGATTCCTCGTTGCATTTTCCAGCTATATTCTAATACAAAACAACAGCTGACATAGTTTTTCCTTACTTGGATCGGCATCGATCATCATCCCTTTTGGCACGGTCGAAGAGAAGGATGATAAGAAACACCACGTAGAAGTAGGGTAAAAACTGCAGAAGAAAATGAGTGGGTTCAAGAACATGCTCTGAATAACACAACACATTATCCCTTAATAATAAGAAGAAAATGCTTACGTGGTTAAAAAGAGCTGGAACGGTCCAGAAAAAAGCAGCTAATATTTCTGGTACATAGTGGAAATGTCGAGATAATCCCCACCTGCAGGAACAACAAAGTTGCGCAGATATCAACAGTTCCGTTTTCCAAATTATAGGATGTGTATGGAAATAGTAACAAGTCATAGGGCGAGAAGAAAGCAACCTATTAACACAAAGCTATTCGCATGGCTAGCATGTTCATTTTATTTTATTTATTATTTAGGTCTACTCCAATACACATGGTATTTCTCGTAAATTTCTTATTATTTTCGCTTTCTAGGCTTCCAGGTATTGCACCAATTTAGGAGAAAGTGGAACAACAAAAACATGCCCGATTCTCTTCCATAACCAACATAAAGGAAAAGCAACAGGTTATATTAACAAATTCATTAGGAATTGAAAACTTACCATCCTGATGTTAAAAGAATGCTGTTTTTTGTTTCTCCGGAGGTGGTAGTGTAAGAGGCAACTATCTGCAAACCCAAAAAAAAAAAAAAAAAAAAAAAAAAAAAAAAAAAAAAAAGGGGAAAATTTATGCAAGGCGTTACAGCAGAAATTGCACAAATAATGAGAACCACGAAGAGTACCAGAAAGAGATATACCTTTGATGGAGCTTTCCCCCAGACCAAGGCTTTGCCATTTGTTCTGCGAAATTCTTGTCTTTGCCTATCACAGTCATAGTTGATGTATATGCAAAGGATGCCTGCTACTAGGATGTAAAGTGCCAACTGTGACAAGATAAAATTAGATTATTACTGGTAAGAATGATAATTAAAAGGAAAGAGGGAATTAAATCAAGAATTTGAAGGAAAAAGTGCTTTAGAGAGAAGACTAGAATTTTAAGGGTTTTAGGATGAGGGATTACAAATACTTGGATCAAGATTTTTGAACCAAACACAACTTTTATTTTTCATACTGTTGATTCGGGGATTGTTATACATATTACTAAGAGAAATAGAGTGTCATGATGGGGTGCTTATGGGCTTCGTGGAAGCGTTAGTGAGATGCTGAAAGTGGGTATCGGCGGTGGGAATATTGGGGATTTTAGAAGATTCTATAGAGGGCAGAACTACAGACTTATTCTTGAACGCAACAAAAACAGAGCAGGTGATTTCATGAAGGTTCTGAAGATCCAGAAAGGAGCAGTAAAGAACATAATTGTTCCTGGAGAATTTCATCTCAGCGGCTGGAAAAGTTTTCTAGAATGTCTGGATAATATCTTCAATTCAAATCGCAAGGCAGCAGCATACGATCAGTTTCCTCCGAATAAAGTCATGTGTTTCAGGGCTAGACAACCAGAGACTACGTTCCAGAATCAAGAGTAAATGGGAAAGAAAAGACGAAAATCAGAGGTAGAGAAGAGAGACAACCAGAGAAATCATGGAAACTGGCTGTAGTGATTTTTCGATACAGCTCTAAAAAACATCATGGGAATCAGTCAAAAAGTCACTAGAAGGGAGAATGGGTAGAAAGATGGAATTGGTTCCAATGGCTGCGGACAGGGCAGTCTCTTGGTGCTTTGACGTTGAGGAGAAAAAGTTTTATTTTGAGACAAAAATGTTTGTTTAAGAATAAAAATTTCATAGCCAGGATAGAGCCATGGAGTATGTATTCATTCGCACTGGGAATACCTTCATATTGAACTTCATAACAGTTGGATTGGTCCCACTTAATTTGTGGAATTTATCATATTTTTTAAAGTGATTGGAGATGCTTGCGGAGGATTGCTGGAAATTGCAAAAGAAACGAGAGATCAGACTTTTCTCCTGTATGCAAAAATAAAAGTCAAAGAGGATTTTTCAGAGGGACTCATGTCGCCTTTGTTTTTGAGGTTGGTTCCTTGTCAAAGGAGAAAAAAACCCCACGTGGGTATTTTCAGCCTCAGAAGCGGCTTTCATGGTGAAAGCTCGCATGGTTTAATTTCCAAAAATACAGATAATTAAAATAAAAAAAAAAAGATTGGAGAAGCTGATGACGTGGCAACCCTTAGACTGAGACCTGTACAGCGTGGATGATGTCTGATAGATGGCAATCGCGGAGCAGCACAACATGTAGAAGAAGTTACACGCGTTTCTGAAGTGAGGGTGAAAGGAGAAGAATCTTTAGAAAAAGAGAAATAATGATGAGATTCTGAGCCCAGTTTGCGAGGAAGAGATAGGATAAGACAGGTTGGAATTTCAAGGCCAATAAAGTGGATGGGAATAGGTTTCACGCTCTTCAATTGCTGCAGAGGGTGCAGGTTGAGGAAAATACAGATGAATTTGAGAAGGCTTTATCTGGACCAGTGGGTATTGGGCCTTCTTCCTCATGACAAGGAAATTTTACCTCCAACCACGGAACAGGTTAGTCTTTTCATGAACTTACCATGCCATGTAAACACTGCAATTACTAAGGGAAACCAGATTTTTATTATAAAGAAAAGGGGTGGGAAAAATCTTTTTAATCCGAGTGTACAAAACCAAGTTCCTGGGCATGACCATGAGATAAAAAAATTCCAAGGATGACTGCAAAGGACTCTAGCAGCAAGGAAGAAAGAGAGGAGTCTGGTGGGGATATGATGTATGACAGTCCAATCAAGTCCTTCACTAGAGAGGAATGGAAGGTATTGTCAAAGGTTGTGGAAAGGGTTTCATGGGAGGAAGACTTGAGAAGCTCCCATAAAGGGACGGATAAAGGAAAAAATAAGAGGGGTTTAAGAGAACTAAGAAAACTCGAGAGTGGTGTGAATTATGAGAAGACAAAGAACTTTGGGAAACAAGGAAGTTTTAGATGAAGATTGTTTCTTGGAATGTTCGGGGTGTAGGGTCCGCAAGAAAAAGAGGGGTGATTAAAGATTATTTAATAAAGGTGAAACCTGATACAGTGATCTTACAAGAGACAAAAGGGGAGATATGGGATGAGAGATGGATAGGAAGTTTGCGGAAGGCAAGATTTAGGAGTTGGGTGGCACTTCCTTCTTTGGGAAAAGCTGGGGGAATTTTGAATATATGGGATAATAGGTCGGTTACGGTAACGGATAATTTGGTGGGTCAATTCTCAATTTCAATAAAAGTGGATGGAGGTTCTTTCTCTTGGTGGTTTTCTGGTGTTTATGGGCCGAATTCATATAGGAGGAGAGGAGAATTTTGGGATGAATTAGCAGGGCTGACTAGTATTTGTGATCCGAATTGGTGTATTGGAGGCGATTTTAATGTCATACGTTACAGTAATGAAAAATCTCCACAAGGAAGGGTCACGAGAAGTATGAGAAGTTTTAATGACTTTATTTGGGGCGGAGTTGAAAGACATTGCTTTGCCCGGTGCAAAGTTTACTTGGTCAAACTTCAGAGAAGTGGTGACGAAAAGTAGAATTGATAGATTCTTGTTTTCTACTGGATGGGAGAGTTTGTTTCAGGGGGTGAGACAGGAAGCTGGTGTGCGGGTGTGCTCCGATCATTTTCCGTTGATATTGGATACTAGTTCAGTGGTGTGGGCTCCGGTTCCTTTTCGTTTTGAGAATATGTGGCTTGGTGATCCGAATTTCAGAAACGACTGTGCGAAATGGTGGAATTCTTTGACTCCTACGAGTTGGGAAGGCTTTAAAATAATGGAAAATTTTAAAGATCTGAAGACATCAATTAAAAGGTGGAAGAAGGAAAGTTTTGGGGACGTAAGGGAATTGAAGCAGGTCACTTTGGTTGAGATAGAAAGGCTGGATAAAAAAGAAGAGGCAGCAAATCTCAATGAAAATGAAATATTAGAGCGGAGAATGTTGAGGAATAAATTGGAGGAGTTGATCTTCAAGGAAGCAATAGCGTGGAAGCAAAAAATGAGGATTAGGTGGGTCAAAGAGTAGGATTCGAACACAAAACTGTTTCATGGATTGGTGGGTAATAGAAGAACTAAAAATAGCATCTGTAGACTAGAACGGGACGACGGGTCTATGGTGGAAAATGTGAAAGAAATTGAAAGGGAGCTGGTCAGGTTTTATAAGAAGATTTTCATGGAAGATGAAGATCGGGGTTGGTTGTTTGACGGAATAAATTGGTGTGCTTTATCGTTGGAGAAAGCTAGCTGGCTAGAAAGTAAATTTCAGTTGGAGGAGATTAAAAAAGCCATTTTCAGTTGTGATAGAGACAAATCACCAGGTTCGGATGGATTTACAATGGCTTTTTTCCAAGATTGTTGGGATATCGTGCAAGGAGATATTCTTAAGGTCTTTGAGGAATTTTAATGGTGTGGTTTGCTCATCCATGAACCATACCATTCTGTCTTATTCCAAAAAAGACGGACACTAGAAGTGTGAAGGATTATAGACCCATTAGTCTTGTCACGGGCGTCTACAAAATAGGTTTTAGCCAATTGATTGAAAGAGCTACTTGGCGACACGATTTCCACAACACAAGGAGCTTTTGTTAAGGACCGGCAGATTTTAGATGTGGTTTTGGTGGCGAATGAAGCAGTGGAAGAATATCAATCCAAAAAGAAAAATGGATTGGTATTTAAGGTTGATTTCGAGAAGGCCTATGACCATGTTAGATGGAGCTTCTTGGACAAGGTGCTGGAAAAGAAGGGATTCGGTAAAAGATGGAGTAAATGGATTCGAGGGTGTTTGCAATCAGCTAATTTCTCGATAATGGTTAATGGAAAGCCAATAGGTCATTTTGGGCCAACAACGGGTCTTAGACAAGGAGATCCATTATCTCCTTTCTTGTTCACTTTGGTGGTGGATGTCCTTGGTAGACTCATGGATAAAGCTGCGGAGGAGAGAGTGGTAAAGGGGTTTTAAAGTTGGGAGAGACGAAGTTTCTGTTTCACATTACAATTTGCCGATGACACTTTGTTTCTATTGGAGGCAGAATTAGACAACGTCAAAATGTAAATTGTCTATTGAAGTTTTTCACGGTTTGTTCGGATTGAAGATAAATATGGGAAAAAGTAATTTGACAGGAATTAATATGGAAGAGAATTTGCTAGATGGTTTGGCTCAGAGTTGGGTTGTGAGGTTGGAAAATGGCCATTAAAATACTTGGGTCTTCCTTTTGGGGGAAATCCTTCATTAGAGTTTTGGTCACCGGTGGTTGAAAAAGTCTCCAAGTGGCTGGATGGTTGGAAGAAGGGTTTTCTTTCAAGGGAGGGAGAGTTACTTTGATCCAATCCGTTCTTGCTAGTTTACCGATATACTACATGTCAATTTTCAAAATGCCGGGTTCCATTGTTGACATAATTGAGAAGATGATGAGAAGTTTTTTATGGGATGTTCAAGGAGGAGGAAGAAATAAGTATAGTGGCGTGGGATCTAGTTACAAGAAGTAAAATGAAAGGAGGTTTGGGCTTGGGAAATTTGAAAAAGAAAAATGTTGCTCTTTTAGGAAAATGGCTTTGGAGATTCCCTTTAGAGCAAGATTCACTTTGGGTAAGAATCATTAAGAGTAAGTACGGGATTCAAGCTAACGGATGGGATTCCAACATTGTTACAAAAGGATCCTTTAGAAACCCTTGGAAATCCTTTAAAAACCCTTGGAAATCTATATGTCATGGTCTTCATGTTTTTCTTGACAATACCTCATGGAAAGTGGGTGTGGGAATAGGATTTTGTTTTGGAAAGATAAGTGATGTGCTAACCAATCATTTGAGTCTTCTTTCCATAGGTTATTCTCTCTTTCTGCCATTCCTAATGCTTTCATTTCAGATTTTTTTTTCCATGAATAGTAATATTGACTTAAATTGGGATTTTGGGTTTAGAAGGGGTCTAAACGATAGGGAAACAAAGGAGTTGAGTTCCTTGGTGCAATTATTAAATTCTCTCTCTCCTAATTCTATGTCTCCTGATTGTAGAATTTGGGTGGGTAATAACTCGGGGTTTTCTTGTAAGTCATTCTTTGAGTCACTAGTCGGAATGGAGGGTTGTCCAAATTTAGAACCTTCTCAATTTATATGGAAATCTGGTGTTCCCTATAGGATTAAAGTATTTGCTTGGCTGGTTTTTCATGGAAATTTAAACACTTGTGACTTGGTTCCGAGAAGGAATTCTCATTTGGCTCTATCACCTTCCTGCTGCGTGATGTGTAAAGAAGAGGGAGTAACATTGGATCATTTGATGCTTCACTGCAAGGTGGCTAGAGGATTGTGGCCAAAGGTATTAACTGAAGCAGGTTTTCTTTGGGCGTTTCCGGCTAATTGAAGATCTATGATGATTGAAGAGTTGGTGGGTTTGGGCTCCAATAAGATGGCTAAAGCGCTTTGGAAGTGTCTGGTGCTTTCTGTGCAATGGAACATATGGACAAAAAAGAATTCAAGAATTTTCGAGGAAAAAGAAATGGGGGTGGATGATATATTTGAAAAGGCAAAATTTTCAGCTTCGTTATGGGCATCGACGGTTAAAGCTTTCAAGAGTATTCATTTTTCTCTGATTGTGTTAAATTGGAAAAATGTGATAGGAAATTAACTAGAATGAGATAGTTACGATCTGTCGTAGTTTATTTTTGTTGTGGTTATTATCATTGTCTAGTTTTGTTTTAGTCTTGTCGCTTTGGTTATGTTTCTGTCCTAATTTACGAGGATACCTTATCCTCTTTCCCTTGTAATTGATTTATATATCAATAAAAGGTTTTCTTATCAAAAATAAATAAATCAAGAAGGAAAAAATAATTAAGGCTGAGGAAAAACCGAGTCTAGAATCATTCTGAGTTTGGCTTACAACCTTTGAATCTTTTGTATTTTCTTGGCAAAAATTATTTTCCGCTCCTCACTTAAGTCTACTATTTCCAAACTGACAATCTGTAGCCTTGGACTAGCCTTGGACAATTTTAAATTATGAAGATCTTTTCTTTTTATTACTAAAATCACCAAGATAGCCTCCATTACTGGATTAGTATGAGTAGATTAGAAAAGATTTTAGTGTGCATATTTCGCCCCCCGGATTTATATCAAAAATTCACCGTAAGACTTGGATAATTTGAATATAACATGGAAAACAAGCTTATGTACCCAAACCATTTTCCAAGCCATTATTCAAGTTGCAAATCCACAACAAGATTGTTATCGAGTATTTACTGTATTGACCCATGGAACAACGTAGTGAGACTATCCATCAAATTAATTAAATCTCAAAGATACGCCTTTAGGATAGAGTTAAAGTTTTGGGTTTTATTTTGGTTTCTTTTTCCAGAAGTTTCTCAAAGTTTTGGGTTTTATTTTGGTTTCTTTTTCCGGAAGTTCTCCCTTTAATTCATTTTTGTTAAGTTCAAAGGATTGGCTAATAAAATACTTTTATTCTTCCTCCTCCCTATTCGTTTATAATAAGCTGTTTCTTTTTTTTTTTTTTTCCAATCAAAAAGAAAAATACTGCAACTGTGCAAGACATACAAAGGGATTCTATCTTGTGTGTAATATGAAAAGGGGTTCACATGCTTAGCTTGAAAATTATTTCCTAAAAAGGACAACAAATTGTGCTTTATCAGCCAGGTTTGGAGAGAGAGGGAAAAAAACAAACATCATACCTGAGTTCCAAGGTTTACGGGATGATTAACCAGGTACATGCCAGGAGAGGTATACACAGAAGGAACCCATACAAGGCATCCCCAACATATATAATAGCCAGCTGTCAAATGACGCAAATGAGATCAAACACGAACAAAATAGAGTACGCAGAAGAAACCAAGGTAAAGTGGACCGAGTACCACATGAAAATGGGGTCCACACCATTTTTTGGTCGCATCTTAATAACAATACAAAATTTAGGCATGCACACAAAACGAACGCACACTTCCTCACCGTTGAGCGATCGAAAATTTTCGGAAAAAGGTTTAAATTCTCTGTTATTTTTATGTTTACAAACTAAATTACTCTTTAGAAACATAGCACTCATCTACAAAAAGGAAGCTGGGAGCCAACTATTTAGAATACAAAGGTATGCCCCTTGATGACATCAATAGAAGCAGGGTTAACACAAGTCATGGTCAGTTCGACGTGAACCAGGCCAAATGAGCAATATGGTAGTTAATTCATTCCATGAAAAAGTTTTGGACTTAGAAGTTGAGAATCACTCTAGAACAAAAGGAAGAAAAAAATAAAAGGAACAGGATCATTTTCCCTCATTAAAATTTCAACTTCGGAACTTGAACTTTATGTGCTTATGCTTAATATTATCCGTTACATCTCTTTCTATGAAAGTAAACAAAACCTACTCATGATGGCAGAAGCATACAAGAGGAATGTCTTTGATGTTTCGAATGAATTCTCATATGAAACTTTAGTATTATTTACACCATTTATTGATCTTTAGAATGCCAAGAGACGGACCAAAAGATATGTATGATGTGCATTGTATCCAAATACTGATAAAGCCTCCATGCTTAGAAACTTATGCCAATTTTCCACAATATTAAATATTTATGACAATAGGACGGGAAAAAGATTTAGAACCTCGATCATGAGCAATGTCCATTGTGCTCCAGTATCCGGCTTCCCACCAAAAAAACTTTGTAACATACACCAGCATCAAGACAGTGTTAACAATCATTGAATCAGCTACTCTCCCATTAGCTTCATACTGTTGAAACCAAAAGAAAAGGGAAAACAAAAAGGATTAAATGGCAGCTAAACAACCAAAAGTATCCCGAAATATGTTTTTATTTTTATTTTTTATTTTTTTTGGGGGGGGGGGGGGGGGGGGGGGGGTGTGGAGAAGCAACAAAAACAATAACAATCAATAGTAACCACCATGACAACTGCCAGAGTTCTAGAGTAGCGGCTACAAAGTAAAGTGACATTACATGCTCTCTTTGTTCAGGTTAATCATACAGAATAAATAATCCACAATTATGGCATTTCAACCAGATTCTTAAGTTTAAGTGGTCTCTCGTTCTTTCCACCTAAAGTTGGAAAATTTTGAACGACTAACTTCATAAAGTCGTCACTTGTCCTTTCACTTGTCACACACACCCTTCTCAGATTCTCTTGTTCAAAATACAGTCAACCAAGCTAACAAACATATATAAATTTCCCATCTAGAATCTAAACTTAAACTTCTGTTGCAGACCATAAATCTTTTTTGAAACATATTTTTCATTGCAGACCATGGATCTTTGCAAACCGAAATTAAAGTAATTATTTCGGTCATTGATAGTATGGGATTAAGACACTCTTCACATGCTGCAAGAACTACATTGTTACCGGTAAAATTACCCAAGAAAATGTCTTAAACATAACTACACTTATCAGTCCGCAACTTCTAATGGTTAGTGCAGCCAAAGAAACTATTACTTTTCTGTATTCAACGCATATATGTTATAAACATTATTTAGCAACTACATGTTGCAAAATATGGAAAAATATATAAAAATCTGGATCTTCCCAGAGATTTGCCAAGTACTTCAATACGTAGGCCAACCAACGCATCTCAAATGTTATATAGATTGCAATGGATACATAAACCAACAAAACTCACTTGAGAAGTAATGGTTAAATACATAGGCACAAATATCTAATAGAGGATACCTGCTTTATGCAATAGGTTACAGCTAGAACTGCCCAAGACATCATTCCAAATCTGCAATTAGTAAAAACTTTAATGTCAAAGTTTTTACCAATGCGAGGATAGAGTTCCATACCCTGCAAACCGGTAATGGTTTCATAAGGAATAAGGATCTTGAAGGTAAATCTTAAATAATGACCACACTTTATTCACTCAGTATTGGAGTAGTGGTGTAGTGTGAGGCTGTTATTAAGAATATATTTTATAGGGGGAAAAAAAAACACCCTATCAACTAGATTAGTGAAAAGTTGGCAGAGGAAAAAATAATAATAATATTAATAAAAGGAAACTACAAACTGCGTTTATAACTATTGTTGTATACCTTATTTTTACCCAAAAAAAAAAAAAGTACACGTGTTAATACGTTAAACTTAAAAAGAAGCAATCTTGGTCAAATGCATGGCCCGTATGAGCGGTGCCTGCCTATTAAATTTCTAAAAGACTGTTGATGTCAACAGCTAAATAAAAAGACTGTTTACAAAGAAAATTTTCACAAATTACACAAAGAGATCTTTAAAAATATATATATATATATATATATATAGTGGTAGCATAGAGCCCCATGAAGAACGTCATATTAGCAAGATGAAGTCAGGGATGAAGCTTTTCAGTTCCTGCAGGTTTTTAAGGAGGCCTCGACAGCAGAGGTGAGAGGAAGCCGAAGCTAAGCCCCCACATCACTTAAAGGAATATAGCTGAAAGGTGGCGTTTTATCAAAAATGTCATACTCCAGAAACCTTTCCAGCAGTTTATCAAACATTATTGCAAAACCAAATATGATCATCATTTCTCATTACCCCAGTATTTGCATTTTCTCTTTTCACAGATTTATAATTGCTACAGCCAAAAAGTTGTGAGCTCAACAGAAATCACACTTACCCAATAAAAATCAATGATGAAGTTCCCCGAAGAGCCGGAATCCGTGGAAGATGGTGCCACATGACCCTTAAAACAGAAAGCAGGGGGTCTTAAAAATATATCCATAGTTGCATATCGTGAAAAACTTGTCTTATAGTGCAGTTTAAAGTCCTTACTTTCAGGTACAAGAAACACAAAACACCAAGCTTCCAAATATAAGCACTGAAAAGATTTCTCCCAAATGATCATACACAATTGAAGGGTTGAATATGCCAAACCTGCAGAATGATTACAGAGTAAGAAATTTAGTTGTAGCAGCATCCAGCTCATCAGGTTGAAATAAAAACAAAGAAAAAATATGTCAGTTTTTCACGATAGTATGTACACTGAAAAACAGCATTTCTTGCTTCACAGTAATAGTGAAAACTTTCACACAGAAGATTATGCAATTTCAGATTGTTTGCTCAAATTAGTTAAACAAATAATAACATTTTGTAACCGGAGGAAAGTTAAATTCATATAAGAGTACACATGGCCTTAGTCTCTAGGTTTATGGCAAGTCCACTTGCAATGTTTTCTTTTTCTTTGGTTCTTTTTCCTTTTGATTTTGATGATTGCAAATCAGATACTGACCACAACTAAGCATTATTCTTTCTTTTTTTTTTTCTTTTTTTTTTTTTTTTTTGCGAAGAGAGAGGAGGCAATTTGTTACTTATTTGGCAAAGAGAAAGCATATACGATCTCCTCTTTTTTATTTTTTATATCTGTGCCAAGGGAAAGAAAGAAAAGTTCAGCACGATATTTAATGCTAGAAAAGGACATATTAGCTTCAAAACTTGGAATGTCTTCTAGACAACCAAGGATAACTCAAGGAAAAACTAGCCTCCATAAGCATGACAGAAAAAGTTATAAATAACAACCTTTTTTCATTAATGCATTAGTGTGGTTATGAAACACTTAAAAGTTTCACATAACTAGGCATTATCTTCATCCTTGGTTTATCATTTAATTAAGAAATTACAATGCTCATATAATCATAGGGATCAATGCATAAGTCTGCAAGTGTATTTCACAATAATACGATCCAGCAAACCTAAGACTCTGACTTTAAATAAACAGTAACTATTCCGAATGTTTAAGTATAAATTTAAATTAAAACTTCAGGCTCTATTTAATATCTTCTCAACTTGACTGCTAATACTTGATGGAGAAATTCCTTACCACCAAAGGCCAAGATAAGTAGCCAACGTCACAAAATATGCTGCCATTCCATTTGCCTGTGTCACGCACAAGCTAAAGATAAGCTCTAGAATTTCATAGAATATCAAAGGTTCTTTAGAAGACTTAAATTGTGTAAGTTAAGCTTGTAAATTCGCATGATGGAATTGACATTAAAATAAGTTAGTAAATGGATACCACATCGATTACAACACCTTGTACACAGGTCGATTCCCCACAGGAGATATTGGGCCCTCGACCCTCCTTCCAGGTAGAAGAAGTTGAAGCGCGGCCTCGAAAGCAGCATAACAAGCAATTATCTTCCAAGCAGTCGCAGTAGGCCTGGGCCATATGTTGATAAAACCTTGCAGCCTGTGCTGCTTTAAGTAATCAAAAGTTTGTAAAATAGAGCCGTCCGCGTGAACCATCGTATACCATCTGCATTGCACATCAGACCTCGGTTTCAATCTTATCGAAATTTGTTGATTTTGGCTACAAATAAGTCACTAAACAATAAGGCTTATCGAAAAAAGAAGTCACTAAACATATTCTGTTTAAAGAATCATATAATTGAAACATGAAGGGTATAACATTGCATTGAATAACAGGAACAAAAGCTAGTTTATGAGTTGTTCAACATCCTCTTAACATGCTAAGCTTTCAAATAAAAAACATCCTCTTAACATGCTAAACTTTCTAGTAAACAAAGAGAGGAAAAAGAAAACATAGTTGAAATTAAATTAATTAGGCCAAGAGCCTTATTGGGTGAACTAGATTTTTTCTTAATAGCTAAACTTCTCAGCAATAAAGCCAAATGCTACAATGAACATAGTTTTAAGGGTTTAAGATTGTAGTTATGTATTAAGTTCTTTTCTTTTTTTTGTCTACACCAAGTAAAATTATTAACATTAACACGGTTGTAAATATAAAGGTTTCCTAGCATTTTTCTCATCAGCCAAACAGGTGGATTAAAATCTAAACAGTATAATTAATTTAACTGAATCTTCATCTTCCACGTTTTTTCTAAAAACGTAAACCAAAAGAAGAGGGAAAAATGTGAATCAGACGGATCTAAAGCGATAATCAAACTTGAGATTCAGATAAGAACAGTTAACAATTGAACAATCTCAAGATTCGACATTTTCTATGCTTCCAAACAGCAGAAAAAGAAATACTAGATTTGAATTTTCTATCGTCGAAAGCAAAGTGTTGAGAGTGTAGAAAAGAACAAAGATCTAATAATTTAAGCCAAAAAAAAAAATTCCTAGAAATGAATTTAATTCATGAAAATAAAAAGATAAGTAAAAATGACAAGAAAAAAAAAAAAAAAAAAAGAAGAGATTTGGATAGAACAAAATCATGAGTCTGTAGAAATTCAAGGGTAGAAAAAGGAAAAGGGAAAAGGGAAAGAGAGAATACAGGAGAATGACGAAGGGAGGGCAGAGAGTGAGAAGAGAAAGCATGGAAACGTAAGTCACGAGGGGCGAGTGCACGGTCTTCGACTCCGCCATTGTTTCTCTCTCCAATTCTCTCTCTCTCTCGCTCTAAAATGAGGAGCAGAAGACAAGACTGACTGACTGAGTGGGTTTGGTCTGGTTATAATACAGAGAGAGAGACTTTTGTAATGTTTTTTCCGGGGAGATGTGTGAGTCAACCTTGTTTACGCTGCTTTGAATTTTCCACTTACGTTTTTAGCCCCTGAATTTTACACCTCTCCCGTGTGTTGGAATGAAGTTGTACCTCAAGCAGATAAATTTTGACAGCCTACTATACTTTTTGTAAAAAAAAAATATGTAGTGTAAACTATACATATATTTCATTATAGAGCTATTTTGTAGTTATGGTTTTCCTTTTAAAAAATATTCAATTATGATTTTAGGGGGTGTTTGGTGTGTAAGTTTGAGTTAAGATTTGTAAGTTTAAATAGTAATTTTTGTTGACTTTTTTAGAAAAGACAAAAAACTTTTGGGGAAAAAGACAAAAATTGAGTTAAAATTCTTGAGTTTAAACTTTAACTCCAAACTAATCTTAAAGATTAGTCTTATTTAAAGTTTATCTGATCTGAACGTATTTAATTTCTATTTAATTTACTTATATAGGGATCGCTTTCATAACAGTAAAAAAGTTCAAAAAAATTTAATATGTAAAATTAAAAGTAAAGGACAAAGTTGGGACTAAGAGTATAATTTAGAGGCCATTGATAAAAATAACCCTAAGTTTTTTATTTTTTATTTCATTTTTTCTTGTTTACTATAGAGTGTGTTGATTTTCATATTCCAAATGATTAGGGCTCGTTTGACAAAGTCATTTGAATGGTAATAATTTAAATAGAAGCATTTTGCAATGTGAATAAAGCATTTGAATGTGTGTTTTGATAGATATTGAAAACAGTTTTTATAAATCTTACAAAACCTCAATGTCGATGGAAAATTCTGATAGCATATATAAATGGGGTTATGTTTCTCTTTTTAATTTGAATACATATAAAGAAGAATCGTCTTGATCGGTTTTAATACAAAAAAGTTATGAAATTTTGAAATTTAGATAGAAAAAAGAGAGTTTTTGATTAAAAAGAACTCAAAGGTTTCTATTGCACATATACTCAAATGGAGCATATATAAGGGAACAAAATCATTTCAACATCTCTAATTCTATAGTGAAAGAATGTTTCAACAAAATGGACCATTTAGATACTCCATTTCAATTATGACTATCAAATGCATATTTGAATGTGCAATTCAAATGAAATTGCACATATGTTTCCCCAAACATAATTTGAAATGGTTCATTCAAATGCTCTATCTAAATGATGATTGCCAAACGAATATTTAAATTGCATTCCAAATAGAATGTTCAAATGGAACCAAATGACTCCTCTAAACACATGATTATTTATTTATTTTTATTTGAGAAATTTTACCCCACTAAGTCTAAATGAGGGGGTTCCTAAATGACTCCTCCAAACACATGGTAATTTATTTATTTATTTTTATTTGAGAAATTTTACCCCAGTAAGTCTAAATGTGGGGGTTTTCATGATTAACTAATATAATCTTAAAACAGCCACAATCACAACATTTTTATTATTACTAGTTGTATGGTACAAAATAGACAAGTGAAAAAAGGAAGAAATATCAAAATAACATATTGAGTTTTATAATTTTAATACTATAGCAGATGGTAAAATTTGAGATACAAAATAGCATATTACCTTTAAACTCAAATAGGAAATCTCTAAAATACCCCTCACAAATAAAACCCACTTAGAACCCCCTACAATCCTCGAGAACACCCAAACAACCCACCTAAAATTCAAAACCCTAGCAGACCTCATTATTGTTAATGCCGATCACCATCACCGGAGGTCATGAACCAGACACCGAGAACTCCTGCGAGATGGTGACAATCGCGAGCTCGGGGGGAAATCGCGATCTCCTCTTCTGATTTAACCTCCACACTTCCCAGATTTCGTCTCCGTCGTGGGCCTCAAAATCTGAGTCATCTTCTCTGGCGAGGGTGGCATCACAATCTCTATCAGAAGACTCTCCTTGTCATCGTCGTCAACTGGAAGCGCTTGTGGACGGATCTCTGTCAAGATCGGATCGCGATTTTACGAAACAAAGATCGGATTGTGATTTCTCTGGAAGAGTCGCGACAACACCGCAACTGACTAGCAGTGGCGAGCAGCCACCTCCCAGCAGCGACGGCTTCATCTATGGCGATGGCATTTCTACAGTAGCGGCACTGATTTGGATGGGACTGAGTTAGGTTTTCTTATTTTGGGGCTGAATTGTAATTTTTTATAAATATATATAATATGTGGTAAATACATATAATGCTTGGTAAATATATGTATTTACTATTTTCTTATTGTTGGTATTGAACTATGTTAGTTTGTAATATAGGTAATATGTGATAATTACAGATAATTCTTGGTAAATACATGTATTTACTAAATTATATTTGTTAGTTTTTGTGTAAATATATATATTTATGGTAAATGTGCTATTTTTTATTTGAAATGGAATACATTTTTTTTTAGTAATACTTGGTAAATACATGTAATTATTTTTTTTATTTTTGAGGTTGAATTGTATATTTTTGTAATATAGATATTTTATAATAACTACAGATAATGTTTGGTAAATATATGTATTTACTTTTTTTTTTTTTTTGAGGTTTTTTTGTGTGGGTAAATATAGATAATTTATTACTAACTATAATTTGTTAATACTTGAATTTACTGTGTGTACATATTTTACTTTATGAAACTTAAATACCTGGATTTACTAATATATACTTGGATTTACTATATTTATACACTTTTATTTATGAAACTTTTTTATGTAACATGTGTAAAGACCCAAATTTACTAGTATATACGTGGATTTACTATATTTACGTAACATTTGTAAAAAATTTCCTAGTTAACATGTACTAGATTACTAGTAAATACTTGGATTTACTACATACAATGATAAATACATGATAAAATACAAAAATAACAACAACATCTTTTTATTAATAAGAGGCTGTTTGGACCTCCGGTTCGAACTCGGATTTTGAAGTTCAATCCGAACTGAAGACGTTTGGTCCTTTGGTTCAGCTTGAACCTCCCTTTCACCCGTTATACAGTAAACCCAAATGGGTTTACTGTTCACCTCAGCCTTCCCTGCGCTTCTGTCTCGTCAGTCTTGTGGCATGTTCGCGAATCTCTTCCTCCTCCATACCGGCGCCCATGTGCTGCTGTCAGTGGCGTTCTTGCATGTCCTCCATCGCATCAACCATCTGCGAGGTTGCAGGCGCTCTGGTAAGTGATTCTCCTCCCTCTCTTCGACTTGCTTTTCGCGCACAAAACACGCCCACTTCTCTTGCATCATATGAGGCGCCGTATGAGGAGTTGGAAGCGACGTCGAACCCCTTGGAGGATTACCCACTATTTCCAAGTTCGGAAACTAGCTCTGCAAGCCGTTAATTCCAGCCCTAATCCGATTTCTTGTGTCCTCCACTCGTTGTCGGGCTCCAACTCGGTAACCATTGTAAAATTTCATCCTCTAACCTTTTTTCTGAATGTGTTTCTCAATCCCAGATGAAATTTGTTGTTTGGCTGGCTAAAAAAATAATTTTAGCTCGCCGTTTTGCATGTTTGAAGATAGATGCATATGGTTGTGTGGTTGGTGTTAGTGCATTTTTTGGGATTGTTATGAAATAATGTGTGAAATTGTGTCTTGACTTGAGGTACCTGCATTTTGTTTTTTTAAGTTCTTCGTTTACGATAGAATTTGGGGGTTTTGGCCCAATCAGGTCGAGTTGATTTTTCAGGGGTTTTGGTCATTCCCAAACATTGTTTTGGTCATTTAGAGGCTGCCTATATGATCAGTATGTTCTTGATCTGAGTTTCATGCATTTCGGTCACTTTTTGCTTGAATTTGGCTTGACTTTGCAACTTTCTTGACCCAAAATTGTTAGGCGCTGCTCTTAGGGGGTTTTGGTCTTTGTCAAACCTTGTATTGGTCATTTACAGGCTGCCTAGGCATGTGCAAACCCGTCCTTGATCTGAGTTTCATGCATTTCGGTCACTTTTTGCTTGAATTTGGCTTGACTTTGTAACTTTCTTGACCCAAACTTGTTAGGCGCTGCTCTTAGGGGGTTTTGGTCTTTGTCAAACCTTGTTTTGATCATTTACAGGCTGCCTAGATGGTCCACCCGTCCTTGATCTGAGTTTCATGCATTTCGGTCACTTTTTGCTTGAATTTGGCTTGACTTTGCAACTTTCTTGACCCAAACTTGTTAGACGCTGCCCTTAGGGGGTTTTGGTCTTTGTCAAACCTTGTTTTGGTCATTTACATGCTGCCTAGATGGTCCACCCATCCTTGATCTGAGTTTCATGCATTTTGTGTCACTTTATGCTTGATTTTGGCTTGATTTTCCAACTTTCTTGACCCAAACTTGTTATGCTATGGGTTTCAGGGGTTTTGGTCATTCCCAAACATTGTTTTGGTCATTTAGAGGCTGCCTATATGATCAGTATGTTCTTGATCTGAGTTTCATGCATTTTGGGTCACGTGATGCTTGATTTTGGCTTGATTTTCCAACTTTCTTGATCCAAACTTGTTATGCTATGGTTTTCAGGGGTTTTGGTCATTCCCAAACATTATTTTGGTCATTTAGAGGCTGCCTATATGGTCCACCCATCCTTGATCTGAGTTTCATGCATTTTGGATCACTTTATGCTTGATTTTGGCTTGATTTTCCAACTTTCTTGACCCAAACTTGTTATGCTATGGTTTTTGGGGGTTTTGGTCATTCCCAAACATTGTTTTGGTCATTTAGAGGCTGCCTATATAATCAGTATGTTCTTGATCTGAGTTTCATGCATTTTGGGTCACGTGATGCTTGATTTTGGCTTGATTTTCCAACTTTCTGGACCCGAACTTGTTATGCTATGGTTTTCAGGGGTTTTGGTCATTCCCAAACATTGTTTTGGTCATTTAGAGGCTGCCTATATGATCAATATGTTCTTGATCTGAGTTTCATGCATTTTGGGTCACGTGCTGCTTGATTTTGGCTTGATTTTCCAACTTTCTTGATCCAAACTTGTTATGCTATGGTTTTCAGGGGTTTTGGTCATTCCCAAACATTGTTTTGGTCATTTAGAGGCTGCCTATATGATTAGTATGTTATTGATCTGAGTTTCATGCATTTTGGGTCACGTGATGCTTGATTTTGGCTTGATTTTCCAACTTTCTTGACCCAAACTTGTTATGCTATGGTTTTTGGGGGTTTTGGTCATTCTCAAACATTGTTTTGGTCATTTACAGGCTGCCTAGATGGTCCACCCATCCTTGATCTGAGTTTCATGCATTTTGGGTCACTTTATGCTTGATTTTGGCTTGATTTTCCAACTTTCTTGACCCAAACTTGTTATGCTATGGTTTTGGGGGGTTTTGGTGATTCTCAAGCCTTGTTTTGGTCATTTACAAGTTGTCTAACTGATCCATCCGTTTGGCTATGATGATAAAGGCCCATCAGCCTAAATTGGAATTGCATCTGACTGGTGCGTCAATAACCCGATATCATTTAGGTAGTTACCGGTGTTCCATGCCATGGTAGTTGCCATGATATCGGGTCATTGACATGCCTCAGCTGCAATATGTCAATCAATACGCTCTGAGCCAAACACTACATTCCAATCATTGACCTTTTTAGTATAAATTCATATTTTGATTTTTGATGCATTAAGGACATGCCTCGCAAAGCATCCGGTGAATCGTATGTTTGGACTGACGCCAAGGAAAAACTATTCCTTGAAAAACTTGATGACTACTTGGCCGCAAGAGGCGGGAAGCAACTAACAAGTTCGGTTCTGGAGCTATGGGCCAGTGAGTTCAACACACGTTTTTGATGGTGTTCCAACTTATGGATCCACTTTATATCCAAAAAAAGAGCGCATGAAAAAGATTTACAGGGGTTGGAAGGTTCTGCAAACCCGCATAGGGCTTGGATATGATCCGATGACGGATACGGTTGTTTGCTCGGACGAAACATGGCACAACTTCGTCAAAGTAATCCAACTTTCTGAGTGCGTTCTATAATATCGTAATTATAACAAACACGACTAGTACAGGCAATTGTTAATCGTTTATTTTTTTCAGGATAACAAGGAGTGTACCCATCTTCGCTATGAGGGACTTCGCAACAAAGAATTATATTACAACATTTAAAAAAAAACCATGCAGCAGGTGCCTCGGGATTCGGATCTGTTACGATGGGAGGTGGAAGTACGCCATCGTTTGAATTTGATTTCTCCATGGACCAGTCCGGAACGCATCCGGTTTTGGAGGACGAAATTAGTCCGAGCATAGGTGCGCGGAGGCAGGCTAACACGAGAGGTGTGAACGACGAAGGTGGTCCATCACGGTCACGGGGGAGTACTGGGAAGCGGAAACAAAGGGAGGCGACGGATGAGATGACTTTCTCGGCCATGCAGGAAATCGCTAATTATTTCCGCGGTCGCTCGCAATCGACAACCGGTAGCGACCAAAACAGCCAGATAGATGTCATTTTGGACTGCATGAATATCATGAAGGAGATGGGTATTCCACAATATCAGCGAACGATAATGTGGCACTACTTCGATGCTCATCCGCTGCTTCAGCGTCCTTTCTGTCTGCTTGACGACGACGACCGGAGGGGCATTATTGCCTCAGTTGTGACATCCCAGATGCCTCCGCCGAGTTGATTTTTATGTTATAGATGCTTTTTTTGTCCCTTTCATTTCAGTTAGACATAACATTGAGAGATATAATTTTTTTATTTGTTTATTGATGCCTTATTTATGTTTTATATGTATGATAGTTTTGGCCATGCATTGTTAACCCTTGTATAATTTTATGTTTCATGATTACATTAATTTCCAATATGCATAATTTCATGCCGTTAACTACAGGTTTGTAATTGATCTAGAACAGGTAAAATAGTGAATTTTGGTACGATAACAAAATACAGAAATGAACAGGTTCGGGAACACACCTAATCATGACGAGGCCGCCCAAGCCGCAACTAACGAACAACGTGACGATGACGATATGCTTGCGAGGGCAGTTGTAGTCGTGATAAATAGTCGGTGGAATAGGCGTCGAGTTCCACAACCAATGCATGATTCAATCCTAACTGGCAGCATGCGTGTGGAAGAGATATTAAATGGACATGAGGACGTAATTCAAGGAATGATCAGTATGAAATCATCAACCTTCAGAGTACTACGTAACCTATAAGGTACTCGGGCATTGTTGACGCCAACGTAAAACATGAACGTGAACGAGCAGTTATTCATTTTTTTAGCCATTTGTGCACAAGGCGCTACAAACCGACACGTTTCGTATTTATTCCAGCATTCTCAAGAAACAACATCACGTTGGTTCTTTAGAGTGTTAAAGGTTATTTGTGCGTTGAAGGACGAATTCATCCGACCACCTGACTACACGACGGTGCAACCTTTGATAAATGAGAATGAAGGAAAATATCGGCCATGGTTTGATGTACGTTATCCTTGTTATATATTCAAAATATCGTTATGTTTTCGATTAATAATTGCGTCTAACTGTGGAGGAACGAAACATGCATTGACTGATTTTTGATCTGAGTTTCATGCAGGGTTGTATTGGTGCTACTGATGGGACACACGTCCCATGTGTCCCAAGGCGCGAGAATGCTGACGGTTGGATTAATCGTAAAGGGTTTCACTCGCAGAATATATTAGCGGCATGTTCGTTTGACATGAAATTCACATACATGTTGGCTTGGTATGAGGGATCATGTCATGATGCCAGAATGTTGGACGAGGCAATAGCATTCCATGGTTTCTCAATGCCCCCACCTGGTAATCGTATGAATAATATTATTGCATTAATTATATATACGGAATTAGGTTAAAAATAATGGACTTCTCCTCATATTGTGATGTTTATTTGGCAGGAAAATTTTACTTAGCAGATTCCGGCTACGCCAATAAGGATGGTTTCCTGAGCCCATTTAGACGGGAGATGTATCATTTACCGGAATATCGAAGACGTCGTGCCGGGTTAAGCAACCGCAGGGAGGTATTTAACTACACGTATTCTTCGTTTCGGAATTGCACTGAACGAACCTTTGGTGTCTGGAAGACAAGGTTCAAAATACTTAAAGGCATGAACAGCTATCCGATGGACAAACAAAAAATGATCCCCGTGGCATGTGCTATTGTACATAATTTCATAAGGATGGTGCAGATTGGGGACCCATTTCTAGAAGAGTATGTAGCTGACTGCGTGCCTGTACGTGGGAACGACGACGTTAAAGCGGATTACGTGTTGGACGACAGGGTAGATGATACTGGGCCCAGTACAGGAATGGAGCAACATGGCTCGAGTACGGAGGCGATGAATCAAATGAGAGAAATGATGACGGATGCTATGTGGGAACGATACCAATCATATCCATGGTATAGAGCCACGTGAATGCAACCGTTAATTCTCTAATTGCGCCAGAGTCGGAATGTAATTGTTACTTTATTTAGATGATTCTTACATTACAAACAATGTACATTTTGTTGGGGTATAATATTATAATAAAAGGAATTTTGGATCACTTTATGTTGTCTCAAGTTCATTGGATAAAATTTCCCGTCATATTACTGATTTTTTCGGTTTTATTTAAGCAAAATATACGATAGAATGTTTATAAAAATTAAAAAAAATTTTCCCCTCGTTTTATTATCATCCAAACAAGGCCCTTGTTTTTTTCCATTTCAACTCAATTTAAAACTTTTTTCACCAAACACTCAACTCAACTCAAACTTTTCAACTCAAACTTTTTACCAAACACTCAACATTTAAACTCAACTTAATCAACTCAAACTGAACTTTAAAAAATAACTCAAACTTGTGAACCAAACGGGCCCTAAATCCATATATTATATGTAAGACCAATATCAGTAAATTAGATATTTACTTGTAAATCCAATTATAACCCATAGTTTAAACTTAAGAGAAATGATAATATAGCATATTTACAAAATAAATATTTACTAAGATTATCTTTTACCAGTAAATAGTGATATTTATCTCATTTTTAGATTTAAAATTATCAGGTAAATCCAATATTATCGCTTTGAAAGATTTAAAAGACAACTCTAATATTTTATCTATAAATATTCATATTATCACGTAAATATCAATTTTTTCGAGGTAAAATTCATTATTCCACGAAAAAAATTATTTTTTATTCAAATCATTGTGTAAATCCTTAAATTATTTTCTCAAAAACCAAAACACAAAAAATATTTGTGAAATCAACCCAAAACTTCAATAATTCCAAGAAAAGCCCCAAAACAACAATCAAACCCTAACCCCCAAAACAATTCCCCAGCTGCCGGCACACAGAGATCGTCGGGACAACAAGCTCGCGCCGAGTGGGATTCACGAAGGTTCGCCTCAGACAGAGGCTCGCGACGGCGAGATTCGCAACATCCAGCCTCGCAAATGGTGATCGTGATCCCAACTAAATCACACTGACATTTGCTGGATTGAGCTTCACGACGGCAGCTGATCGAAATGGAGTGAAACTTGGGATCGCGAGAGCTTCGCGAGTCAGAATTCACAGGCATTCTCCAACAGCAGCTGGGCTTCATCTTCTTCGGCGACTGAATTTTATTCACAGTTGATTGAGAGAGACGAAAGGGAAAGAGAGAGAAAGTGCGCTCTCCATGCCGTTGCAATCTGGTTCTCCGCACCACCGTCTATCTCCGATTCTTGTTTACGCCGTGATCTTTCTACCGTTGCCAGCGCGGGTCCTCTCTGGTCGACGAAGAGAGAGAGAGAGAGAGAGAAAGATAGAGGAGAGAGAGAAGTGAGAGAAGGAAAAGGGAATATGTGCATGTGAAAACAAAAGGGGGTAAAATTGGAATAAATTAAAATATGAAATTGGAATATGCTATGATTTACACCATTTTAAAAATATGTTATAATTTTTATTAGTATCTTTTAATATGTTACATGGTATAATTACCGGCAAAAAAAAATTTCATATGATAATGATGTGGTTATCACGTAATAATAATATGAGGATTATGTGACAAACAGGGATGACATGATCAAAAGAGCTTCTTTTAAAGAGTAATATATATATATATATATATATATATATATAGATAATTATCATTGGAAGAATATGTAATAGAGTCTTTTTTAAAAATACTATTGGTAGTTACCATTTTTAAATCATTTAGATTTAATCATACGGTTAAGATGTTAAAGGTGCATAATAGATAAAATAAGCACTGGTGCATAGGATTGAAAAAAAAAATGAAACTTTTAAAAAAACACACCCTCTAAACTCCGATCACCAAATACCGCCCCCACCCACCCACCTCCCCAGCACGCCGGCCATCACGCAACTCGCACTATCGCCGGCGACCACCCACGCATATTCCTACCGATGCAATCGCAGCCTCTCTCTCATTTCATCGGAGCAGTCACATCCCAAGGTGAGATCAATAGTGCAAGGGTCTGGTTGGATCTAGTGGTAAAAAAATGATGAGATCTAGTTTAGTTGATTCCGACCGTCGAGGGACCGCTGAGTGCAGTTGAAGTATTGCTCAATGCAAGGATTCCGGTTGGATCTATTGGCTGAAAAAATGGCAAGATCTGGTTCAGTTGGATCTAGTATGGTTGATTGGCTTTTCCGTTGTCGAGTGCTCGATGAGCACGGTCAGAGGATTGTTCAGCAGCGGCATTGGTGCCGATGTGGCTGCATTTGTTGAGTTTCTGAATGGCGATGGCCAGTCTTTTGGCTACAGCTTCAATTATTATGTTTTTTTTTTTTTTTTTAATTTGGGCAAATATTTTAGAGAGGGGATGCTTGTATGTTCTCAAATTCATATTAAGATTTCATACACCTTATCTCATAGCCATCTCTTTCATTTCATGATCATTTTTAACCCTTAGATTAGACACTGTCAATAGTGCTCTCAAAAGAACTCTACCACGACCATTCTCATTATTATTATTAATATTTTTTTGTTTTATTTTTTTGGAATAACCACGTCTGAATCAATCTCACACTCTCACTCGTGTAAATTTACTGTACAGATTTTGACATCTTTCTTCTTTGAAGCCATGCCATATATACGTATAGCATCCACAAATCTCGACATTTTTTTTCCCTGAAATGGCCACCCAAATTGTTTCTCTAATTAATTGCTTCTTTTTTAATTTTTTAATTTTTTGGCGATGTGAATAGTTAATGTAGAGAGCACAAAACTCAGGAAAAATAACATCCCCATACAACAGTAGCTACAAAGACGATTCTCAATCAACGGGCAAAATGTAATATGTTTATGTAACTATTGGTCAAAAAGCATCATCTATAACTCAGG
The DNA here is from genome assembly GCA_009761775.1 of Ficus carica. Classification (NCBI taxonomy): domain Eukaryota; kingdom Viridiplantae; phylum Streptophyta; class Magnoliopsida; order Rosales; family Moraceae; genus Ficus; species Ficus carica. Next base: position 3,598,834 of record CM019746.1, read on the forward strand.
TGGTGACTACTTTACAAGAAAAAGAAGCAATGGAATACACTAGCTGAAACGGCGAAATCGCCGGCTATATTACAAGACCTCGCTCCTTATTATGCGCCTCAAGAAGAGGTTTTGTCAGAGTCATCAGAATCGCTTCTCTCAGGCTCCCCAGCATTTGCAACAGGCTCTGTATCGTCGGGTTTGGCAAGCGGCTCCAGTGCAGGTTTCTTATTTGCATCTCTGTCTTTCTCTTGTTCAGTTGGAAATAATTATGAAATTTACGAACAATAGGACAAGATAAAGAAGATAAGGCATACATTACACACTGAATGCAAAAAAAAAAAAATTATTTAAAAAAAATCATAAGAGCTCATAACACCTAATCATCTCATTATTAGGTGTTAATGTGACTAATTTGATATCGATAATATAGTGTATGGCTATATACCTGAGCGATATCTGCTAACTTGATTAAGACGCTGTCATCGTAAGTCTTGTAGGATTCCACAACACAAGGAAGATCCAATAGAGATGCAGGAAAGGTGTCATTTCCGATGCCAAAAGTGCCGGTTCTTCCATCGTCTGCACACTAATCAAGCTTACAAGCAGGACGATTCAGCCCCCAAAAAATAATAATAATAAAGAAAGAATCGAGTTTATCACTATAGATGGATGTTATCGTCATGTCATCCTCAGAATCAAGCATTTGCTAAATGGGACACCACTGCATAAACATCGAACACCACAGTTTGGCGTTGATTAAAAAAGATTGGTAACCCAACTGAAAGGAAGAAATCACTGGAATTTGACTTGCATCATGGTAAAGACGGTTGTAGTAGGAGAAGCGAGTGAAGCGAGCGTTAGTGAAGTGTTTCTCTGAGAATCAATATGAATCAAGTTTTTTATTCTAAGGCACATTGCTTTGGACTTAATCATAAGATGTGATAAAAGCAATTTAAGTAGGTGAGAGTTTGGTCCCTAAGCTTTATTTTTTAGTAAATACCCCTTAATTTTTAAGTAGTTGAGATTTTGGTCTCTAATCTATTTTTTGTTGTTAAAATACCTGTAAACTATTAAAAAATGTGTGTTTTGGTCCTCATATTAAATTTTGGACGAATGTGGGAGTACGACGATGGTGTGACAGTGATGGGGGAGGTCACTTCGGCTAGCAGATTACGGCGTCGGACATCATTTTTTGAAAAAAATACTCTATTACCCTAAAAAGTCAATAAGCTCAAAGCAATATCCAACAAAAAAACAATTTTTTTTAATTACCCTAAAAAGTCAATAAGCTCAAAGCAATATCCAACAAAAAATAATTTTTTATGAATTAAAAAGAAAACCTCACAAATCTTTAAAAATTAGGAAAAAAATTTTGATAGAGAGAGATAAAAATGTTGTTTCTTGTGAAGAAACAAATCAATTTAAAATTAAAAGCAATAAAAGAAAACCAATATATTTATTTGTCCTCTTTATGAAAATTTATTTTTCTAATTACTTATGATTTGTGGGTTTTTTTAATTCATAAAAATTATTTTTTGTTGGGGATTTTTTAACATATTGATTTTTTAGGGTAATATAGTATATTTTAGTTCAAAAAATTATGCCCTTTGTCATTATTCTCTACGAGCTGAGTCGACATCATCCATCAATGTCACTCCACTGTCATACTCTTCCCTCCTTTAAAAAATTAATTAAAGGACCAAAATACACCTTTTAAAGAGTTGTGGGGTATTTTGACCAAAAATATAGATTAGAGATCAAACTTTCATCAACTTAAGAGTTCAGGAGTATTTTTTATCCTAAAAAAATTTAGAGACCAAACTATCACCTACTTAAAAATTCAGGGACCAATCCAACGATTTATCATTTTTAAATGTCAAATCTGCATACAATATTTTATTTTCCTTGATTTTCCCTTTGTACTAATCCTTCTCAAATATGTCCATATTTCTATATTTTTGACATGGACCTCTATCAACCTTTTGACCTTTTGTAAATAAGAAAACAAAAGAATTTGTTAAGAATAACCAATAACAGAAATTAGTACTAAAAATATTTTAGTTCAAGTGATACAAAATAAATAGGATTTACATCAGCACACATGCACGTCGGCGTGCATGATCAAGACTAGCAATGGCGGAGCTAGACATTATTTAATAAAGGCATAAAATTAATTTTAATAAGGGTTATGTGAGAATTTTAATTTTTAATAGGATAAAATAAAAAATATATATATAATTTTGAGGTAAAAGTAAAAGAAGAAAATTTTCAATGATATCTCCACCGCTGAAGACTAGTTTGAAGTGACAGATAGAGATAGATAAAGAGATTGCGTTGTGGACAACATCTATTGTCGAGGAAAAAAAAAACACACACACACACACGTATGAAAGGGTCCATGACGTATTTTGAGTTGTTTTTTTTGTTTTTTTTTAATTTTTTTTTTATGGTTGGTTTGTCGACTTTTCTTCTTTCAAAGTTGTTCTTATCATGAGTGGTTGGAATTTAATTCCAATTTCCATAAGGTTGATGAAGACTTATTTTAAGGAGAATTTTGAAAGTAATTTCAAATAAGTTTATGGGAGATTTTACCTGGTTAGAAAAATGAATTTTTTACAATCAGATATCCAAATTTGTCATTTTGCTACAAAGTTAGAAATAGGATTAGTTTTTCCTAATCCAATCTTTGTTAAGAAAATTATTTTAAGATTAAGAAACACCATAACCATATAACCAACATCAGTAAGGAATTAGTTTAGATTAATTTCTTAAGTTCCTTTTTATAAAAGGAACTACATGAAATTATGTCTTGAGAGTATTAAATTAATACACATATCGGATATGTCTTTAGGATGAAAATTTGACCACAGTTTATTTAAAGACACGGAAATGTTGTGCCTAGAGTAAATACAAACCTCACATGCAGTATGAAAATAATAATTATATTCCTAATGCTTGGATTAGGCACATGCCATGTTAGTATTATGTGACTTGAATCCATGATTATGCCATGATATATTCTGATGATAAGTTATAAGTATGTCTGATATGTTAAAAGATGATTTATAAGTATGACATGATATGTTATGAAGATGATTTATAAGTATGGCATGATGATGTGTTACATGTATGTCATGTTACGAATATGCCATGTTTCACATAATGCCATGCTATGTATAGATGTGCCACTTTTATAAGTATGACACACTTTCATAATATGCCACTTCTTACATTTATGCCATGGATTATAAATATGCCACACTTACGAACATGCCACACTTATAAACTTATGCCATTTTTACACAAGTGCAATGTTTACATTTATGTCATGGTTTGATTTATTTTATTGATCTAATGTCATGTCATTGCATATGAATCATGACTAATAAGATCACAATTTATAAGCGTTAGTCTTAGACTGAGTCTTTGAATAAAACTTTTAATAGGAGTATGATGATCGGCATACACAATTTCAGTTAAGTAAAGACTAAGACTAATTCAAATAATAGTAAAATGCCGTACCAACCTCCGAACTAAGGGAGGGTTCATGTTAAGTTCTGGTTTGAAATTCCAGATTAATTTTCAGTATTGTTAGGGACCTTCAAAACCTTACTTTTTACAAATTGTGCACATCTGGTATGTACACATTGGAGCTCATTCATAAGTTAAGATAAGAAGCTTATAATGGAAAATAAGACTTGAATAATCGAGAATAATCGGATTACGTAACAATAATTGGATCATACATCCTTATATGTCATGTTTACTATATTGTTATTTCTATGAGATTATGTTGGTACTTCCTGAACGAAAGCTCATCAGATATATTCAGACTGTAGGTAAGAAGCCCGCAGTATAATGGATGAGGGGCATTGTGAACAGTGACAAAGAGGAGGCGATGTGGAATATCACTACGTAGATTTTTGCACAAACTCGTTTTGATTAATTAAGAATATGTTTTTATATATAAAAAAAACTAGGAACTGCTATATATATGTGTGTGTATATATATATATATATATGGAAGATTATAAGACATATATACAAATATCTGGGAACTGTTATATATATATATGGACAGTGATTAAGTACATATATATATATCTGGGAATTGTGATATATATATATATATATATATAGTTATGTTTTCAAAACTATGGAGTAGTTACAATGAACTTGGTATGCCAAGTTAATGTTCAAGTAAGTATGACAGTTTGAAAGATCTTATTTAAGATAAGACTTGCACGTGGGATTGTATGCTATGTTTAGTTTTTTATAAAGCTACATGAGTTGAGTTATCTTATGATTAAAAGTTTAGAGCAGTTTAATGTTCAAGTATTTTAGAAGTTGTTTAAGTGTTTGAAAAAAAAAATTTGTTCTGAAATTTAAAGACTAAGATCTAGTATTTTCAAGTAAGATTATGATAAGTAGTAATTAATAATGACCTATGTAGTCGGATCGTTACATATTAATATTATAAGTATTTATGTATTTCTAAATAAAAACATTAATAACTCAAAAATCAAGTATCCAAATCAAAATCAAAATAAAGTAAGACCCCATAATTAACAATAAAGCATTCTCAACAAAACTATAAAAATATATAAGTTGGATATATAGTCTTGTAAAATATATAAATAAATTTTAATAACATAGAATAAATAAATAATTATAGTTTTATAAAAATAAATGTGTCAATAGTAAAATATATATAGTTAAAAATTGGTTTGGTTTAGATTTTTTAGGAGTAAAACCACAAACCAAACCAATTTAATTGGTTTTTAAAATTCAAACCAAATCAAATCAATTATTATATGATTTGGTTTGGTTTTGATATAGTGATTTCATCAATTTTAATTCTTGGGCATTTTGTTGGTTTTTGAGCACATTTATTAGTGTTTTTTATTATGTTCATGTTGTTTTGAAGGTAAATTGCAAGAATGAGCAAAAAAAAGCACCAAAAAAGGAATCCAAGAAGCATGAAGCGGGCTGCAGCGCACTAAACATCCGCTGCAGCACGCTAAAAAGGCCGAGAGCTGGACTTTGCAGGCTGCAGCGCACAAAAAGCCCACTATAGCCCACCCCTCCCTTGTTCCAGGAGTGCTGCAGAGCACAAAAACCCGTTGCAGTGCGCCTCCTGAAACCCTAGCCACTAGATGTGCGCTGCAGCCCCCATTTCATCTGCTGTAGCACCCACACACGTGGATGACTGATTTTAAGGCGAAATTGAACTGATTTTTGGAGGATATAAAAGGGAATGGTGAGATAAAGAAGGAGAGCTTTTTTTGAGATCCAAACCTCAGATGAAAAAAGAGAAAAAACTTCTAGGTTTGAAAGGCTTTTTCTTGGAGATTCGAGGAGATTAAAGACTTGAGCTTGTTCTTCAACTAGTTCTTCATCTTTCTACTTTCCTCTCTCTTTGTAGCTCTTGAACTTGCATTTACTCTTTGATTTCGTGTTTGAATATGGGTTTGATGTTTGTTTTAAATTTGGTTATGGGTTTGAGAACTTTGATGTCTAGCTAAACTTTCTAAGTTAGGGGGTATGATGTAGCTTAATGATGACTATGTTTTGATAAATTTAATGCTTGTTGATTGAATCCCATTCCGAATTGTTTGTGTTTCTCTATGCTTTTTCCTAATTTTATTTACCATTAAATTAGAGTTATTAGATGCGTGAAATTGGGCTCAAGAGAGTTAATTTTATATGTTGGGACTTGGGAAACACAATCCATAGTAATATTTAGTTCGAGAGGCTAATATGCTTGGATAATCACTCGAGTAGGGTTGCGTAATGAGTGCTTAATTGGTTGAGTTAATAGGAATATTAATTTGATTAATTTTGCATATTATTTTACTTGACACTCGGGAGAGGGAGTGAAATTAAAATTTGTTACCTACGATTAATGATTTGAATGAATTCGATTAACAAGCCTTTAATTAGATAAGCAAAGTTAAATCAAGTGAAATAAAAACCCCCTAGCCTTACACACCATCGAGTTCCCTTCAATCCATATTTTTGATTGCTTTTATTTTGCTTAACCTTAGTTTAATTTAATTGCTTAATTTAGTTGCTTATTTCATTCCCTTTTAATTTTGATAGTTTAGATAAAATTGAGTCATTTTAATTGCGGTACTTAGCTAGTTTCTTAATTTCAATCTCTATGGGATAATACTCGACATTTTGTCACTTTATTACTTGTGGTGATTCGTTCACTTGTGAGCACACATGAAAATAGACACACAACAGTTTTGAATTGATTTGATTCGGTTTGATCGGTTTGGTTGGTTTTATCAGTTTTATGAACACACCTAGTTTTTAGATCTAGATTGGTTGGGGGGGGGGGGGGGGGGGGGGGGGGGGGGGGGGGGGGGGGGGGGGGGGGGGGGAGATCTCCAGAAATATTTATTAATTTGGGAATTTGACAGTTAAAACGTTAATTAATTTAAAGTTAAGTCCAGTAAATTCCTTAAGGACTATTTCCACTAGCAATGAACTAGGAAGGTAAAGAGTTCTTAAGTCAAGAATTAGATGACATAATTTATTTGCTCTTAACAGAGACGGTGTCAAAAAAATTCCTAAATTTTTGTAAACCAAATTAAAGTTAAAGTTTAAATTAAGCTAAAGAAGCAAGTTAATGACTTTCTGATAAGCCAAGTCATCACGCCAGTGTATGTATTAATTAAGTGCGACTAATGGAGAGTTGGGAAGAACGACCCTCCAATTACACCTAAGGACTTACTTTATTGAATTTTCGTTATTCTAGTCTTCCTCTCTAAAAGAAGTTGTTATGATACGTATCCTATATTCTCACTTTTATTAGCCTCGTGTATTTCTTTAAAGTGTAAGGAAAACTAGCACCAGGGCATCGCAGCGGAAGACAAAAACTTATATACAATTCCAGGAATCAAAGTCATGTTGATATAAACGTTTAATTAACACATGATCCGTGCACCTTTTGAATAATGAAACCACAATTCTAACAGAATTTTTCTTAATAGGGTTCAAAGGAAGCAATGGCAATAAATTCGAATTAAATTAAGAATCCTATATAAACACCAATATTAAACGTTTGACGAGACTTTCTGTGAGCTGTTGCAAATATTACGTTGGCATATGCCAAGGATTTTGTTTGTTTCTTGGAACCTTCCATTTTGGTCTAGTATTGATTATGAATATCTATTTTAGTTTTTATTCTAGAAAATACCTAATTTAGTTTTTGTTTTTAAGTAGTTGTTCTTGTTTTTAGGTAGATTAGTTTTATTACACGCGCTTTGCACGTGCAGAAGAGACAAACAAAATAATAACAATGGTAAAAAAAAAAATACACTTCATATGGCGTTGACTATGCCACTATGTAATCATTTACGCCACGCTTACGTGGCTGCTACATGATATTTATTGGAGGCAAGACCAAAACATATTTTCACTCTTTTAAATATGGGTATTTAGTTTTGTTTTTAAGTAGTTGTTCTTGTTTTTAGGTAGACTAGTTTTATTACATACACTTCGCACGTGCGGAAGAGACAAAACAAAATAATAGCAATAGCCAAAAAATAACCTCCATGTGGCATTGACTATGCCTCTACATAATCATCTATGTGATGCTTATGTGGCTGCCACATAGCATTTATTGGAGGCATGACCAAAACATCTATTCACTCTTTTAAATATGAGTAAGAGATTATGTTAGGATATAGGATATTTATAAAGAAATTTTTTTTTTTTTTTTTTTGATATTGAGACATTATTAAAGTATTTATGATATTTTATTTAATAAACACATGATGTTATATTTATATATATGTGCGTTGTCTGAGCAAAGCGGGAATTCACTCCAAAGCTGATTTTGTTCGCTCTGCTCCTCTTGATTCTGTTGTTCTAGACAAATTCTCCACCCAACAAAAAGAAAATTCCGTTTTTGCTGCGTCGGTTTCGGCTTCATCGTCTGTTTAAGCGTATGTTTCAGATTCAGCCTCTTCGGATGCGTCTTCTTATGCTCACCAAATCGAAACTTCATTTCTTCTATACTCGGATCAACATCGTTACTTAGGGCCCAGACAGATACAATGTATCCATTGCTTGTTCAAATATCTTAATTATGTATATGTTGAGAACTATCTGTGAGAACATAAAATCTTGATAATAAATCATAAACAACTGTTTATAAACTGGTAAATAAAGATTGACACTTAATTTTTTTGAACTTGAAGGTGGAGGATTCGAACTCTTTACATTTTTAGGTAGAGTTAGATATGATATTACCGTTAATTTATACCTGCAACCATATTTAACCCTTAATTTTGATAAGATTATGATGTCTATTTCAAATTAATGGACCGATTTATCTTGGTCGCAACTAAAGGAGATACAAAATAGAGATATCTATGTGTTGAGAGTATAATGAATAGGACCACACTATAATATGTTCTTTTAAACATTTATTTCATTACTAGTTTATAAAATGAATCTTAATTCTAAGTGATTAGATGAAAAACATCCTGTGTACAGTGTCTTTGAATCAACAATGAGTGAGGACATTAGATTAATCAATATCTCAGTGATTTGGAGATGCACTGTTAAGGATAATGGGGAACTTCAATTATAAATATGGGAGTCATACTTCATGTTTGAATATTAATGATATTCTCATGCAGTTTAATTTAGGAATTTGAGTATACGAGTTCTCTTGTCCATTGTTGATTTGTTCTTAGATAAAACACTCATTAGAGAATTAACGGAACTCATATATAAATATATAATTAGAGAGATTAAAATTGAATTTTACACACCTAGCTCAAATTAAATATTCATATTGAAGGGTCACATCAAATGGTAATTAATTATATCGGTGGGCAAAACTAGAAGTTTGTAATCATTAGTATCTCGTAGTTATATTTATGTATTCTTAGAATATACCAAAGCTATAATTATATATAATTAAGTAGGAGTTTAATGGAATTAGATTTTGATTACTAAAGTTTTGAATACAAATGTCAACTTGCTCCCAATGCTAGCTCCATATTATAAGTGGATAGGATAATGGAATATTCTTAACACGTTAAAATTCGGCCACAAAATCTAGGGGATATTGCCGGAAAAACTGGTCACTAACAGTTTAGGTGATACTGTTGAGAAAAGCCTGCTATGGTGTTTGGGACAATTGCAGGCTTGCTTTCATATGACACTGATATACATGCATATAATGAGTATATTTGTGCGGAAAATATTCATTTTGGTGAACAGAATAAGTACTACACAATAATTATTTATTTATCAAGGTAGTGAAGAATAATTATGTAAACTATGAAAATATATACATTTATCATTTAGAGTAATAAATATCAATTTGTATACAAAATTAATTAAATGGCTGTCCAAATATTAGACTATGATTGAAGAAATAAAGTGCTACGAGCAATTAAATAATAACTCATGGCGCTCCACCTTGGGGGAGGAGGTGTACGCCCACTCCTTGCCTAGGGAGTGGATGTAGATCATTGAAAGGGTAAGAAGATAATTTTTCCCACTAACACACTTTAACCTATTGTTATAAAATAGATTTTTAGAGTGTGTTTGGTAAGATAAACAAGTGGAGGGAATGAGAGGAGTGGAGGGATTAGTTGGAGGATTTTGACATTTATTCTTGTTTGGTAGGAGAGAAAAGATAAGGGAAAATATTAGGGGAGGGACTCTAAATACTTCAAAACACTATAATTTGATCTCTCTTAAATTAGAGAGATTGTTAGAAAAATTGCATATCAAACAATATAAAAGAAATGACATCTATTTTCCCTATTTCCTACCAAACATACCCTTATAGATGTCTCATATGTCAGATATCTGACATAAGTGTCTTCTTAGTGATGGACACAGTCACAACAAAATGCACTTTTAGTCACTTTAGTCACACTTCTTGTCTTTAATATCATGATGAAGATGGTCGCTGGCAATTAGGGCAGTACAACGGGAATGGAATTGTGCCGGAAGAAGCTAGACAATCATGAGGGAGATCTCGGAGCTTCTCGGGAGCTCAAACATTAATGATTTCTTGCCTTTTTTGCAGTGGATAGATTCTGATGCGAACCCCGCCAAGAATAACGAAACCCGACAACAAAAAGGAACTCAAGAACGTTCTACGATCAAGTTTGGATGGGAGACCTCGACCCGTTGCTTCAACAAAAACAAGAACCTTGGTATATTTGACCTCAACCCAATGTTTAATGCGAAACAAGAACCTCGGTATAAGGAAGATGCCACAAACGGTGGTGGAAATCCGTTTGATAAGTCGATGGGGAACGCCACGGAAAATTTCGATAAGTTCGAATAGTTCGTCAAAGAACCAAAGAGAAAATACTCTCACATTTTTGAATAATTACTTATCCCCTTTCACTGTTACAAAGACGCCTATTAATAGGCTGAATGTTACAAAGGGTTCCTAAAATAGCTATCCTAATTAAGGCTAAAATCTGATAATTAAAAGTTCTTACTTGCCTAAAAGAGAAAAAGGAACAATCTGTCATTTAATTGGCTGATCTCACACCTTCACTAGAAAAGGAAAGTTGGAAGTATTTAAATGGCTCTATTATCAGCCATAAACGCCCATGAAAAGTCAAAAAAGCCTAAAAAAATAAAGGAAAGTAAATATCTTGGCATGTAAGCCTTACAACCCAATTTAACTTGTTAAAATTAAACTTATCCTTGACTAGATTCTTCTAGAACTGAAATAGGATCAGCATTCTATGCTCTTGTGCTTGTCATATCCTCGTCAGATTTTCAAGGCGTTGAGAAGAGGACGACCTTTTATTGTCGTTGCAAGACTCAAATTCTAAATCATGTGATGATGAGAGGATTAAAGGTCTTATGCTGATAAAGGTTTTCATTACTTCTTTTCATGCATGTGTCACTTGAATGGATATTAAAATGTTTTTACAATTACAGTCACCATGAAAATGCATATATAGTTTTACCTTAAGTGCCTTTGAAAGCCTTAAAAAAAAAATTATATATCAATATGCACGTCATGTGACTGTTGCTTGTAAAATCGAAAGTTCTCAATATTTATATGATGAGCACATGATTACCTCTTTAAATTTTAAAAAATCTAACGTCAATTTTAAAATTAGCCATTAAAAATAAAGGGACGTTTATTGTCACCCCTCATTTTATTCTTCATGCACCCATTTTAATAATTTTTTTTGTTACTGAATTGCCCATAAATAAAATTACTAATAGAAATAATTACACAAAAGTGGTGTGCCTTGGATTAGGATCCCTAATACAATCTTTTGAGTGGGAGAGAATAGGTGCAGATGCTATTGACTTGACAGAGGAACCTGGTCTCAGCATGTGCAAACTCCATCCCTTGTTGGCCTTGTGCAAACCACGTCAACCCATGATCCATGCCCTCAACAAACTTTAGTTAGTTTCTTTAGGCTTTTTGCGCTTTTGCCCCCTTAAACTTCTCATGAATTTATAAATTGTCCCTAAACTATTAATTTTGCTAAAATTACCCTTGCATTTAATAAAGTTTTGCAAAATGCCGTAAAATCGATGATGATTCATAAAATATGAATGAAACTCTTCTTGTTTATGTCACATGAGCTCATTTGAAAGGCACAAATTAGAATTTTGGAGGACGGAAGAGTACCTCATGTGGCATATACAAAATAATGTTTCAATCCAATTTTTAACCACCATCATCGATTTAGGAGCACTTTACATTATTTTATTAAAATTTAGAGTGTAATTAATTTGCTAAAATTAAAATTTAGGAGCACTTTACATTATTTTATTAAAATTTAGAGTGTAATTAATTTGCTAAAATTATAATTTCAATGCACAACTTGTAAATTTTTCAGAAGTTCGGGGGTAAAAAGTGCTAAACGCTCCCTTTTTAAAGTTAGGTGCAAGTAACAATAAACTAAGGGTCTGTTTGGTGAAATGGTTTGAGTTGAAATTTTTAAAGTTTGAGTTGATTGACTTTTTAAAAACTAGTTATAATTTTTGTTGACTTTTCAGAAAAAGACAAAAACTGAGATGAAAAAGTACAGTTTAGTTTGAGTTGAACCGTTTCACCAAACAAGTCATAAATAAATAGTTCTTCAACTCATGGTTAGTGGAACTATCTACGAATAAAAAGAAAACATAGAATACACAAAGGCCAGTTAAAAAAAAATTTGTATAATAATTTCTGTAATTAGGCCAACAAGGTGTATGCAGAGCATAAGCATATATAATGATAAGATATGTTAATGGATGGCAATATAGTTGGAATATACTTGTTGTTTGTTGGGTTCTATTTAGAAATATAAATATACTAGTCCTTTTGTGTTATCTTGAGTTGAGTTTCGACTGATTCCTTTGTTTACACAAGTAACGTCGGAGTCAGGAATTCTTATTAATAGGAAATAATAATAAATAAATTTTAATAAGTTTAATGAGAACTAAAAGAATAAATTTTTAATTTTTAGTGGGAGTTTTGTGTATATATAATTTTACAAAATAAATAAATAAATGGGGGCTTAAGTCCCCACTAAGCATATTTGGCTCCGTGGGTGTACAGAAGTGACAAATTATATTTTCAAGCACATTTCATTTTCTTTTTGTTAGGAAAAAAGAGGATTCATATCGGTGTCATCCTCTACTGTTGGAGAAAAAATTCGATTGAATTTGGTGGCAGAATTTAAAAATTTTATATTTAACCACAAGGTGCTAATTTATGTTGATCACACAAAACTGTGTGCGGCTTGCAAATTTATTTATGATGCGCAAAACAATTTATAAGCTGGTTCCTTTATCATTTCTTATGATACTAGTTGAAAACAAGTGTAAAGACTTTATTATAATATTTTTAATAATTTAAAGCTTATAATAAATTACTTAGATAATGATGTACATACTTTTAAACTAAATGATTTAGTAGATTTTTAAAAATTATAATAATAATAAAGAGGGAATTTGATTGTAACTTTTAATTTTTATGGGTTTGTATTCCAAAATTTAGTACAGTTGGATATATTGACTTAAAAAAAATAATAAAAACTCACTACAAGACAAATAAGTACTTAATCAAAAGTTTGAATAGTGAATTGTGATAGTAATAAACTGAAAATAATCATCACATTTCCTTGTAATAAAAGATATAATAGCTCTTTAAAATTTTTATTCAAAAAAAAAAAAAAAAAAAAAAAAAAAAAAAAAAACAACAACAACTCACTACTCTAACGGTGACTCCATGAATCCCCCCAACCCCAAGTTCAAAAAAAAAAAAAAAAAAAAAAAAAAAAAAAAAAAAAAAAAATTATCACTGCAAGATAAAGATAACTTAATCAAAATTTTGAATAATGAGGGCCCGTTTGGTTGGTAAGTTTGGTTTAAACTAAACTGTATTTTTTTCATCATGTTTTTTGTCTTTTCCCCAAAAGTTTTTTGTCTTTTCTGAAAAAGTCAACAAAAATTACTATTCAAACTTAAAAATTTCAACTCAACTCAAATTGAATTTGTGCACCAAACAGGCCCTGAATTGCGAGAGTAGTTTAAGTTGTTGAACTTATTTTTCTAAATATGTAATAGATTAGTGACATTAAATCTTTAGGATCTCATTGGTTGAATTTCTATCTTAAATCACATAAATCAAGTGTTGATATAATTTTCTTTTTGTTCAGTAGGTTTTATTTTTTATTTTTTTTATTTTTAGCATCAGACTATTTTTTGTACAACTCTAATAGGCTTTGATCAATTGTTTTGTGTATTAACCGCAAAAAATAATAAATAAAAATACTCAAGGAACATTAAAAAAATCCGTACTCATGGATTAATGGAACTCTCAAAGGTTTTTTTTTTTTTTTTTAATACCTATAAAACTAAATAAGTCTGTTTTTTAATTATGATCAATCTGTGAATAACTACGATCAATTAGTAATTAATTACAAAATTAACATTATTTATTATAATCAATCAATGATTTATTGATTGATTACAGTCAATCAATAATTGATTATCGTCAATCAATGACTGACTATAAAAATTAATGATTTATACTATGATCAATCAATGATTGACTATAATTAATCATTAATTGACTACGATTAATTAATTAATTATTAATTATGACCAATAATGATTGACATTATTAACTATATTATAAGCACCATTTAACAAAATTGATTGATCATTTTAAGAAAAATGACACCTTAAGTAATTTTTAAAAGTTGTCAATCATTTCTTGAAAAACTTCTTAAAAAAAAAAAAAAAAAAAAAAAAAAAAAAAAAAACCAGAAAGGCCATTTAGCCATGTTTCCAGTGGAAATTATACTTTTATCATATCAATAATTACTACTATTTTAACTATTAGATTAATTTCTTAATAATCTAATCCACAACTTTTACTATTAACCAGACAGTTGAAAAAGAAATATATAAATACTATTGATGCATTTGATTCACCAGTTAAAAATGAAATTTTTAAATTTGAGTTAGTTGATTTTTCAAAAACTAATTATAATTTTTGTTGACTTTTCAGAAAAAAATAAATAAATAAAAAAATGAAAATTAAATTGAAAATTTTGAGTCGGAGATGGAGAACCAAACACAATATAAAACAACAATACTACGCAAAAGCACTATTGCAACCATAAGTTTGGAAAAACATGTATCCTCGTAAATGGACTTCTTTACGAGAGAATTCTTCCACCAAATGAATTTTATATGCGATACACCATCCACCATAACTATCTCTCGGTTGTTATAGTTACTGAAATGTCCCAAAAGGAAGACAGGTAAAAAGTTAAAAACCCAAGAAGATTAAAAAGAAACACATTCAAACCAACCAGAACTTGTGATGACTTTCATAACACAATTACCGATCCATTCTCCAAAATAATAAGCTTTTAGGAGCTGCTGAAATAAGCTCAGCAAATCATACAAAACTATCAACGCCATCAATATTAAAATAATGATAATAATAATAATTAACAAAAGATATGTGTCTACTAGAACTCTTCATCACTCTTCAATGGTTCATTCCTCATCAAGAATAGTTCCCTTCTCGCTGACGTAGATTCCGTCGAGGAACTTCCGGATATCTTTGTTCTTCACATGACATTTCTGTTCAATTAGAAATCATATTTAAGCCTCAGAATGGGCAGACAATTAAAAATCCAAATACACACTAACATATTTATAGAGCACGGAATAAAGTCTTAAATTTTTCTGAATAATACAAATGCAACGAGAAAAGTAAAAGGACCCTACCTGGTTTATCAGTGCAGCAGACCGAGAGACAAGCTCGATATCGTTCCCATCTAAACGATTCATCTTTAACTTTTTCAGACCGGATAATAGAAACTCCTTCAAGCATATCAACCTTTCTCACCTGGTTGAAGGAAGAAAAACACTTACTCGTCAAAGGCCAGTCACTCAAATGCACGACTAGATCTCATAATAAACAGTCATTAAACTTGGCCACTATCAAATTGCATTCTAAAGGTACCACCGAAATCAATCTAAAAGCATGTCAGTATATAATACAGAAAATACTCCACATAGTTTTAAACAAATTTAGACACGTGACTAAATGACGGAAAATGGGCCAAGTTAGCAGTCCTGAACAGTTTGGACCAATTATTTTCCATCAGATAAATCCCTTTATAATTGTGTAACCATAACAAAATGCGTAAAAAAGGAAAGAAACAAACTGCAACATGAAATACCAAAGAGTAAGCAGTTATTCAACTTGTTTCAAAAGATTAAAATCTTGAATAACAGAGCAATAACTATTGATGCAGCAGAATCGGAAACAGTTATGCCAAGTCAATGGCAGAAAAAAAGAGAGCAAAGGTCTGGACATATTTCTCAAATTTAAAATCAAATTCTGCCTAGTACCAAGACTAAACAAAGTTTTTGTAGCTGCTACACACTAAACATTAAAAATAAATCAAGCGACAACAGCAAACAAACTATCGACAACTACTAGAGAGACCAACTGTACCAGTTACAAACAATAGCCTAAAACCCCGGCTGCACATAACATCCCAAAATGCTCAAATGACACACCCATATGCCTCCTACGTCAACTACAACATTCAACACTGATTTACGACTCAAATCCGAAAGAATCTCATTTCTTTGTACAAGGCAACAATCCGTTTGTCTAACACTAATGCAGCCCTAAACCTAGCTCTATTAGGTGCGGTACATTAAAATTTCAAGGAAATTGTATACACAATTTTCCATCGACTACAGACCATCAAGCAAAACTTCTAAAAAAACTGCTTTTATTTACACTTCAACACAATCAAGAAACTATGATGCATTGATGATCTAGTCAACTCCTTTACACAAGGACTACCAAATTTGGTGATCTAGAGCTGCTACAAAAAGTCAAAAACCCATTGAATTATACACACAAAAAAAAAAAAAAAAAAAAAAAAAAAAAAGGCTAATCGCCAGCGAAATGCCGCAAAACTTCATCATAAAACCAATGGCAACCACCAATAAGTAATCTACCTCAGTTTTTCTCTGTGTTCTTCAATTTCTTTAAACAAATTTTTTTCGTTTCTTCTAAAGAAATGGATCTAAGAAAACTAGTAATGCAATCAGAAAACAGCGCATTTTCTCAAACATAACAAGAAATCAACCAAAAACAACACTTGTAATAATAAAAACAATAAAATACAGAAAACAAAATGTAGAATACAGAAATCAAAATACTAAAATAATCTCAAAATTGGTTTTTCTCAGTTCTTATTAAATAAATAAATAAATAATAAAAATAATAACAAATGAAACTAAGCAAACCACAAATGCAGTCAGAAATTAGCACATTTTCATATAAATAAATTCAACAAAAAAAAGAAATTCAAAAAAAAAAAAAAAAAAAACTCGAGGTTCATACCTTCTTCTCGCCCAAGAAATTTCTGATCTCGATAGACTTGTTGGAATAAGTGATAGAAGCATTAATCGGGAAATGAGCATATACAAATCGCATCTTGTAGCGATAACCCTTGGTGACACCGGTGATGAGGTTCTCGACGTGGCTGAGAGCCGTGCGGATGGCGGCGCTGGTCTTCCTAGAGCCGAACCACGACTCGATCTTGAGTTGGCGTTTTTCCGGCGGCGTCGTCGGTTATGAGGTCAAAGTCCAGGTTCAGGTGCTTGAAGTTCCTGGTGAGCTTTCCTCTCGGTCCCTCCACCTCTATGACCTTGGCATGGACCTTAATTTGCACTCCCTCCGGAATTTCCATCGTCTCCGACGACTGGATTGTCTTCATTTTCGCCCTTTCTCTCTCCTCTCGCTCTTTCATTCACTCTCTAGACTTTGGACAGAGCAAGAGCGGCTCCTTCTTTCCTCTCCCACTCGATCAAATTATAAAACCTGGGGTTTGTTTGGTGTATGAGTTTGAGTTGAAATTGATAAGTTTAAATAGTGATTGATGTGTACTTTTTCAGAAAAGACAAAAAACTTTTGGGGAAAAAAGACAAAAATTGAGTTAAAATCCATGGGTTTGGACCTGTGGTCCAAAACGCACCCCTAGGCTAGTGTTTATAGCGATTCTTTTTTTTTTTTTTTTTAATTACGCACCTCATCCTTACCATTTTGACAATTACAATTTGATCCCTAATCTTATTTTTCGTTAAGATGTTTAATACACATTCTTTAAGATAGTAGGATTTGATCTTTTTATTAATAAAATAAAGATGGGATAAAACATATTATATGTATTATATACATAATTTTTTTCTTAATTATCCTTAAATATTAAATAGAATAAATTACACTTTCTTCCTTCAAATTTTAGGTATTATCACAAAATGCTCTTGAATTTCAATTTATAACATTATTTCCCTCTAAATAATGGAAACGTTTACATATTTTCTCACTCAATTAAATTTTTAACCAAAAAATTCACATAACACTCGTAGAAAGCATAAGTTGTAGGTATTTAATATAAAATTATGAAGTGACACACATTGATAGCACTTCTAGCACCATGTTACCCTTATTACATGTGAAATTATAAAGTTATCTATAAGGGAGAAGTATGAGAAAAAATTACAATCATCCATAAATTTTACTCTTTTAACTCAATTATAAGCGTTTCACATTTATATCCGCAACTCATACTTCTAACGAGCATCATATGTATTTTTTTCATCAAAAATTTAATTGAGGAGGGAATTCACAAACTTTTCTACAATTCAGGTGGAAAGAATGTTACAAATTAAAGTTTAAGGAGCATTTTGTGACAATACCTAAAATTCAAGGGAAAAAGTGTAAATTACCCTATTAAATATATATGATTAACAAGATAATTTCTATTAATTTTTTAATGTCTTTAAATAAAAATGATTCTTTTACACCATTTTAAAAAAAGTTTTGAAACCTTTTAATCAAGAAAATAATTAATGACCAAATTACTATTTCATAAAAGATTAAGAACCAAACAAGTTATTTATTCTTATTTATTCTTTAGTTTTATGAGGACTAATTGTTTACGGCGCGTGTCAATTAATTTTTCACAATATGTTTTAACTATTGATATGCACATAGATAATTATGTGTTTTAATAATTAAAAAATATTTAAACACGTTAATTATTAAGCATGAAATGTAACCGAATATATCTTATGAAAGAGTTAAAATAGATCACATGAAATAAAATTAACTTACAAATTTTAAATATAAAATGAAAACATTAAATTAAATCTCAAACCTCATAGTTTGTAAAAATATGATCCTAACAATTGAAATTATTTTATAAGTTACAGGTTAAATAATGTGTTTTTTCTACCAAGGAAAAGATTAATTATTATTTTATTTTATTTTATTTTTTTATTATATATATATATATATATTTTTTTTTTTTTTTTTGTAGATGATGAAAACTCACCTAGCAAAATTAGTTGTTGGTATCCTTAAGAAACAATCACGAAGCAAGCGCAAAAAAAAAAAAAAAAAAAAAAAAAAAAAAAAAAAAAAAGACAAAACAAAGGATAAGTATGTGGTAGAGAGGGTCTCTACTGGTACATACCATTTTTTAAGCCGTTGAGATTTAATCGAACGGTTGAAACGTTGTTGGTGTACCATACTTATTATACACCTTACCTCACGTATCCTTTCCACCCAAAGTCTTCTCCGTCGCCGGTGACCCACCTCTGGCCTCCCACCATCGGCCCCAACCCCGGCCAGCCGGCCGGCCGCCGGCGAATCCCCTTTCTCTTTCTTCCCCTTTCTCTCTCTCTTCCCCTTTCTCTCTCTTCTCCTCTCCCGCGGCGACCCACCTCCGGCACCCCCCCACCACCGGCCCCACCGGCCCCCAGCCCCCACCCTGCCCGGCGGCCCCCCTCCCCTCCCCCCCACCTCTCCCTCTCTCTTCCCCTCTCTTTCTCTTTCTCTCTCTACCCCACCCCCATCCCCGGCCCCCCCACACCACCCCCGACGTGAGAAGAGAGAGAGAAAGAGAAGGGGAGTCACGGGTGGGGGTGGGATGGGGGGCGTCGGGCGGCCGGGGTTGGGGGGCCGAGGGTCGAGAAAGAGAGAGAGGGGAAGAGAGAGGGGAGGCGGGGGGTGGGGAGGCGGGGGAGGAGGCCGCCAGGCAGGGTGGGGGCCGACGGGGCCGGTTAGCGGGGGGGGGGTGCCGGAGGTGGGTCGCCGCGGGAGAGGAGAAGAGAGATAAAGGGGAAGAGAGAGAGAAAGGGGAAGAGAGAGGAAAGGGGATTCGCCGACGGCCGACCAGGGTTGGGCCGGTGGTGGAGGCCGGGGGTGGGTCGCCGGCGACGGAGAAGACTTTGGGTGGAAAGGATAATGTGAGGTAAGGTGTATGATAAGTATGGTACACCACCAACGTTTCAACCGTTCGATTAATCTCAACGGCTTAAAAATGGTATGTACCGGTAGAGACTCTCAACCACAGACTTATCCCAAAACAAAAACAAAAACAAAACAAAACAATAAATAATCAATGTAAATCATTGAGTATAGAGATTTATAGAACACCTTCTAAATAATGGCTACATTATTGGTGCCGGGGTTTTTGTATCTTTAATAACTATAGAGAGTCGTAACCTGTAATCTTTAGAAGTGACTTAGGATTTTTGCAGGCCTTAAGCATTTATTTATGAAATAATCATACAAAAAGTCTATTTTTAAGATCATGTTTTAAAATATGTCCATTTTTTAACAATATTACGTAAACGTCTATTCTTAAGAAACAATATACAATTTTTTGCCCTTTTACTATGACATCATTTCTCTTTTATATAATTTTTTTTTCCTTTTTTGTTTTTTGACTTTAATGAATTTTTTTTTTTTTTTTTTGATAATGTGAATTACTTTTAATAAACCCAAATCAATTTTTACCCCTTTTTTTTTTTTAATTTTGAAATGATTATGTAATAACTCAATGTATATTCCATTTTTATGGTATTCTTTTTTCATCGTTCACTTTTTGTGTCTTGCATTCCAGGTATGTCAAGAACACTCATACTTTTTTTTTTTGGTTATTAATTGAACGTAATTTTTTTGATTCAGCATTTTAGATTGTTTTCTTGGACAAATTAAATTTCCACCCCCCTCCGAACTTTAGACCTTGTCACAAATGCCATTCGAACTTCAATTTGTAGCATTATTCCCCCTGAACTTTGAAAAAGTTTGTGAATTATCCCCCTCAATTAAATTTTTGACGAAAACATGCACATAACATTCATTAAAGCATCAGTAGGGTATTAAGTATATAATTATGAAATGACACTATTGACAGCACTCGTGGCGCACCTGTTATCCTAATTAAATGTGAAATTATGAAATTACCTATAAGAGAGAGATATTGAAAAAAAAATGACAATTAGCCCTAAATATTTACTCTTTTAACTTAATTATAAGCATTTTACATTTAATATCTGTAACTCATGCTTTTTAAACGAATGTTATGTGTATTTTTTCATCAAAAATTAATTAATGAGAAAATTCACGAATTTTTCCAAAGTTTAGAGGGAAGAATGTTACAAATTAAATTTCATAGGGCATTTTCTGATAAAGTCTGAAGTTGGAGGGAAAAAAATGTAATTTGTCTTATTTTCTTTCATGTTTTGCAGTTTTTTTTTAAATTATTTTTTTATATGTGATCGGAAATTTTCTTTTGATTCTGAATCAAATACTTTTTTTTTTTTCAACATTTCATGAATATTCTTCCATACATAAAATGCATATTTGATTCCAAATCAAATTATTTTCTTTATCTTTTTCTATCAATATTATATATTTATCTTAATAACCAATTATTTATTATAATAATTGCTTATTAGTATGTTTTAGGTTTTTTATAAACATATTTCTTAAGTATGATTTTGATTCTTAAAAACCTATATTTTTTAGTATGATTTAAGTTCTTTATGATAATTGTAAAGTTATTATAATAAAAAAAAATTTCAATGATTATTGGTCTTGTTTAATAGTAAGTTCGAAGATTTAAATGTGATACAAAATTGCTTAATTTTTATGATAATGACTATATCATTATGATATTTTGTAAAATGTGATTTTTTTTTAATCATTATGATGTCTTTTTTAGGTTTTTAAAATGGTTTTCGTTACAATTTTAATTGTTTATATATGTTCATTAAGATTGTTTTCGCATACTCTACCGTACAACTTATACCTGATGTGATTCTTTTTTCTTTATAATAGATCAAGTAAAATTATCTTTTTTCATCTTATAAAGATTAGTTTAGTCTAATATTTTTTTTTAAAAGATTTTTTTCCCTTTTTTATCAATTATTTATTTGTTTGTTTTAAATTCTTAATTGAAGAGTATTGTGATCTTTATAAATATCAATTAGATATTCCTATAAATAAAAGAAAACATAAATATTTTTCAAATCACGACCTCCAATTTAGACATTTATGTAAATATACCTTTATTTATAGCCTTCTAAGAGATAAGCATTTACAAAATTTAAGTTAACAATAATATATTTAAATAAATCTTTAAGATAATTTAAAAGCATAGATCTCAAGTGCTTGGATCCCATCTGTTGGTCTCGGCGAATATATATGAGATTAGCATTTTATCTTATTTGAGGTTGTAGGCAAAGCCTAGCGGTAATATCACGTTTAACTTCACATAAAGGTGTAGAGTTCGAATCCCCTCACCCTCACCCTCAAATTCAATATATACATATATATAGATAAATTGGACAAAAGTTATTCAATTGGCTCAAATTTAAAAGAAAAATGAATTTTAGTGAAATGTATTTAAAATTGTAAGAGTTTGCAGATTCAAAGAAAACAAAAATAGCATTAAAAAATAATCCCAAAAATATTAAAATAACTTAACCAAGTTTTTGAATTAAAAATAGAAATAGATTTTATTATGTTTTTCAACTGTAGTTAAATTTGCTTTTGTGGTAGTGTGAGGGTGAGTTTTAGGAACGACGTCACCATTTAAGAGAGGAATAAACAACATCATTATGAAAGAGCTTAGAAGAACTAAAAGAGGCAAAGAACAGAACAACACCAAAAATCTGCCATCGTCGGACAACCGCAGCTTAAAGATGAAGAACAAGGCAAGAAACACATGTCAAGTGAAAAAATGATGTATCAGGATTTAGACTATGATGCTGTAAGTAAGAGACCCCAACATAAAAACTATAAATAGGAGTGATGACATGAAATTTCCACGCTTTTAGAAAACATACGAGACTTGTAGAGGGACAATGATAGATATTTCTCAATGTTAGATTTCCAATTAAGCTTTGTATCTCGTTGATGGAGGAAAAAGGGTAATTTATGTAGTGGAATTTAAAAAAAAAAAAAAAATTCTTAGATCGTACTAACTTATATTATCATATATAATAAATTATTCTACAATCAACGTACTTTGAGAGAAGACATCAGAATACCGGAAGATGTGATCAAAGAGAGCTTCAACTAACTAGCATTCTTTTCTATTCTTCATTCCCGGACGGTAGAGTGTGTGGGCACTCGGTTTCTCGATCAGTATCGTGCATGGCTTTCTCCTTCCAACTATCCAGAACCCTTGCAGCTTAATATTAATATAATAGGATAATAATAATAAGCTTGCTCACCTTAAAGTCTGTGGTCTAAATAAAATAGAAGCCATTAGGATCTTATTTATAGTGAATGGACTATGTGAAATTTGAACTCGAATAGGACTAGAAGATTCAAAATTTGATTCAAATTTTTTATCTCCAATTATCTTATAATTTTATCTCCATTGATAATGTTCCATAATTCCAATTTAAATTCAAAATAAAATCATGGCAACTTTATTTGAATTAAATAATTATATAATAATTATCTAAATTAAATCAACAAGGAGAAATCTTTTCTTCCCTTATCCTCATAAAAAAAAAAAAAAAAAAAAACGCTTACACAACGTAGACTATGATAAGATTTTGTTTCAATTTAAATCTAAATAGGATAATTACCATATTTATTTAAATAAGATTATCTAGATATTTAAATTAATTATCCAATAATTAATTTATCAATATCTCTTAATTTAAATTAATCTTATATTTATAACAAAAGATAAATATAATTAATTCAAATTTTAAATCTTATTTTCAAATAAATATTTATCCAATTAATTAAATGAAATAAAATTCACATTCTACCCTTAGCATAAAAACGCTTACACTTTGTGGGAAGTGTTCTAGATTTTTCTCTTCTCTAAGTCCAAGAATTAAAGCCATAATAAATATCACAATTGATTACCATCCATTAAGAATTATATTGAACTACTAAAGGGACCAATTTGACATATATAATATGGGCTTTAATAATCTATATAATCAATTATTTTATATTAAATATATTAATTACACAATTATTAGTTTCAGAGTCACACCACTATAAACTTGAAACTGCATTCCAAATTACATCCCGTATTACATAAGCCAGTGTATAGCCGCAGTCTAATGACCTTGTCATATATGCAACACCCTCATATATTAATTATACAATTATTAATTTCAGAGTCACACCACTAAAAACCTGAAACTGCATTTTTAATTACATATCATATTACATAAGTCAGTGTAAATGGTTTCCAAAATATTGTCTAACCTCCAAAACATAAATCTCTAACCTTCAAAATATTGTCTCCAAACGTCCCACCAAACTGGCCTTGAGTTGTAAATGGTTTTTCAACTAAATACAAATTCTAAATTTTTCTCATTTCAAATGATAATTTTCAACAACTATCCAAACATAAATCCAAATATTTCAATCCAAATGTTGTTTTCTAAATGTTACATCCTAACGTCTATTCAAATAATAATCTAAATATTCTCATTCCAATTATTTTTATTCAATATGAAAATCTAGATTGCTCCCCTAAACGCATCCTTAGACATGTTTTTTTTTTTTTTTTTTTTTTTTTTTTTTTTTGGGTTTAAATATCACTTATGGGTTGTTTAAATGGAAGGTACAAACCTTTTTTTAAGTTTATTTTTATTTTTTTCTGAAAAAATTAATAAAATTTATAATTAATTTTTAAAAAATCAATCAATTTTAATTTAAAAATTATCTCTCAAAATGTATGCTTAGACATGTTGGTCTTTTGACACAACTGCACATGTCGTGTTATTCTTCCATGGAAAAAAGAGGAAAATTTAAAATTTAAAACATAAAACATAAATAATTATTCTTATTATTTTTTGTGTGTGTCACTGGGTCCCAGGCTCCCAGCCACAAGAGCCTCACATTTGTAGCCCCAAATCCCAACAAATGTAAAACAAACACAAAAATTTTACAAGAAAGAAAGAAAGAAAGAAATAATAAAATAAATAAACTCACACTGTTGGGTCTTTGCCTAGGCATTAAGCAGCCGACTCTTACCCATTTTTCAGCTGAATAAGCTCACAAATTTATGTCTGCCACTCTGGTATTTTCTGTTGTATTTTCTTCCTGTTATTATTATCATTTTTTAAAAAAAATTTAATCCCGTGAACTTTATTTTATCAATTGTCATTGAGTTTTCATTTCGTGCAATGAAATTTGGATAAACTTTTGTGGGTCTGTGAAATGGAAGCTCCAAATGCTGTATAGGAGTTTGGAAATTTTCAGTTTTTTGCATCAAATATTAATGAGAGCAACATCTATTGTAGTGGGTTCTTCTCTTTTTGTCTTTTTTTTGCTGTTCTTCGATTGAAATTTGTTTTGGTTTTAGAGTAATTAAAACATGCATTTCTTTGTTTGGCTGTATGAATTTCTGGAGTTTCTGGGTCTCTCTAAATTAAGAAAAATGTCATTCTTTTATTTATTTATTTTTTCCTCTCTCTCTCTGATGATCTTAATTTCACTGCACTTCTAGTAGCTGAAATTATAACAAATTGGTATAGTGAATAATTGAGGTATTTTTTGCATGTAAGATCATATATATATATATATATATATATATTTTCCTACAGTTGGGTCTTCGCGCTTTTTTAATTATTTTTTTTTTGTTTTTATGTTCCAAAATGCTAATTCTGTTTAGTGAGAATTTGATACCATGAGAGGTGGTTTGGTTAATGTAAATCCTCAGCTTGAAAAATTAGCATAAATTATAACTATTATTAATCCCTAAACTTCCCTTGAAATTGCATTCATTTTAAGCTTGTAGCTTTGTTTGTACCAATGTGTTGACCTTAACTCTGGCACCAAAGATTGATTTAGTTATAATTTCAAGGCATTTTTCAATTTTCTACTTATTTGGTTCTGTTTTTATATATGTATTTTCAATTTTCCATACAATTTGGGAACTATCAAAGGTTTATATTCACTTTCAAGGTTTAGCGAACGATAAAGAGTTCGTTTTTCCAAAGAAAACCTGTTCTGTTTAATAGCTCCTTTTCTTATTGACAACAAGAAGAAATTTTCCCCCCTGCAGTATAGTGATGATGAACAGTAAAGAAAATGACACATTAGTTGGTAGTTCGTTTGGAAAGCTTCCGGATCACCTTTTGATAGAGATTTTCATTAGAATTCCCGTACTCGAGTGGGCACAAGTAAGTTGTGTTAAAAAACAGTGGGCGAATTTGTTTCGTGAAGAATGCTTGTGGCAAGCCGCTCTAAATAGGACCTACCCTTCAACTAGCCATGCTCAAAGGTGGCCCGGACCGATTCCCCGAGGGTCAAGCCGGAGGTGATCTTACATGTCTCCTTACTGGTTTTTGTTCTGGTCGCTATTGTTTCTTCCTCCATTCTTAGTCTATCGTTCACTTTTTTATCAACTATCTATGGTATTTATTCTCTCAAATGCTATTGTTACTGCTTTGATGGCTTGGAAATTCATATTCCTTGAGAAACAATAAAATTTATTATTACTTGAAAACATAAAATACAATATTATTTTCGCTATGTAAGCTTGTCTAGTACACAGCTTTCTATGACCAATTAGTTATTGGCATTTGGCTGTTTCTCTCAGATTAATGTTGAGTTCTGCTTTTGTCTCAAAGTAATAGTGGAATATCACTTTGAATTCTAATTCTTTTCGCCTGATCATCTGAGAAGAGATGAGCGGCGAAAGATGCAAAGCTATTTTATAATTGCAGCTGCGATTTGATGAACAAGCTTCAAGTAGCTTCAAGTCAGTTTATAACTACTTTCATCCAATAACATGGATTCTCTTTAATAGAGTACTCTGTGCGAAGTTGTTAATAGATTATAACCTTCCGCAAATAGAACATAAAACGGCCCATACTTGGAAAAAAAAAAAAAAATCGGGCTAGGTTTGAGTATTATATATTGGATTATTCTTCCCTTGCATTATACATGTACAAAATTCAGGCACTGTATTTGTTGAACTTGATAATATAAAAGGCTACTTTGTTAATGGTCGCAAGTGAGTGTCTAACATCCTCACTTGATTTTTGTAGGAGATATGAAGCTCTATATGTTAGTAGACACATTTTTTCTCTTAATGGTGAAATTGATGAGATTGTGGGACATACTTATTTGTTTTTGAAAGAGCAGCTTCAACGATCAACCGTTCCGCCTCCTTCCGGGATACTTCATGGAACCATAATTGGTCTGGCTTCTAATTTTTGTTGCATATTTTCTTTTATACAGCTTTTTTAAATCTAAAGAAACTTTCTCCAATTGCTTTGGCGATTTTAATAAACAGAAACTATATGCTACACTGAGATACTTCGAGAATACTGCACTTAATATCTTTACAATTAAATTTGAAGAAAATCACAAAATCCTCCTTTGTGTTTACGTGAAATTAGATATTCAACCATGTATTCTCAAGAATTATAAAATATTCCTCCAAATTGTCAATCCCTTTAAAATCTATCCTTTCTGACACAGAATTAATGTCATAAAATTAGACAAGATGCCAAGTTTAGCCTGACAAATGCTTTTCTTCACGCCTATTTGTTACCTTATTTGAAGACAGTTATTATGACAGAATCTCGCATAAGGGTTGTAACTTTTAAGGGATTGGCAATATGAGAGGTTATTTTTGTGATTCCCAAAAATGCAAGGTTGAGTAACAAACCTAGGTTGAGGATTTTGTAACCTTCCCTTATATTTGCTACTTCATCATCCCAACTCCGGGGTTTTGATAGTTAGTTTCGAAATTTACCATTTTTTGTCGAATCCATTATGCTTGTGTTTGCTCATCTGATATGCAAAGAGCATGCTACTGGTACCAAATCCGAGGATAAAGTACTGTGCTTATGGCTTCATATAAAATTGCACTTTTTTCAACTAGTTGTCATATGTTTTTGCAGATCAGTTTATTGCCTGTGGCAAATCAAGGGATATGGCTCATGAGCTTGCTTCCCAGATCTGGCTGGCGGTTCTCGACAATTTAGAGGAAAATGAGCACACGTTTCTGATACTCAAACGTCTAGCCCAAGAAGGAGATGTATGTCATCTTTATAAAACCTTCCGTAACCTAATAGTTATAAAAAAGTTGGCATAAATACACGAGTATTTTTCCTGGAATTAGTTCGTAAACGATTATTATTCTTCGACTTTAAAGTTGAGATCCAGAATCATATAAGAGGGACTAACTTTGTTGAATATAATTCTCTTCAGCACCTTATATCTGGTCGAATAATGCTTTCTTCTATGTGTGCTTGAAAGCATTCCTTAGTATGTTTAAAGTTCAAAGTTTGGTGCAAATTGGAAAAATACATTTGTTGAACATGTGTTCCTGGAACTTCTCGTGGTTTTGCATTTTTGTCCCTCAAAATTTTTTTTCTTGTCAATTCAGTACTTGATTTTACAACATAGCAGCAATTAACTCCAGTCATTAACAGGAACTACATTTGAGGGAATTCCCTGACTAATCTGGGGATGAGTAGTGCTAGGGAGCCTAACTTTTGTATACCAATTCACGTGGGGATGAGTTTTTATCTTTTCATCGACAGATGCAACATTTTAACATTAATTGAGGCTGTAATTTTTGAAACACTTACCAATAAAAGTATGACAACTCACATGTTATGACAGTTGATATTAAAATGTTGGGATCCCTAACGTTGTTCATTGAGGGTTCAGATTGTTTAAAAAAAAAAAAAGTTCCTGTTTAACAATTGGTGTCAGTTTCTACTCGTCTTTTATAAATTTGGTGTCTAAATTGCCAAGAAAAAAGTTAGGAACTAAAGTGCAATACTTCAAAAAGTTAAAGGAACTCAAGTGCTAAACATCTTTTTTTCTTTTCTGTTCTTTCTTTTTCCCCCTCTATTTGTAGGCTTTCTCTCATATTTGGTCCTTTGTTACTTCATCACATCTCACCTGTGTTATGCAGCAGGTTTTCCTTCCGTATCCGTATACAAGATCAATCAAAGTTCAATGGCGGGTGTTTGAAAAGCTCCTCACGGATTTCCGCGACTGCTTCAGTCATGTCGATTACTACGATGTGTTGGCTTGTGCAAAGAGCAGGTTTCAGCCAATACCATCCGCCTGGTTAGGTTTCTAATTTCCCTCTCTACTGCACATTACAGTTTGAGTACAACGTGTATAACTGTAAGTGTGTGTGTGTGTATATATATATATGTGAATTCCTCAAGTCTGCTTTTCTCATCAATGTGAAAAGAAGCTTGGAATCCTCATACCATTCCTGCCATAAGAGGAGTTGGGAACAAAGCTTAACTGTACATTTGAAATGTTGATAAATATTCTATTATTTTAACACATTGTCCAATTATGAAAAATCAATTGCATTATTTTTGCCTTGTATGATGGGACGAAGTTTTAAGCGAAGCGAAATCAAGAGGACTGTAAAGATTTACGCCATTTTTTAAAACACTACAGGGTTTTTTATGAGGGTTAGAATTCTAAGGAAAAGGTGCAAAACTAAAGAGGATATACTTAATAATTTTTTCAAGGTTTTTATATGAGATTTTACATAATTTGGCTTGTATAAAAGTCAATTTTTAAAAATGACTTGAGATACCATGTCTATAGCTGATTTTTGAATTTGATTTTTTCTATTCAGAACTATATCCTTTTATTCAAATATTTTTTTTTTGGGAAGATATATATACATATTTTTGTCACATCTTTCTTTTATTTATTATAACGTCTAACATTCCACATTTCTCTTAGTATTTTTTTGTGCATCTTACATGGTCATCGTCTTAGACGTGAGAATCTATAGGCAAAGAAAAATCAAGTTATTTATAAGAAAATAACAATTGCACGTGAATTGGGGTCGTCGATCACCATTACCAAAAATCTAACATTAAGCATTAATCATTAACCATCATAAATATAATGATGGTTAATGCTTAATGTTAGATTCGATCTTCTATTTATAGAGTTAATTATATATATATATATTTATTTATATTTATATTAAATATATCTCTATTTTTCAGTCCTAACTCGTGCTAAACAGGCACGAACTGCTTCAAGGTACAATGACATATCAAAAAAAGTAATGCTACATATTCTCAATTGTATTAGTAGACTCAATTTTATTTTTATTATTATTATTATTGTTGTTGTTGTTGTTGTTGTTGTTGTTGTTGTTGTTATATATGTATATATTAGTTGAAAGCATGAGCCATGCACATATGTATTCATCTTGATGAGTTTGACATATTTGAGAAAATTTATCTTAATAGTAGAAAATTAAGAAGAGAAAATTTATTTGAATATTGGATTCAAGTTCAACTTTGTAGAAAAACATACACATGTGCCTGGATATCGTTAGACATCACTTGACTATATGGATCAATCAAAATGTGACTTTTCAGCAAAAAATAAAATAAAATAAGAGAAATAAAAATCAAAAGGTGACTTATAAGACTTCTTATCTAAATTTCGACATGCAAACTCCTTCACATATATAGTTCTTCAACTCCTACTCTCTACAACTCAACTATGATGTTAGAATAGATAACTATTTTTGACGCACATCTTTACAGCTTAAACTTTTATATTTGAAACTTATATTAATGCGTGACAAATTCAATTAGGTGAATATAAATCTCCAAGCCCCTGACCAAAAAAAAAAAAAAAGCCTTGAAACAATGGTTCATGGAGAAATTGGGCGCCAGCTAATAAGGAAATTAATGATGAGATTGACTTGGTTCAACCTCCAAACTTCATTTCAATTTTCCTTTCTTGAAATACGAACACCTAGCTCTATTTAAAAAAAAAAAAAAAAAAAAAAAAAAAAAAAGAACCCTTCATCAATAGAACACAAATTTGAGTCGTTATATTTTAATCAAATTATTTTAATAATTGTACTTTTTTTTCTTACAAAAGAATCCAATTTATTTATGCAAAATTGAATTTTTACCCTTGCATATTTCTTTTTTCGTATCTAACCATAAAATTCTTAAACTAAATAAAAGTTAATCAATTGCATTAGACATTGTAGTTAATTAATCATAGACCCCGTTTGGACTAGCAATTATAGTAATATAGTTGGAGTTTTGGAAATGTTTTGATTAGAAATGAGTTGAATTTTGAAAATGTATGTTTTGTTGAAAATGAACTGTTTGAAGTTAAAAATTGTAAAAACATGAAATGTTTTTGAAAAAAAAATCGTAATATAGATATTGTTTCGTTGTTTTCGTTATTCTACACATTTTTTTTAAATCATCTCATTTTGACTTGAAATAAGAAGGTCATGAATTTTTAAAGTTTGAATTTAAAAAAAAAAAAAAAAAGATTTGGATTTGTGAATAGTAAATTTGATTTATGTTTAAGAAAAAAGAAAAAAAAATAATTGAAAAAATCCCTAATGTCCCAAACGACCCCCCAACAGAAAAAGAACAAAACTAGTACATGTCTACTAAGAATCACCGCATCCCAACAATGCAAGAAAAGGGGTGGGGCCACAATAGCATATTTGAACTCAAATGCATGATCTTTAACCAACACAGACATCTCCAATTTTCCGTTAAAAAAAAAAAAAAATGGACAACTCAAATACCTTGGTCACATCACTTTCAAATTCATGCAATGCATATTTCTTGTTTTCATCAAGCAAGTGCTTGCTTCACAAAAACAAAAAATGGTAACCGAAAATTGGACTTTTAGCACTTGAAAAACCGAGACACTATGAATTATTATTATTATTATAGGTAAAGAGAATGGACAATTGACATCAAGATTTTTTTGGTCATTAGGTAATGTTATAAATTATCATTATCTTAAAGATTTGATTTTGATTTTTTTTGTTGTTGCAATTATTATGCTATTATGTATGGTGCTAAATCGACAATATTGATACGAACCTCGTCAAGAATAACGAGACCCGAACACAATTAGGAACCCAAGATCATTCTACGATCAGATTTGAATGGAACCTCAACCTGTTGTTTATAATCAAACAAGAACCTTGGTATATTGTAGATGTCACAAACGGTGATGGAAATCCGTTTAATAAGTCGTTGTTGAACGTCACAAAAATAATTCTTGATAAGTTCGAATAGTTCTTCAAAGAACCAAAGAGAAAAGCTCTCAAATTTCTGAATGAATTACCTCATTCTTTCTTTTTCATAGGCGCCTATTAATAGGCTGAATTATTATAAAGAAAGTTCCTAAAAATAGCTTAATTACATGCCTTCTTAACTAATGTTAAATCTGGTAATAATAGCTTTTATTTTTCTAAAATAGAAAAAGGAAAAAAAAATAATCTAACAAAAATAAATGGTTGTACACGTCAAAAATATAGAAAAGGAAAGTGGACTAATGAGCTAATAAAGAAAAAGAAACTAAATAGTTTTGAGTTTCTCTTTCTTGATTCACACGCCTATTGCATGGATTTGCATGACTGATCTTCTTGATCCGAATTGACCTTGATGAGGTGGACCAACTTTTGTTGTCCCTCATTGGTGAACAAGCCCAAATTCTCTTGCTGAACTTTTTGGATTAAATTGTTGAGTTCTTTCTTGAAGTGTTTAGCTCGAGCTCTTGTTACCGGACCCACGGGAACTTTGATTGATTCTTCAACTTTGAGCTTTTTAGCAGTCATGTCCTCATCATTCCCCTCCTCTTGAAAATGATTTGTCCTTAAATCATCACCTACATCAAAAGGAGATAAGTCAGCAACATTGAAAGTAGCACTAACATTGTACTCACCTGGTAGATCCAATTTGTAGGCATTGTCATTAATGCGCTCGAGAACTTGAACTGGTCCATCCCCCCGTGGAAGAAGCTTTGAGCGTCTTTGAGCTGGAAACCTCTCCTTACGCATGTGCAACCACACCCAATCACCCAGCTCAAAAACAACTTTGTTTCGTCCCTTGTTGGCATGTTTGGCATATTGCTCTGTCTTTCTCTCAATGTTGAGTCTTGCCGTCTCATGAATCTGTTTAACAATTTCAACTTTCTTTTGACCATCTAAATTCACACGCTCAGACAAAGGTAAAGGAGTTAAGTCCAAAGGATTTAATGGATTAAAACCATACACAATTTCAAAAGGTGAAAATTTAGAAGTAGAATGAACAGATCTGTTGTAAGCAAACTCAACATGTGGCAAACACTCTCTTCCCATGCTTTGATGTTCTTTTTGATGATTGATCTTAATAAGGTAGACAAAGTCCTATTACCACTTCAGTTTGACCATCAGTTTGTGTAACACCTACTTCAAGTGATGTATCCTCGAGGAAAACATCATCATAATCCTACAAAAGAGACACAATATAACTAGGAAGAGCGGGGTCAAGTTGGTTAGTTAAAATTGCAGCCTCTTTGTGCACAAGTAAAATCACTAGCTGGTTTAATATCAATGCTCTCTTTACATCACTTGTTCTTGCATAAAAATTCTTTTATGTTCTCTCTTTTTTTCTCTCATTGGCTGAAACCCCCTTTTCCCTTTCATTCTCCTTTTTGTCGGCCAATCTCTCTCTTTCTTGATTCTCAGCCTCTCTCTCTCTTGCACTCTTTCTTTTTTGATCACTCTTTTTCTTTTGCTCACTCTCTTTTTGTAACTTCACTTGATCTTCATAAACATGTTTCGGAGTAAATGGCACAAGAGTGATGGCTCATTGATTATGCACCAAAGAGTACTTGTTGGTGAAACCATCATGCTTCATACGCCGATCAAACTGCCAAGGCCTTCCAAGAAGTATGTGTCCCACATGCATGGGAGCCACATCATACAACACCTCGTCTACATACTTCCCGATCCGGAATGAAACAAGAACTTGCTTGTTGACTCTCACCTTGTCACAATCATTCAACCATTGCAGCTTGTAAGGCCGTGGGTGATTTGTTGTTGGCAGCCCTAATTTCTCCACCATGGTAGTGCTAGCGACATTGGTACAACTCCCTCCATCACTGATCATACTACACACCTTGTCTTGAACATGACACCTAGTATGGAAAATATTTTCTCGTTGCTCTTCTTCGTCTCCCTTAACTTGCACACTTAAGGCTCTCCTTGCCACCAAGGTCAACACACCATGAGCAACACACTCCTCATCCGAAGCGTCCCCCAATGATGGCATAGACTCAACATCTTCTTCATCCTCGGTTTCGATCTCACCATTGTCCTGCATCATCATAACTCTCTCATTCGGATATTGACTCGATCTGTGACCCCTGCCTTGACATTTGAAACATTTAATGTCACGATTGCGAGTGGAAGTAGAGTCATTTTTACCTTGTGAATTGGAAGTCGAGGAAGAAGGCTTGGTCTAGGCCTTAAGGTTGGCCGTGGCTTTCTCTTCCTTCTTTGGATAAGTCGGCTTCCAAGGAGTTTGTTCCGTATATCGGCTCGGTCGTGTACCCCTCCTCTTGAGTTGCTTCTCAACTTTTATGGCCATGTGTACCATATCCTCTAACTCCACGTAATGTTGCAACTCCACCTGATTGTTGATTTCTTGATTCAAACTTGTCAAAAACCGTGCCATAGTGGCTTTTCGATCCTCCTCTACATTTGCTCGGATCATTGCTACCTCCATCTCTTGGTAGTAATCTTCGACACTCTGATTGCCTTGTGCAAGTCTTTGCAGCTTCTTGTACAAATCCCGGTAATAGTGACTTGGCACAAAACGCCTCCTCATCATTGTTTTCATCTCCTTCGAAGTGTCCACCGGTCTTTCTCTATTTCGTCTTCTGTTTAACACCAATTGATCCCACCAAACAATAACATAGTCAGAAAACTCAATGGTTGCAAGTTTTACCTTCTCCATCTCGGATTAGTTGTGGCAATCAAAAACTAGCTCCTTCTTCTTTTCCCATTCTAGATAAGCCTCGGGATCATTCTTGCCTTGAAACGAAGGCACCTTCATCTTAATGTTGCCCAAATTCTTATCCTCCCGATTCCTATCTCTTCTAATCCGTCCAAACCTCCTAAATCTACCCACCGAGTGTCTATCGTCCTCCTTCTCAAAACCGCCCACGTTGAACTCCTCAAAGTCCTCCGCGACATGTCTCGGTTGAACTATTTCCCTCCTATGCACATTGGGAGCCATTTGTGGCTGCCCCTGATTGCCATTTTCTACACTATCCAACCGTTCATTGACTTGCTCTAATTCTACCCTCATTATTCACCTCATCTCTCCCACTAAAGCTTCCACGTATAGCTTGGGATCCGCCCCTCTTTGAGCTTCCTCATGGTCGTGTTGAGACATGATTTCTGCAAGAGATAAGTTAAAAAAAAAAAGGACCTCACAATTCTCTCCCTCTCGTATTTCACTCAAGGATTATGTTTCACTCAACACTCGTGTTTTTTACAAAAAATATTCGGCTTTTACCCTCAAATAATCTCACACTCTTACCTTTCTCCACTCGTGGTAATTCTCTTTTGGCTCTTATCAAACTAATCAAACAAGAACAAGAATTTCCAGCAACAATTCATTCACAACTTACCAATGAGATTTTAATTTTAAGGACACCGAATGTGTCACACAAATTTTCCAACAAGAATTTCCAATAAGAATATGTGTCACACTATTTTTTTTTTCAAAAGAAACTCAATCAGATTCAATGATTATTCTTCTTCTTCTTCTTCTTCTTTTTTGACGGTTTTTTTTTGGCAATATCAAGAACTGAAATTAAAGCTACAGCAAGGAAAAGAGGAAAAAAATTCGACCGAAAAGAAAAGGGAAGTTCGGCCAACTAAAGTTTGGAAAGAGATTGGAAAACTAGGCTGAAAAACAAAAAACATAAGCAAACTTGAGGCTAGAATCTTGATCTGATACCAAATGATACGAACTGTAATAACCCAAAATTTTGACGAACTTGTGATTTCCTTAGATACAAGGAAATTTCCTTAGATACAAGGAAAACCTAAGTCTAAATCATGTATGTCAACATGAAGCTCATGATCTAATTTGATTATCAGAGTATGTTTGAGTTTTTATAAGTATTACGAGACTCAACGATAATTTATTAAGTCAAGGATAATGCTTTATGATGAAAAAGACCGAACCATGAATTATAATTTTTGTTCGGGCCAATGAATGATCATGATAAATTATGACTTGAATAGGACGATACTGCAGTGTATTAAGCAGTATAGGAATTATATTGCGATAAACCGTCATTACGGATGCAAAGTTAAGAATAAGGTATGTGATTGCTCTAGAATAATCAGGAATAATAATTGGAGCAATAAGAACTAAGTAGTCTCAAGTCCTAAGAAAAATCCATATGCAGTCCAGTTAAGTCCAGATGAATTCTAGACTGCAGTTTAGTATGACTGTACTGTTTATAGTTAAAACAGTATTGGTACTATCTGGGTTATTAAAAAAATGGACTGTGTATTAGGAGGGAATGCCAAACATGGCATTACTTGGAGGCCAAGTAAGTAAAGATAAATATATGAATTTTGAGATTTTTGGAAATTATTAATAAAGTGGATAATTATGCATTAATTGGGAGCAAAATGGCTCCACAATGGCCGGCCACCTCAAGGGAGTTAATAGCAAATATTTTATTTTTAGACTCTAATGTGCAATTTTAAGAATAAAAATAATTGTTGGAAATTCAAGAATTTTCACCTATAAATAGGTGATGTGGGTTTGCATGTGGACCATTTAGTTGAGCCTCAAAGTTTTTAGTTTTCTCCCAACTTTCTTCTAGCCCTTAGGAACCGAAAAAAAAAAAAAGAGAGTGTGAGAGAGAGGAGTGGCCGGTTGATGTTGGTGGAGTGAGAAGGAAAATTTTTCTCAACCCAAAGCTTAGATTAATCATCCCAACTTAGAGGTATTTTTTTAATCCCTTTAAGCACTTCCTTAAGTTCAATTAGAGATTTACATGTATTTCAAACTTGGGATGTAAGAGCATAAGCTCATCCTTTTTTATTTTTCCATGCTATGGTTCTTGTGTGATTAGCATATGCTTGATTTAGGTTTAGATGGTCTTGATTGATAAGTTTAAGCATGCATTTGATTTTATGCTTTAGAAAGAATGTGGAATTTTTGTATGCCTATCTTGTGTTTTGTGATATGTCCCTACATGCTGAAGAAGCATTTTATGAATGATGGTGATGGTGATGATGTTTAATGTATGAGGGTTAAGGAATTAACCTATAAACCTAATTTGGTAAGCTAAATAAGGTTATCTACTTGGGTTTTGTAAGTAAAAAGAACAAGTGAATGAATGATGAATATGTACGTAACGCGCTACATGATTGATGTAGGCTCACGGTTTCGACCGTTTGAGGTAGGGTGTGCGGATTTTTAAGTAAAAGCCAACAAAATACAAAACTGCCAATTTTCAGAGTAAACTGGACAGTAATCTGGAAACGTAATTTTGAGGCCTTTAAAGGCCGAATCTGGACAAAGTCACAACTGTAAAGTTGTAGAAAATTGAAAATCCTAAGGGGCAACGCATACGGTTTTTGAAAATAAGGCTCCAAAGGTCTCTGTTTTTATCAAAATCCGAGACTGGCCTGTATAGACAGTGTACACGGCCATAATTTTTTCAAAAGGAGAAACGAGCAAGTTAAAGGCAGATTCAGGTTTTTGACAAAAAAAATAAAAGTTGTAGGTTTCGATGAGATCTACAACTTTCATGAAGAAAACTTTCTCAAATTCTAAACCGATTTAAAGATAAAACTGGATTTTCAAAACTGTGCAGGGTACATGAAATTCTTGCACAGGATTTTTAAAACTGTGCATGGTACAGGAAATTCCTGCACATGCACCTTCAGTCAAACTTCAAGGCTGTTTTCAAAAGCAGTTTTCAAAGTTTTATTATTCCGATTAAAAAGAAATCACGATTTTACAAAGAAAACAGTTTTAAATGGATTTTAAAATTTTACAAGTGGTTTTAAAAGGTAATTTCAAGTATTAAATCAAGATAATACTTGAAATCATGAAAACAAAATATATTTTAAGAAAATGAGAGAAGGCCCAAGATTTCTTAAATGGTAACAGTTTTATGACGAATGGTAGTCGGGTTGGAGACCGACTAATTAATCGATGTGTATGTTAAGATTTGTTAAGGAATATGGTAACAAGTGTATGACTAATGACAATCGAATGTGATACCGATTTGTTATGTTAGGGCCTGTATCCATGATTACCACTGGTAACCAGATAGGATACCGGTTTACTATGTTAAGGTAGCAGTGGTAATCGGATAGGATACCAGTCTACTATGATAGGATTTGTATCTATAATTACTAAAGGTAATCGGATTGGATACCGATCTAGTATGTTATGGTTTATAGTAAGATAGAACGACTCTTATCTTACGTCTTGTTTGAAACAGGAATACGACCTGTTGTTGTGCCTTGATTGGAACGATGGACCAAGAGCGTATGACGACTTGTAAGTACAACTCCGCCTACAGCATGAGCAAAATGTTTTTATTGCATTGCAAGTTTTTTAAAAATTCATGCATTGATTTAAATGATGTACATATGCTTTATGTTTTATGTTTAATGTTTTATTATTGTGACATTATGAAAGCATTTTCACTAATAATAAATCACATGATAAGAACAAGATTAAGTTTTCAAGTAAGAAACATTTAAGATTCAAGTTTTCAAGTATGATCAACCAAGAACAAGATTTCCTGTAATAAAATAAGACAAGTAAATTTTCTTGTGTCGTATTGACTTGTCACAATGGCGGGTTTAAACTGTTTGGTCCATGGTTTGAGTTGGATTGGATTGGCTGCCCCAACCACTCCATGTTAAACAGTTTGGTTCATGGTTTGAGTTGGATTGGACTGGCCGCCTCAATCACTCCATGGCTATGCGCCATGGTACGTGCACACATGATATGTAAGGGGCCCAGAACCAAGTTAACATAAGAAAAAATAATTGATTCATAAGAAAGCATAATCGATTCATACATTCTTTTACTAAAAATGTTTTTGTGGAATAGAAAGTTGTACTTACAGAGCATAAGCTCATAACTTACGTTTATGCTGTAGGTAAGCAACCTACAGGCAATGCTTGATACAAAACTGTGGAGAGATGATACTACAGACTGTGAAATTTGGGTTGGACACCGCCACGGGTTTTGGAAATATGTTATGTAAAATATTTTTGTATTATGTTATGAGAAGTCGATGGTACTAGTATATGATAACTAGTATGATTTGTTAAAATGTGGTTTGAAAGTTCAGTATGTACTCGAGGGAGTACCTATAAATAAGTACGAGTATAAGTTAAGTTTTAAATTGAATTTAAAAAAAGAAAGAATAAAGAAAAAAAAAAAAAAACGTTTTCGTATTTTTACATAAAGTAAAAGTAAGTTTTAAGATGAAGTATGTTTAAGTAAGTACGAAGTCACGGCTCTACGTAGATCGGGTCGTGACACGAACCTCATCAAGAATAACAGACCCGAACAAAAATAGGAACCCAAGATCGATCTAAGATCAGATTTGAATGGAACCTCGACCCGTTGTTTATAATGAAACAAGAACCTCGGTATATTGTATACGCCACAAATGGTGTTGGAAATCCTGATAAGTCGTTGTTGAACGCCACAAGAATAATTCTTGATAAGTTCAAATAATTCTTCAAAGAACCAAAGAGAAAAACTCTCAAATCTCTGAATGAATTACCTCCTTCTTTCTTTTCCACAGGCGCCTATTAATAGGCTGAATTATTATAAAGAAAGTTCCTAAAATAGCTTAATTACATTGCTTCTTAACTAATGTTAAAATCTGGTAATAATTACTTTTACTTGCCTAAAATAAAAAAATGAAACAAAAATAATCTAACAAAAATAAATGGTTGTACACGTTAAAAATATTGAAAAGGAAAGTGGACTAATGAGCTAATAAAGACAAAGAAACTAAATGGTTTTGAGTTTCTCTTTCTTGATTCACACGCCTATTGCATGGATTTGCACAGCTGATCTTCTTGATCCGAATTGACCTTGATGAGGTGGACCAACCTTTGTTGTCCCTCATTGGTGAACATGCCCAAATCCTCTTGCTGAACCTTCCGGATTAAATTGTTGAGTTCTTTCTGAAAGTGTTTAGCTCGAGCTCTTATTACCGGACCCACGGGAACTTTGATTGATTCTTCAACTTCGAGCTTCTTAATAGCCGTGTCCTCATCGATTATAATGTCATTATGTTTGTTGCACAATGTCATTAACTTTATGATGCATATATATATATATATATATATATATTTCTTCTCATACTCATGATGATTATGTAAGTTGTACAAAAGATGGCTAATTTAATTATTTGTCTACTATTAACTACTTTTATTCCATTTTTAGTTTCTAATGTCATTCGGTGTTCTCCAAATCATAAGATAATGGCTTTCTTAATAAAGATAATGACATTGTTAAAGAACTAACATTTCGTTTCTAATTTAATCATTATTTGCTCAATTTACGATTCATTGAAAAGATGACATTGTTAACATTCTCTTTTCTATTTTTCTGTTTATATTATATAATCATATATTGTGTTATATTATTATCTTAACGATATGGGTATGTATATTTTTTATTCTTTGATTGTATAGTTATTATGTCATTAGTTGCAGTGCTAGATTGTTATTATTATGTCTCTATTACGATAGCTCCATAGGTGGGAATATGATTCATGATCTTAAATCATAGATTCAATCATATATTCAAAATCTGGTAGGTTTTCTTTTAAACAAGTAAAATGGTGTCCATAAAGTTCATACCAATAAAACAAATGTCATTATCATGTCATTATATTTTTTTTCAGAAAAAAATATTAATATAGATGTTGCTTCGTTTGTCTCGAAATTTTATACAATTAAAAAAAATTTATCTCATTTGGACTTGTATATATAAAATTATAATTAGAACTATAAATAGTGAAATTAGTTGACTTTTCAGGAAAAAAAAAAATTTGAGTTGAGTTTTTTGTTTTGTTTTTTTAGATGGTTTCGCCAAACATAGGCTTAACACCCCCCCCCCCCCCCCCCAACCCAAAGACACACACACTTGATTATTGGGGTTGGGGTTCGTCCTTAGTAATTTAATTTTAACCCTTCATGTATCAAGCATCACATTAACCGAAGATTATGTCATTATGAAAACTACACATTATAAAATTGGAGGATTAGCTCCCATGCATTTAGAAAAGTGAACTCAACCCTAACTCAAGTAGTTTACTTAAAACCCCATTGACTCTTGTAGTAGGTTGAATAGTCTGAATTTCGAATTGAAAAGGGATTATAAGGATCCAGATTCATGGCCAAAACGCCCCCTTCATAATTATTCTTGTGTGACCACACCAAACTAGTATGTGCATTGTTACGAAAAAAAATTAGGATTTTTTTTTTCCCGGAAAAGCAATCTTTTTTTTGCAGCCGGCTGGCCGGCTTGTCGTTGATATATTTGATGGCAAATTAAAAAAAAAAAAAAAAAAAAAAAAGATTTATATATTTGTATAATCTGCAGTCCATCCTCTAATTGGTGTCGTCTTCTGGCTTCTGCTGTCTATATGTTTTAAAGATTCTTCTTTGTTTACTTAATTTATTTTTAATTTACCAAAAAAAATTTTCATTTTCATTTTTATTTCATTTTGTTTTATTTAATTATATTATTTATTTATTTATTATAAAGTGTTTGGAAGATTTTTCAGTTACGCATGAATGAAAACTACTTTGAAAGCAGCGTACAAAAAATTCACTCAAGCCAAGCCAGACAAGTAGATAGAAAACAAATGAGATTTCAATTTTGATATACTAATTCAAATTGGTGGTCCACCACAAGATAAGATAATGCCTATCCCAACGTGATGGTTTTTATGTGCACTGTATATTCTCGAGAGCTATGATCCACATTTTCTTTACACTCTTGTCCCAGTGGTTATTAAGTAAGCCCACTGATCGCACTGATGGGATAACGAAAACCTATTCCTTAGTCTTCACAACAAGATAGACTTTGTGTGCATCACGGCTCGAAGCTGAGACCTGATATAAGTAAAAACTCTAAATAGATCTTTCTTGTCACCAAATCACCACCACTTGTGGTGAGACTCGAGATCCACATGATTATATATGTATATAAATTTAGTTTCATATCCTGTATATTTTGTTAAACATTTGTAATTTTTTTATAAGTT
This sequence comes from Ficus carica, assembly GCA_009761775.1. Lineage (NCBI taxonomy): Eukaryota > Viridiplantae > Streptophyta > Magnoliopsida > Rosales > Moraceae > Ficus > Ficus carica. The sequence goes on from CM019746.1 coordinate 3,640,772, forward strand.
AATCTTTGCACTAATAATACAATTTTTACATGAATTTACATAATATAATATGTAAATCAATTAATAATTATATATATATATATATATATATTCCTAGAAAGTTACATCTATAAATCTATACCGTTATACATATATATATATATATATATTTAGAGGTTTGGAGTCCTTAGAATGCTGTTCAAAAATTTGACTTTTAACCATTTTTCTCTCAAAGAAAATATTTATATCAAATAAAATTATAGAGCCTATATCTAATTGTCAGTTTGTAAAAGCACCATATGTAGCCCAAAACTAAGGACAAAAATTCATTACCACACATATGACTTATAATTTTTTGGCCTTATCCACCTCCTTCATTTTACTCTAATTAACTTATGAATATGTTTAATAGAAGTCTATTTCCATTAAACAAGAAAATATTTTAATTAATGAATACTTATAATTATTTTAACAAATCAAAGGTAGTTGGTCCCTACCTTTTATTAAGCTTTGACACAAAAAGGAAAACGTTAATATGTCACCGTCTATATTCCAAACATATCTATTACGTTCAAATTGATCACTTGCTCCAATATCCAATAAGTTTGTTTTAAATTGAATACTTCTAAAAAAAAATTCGTTTAAAAAAAAAATTTATATATATAAAAATTCGTTTAAAATAATTTAGGTCAAATCTCAATATACTTATTGTACTATTAATTTCTCTCATAGCAGGCCTTCCATCTAATAAACACTATTAAAAAAAAGATGGTAATTAACACATAAAGAACAAAAATGCATTCTAATCAAGGTTAATTTTATAATTTTCATATTGCGGAAACCTATTGTTAAAGATTTTAATTTTGATAGTGTAAATTCTCAAAACACATTTGATCCTGACCTAGTAACTACCATCCATTTTTCAAATTATGTTTTAGACAAAAAATAGTTTGGGCAATTCTACGTTAGGGTAAAAATCCCTACCCTTTGATTTGAATCTATAGGTTAAAAGACTCTGAGAGCACCATGTTAAAATAAATCCTCCCACACATAATTGTAGATGCTAGATTTTCTACAGTCAAAATTTAACAGAAAGTTAATGATAATGAATAAACAAACAGTTGAATGGGCCCTTGGCGATCGTTGTTGAAACTCATAAAGCAAATTAGTATGAAAATAACTGGAAATTAAAGTAAAAGAAAGAGATACAGAATCATCAACACCAAGATGTAGAGAGGTTCGCCAAACTGGGCTACGTCCTCTGTGAGTATTCTGTATTCACTGTATATGGGTATTCTCAAGTACAAGAATGTTTCTCAGAACGTTTTTGGCAGAGTAACAGTATGAATTCAGAAAGTTTCGGATCCCTTTCTGAAGGGGGGTCCTCCTCTTTTTATAGAGGGAGAACCAATAACTGATGTTGAGCGGTTTTCCATCGTTGTCCACTGGGGACACGTGTCATGATATGAACTCAGCAGTTATTGTAATGTTCCACAGATTATGGCTTAGCGGTTATTGCCAGTTATGAACTGATCAGTTGTCATGATGGCATGACACATCATCGTCGACGCTGGGTTCGACTGTTATAGAGAGTATAACCATATAAGCCTTGTTGAATATGAACGACGAACGATGAATAGAAAATAAGACTTTGTCCTTATGATCTATCGTTCGCAGTCAATAAAGTCTAAATGAAGAATCAGTGTTGATCCGTTAGCTCGATGTTCGATGCTTAATTTGGAACGAATCGTGTCATTGGGTCCGACCCAATTATACGAGCGATGGTCGTTCGTTATTGACTTTACAGTGAGTTGGGTCCGGCCCAAATGTGGAGGCGTTAGAATAGGGAGTTCATCGTTCATTAGATAAACTGTTAAAGCTAACGTCATTATTGGGAAGACGAAGTCTAACCCCAACAGATAGCCCCCACTCTATCGAGCGATGGATCCTTGATAGAGTGTTTGATATATGGCGATGGTCACATCAGTCGTGGTTAAATCAGATCAGGGAAATCTGACTAGACTGACGAATCGATCGATGGGAGTCTCGAGCCCAGTGAAAAATACTGAATGAATACACGTGGCGCATGTCGAGTGGTTACTGTAATACCTAGATTTTTCATGTCACTAATTTCTTCTTAAGAAATTAGATTCTATGCCATGAAGGTATTTACGAAAAAGTTCAAGTAAGAGCTTTTGTTTGATTATGTGAATTCTTTTGGGTCAGTAAGACTCAAAATAGGTTTTAAGGTTAGAAAACGCTATTTCAAGTTGAAAAGGACGAAAAAGGACGTAATTTCGGAAAAAGTCAAAGTTTGACTGAAAAAGTCAAATTTGACCAAGAAAGTCAAATTTTGACCAAGAGTGGTCAATGGGTTGACTTGGCAGTATGGTATGATGCAGTATGAGAAAATACTGTAAAATATGTCAGTATGGGCGAGATAGCTCAAATAGGCTTTAAAACCACCCTAGAAAATCAAGCACACCTAGTTAAGGTCAAGGGCAAAAGGACGTGAAAATATGGAAAACTTGGTCACCAAGTAACCCATTGGGACCGGTCACATGCAGGGGCAAAAATGTCAAAATTTTCACTTTTGGGGTAAAAGTGTAAATTTTGGAAAATTGATGATGTAAGCACATGATGTCATCAAGATGATGTCATCATGATGAGATAAGCTTGGCTTGTTCACCAAGAAAGCAACCGGCCACCTAGGGGGCATTTTTGTAAGAATTTTCACTTTTGGGGCCAAAGTGCAAATTTTGGAAATTTGGTGATGTAAGCATGTGATGTCACCAAGATGAGGTCATCTTGCCTTGCTCTCCAAGTTGACAGCCAGCCACCTTGACACCTAGCATACCAATTGCATGATTTTCTCAAAGTTTAGGGGCTAAAATGCAATTTTTGAAAAGTTTGCATTTGCCTATAAATAGGGGTGGCATTTAATCATTTAAATCAGAAAATTTGGCCAAACTCTTGCCATTTTTCTGCAGAAAATCCGAGAGAGAGAGGAGGAGAGAAACCAAGAGAGAACCAAGAGGAAAAAAATTGGAAAAAGCCAAGGGAGGCTAGTTAGTGCGCATGTTCGGTTTCAAGCTAGAAACCAAGGGCAAATCTGGAAATTTTGGACCCAATTTCTGGGCAGTGGCCGTGCAGGGGTGAGGAAGAAAGGGGTGAAAAATTTTGGTGCCATTTGGAGAGCTAGAGCAGAGTGTTTGGAGAGCCAAAAGGGAGGGAGATTTCGGTTTGCATACCCTAACCCATCCCTAGGGTTAGCTAAGGTAAAACTCCCTCAAACCCTAACATTTTTCCATGCAAGTTAGATGGGATATTTATGTGTATGTTTGTATGTGCATGGCTGAAAATTGGAACCCCATTTGGAGGGGAAATCCGGACTTGTTGGCAGCCAAGAGGGAGGAGTAAGGAAGTTTGGAATCCAAGCTAGTAAACCAACTTCCAAACCCTAGAGGTAAACCCTAAAACCATAAGCTTTTGGTTTGAGACTTAATGTGGAAATTTAAGTGTATTTCCAAGTCCAATATGTAAGAGCATAAGCTCAAAGTTTTATGGTTAATGCCCTAGACTAGGTGTGGTGCTTGATTAGGGTGTTGCTTAAGGGTGGTTGCTTATGGTTTTGTTTATGCTTGTGTGCATTATATTTGTGCTTGTTTGCATGCTAGGATTGCATGGCTTTATGGTTGGTATGTTCCCTATTAGTGTGCAGCCGGTTGTGGCTTGTGTGCATGGTTATTAGAGCTAGCCATGGTTCGGCTCGAATGTATGTATGAGATGTGATGCAACTCTAGTTCATGCAACCCTAGGTTTGTGTAGATTTGGTTTGGGTTGCATGGCTGCGTTAGAATCACGTGTTGATTCATGTGGGACGTTAGTTAACGCTGCATGTTGGTTACTTAGGCTCCCGCGTGATCGGTTGAGTTAGTTCCGTGAAGTAGGACGCGTAAAACCGAGTAAGCACAAAAAGCTGGCAGATTCGGATCAAATCTGCCCAGTTTTTGGAAAGTGAAATATAAGGCCTCTAGAGGCCGAATTGGGAAAAACGTAAAACACGAAAATTATTCGGAAGAGGTTTTCCTAGGGGGACAATGCGAACCGTTTCCCAAAATGAGACCCCAATGGCCTCCGTTTACCCCAAAACCCGTGGCTGACCCCCAGACCCAGTTTTCACTCAGTTTTTCGGGGTCAGCCAGTTTCAAACAAAAACTGGGACGAATCTAGGCCGAATTGGAATTTTTTCAAAATACGAAAGTTTTAGAATATTTCGAGAGCTACAACTTTCGTGAAGAAAACTTTTTCAGATTACGAACCGATTTTTAACTGGGATCGTGTTTTTGAAGGGTGCGCAGGGAATCCGAAAATTCCTGCACCACTAGCTTTACAAATGTTTCTAGAAAACTGTTTTTTCTACTACAAACTATTGTTTTGATTATGGAAAACTGTTCCAAGGGCAGTTTTCAACCTCAAATGATTTATGAAGCACTAATCCAAGAGTTTGGATTTTTACAATTTAAGTAAAGGATTTTAAAAGTTAAGAAAGAAGTTTTGGGATTAATTTCCCTAAATTTTCCAAGTAAGGAAAATGAATTTTTCAAGCTAGAGTATAGCAAGTGATTAGTTTACGAAAGGTAACCGGGAGTTATACCCGAGTTACTGGGTCAAGCCCAAGGCCCAAAGGTTGACCCAACGAGGGTTGACCATAGTTGACCGAAGTTGACCATTGTTGACCATAGTTGACTTTGGTTGACTAACAAGTGGATTTTAGTTTGATCTTAAGGGTTACTCAATATAACCCTAAAGGATACCCGTTTGAGCTAAGATATTGGGTTAGGAAAGTAACCCAATGATTTGTGGATTAAGGATGAAGCCCAGGGTTGGAAGATGATCTAACCCTAATGGTATGTTATTGTTATGGGCTTAGTACACAAGGTTATCCAATGTAACCGAGTAAGACGTTATGCACAAGGGACATACAACCAAGACCATGTAAGGTAAGCATGTTGGTTAGGTCACCAACATTTCACGAGTTTAAGTTAGACAATGTCCTTTATCGAGCAGGATAGAACATGCAGCTGTACCGGAAAAGGAACAGCATTAGTTGGGACAATAAATCAAGAGCGTAGGACGGAAGGTAAGTACAACTCCGCCTACAGCATGAACACATGTTTGTTTGCATATGATGTTTTTAAGAAATCATGAATAGCATTTCATGATTTATGATGTTATGAAGTAGTACGTTATGACATGATGATATGTTAAGTATGTTCATGTTTCATGTTAAGATGTAGTATGTTATGAAGTATGTTATGTTATGTATGATGTTACGTTAAGATGCAGTATGTCCATGTTTCATGTTAAGTTATGAGATAGTATGTTATGATAAAGTATGTTATGTTTTATGTTCGATATCTTGGCATCATAAAGCATGCTCACTAATAATGAATCATATGGTAAGAATAAGTTCTTAAGATACGAGATAAGTTAAGTAAAGATTGTTGTGTTGTACTGGCTTGCCTTTGTGGTGGGTTCAAATGGTATATTCCATGGTTTGACTTGGATTGGATTGGCTGCCTTCACTACTCCATGTTAAACGTCTTGTTTCATGGTTTAAGTTGGATTGGACGGACCGCCTTCAACCACTCCATGGTTATGTACCACAGTACATGCGCACATGTTATAGAGTAAGATAATAAGGAACCATAATTGAATAATAAGAAATCATAACCTGTTCATGCATTTTGTGTTTCAGTTGCATGCGGATTGCATATTGTGCTTACTGGGCTTTTAGCTCATTACTTACGTTCATGCTGTAGGTAAGCTACCTACCGGCAATACCTGATACGAGACTGTGGAAAGACGGTGCTGCGGACTGTGAAATGTGGGATGGACACCACCACGGATTTCCATAAAAGGTGTTTGAAAGGAAAATGTGTTTACATTATGTTTTAAGTATGTATGGCAAGGTTTCAGTATGTATGGCAACGAGTTGCCTCGTGTTGTACTGATTCGCATTAGGTCGGGTTGGTCCACGATTTACGTTTATGTATGATAGCTTTCCCATTAGGTGAAAGCTCAGTACTCGAGTGAGTACATACGAAGAAGATATGTTCTTATATATAAGTTTAAGTTTATGTTTAAGCCTAAGTTTAAGGCTTCATGTTTCATGTAAGTAACGTGTTTAAGTCACGATTTTAAATTGAAGTTAAAGCTTTTAAGTTTTAAAGGAGTAAAAAAAAAAAAGAAAAAATTACTCTAAAAATTGGGTAAGTTTAAGTTAAGTATAGTCACGACCGTCATTCGCGTGGTCGGTCCTACGTGGGTGGTTGGGGCGTGACAGTTTTGGTATCAGAGCGAAGGTTTTCTTGCCATCCAATTTCACAGTTTTGCCGCCGGAGCCACAGTTTTGTAAGTTGTTTTCTTACTCTGTCTTATGTGTAGTCATAAGATTAGTACAAAGACATGTACCTGGTGTTAAACCCAGATTAGATTTTCAGGATCGAAAAGGGCAGTGAAGCTTCGTTAGCATTTCAAGGAATAGAGGAGGAGCTCCGACTCCGCACCCTCGACAGGACCCAAGAAGTGGTTTCACATAATGGGGATTCTTCTCCGGTTATGTGCTGCAAGGACATATTTCTAGGCTATGTTACGTTGCCAGCCAACGACAAGACGAGGAGGCTCGAGTATGGGGCCTTAGCATGGAGACTTAAGAGGAGGCTCCTAAATGTTATTTTTATAACACTCAGGACTGCCTATGTTCGGTAGTGTCACGATTCCATGATATACCAGGATGCGTATACGAGACGATATCTCAACTATGTTGCAGCTTGGCACAAATAACTCTATGGGTTATTACAGCTAGTGGATCAGAGTTGCGCAACAAGAGCATGGTAGATACGATACGTTTACGATATGATATGAAGAGATTGCTAGAAATCTCTAGTAGGATAAGTTAGACAAGTTACGATATGATAAGTTAAGTTATGAAAGTAAGAATGGACGTTAGAATTAGAAACGAGAAATTGGTTTGTCGCAGATACGACCGAACCAAATTTTTCGTAAGAGCCTAATCTTGTAGCTATAGTGTCTAAGTTGCAAAGATACTTGCTAGATTATCAACAAGAGATAGGATCGATGCTATAAAAGCTAAAGTTTCATATTTATGGAAATTATGCCCTAGTAAGGGAAATTATGTGATATTGGGAAGTTTAGACATTCCTAAGAATTATGATTATGAAAGACAAGTTTGAAGCAAAGAGAAAAGCTTCTACTATCCAAGAAGTAGTTGGACATTTTAAGTGTACCTTTCAATGCATCACTCGAACGATATTATGCTTTTCCAAGATTGGCTTTAAAAGAATTCAAAGAAAATATTTTTATAAAAGATCTTATGTTTAATAGAACCCCCTCATTTTATGTAAGACGGCCAAATCCTTGAGGAAGAAATTCCAAGATGGGGGTTGTCATTAAAAGTAAAGGTTCCAAGTTAGGAGCCATAGGCCAAATCCTTGAGGAAGTAAACTCCAAGATGGGGGCCATGGGCCGAATCCTTGAGGGATGAGTTTCGAGAAAGGGACGAATTCCAAGATAGGGGCCATTATGATAAGCAAAGGGTTCTAATAGCATAGGATCAAGTTTCAAGAAAGAAACTATGTTCAAGAACGAGTTTTGAGTACAGAATACGATATGTTTTCCAAGTAAGGAAGAAATATGTATTTTCCAAGCATGGAAAAAAAAAATTTTATGATAAGCTTTTCAAGTATGAAAAAGTTACATGAAATATGTTTTCAAAATATGACAAGTTATATATGATATACTTGCTCAACTTTTTACGTAAATGATTCTTGTGATGCAATAGGAAAGGAAAGTATGTAAGTATGCAGTATGATCAGTATGACAAGTAAGAAAGGAAAGTATGTATGTTAGCATGAAGTATGTATGATAAGTATGCAAGTATGATGATAAGTATGTAAGTATGATGATAAGATAAGAAAGTATGATGAAAGTAAGCATGAAAGTACGAAAGTAAGAGGATATGAAGTATGAATTATGAGGTTATAGATGTAAAATTATGGTTCTGTATAAGAGATATGATCCAATTAAAGTGTTAAAATGGGAACATGAACGAACCATTATGAACCTATGGTGGATTTTTGAGAAAAGTCACCTAGATACATCCGAATTTTCGAGGACGAAAATTTTTAAGGAGAGTAGATTGTAATACCTAGATTTTTCATGTCACTAATTTCTTCTTAAGAAATTAGATTCTATGCCATGAAGGTATTTATGAAAAAGTTCAAGTAAGAGCTTTTGTTTGATTATGTGAATTCTTTTGGGTCAGTAAGACTCAAAATAGGTTTTAAGGTTAGAAAACGCTCTTTCAAGTCGAAAAGGACGAAAAAGGACGTAATTTCGGAAAAAGTCAAAGTTTGACTGAAAAAGTCAAATTTGACCAAGAAAGTCAAATTTTGACCAAGAGTGGTCAATGGGTTGACTTGGCAGTATGGTATGATGCAGTATGAGAAAATACTGTAAAATATGTCAGTATGGGCGAGATAGCTCAAATAGGCTTTAAAACCACCCTAGAAAATCAAACACACCTAGTTAAGGTCAAGGGCAAAAGGACGTGAAAATATGGAAAACTTGGTCACCAAGTAACCCATTGGGGCCGGTCACATGCAGGGGCAAAAATGTCAAAATTTTCACTTTTGGGGTAAAAGTGTAAATTTTGGAAAATTGATGATGTAAGCACATGATGTCATCAAGATGATGTCATCATGATGAGATAAGCTTGGCTTGTTCACCAAGAAAGCAACCGGCCACCTAGGGGGCATTTTTGTAAGAATTTTCACTTTTGGGGCCAAAGTGCAAATTTTGGAAATTTGGTGATGTAAGCATGTGATGTCACCAAGATGAGGTCATCTTGCCTTGCTCTCCAAGTTGACAGCCAGCCACCTTGACACCTAGCATGCCAATTGCATGATTTTCTCAAAGTTTAGGGGCTAAAATGCAATTTTTGAAAAGTTTGCATTTGCCTATAAATAGGGGTGGCATTTAATCATTTAAATCAGAAAATTTGGCCAAACTCTTGCCATTTTTCTGCAGAAAAATCCGAGAGAGAGAGGAGGAGAGAAACCAAGAGAGAACCAAGAGAAAAAAATTGGAAAAAGCCAAGGGAGGCTAGTTAGTGTGCATGTTCGGTTTCAAGCTAGAAACCAAGGGCAAATCTGGAAATTTTGGACCCAATTTCTGGGCAGTGGCCGTGCAGGGGTGAGGAAGAAAGGGGTGAAAAATTTTGGTGCCATTTGGAGAGCTAGAGCAGAGTGTTTGGAGAGCCAAAAGGGAGGGAGATTTCGGTTTGCATACCCTAACCCATCCCTAGGGTTAGCTAAGGTAAAACTCCCTCAAACCCTAACATTTTTCCATGCAAGTTAGATGGGATATTTATGTGTATGTTTGTATGTGCATGGCTGAAAATTGGAACCCCATTTGGAGGGGAAATCCGGACTTGTTGGCAGCCAAGAGGGAGGAGTAAGGAAGTTTGGAATCCAAGCTAGTAAACCAACTTCCAAACCCTAGAGGTAAACCCTAAAACCATAAGCTTTTGGTTTGAGATTTAATGTGGAAATTTAAGTGTATTTCCAAGTCCAATATGTAAGAGCATAAGCTCAAAGTTTTATGGTTAATGCCCTAGACTAGGTGTGGTGCTTGATTAGGGTGTTGCTTAAGGGTGGTTGCTTATGGTTTTGTTTATGCTTGTGTGCATTATATTTGTGCTTGTTTGCATGCTAGGATTGCATGGCTTTATGGTTGGTATGTTCCCTATTAGTGTGCAGCCGGTTGTGGCTTGTGTGCATGGTTATTAGAGCTAGCCATGGTTCGGCTCGAATGTATGTATGAGATGTGATGCAACTCTAGTTCATGCAACCCTAGGTTTGTGTAGATTTGGTTTGGGTTGCATGGCTGCGTTAGAATCACGTGTTGATTCATGTGGGACGTTAGTTAACGCTGCATGTTGGTTACTTAGGCTCCCGCGTGATCGGTTGAGTTAGTTCCGTGAAGTAGGACGCGTAAAACCGAGTAAGCACAAAAACTGGCAGATTCGGATCAAATCTGCCCAGTTTTTGGAAAAGTGAAATATAAGGCCTTTAGAGGCCGAATTGGGAAAAACGTAAAACACGAAAATTGTTCGGAAGAGGTTTTCCTAGGGGGGCAATGCTGAACCGTTTCCCAAAATGAGACCCCAATGGCCTCCGTTTACCCCAAAACCCGTGGCTGATCCCCAGACCCAGTTTTCACTCAGTTTTTCGGGGTCAGCCAGTTTCAAACAAAAACTGGGACGAATCTAGGCCGAATTGGAATTTTGTCAAATACGAAAGTTTTAGAATTTTTCGAGAGCTACAACTTTCGTGAAGAAAACTTTTTCAGATTACGAACCGATTTTTAAACTGGGATCGTTTTTTGAAGGGTGCGCAGGGAATCCGAAAATTCCTGCACCACTAGCTTTACAAATGTTTCTAGAAAACTGTTTTTCTACTACAAACTATTGTTTTGATTATGGAAAACTGTTCCAAGGGCAGTTTTCAACCTCAAATGATTTTATGAAGCACTAATCCAAGAGTTTGGATTTTTACAATTTAAGTAAAGGATTTTTTAAAAGTTAAGAAAGAAGTTTTTGGATTAATTTCCCTAAATTTTCCAAGTAAGGAAAATGAATTTTTCAAGCTAGAGTATAGCAAGCGATTAGTTTACGAAAGGTAACCGGGAGTTATACCCGAGTTACTGGGTCAAGCCCAAGGCCCAAAGGTTGACCCAACGAGGGTTGACCATAGTTGACCGAAGTTGACCATTGTTGACCATAGTTGACTTTGGTTGACTAACAAGTGGATTTTAGTTTGATCTTAAGGGTTACTCAATATAACCCTAAAGGATACCCGTTTGAGCTAAGATATTGGGTTAGGAAAGTAACCCAATGATTTGTGGATTAAGGATGAAGCCCAGGGTTGGAAGATGATCTAACCCTAATGGTATGTTATTGTTATGGGCTTAGTACACAAGGTTATCCAATGTAACCGAGTAAGACGTTATGCACAAGGGACATACAACCAAGACCATGTAAGGTAAGCATGTTGGTTAGGTCACCAACATTTCACGAGTTTAAGTTAGACAATGTCCTTTATCGAGCAGGATAGAACCTGCAGCTGTACCGGAAAAGGAACAGCATTAGTTGGGACAATAAATCAAGAGCGTAGGACGGAAGGTAAGTACAACTCCGCCTACAGCATGAACACATGTTTGTTTGCATATGATGTTTTTAAGAAATCATGAATAGCATTTCATGATTTATGATGTTATGAAGTAGTACGTTATGACATGATGATATGTTAAGTATGTCCATGTTTCATGTTAAGATGTAGTATGTTATGAAGTATGTTATGTTATGTATGATGTTACGTTAAGATGCAGTATGTCCATGTTTCATGTTAAGTTATGAGATAGTATGTTATGATAAAGTATGTTATGTTTTATGTTCGATATCTTGGCATCATAAAGCATGCTCACTAATAATGAATCATATGGTAAGAATAAGTTCTTAAGATACGAGATAAGTTAAGTAAAGATTGTTGTGTTGTACTGGCTTGCCTTTGTGGTGGGTTCAAATGGTATATTCCATGGTTTGACTTGGATTGGATTGGCTGCCTTCACTACTCCATGTTAAACGTCTTGTTTCATGGTTTGAGTTGGATTGGACGGACCGCCTTCAACCACTCCATGGTTATGTACCACAGTACATGCGCACATGTTATAGAGTAAGATAATAAGGAACCATAATTGAATAATAAGAAATCATAACCTGTTCATGCATTTTGTGTTTCAGTTGCATGCGGATTGAATATTGTGCTTACTGGGCTTTTAGCTCATTACTTACGTTCATGCTGTAGGTAAGCTACCTACCGGCAATACCTGATACGAGACTGTGGAAAGACGGTGCTGCGGACTGTGAAATGTGGGATGGACACCACCACGGATTTCCATAAAAGGTGTTTGAAAGGAAAATGTGTTTACATTATGTTTTAAGTATGTATGGCAAGGTTTCAGTATGTATGGCAACGAGTTGCCTCGTGTTGTACTGATTCGCATTAGGTCGGGTTGGTCCACGATTTACGTTTATGTATGATAGCTTTCCCATTAGGTGAAGCTCAGTACTCGAGTGAGTACATACGAAGAAGATATGTTCTTATATATAAGTTTAAGTTTATGTTTAAGCCTAAGTTTAAGGCTTCATGTTTCATGTAAGTAACGTGTTTAAGTCACGATTTTAAATTGAAGTTAAAGCTTTTAAGTTTTAAAGGAGTAAAAAAAAAAAGAAAAAATTACTCTAAAAATTGGGTAAGTTTAAGTTAAGTATAGTCACGACCGTCATTCGCGTGGTCGGTCCTACGTGGGTGGTTGGGGCGTGACAGTTACCCTGACACGGTAATCATTATGATATTTTGAAATTACATACCGTTGTGACGTAATGGACTCAAGCTGTCGTATCCGAGATTTTCGGGATACGTGCCGTTGCGTGGTACGAACTTTTGAAGTGGGATTCGAAAAGTTGCGAGGCATACGCCGTTTGATCGTGCTTCTCCTGAACGGTCGGGACCGTTGGATGTGCGGTGAAGCTATATTACCCTTCATATGCCCAGTTTCCCTTATTTCTACAAGGAGCCTTTAGAAGATCAGAGTCTCAAGTTTTCTCAAGTCCTTCGAATCCTCAGGCAAGATTTTTCTTCTTCTCCATCTCGAGTAATTTTTGATTGATTAGAACTGCTTCTATTCTATTTTCGAGTCTTTCTAGTAAGTTTTCTTCTGCATTTCTTTTGGGCGAGTAGTTCGGTTGAGGGTTTTTTTCTGGGTTTTCACTGGATTTTTGGTCCTGTGTTCTTCGTGTTCATCCAAAACTTCAATAGGGTTTTGGCAAAATAGAAGCTTTTAGATCTTTAATACTTCTTTCGTTCGCCCAAAATTAGTTTTTCTGTCATGATAAACAAAAAGAGATTATCGATGATGTGGACGTCGAATGGACAGCACCGATTTGAGCGACAGCAGTTCAGACAATGAAGAGTTGTTGTCAACCATTCGTTGTTCGAGGCTCGAACATGAATTTCAGCAGAGCCAGATGGGTGCTGGAACGAGCGAGGCTTCCGAGAGGAGTCGACCGGCGACAACATCGGGGGAAGAATTTGTATCGATTCCCCCTATTGCTCGATTGACGGAGCCACCTCGTCGGTTGACCACCGAAACTTATTTACGAACGTCGAACCCTCGATCAATTTTTAACGGAGAATGATTTGTCAGACATCAGGGGTCGATATGGTTTCCCAAACGAGGTCCAACTTCGTTTACCATTCAAGGGTGAGCGAGCAGACACAGTCTCCGAAGGATGGATATGTATGTATAACCATCTACTTCGAATGTGGACTTCGGATTCCACTTCCTCCTCTTCTTATTCGGCCATGAATCATATAATCTGGCCATCCCACCGTTGATGCCGAATGGGATGAGGGTTTTCTTGGGATTGATTGTACTGTCGGAAAAAGCGAACATCGATCTACAAGTGGACGATGTGCTCGCGATATACTATCCTCAAGAAAATTCGAAGGATCATGGACGGTATAGCTCGATGTACCCTCGGAGGAAGAAGCAGGTAGTTGGCGAGATGAAGAACGCTGACAGATATTGGCAGATCGCTACTTCTTCATGCATATAAATAAAAGTCGATGGGTTGTCCTGGCCGATGCTTTTAAAACCCCTTTTTTGGGAACTCTTCGTAGTATCGAACGGAGAGCGTCGAACGAAGAATCAATTAATAACTTCAATGAGTTCTGATGTAATTTATTTTGTGTTCTGCAGACAAGGAATTGAAGAAACCACCTCCCAAAGCTCTTTTGTTCGAAAAGAAGCTCGAGCGGCTTCTTGCGCTGCCAGATAGAGATTGGGACGAAATTCCAGTCCCAAGGAGGTTGAGAGCATCGAGCCTTTGGAAGGAATTTCGTCGAACTTCCGTCAGGTATTCCTAAACGAGTTCCTTCCTGGTAGATTGGCCTTTTGTAATAGAGGAGCGCTAAGGAGACTTTTTGGCACTCCGTTGTTCGTCGACCCCCTTACTGACGAAGAGGCTTTGATCGCAAATTCGCCTTGGACTCGTTAGTCATGGAGGTTCCTACTCCAAGGACATAATGGCCAAACGGAAGGCCAAGAAGGAAGCTGAACGAGCAGCTGCCACTGCTGCTGCTGCTTGCGAGCGCAGGCCAGGTTAACGAACCTGAGCCTTTCCCAGTTCTTGAGTCCTCTCCAGAACCTCCTTCGAAGCCGAGTTCGCCACCTGTCCAGAAAAGGAAGGTGGTCGAAAAGCCAAAAAGGAAAATTCCTGTGAAGAGGAATAAAAATCGAAGGTCGCGATCCCCGAGACGGACGTCGAGGGACCAAGAGTTGAGTGGACTTGCCTCCAAGTGTATCCATCTTGCACGATCGAAAGACGAGCGTTGACATTGCTCGTCAACTATTCTCCGACGCAGATGCAGAAACAATGAGGCAAGGTCTTCCTCAGAGCCACATGGATGACATCATGTGGGGAATCCATGAAAGTATGATGAATATATACTTTGTATTGCAATATATATTTCGTCGTACTCCCAATTCTGAGGATTGTATATATATTTTTTACATTGTAGATCAATGTTCGGACGATGGGGCTCTTTTATCGTATGTCTGATAGAGTCGCCGAACAGAGGGATCAACTGAAAGATCTCATGGCGAAGGATGTTGCTTCGGGGAGAAAAGTTGCTGGACATCGAACGTAAGTTCGGAGATGTCAAGGCCGCGGCGCTGATGGACTGATGGCTGAACTTCAGAAGTCCATGGATGTGGCGAGAGAGGGCACTTCTGCGATGGAAACACTGGTCAAGAGATTTGACGAAGGTCAGGCCAAAATCAAATCTCTTGAAGCTGAAAACGCAGCGCTCGCCACACAAATCATGGATGCATTCGAAAAGGCCACGTTGAAGGCTCGATATGACATCCTGAAGGATTATAAAGCAGGACTCCTCTAAGAAGTCAAATCGATGAAGAAATCGAGATGTTCGAGGAAGATTATCCTGATGAAGCCAGGAGTTTATCAGCTGTCCCTGCATCAGTGCCGGTGGAGGCTGAGAATGCGAACATCGAGCCCCCCGGTTCAACAAATCCTTCTGAGATCGCGACGCTCGAGAATAGATTTTTTTGTCAAATTTTTGTAAACTTTTTATATTATTTTTGAATTGTAAAGACAATTCTATTTTCATTTATTGAAAATTTTATATTTCTGCTCACATCTTTGTATGATATTGATGTGAATGTTCTTGACAACTTTGAATGTTTGAATGTCGAGAGTAGAGTGATTAATTAATGTCGAGCGTAATTCGTATTGGACGAATATCCGAACATAATGTAGAGCATAACGAATGTCGAGCGTTCGAAGACGCGTTTTTGATTAGGAAAATAGCTGAACTCATTCAATGTGATGAGCTGCCTACGTACCCAAAGTTTAGGGATCAAGCCATTCGTAGTTCGATGGAACAATGAATTTATTTGATGATTTTGACTGGACTCGTACGAATGCATACGAGTTGCCTACGTACCCAATGTTTAGGGATCAAGCTAAACGTAGTTCAAATGACGAAGTGATGAGGCGTAGACCTACGGGTTCGATATCGCATCGAACGTTCGACGTATGGATCTAGCCTTTACAAAAATCTGTTCTGAATAAAAATTACAAGTTTGACAGATTGTTAAAAATAGAAAAACGAATTAAACATAGTATTTTCGCAAATGATGCGAGTTCCAACTGCGAAGAACCTCCACTCCATCATTCGTTTCCAACGGTAGAACGCCTGGTCATATAACTTTCAAATCCTGTAAGGACCTTCCCAGTTTGCTCCCAACTTTCCTGCGTTTGGCTCGGCAGTGTTCTGGAAAACTTTTCGGAGCACGAGATCTCCTTCGTTGAAAGTTCTGGGTCGAACTTTTGAGTTGTAGTACTTTGCCACTGACTGCTGGTAGTTTGCCATTCGAATCAGGGCTTGATCTCGTCGTTCGTCAAGAGTATCCAGACTGTCGTTGAGCATTTCTCGATTCTGACTCTCGTTTTCAAAAGCCAATTGACGCCGAGTGTAGGGACAACCGATTTTGCTGGGATAACAGCTTCCGTACCAAAGGTTAGTGAAAATGGAGATTCTCCGTTTGCCCTTCGCGGGGTTGTCCTGTAAGCCCAGAGTACACCATGAAGTTCGTCTGCCCATCGCCCCTTTCGAGCTTCAGTTTTTCTTCAAATTCTGCACGATCGTTTTGTGTTGTTTGCTTCTGCTTTCCATTCCCTTGGGATACTTGGGGTTGAAAAGCTAAGCTCGATGTTCCATTCGTTGTAGAATTTTCTGAAGTTCCCCGAAATGAACTGCGACCCATTATTCGTGACGATCTCCAGGGGCACACCAAATCTGCAAATAAGGTTCTTCCAAATGAAGCTTCGCGTCCGAATCCTTGATTCCGCAAATGCTTCTTCTTCAACCCACTTTGTGAATAATCAGTGAGTACAAACAGATATTTACGTTGACCGCTCGCTCTAGGTAGTGGACCCACTATATCCATTGATACTTCATGAATGGATATGGAGATGCGATGCTCGACAGTCGTTCCGAAGCTGATGAAAAATGGGGGAATGTCCTCTGGCATTTATTGGCACCGTTTGACAAAGTCTTCGCTGTCTTGAAGCATAGTGGGCCAGTAAATAGCCCTTGCCGCTTGACTTTGTTGCATAGTGATCGTCCCCCTGAGTGGTTCTCCCGCATTCGCCTTCATGAACTTCCTTCAGACGTAGGTCGCTTCATTTTTAGTCGAGACATCGAACATAGGGACCCGTTGAACGAGCGTCGAAAAAGACATCGTTGATCAGTGAAAACCTTGCACTTTGGTCTTGACTTTCCGAGCTTCCTGTTTGTCTTCTGGTAAAACTCCTTCCTTCAGATAAGCGACAATGGGTTGTTCGCCAATCTGTTATGACTTCTCCTGTTGATGATCGTGGATTCGACCTGGATGCTGGCTCTTCAATAAACCCGATTGGGATGCTTCGACGCAAGTGTGGCTCTGAAGTTGAACCAAATGAAGCCAAGGGCGTCCGCTTGTGTGTTAAGATCCCTCGATACTTGTTCTATCGAGTATCCTTCAAAAATGTTGAACAAGCGAACGAACAACGTTCAAGTAAGCTTCCATCCTTGTATCTTTGGCTGTATACTCCCCGAGCACTTGGTTCACCACGAGTTGTGAATCACTGAAGATTTTCAGGCGTCGAGCCCCCAGTGCCTTCGCTAAATGTAGCCCAGCAATTAAGACTTCGTATTCTGCTTCATTGTTCGAAGCATTGAATCCCAGGCTAAATGACTGCTCGATGATCTCACCATCAGGAGCCTTGTAAAAATACACACCCACTCCAGGAGTCCTTTGACGTTCGATGCTCTGTCCACCATGAGCGTCCAGTAGCATTCTTCTTCAGTGTTCGTTAAGGAAGATCTGGTGTGAGTTCAGCTACAAGTCAGCAAGTACTTGTGTTCAAGCTGGTTCGTACCCGATACTCGATATCAAATTCACTCAATTCGACCGCCCCTTTGTCAAGCGTCCATACAAATTTGGACTATGAAGTATGGCACGAAGATGAATAGTAGACAATACAACTATCGAGTGTGATTGGAAGTACGGTCTTAGCTTTCTTGCTGCCGTAATGAGAGCCAAAGCTACTTCTCACTCACCGGGTATCTCGTCTCTGCATCGAGAAGTGACTTGCTGACGTAATAGACGGTTGCTCACCGTTCGAATCTCGTACGAGAACAGCACGCACCGCGTCTTCTGTTACTACTGCCAAGTAAAGAAAAAAGACTTTCTTCTTCTCCGGTTACTGGTTTGGAAAAATTGGAGGGATGACAAGTATTTTTTGAGCTCGTTAAAGGCCTGCTGACATTGTTCGTTCCACTCAAATTTCTTGTTCCCCTTGAGCAACTTAAAGAAGGGCTGGCATTTATCGGTTGATCGAGAGATGAATCTGTTCAAAGCTGCAATTCTTCCAGTCAACTTCTGGATCTCTCGCTTGTTCTTCGGTGAAGGCATGTTTATTATTGCTCGTATCTGGTCAGGGTTCGCTTCAATACCACGTTGCGTCACGATATAACCCAAGAAACTTCCCAGATGACACACACCAAACGAGCATTTGGAAGGATTCAAACGCATGTTGTGTTGTCTAAGTACTGAGAAGCACTCCGAAAGGTGACCAATGTGGTCTGCAGCTTTTCACAGCGATTTGACCAGCATATCATCTATGTAAACCTCCATCGTTCGAAGCCGATTTGATCGCGAACATTGCTTTGACGAGTCTCTGGTAAGTTGCAACCGGCGTTCTTCAACCCGAAAGGCATTACCTTGTAGCAATATATTCTCCCTCTCCGTGATAAAAGCTGTCTTATCTTGGTCATCGGAATGCATGAGGATCTGGTTGTATCCTGAAAATACGTCCAAGAAAGAGAATAATTCATGTCCGGCAGTTGCATCAACCAATCGATCGATGTGTGGAAGGGGGAAACTATCTTTTGGGCAAGCCTTGTTCAAATCGGTGAAGTCGATGCAGACTCTCCACTTTCCGTTCTTTTTCTCACAATTACAACGTCGCCAACCAGTCTGGTACTGAACTTCTTTGATGAATCCAGCCTCAATCAACCTTCGTACTTCATCGTTTACGATCTTGTTGCGTTCGATCCCTAGTTTCCTTCGTTTCTGTTTCACTGGCTTATGGCTTGGATCGACATGGAGTCGGTGAGTTGTTACCTCCGGGTCGATACCTGGCATGTCATTGTGTGACCATGCAAAGCAGTCTTGATTGTCACGAAGGAAACTCAACAAGTGCTCACGAATACGGATCGAGCATCGAACCGAGCTGGATGGACTGATTTGGATTAGCTGGATCGAGCGGGATTTCATCTAGTTGCTCCACGTCTGGTTGTGCTTGATCGTTCGATTTTCCCTTCCTCTCTAGTTGCTATAAACCTGTCTGTTCTGTTTCATCTTAAGGAATGGAGATAGCAAGTCCGAGCGACTTCTTGGTTTCCCTTGACCTCCTTGACCCCTCTCTTCGTCGGGAACCTGATTCTCCTGGTGTAGTGGGAAATGAACTGCCTTCATTGCATGTATCCAACGGCCTACCGAGAATGATGTTGTAGGCGATGGACAGTCCAGGACCAAGAAAGTGGTCAGCTTGTTCTCTCCTCCTGCAAATACAGGCAGCTTGATTTTTCCAACGGCTGCGTTGACTCCCCATTGAAACCTGTCAAATGGTAGTCGATCGTTCGATTTCGGACTCGGATAACTCCCATTTCTTTGAGTGTTGAAAGGAAAAGAACTCCGCAGAACTCCCGTTATCAACCAGAATTCGGACAACTTCACAGTTCGATACGTTCAACGTCAAAACGAGCGCATCGTCGTGAGGTCGGCTCAGGTTTGTGGCCTCGCTGCTGTGAAAAATGATGAGTGCTCGATGGGGTCATCGGGAAGAATCGCGGCAATCGGCTGCTTTGCTTTCCTTCGATGAGATTTGATTGCAGTTACGTTTCCCCACTATAAATCGAGCCTCCAAGAATGACTCCGATTGTCTTCCGGACGGGTGGGGGTGAAGGTGTGTCTTCGATCTGCTGCACAATCCTTCGTTCCTTGTTTCGCCACCAAGTCCGTACGTCTCTCTCCCCTTTTTGTAAGGAATTCACGGAGGTGACCCTTCTTCAACAGCTGCCACTTCTGCCCTCAGTGCCCTGCAATCAAGTATTGTGCCCATGATCTTTGTGAAACTCAATACTTGGATGTGTCTCTGGCTGGGTTCTCAGCAACTTCTTCGGCCAAGTGACAAAATCCTGGCGCTTGAGGTGAGCGATGAGCTCTGAGGGGCTTATTCCAAGGGCATACTTTGGTGGAGAGAATGGTCGTTTGCGGTCTCGCTGGTTGATCGCTCGACCTTATTCTCTGTTCGCTCGCTGGCGTGGACGTTCGCGTTAAATTCTTCTCTCGTTCATCTCGGGCCTTCGAGAGTTCTTCTCGAGTCCTCGCAAGGTCTCGTCTACTCGTTCGTTCTCCTCCTCCAATTCGATGAATCCCTTCGCTCGATGAAGAGCATCTTGGATCGTCGGGGGATATCGGGCACATATCTCATTTTAAACAAAGATCTATGCCTTAATCCCTTCTTCAAAAGCTTCCCTCGCTGTGCCGTCATCCATCCTGAGATCTCCGAAATCGCTTTGCTAAAACGCTTAATGTAAGCGCGTAGCGATTCGTGCGGTCCCTGGATCACACCCCACAGATCCTTTGTTGTTTCCCGACTGGATGTGAACGGAGTAGCTTCGCATGAATTCGAGGGAAAGTTCATCGAACGAGTCAATGGACTCTGCTGGGAGATTACAAAACCATCTCAACGCGGCACCCTTCAAGCTCTGAGCGAAGAGTTTGCACATCATGTCATCTAGCATGCCGGTTGAGATGTTCGTCGATTGAACGACGTGCTTGTATTGAAGGAGGTGGTCATGTGGGGTCTGACATTCCGTCAAACCAAGGAAAAGAGATGTTGCTGACTTGGGAGTGATTGTGTTGGTGATCCGCTTTGTCAAAGGCGTCTCGCGGACACCACGGGCAAGATCATCGATCCCTGGTGTGGAGGTTGTTTGCCTTGTTGATCTGCGAAGTGAAGCGTTGTTGCATCTGTGCTTCTAATGTCCTCATCTCCTCAGACATTATGCTTCGCATCATCTCTTCAACGTTCGTTCCTGGTTGGAAGAGATCCTCTGATGATTGTGATAATTCGGGCGTCGAACGCCGAATTGGTATGGTCTGTCTCCTTGAATTGTTGCCTGGAGCCGTCTGTCTCGGCTGCGCTTGTCCTCTCGTCTACTTCCGGGGTATCCTCAGATGCGAACAATGGTTGCATCGGATTAATTGGTCTGTAAGTAGCCCTCGAGCGTTGCTGGTGATAGGGGGTAGCGTGTTGCCAGCCCCCAGCGCTCGCACCTTGCGGATTGTAAGACGTGGCTGGTCGCCATGTCCCATCGTTCGCGCCTCGCTGTTCGTATGAGGCGGCTGGTCGCCAGCCCCAGCGCTCGCACCTGAGGAATACCCGACATACGGGTTATAGTAGTACGAGTAAGCGGCTTGGGAGTTGATTGCCATCAACTGGTTTTTGAGAATCTGGTTCTCCGCAGTGATGGTCTCCATATGACTCTGCTGGTCATTGTGTTTTTTGGTCAGTTCCTCAACCAATCTTGTCAGATTGGTGATTTGGGAGATCGCTTCAGAGGTTGAAGCTTCCTGGTGTTCGATTGGGCTTCCTTGAGGAAGTTCATCCTGTTGTTCATGTCCTGCTGCCATGGCTGCTGTACGAATTTCCGATGTAAGATAGCCAAGAGCCCCACGGTGGGCGCCAACTGTAGATGTTAGATTTTCTACAGTCAAATTTAACAGAAAGTTAATGATAATGAATAAACAAACAGTTGAATGGGCCCTTGGCGACCGTTGTTGAAACTCATAAAGCAAATTAGTATGAAAATAACTGGAAATTAAAGTAAAAGAAAGAGATACAGAATCATCAACACCAAGATGTAGAGAGGTTCGCCAAAACTGGGCTACGTCCTCTGTGAGTATTCTGTATTCACTGTATATGGGTATTCTCAAGTACAAGAATGTTTCTCAGAACGTTTTTGGCAGAGTAACAGTATGAATTCAGAAAGTTTCGGATCTCTTTCTGAAGGGGGGGTCCTCCTCTTTTTAAAGAGGGAGAACCAATAACTGATATTGAGCGGTTTTCCATCGTTGTCCACTGGGGACACGTGTCATGATATGAACTCAGCAGTTATTGTAATGTTCCACAGATTATGGCTTAGCGGTTATTGCAGTTATGAACTGATCAGTTGTCATGATGGCATGACACATCATCGTCGACGCTGGTTCGACTGTTATAGAGAGTATAACCATATAAGCCTTGTTGAATATGAACGACGAACGATGAATAGAAATAAGACTTTGTCCTTATGATCTACTCTTTCGCAGTCAATAAAGTCTAATGAAGAATCAGTGTTGATCCGTTAGCTCGATGTTCGATGCTTAATTTGGAACGAATCGTGTCATTGGGTCCGACCCAATTATACGAGCGATGGTCGTTCGTTATTGACTTTACAGTGAGTTGGGTCCGGCCCAAATGTGGAGGGGTTAGAATAGGGAGTTCATCGTTCGTTAGATAAACTGTTAAAGCTAACGTCATTATTGGGAAGACGAAGTCTAACCCCAACAATAATAAAACATCCATGTCGAAAAAAAAAATTAAAAAAAAAAAAACAAATCGGCTAAGAACTCTGGTGGCCTTTGGGGGGGGGGGGGGGGGGGGGGGGGGGTTTGGGGGTGGGGGTGGTAGAGGTTGGCCTGGATGCGGTGGGTGATCGGCGGCTTGGGTGGCGTGAGACCCCTCCGAAACTGTGAGTTCCAGGCGACGACCCCGACCCATGGCGGAGGGTGATTCGGGCTACAACCCATGGTTGACTGATCTGGAAAACCAGCGAAGTCCACCCCCCTTAGCCGGCGCGGATATGGCCGATTGAGATCGCGATCATGATCTTTGCACTATCATGATGGAGAAGGCAAGCCGGTGATGACGATGGGTTGGGGTTGCACAAATTTTTCGCAATTCTCCGTGGCCTTCGTCGCCGGTGTTTAGGAGGAGCAGAGGAGGGAGTGAATGACGATCCCGAGAGTCCATGTTCGGAACGTGACGGCCTGGAGGGACGGATCGTGGGCGATCGAAATTGTGAGCGCGACCTGCTTGATCAGAGAATTCTACTTCGGCGCGGCAAAATAGAGCTTGAGGCGATGGTGGCGACATAGTGGCTTTTTATATATATATATATATATATATATAAATTTTTTAATGAAATGTTTTTTAAAGGAAGAATCAGGTGTGATAGGGTTCATGATTTTTGGTGTATTTTTTCAATCTAAGCCATGAAGGCTGATCTAATGGTCAAAATTTTACCCTGAGTAAAGTTTGAAGAGTTTCATTGTAGAATTACCCAAAAGTTATTTAAGATAGATTAATAGTTTGATAACTGGTTACATGATGTTTCAAAATTTATGAATTAAAATAGGATTAGATGTGTAACCCTTTTAGAAATCAATTTTTGTATTAGATTTTAAGCAAAATAATAATAATAATTCAACCTCCGTAAGTAAAGCAACAAAACTAGTATTAACGCTAAGATATCCAATTAAGATTAAGTTCAAAAATAGCACTTGTAGGAAAATATAATTAACTAAAGCTAGCACCATTTTGTTATTTCATTAGTAGCCACTATCACGTCATCACCATTAATTGATGTGACTGTAAAAGTCAAAAATACCCTCAGCCAACCCTAAAACCCTTCATTTTTTCCACTTTCCCGCCCAGGCCCCCCCTCACCCACAATATATAAGTCTCCTTCTATATCTCATTTTTCCCCCTCGTTTCGTCTCACCCTAGCCTCACGCACTCTCTCTTCACCATTGTTGAAGATCCAAGCTCAGCTATTTCATTCTAAATCCAACAAATATCTCCCCATCCTTGTTCACTCTATTCACCTCACTCTCTCTATCCTCACCATAGTTGAAGAAGGTTGTAGCTCATCTCTTGGTCCACTTGCCGCTCTTCCCACTCTGCATCAGCCACGTTCTAACTTAGATCAGGTACATATCTAAGTTGATGCTACTTGTTCTTTGGTCCACTTGCCGCTCTTCCCACTTTGCATCAGCCACGTTCTAACTTAGATCAGGTACATATCTGAGTTGATGCTACTTGTTCTTTGGTTTTAGTAGTTTCTATATGCTTTAAATGAGTTGCATTTTGAATTATAATCTAAAAAATGACCTATGTTAACTTTGAGGGTAAGATCTTGCAACATCTGTTGTATCCTGTATCACCTGTGGGTAGTAAGATATATTTATTGTATTTTTTTGGTCTTCTTATTGTAATATTTTCCGTTCTGAAAAATTTTCAACAATACTAATGGTAAACAACATAATGACCTTTTGGTCTCATTATGATGACCTAACCAGTCAATAATATTTTGATCAAACGGTAATTATGATACTGATTATAATGGAAAAAAAAAAAGATTTGCATAACATTTAAAAGTTTAACCAAAATGGTCATTTTATAATGACCAACAGGTCATTTCATTATGACCTTATCAGTGCTAATGATGTGATACATATATCTTGACATTGACGTAACAACATGAGTTCTAAAATACAAATGAGAGTTGTCATACGTTGTCTATAATGAAAAAAAAATTTGTATAACATTTGACAGTTTAACACAAATGGGTCATTTTCATAATGATCAACAAATTAATTTCATTATACATTCTCAGTGCTAATGGTTCGATTAAATATATTAAAATTGACGTAACAACAGGGATTCTAAAACACAAATGAGAGTTGTCATACGTTATCTATAATGAAAAAAAAATATTTGCTTAATATTTGTCAGTTTAACATAAATGGTCATTTTCATAATGACCAACAGGTCAATTTCATTATAACATTCTCAGTGCTAATGGTTCGATAAAATACATAAAAATTGACGTAACAACAGAGGTTCTAAAATATAAATGAGAGTTGTCATAAGTTGTCTATATTAAAAAAAAAACATAGATTTGCATAACATTTGATAGTTTAATACAAATGCTCATTTTCATAATGACCAACAGGTCAATTTCATTATGATCTTCTTAGTACTAATGGTTTGACAAAATTATAATAAAGTAATTTTGATAATAACTTCAAAGAAACTAATGTGTTTAACTTCCCTTTGTTTACACAGCCTCAGTCAGCTAATTAGTTTGAGTAACGCCATTACTAACAAGGCTGCTCAGACCTGGATTGTGGATATGAGAGAAATGACCTCTACCTGCAGATGCTTTCAGGTGAATCAAATTTCTTATCCTCATGCTATGACCGTCTGTAACCACAGACGAATTGATCCATATAATTATTGTTCTCATTACTACAACGATAGAGGCTCTTTATGCAGCCTATGAACATGTAGTCCATCCGATTAGTAGTGCCTAGAGGTGGGATGTTTTTGAAGAAGTAAGATCCTAAGTTGTCAATCTTCCTAAGACAAAGCGTGGTCCCAAAAGGCCAAGGATTTTATCCCAATCTGAGGAACTGGTGACTATTCGGTACAACATATGTCATGGCTATGGACACAACTGGAAACTTGTATTAACCCAGTACCGTTACGCATATGCCCAACAACAAGGTTGTAGAGATCTTCCACATCTCATAGCACCGTTATATGATGGTTTATCACTATTTTGTATCCGTAGTTACGCATAGTTTGTTATAACTTTATGTCGTTAATTTTAAATACTACGTTTGTGGGTTTCTTATTAGGTGTTATGACTGATTGTGTTTGTTATCTGTATATGCATAACATTTGACAGTTTAACACAAATTGTCATTTTCATAATGAATAGCAGGTCAATTTTATTATGACCTTCTTGGTGTTAATGGTTTGACAAATATATATTATAAAATTGACATAACAACAGGGGTTCTAAGACACAAATGGGAGTTGTCATACGTTGTATATAATGAAAAAAAAGATTTGCTTAATATTTGACAGTTTAACACAAATGATCATTCTCATAATGACTAACATGTCAATTTCATAATGACATTCTCAGTGTTAATGGTGTGACACATATATCTTAAAATTAACGTAATAATAGGGATTCTAAAATAAAAATGGGAGTTGTCATACGTTGTTTATAAAAAAAAAAAAAAAAAAAAAATAGATTTGCTTAACATTGACAGTTTAACCAAAATAGTCATTTCATAATGACTAACAGGTCAATTCATTATGACATTCTTAGTGCTAATTGTGTGACACGTATATCTTGAAATTGATATAACAACAGGGGTTCTAAAACACAAATGGGAGTTGTCATACGTTGTCTATAATGAAAAAAAAAATTTGCTTAACATTTGACAGTTTAACCGAAATGATCATTTTCATAATAACCAACAGGTCAATTTCATTTTGAGATTCTCAGTGCTAATTGTGTGACACATGTATCTTGAAATTAATGTAACAACAGGAGTTCTAAAACACAAATGAGACTTGTCATACGTTGTTTATAATGGAAAAAATTAGATTTACTTAACATTTGATGGTTTATCTGAAATGGTCGTTTGATAATGACCGACAAGTCAATTTAATTATGACCTTCCAGTGCTAATTATGTGATACATATATCTTCAAATTGAAGTAATAACAGGGGTTTTAAAACACAAATGAGTGTTGTCATACGTTATCTAAAATGAAAAAAAAAAAAAGATTTGCTAAACATTTGACGGTTTAACTGAAATGGTCGTTTTCATAATGACCAACAGGTCAATTTCATTATGAACTTCTCAGTACTAATGGTGTGACACATATATCTTGAAATTGACGTAACAATAGGGGTTTTAAAACACAATGAGAGTTGTCATACATTGTCTATAATAAAAAAAAAAGGAGATTTGCTTAACATTTGACGGTTTAACTGAAATGATCGTTTTCATAATGACCAACAGGTCAATTTTATTATGACATTCTCAGTGCTAATTGTGTGACACATATATCTTCAAATTGACGTAACAACAGGGGTTCTAAAACACAAATAAGAGTTGTCATACGTTGTCTATAATGGAAAAAAAAAAAAAAAAAGATTTGCTTAACATTTGTCGGTTAACTGAAATGGTCGTTTTCATAATGACCAACATGTCAATTTTATTATGACATTCTCAGCGCTAATTGTGTGACACATATATCTTCAAATTGACGTAGCAACATGGGTTCTAAAACACAAATGAGAGTTGTCATACATTAGTTATAACGAAAAAAAAGGATATTTGCTTAACATTTGACGATTTAACTGAAATTGTCGTTTTTATAATGACCAACATGTCAATTTTATTATGACCTTCTCAGTGCTAATTGTGTGACACATATATCTTCAAATTGACGTAACAACAGGGGTTCTAAAACACAAATGAGAGTTGTCATACGTTGTCTATAATGGAAAAAAAAAAAAAAGATTTGCTTAACATTTGTCGGTTTAACTGAAATGGTCGTTTTCATAATGACCAACATGTCAATTTTATTATGACCTTCTCAGTGCTAATTGTGTGACACATATATCTTCAAATTGACGTAACAACAGGGGTTCTAAAATACAAATGAGAGTTGTCATACATTGGTTATAATTAAAAAAGGAGATTTGCTTAACATTTGACGGTTTAACTGAAATGGTCGTTTTTATAATGACCAACATGTCAATTTTATTATGACCTTCTCAGTGCTAATTGTGTGACACATATATCTTGAAATTGACGTAACAACAAGGGTTTTAAAACACAAATGAGAGTTGTCATACGTTGTCTATAATGGAAAAAAAAAAAGATTTGCTTAACATTTGTCGGTTTACTGAAATGATTATTTTCATAATGACCAACAGGTCAATTATATTATGACCTTCTTAGTGCTAATTGTGTGACACATATATCTTCAAATTGATGTAACAACAGGGGTTCTAAAACACAATGAGAGTTGTCATACGTTATATATAATGGAAAAAAAAAAATTTTGCTTAACATTTGTTGGTTTGACTAAAATGGTTGTTTTCATAATGACTAATAGGTCAATTTTATTATGACCTTATCAGTACTAATTGTGTAACACATATATCTTTAAATTGATATAACAACAGGAGTTCTAAAACCCAAATGAGAGTTGTCATATGTTAACTATAATGAAAAAAAAAAAAAAGGATTTGCTAAACATTTGATAGTTTAACACAAATGAAAGTGACCAACAAGTCAATTGCATTATGAACTTCTCAATAC
Source organism: Ficus carica (assembly GCA_009761775.1). Lineage (NCBI taxonomy): Eukaryota > Viridiplantae > Streptophyta > Magnoliopsida > Rosales > Moraceae > Ficus > Ficus carica. The sequence continues at coordinate 3,668,777 of CM019746.1, forward strand.
TAATGGTGTGACACATATATCTTGAAATTGACGTAACAATAGATGTTTTAAAACACAAATGAGAGTTGTCATACGTTATCTATAATGAAAAAAAAAAAATTTTGCAAATGGTCAATTTCATAATGACTAACAGGTCAATTTCATTATGACATTCTCAGTGTTAATGGTTTGACAAAAATATACTTTAGAGCAAAGATAACATGTTAACCATTACATGTTACAATAAACGGAGTTCTAAAACTTTAAAAATAGTCTCTAATGAAAAGCATAATGAGGCTATTTACATAATGGAAATATAAAAACATTTAAAAAAAATGTTATTTAGAAGTCCATCATATTCACTTTCTCATCACTTTTGTAATTGTCTTCAACCTTTCTTTTTGCATGAGACCACATATAACATGTTAACTACTCCTGAAACATTTTCATGCGTCCCTGAATAATCTGATAACGGATATTCCTCTCTTCTATCAAGCATTCAACATTCTTAATGGTAAAAAATACTACAGTCACCCTTGTTTCATGGTTCACAAATGAGAAGAAATCACAAACTACATCATTATCACTGTTAAGAAGGTTGTAGGAATACATTATCAATACATTAACTCACCCATTTTCTTGTTGTGGAATATCTTGCATGATGGTGACATGTATTGGGTCAGTTCTCGGAGGGTTCCTTGGTTTGAATTCAAATAAACTAATCCTCTCAACTAGCATTGGAATAAACTTGGACATACATTCTAATGCTTCTCGGACCTTGTCATTGTGAGGGCCTTCAGAATTCAGAGAGTCGTACACTTCAATGGTCCAATTCAGAAGGTCAAGCTTTGCTAATACTCAATATTTTAAATATTCCAAGTGCATTGGAATTAGCAAAGTATTCACCTCAAACCATGACAAATCGCAACGGATAGACACGCCAAATATGATCTTCAGTAAAGAATCACACGATCAAATATATATGGTGTTTTTTTGTAGAGGGCCACAATGCACAAATCTTGACACTAAAAAACGTGTCTACTGTTGTGGCCTTTCGTTGTAGCAGTTCGGAGAAATGTATGATCTTCTTCCTCAGATAGTAGAATGCAACATCAATGAGCTAAATACATAAACCAAAAGCAAATGACAAAATAGTACGAGTCAGCACAAAAATTACTTACTTCACATAAGGTTAACAGAAATTGACTACATGGTCAAACAAAATGACTACTTATTTCATCTTAAAGCCACACATGAGAAATTGCCAACTCATAAAACCAACATTTTTTTTCAACTACCATAGATCCGAGGTCATGGGGTTTGTCCAACGTCTCATATTTTGTGATGTATCGGGCATGCTGTTTCCTAAAAAAATTAATAATTAAATTAATAAGGACAATATTAAATATCATTTTTAAAGCAAAAAGACATTTCTTCATCACAACCAAATTACCCTTCTTTATCTGCATCCTGAACTGCTCTAGATTCTTTTTAGGAAATTCATCTGGAAGACCTCGTGGGAGGGCATAAACTTTGACCATCTTTGTCGGAGTATGGGCTGCTGAGCCACACTCAACCACAGGTTCAGACCTCTTTTGTTCAAACCTTGAAAGTCTGGACCTCTTCTATTTAGGGATCTGTAAATGACAAATATCAAACTAGTAAAACAATTATGACTTGTAGGTAACAATCAAAATGACTATGTTTGTTTGTTACAGAAATTAGTACCTGTGTAACAACCTAGTCATTTATGTTCTCCTCTTGTTCCTTGGCTGCTTCTTCATTCTTTCTCTCATCCTTATCTTGTTCTATGGCTGCTTCTTCATCATTTCTCTCATCATTTTCTCCCTTGGCTTCTTCATCCTTTTTCTCCTTCTCTTTTTCCTTGACTGCTTCAACTTTTTTCTCCTCCTCCTTTCCCTTTCCGTTTTCATATTTTTTCTCCTCATTTTCCTTAGCTTCTCCCTCATCTCCTTCTTATTTATACTCTTTATCTTTTTCCTATGTAATTTTACAGTTAAGTCATAATAAAAAATATAAGTTCGTCATTACAGAAATGACCATCTGTATATAAGGTATACCTGACACATAAATTTTTAGGATTACCTATCGTTTTCTCCCTCGTCATCTTCATCTTCTTCAACTTTTTTCTCTTCATCTCCCTCTTCATCTTCATCTTCCTGCAAAAGGGGAACACATCAACGGTCATTACCATGGGTCATCTTCCTGCAACTTTTTTCTCTTCATCAACGGTCATTACCATGGGTCATCTTCATCTTCTTCAACTTTTTTCTCTTCATCTCCCTCTTCATCTTCATCTTCCTGCAAAAGGGGAACACATCAACGGTCATTACCATGGGTCATTACAGAAATGGCCAATTGATCATTATTATATCAATTACCATGGATCATTACAGAAATGACTAGTTGGTCATTTAAAAAAAATGATCAGTTAGTCATTTTTGTAAATGACCAGTTGATCATTATTATATCAATTACCATGAGTCATTGCAGAAATGACCAGTTGGTCATTATTATATCAATCAATTATCATGAGTTATTACAGAAATGACTATCTACATATAAGATATACCCGACATAAAATTTTTCAGGATTACCTCATCGTTTTCTCGCTTGTCATCTTCATTTTCTTCCTCATCATCATCCTCTTCTTCATCTTCTTTCTCTTCATCTTTGTATTCCTAAAAAAGGGGGGAAAACATCAGTGGTTATTATATTTATTACCGTGGGGTCATCATAGAAGTTACCGGTAACTACAAACAATCATTTTATCATCATTTAAGAAGTCCATGGCTGCCTTCACACCTTTATCCACAACAACACCTATGTTAGAGTCGAGGAAGCCATCATCTTAAGGGTCGAATCAGAGGTCATCAGAATCAGTCTTCATGGCATCCGAATCATCGTTATGAACATTTTTCTTGTGCCTGTAGCTCACATGGTATGCAATGGTTGGGTTCCCCACAACATTGTCATTGAGGTTATACAACAATTTTAGAACCCTACGCAGGAGCTTCCTGAACTTCTTTTGTTCTTTTTTTCAGTTTGTCTAATTTTTTGTTTATTGACTCGACTTCTCCTTGAATCACTTTCTGAAACTCCAGCCAATCGGAGTTTGTCGCGGTACTACATTGCGTGACAAGTGTCTTACGAGGTGCCTGAGGCATAACCGTAGGGTTCTTCAAATATAGTTACGCTACGCATGGCTCCTTAAACTCTTTGTCAGTTGGCATCATCACAAAACACTGTGGTTGCACACATTTGATTCAATAAAAAATTACTACAAGATATTATATGACCAACACTAATATTGACACTAACAAAATTATGGTCATTACACAAATTACCACCCATTCATTATGTAAATGACCAACATTTGTGTTGACACTAACTGTAATAATAATATAGTATAGAAATTACATGTTTCTTGTCAATAGTGGTTAAAGCCGACATCACAGCATCAAACTTTATATTATCCGCAGAGGTCCATGACAGCATACGAGGATTGGCCTCAACGTGTTTAGTTGTGAATTTCCTTGCTATTTTTGGGATGCTCTCATATGCCCAAATGAGTAAGGCATGAAGAAAGCCCGTGATACTGTAATGCATTTTATCAGACTTCTTTAATGGTATTCTCTTTGAAGACAACTTGTTGTCAATTGCATTACATATTGCAGTTCGGGTTGCCTTCCGTGAGAGCACACCCCAAGGAAATGCATTGAACTCATTCAAGTTATCGGCTAGGGCAAAATATTTCAGGTCTATTTTCACGGAATTTGCATTTGCAAGAGGAATGCAAAATATCATGTATAGTAAGCCAAGCTTGACAGCGTCGTCGTCATTGTCAAATTTTGCATTCAACATCTGCACCTCCAAATGTTCTCTCGACATGGCTCGTAATGTAGAAAAATATCTACTCATAAATCGGTTATCAACTGCCGGTACGAGATAGGTAGACCCTACACATTTTGTGCTGGTTATCAAGCAAAACTTGTTGATGGAAAATCTGCCCAGAACTTCGCCAACCTCAAACCACAAAGCATCACCCATTCCTGAGTGATCCATCAAATGCATTACTATGTTGTGCAAAACTGCCTAGCCCAGCCAAGCGTTTTCAACTTCAGAAATTTCTTAATGCATGGTTGTCGGATCACTCCCTGGTACTATCGGGATGACAACCACTCTTTCAAGTTTTTGCAAATCTCTGTAATGTTAATAAAAGTATTTATTTTCACACGGGTAATTTCAGTATCTGGTACATATCGAACATACTGAACCTGTGGTGATGGTATCACAAGAGAGTAATTATATTTATGACCAACAAGTAATCATAAAAATGACTTGTCGGAAATAACAGAATTCTGAGTAATTAAATTGATGACCAGCAAGTCATCATAAAAATGACCTATGGGTAAAATTACAAGATGATCTCGATAAATAACTACACAACTACAATTTTCAATATCACCAACAATTAACCAAATATCAACACAAACCCAAACACCTTCGGCAACCAAAAATTTATATCAACCAATACACTCAATTTTCTCTAAATATCCAAATACCAAACCAACAAACTTTTAGTTTATGTCACAAAATCAAATAAAAATACAAACTATACGTTTTTTATGCAAATGTTTTTCAACAAATCAATTAGAAATGCAGTATCTCATCAAAAACACATATAAAAATGTAATTTTTTTTTTATATATAATCAATCAAAAATGCAAACGTCCTCATTAAAAATGCACATTTTTACCAAATGTCTATTAAAAATGCAAACATTTAAAAAAAATTAATTGAAAATGCAAAATTTTTACATCTTCAGCATCTGCGTTCTTCTTCTCTTCTATGGTTCTTTTCGCCTTCTTGGATTCCTTAACTTCGATTTCCCCCTGCTTTTTCTGCAACCCTTCCTCGGGCGCCCTTTTTTTTTTTCCTTCTTTGGTGCCGGTTTTTTAGGATTTTTCTTTGCCAGTGGCATTTTCTCTGCCGAAGCCATTAGTCGGGAAGACCTCTTTTCGGGAGTAATGTTTTTCTCTGCCAACTTCGTGTGTTTAGACATGGGAGACTCAAGAATTTTTAACTAGGTTTTGGTGGTTTAAGAAGATTTTTCACCCATTACAGAGTTCGAAAAGCTTTATAGTGGGCGTGGGTGGTGGTTTCAGACGGTTTCCGAGCAGTTTTCGACGGTTTCTATGGGTGGTGGTCTCTCTTTCTCGTTCTTTCTCTTTCTCTCTCTAAATGAGAGTTCTCTCTCTAAAATATTGAAAATGGTTTGAAATCAAGTTAGGGTATTAGAGGGAGATTTGAGCGGGTGGGAAATGGGGGTAATCCAAGAATTTAGCATCTCTTAAAAGCTTTTGAGTCCCACAAATTAGAAGAAAAAATGATATGACAGTGTTAGCAATGAAAGGAAATAAAAATGGTGCTCCACATGTGTTATTTTTAAAATTAACCCCATCCAATTACCCTTGTTTATTCATTGATTTCCAAATATTCATGCACAATTCGGATATCTATGTTTTTGTTTATTTATTTAAACAACATAATATTCCAAAACAGTTGTCAAAACATTAAAAGCATTTTTTCCATCTCAATTTGCTTTTTTTTTTTTTTTTTTTAACCTTGCTTGCTACTTGGCTTTCGAGTGTGTTTGAACAGCTTTGTAATACCTGTAACATACTCATTTGGGATATTGTCCCTTTTGTTTCGGCTGTTATTTCCCTTGAAGAAAGTCCCCTTATTAATTACACAAATTTTTTTTTTCTTACAGTAACCATTTATCTAACGTAAATAAACCATGAGTAAATTCAACGCTGTCATTGTCCTTGCAAACAAAAAATGAAATTAAAAAAAGAGAGAGAGAGAGAGAGAGCGTTGAGACCAATAGAAAGACTTGTATCCTGTTTTTATAATAAAACTTAAAAAAAAAAAAAAAGAATAATAATAATGGGGGTGTCGATTCTATAAAAGTCGAATCATCACTCTGATTTTATTACATGAATCTCACGCTCTGATTCCAGTCTTCTTCTTTCTTTGTATTCTTTCTTTCTTCTTCTTCTTCTAAAACCCAATACCAATACCAGTGCTCTTTTCTTCACTTTAACCTCCCCTCTTTATCCCACGTTTTCATTATTCACTCTTTCTTTTTTGCTGCCATTTTTGGAGTGAGATACAGACAAAGAAGAGGCTTTAACTTTAAGTGATTCTGAGGAGTACAACGTAAGTCTTTTCATTCTTTAATGATTTTGGTATTTTGTCTCTCAATTCTTTTTTCAGTGATTGCTTCTTGTTCTGGGATTAAATTATAACTTTTTAGAATATTATGCATTTGTGTTTGTTACAAGTTCATTTTGTAATTGTGGGATCTGTGCAAAAATGCTATGCCATACTTAATTTACTTATATATATATATGTATATATATTTTTTCTGGTATAGTAGGCTTGTTGAATGATTCTGTTATAGCTTTGTTGAATTTTTTCGCTAGAAATTTGTTGTTAATAAAGAAATTTACATATAAATGCAGAGAACTAGACATTCCCACCTTAATAGATGTACATGTAATAGGTCTCTTATTCTGTCGAATGTTTTACAAAATTGTATTCTATTAATGTCTTACAGAAATCTAAGAGCAAAAGGTACAAAAATCCCAGATGGGTTTTGAAGGAGATGAAGAATTAGCCACCCAAAATGAAGTTCCAACCAAATCCTTGTTCCGATATAACTCGCCTTTGGTGCAAGTGAGCCTAATTGGGTTAGTCTGCTTCTGCTGTCCCGGCATGTTCAACGCCCTCTCAGGCATGGGAGGGGGAGGCCAGGTTGACCCTACGGCATCCGACAACTCCCTCACTGCTCTCTACACGACCTTCGCGGTATTTGGTATACTCGGTGGTGGCATATACAACATCCTAGGCCCCCGTCTCACCTTGCTCTCGGCCTGCTCGACATATGTCCTCTATGCGGGCTCTTTCCTCTACTACAACCACCACAAGAACCAAGCATTTGCCATCATCTCTGGTGCCATTCTAGGAATTGGTGCAGGCCTCCTCTGGGCAGGCCAAGGTGCCATCATGACTTCCTATCCGCCACCTGCTCGGAAAGGAACTTACATCTCCCTTTTCTGGAGCATCTTCAACATGGGAGGTGTCATCGGAGGCCTAATACCGTTTATTCTCAATTATCACAGAACCAAGGCTGCTTCTGTTAATGATGGTACCTACATCGCCTTCATGTCTTTTATGACCTTCGGAGCTCTACTTTCCTTGGCTATTTTGCCCCCAAGTAAGGTTGTTCGTGATGACGGGACTCGGTGTACCAACATCAAGTACTCTAATGTCTCAACCGAGTATGTTGAGATCAGCAAGCTGTTTATGAATTGGAAAATGCTTCTCATTGCCCCGGCGGCTTGGTCCAGCAACTTCTTTTACACTTATCAGTTCAATAATGTCAATGCGGTGTTGTTTAGCTTGAGGACTAGAGGGTTGAACAATGTGCTCTATTGGGGTGCACAGATGATAGGCTCCATTGGGATCGGATACTTGATGGACTTCAGCTTCAAGAGTAGGAGGAGACGGGGTTTTCTTGGAATTGGGGTGGTTGGTTTTCTCGGCACTGCGATTTGGGCTGGTGGCCTTGCCAACCAGGTCAAATACACCCGAGCTGATGTAAAGACGATAGAGAAGTTGGACTTTAAAGACTCGGGTGATGATTTTGCAGGACCCTTTGTCTTGTATTTTAGCTATGGTTTATTGGATGCCATGTTTCAGAGTGTGGTTTACTGGATAATTGGAGCCCTGGCTGATGACTCTGAAACCCTTAGCAGGTAACGCACGTAAATCTGGCTAGACATGAATTTTTTTTTTTATCTGTTTCGATTTTATTTCATACATAAATGACAGTTTGTCAGGGAATTTTTTTTTTTATTTACAAAGTTCAACAATTTTTGGTGTGAATGGTTTTCAGGTATGTTGGGTTTTACAAGGGAGTGCAGAGTGCAGGAGCAGCCGTTGCATGGCAAGTCGATACACAGAAAGTATCCTTCTTATCGCAGTTGATTGTGAATTGGTCACTCACTACCGTGAGTTATCCACTTCTGGTGGTTCTTGTCATGTTGGCTGTGAAGGATGAGAAAACTTCCGAACAAGGAAATGAAACCAATGATGTTAGTCAGTCATCGGCCAAGCCAGCATTCGTTCACTGACGACAATGCCTGGCTTACCAACTCAAGTTACAACACATTTTCAATTCCACACTTGTTATGATATCAAGAAAACCTGTGATATAGTGCAACTGATAAATAGCTGTGTACTAGTTTCGAATGAAGCACACATCAATCAAAGTTCATGTGTAGTTTCAAAAGTTCAATCCGATGTTTCCCAAGCTTCCATGTCTTATTATTTTATTTGAATGTACTGTTTTGTTTTAACTATTTCTAAACCCCACCATCTTCTAGAACTGCACACCAGAAATAAATATATAAAAAAAAAAAAAAAAAAACGAAGTAAATCTTACTGTTGGAATGAGTCTTTAGGATCTTATTCTCTATGATTGGCTATTTTAACTTGCTAATTCATAGAAATTGACACTATGGGTGTGTCTGTTTATGTGTATATACATATTATAAACGGAAGGATAATGAAAATAAAACATGTTTTACACACTGAAGCTTTCTATCTGAAGCTTTCTATTCTTCTATTAAGCTTTCAGTTGCTATTCAAAGTCATTTCCAACTGTCAAGGGATTGTGAGTGAGGCCTCAACAATACACAAATTAAGAAAGAAAACCCAATTAAAACAATTTAAAAAAATCTTCATGGCAGTTCCGCTCTTACAATGTCTGCAGCAGCCGTCCGATCCAAAATAGAGTAACCCGTCCCTCTAGAGGAGGAGCCTGATAGGAAGAAAGTAGAGTTTTTATTCAGTAAGAACTTTCCATATGTCCGTCGTTGCATACAAAAAGGACCTCTTCTTGTAGAGCCATCTGGTCAGAAGCTCTCCAAGAAGGTCGGTTCTAACCCTGCTCGATCTGCTCTTCAACCGCTCCAATGACATCTTCCTCTTCAGCTGTCAGTGCCAAAAGTCTTGAACCTTTCCATCATCTCCTCCAAAATGAAAAAAATAGATAGAGAAAAAAAATGGCTGAAAGAGACAACCGAGCCAACAAAAGAAAAGATCTCAAGAAACCCGAAAGAAAATAGGCAAAAGGGACCAAACACTCAAAAGCCTGAGACGGGACCAATTGTTGTTTCAATATTTGACGTGGAAGCATATGATTCTCCAACAACATCTTTCCCATTGTTAGTAACAATACCTCTCTCCTCTGCATCTTTAAGATACAACATGCGAACCCCACACCTTTTCACTTTGCAACTACTACCACACTCCAAACATTTTCCGGGTTTCAACCAAGCATTTGAAAAGAAGTCAAATGATGCCTCTACTGCATCAAGATCGTCAGCGTAGTCTTCATATGCATAGAACACGTGCATGTGATCCAAGTTGCTGAAAAATGTTTTACCTTGTTCTTCAAGCAAATTACTATGAATTCCCATGCGAGAATAGGATCTTTTCCCATTCTTTCCTATTAAATGGAATTTACACCGAAAGTTCAAAGGATGACAACATTTCGAACAATTTCCCTCGAATGCAGCAATAGCACACATAGCAAAGCCTAGGAAGGTGTTATTATACCAATGTTGAGGGAGCTTGATATTTATCGAAGATCTCTCCTCTTGATAGTTGAACCAGGCGGGAATTCCATTTTCAGGACAACACAAACTGACGTCATGGCCACCAACTTTTTGCTGAAATCAAGGACCAAAGCCATGGTTAATCAATTTGAGTATGAAATCTTACTGAACACATGCCAAATACTCTTACAAAAACAATACCTTTATTATTTCGTCACATTTTGACATAGTTGCCCTGTACAAAATTCTATTCTGGCACATATTCATCAAATTGTTGAGTGCATTGTGATCCAACTTCCAGCAATCATAAAACATAAATTCATCATCATCCTCGATAGGACATTGCGTGACTGGAAGCAATGTATTTGACAGAGTCTCTAACGATGGGCATCTGGATATATAAAGAATGGAAACAGAAGATGGAAGCTCTGGCAGAGAATGAAGGCTCTTGCAATTGACTATAACCAACTCATTTGGATTACAACAATGTTTGATGCTAGCAGGTATTCTCTTGATTTTGGTTCCTTCCAGTCTTTGTTTATCCAATGATGGTAAGAAAAGCAAATCGGGAATCTCAAATACGTTGCAGTTTTTCACATGTAATGAAGTCAACAAGTGCAAGACAATTGACAACGGGGGCAACTTTGCAAGTCTCGGACAATCAGAAAAGCTGAGAGTTTGAAGATGTACATTGAAGATGGTGTCCGGAACAACCTCAAGATTATCGCACTTGTGTAAGTATAAAGAAGAAATGCAAATTAGATTACTAATGGATGAATGTAGCTCTCTAATCCTTGTTTCTGACAAATCAAGATATTCAAAACGCTCCATTGGCTTCAAAATTTCTGGAAAGTATTCTAACATTGAGCAACTGCAAAGATCAAGCCATTTAAGAAAACTTAAATTGCAAATGCTCCTTGGTAGAGTTTTCAGCCTTTTGCAGTAGCTTAAGGAAATTTCTTCAAGATAAGAGAGGCACTCAACTGATGAGGGCACATGTTCTATTGCTCTCCAACTCAAATATAAGATTCTTATATTTCTTGGAAGTTCTGGAAACCTATTAATCAAAGAGCAGCCATCTAGCGAAAGAGATTAGAGCAAAAGTATAAACAAGCATACGATTTATAGAATGGTATAAGCACATATGAAAGTTGAAATTCTACTTCGAAATGTCTACTTGTAGGTGAACTTACTGTATTATATTTCAAGACACGGTACGAATCTTGAGCAGACCACAACCGACCACGTTTTCCCGGCTCTTTAGGGAATTCTTGACAGAAAATATCCCAAGCCATTTGTTGCACCAAATCATGCATCTAGAATTTTTTGTCAGATGTTACAGTTATGAGCAACCTATCAATAAGGGTCCTCACTCCTGAATCAACAAAAAAACTACAGCCATCTAATTTTCTTTCGACTGAATCCTTATTTTGACTTTTAAAAAAGCATGCCATGTCAAGAAATATGTCCTTCTCATTTGGATTTAGCCCGTCATAACTAACTCTCAACATATTTTGGACTTTGCCATTGCCAAACCAGCCGTGATTTCCAGCTAAATAGTCTAACTGCTCCACATCATTTACATCGTCAAGAACAATAAGTACCTTCGTACGATACAGCTGTTCTTTTACAAACCAGTTTACTGTTTTTATATCCGACTCCTCCAATAACTCTGAAAAAAGTTTGATTTGTAAGGGTGGGAGTCCATTTCTCTTTGATTCCTCCCTAACATTTTCAAGGAAGTAGCAACATTCAAATTGATCATAGTATCGATTAAACAGAACACGAGCCAAGGTTGTTTTGCCAATACCGCCCATGCCCCAAAGGCCAACAATTCGAACATTTGGCGAGCCAATATCCAACAACGTTTCAATTTGGGCAACTCGTTTATCAATTCCAACTAGGTCCTCGGAATTATCACCTGAAGATATTCTATTTAGTTTTCCTACAATATCTTTGACAAAGGATTCAATTTGTTTAGATTCTAACCTGTCATTTTAAACGAACAACAAAAGTTAGTTAGTAATTAGAAGCTGTGTATGTAATATGTACTACTGTCAAACATCGACGGATATTGTGAAACAAAATCATTATTTCTCGTAATATTCATATGTTCTATTTGTCATAAAATAAACTTTTTCTGATACTCTGGACAATGTTGATGATGTTGAAGATAAAAAAAAAAAAATATATATATATATATATATACACACACACACAAATTAAACTTACTAAATCTATAACAAGTTAAGTAAAAGACAAGCATAAATGCAGTGATTATTAGAATTATAGGGGTCATTTGGTTATTTGTCTAAGTTTGGTGCAAATAAAGAAATAATTGTTTTTTTGTTTTTTTCCTTTATTATTTAGAGAGCTAGAATTGGGGGCTTTGCAGATATGGGATTAAAATGGGGATGATGTTGCATCACTAGACCACAAAGAAAAAAGTTTGCAAGACTAACCTCATGCATTAATGAATATTTGGTTTTCTCCAAAATACCCTTTTACAAGTAAAAAAATAAAAATAAAATAAGAAAGAAGACTTCTGTTAAAAAAACAAAAAACAAAAATCCACTTTGTTCTCTTTCATCAGTTACGTCTCCTTCACCCTCTCAACTACCATCATTTTTCATCTCCATCATCCCCCTCCAAAACGACCATCCTTATATTCGGTTTAGTATCTTGCATCTTTTTCACATTCTGAGCATCGATTTCCAGCCACAAGGAGAGGAGAGGGAGTACAAAAAGTTCGTAAAATCTATAAAATTTTGGTAAGTTCATCTCAAACCCTCAAATTTTTTTATTAAAATCGTTTTCGAAGTTGTTCAAGGGTTGAGCATTCATAGTTTGAGAGCTTAATATAGAAAAACAACAATGATTCAACCTATTTCTCACTAATTTTCGGCTTGTAAAATCTGTAAATTTGCAAACTAGTCACTAGCGATTTTCCAGACCGGCCAGACCGGTCCGACAAAACCACGAGCACACTAGTCACTAGCGATTTTCTAGACCGGCCTGACCGGTCCAGGTCTGGCCGGTCCGGAAAAACCGCGAGCACACTAGTCACTAGCGATTTTCCACTCGCGGGTTTTCCGGACCGGCCTGACCGGGACCGGTCCAGAAAAATCGCAAGCACACTAGTCACTCGCAGGTTTTTCGGATCGGCCTGACCGGTCCCGGTCCGGCCGGTCCGGAAAAACCGCGAGTGAACTAGTCATATTTTTATTAATTTTTTCATTAATTGGAGATTTTTCATTAATTTTTTTTAATTCTTTCATAACAATTTTTAATGTTTTTCTTATTTTTATTTTGAAGGAAAATGAGCGAGATTGTCATATATTTTCAATATGATGGAGAATGGAAGGAGAAAGATGACGGGTCATATGAATGGTGCAGAAGGAATAAGGAAATCAAGAGCATAGTATTATTAGATGATCCGGATAAGGTGAAATATTCTGAAGTTATTGACTGCATATCTAAAAGGCTTCATGTGGACCAAAAAAATACGGAATTAAAAATAAGTTACATTCCTTTGTGTACAATATCGTCAGGCCCTAAAAGCATTTTGGATGATTTTGATGCTAAGTGTTATCTTTTAGACTTTTGTAAAACGACACACCGTAGAAGTATGCTGCACGTTGAGCTCATGAAAAATGTTGAAAGTAGTGATAACAATGAAAAAGACTGTCTTGAAGTTGAAGGAGATGGAGGATGCAATGTGGAAAATGATGGAAATATTCGAGATGAGTACTTCGACGTTAACATGGAGCCACTAAGGGTCTATGATGCTGCTTCTGCACCAGGCCACGAAGGTGATGTTTTAGACGTGCCTACCTTGGAGGAACGTCCTAATCAGGAGACAACGGCATCTGCCCCAACTCCAAAACGACAACGTTCATGCGTAGAAGTAGACCCGGTCATAGATCATTGTGAACCATTAGCAATAGATGACAGTTCTGTGTCTTTTAGTTTCGATGATGGTATGGGTATTGCAGTTGGTCAGGAATTTGAAAGCAAGAACGAGGTGAAGAATTTGATTATCGATGCTTCATTGAAAGCTTGTTTTGATTATAAAATAGTCAAGTCAACCACAAAGTTGTTTACGGTGAAATGTACAGTCCTAGATTGCAAGTGGGCATTACGAGCTGTGAGGATCACGAACTCAGATCGTTTCTCTCTCCGAACATATTACAACACTCATACCTGCTCTGCTAGTTCGATGGATAAAAGAAACAGACAAGCAACTGCAGATTTAGTTTCAGACATGTTAAAAAAGGAGTTTCCAGGCCAGCTTGAGACACCTACCCCGAAGAGAGTGATAGACATGATGAAAAATCGTGGCGTGTCAATATCTTACTTCAAAGCTTGGAGGGGCAAACGAAAAGCAGCAAGTGATGTTAGGGGTGCACCAGAGGTCAGTTTCGAGATTCTTCCTAGCTATTTGCACATGATAAAGTTAATGAATCCCGGTACGGTCACACACTTGGAAGTAGACAAAGATCAAAGGTTCAAGTACCTTTTCATTGCGTTGGGCGCGTGCATCGAGGGATTTAAAAGCTATGAGAAAGGTATTTGCAGTTGATGGAACGTTTTTGAAGACGAAATACAAGGGAACAATGATCATCGCCACGGCCCAAGATGGCAACTACTATCAATATCCTCTTGCTTGGGGAGTGGTTGACTCGGAGAATGACAACTCATGGAACTGGTTCATGACGAAACTTGAGGAGCTCATACCCGATGACGAAGAGCTGGTCATAATTTCCGATAGGCATCAAAGCATCCGCAATGCCGTTGAAAAGGTATATAAAAAGTCTCACTATGGGTTTTGTGCATGGCACCTCTCTCAGAATATCAAATCACGCGTTCACCGAGGATCTCGTGTTAGAGCCGGAAAGGGTACAAGTCAGGTCAAGATTAAAGATACCGTCGCAAGTATTTTCATGAAAGTCGCTGCGGCATACTCTGAGCACGAGTTCAACCGACTCTATGATGACCTAAAGAATAGATATCCTGCCGCCGCAGAATATCTTGATGATCATGTAGATGTCAGAAAATGGGCTAGGTGTCACTTCACAGGATCACGTTACGATATCCTGACTACCAACGGTGCCGAGAGTATTAACAGTGTGTTAAAGAAGACAAGAACATATCCTTTGTTGCCCTTGATTGATTCAATTATAGAGAAAATCTCTGAATGGTTCAATAATCACCGTAAGGAGTCGACTCTTGGATCTTCATCACAATACTTAACTCCAATGGTGGAGAAAACATTGCATACAAGATACAAAGAGTCCACAATCTTGACTACGAAAGAACTAAACAGTACTACACTGGAGTATTATGTCACAGGATCGGATGGCAGTTTCTTGGTTGATCTTGGAAGGGGAACCTGCACATGTAAAGTGTTTGATATCGACAAAATTCCTTGTGTCCATGCCCTTGCAGCATTCCCAGGGAGTAAGGATAAAATGCATGATTTATGCTCAAAATACTATCTAAAGGAGGTATGGGCATTGGCTTATGTCCAAACCATTTATCCAGCCCCGAGCTCATCAGAGTGGGTTATCCCTGATGACATAAGGAGTGAGAAGGTATTGCCTCCTGATTTCACAAAAAAACGTGGGAGGCTTCAACAAACCAGATTTCCTTCTATTGGAGAACATCGGAAAGGCAAAAATAAGCGATCATGTCAAGCAACTTCTCATGAGAACTCAGAATTTACAACCCCCATTTGAATATATTTGATCGAAGCAGATTTTCATGTTGTATGATCGTGGTTTTATTTTTAACTTTTACTAAAGATTTTGGACTACATCTCTTATATTAGTAGTTGAATTATGTTTGTAGTGATGAACTGAATTTTGGATATTATAATAGCTGAAATCATTTTAATTGTTTTTTACAGGATCCGTAGTGTTGGTGTTTGATTAAAATAAGTCAACATGTTTTTGCCGGTCATGGCAGTCCGGAAAATGTTTCTCCGGACCGGAGTTATCTTTTTTGTTTTTTCGTTCACCACACCAAAGAAATACTTTTCCGGACCGGCATGTAATATTTATCATAACGATTGGGTTCCTTAAACACTAGGAATTTTGTGTATAAACAAACATTATTTATTTTTCAGAACTTTTCTGATACACCATTCATTCATGATATTTCAGGCATTTAACAAAGTATTTTTTAGTCAAGTACACTGTTTGGTCCATCTTAGCAGGAGAAAAAAAAATATAAAATTTTCAAACAAACAAAAAATATATGAAAATTGAAGATTTTCATTTTCTTTAGTCATTAAAGATTTCATTCATACCCCATATGAAAATTGATAAATACCAAACAAAAAAACAAACAAAAAACAACAAAAAAAAATTTTCAAAATTACTCGCTGTACCGGACCGGCCTGACCGGAATCTTCAATTTCTTTAGTCATTAAAGATTTCATTTATACGCCATATGAAAATTGATAAATACCAAACAAAAAACAACAAAAAAAAAATTTCAAAATTGCTCGCTGTACCGGACCGGCCTGACCGGAATCTTCAATTTCTTTAGTCATTAAAGATTTCATTTATACGCCATATGAAAATTGATAAATACCAAACAAAAAACAACAAAAAAAAAAATTTCAAAATTGCTCGCTGTACCGGACCGGGTTTTCCGGACCGGCCTGACCGGTCCCGGTCAGGCCGGTCCGAAAAAACAGCGAGCAAAATTGCTCGCTAGTCAGGACCGGGTTTTCCGGACCGGCCTGACCGGACCCGGTCAGGCTGGTCCGGAAAACCAGCGAGCAATTTTTGCTCGCTGGCCCGCCGGACCGGCCTGACCAGAACCGGTTAGGCCGGTCCGGAAAACGTCCGAAAATTGCCTACCCTTTTTATTTTTCCAAAAAAAAAAAAAGAATGAAATTGAGAGATAATACTGATGGATATATATATAGTATAATTTTTGCTTGCTTGTTTTGCTGTTTTTTGTTGTTTGATTGTTTGTTTTTTTATTTGGTATTTATCAATTTTCATATGCCGTATGAATGAAATCATTAATGACTAAAGAAATGCTTTGTTAAATGCCTGAAATATAATGAACGAATGGTGTATCAGAAAAATTTGAAAAAATAGAAAATGTTTGTTTATACACAAAAGTCTTCCTAGTGTTTAAGGAACCCAATCGTTATGATAAATATTAATTGCCATCTTCTCTCTAAAAAATTTGATCGTCGCATCATTTATTGACTCAAAATTCTGCCCCTGCATATCGAACTAGATATATTTGATGGCATATACGGCACAATCTCCCATGTGTTAAACAAAATATTTGTTAGTGTTTGTAGTTATAAATGACAAAAGAGCCAAAAAATTAAAACATTTGAATTACACTTACGATTTTTCGTTCTGCGGATGGTTGATCGGACGCCTATAGGGCCATGGTGAAGGATTTAGGTGGCTGAAATATCCGGATTTTTGAAGCAGTAACGGAATCATCTTCTGCACGGGCTCCATAAATCTATCGAGCTTTACTTTTTCGGTGAATTTCCAACTGCAATCAAAAACCACCAGTTCTGCAATTATCAAATCAACCTTCACCGAAACCCAATGTTTTCCTCGTTCTTTTTCGGCGACGTTGGTGTCCGATATGTCGTATAGATTATACGGGAAGTAAAGTGCCTTCGCACCATTCCAACATTTTCCCATCTTCGGGTTGTCCCCTTTCACGTATGTCATCAAAGCGTCATATATGATACCATCTTCATTGGCATTCATCACCAATAATTGGCTGAAGATATCATCCAAAATGACGACGTCTTGATTGATGACATCTCGATACTTGGATTGTTTTTTCCTGATTCCGTACATGGCTTCTTCAATGTGCTACAAAAAAAAAGTTGTAGTATGAGTCAAAAATGTTAGACATAAAAGAAATCCAAAAAAAAAAAAAAACAAGCTTAGATATAGCGTTATTTAGTAGAGAATCACTTATATCGCTTAAAAGCCAAAAGTGCTCGGTTAATATTTGATCAAAGAAGTCTCACGCTCTTGTTATCCCAAGACCTGAAGTAAATGGGGGCTTCGGAACTGAATTCTTGTAGTCCTCGAATGATTTTCGCATATCATCCAGTAGGTGCAATGGATCGAATTCTTTTATCGATCCTTTACGAAACATCATCTTCCTTGGACCAGGGTCGGTGTATGGAGTTCTCTTATATTTTGACTTCTTTAGATGTCTTTTTGGTCGTTTCTTTTGTTGCCCAACATCTAAAATATCTTCCTCGCAATCCTTATCACTCGAACAAGTCGGGGTCTGATAAAAGATTTCATTGAGGGGAGAATCTTCCATGTCTCTTTCTGCACTGATTTCAGTTCCAAAACCAACATCTGTCGGTGCATATATATCATCATGAGCCTCAATATCACCACCGGCATTAAGCCTAACATCAGCACCTCTACTATTCTCACCTATACCTCCACTGCTCTCACCTCGATCTCTACCTTTCCAAGTCTCTGATTGTTGCTGAACAAATCTTGACACGATGTTTGTCAGCATATCAACGCGATTACCATTCTCGGTTATCAATCTCTCTAATTGTAAAAACCGAGATTCGTGGTCGGTGGATATCTTCTCTATTGTTTGCTTTAGAGCTTGAAGCTCACGTAGCACCATTGAATTGTCAGCTTGTGGAGGTATAGACTCGTTGACAGTAGGGGTTGACGGCATATACCTGGTTTGCTCTGCTGCAGTGGCGCCCTCTTGACTTGTATGCTGCTCATGTATGATATCTTCAGGATTCTCTCTATCACTTCCTTGAACTCTCTCAGTTCCACCATTAAGGAAGTTGCGTCGGCCTTCTAGATCAGCATATAATAACTCCTCCCAAAATATGCTTCTTCCCGACCTTAGAATGTTTGCCCAATTGTCCACAATGGCGTCAGAATCATCATCATAAGGAACAAACCCAATCATGTGGTTGGCTTTCTGCTCCGCCAAGGTTGGGACAAGTATGCTATTTATGTTCTGTAATTTAGGAACTTCAAATTAGTAACTGAGGAATAAAGACGTATCTACATAATATAAAATAAAACAAAACAAAAGACTAACCGTGCTTTCCCCAACTGCATGAAGAATTTGATCCAAAGATGGAGCTTGTTGTCGATGAAACTTTGTTTTCCATCAACAAATTCTTGGCACCGGTCCTTGCACATCTTCTCTAATCTCAGCATACGTTGGGGTCAGGGCAGGAATACACTCGAATGGTAGAAGCTATAATAATGAGCAATAACAAATATTAGATTGCAAACATTTTAAAACAAATGAAGCGTAAGAATCAAAAATAAAACAAAATTTACATACCATCAATGGTAGAATGAACGCATGATTATTCCATCTTGCCAACTTCTCACAAGCGTCTTTACATTTTGCTCCGATGTCTAACTTCTGGACCTGGGTCATCAAAAATTGGTATGTCTTTCTTCCCCACGGGTAATTGGCTCACCAATCCAGGTCTTCAATCATTTTAATGAGGTTGTCATCAATTTGTTGATTGGCTTTTTCTGGACCACGGAGGACCGCACACAAAAAGTAGAGGACAACCAACTTCAACTTATCATTTATAAGGATCGATCTCTCTTTTTCTCTATCTCTGATTTCGTTAGTGCGCCTCCTTCTATTGCTCTCAATCTCCTCGGGAGGGATGACCATACCTTCCAAGGATTTCTTAACATCATTCTGCGATATTTTTTTCATTCCACGAAAGACCCTTCTTCTAAATTCATCTCTTGTATGACTAGGATCTTCGGGATAAGCAGAACAATTAAGTCCACTTATAAGAGCATGCTCCATGAGCGAGTACCTAATGGGGATGCCATTCAAAACGAACCACATTTCATATTTCTTTTGTGTAACCACTGCTCGGGACAGTAACATCCATAACGGGGTTAAAGTTATTTCGATGTGGTCTGTGATATCAAATAGGTGGCCAAATTGGGACTTCTTAAACCACTCTATGCCATTAGGGTGGTCCTGTAAGGCTTTGTTCACAATATCGACAGCATCCTTCAATAAGTGCTTGATGGTAATTTTACATTTGAAATTGGCTTGATCCACATTCAATTTCAAATTGGGTAATGGGAGATCCAAAACCTACATTTACATAAAGTAAAAGTGCATGGTTGTGATTGCTTTATCTTGTTAACTAATGTAATTGTTTTGAACGTGCAAAATAAAATAAAATAAAATAAATAAAAACTTTGACTGCTTTATCTTCCAATGATAACTTACCCTTGGTATTGAGACTGACGTCGATTGAGGTGACATGTTGCCATCTGGTTGGGAATTGGTCCTACTGACTCCTTCAGAGTCATTTTCTGAGTCCATCTCTGATGACATCCGGCTTCGTGCCATAGCTAGAAACGAAAATGATAAAACAAATTTAAGTACACATATTTGTATATAAACATTTGATTCCAGAAAAGACTACTAAGGAGCATATTTGGATGTGTGAGTTCATTTCAGTTAGTGTGTAGAATCATAGTTTCGAGCTTAAGTTTTCTAATAAGTAATAAAAAAATTTTGGGTCAAAAACAATGGTCAAAAAGGGAAATCATTGAAACTGCATGAGATTCTAAACGAGTGGGTATTTTTGGTTCAAAATCAAAATGTACAACTAATAATAATTCAATAGGCAGCTTTTCTTTTTTAATCAAAATCAAAATGAAATTAGCTTTTAATAATTTCCATGTCAACATGCTATAGAGGTATAACTAAAAAGCAAATTTTATCAATACAACCAACTATATGCAAAGTAAATACGTGGAAAATGAAATTAGAAACCAAATTATTAACAACGTCTGAGCATGTCTTTCCTTCAAGTAAAAACAATAAATCGAACTAAAAAAGTTACAAAATATGATCAATATTCAGTAAAGAGAAAATGGGAGAAAACAGCATACTAGCAAAGCAATAAAATGCTGCAATTAATAACCAAAGTAGATCAGAAAGAAATTGAGAAAATAAAAGAGAATGGAGAGGTATCCAACATGCCAAACATCTACTTATCATTAAGCAACCAATGATTAAATGTTTTCTTAAGTTTAACAAAATATAGGGCAGCTCACAAGAGAGGGGCTTATCCTTTCTACAGCATAGTCCTTTACAGGAAGTAGAAATGAAAAATACCAAAGGAAAAAAGAAAAAATGATCACATTTTAGAAAATTGCTTAAAACCTTAAGAAGACATATATGTGACCCCACAAGCTCAACAAAATAAGTGAGGAACGAAACAATGGATATTGTCATGGAATAAAGGAGATTCCGATTAATCTATTTTACCAAATTCAATAACCCCTTTGATCACTTTATTTTCAACCCTCATTGAGAATTAGAAGTGCAAAAGGAAAAGAAAAATGAACAAACTTCTAACATATAAAAGTTAGTGCCTCAGAATACACCAACCCCTTTGTGAGTATGTGCGTCTGTGTTTCTTTTGAAGGTCAGCGAAGCGAACACTCGGCCCTTAAACGGCTATGTCTCATAAGTGTTTCCATTCAAGCTCTCAATTTTTGTGTCACAGGAGCCAAACTTTTTCTATTTATCCGTTTTATAATGTTCTTGACAAAAAACATAGCCTCTGAAAGAGTTCTTGGCCAGTATAAGTATTAGATCATACAACATGAGCCTTTTGACTATTTTGTTCAACTAAACTCTTCGTTTTCTTCCCAAAATCCAACTAGTAAATTCACAAAGAACACGAACTATTTTCTAAATATCTTACAAAGTTCCACGTACTGGAATTCCTATTTCAAACATGGCATGTTTCAGAAGTACATCTATCTATTTGAGTCAGTAGTTACTACTTTGTACACTGACGTAAACCCAACATCATCATCGCTGATACATATCACTCTTTAGCAACGCACACACACACCCAACAAGAACTAGAATGTCAATGAGAACACAACTAAGTCAATTTTAAGCTTAGATTCTCAGATTTTTCATTATCATGATCCAAAACCACGTCTGAAAAAAAAAACAAAAAAAGCCATATAGTAGTTTTATCGAGGTTGAACTTAATAGATGTATTGCCGCGTCAAAAAAAAAAAAAAAAATTTTCTCAATATCTCACTTTTAACATTAACTTTGATTCCTAAGGTCAGACTAACAAATTACCATACGAACAAGCAAAATTAGCAGGGAATTTTTATTCTAATTTTTCTATTTCAGTCCATTGTCTCGTACCAAAAAAAAAAAAAAAAAAAAAAAAATTGGTGAAAGCTTACGTTTTTTTTTTGATGGGGATCTTGTGTTGGGTTTCCTTTGTCGGCTATAAGAGAAACTGATGGGGCCTCCCTTTTGCTGATTTTGAGTGAGACAGAGATAAGAGGAGAGTGAGATGGGTGGGTGGTGTTGGGTCCCCTTTGCCAGTTGGGTGAGAGTGAGAGTCCGGGAGTGGT
The DNA here is from genome assembly GCA_009761775.1 of Ficus carica. Lineage (NCBI taxonomy): Eukaryota > Viridiplantae > Streptophyta > Magnoliopsida > Rosales > Moraceae > Ficus > Ficus carica. The sequence goes on from CM019746.1 coordinate 3,690,909, forward strand.
GAGGTCCCCCCACCTTTGTTGTTGTATTTAGTGGGATGAGAGATAGGAGAAGGAGTGAGTTACAGGGCTTTGGATGAGAGATAGAGAGTGAGTGAGTGAGTTTTGAGTTAAGCAGGCAGGTGGGGCTTCTTTGTTTTTGGGCGAGGGAGGGAGGGAGGGAGGGAGCCGAGCGAGGGAGAGCGGGAAAAGGAAGGCAAATTAGTTAGGATCTTTTAGGGATTTTGACTACCTTTGACTCTTTGGCTATTTTTGTTGGTTTTTTCCTTCTATTGAAGATAACTTAAGAGGCTTTTGGTCTTTTGTATAAAAATTGAATTAAAAAAAAAATCAGTTAGAATGGAGGTCATATTTGCAATGGTGGTTGATTTGTGGCTTATATATGCAAAAGATCCGCTAGAATTGGTTTATAACCAATTTTGTCTGTTTCTAGCCTCTATACACTCTCTGGTTGTTTCCTAGCTTTTCGATCAATGAAAATATCTCCATTACTTCAGCAAAATCACTGAAATGGTATCAGAGCAATTTTTTCCTTGCTGCATTTGATCATCTTTCCTTCCATTTTCTTGCTTGATGGCTCGCGGTGGTAACTCCAATACCGGCAATCGTGCAGTGGTTAACACCCCTTCCGCCTCAGCAATGGAAGATTCAGGCAGCCCATATTTTCTTCATAATGGAGATCATCCAGGTCTGATTTTGGTTTCTCACCAACTCACTGGATCTAATTATAACACCTGGAGTCGATCTACAGAGATGGCTTTCACAGCCAAAAACAAGCTCGCTTTTATCGACGGAAGCCTTCCTCGTCCTCCCGTCGGTGATCTTCTTCACGGTGTTTGGGTTCGCTGCAACTCGATGGTAATTTCCTGGCTCTTAAATTCTATTTCACGAGACATAGCAGATAGTCTTCTTTACTCTGATACTGCATCCAATGTTTGGTCTGATCTTCATGATTGTTTTCACCAAAGTAACGGACCGCGGATTTTTCAGATTAAGACGCACTTAGTTGCTCTTAATCAAGGGTCCATGGATGTTAGCACTTACTATACCAAGCTCAAAATTCTTTGGGACGAATTGAGCATTTTCCAGCCCATTCTTGTATGTAATTGTGGGGGAATAAGAGCTTGGATGGAATTTCAGCAGAAGGAATATGTAATGCAATTTCTCATGGGGCTCAATGAGTCATACTCTCAAACACGTAGTCAAATCTTGATGATGGAGCCATTGCCTTCAATTTCTAAAGTTTTCTCACTTGTTGTACAAGAGGAAAGGCAACGCCAGATTAATTATGGATCTTCTCTCTTGCCTGGGTCTATCGCTTTTGCAGACTCAAGTTCTCATGCTTCGATTTCCGCTGTCAATTTCACTCAAAAGACCAAACGCGACATGCCTCTTTGCACTCATTGTGGAATCCAGGGTCATACCGTGGATAAATGTTACAAACTTCATGGTTATCCACCTGGGTATAAGCCTCGATCCAAGAACTCTGAGATGAAGATACAAGCTAATCAAATGTCTGTGAACACAAGCACTACTACTGGACACAATTCTAGGTCTACCTCTTCGCCTTTGGACACACTAACAATGGATCAATGCCAACAGCTGATTGCTCTCTTAAGCTCACAGCTTCAAGGCAAATCCATTGCTTCAGCCTCTGAAATGCAGCAGCCTGCTGGGACAGTGGCAAGCTTCAGTGGTATTTTTTCACTTTCCTCAGTCCTAACTTCATTTCCCATTAATTCAGCTTCTTGGATTTTAGATAGTGGTGCCACACATCATGTATGTTGTTCAACATCCTTCTTTGCACAGTCCTTTCCAGCAACAAATTCTTCTGTTGTCCTTTCAAATGGTCAATTTGCTTCTATCTCTCAAATTGGCTCAGTAAAATTATCCCCTGCAATTGTTCTCCAAAATGTGTTGTTTGTGCCTCAATTCAAATTCAATCTGTTGTCAGTTAGTAGTCTTACTCAAACCAATCAATTTTCCATTACATTCACAGCTGATTCTTGTGTTATTCAGGACCATACTCGGGCCAAAACAATTGGGATGGGTAGGCGGGTTGGAAACCTCTATGTGTTGGACCTCAATACACTCAATACCAATTTTCCAATTGTATCTAATTTTTCTACACCTTCCATTAAAAGTAATCAAGCCACTCTTTCTGAAAAGGAACTTTGGCATTACCGTTTAGGTCATCCATCTTATGTAAAGATACAGAATCTCAGACATGAATTACAAATCTCTCAATTTCCTAATGATCCAATGCATTGTTCTATTTGCCATTTGTCCAAGCAACGACGCTTACCTTTTATCTCTACCAATTCTTTGTCAAATTCGCCTTTTACATTGATACATTGTGACATTTGGGGACCATATCACACACTTACACCTGAAGGGTACAAATATTTTTTAACCATTGTTGACGATTGTACCCGTTTTACCTGGGTTTATTTTTTACGCACAAAATCAGATGTGGGTGTTATTTTTCTAGAATTCTTTAAGCTCATTAACACTCAATTTGGGGTCAATATCAAGTCAGTAAGTTCTGATAATGCTCCTGAATTAGCTTTTTCTGAATTTTTTCGCGAACATGGTGTTGTCCCTTTTCATTCCTGTGTTGATAGACCACAACAAAACTCTGTGGTTGAGAGAAAACATCAGCACATTCTTAATGTTGCTCGTGCCTTACATTTCCAGTCAAACATTCCATTAGCATATTGGGGTGATTGTGTCTTGACTTCCGTATATCTAATCAATAGAACTCCCACACCTCTCTTGTCCAATGAAACTCCTTTTGAACTTCTTTGGAAAAAAAAAAACCAAGTTTTACTCATTTACGTGTATTTGGGTGTTTATGCTATGGTTCTACTTTGCAACGTTTTCGTACAAAATTCTCACCTCGGGCTATCCCATCAGTTTTTCTTGGCTATCCACCTGGTTACAAGGGTTACAAGTTACTGGATTTGTTCACAAACAATGTTTACATCTCAAGAGATGTTGTTTTCAATGAACAAAATTTTCCCTTTAAACACAGTTCAGATGAATTACCTATGACAGAAATTTTTTCTGAAACAGTTCTTCCCATTCCTCCTCCTCCCTGTGTTGATAATTCTGCTCCCCCTCTGCTTGATTCTTCAAGGTCTAATGCCTCTCCTCTCTCTTCTGTCCTTGATTCGTCCATCTCCTCCTGTCCAACTCGTGTCATCAAACCTCCTTCCTATCTCAAGGAATTTCATTATTTTGCTGTTGGCACAAAACACTCCATCAATCATCCTCTTTCACAAGTTCTCAGTTATGATAAATTATCTCCTTCTCACCGCTCCTTTGTATGCTCTGTTTCTTTTCACACTGAACCTTCCACCTACTCCCAAGCTGCTAGTGATCCAGCTTGGCAAGAAGCAATGGCTGCTGAATTGTGTGCTTTGGAGAGTAACAATACATGGTCCTTAGTTTCTCTTCCGCCAGGAAAACACCTAGTTGGTTGTACATGGGTATACAAAATTAAATATCAGGCTGATGGGACCATTCAGAGGTACAAAGCGAGGCTTGTAGCCAAGGGGTACACTCAGCAAGAGGGAATAGATTACCTCGATACTTTTTCCCCTGTAGCTAAACTTGCCACGGTGAAGGTTTTGCTTGCTTTAGCTACAATTAATGGTTGGAGCCTCACACAATTAGATGTTAATAATGCTTTTTTGCACAGTGATTTAAATGAAGAAGTGTATATGACTCTTCCGCCAGGTTTTCACCGTGAGGGGGAGGCCTAATCTGCTGACACTGTTTGTAAACTTCATAAATCCATTTATGGCTTGAAGCAGGCCTCAAGACAATGGTTCTTCAAGTTTTCGCAAGCCATCATCGGTGAAGGTTTCACTCAATCCAATGCTGATCGCTCACTTTTTGTCAAGACTGATGGTGAGAATTTCATTGCCCTACTAGTTTATGTTGACAATATTGTGATAGCTAGTAACAATGACAAATCTGTGGCAAATCTCAAAGTATTGCTTGAGAAACGTTTCAAACACAAGGATATTGAACAATTAAAGTACTTCTTGGGCTTGGAGGTTGCTAGATCCGACAAAGGAATCTCTGTTAGTCAGAGACACTATGCCCTGGAACTTTTGTCTGATGCAGGTGTTCTTGGTTGTAAGACTGGAAATAGTCCAATGGATCCCAATGTGAAGTTGTCTCAAATAGAAGGGGAGTTGCTTGAAGATCCTCTGGTTTATAGAAGGATGATAGGCAAGCTTTTGTATTTAACCATTACGAGACCTGATTTGGCATATTCTGTTAACCAATTGAGTCAATTCATGACTGCACCAAGAGCTCCACACTTGCAGGCTGCTCGTCATGTCTTACAATATATCAAAGGTATAGCTAGGCAGGGTCTTTTCTTCTCTTCTTCTTCCACTATTCAGTTGAAGGCCTTTGCTGACTTAGATTGGGCTTCATACCCTGATACAAGGCGTTTTATTAGTGGTTTTTGTGTGTTTCTTGGTGACTCACTGGTTTCATGGAAGTCAAAGAAACAACAAACCGTTTCTAGATCCTCTGCCGAAGCGGAATATCGCTCCATGGCAAATGCTACGTGTGAATTAATGTGGCTTCTCTCCTTGCTAAAGGATCTGCATATTACTCACACAGGACCAGCTCTACTATTTTGTGACAATCAAGCTGCGTTGCACATAGCAGCCAACCCGGTGTTCCATGAAAGAACAAAGCACATAGAAATAGATTGTCATCTAGTAAGGGAGAAAATTTTGAATGGCAGCCTAATGACTCTTCATGTGACTTCTCAGCATCATATTGCAGACATTCTGACCAAGCCCTTTTTTCCAACTCAATTCTTCTTCTTGCTCAACAAGATGGGAGTTCACAAGATTCACTCTCCATCTTGAGGGGGAGTATTAGAATTATAGGGGTCATTTGGTTATTTGTCTAAGTTTGGTGTAAATAAAGAAATTTTTGTTTTTTTGTTTTTTTTTTAATTTTTTACCTTTATTATTTAGAGAGCTAGAATTGGGTTATAACCAATTTTGTCTGTTTCTAGCCTCTAAATACTCTCTGGTTGTTTCCTAGCTTTTCGATAAATGAGAATATCTCCATTACTTCAGTAAGATCACAGTGATTTTTAAGGCAACCAGACCTTATAAGCTAGAGGGTTACCCAGTAGTGTCCGATAGATGCCAACTAGACAGATTAGCTGCTTCTGCTAAAGAATCCCTCCATTGATGCACCTTATCCATCTTGTCCTTAAAATGTTATTCATGTCTATTAAAAGCAACTCCATAGCTCCGTTTTGTTTCTGCACATACGCTGGATCAACATGATAAAAGACCGGCACAACAAGCTGTTTAAGTTTTCCCCTGCACTTGAGAATATGATGGAGCTCATCCAAACAACATGAAGACAAAGCATAGTTTCGAGAGAAAACGATCTCAGAAAGTTTCAATTCCTCTATGGCATTTAAGAGTGCATGTGAGATTTCATCTCCTTTCTTAAGACTCTCTTCATCTATATAGGTTTTAATCTTTTTCTGACACAAAGCAATATAAAGATGACTGGTAAAAATGTTATGAGTATCTTTGCCTCTGAAACTAATGAAAACATCGTATTTTTTCCGATTGGAGTCAGAAGCAGAAGCCATCTCAAATACTTGAGGAGATCTAGAAATCAAAATTAATGAAAGCCTTACAAGTAGAATATAAGTGGTTTATAACATCAAAAGATCAAAATGGAAATGGTATGCAAACATGACATGATCAAAAGGGAAGGAAAAATAATAATACTAATAGTAAAAGTAAAGTGAAACCAACAATTTGCTCGATTTATTGATCTCTATCTCAACATTTATCCGATTTCCATGATGCCCAACTTCATTTGTAAGATAATAACCAGTGCGAGAAAATGATGGGGATCAAAGAGAGAGACACACACACACCAAAGGGTATGACTAAAAAAAAAGAGAGTGAGTTTAAGACAACAATTCAGAAATAATTAACAACCGAAGAACAGGGCAAAGCTTCTATTGTTGGGGAAAAACTTTAATTCATAAAAATTATCACCAAATCTAGGATATTATATTAAATCATTAAGAAAAATTAATCAAAAACGTACCTGAATCCATGAAGACAAATTAGAGAAGGATGGAGTCTTTCACAGTCAAATCTCTTTAGGCTCTTATGGTGTTCTATAGATTCTCTCTCTTAATGGGGAATGTGGAGGAGAGCAAATATTACGTATTATGATTTGACTTGGGGACCACAAGTCTTATAAAGACCCTTCTATACTAACTTAAATTAGATTCTCATCAATCCTAATTTAATTAATATTGGATTTCTACACATTAAAGCTCATACCCAATAAATTTCTTTAGAACTCAACTAATAAATCACTTATTTGGCCATATTAAATTAGATAGCCTATAATAAAATTGTCATTTAATAAGTAAGCCCATAATAGGAAATTAGTAAAATCCCAACAATCTCCTACTTGGGCTACATATGTTTTCTGAAACAATTATATTATATAAAGTCTTGAGTGCGCACTGAAAAACTATCTATTATGAAATATCTCTTTAGTTATAATATGGTCTATCTATTATATTAGCATGGGATTAAAGCGAGCTTCGTTACATATATTCATAACTAGACCCATCAATATTCACCATACCAATATATTCAATGACATAGATTGAGTATGGATGCATAGCATAGAAATTACATGCAATGTGATATTAAACATGATTATTTCCAACTGATCTAGCTTTATTCTTTAGTGATATCAAATACAGATAACATTCAGAGTTTATAAATGAACCATATACTTCATTCTGCAAAAAATATATACAAAATGTGTTTGTAACAAAGAACATCAAAATTCAAACTCCTACTAAACATGTACATCGTCAATTAAAACAATACTCTTATGAGCAGTGTGCTCATGAAAGACCTTGGATGGTAAACCCTTAGTAAACGGATTCGCAATCATGGAGTTTGTTCCGATATGTTCAATAGACACTTGATGACTCTGAACTTTTTCTTCAATAACAAGAAACTTGAAGTCTATGTGCTTCGACTTCACAAAGCTTCTATTGTTATTGGAATAAAGCACAGTCAAATTATTGTCACAATATATCTTTAATGGTCTTTCAATATCATCCACAATTCGTAGCCCAGTGACAAAATTTCGCAGCCATATCCCATGATTAGATGCCTCATAACAAGCTATAAACTCAGCTACCATAATGAAAAAAGCTACGAGTGTCTGCTTAGCACTCTACTAGGAAATAGCTCCTCCAGGTAACAAGTAGACATAGCCCAACGTGGATCTTTTACTATCTTGGCATCCAGCAAAATCGGAATCAAAATATTCAACGATTTCTAAATGATCTGATCTTCGATACATGAGCCTGTGATCTTTTGTTCTCTGCAAATACTGTATAACCCGTTTTGCTGCTTTACAATGATCCATCCCTGGGTTATTTAAATATCTGCCTAACATTCCCACTATAAATGCAATGTCCGGACGCGTGCATATTTGAGCATACATAACACTTCTTACAGCTTACGTATAAGGAATCTTTTGCATTTCTTTCCATTCCAACTCATTCTTGGGGCACTGACCGAGACTGAACTTGTCTCCCTTAGCGACAGGGGTGTCTCCTGGTGCACAACCTTTCATGCCGAATCTATCAAGAACTCTTTCGATATAGCTCTTTTGTGATAACCCAAGGATACCTCAAGAGCGATCTCGATATATCTGTATGCTTAATACAAATTAGGCATTCCCAAGATCTTTCATCTCAAAATTCTTACTCAGAAATCTCTTAGTTTCGTGCTATGATATACACAATCATCAATCTTATTTACCTCAAAATTGTATGAGATAATGACTTTATGAAACTTGTAATACCATTGACGAGAAGCCTGTTTGAGACCATAGACGAATTTCTTCAGTTTGCAGACCATTTTCTTTAGGTCACCAGATACAAAGTTTTTTGGCTGCCTCATATATATCATTTCGTCAATGTTACCATTGAGAAACACAGTACTTACATCCATCTGATGTAGCTCCAAATCAAAATATGCCATAAGTGCCATTATGATCCTAAAAGAGTCTTTCATTGAAACCGGAGAGAAAGTATCTTTGTAATTAATGCCTTCCTTCTGAGGGAAACCCTTGGCAACTAAACGAGCCTTATATTTGTCAACATTGCCTTTTGAATCCCTTTTGGTCTTAAATATCCATTTGCAACCAATGGGTTTTGTACCTTCAGGTAATTTGACGAGATCCTAAATGTAATTGTCCTTCATAGATTTCATCTCATCATTCATGGCATGTTTCCACTTCCAAAATACTTATAAAATCTTATATTTGCTACAATTTTCTGAGTTATAATTTTATTAGTTGAAATTAAAATATGTTCTTGGTTGAAATATAAATCGAAAATTGTTTATGATAAAAGGAATCACAATTTAAAACTTATTTGGAAAAAAATTGTAATATGAAACTTAAAAATGATTGGAGTTATAATTTTTTATAAGTTGGAATTAAAATGTATAATTGGTTAAACTGCAAATAAAAAAATTAACTATGATAGGGAATAGGTAAAATTTTGAAATGTGCTTTGCAAAATTATGCAAAATGGTTCTTGATTCTTTCCCTTCATTGTTGTGAGCATTTAAATACAAGAATCATTTCATTTCGACTTGAAATAAAAAAAGATATTGCACTTTTGAAGTTTGAATTTAATGAAAATTTAATAGAGAGAGAAGTGAGATGTATATTTGAGAGTTTTGAAGTAGAGAAGACAAAATTTTGTCTCCCCTTAACTGGAAGAAAAAAAAAAAAAAACTAATCATAGTTTCTTTCATTAAAGAGAGTTAAAGAGAAAACTGTTCAAAAAACTACCGACGACGATCTAGCCATAACGATTCGGGTTTGTTTGTTTCGCGTCTTTGACCCATCTCATTTGGATCCGTTTGTAATCATCAATATAAGAGGTGCAGATCGAACCACTTAAAAAAAGAATTATTATATTTGCACTCATCAAATTTATAAATACCCCTCCCCCCTAATTAGTAAATATTTCTTAATATAAATTAAAAAAAATTTCCTTTTGCAGATACTTTTAATGTAATATCGGATTTAACCTTATCATACCCACACTTTCATTTTACTTTGAATTTGTCTTATGGAAAATAAATTAACAGACCCACTAAATTACAATATATATATTTTTTGTACCACCTTCTATGATTTATGTATCTATATATATATTTTGATGAGGACTTCGGTAGAACAAGCAAGAGCACGTGGGATGAGACATATTATTACGAGAGCTCGCGCGAATAAATTCAAAGATGAACTTATTGGGCTGATTCAGGCAACTTGGTCTCAAACTATTGCATGGAGGCCCATTGAGGGAATTTCATGTGACAATCAGACCAACAAATGCGTGATTCAAGTTCTAGAAGAATTTGGCCAAGACTAAGCTTAATTTTAGCAAGTTAAATTTGGATGTTTAGGAATATTTTATGGCCTGATTGTATATTTACTCTCCTTTTATTAGTTTAGTCCTTTGACTTTGACTTTTCTTTTCTTAGTTATGTACAATCAGGCAAATTGTAATAGCTGCCATTTTTGCTGATTCATGATTTCGTAGCTAAGGAACATGAAGGTTTATGTGAGATGTCTAATTTGATTTTATCAGACTATAATGGAGTTCTTATAGCCTCATAAGACTCAATAATAGTTTGTTAAGCTAAGCATAAGGCCTTTTGAGAAAAAGGGCAAGATATAAATTTATGATTTTCAGTTGGTCAAAGTTTGACCAATGTTGACTTTAGGTTGACCAAAGTTTGACTAGGACGGTACAGTAGTATAATAAGCAGTATAGGAATTATACTGTGAAAAACCATTATTACAGATAAAGAAGTGAAAATTAGGCATGGGACCACTGTAGAAAAATCAAGTACAATATTTCAAGCATTAAGGACTAAGTAGCCTCAAGCCCTAAGAAAAATCCACGCACAGTCCGATTAAGCGCAGATAAATTCTGGACTGTAGACCAGTACAATTATACTGTTATTAGTTGAAAACAGTATTTGAAATATCTGCATTAGTATGAAGATGGACTGCATATTAAGGGATTTATGGAAGCAAGTGGATAATTATGTATTTATTGGAAGCCAAGTGGCTCCACCATAGCCGGCCACCTCACAGGGACTAAAGTGCAAATATTTTATCCTTATGGGCCAAAGTGTAATTTTAAGAAAAGTAAGCAATTATGGATATGTATGAAATTTTTTATTTATAGGATTTATGGATATTCCTAACCAAGTCTCCAACTAGGCCAATGGTAGGCCAATGATTGGTTACAAACTTGGTTACATTGGAACAAGATAATAAGTTAAAGATAGATATGAAAATTTCTTGGACTTCAAGAAAGCATGATGCTCGGCCACCTCATAGGGGGTAGATAGCAAATATGTTATTTTTGAGGATAGATATGCAATTTTAAGAATAAAAATAATTCTAGAAAAGAAATTATTTTTTTCACCTATAAATAGGTGAAGTTGGTTCACTTTTTGACCATTTAGTTCAACCCATACTTCGAGGTAGTGTGCGCGTAATTTTACGTAAGAACCAACTAAAACCAAAACTACCAGTCTTGGGTCAAGACTGGGCAGTGATCTGGAAACTGAATTTTGAGGCCTTTAGAGGCCGAATTTAAAGAAAGTTAAAACTGAAAAGTTGTAGAAATTGGAAAACGCTAGGGGGTGTAGTAGATGATTTTCAAAAATAAGGCTCCAAAGGCCTCCGTTTTTACAGAAACTCGAGCCTGGTCGGCCAGACCTAGTGTGCACGGCCAGGCAGGTTCAACAAGGAAAAAGAGTAGGTTAGAGGCAGATTTAGGTTTTGAGCAAAACACGAAATTTTTAGATTTTGATGTGGTCTACAACTTTCATATAGAAAATTTTTTCAAAATCCAAACCTGTTTAAAAGTTAAAACAGATTTTCAAAAACTATGCAGGGTTCAGAAAATTCCTGCACATGATTTCTAAAAACAGTGCAAAAGCAGGAAATTCCTGCATATGCACTGATAATCAAAGTTTATGGACTGTTTTTAGCAGTTTTTAAAAAGTGGATTAAAATTTATCAAACAAGGGTAAAAATAAATAAGATAAGCCCAGTCCTATGGTAAACAACTATAGGACAAATAGTAACCGAGAAGGTTACCAACTTTAATGGGCCAAATTACTTAGGTAAACACATAAGAAAACCCAAGCAATTGAGTTGGGCCTAAAACCCATGGTTACCAATAGTAACCTATTGGGGTACGATTTTAAAAGTGACTGGGCCTTAGCAACTCAATAGGGTTTTAATCCAGATATAATTTGGGCCTAGACCTAGGGTTACACATAGTAACCTAATAAGATGTTAAGCACTATTCATGTTTGATTGGGCCAGATGCCCTAGGGTTACATTTAGTAACCGAATAAGAGATCATGATAGTATATGGGGGACATGTAACTAGGGTTACTAATGAGTATTGGTTAGGATACCAACAATTAATGACTTATGGTAAGATAGGATGATTCTTATCTTACATTCTTTTGAAAACAGGAAGATAACCTATTGTTGCAACCAGTTGAAGCAACTAACACAGGACGTAGTCTAACCGGTAAATACAACTCCGCCTACAGCATATGCAGATTGTTTTATTGCTTGTTTGTTTTTAAGCTCATGCATACATGTTGTGATGCATATGATTTATGTTTTGTTATTATGGCATCATGAAGCATGCTCACCAATAATAAGTCACTTGGTAATAATGAGAACCCAGTTTCAAGTATGAAACTGTTTTAAAAGACTGTTTTCAAGAAGAAAACTATGTTTAAGGAATCATTTTCAAGAATGAAAACTATTCATAAGAAATTATGTTCAAGAACAAGTTAAGAACAAGTTTTCAAGTATGATGGCAAGCAAGTTGCCTTGTATTGTACCGACCTCTTAGGTCGGGTTTGGTCCATGGTTTGAGTTGGACTGGACTGGCCGCCCCAACCACTCCATGGCAGCGCGCTACGATACGGACACTCATGTTATGTTAAGTGAGGGGCCCAAAAACGTGCTAACTTAAGAATAAGTAAGCATAAGAAAGCATAAGACAGCATAAGAAATCATAATTGGTTCATGCATTAGTATGTAATGTTTTTGCGGAATGATAGTTGTACTTGCTGGGCGAAAGCTCATGACTTATGTTTATGCTGTAGGTAAGCAACCTATCGGCAATACCTGAAACAGGACGGTGGAGCATGGCAGGGCTAACTGTGAAATTGTGGGATGGAGATCGCTACGCATTTTGTAAAATATATATATATATATATATATATATATTATGATTGTGCTTATGTATAAGTTTCTAAACTAAAGCACTCAATTAAGTATGTATGAAGATATATGTATATCAATATGTATAAATGCAAGTGCTGGATCAAGATTGATTCAAGTTAAGCGGAAAAAAAAAAAAAATTAGTCCTCATTTCTGCTTATTATGTAAGTTATGTAAGTAAGTATACGTAGGGCGGGTCGTTACACAAATAAGGGGGCTGATTGTTTCCTTTATTTTGTTTAGGCCTTTGACTTTAACTTTCCTTTTCTTAGGCGTGGAAATCAGCCAACTAAGGGGGCTGATTGTTTCCTTTATTTTTTAGTCCTAAGAACTTTTCTTTGTAATGAGCAGCTATTAAAAGGACGTCTAGGGAATGTAAAAATGACACCATTAATCAGAAAATTATGGGAATTCTTTCTCTTTGGTTCTTTGAAGAACTATTCGAACTTATCAGATTTTTCCGTGGCGTACACCATCGACTTATCAAACGGATTTCCACCACCGTTTGTGGCGTCTTCCTTATACCGAGGTTCTCGTTTCGCATTAATCAACGGGTTGAGGTCATTTATACCAAGGTTCTTGTTTTTGTTGAAGCAACTGGTCGAGGTCTCCCATCCAAATCTGATCGTAGAACGTTCTTGGGTTTTTTTTCGTTGTCAGGTCTTGTTATTCTTGACGGGGTTCGCATCATATATTATTACATTACATTTCTTTTTGCAAATAAAACGCTAACATTAGGCTATGTGTCTAGATTACAACTGTAAATAGAAGCATCATTAAATATATATATATATATATTTATATATTAAGGGCTCGTTTGGTCAATGAACTGAGTTTGAGATGAGATGAAATTTTTAAATTTGAGTTGAGTTGACTTTTTAAAAAATAGTTATAAATTTTATTAACTTTTTAAAAAAAGATAAAAATTAAGATGAAAAATTTGAGTTGAGATGATTCACCAAATATAGGCTAAGTCTTGATTGTCTAAAACGAAAAGATATTTGTCTGTCAAAAAGCAGTTGAAGTACAATCAGATAAACAAAGAGAGTAATGTGAAGGAGTGCAATTTTATTTGTGGGAGTAATGACATTTAGTGAGCTTTTGCTTAATGAGCTGGGTGAGGACATAAAAGGTTAAATTAGGAATTATGATGAAAATATAATTTTTTTCTTAATTATTTAAGAATGATAATAATTAAGTGGGGGCGTATATATATATATATATATATATATATATATTTATGGGATGCAATATAACTACTCTAAAAATAAAATGAAAATAGTGTTTGTTTGGTCCTAAAGGCTCATCGCATTTTAAAAATGAAATGAAAAAAAAAAAATTTAAAAATAAACTCTTTTATTTATTTTTTATTTTAAATCTATTTTGCATAGTAATATCTTAATATTAAAAATTTTCTCTCATTTGTTTTAAAACTTTAAAATTACTTAACTTAATCATTTCATCTCCAATTAAAAACGTTTTTTTTTTTCAATATGTTTGTGATTAATAAAGGAACAAATCTACATCCATAACCTATTAAAATATGTTAAGATTTTATTAAAATTTATTAAAAAAACTAATTTTGAAACAATTGTTTTTAATATTTATCTAAATGTCATTTAAAAAAATTAACTTTTTTTTTTCTTTCAAAAATACAGTTTAATTGCACATCCAAGCGCTTTTTCATAATTTTAAAAAAAATGACTTCTTATTTCAAAACAAGAAAAACTACTTTTATTTCAAAACAATTCTATGAATCAAACGAGCCTTGTCTGTTCCCTTTTGTGTGACATGATAGTATCTACAAACAATTTCATTTAAAAGGGAATTTTTAGTATTTAAATAAATTAACAATAATACATTATAACAATTAAATTATAATTGTCAAGATAGCAACTAAATTATAATCAAATATAAAATTTATATTAGTTATATCTTGTACAGACTTGTCACAAAAATTAACATATGATATATTTAATATTATAGATAACACTTTATTAGAGATCACTTTTTTTTTTTTTTTTTTATAGGAAAATTAGACTGGATGACCTATTTTGGTCACACAATCTAAGAGATTGCCGAACTTTTTATTTTATTTTATTTAGCAAAATGATCATTTGACATTTTTTTTTTCCAGATTCTGACATGAAAATTGGTGGTTTATGTTATGCTCAATTAGTGATTTACTAAAATTAATAACATTATGTGATCAATCACTAACCGATCATCTAAGAAAATTGGTTGACCATTTAAAAAAAAATGGTTGTTTTACTAATTTTTAAAAACTTAGATCACTTATTAAAATATACAATTGACATTATAATTTAATATTGTATCGGATTTTCTCTTAACCACGTAGTAAAACCAACTTTAGTATAAATTGGTGTAGGTCACCCTTTCCCACTCAACCATTCCATTGTCTTCATGGAAGGATAATGGTAAGTTGGCAACGTGGTGAGACGGGGTCGGAAAATACTTTATCGTCCCCATTCTCACTCCCAAAATAGTCATATCTCCGTTTCCATCCACACTTAAATAGAAGCAGGGTCGGGGACGAGAATTCTCCGTCGGAGGGGCTTTCCTCATACCCGTCTCGTTCTCATCTATTATAAATATACATTTAAAAATACAACAAAGAAAAGGAAAAAAAAAAAAAAAAACAATAAAGTAGAAAATGCACAATAGTTTTAATTCAAAATTAAAGATTTCATAAACAAACCAAATTCTAAATCTATGCAAATGAAAATCTTAATCATAAAACCATCAAAAGTCTTATCAAAATATTACAAACTCTAAAAACAAAAACCTTTATAAAACACTTAAGCAAAACAAACTTGAAACCATAAAAGATAAAAAAAAATTATCCTTTTTATTTATTTATTTTTCGTAGTTTTAATCTTCATTTTATAAATTCACGTACTTTTAAAAATAATTTTTATAATATATCATATATTAATAAATATATGAAATCATATATATATATATATATATATATATCGAACAAGGACGGAGTCTTTATTTCTAAACTACATCTCCTACTCCCCATTAGGAACGGATTTCCTCCGGATGAATCATCCCGAGACAAGACAATGGTCAACATATTCACAAATCCTGCCAAAAACATATAATTGTAGAAGGAATAGAACAAGTCAATAAAGGCGAGCCATTACAGACCAGAACAGAACAGAGCAGAGGGAAAGCTCTCAGCTTAGAGAGAGGAACTGGTCTTGTCTGGTTTTTAGAGAGAGAGAGAAGAGAGAGAGAGAGAGAGAGAAATGGAGTGCAGATCAGAGATAGGAAGGCCGGTGATAGTGGCGATTTGCGGAAGCCTGGTGTACTACCACTGCGCGTACAGAGAAGCCAGCCTCCTCTCTCTCTTCTCCGACGTCCTCATCGTCCTCCTTTGTTCTCTCGCCATTCTCGGCCTCCTCTTCCGGCAAATGAACATCTCGTCTGTCCTCCTTCCCTCTTTTTCTCCCATTATTATTTTGACTCTTTCTTTTTTCTATTGGAATTATGATTTGGAGTTTCTGTCGAACAATTAGGAGTTTCGTGACAATTTAAACTTATTAGGTTTTTGTTTTGGAATTTGGAGTTTGAATTCTTTCTTCTTTCATGGGATTTTCTGTTGAAAATTATACTTGATTAGGGTTTTCAGATGTGCATAATCAAATTTCATTTCCGACATTGCACCACTCCAGGACTTATTTTTTTTTTTTCCCTTTTAATGATTGGTGAAAATTTAGAAACGTTACAGAATTGGCGATGGATAAAAGATTGGTAAAGAGTTGAACTTGTGTAAGACCTAAAGACATTTAGTGTGTGTGTGTGTGTATATCTAATTAGTGTGTGTGTATATATTTGAGAATCACAGGTAATATATATGTTTTAGAATATCTAATTATATTGAAAAATAATTGATAATGAAGGGTACCTGTGGATCCACTGGAGTGGCAGATTTCTCAGGACACTGCTAATAGCATTGTTGCGTGGTTAGCTAACACTGTCGGTGCCGCCGAGTCTGTGTTGAGGGTTGCAGCGACAGGCCACGACAAGAGGCTTTTTCTTAAGGTATTCTTGAATGTTTTACTGATTTTTTGTTTTTCTCTTGTCTTGTGATTTGGATTGGTTTTTTTTCATACGTTTCTTTGGTTCTTCATGCGAGTACGGTGTGACTTTTATGTCAGGCCCTTTGGCCGACAACTCTTTGCATGTCCATCGATAGGTTAACTTAAACAGACTTTTTTTGTTTTTCGATAGATGCCCACGATTGTAATGTTTCTGTTTCGTCAATTAGAACGGCAATCAGACTAGTATTACTTCTTTAAATAGAAGTAGTTAGTTGGTGTGAGATTTTTGATATTTTGTCTTTTTTCAGGTTGTATTTTGTCTTTATATCCTGTCAGCTTTGGGACGAGTTGTTTCCGGACTTACAGTTGCCTATGCTGGTAAGTTTGGTGCTTCCTTCATAATTTAGACTCTTTGACACCTACGACAGAAATCACCTTCTCTCTAGAATTTCGTTGTGGTTCAGGACTTTGATTGCTTATTAGTTTGGTGCTTCCTTCTGGTACCTGACAGGAGACTGGGATAACTACTAATTTTGTATATTAAACTATAAGGGATCTTAATATCTAATATCCTACATTAAACAAGTCTTAATTTTCATGACAATCTTTTTACAGGAAAGAAAAAAAACAAGAAAATAAATAAATAAAAGCTAACACTAATGGGAAAGTAAACTAACAAACAATGGAAACTACCCAACTCTCAGTAAAAGGAAACCTGTTGAAATAGTTTTGGAAACTTTTTAAAACTCTTAACAAAATGTAAGAGATTAAACTTAACGGCGACTTTCCACTTTTATTATTCATCTTCCTCGTAGTCTTTTCTTGTTCCTCATCGGTAACGAAGATGATATTTTTGTTGTTTCTGCTAGATTATTATTTTTATGTTTTATGACTTTCCTTTCTATTTAGTGAAGTTACTGTAGCGGAAGAATACTTGAGTTACAATGTATTGCTTTGTAAGGATGTCTTGTACTAGCCCTTAAACGGAGATTATAATGTTTTGATGCATGGTTTTAGATGGTAAGTTGTGTGCATTGAAAATGTGATAACAACTATCTCTTTGAGTTGATGATTTTCTTAATTAAACTGTATATTTCTAGGATCTGGTTGCAATGTATTGACGGTTCTCAAACGTATCCACCCTGATTTCCAATCCTTTAACATATCTTGTACATTTGTAATATATATTCTTAATCTATCAAGCACTAAAATTATTGTTTGCCTATTCTTTCATCATTCTTTACTGCACCGTGTGGCAAATTGGCAACGACTCCATTGATCTAATGCCACATCAGTAAGTTTGTAGTGGTACCCTAATGTTCTCATTGAGTAGCTGAAAGTTTATGTATGAAAATATATTCCTTCTTAAGATTGTTGTCATCTCGTGATAGTGAAGGAAAGTGATGGAGAAGTAGCTTCCTAATTTTGATATTGTTTTTCGGATTGCTCTTTGCTTGTTTCAAGTTTTTCATTTTCGTAGTTCATTCCCTATTCGACCTAGACTGGTCATAACCACAGATTTATGTCACCTTGATTTTTAAGGTGTATGGAATTCCTACAAACGTGATAAATTAACCATCTCATTCAGAATCACCTGTGAATTATACACGCTTCGGATGAAATACAAAAAAGACAAAGCCGTTAAGTAAAAAAGATTTATTTGCTCAGCTTTTGTGCTATCTAAGTCAATCAGATTATGATTCTTTAGAGCTTGAACGGTAGTCTCGACTTTTCTTTATGAATGGGAAACAGAATCTGTACTCCTTTTCTCTATCCTGTCTCAAGCATCAATATCTGGCGACTTATCTGGATCTTGTCTGCTTGAATCAGGGTTATGCTTGTTTTGTCTTTACATGTTGGCGGAGAACTCTCAATCAATCGGTGTGCCTCTGTCTCGGTTCCGAAGGAGAAGTATTAGCCCTAATGAAGAGATCACTCTAGAGGATGATGCCATGTAGTTTAATGCCAATGTTTTCTCTGTATTTTTGTTTTGTTTTGTTTTTTTCTGGTAAATACAACTTTCTTGAGCGCCATACAGGGAGTTATTATATTATGTTACACTATTCCCAAAAGTGTGATAACTTTGACAAAGAGTTAATTGATATGTAAATGATGAGACACGCACGCTTTTGTGCAAGAGGAATGTAATGGCAGATGTACAAAAATATAGACGCAAATCTCTTTTTTTTTTTTTTTTTTTTATTAATCTCTACTTGGAAAAATGTTGATATAAATGTCCAATAGTGACCGCAACCCTTGCTAGCGACGGAGACGGAGAACATCCGATTCGAAGAAGATGCAAGGGTGGAGTTGGAAATTAAAAATTTTCAAAACAAATCTGCTATTTTTTTTTTTTTCATTATTGAAAATAGGACTATTACATTTTAATACTCTATATTTTATTTTTATTTAGAAAGTATATGTTATATTTTGAAGTTTAATATTTTTATACATTAGATTGTATTTAATATACAAATATAAGCCTTTTCTCGGTTGGCAGGTAATTTTGACCCAAAGATATCTAAAACACCCTTAAAAAGAAAAACTATATTTTGGATCATTTTCCTTTTCATACCATGTA
Source organism: Ficus carica (assembly GCA_009761775.1). NCBI lineage: Eukaryota > Viridiplantae > Streptophyta > Magnoliopsida > Rosales > Moraceae > Ficus > Ficus carica. The sequence continues at coordinate 3,709,954 of CM019746.1, forward strand.
TTTGTTTTATTTAGAAAATATACTATGTATTCAAAGTCATGCATTATATATTATTATATTACATTCTATATAGAAGTCAACAAATTTTCTCGATTTATACTCTATTTTGACCTAAAATTGCCCAAAATACCCTAAAAAAGAAAAATTATAAAATGAAAAACCTTTAATTTTCTCAACATAAAAAAAAAAAAAATTGAAGTCTTTTCAATCACATCACCATAACCACCCATCTCTTTCCCACCCCGCCACCACACACCCCTTCGAACCCACGCCTCGGCCCCTTTTACATATCATTTAATTTAAATTAGAATTTATTTAATTATTTTCATTTTTAATTTTAAGGATAATTTGGGTATTTTAATACTAAAAATTAAGTGTTGATCGAGAAAATATGGTAGATTATGTACTAAATGTAATCTAATAACATAGCTTCCGTTTAGAACGTTAGTTGGAGTTAAAATTTTTAAGTTAAAGTTGGTTGACTTTTAAAAAACTAGTTATAATTTTTGTTGACTTTTAAAAAAAAGATAAAAATCCCATAAAAAAAAAATACAGTTTAACTGAGTTAAACTAATATATCAAACAAAACAATAAAAATGTGAAACTTTAAAATGCACATCATTCTTTTTAAATAAAAACAAAATACAAGATATAAAAATATAAATAATTTTAATTTTAGTTTTTTTTATTAGGGGTAGTTTAAGTATTTTAATATCAAAATTAAGTGTTGACCTTAAAAAATATGAATTTATTATCAATCATAATTTAATGATTAAAAAAATGTAAAAATTCAAAACAAACGTATATTTCCTGACTATAATAAAAAAGTGAAACAGTGTTTTTTGTTTTGTTTTTTGGGCTGTCTTTTCCTTCTTGTACCTGCACAGTCATAGTTTGCCTGCCCACCACGTGTTGCAGGTGCAACTTTTTCAAGAATTTGAACATTAGAGCTTAAGGAGACAAGCATTTTAATACAACTTACAAATTGCCATTGTACTTGAGAAATTTGTTTTTTAAAGTGTTTTTTTATTTTCTAAAAATATCAATTTATTTTAGCTTATTTTATTTCATTTTGAACTAAATTGTACTTTACGGTTATTTTTTTTTTATAAAAATTCAATAAAAATTATAATTAATTTTTGAAAAATCAATAAATTTCAACTTAAATATTTTATTTCATTTAAAACTCAACCCGAACACCAAACACATATTTAGATTGATCAAGTTCAAATGTCTTATATATATATATATAAATATGTTTTATTTGAACGTGACAAAAGAGTTAAAGATTAAGAAAATGTAGTTAAGGATAAGCTATTTTCCCCCCTTTTGGTCAAGAAGAGTGAGTTAAATTTATTTTTTTATTTTTCATTTCATCACCGTTCTTCACACACCATTTTGGTGCTTTTTTATTTTCTCTAAAAATCTTTTTTTTTTTTTTTTTTACTGTAAAATCGTTTTGCTATTCAATTTTTGTTTCATTTTAATTTAATTTTCTTTTCATTCTCTTTCTTGTAACCTCTTTCTATTTTGTTTCATTTTCTAATATTTTTCTTTTTATTTTTAGTTGTCCCCCACCCCCTCCCCCCTCCTAATTTTTTAACTTGTACTTTTGCATTTTTTTTATTTTTTTTATTTTTCTTTGTATTAAAAACTCAATATCTCATCTTTTTATTTATTTATTTATTTTTATTTTAAGATCACTAATCTTTAACTTTCTTACTAGAAACTCTAAAATTCTTAATTAGACAAGTTTAATTGTGGTGAGGCTTCTTCCCTTCTTTTCATGATTAAGTTTATGTGTCATTTTTAGTTTTTCTGAAAAACTAAAAGGGCATAAGGTTTTTCCCCTTTTTTTTTTTTTTTTTTTTTTTTTTCAATTTCAAAAAGAAAGATTATTATGTATATTATTGTTATTTTGAACGATTTCAGTACATATAATTAGTTTAGTTGCTTTGTTATGGAGAGTTATTGGATTACTTACTTATAATACATTTTTTTTCTCTTTGTATTTGACATAAGTAGATTTTAGATCAACATATTATACTCAAGCAATCTAATTACGAAATGATGTGACTATTGCTATTGTTTTTCAAATCGTTTTCATTTTTAACAAAACTTTTATTATCCATAACAAATGAAAGCTACAAATTTTATAAACATAAAATGAATTATATATGGAGTAGAATGTTTTAGGTAATAAATATAATATTATCATAGTTCTATAATAAAATATAAATCCTTTCCGTAGACTATTATTAACGCATTTTTAAGAAAAAAATTTCTTTATTTATCCTTATTTATATATTGATTTTTATATTTTACATTATAAAAATTTCAATTACAATTACGATACAATATAACTCAATACGTGCAACACCAGTACTTTTAATTAGTTCTTAATAAAAAGTAAAATACTTGAATAACCCTTGAAACTACCTTGCCATCTCTCTGGCTCTCTGCTATAAGCTACAATTCGCACACAATGGGGCCAAATTGAAGTCCAAAGCCTCAAGATGGAAACTGAACAGAGCCCAGCTAGGACCCAAACGTGTAGCGTGGATTTGAAGCAATAATTAGCCTTTTTTTTTTTTTTTTTTGAAAAATAATAAATAAAATAGATTTGTCTGACTGCGTAAAAAAACAGCAGGATCGTATACTATAAGAAGGGATTGATTCTTTAAAAAAAACTCAATTCTACACCTCTTTCCACTTTCTTTTTCTTCTTATTATTCTCAATCTATATAAAGTTTTTTAAGATTCAAGAATACCAACACAAACATGTCTGGTGAGTGCTTTCAGTTTCTTTCACTTTTTTTTGTTTTTTGTTTTTGGTGACTATTTTTTTTTAAATTCATTTATTTGTTTTTGTTCCTTCCAATACTAATTATCGTTTTTTCCCCTTACTTTTTAACTTAAAAAAAAAAAAAATTATTGTTAGTGAGTTGACTATATAATATTTAGCAAATTACAAAATAATAAAACAATAAGAATGAATGCTACTACTTCTAGTTTCATTTTGCCTTTGTGTCATTACCACATGCAATTACAATCTTCTTATACCTATATATATATATATATATATATTTATTTATTTATTTTTAATTTAATTTTAAGAAAAAATAATTATTTACATGGGACAAAAAGATACTTTTTTTAATTTTTTTTTATTTTAACTGTCAGCATTTTCATCAAGTCCTTTTATTTAAAAAAAATCGATTTAATCTATTTTTATCAATGACAGGAAGTGAAGCAGACAAATCTTCGTGTGCATTAGGGGATTCTCAAGCTGTGGAACGGTCCAATTATTTCCCATTTGGCCAAAGCCTCTTCAAAGGGGCTTCTAATTTTTCCCTACTTATCCCATGCCCATTGAAAGATGATTCCAACTCATTCTCGTTTGGCCCAAGCCCATCGAAAGACGATTCCAACTCTTCCCTATTTGGTCCAAGCCAATTCAAACAAGATTCCAGTTCTTTCTCATTTAGCTCGAGTCATTTCAAAGGAGATTCCGACTCTTCACCATTTGATCCATGTCAATTCAAACAGCATTCCAGTTCTTCCCTGTTTGGCCCAAGCCCTTTCAAAAGAGATTCTAACTCTTCATCATTTGGACCAAGCCTATTCAAACATGATTCTAATTCTTCCTCGTTTGGCCTAAGCCCTTCCAAAGGAGATTCTAACTCTTCACCATTTGGTCCAATCCAATTGAAACAGGATTTCAATTCTTCCTCATTTGGAAGCCCATTGAATGAGGATTCCAATTCTTCACGCCCGTTGAAAGGGGATCCCAATTCTTCACCATTTTCCCCAAGCTCATTCAAAGCGGATTCCAATTATTCACCATTTGACTCAAGCTCATTGAAAGAGAAAGATGATTCTAATTCTTCATCATTTTCCCCAAGCCCATTCACATTTGGATGGCCAGTGAAAGAGGATGCCAAATTTCCCACCTTTGGATGTGGCCTCATTATTCCAGGGCCAAATCCTTACTCTAAGAAGACTCCAACACCACCACCAATAAAACCCTCTACTCCTCCAACTTTTCATTTTTCCCCCCAGTCCTTAAAATGTTCCTCAAATATACCACAACTCCCAGGTCAGTTATTTCAGTCACCTCAATTTGCAGATAATTAATTTATAACGCCCTTTATCCAGTTTCTTATTTCACCTATATTTACAAAATATATATATATATATATATATATATTAACAAGGCCCTACATATGTACTTAGTGGACTTATGTTAAATGGACTTAAAAAGATATATGGTTTTTGTAATCTCCAATTTGTTACATATCTTACACATCTACAATTCAAATAGATATATATATATATATATATATATATTCATTAGGAAAAATATAATACACTAATAATACCTTAGAAAAAAAACTATAAACTAAGTTATTTAGCAAAGAAGTTATAAACAAGCATACGATTTATAGAATGGTATAAGCACATATGAAAGTTGAAATTCTACTTCGAAATGTCTACTTGTAGGTGAACTTACTGTATTATATTTCAAGACACGGTACGAATCTTGAGCAGACCACAACCGACCACGTTTTCCCGGCTCTTTAGGGAATTCTTGACAGAAAATATCCCAAGCCATTTGTTGCACCAAATCATGCATCTAGAATTTTTTGTCAGATGTTACAGTTATGAGCAACCTATCAATAAGGGTCCTCACTCCTGAATCAACAAAAAAACTACAGCCATCTAATTTTCTTTCGACTGAATCCTTATTTTGACTTTTAAAAAAGCATGCCATGTCAAGAAATATGTCCTTCTCATTTGGATTTAGCCCGTCATAACTAACTCTCAACATATTTTGGACTTTGCCATTGCCAAACCAGCCGTGATTTCCAGCTAAATAGTCTAACTGCTCCACATCATTTACATCGTCAAGAACAATAAGTACCTTCGTACGATACAGCTGTTCTTTTACAAACCAGTTTACTGTTTTTATATCCGACTCCTCCAATAACTCTGAAAAAAGTTTGATTTGTAAGGGTGGGAGTCCATTTCTCTTTGATTCCTCCCTAACATTTTCAAGGAAGTAGCAACATTCAAATTGATCATAGTATCGATTAAACAGAACACGAGCCAAGGTTGTTTTGCCAATACCGCCCATGCCCCAAAGGCCAACAATTCGAACATTTGGCGAGCCAATATCCAACAACGTTTCAATTTGGGCAACTCGTTTATCAATTCCAACTAGGTCCTCGGAATTATCACCTGAAGATATTCTATTTAGTTTTCCTACAATATCTTTGACAAAGGATTCAATTTGTTTAGATTCTAACCTGTCATTTTAAACGAACAACAAAAGTTAGTTAGTAATTAGAAGCTGTGTATGTAATATGTACTACTGTCAAACATCGACGGATATTGTGAAACAAAATCATTATTTCTCGTAATATTCATATGTTCTATTTGTCATAAAATAAACTTTTTCTGATACTCTGTACAATGTTGATGATGTTGAAGACCAAAAAAAAAAAATATATATATATATATATATATATATACACACAAATTAAACTTACTAAATCTATAACAAGTTAAGTAAAAGACAAGCATAAATGCAGTGATTATTAGAATTATAGGGGTCATTTGGTTATTTGTCTAAGTTTGGTGCAAATAAAGAAATATTTGTTTTTTTGTTTTTTTCCTTTATTATTTAGAGAGCTAGAATTGGGGGCTTTGCAGATATGGGATTAAAATGGGGATGATGTTGCATTACTAGACCTCAAAGAGAAAAGTTTGCAAGACTAACCTCATGCATTAATGAATATTTAGTTTTCTCCAAAATACCCTTTTATAAGTAAAAAAATAAAAATAAAGGAAAAATAAAATAAGAAAGAAGACTTCTGTTAAAAAAAACAAAAAACAAAAACCCACTTTGTTCTCTCTCATCAGTTACGTCTCCTTCACCCTCTCAACTACCATCATTTTTCATCTCCATCATCCCCCTCCAAAACGACCATCCTTATATTCGGTTTAGCATCTTGTATTTTTTTTCACATTCCGAGCATCGATTTCCAGCCACAAGGAGAGGAGAGGGAGTACAAAAAGTTCGTAAAATCTCTAAAATTTTGGTAAGTTCATCTCAAACCCTCAAATTTTTTTATTGAAATCGTTTTCGAAGTTGTTCAAGGGTTGGACATTCATAGTTTGGGAGCTTAATATAGAAAAACAACAACGATTCAACCTATTTCTCACTAATTTTCGGCTTGTAAAATCTGTAAATTTGCAAACTAGTCACTAGCGATTTTCCAGACCGGGCTGACCGGTCAGGATCGGCCTGACCGGGACCGGTCCGGCCGGTCCGGAAAAATCGCGAGCACACTAGTCACTAGCGATTTTCCAGACCGGCCTGACCGGGACCGGTCCGGTCGGTCCGGAAAAACCGCAAGCACACTAGTCACTCGCGGGTTTTCCAGACCGGCCTAACCGGTCCCGGTCCGGCCGGTCCGGAAAAACCGCGAGCACACTAGTCACTCGCGAATTTTCCGGACCGGCCTGACCGGGACCGGTCCGGTCGGTCCGGAAAAACCGCAAGCACACTAGTCACTCGCGAATTTTCTGGACCGGCCTGACCGGGACCGGTCCGGTCGGTCCGGAAAAACCGCAAGCACACTAGTCACTCGCGGGTTTTCCGGACCGGCCTGACCGGTCCCGGTCCGACCGGTCCGGAAAAACCGCGAGTGAACTAGTCATATTTTTATTAATTTTTTCATTAATTGGAGATTTTTCATTAATTTTTTTTAATTCTTTCATAACAATTTTTTATGTTTTTCTTATTTTTATTTTGAAGGAAAATGAGCGAGATTGTCATATATTTTCAATATGATGGAGAGTGGAAGGAGAAAGATGACGGGTCATATGAATGGTGCAGAAGGAATAAGGAAATCAAGAGCATAGTATTATTAGATGATCCGGATAAGGTGAAATATTCTGAAGTTATTGACTGCATATCTAAAAGGCTTCCTGTGGACCAAAAAAATACGGAATTAAAAATAAGTTACATTCCTTTGTGTACAATATCGTCAGGCCCTAAAAGCATTTTGGATGATTTTGATGCTAAGTGTTATCTTTTAGACTTTTGTAAAACGACACACCGTAGAAGTATGCTGCACGTTGAGCTCATGAAAAATGTTGAAAGTAGTGATAACAATGAAAAAGATTGTCTTGAAGTTGAAGGAGATGGAGGATGCAATGTGGAAAATGATGGAAATATTCGAGATGAGTACTTCGACGTTAACATGGAGCCATCAAGGGTCTATGATGCTGCTTCTGCACCAGGCCACGAAGGTGATGTTTTAGACGTGCCTACCTTGGAGGAACGCCCTAATCAGGAGACAACGGCATCTGCCCCAACTCCAAAATGACAACGTTCATGCGTAGAAGTAGACCCGGTCATAGATCAATATGAACCATTAGCAATAGATGATAGTTCTGTGTCTTTTAGTTTCGATGATGGTATGGGTATTGCAGTTGGTCAGGAATTTGAAAGCAAGAACGAGGTGAAGAATTTGATTATCGATGCTTCGTTGAAAGCTTGTTTTGATTATTAAATAGTCAAGTCAACCACAAAGTTGTTTGCGGTGAAATGTACAGTCCTAGATTGCAAGTGGGCATTACGAGCTGTGAGGATCACGAACTCAGATCGTTTCTCTCTCCGAACATATTACAACACTCATACCTGCTCTGCTAGTTCGGTGGATAAAAGAAACAGACAAGCAACTGCAGATTTAGTTTCGGACATGTTAAAAAAGGAGTTTCCAGGCCAGCTTGAGACACCTACCCCGAAGAGAGTGATAGACATGATGAAAAATCGTGGCGTGTCAATATCTTACTTCAAAGCTTGGAGGGGCAAACGAAAAGCAGCAAGTGATGTTAGGGTGCACCAGAGGTCAGTTTCGAGATTCTTCCTAGCTATTTGCACATGATAAAGTTAATGAATCCCGGTACGGTCACACACTTGGAAGTAGACAAAGATCAAAGGTTCAAGTACCTTTTCATTGCGTTGGGCGCGTGCATCGAGGGATTTAAAGCTATGAGAAAGGTAATTGCGGTTGATGGAACATTTTTGAAGACGAAATACAAGGGAACAATGATCATCGCCACGGCCCAAGATGGCAACTACTATCAATATCCTCTTGCTTGGGGAGTGGTTGACTCGGAGAATGACAACTCATGGAACTGGTTCATGACGAAACTTGAGGAGCTCATACCCGATGACGAAGAGCTGGTCATAATTTCCGATAGGCATCAAAGCATCCGCAATGCCGTTGAAAAGGTATATAAAAAGTCTCACTATGGGTTTTGTGCATGGCACCTCTCTCAGAATATCAAATCACGCGTTCACCGAGGATCTCGTGTTAGAGCCGGAAAGGGTACAGGTCAGGTCAAGATTAAAGATACCGTCGCAAGTATTTTCATGAAAGTCGCTGCGGCATACTCTGAGCACGAGTTCAACCGACTCTATGATGAACTAAAGAATAGATATCCTGCCGCCGCAGAATATCTTGATGATCATGTAGATGTCAGAAAATGGGCTAGGTGTCACTTCACAAGATCACGTTACAATATCCTGACTACCAACGGTGTCGAGAGTATTAACAGTATGTTAAAGAAGGCAAGAACATATCCTTTGTTGCCCTTGATTGATTCAATTATAGAGAAAATCTCTGAATGGTTCAATAATCATCGTAAGGAGTCGACTCTTGGATCTTCATCACAATACTTAACTCCAATGGTGGAGAAAACATTGCATACAAGATACAAAGAGTCCACAATCTTGACTACGAAAGAACTAAACAGTACTACACTGGAGTATTATGTCACAGGATCGGATGGCAGTTTCTTGGTTGATCTTGGAAGGGGAACCTGCACATGTTAAGTGTTTGATATCGACAAAATTCCTTGTGTCCATGCCCTTGCAGCATTCCCAGGGGGTAAGGATAAAATACATGATTTATGCTCAAAATACTATCTAAAGGAGGTATGGGCATTGGCTTATGTCCAAATCATTTATCCAGTCCCGAGCTCATCAGAGTGGGTTATCACGGATGACATAAGGAGTGAGAAGGTATTGCCTCCTGATTTCACAAAAAAACGTGGAAGGCTTCAACAAACTAGATTTCCTTCTATTGGAGAACATCGGAAAGGCAAAAATAAGCGATCATGTCAAGCAACTTCTCATGAGAACTCAGAATTTACAACCCCCATTTGAATATATTTGATCGAAGCAGATTTTCATGTTGTATGATCGTGGTTTTATTTTTAACTTTTACTAAAGATTTTGGACTACATCTCTTATATTAGTAGTTGAATTATGTTTGTAGTGATGAACTGAATTTTGGATATTATAATAGCTGAAATCATTTTAATTGTTTTTTACAGGATCCTTAGTGTTGGTGTTTGATTAAAATAAGTCAACATGTTTTTGCCGGTCATGCCAGTCCGGAAAATGTTTCTCCGGACCGGAGTTATCTTTTTTATTTTTTCGTTCACCACACCAAAGAAATACTTTTCCGGACCGGCATGTAATATTTATCATAACGATTGGGTTCCTTAAACACTAGGAATTTTGTGTATAAACAAACATTCTTTATTTTTCAGAATTTTTCTGATACACCATTCGTTCATGATATTTCAGGCATTTAACAAAGTATTTTTTAGTCAAGTACACTGTTTGGTCCATCTTAGCAGGAGAAAAAAAATATAAAATTTTCAAACAAACAAAAAATATATGAAAATTGAAGATTTTCATTTTCTTTAGTCATTAAAGATTTCATTCATACGCCATATGAAAATTGATAAATACCAAACAAAAAAACAAACAAAAAACAACAAAAAAAAAATTTTCAAAATTGCTCGCTGTACCGGACCGGCCTGACCGGTCCCGGTCAGGCCGGTCCGGAAAAACAGCGAGCAAAATTGCTCGCTAGTCAGGACCGGGTTTTCCGGACCGGCCTGACCGGACCCGGTCAGGCCGATCCGGAAAAGCAGCGAGCAAAATTGCTCGCTGGTCAGGCCGGTCCAATCCGGTCTGAGTTTTTCGGATCAGCCTGACTGGTCCCGGTCAGGACGATCCTATCCGGATCGAGTGTTCTGGAGCGGCCTGACCGAGACCAGTCAGGCCGGTCCGGAAACCCAAAAGGTGTGTTGATAATAAAAAAAAAAGGTTTAATACACCGGTCCGGATAAAATTTTTCCCGCCCGGCATGAGCGGTTAGGCCGGACATGCCGGTTCGGAAAACACAAAATGTGTGTTGATAAAAAAAAAAAAGTTGGACACGCCGGTCCGGAAAACCCAAAGAAAATTGATTAAAAAAAAAAAACAACAAAGATTAACACGCCGGTCTAGATAAAATTTTTCATGACCGGCCTAACCGCTCATGTCGGGCCGGAAAAATTTTATCCGGACCGGCGTGTTCAACTTTGTTTTTTTTTTTTTTTTTTTTTTTTTTATCAACACACCATTTTGGATATTCCGGACCGGCTTACCTAATATGACGTAGTATAAATTGAAAATATTACCTATGACTTCATGACTTTTTAATATCACTTCACAAAATTATAATAAAATTAAATGGTGTCAATTACGAATTTGAAAGTCAATTACTGATTGATTATTAGTCAATCAAGAATAAAACAAAACAAACGATCATTTTTCATAAAAAAAAAATTTTATGACAATTTAACAAGTTTTTTAATAAATGACTGAAAATCCAAAAAATTAGTTAAAATGTCATTTATTTTCTAAAATGATTAATCATTTATCTGAATGGTTAATAAGTACAATTGACTTACTATAAATCACCGATTAATTTAACGTAACGACAAGTGATCTTATCTATATACAACTTTATTTTTGATCGCAACACCTTACTGATTTTTCGAGAACGGTAAAATTTTCATTTTCTATTTTATCTATTTAGAATTTTATAAAGAATCTAGTAATTAAATTACTATAACTTGTAGAATCTAATTCTATTATTCGATATATATATAATATAATTAATACATATTAATTATATTAACTAAAATTTTACATTATAATAAATAGTTATTCAATTCTAAATTTAATTATTAAAAAAAAAAACGAATTAAGTATTAGTTATAGCGTTTAGATTCGTTATGGTTATTAATATTATATTCACTTAGTAGTTAATTTTAGTTAGAAAATATAAGAGTTAAGACGAAAACAAAAGAATCGACCATTCAAGTATTCAAGGAATCGCCGGTCATGCCGGTCCGGAAATTATATTTTTAGTTATTTTTATTATTTTTCATTTTAATTATATTTTTCATTTTTCTATTTATCATTTAGTTTAGTTTAATTTCATTTGTGTTTATGAAACTTTATAAGGAGTCGCCGGTCATGCCGGTCCTGAAAATTTTCTCCGCACCGGCGTGTTCAACGTTTTTTATTTTAATCAACACACCTTTTGGGTATTCCGACCGGCATGACCGGCCTAACCGCTCATGCCGGGTCGGAAAAATTTTATCCGGACAGGTGTGTTCAACTTTTTTTTTTTTTTTATCAACACACCTTTTGGGTAATCCGGACCGGCATGACTGGCCTAACCGCTCATGTCGGGCCGAAAAAATTTTATCCGGACCGGCGTGCTTTCTTTTGTTTTTTTTTTTATCAACAAAACTTTTGGGTTTTCGGACTAACCGGTCCAGGCCGGTCCGAAAAATTCGGTACGGACCTTCGTCCTCGCACCCAGCGCCCACACGCACAGCCAACGAGCGCCCTGCAGTCGCGCGCCTCATTAGAGCGTACCCAGCGCACGTGCGCCCCACCAGCGCGTGCCTAGCACCCACGCGCATCACCAGCACTGGTTCGGACTGGCCTGACCGGTCCCGGTCAGGCCGGTCCAAAAAACCAGCGAGCAATTTTAGCTCGCTGGCCCAGACCAGCTGGTCCGGAGCAGCCTGACCGGTCACGGTCAGGCCGGACCTGCTTGTCCGGACCGGCCTGACTGGTCCCGGTCAGGCCGGTCCGGAAAACCAGCGAGCAATTTTAGCTCGCTGGCCCAGACCAGCTGGTCCGGACCAGCCTGACCGGTCACGGTCAGGCCGGACCTGCTTGTCCGGACCGGCCTGACTGGTCCCGGTCAAGCCGGTCCGGAAAACCAGCGAGCATTTTTTGCTCTCTGGCTCGGACCGGGTGGTCCGGACCGGCCTGACCCGGTCTCGGTCAGGTCGGTCCGGAAAACCAGCGAGCAATTTTTGCTCGCTGGCCTGGATCGGTTTTTCCGGACCGTCTTGACTGGCCTAACCGCCCATGTCGGGCCAGAAAAATTTTATCCGGTCGTGCGTGTTCAACTTTGTTTTATTTTTTTTTATTAACATAACTTTTGGGTTTTTCGGACAGGCGTGTTCAAATTTTTTTTTTTAATCGACACACCTTTTGGGTTTTCCGAACCGACATGACCGGCCTAACCGCTTATGCCATGTCGAAAAAATTTTATCTGGACCGACCGGTCCAAAAAACTCGATCCGGATCAGACAGGCCTGACCGGGATCGGTCAAGCCGGACTGACCTTACCAGGGCCGGTCAAGCCGGTTCGGAAAACCAGCGCCCGCCCCACCAGCGCGCGCCCAGCGCCAGCAAGCACAGCACCCATCGCCCGCCCGCCCGCACACACCAGCGCGCATCCAGCGCCTGCACGCCCCACCAGCGCGCCCGCCCCCCCCACCAGCGCACGCCCCACCAGCGCGCGCCCAGCGCCCGCCGCCCCACCAGAGAGCGCACCCCACCAGTCCGCGCCCAGCGCGTGCTCCCCACCTGCCCCCCAACAGCGCCCGTCCCCCCCCACCAGCTCGTGCGCGCCCCACCAGTGCATGCCCAGCACCCGCCCCCCCCCCCACCAGCGCGCAATTTTGCTCGCTGTCCCGCCGGACCGGCCTGACCGGGACCGGTCAGGCCAGGTCCGAAAAACTAGCGAGCAAAATGTCAGGCCGATCCGGAAAACCAGCGAGCAATTTTGCTTGCTGGCCCACCGGACCGGCCTGACCGGGACCGATCAGGCCGGTCTGGAAAAACCGGTCCGGCCTGACCGGGACCGGTCAGGCCGGTCCGGAAAACCAGCGAGCAATTTTACTCGCTGGCCCGCCGGACCGGTCCCGGTCAGGCCGGTCCGTAAAACCATCGAGCAATTTTGCTCGTTGGCCCGCCGGACCGGTCAGGCCGGTCCGGAAAACCAGCGAGCAATATTTGCTCGCTGGCCCGCCGGACCGGCCTGACCGTTTTCGGTCAGGCCGGATCGGTTTTTCCACACCGGCCTGACCGGGACCGGTTTTTCCGCACCGGCCTGACCGGGACCGGTCAGGCCGGTCCAGCGGGCCAGCGAGCAATTTTTGCTCTCTGGCAGCCTGACCGGTCCCGGTCAAACCGGATCGATTTTTCTGGACCGGCTTGACCGAGGCCGGTCAGGCTGGTCTGGAAAACCAGCGAGCAATTTTTGCTCGCTGGCCTGCCGGACCGGCCTGACCGGGACCGGTCAGGCCGGTCCGGAAAACGTCCGGAAATTGCCTACCCTTTTTATTTTTCCAAAAAAAAAAAAAAGAATGAAATTGAGAGATAATACTGATGGATATATATATATATAGTATAATTTTTGCTCGCTTGTTTTGCTGTTTTTTGTTGTTTGTTTGTTTGTTTGTTTTTTTATTTGGTATTTATCAATTTTCATATGCCGTATGAATGAAATCATTAATGACTAAAGAAATGCTTTGTTAAATGCCTGAAATATCATGAACGAATGGTGTATCAGAAAAATTTGAAAAAATAGAAAATGTTTGTTTATACACAAAAGTCTTCCTAGTGTTTAAGGAACCCAATCGTTATGATAAATATTAATTGCCATCTTCTCTCTAAAAAATTTGATCGTCGCATCATTTATTGACTCAAAATTCTACCCCTGCATATCGAACTCGATATATTTGATGGCATATACGGCACAATCTCCCCTGTGTTAAACAAAATATTTGTTAGTGTTTGTAGTTATAAATGACAAAAGAGCCAAAAAATTAAAACATTTGAATTACACTTACAATTCTTCGCTCTGCGGATGGTTGATCGGACGCCTATAAGGCCATGGTGAAGGATTTAGGTGGCTGAAATATCCGGATTTTTGAAGCAGTAACGGAATCATCTTCTACACGGGCTCCATAAATCTATCGAGCTTTACTTTTTCGGTGAATTTCCAACTGCAATAAAAAACCACCAGTTTTGCAATTATCAAATCAACCTTCACCGAAACCCAATGTTTTCCTCGTTCTTTTTCGGCGACGTTGGTGTCCGATATGTCGTATAGATTATACGGGAAGTAAAGTGCCTTCGCACTATTCCAACATTTTCCCATCTTCGGGTTGTCCCTTTTCACGTATGTCATCAAAGCGTCATATATGATACCATCTTCATTGGCATTCATCACCAATAATTGGCTGAAGATATCATCCAAAATGACGACGTCTTGATTGATGACATCTCGATACTTGAATTGTTTTTTCCTGATTCCGTACATGGCTTCTTCAATGTGCTACAAAAAAAAAAAAGTTGTAGTATGAGTCAAAAATGTTAGACATAAAAGAAATCCAAATAAAAAAAAAAAAAAAAACAAGCTTAGATATAGCGTTATTTAGTAGAGAATCACTTACATCGCTTAAAAGCCAAAAGTGCTCGGTTAATATCTGATCAAAGAAGTCACACGCTCTTGTTATCCCAAGACCTGAAGTAAATGGGGGCTTCGGAACTGAATTCTTGTAGTCCTCGAATGATTTTCGCATATCGTCCGGTAGGTGCAATGGATCGAATTCTTTTATCGATCCTTTACGAAACATCATCTTCCTTAGACCAGGGTCGGTGTATGGAGTTCTCTTATATTTTGACTTCTTTAGATGTCTTTTTGGTCGTTTCTTTTGTTGCCCAACATCTAAAATATCTTCCTCGCAATCCTTATCACTCGAACAAGTCGGAGTCTGATAAAAGATTTCATTGAGGGGAGAATCTTCCATGTCTCTTTCTGCATTGATTTCAGTTCCAAAACCAACATCTGTCGGTGCATATATATCATCATGAGCCTCAATATCACCACCGGCATTAAGCCTAACATCAGCACCTCTACTATTCTCACCTATACCTCCACTGCTCTCACCTCGATCTCCACCTTTCCAAGTCTCTGATTGTTGCTGAACAAATCTTGACACGATGTTTGTCAGCATATCAACGCGATTACCATTCTCGGTTATCAATCTCTCTAATTGTAAAGACCGAGATTCGTGGTCGGTGGATATCTTCTCTATTGTTTGCTTTAGAGCTTGAAGCTCACGTAGCACCATTGAATTGTCAGCTTGTGGAGGTATAGACTCGTTGACAGTAGGGGTTGACGGCATATACCTGGTTTGCTCTGCTGCAGTGGCGCCCTCTTGACTTGTATGCTGCTCATGTATGATATCTTCAGAATTCTCTCAATCTCTTCCTTGAACTCTCTCAGTTCCACCATTAAGGAAGTTGTGTCGGCCTTCTAGATCAGCATATAATAACTCCTCCCAAAATATGCTTCTTCCCGACCTTAGAATGTTTGCCCAATTGTCCACAGTGGCGTCAGAATCATCATCATAAGGAACAAACCCAATCATGTGGTTGGCTTTCTGCTCCGCCAAGGTTGGGACAAGTATGCTATTTATGTTCTGTAATTTAGGAACTTCAAATTAGTAACCGAGGAATAAAGACGTATCTACATAATATAAAATAAAACAAAACAAAAGACTAACCGTGCTTTCCCCAACTGCATGAAGAATTTGATCCAAAGATGGACCTTGTTGTCGATGAAACTTTGTTTTCCATCGACAAATTCTTGGCACCGGTCCTTGCACATCTTCTCTAATCTCAGCATACGTTGGGGTCAGGGTAGGAATACACTCGAATGGTAGAAGCTATAATAATGAGCAATAACAAATATTAGATTGCAAACATTTTAAAACAAATGAAGCATAAGAATCAACAATAAAACAAAATTTACATACCATCAATGGTAGAATGAACGCATGATTATTCCATCTTGCCAACTTCTCACAAGCGTATTTACATTTTGCTCCGATGTCTAACTTTTGGACCTGGGTCATCAAAAATTGGTATGTCTTTTTTCCCCACGGGTAATTGGCACACCAATCCAGGTCTTCAATCATTTTAATGAGGTTGTCATCAATTTGTTGATTGGCTTTTTCTGGACCACGGAGGACCGCACACAAAAAGTAGAGGACAGTCAACTTCAACTTATCATTTATAAGGATCGATCTCTCTTTTTCTCTATTTCTGATTTCGTTAGTGCGCCTCCTTCTATTGCACTCAATCTCCTCGGGAGGGATGACCATACCTTCCAAGGATTTCTTAACATCATTCTGCGATATTTTTTTCATTCCACGAAAGACCCTTCTTCTAAATTCATCTCTTGTATGAGTAGGATCTTTGGGATAAGCAAAACAATTAAGTCCACTTATAAGAGCATGCTCCATGAGCGAGTACCTAATGGGGATGCCATTCAAAACGAACCACATTTCATATTTCTTTTGTGTAACCACTGCTCGGAACAGTAACATCCATAACGGGGTTAAAGTTATTTCGATGTGGTCTGTGATATCAAATAGGTGGCCAAATTGGGACTTCTTAAACCACTCTATGCCATTAGGGTGGTCCTGTAAGGCTTTGTTCACAGTATCGACAACATCCTTCAATAAGTGCTTGATGGTAATTTTACATTTGAAATTGGCTTGATCCACATTCAATTTCAAATTGGGTAATGGGAGATTCAAAACCTACATTTACATAAAGCAAAAGTGCATGGTTGTGATTGCTTTATCTTGTTAACTAATGTAATTGTTTTGAACGTGCAAAAAAAAAAAATAATAAAATAAAATAAAAACTTTGACTGCTTTATCTTCCAATGATAACTTACCCTTGGTATTGAGACTGACGTCGATTGAGGTGACATGTTGCCATCCGGTTGGGAATTGGTCCTACTGACTCCTTCAGAGTCATTTTCTGAGTCCATCTCTGATGACATCCGGCTTCGTGCCATAGCTAGAAACGAAAATGATAAAACAAATTTAAGTACACATATTTGTATATAAACATTTAATTCCAGAAAAGACTACTAAGGAGCATATTTGGATGTGTGAGTTCATTTCAGTTAGTGTGTAGAATCATAGTTTCGAGCTTAAGTTTTCTAATAAGTAATAAAATTTTTTTGGTTCAAAAACAATGGTCAAAAAGGGAAATCATTGAAACTGCATGAGATTCTAAACGAGTGGGTATTTTTGGTTCAAAATCAAAATGTACAACTAATAATAATTCAATAGGCAGCTTTTCTTTTTTAATCAAAATCAAAATGAAATTAGCTTTTAATAATTTCCATGTCAACATGCTATAGAGGTATAACTAAAAAGTAAATTTTATCAATACAACCAACTATATGCAAAGTAAATACGTGGAAAATGAAATTAGAAACCAAATTATTAACAACGTCTGAGCATGTCTTTCCTTCAAGTAAAAACAATAAATCGAACTAAAAAAGTTACAAAATATGATCAATATTCAGTAAAGAGAAAATGAGAGAAAACAGCATACTAGCAAAGCAATAAAATGCTGCAATAAATAACCAAAGTAGATCAGAAAGAAATTGAGAAAATAAAAGAGAATGGAGAGGTATCCAACATGCCAAACATCTACTTATCATCAAGCAACCAATGATTAAATGTTTTCTTAAGTTTAACAAAATATAGGGCAGCTCACAAGAGAGGGGCTTATCCTTTCTACAGCATAGTCCTTTACAGGAAGTAGAAATGAAAAATACCAAAGGAAAAAAGAAAAAATGATCACGTTTTAGAAAATTGCTTAAAACCTTAAGAAGACATATATGTGACCCCACAAGCTCAACAAAATAAGTGAGGAACGAAACAATGGATATTGTCATGGAATAAAGGAGATTCCGATTAATCTATTTTACCAAATTCAATAACCCCTTTGATTGCTTTATTTTCAACCCTCATTGAGAATTAGAAGTGCAAAAGGAAAAGAAAAATGAACAAACTTCTAACATATAAAAGTTAGTGTGGCCCTCAGAAGACACCAGCCCCTTTGTGAGTATGTGCGTCTGTGTTTCTTTTGAAGGTCAGCGAAGCGAACATACGGCCCTTAAACGGCTATGTCTCATAAGTGTTTCCATTCAAGCTCTCAATTTTTGTGTAACAGGAGCCAAACTTTTTCTATTTATCCGTTTTATAATGTTCTTGACAAAAAACATAGCCTCTGAAAGAGTTCTTGGCTAGTATAAGTATTAGATCATACAACATGAGCCTTTTGACTATTTTGTTCAACTAAACTCTTCGTTTTCTTCCCAAAATCCAACTAGTAAATTCACAAAGAACACGAACTATTTTCTAAATATCTTACAAAGTTCCACGTACTGGAATTCCTATTTCAAACATGGCATGTTTCAGAAGTACATCTATCTATTTGAGTCAGTAGTTACTACTTTGTACATTGACGTAAACCCAACATCATCATCGTTGATACATATCACTCTTTAGCAACGCACACACACACCCAACAAGAACTAGAATGTCAATGAGAACACAACTAAGTCAATTTTAAGCTTAGATTCTCAGATTTTTCATTATCATGATCCAAAACCACGTCTGAAAAAAAAAAAAAAAAACAAAAAAAGCCATATAGTAGTTTTATCGGGGTTGAACTTAATAGATGTATTGCCGCGTCAAAAAAAAAAAAAATCTCAATATCTCACTTTTAACATTAACTTTGATTCCTAAGGTCAGACTAACAAATTACCATACGAACAAGCAAAATTAGCAGGGAATTTTTATTCTAATTTTTCTATTTCAGTCCATTGTCTCGTACCAAAAAAAAAAAAAAAAAATTGGTGAAAGCTTACGTTTTTTTTTTTTTTTGATGGGGATCTTGTGTTGGGTTTCCTTTGTCGGCTATAAGAGAAACTGATGGGGCCTCCCTTTTGCTGATTTTGAGTGAGACAGAGATAAGAGGAGAGTGAGATGGGTGGGTGGTGTTGGGTCCCCTTTGCCAGTTGGGTGAGAGTGAGAGTCCGGGAGTGGTGAGGTCCCCCCACCTTTGTTGTCGTATTTAGTGGGATGAGAGATAGGAAAAGGAGTGAGTTACAGGGCTTTGGATGAGAGATAGAGAGTGAGTGAGTGAGTTTTGAGTTAAGCAGGTAGGTGGGGCTTCTTTGTTTTTGGGCGAGGGAGGGAGGGAGGGAGCCGAGCGAGGGAGGGCAGGAAAAGGAAGGCAAATTAGTTAGGATCTTTTAGGGATTTTTGTTGGAAAAATCGGATCGGTAATCAGAGTTACGGCGCAGCGGAAGTTTTAAAAATTTTATGCCGTTTCCGGAAAAGAATCTCATGATGCATATAACAATAAATTAAATTTATGATCAAGCCTACCTTTATTCTTGGATTCCTGAATTACTAGAGCGTTTGACCAACGTGTCTTCTCTATTATTCTCGAGTTCCACGTCTCAGAGTGTGTGTGGGCACACGTTCTATGAATCCAAGCGACCGGTAATACTTTTCGAAGTCTAGATCCCTACTTCTCAATTCCGATGTACCTCGTTGAGAATATGATCAACCTTCTTCCTTCAAAACTGCAAAACAGGAACCAGTTAACCTTCTTATGAAAATAATCACTCGGTTTAACATTCCTCTCAGTTTTGGTTTAATAGAATTTTCTCTCTTTTTCTTTCTCACAAGATAGCCGAATTTTGATGTTCCGGAAAAACTAAATTTTTTCCTTTTCTCCAAAAACGTTTTTTGCTCTTGAAAAATTACCAAAAAATTAGTTTTTCATGAATCCCTAGCCTTTATATAGAAGTCCAATCCTTTTTCAAAATTCATCTAAAAAAAAAAATAATAATTATTTTTCTGGATAAATTTTGAATCAAAAGATCATACAACTTTAGGGCTAGATTCATTGAACCTAAAAACGTTTTTCAAAGAGGAAATCTTCCTCAAAAAATTCGGCCACATTGAGTTTGTTAAGCTAGATTGGTGATTCAAATTTTAAATCAAGAATCTAGACTAGTCAAAAGATCCTAGTCCTATCTAGATTCAAATTCCTTTTAAACCTTTTTGAATTTAAATAAGATTCACTTATTTGAATTAATATTTTCCATAAACATTAACCATATTAATTAATTTAAATCAATGAAATATTTTAAATTTCCTTTCCTAAAAAAAAAAAAAAAAAAAAAAAAAAACGTGAACCACTTTTAATTAGGAAAGAAAAATACATGAAATAATCTCCATTATTTAAATCAATTAATAATTTAATGTTAGAAATTTATTTGAATAATTTTGAAACAAAATTTTTCTTCCCTCCACCTATCTAAAAACCGTGCACCTTATTGAGATTAGGAGAGAAAAATTTGTTTTTCCAAAATAAAATAATCCAAACACAATCTTATTTCCAAAATTCAAATTAACCAATCACATGTTGACAAATCATTTGTCTACAAATTTTACATGTCCAATCATTTCTGGATTGCATGTTAGAGAGTAACATATCTTAATAGACATTACTAAATTCTATTTAAATTTACCGATCTCATAAGGAACAAATCCCGAGACGCTTTATGGAACTATGCGAGCTAATAGAGGGACCCGATGGAAATATGTAAAGAGGCTCCTATAATTGTGAAAAATTAATCCCAGATTATTCATCAATTATCAACTTCAAAACTATTCCACTAAAAGTTTGAAGCTGAACTCCTGTTTACATACCGTATTACGAAAGCTCTCTCACGTAGTGCTTCTTTCATGATTTATTCATCGCTTGCTTAATCCCCATATGTCATCCATGATTGAATTAAGGACTTTTTCCGTTTTACCTTTTCAATCATTTTAACTTAAAGTTCCATTATTCTCTATTGAAAGAATCACCAATTATAAAACCATACAACTGGTAAACCACCAGAGAACACAAAGTAAACCGATGGCCAATATCTTGTTATACTATCTTTCAATCCCCGGATAATGCCTTTAAGTAGATAACATTTACTATCGTTAAGATAGCTATGGATTCCGTATCTATGAATCTTGATTTCTCCATCCATAAGTCATGCACCCAAAACACAAGTATATTGACCATGAATTAACAGTGTCTCACCTGTAGTGCATTAAAGTACAAAAGTCATGGATGCGAATTCAAGTAATCATTTCAGGATTAAGATTAATGCAGGATGATAATCAAAGTGTCATTGATTCTTATAAACGGAATTATTAAACCGAATCAATTAACACTTTAGGTCCAGTCCAATGTCATACCTCAATACTGGTATACATTAAAGTTTCTACTCGGAACCTATCCGATGGTCAAGACAAACCATCCCTCCAAGAAAGTAGACAACTTGTACAATCTTATCATGAATAAGATCCCCAAATCTTATTCCATCGATTGCGGACTATTTATTTAGACTGTTATCAAATTACCACGTCTTCTATGTATACCCCGTATACATATGGTAATTTGATATATTACCAACAGTCAATGAGTATTTTATGTTTGCTCAAAATAACCATACAATCAACAAATGAAAGTAAATAGGACACATCTTATTAAACATGAATAACCTCCTCTTATTAATATCAAAATGTCATATTTACAGAAAATCCCTAATATTGATTTTCTATCCTTAGGGCACATTTAGATCCCAACAATTTTGACTATCTTTGACTCTTTGGCTATTTTTGTTGGTTTTTTCCTTCTATTGAAGATAACTTAAGGGGCTTTTGGTCTTTTGTATAAAAATTTAATTAAAAAAAAAAATAAAAATAAAAAATCAGTTAGAATGGAGGTCATATTTGCAATGGTGGTTGATTTGTGGCTTATATATGCAAAAGATCCGCTAGAATTGGGTTATAACCAATTTTGTCTGTTTCTAGCCTCTATACACTCTCTGGTTGTTTCCTAGCTTTTCGATCAATGAGAATATCTCCATTACTTCAGCAAAATCACTGAAATGGTATCAGAGCAATTTTTTCCTTGCTGCATTTGATCATCTTTCCTTCCATTTTCTTGCTTAATGGCTCGCGGTGGTAACTCCAATATCGGCAATCGTGCAGTGGTTAACACCCCTTCCACCTCAGCAATGGAAGATTCAGGCAGCCCGTATTTTCTTCATAATGGAGATCATCCAGGTTTGATTTTGGTTTCTCACCAACTCACTGGATCTAATTATAACACCTGGAGTCGATCTACGGAGATGGCTTTCACAGCCAAAAACAAGCTCGCTTTTATCGACGGAAGCCTTCCTCGTCCTCCCGTCGGCGATCTTCTTCACGGTGTTTGGGTTCGCTGCAACTCGATGGTAATTTCCTGGCTCTTAAATTCTATTTCACGAGACATAGCAGATAGTCTTCTTTACTTTGATACTGCATCCAATGTTTGGTCTGATCTTCATGATCGTTTTCACCAAAGTAACGGACCGTGGATTTTTCAGATTAAGACGCACTTAGTTGCTCTTAATCAAGGGTCCATGGATGTTAGCACTTACTATACCAAGCTCAAAATTCTTTGGGACGAATTGAGCATTTTCCAGCCCATTCTTGTATGTAATTGTGGGGGAATAAGAGCTTGGATGGAATTTCAGTAGAAGGAATATGTAATGCAATTTCTCATGGGGCTCAATGAGTCATACTCTCAAACACGTAGTCAAATCTTGATGATGGAGCCATTGCCTTCAATATCTAAAGTTTTCTCACTTGTTGTACAAGAGGAAAGGCAACGCCAGATTAATTATGGATCTTCTCTCTTGCCTGGGTCTATCGCTTTTGCAAACTTAAGTTCTCATGCTTCGATTTCCGCTGTCAATTTCACTCAAAAGACCAAACGCGACATGCCTCTTTGCACTCATTGTGGAATCCAGGGTCATACCGTGGATAAATGTTACAAACTTCATGGTTATCCACCTGGGTATAAGCCTCGGTCCAAGAACTCTGAGATGAAGATACAAGCTAATCAAATGTCTGTGAACACAAGCACTACTACTGGACACAATTCTAGGTCTACCTCTTCGCCTTTGGACACACTAACAATGGATCAATGCCAACAGCTGATTGCTCTCTTAAGCTCACAGCTTCAAGGCAAATCCATTGCTTCAGCCTCTGAAATGCAGCAGCCTGCTGGGACAGTGGCAAGCTTCAGTGGTATTTTTTCACTTTCCTCAGTCCTAACTTCATTTCCCATTAATTCAGCTTCTTGGATTTTAGATAGTGGTGCCACACATCATGTATGTTGTTCAACATCCTTCTTTGCACAGTCCTTTCCAGCAACAAATTCTTCTGTTGTCCTTTCAAATGGTCAATTTGCTTCTATCTCTCAAATTGGCTCAGTAAAATTATCCCCTGCAATTGTTCTCCAAAATGTGTTGTTTGTGCCTCAATTCAAATTCAATATGTTGTCAGTTAGTAGTCTTACTCAAACCAATCAATTTTCCATTACATTCACAGCTGATTCTTGTGAAGCAAATTGGGATGGGTAGGCGGGTTGGAAACCTCTATGTGTTGGACCTCAATACACTCAATACCAATTTTCCAGTTGTATCTAATTTTTCTACACCTTCCATTAAATGTAATCAAGCCATTCTTTCTGAAAAGGAACTTTGGCATTACCGTTTAGGTCATCCATCTTATGTAAAGATACAGAATCTCAGACATGAATTACAAATCTCTCAATTTCCTAATGATCCAATGCATTGTTCTATTTGTCATTTGTCCAAGCAACGATGCTTACCTTTTATCTCTACCAATTCTTTGTCAAATTCGCCTTTTACATTGATACATTGTGACATTTGGGGACCATATCACACACTTACCTGAAGGGTACAAATATTTTTTAACCATTGTTGACGATTGTACCCTTTTTACCTGGGTTTATTTTTTACGCACAAAATCAGATGTGGGTGTTATTTTTCTAGAATTCTTTAAGCTCATTAACACTCAATTTGGGGTCATTATCAAGTCAGTAAGTTCTGATAATGCTCCTGAATTAGCTTTTTCTGAATTTTTTCGCGAACATGGTGTTGTCCCTTTTCATTCCTGTGTTGATAGACCACAACAAAACTCTGTGGATGAGAGAAAACATCAGCACATTCTTAATGTTGCTCGTGCCGTACATTTCCAGTCAAACATTCCATTAGCATATTGGGGTGATTGTGTCTTGACTTCTGTATATCTAATCAATAGAACTCCCACACCTCTCTTGTCCAATGAAACTCCTTTTGAACTTCTTTGGAAAAAAAAAAAAAAAACCAAGTTTTACTCATTTACGTGTATTTGGGTGTTTATGCTATGGTTCTACTTTGCAACGTTTTCGTACAAAATTCTCACCTCGGGCTATCCCATCAGTTTTTCTTGGCTATCCACCTGGTTACAAGGGTTACAAGTTACTGGATTTGTTCACAAACAATGTTTACATTTCAAGAGATGTTGTTTTCAATGAACAAAATTTTCCCTTTAAACACAGTTCAGATGAATTACCTATGACAGAAATTTTTCTGAAACAGTTCTTCCCATTCCTCCTCCTCCCTGTGTTGATAATTCTGCTCCCCCTATGCTTGATTATTCAAGGTCTAATGCCTCTCCTGTCTCTTCTGTCCTTGATTCGTCCATCTCCTCCTGTCCAACTCGTGTCATCAAACCTCCTTCCTATCTCAAGGATTTTCATTATTTTGCTGTTGGCACAAAACACTCCACTAATCATCCTCTTTCACAAGTTCTCAGTTATGATAAATTATCTCCTTCTCACCGCTCCTTTGTATGCTCTGTTTCTTCTCACACTGAACCTTCCACCTACTCCCAAGCTGCTAGTGATCCAGCTTGGCAAGAAGCAATGGCTGCTGAATTGTGTGCTTTGGAGAGTAACAATACATGGTCCTTAGTTTCTCTTCCGCCAGGAAAACACCCAGTTGGTTGTACATGGGTATACAAAATTAAATATCAGGCTGATGGGACCATTCAGAGGTACAAAGCGAGGCTTGTAGCCAAGGGGTACACTCAGCAAGAGGGAATAGATTACCTCGATACTTTTTCCCCTGTAGCTAAACTTGCCACGGTGAAGGTTTTGCTTGCTTTAGCTACAATTAATGGTTGAAGCCTCACACAATTAGATGTTAATAATGCTTTTTTGCACAGTGATTTAAATGAAGAAGTGTATATGACTCTTCCACCAGGTTTTCACCGTGAGGGGGAGGCCTAATCTGCTGACACTGTTTGTAAACTTCATAAATCCATTTATGGCTTGAAGCAGGCCTCAAGACAATGGTTCTTCAAGTTTTCGCAAGCCATCATCGGTGAAGGTTTCACTCAATCCAATGCTGATCGCTCACTTTTTGTCAAGACTGATGGTGAGAATTTCATTGCCCTACTAGTTTATGTTGACAATATTGTGATAGCTAGTAATAATGACAAATCTGTGGCAAATCTCAAAGTATTGCTTGAGAAACGTTTCAAACTCAAGGATCTTGAACAATTAAAGTACTTCTTGGGCTTGGAGGTTGCTAGATCCGACAAAGGAATCTCTGTTAGTCAGAGACACTATGCCCTGGAACTTTTGTCTGATGCAGGTGTTCTTGGTTGTAAGACTGGAAATAGTCCAATGGATCCCAATGTGAAGTTGTCTCAAATAGAAGGGGAGTTGCT
This sequence comes from Ficus carica, assembly GCA_009761775.1. NCBI lineage: Eukaryota > Viridiplantae > Streptophyta > Magnoliopsida > Rosales > Moraceae > Ficus > Ficus carica. The sequence continues at coordinate 3,735,709 of CM019746.1, forward strand.
TGAAGATCCTCTGGTTTATAGAAGGATGATAGGCAAGCTTTTGTATTTAACCATTACGAGACCTGATTTGGCATATTCTGTGAACCAATTGAGTCAATTCATGACTGCACCAAGAGCTCCACACTTGCAGGCTGCTCGTCATGTCTTACAATATATCAAAGGTATAGCTAGGCAGGGTCTTTTCTTCTCTTCTTCTTCCACTATTCAGTTGAAGGCCTTTGCTGACTCAGATTGGGCTTCATACCCTGATACAAGGCGTTCTATTAGTGGTTTTTGTGTGTTTCTTGGTGACTCACTGGTTTCATGGAAGTCAAAGAAACAACAAACCGTTTCTAGATCCTCTGCTGAAGCGGAATATCACTCCATGGCAAATGCTACGTGTGAATTAATGTGGCTTCTCTCCTTGCTAAAGGATCTGCATATTACTCACACAGGACCAGCTCTACTATTTTGTGACAATCAAGCTGCGTTGCACATAGCAGCCAACCCGGTGTTCCATGAAAGAACAAAGCACATAGAAATAGATTGTCATCTAGTAAGGGAGAAAATTTTGAATGGCAGCCTAAAGACTCTTCATGTGACTTCTCAGCATCATATTGCAGACATTCTGACCAAGCCCTTTTTTCCAACTCAATTCTTCTTCTTGCTCAACAAGATGGGAGTTCACAAGATTCACTCTCCATCTTGAGGGGGAGTATTAGAATTATAGGGGTCATTTGGTTATTTGTCTAAGTTTGGTGCAAATAAAGAAATTTTTTGTTTTTTTGTTTTTTTTTTAATTTTTTACCTTTATTATTTAGAGAGCTAGAATTGGGTTATAACCAATTTTGTCTGTTTTTAGCCTCTATATACTCTCTGGTTGTTTCCTAGCTTTTCGATCAATGAGAATATCTCCATTACTTCAGTAAGATCACAGTGATTTTTAAGGGAACCAGACCTTATAAGCTAGAGGGTTACCCAGTAGTGTCCGATAGATGCCAACTAGACAGATTAGCTGCTTCTGCTAAAGAATCCCTCCATTGATGCACCTTATCCATCTTGTCCTTAAAATGTTATTCATGTCTATTAAAAGCAACGCCATAGCTCCGTTTTGTTTCTGCACATACGCTGGATCAACATGATAAAAGACCGGCACAACAAGCTGTTTAAGTTTTCCCCTGCACTTGAGAATATGATGGAGCTCATCCAAACAGCATGAAGACAAAGCATAGTTTCGAGAGAAAACGATCTCAGAAAGTTTCGATTCCTCTATGGCATTTAAGAGTGCATATGAGATTTCATCTCCTTTCTTAAGACTCTCTTCATCTATATAGGTTTTAATCTTTTTCTGACACAAAGCAATATAAAGATGACTGGTAAAAATGTTACGAGTATCTTTGCCTCTGAAACTAATGAAAACATCGTATTTTTTCCGATTGGAGTCAGAAGCAGAAGCCATCTCAAATACTTGAGGAGATCTAGAAATCAAAATTAAGGAAAGCCTTACAAGTAGAATATAAGTGGTTTATAACATCAAAAGATCAAAATGGAAATGGTATGCAAACATGACATGATCAAAAGGGAAGGAAAAATAATAATACTAATAGTAAAAGTAAAGTGAAACCAACAATTTGCTCGATTTATTGATCTCTATCTCAACATTTATCCGATTTCCATGATGCCCAACTTCATTTGTATGATAATAACCAGTGCGAGAAAATGATGGGGATCAAAGAGAGAGACACACACACACCAAAGGGTATGACTAAAAAAAAGAGAGTGAGTTTAAGACAACAATTCAGAAATAATTAACAACCGAAGAACAGGGCAAAGCTTCTATTGTTGGGGAAAAACTTTAATTCATAAAAATTATCACCAAATCTAGGATATTATATTAAATCATCAAGAAAAATTAATCAAAAACGTACCTGAATCCATGAAGACAAATTAGAGAAGGATGAAGTCTTTCACAGTCAAATCTCTTTAGGCTCTTATGGTGTTCTATGGATTCTCTCTCTTAATGGGGAATGTGGAGGAGAGTAAATATTACGTATTATGATTTGACTTGGGGACCACAAGTCTTATAATGACCCTTCTATACTAACTTAAATTAGATTCTCATCAATCCTAATTTAATTAATATTGGATTTCTACACATTAAAGCTCATACCCAATAGATTTCTTTAGAACTCAACTAATAAATCACTTATTTGGCCATATTAAATTAGATAGCCTATAATAAAATTATCATTTAATATGTAAGCCCATAATAGGAAATTAATAAAATCCCAACAATCTCCTACTTGGGCTACATATGTTTTCTGAAACAATTATATTATATAAAGTCTTGAGTGCGCACTGAAAAACTATCTATTATGAAATATCTCTTTAGTTATAATATGGTCTATCTACTATATTAGCATGTGATTAAAGCGAGCTTCGTTACATATATTCATAACTAGACCCATCAATATTCACCATACCAATATATTCAATGACATAGATTGAGTATGGATGCATAGCATAGAATTTACATGCAATGTGATATTAAACATGATTATTTCCAACTGATCTAGCTTTATTCTTTAGTGATATCAAATACAGATAACATTCAGAGTTTATAAATGAACCATATACTTCATTCTGCAAAAAATAAATACAAAATGTGTTTGTAACAAAGAACATCAAAATTCAAACTCCTACTAAACATGTACATCGTCAATTAAAACAATACTCTTATGAGCAGTGTGCTCATGAAAGACCTTGGATGGTAAAACCCTTAGTAAACGGATTCGCAATCATGGAGTTTGTTCCGATATGTTCAATAGACACTTGATGACTCTGAACTTTTTCTTCAATAACAAGAAACTTGAGGTCTATGTGCTTCGACTTCACAAAGCTTCTATTGTTATTGGAATAAAGCACAGTCGAATTATTGTCACAATATATCTTTAATGGTCTTTCAATATCATCCACAATTCGTAGCCCAGTGACAAAATTTCGCAGCCATATCCCATGATTAGATGCCTCATAACAAGCTATAAACTCAGCTACCATAATGAAAAAAGCTACGAGTGTCTGCTTAGCACTCTACTAGGAAATAGCTCCTCCAGGTAACAAGTAGACATAGCCCAACGTGGATCTTTTACTATCTTGGCATCCAGCAAAATCGGAATCAAAATATTCAACGATTTCTAAATGATCTGATCTTCGATACATGAGCCTGTGATCTTTTGTTCTCTGCAAATACTGTATAACCCGTTTTGCTGCTTTACAATGATCCATCCCTGGGTTATTTAAATATCTGCCTAACATTCCCACTATAAATGCAATGTTCGGACGCGTGCATATTTGAGCATACATAACACTTCTTACAGCTTACGTATAAGGAATCTTTTGCATTTCTTTCCATTCCAACTCATTCTTGGGGCACTGACCAAGACTGAACTTGTCTCCCTTAGCGACAAGGGTGTCTCCTAGTGCACAACCTCTCATGCCGAATCTATCAAGAACTCTTTCGATATAGCTCTTTTGTGATAACCCAAGGATACCTCAAGAGCGATCTCGATATATCTGTATGCTTAATACAAATTAGGCATTCCCAAGATCTTATATCTCAAAATTCTTACTCAGAAATCTCTTGGTTTCGTGCTATGATATACACAATCATCAACCTTATTTACCTCAAAATTGTATGAGATAATGACTTTATGAAACTTGTAATACCATTGACGAGAAGCCTGTTTGAGACCATAGACGAATTTCTTCAGTTTGCAGACCATTTTCTTTGGGTCACCAGATACAAAGTTTTTTGGCTACCTCATATATATCATTTCGTCAATGTTACCATTGAGAAACACAGTACTTACATCCATCTGATGTAGCTCCAAATCAAAATATGCCATAAGTGCCATTATGATCCTAAAAGAGTCTTTCGTTGAAACCGGAGAGAAAGTATCTTTGTAATTAATGCCTTCCTTCTGAGGGAAACCCTTGGCAACTAAACGAGCCTTATATTTGTCAACATTGCCTTTTGAATCCCTTTTGGTCTTAAATATCCATTTGCAACCAATGGGTTTCGTACCTTCAGGTAATTTGACGAGATCCTAAATGTCATTGTCCTTCATAGATTTCATCTCATCATTCATGGCATGTATCCACTTCCAAAATACTTATAAAATCTTATATTTGCTACAATTTTCTGAGTTATAATTTTATAAATTGAAATTAAAATATGTTCTTGGTTGAAATATAAATCGAAAATTGTTTATGATAAAAGGAATCACAATTTAAAACTTATTTGGAAAAAATTTGTAATATGAAACTTAAAAATGATTGGAGTTATAATTTTTTATAAGTTGGAATTAAAATGTGTACTTGGTTAAACTGCAAATAAAAAAATTAACTATGATAGGGAATAGGTAAAATTTTGAAATGTGCTTTGCAAAATTATGCAAAATGGTTCTTGATTCTTTCCCTTCATTGTTGTGAGCATTTAAATACAAGAATCATTTCATTTCGACTTGAAATAAAAAAAAGTTATTGCACTTTTGAAGTTTGAATTTAATGAAAATTTAAGAGAGAGAGAAGTGAGATGTATATTTGAGAGTTTTGAAGTAGAGAAGACAAAATTTTGTCTCCCCTTAACTGGAAGAAAAAAAAAAAAAAAAAACTAATCATAGTTTCTTTCATTAAAGAGAGTTAAAGAGAAAACTGTTCAAAAAACTACCGACGACGATCTAGCCATAACGATTCGGGTTTGTTTGTTTCGCGTCTTTGACCCATCTCATTTGGATCCGTTTGTAATCATCAATATAAGAGGTGCAGATCGAACCACTTAAAAAAAGAATGATTATATTTGCACTCATCAAATTTATAAATACCCCTCCCCCCTAATTAGTAAATATTTCTTAATATAAATTAAAAAAAATTTCCTTTTGCAGATACTTTTAATGTAATATCGGATTTAACCTTATCATACCCACACTTTCATTTTACTTTGAATTTGTCTTATGGAAAATAAATTAACAGACCCACTAAATTACAATATATATATTTTTTGTACCACCTTCTATGATTTATGTATCTATATATATATTTTGATGAGGACTTCGGTAGAACAAGCAAGAGCACGTGGGATGAGACATATTATTACGAGAGCTCGCGCGAATAAATTCAAAGATGAACTTATTGGGCTGATTCAGGCAACTTGGTCTCAAGCTATTGCATGGAGGCCCATTGAGGGAATTTCATGTGACAATCAGACCAACAAATGCGTGATTCAAGTTCTAGAAGAATTTGGCCAAGACTAAGCTTAATTTTAGCAAGTTAAATTTGGATGTTTAGGAATATTTTATGGCCTGATTGTATATTTACTCTCCTTTTATTAGTTTAGTCCTTTGACTTTGACTTTTCTTTTCTTAGTTGTGTGCAATCAGCCAAATTGTAATAGCCGCCATTTTTGCTGATTCATGATTTCGTAGCTAAGGAACATGAAGGTTTATGTGAGATGTCTAATTTGATTTTATCAGACTATAATTGAGTTCTTATAGCCTCATAAGACTCAATAATAGTTTATTAAGCTAAGCATAAGGCCTTTTGAGAAAAAGGGCAAGATAGAAATTTATGATTTTCAGTTGGTCAAAGTTTGACCAATGTTGACTTTAAGTTGACCAAAGTTTGACTAGGACGGTATAGTAGTATAATAAGCAGTATAGGAATTATATTGTGAAAAACCGTTATTACAGATAAAGAAGTGAAAATTAGGCATGGGACCACTGTAGAAAAATCAAGCACAATATTTCAAGCATTAAGGACTAAGTAGCCTCAAGCCCTAAGAAAAATCCACACACAGTCTGGTTAAGCGCAGATAAATTTTAGACTGTAGTCCAGTATAATTATACTGTTATTAGTTGAAAACAGTATTTGAAATATCTGCATTAGTATGAAGATGGACTGCATATTAAGGGATTTATGGAAGCAAATGGATAATTATGCATTTATTGGAAGCCAAGTGGCTCCACCATAGTCGGCCACCTCACAGGGACTAAAGTGTAAATATTTTATCCTTAGGGGCCAAAGTGTAATTTTAAGAAAAGTAAGCAATTATGGATAAGTATGAAATTTTTGATTTATAGGATTTATGGATATTCCTAACCAAGTCTCCAACTAGGCCAATGGTAGGTCAATGATTGGTTACAAACTTGGTTACATTGGAACAAGATAATAAGTTAAAGATAGATATGAAAATTTCTTGGACTTCAAGAAAGCATGATGCTCGGCCACCTCATAGGGGTAGATAGCAAATATGTTATTTTTGAGGATAGATATGCAATTTTAAGAATAAAAATAATTCTAGAAAAGAAATTATTTTTTTCACCTATAAATAGGTGAAGTTGGTTCACTTTTTGACCATTTAGTTCAACCCATACTTCGAGGTAGTGTGCGCGTAATTTTACGTAAGAACCAACTAAAACCAAAACTACCAGTCTTGGGTCAAGACTGGGCAGTGATCTGGAAACTGAATTTGAGGCCTTTAGAGGCCGAATTTAAAGAAAGTTAAAACTGAAAAGTTGTAGAAATTGGAAAACGCTAGGGGGTGTAGTAGATGGTTTTCAAAAATAAGGCTCCAAAGGCCTCCGTTTTTACAGAAACCCGAGCATGGTCGGCCAGACCTAGTGTGCACGGCCAGGCAGGTTCAACAAGGAAAAAGAGTAGGTTAGAGGCAGATTTAGGTTTTGAGCAAAACACAAAATTTTTAGATTTTGATGTGGTCTACAACTTCATATAGAAAATTTTTTTCAAAATCCAAACCTGTTTTAAAGTTAAAACAGATTTTCAAAAACTATGCAGGGTTCAGAAAATTCTTGCACATGATTTCTAAAAACAGTGCAAAAGCAGGAAATTCCTGCATATGCACTGATAATCAAAGTTTATGGACTGTTTTTAGCAGTTTTTAAAAAGTGGATTAAAATTTATCAAATAAGGATAAAAATAAATAAGATAAGCCCAGTCCTATGGTAAACAACTATAGGACAAATAGTAACCGAGAAGGTTACCAACTTTAATGGGCCAAATTACTTAGGTAAACACATAAGAGAACCCGAGCAATTGAGTTGGGCCTAAAACCCATGGTTACCAATAGTAACCTATTGGGGTACGATTTTAAAAGTGACTGGGCCTTAGCAACTCAATAGGGTTTTAATCCAGATATAATTTGGGCCTAGACCTAGGGTTACACATAGTAACCTAATAAGATGTTAAGCACTATTCATGTTTGATTGGGCCAGATGCCCTAGGGTTACATTTAGTAACCGAATAAGAGATCATGATAGTATATGGGGGACATGTAACTAGGGTTACTAATGAGTATTGGTTAGGATACCAACAATTAATGACTTATGGTAAGATAGGATGATTCTTATCTTACATTCTTTTGAAAACAGGAAGATAACCTATTGTTGCAACCAGTTGAAGCAACTAACACAGGACGTAGTCTAACCGGTAAATACAACTCCGCCTACAGCATATGCAGATTGTTTTATTGCTTGTTTGTTTTTAAGCTCATGCATACATGTTGTGATACATATGATTTATGTTTTGTTATTATGGCACCATGAAGCATGCTCACCAATAATAAGTCACTTGGTAATAATGAGAACCCAGTTTCAAGTATGAAACTGTTTTAAAAGACTGTTTTCAAGAAGAAAACTATGTTTAAGGAATCATTTTCAAGAATGAAAACTATTCATAAGAAATTATGTTCAAGAACAAGTTTTCAAGTATGATGGCAAGTAAGTTGCCTTGTATTGTACCGACCTCTTAGGTCGGGTTTGGTCCATGGTTTGAGTTGGACTGGACTGGCCGCCCCAACCACTCCATGGCAATGCGCCACGGTACGGACACTCATGTTATGTTAAGTGAGGGGCCCAAAAACGTGCTAACTTAAGAATAAGTAAGCATAAGAAAGCATAAGACAGAATAAGAAATCATAATTGGTTCATGCATTAGTATGTAATGTTTTTGGGGAATGATAGTTGTACTTGCTGGGCGAAAGCTCATGACTTATGTTTATGCTGTAGGTAAGCAACCTATCGGCAATACCTGAAACAGGATGGTGGAGCATGGCAGGGCTAACTGTGAAATTGTGGGATGGAGATCGCTACGCATTTTGTAAAATATATATATATATATATTATGATTGTGCTTATGTATAAGTTTCTAAACTCAAGCACTCAATTAAGTATGTATGAAGATATATGTATATCAATATGTATAAATGCAAGTGCTGGATCAAGATTGATTCAAGTTAAGCGGAAAAAAAAAAAAATTAGTCCTCATTTCTGCTTATTATGTAAGTTATGTAAGTTATGTAAGTAAGTATACGTAGGGCGGGTCGTTACACAAATAAGGGGGCTGATTGTTTCCTTTATTTTGTTTAGGCCTTTGACTTTAACTTTCCTTTTCTTAGGCGTGGAAATCAGCCAACTAAGGGGGCTGATTGTTTCCTTTATTTTTAGTCCTAAGAACTTTTCTTTGTAATGAGCAGCTATTAAAAGGATGTCTAGGGAATGTAAAAATTACACCATTAATCAGAAAATTATGGGAATTCTTTCTCTTTGATTCTTTGAAGAACTATTCGAACTTATCGGATTTTTCCATGGCGTACACCATCGACTTATCAAACGGATTTCCACCACAGTTTGTGACGTCTTCCTTATACCGAGGTTCTCATTTCGCATTAATCAACGGGTTAAGGTCATTTATACCAAGGTTCTTGTTTTTGTTGAAGCAACTGGTCGAGGTCTCCCATCCAAATCTGATCGTAGAACGTTCTTGGGTTCTTTTCATTGTCAGGTCTTGTTATTCTTGACGGGATTCGCATCATATATTATTACATTACATTTCTTTTTGCAAATAAAACGCTAACATTAGGCTATGTGTCTAGATTACAACTGTAAATAGAAGCATCATTAAATATATATATATATATATATTTATATATTAAGGGCTCGTTGGTCAATGAACTGAGTTTGAGATGAGATGAAATTTTTAAATTTGAGTTGAGTTGACTTTTTAAAAAATAGTTATAAACTTTATTGACTTTTTAAAAAAAGATAAAAATTAAGATGAAAATTTGAGTTGAGATGATTCACCAAATATAGGCTAAGTCTTGATTGTCTAAAACGAAAAGATATTTGTCTGTCAAAAAGCAGTTGAAGTACAATCAGATAAACAAAGCGTAAAGGAGATCAGTCAATATTATAAACAAAGAGAGTAATGTGAAGGAGTGCAATTTACTTGTGGGGGTAATGACATTTAGTGAGGCTTTTGCTTATGAGCTGGGTGAGGACATAAAAGGTTAAAATAGGAATTATGATGAAAATATAATTTTTTTCTTAATTATTTAAGAATGATAATCATTAAGTGGGGGCATATATATATATATATATATATATATATATTTATGGGATGCAATATAACTACTCTAAAAATAAAATGAAAATAGTGTTTGTTTGGTCCTAAAGGCTCATCGCATTTTAAAAATGAAATGAAAAAAAAAAAATTTTAAAAATCAACTCTTTTATTATTTTTTATTTTAAATCTATTTTGTACAGTAATATCTTAATATTAAAAAATTTCTCTCATTTGTTTTAAAACTTTAAAATTACTTAACTTAATCATTCCATCTCCAATTAAAAACGTTTTTTTTTTTCAATATGTTTGTGATTAATAAAGGAACAAATCTACATCCATAACCTATTAAAATATGTTAAGATTTTATTAAAATTTATTAAAAAAACTAATTTTGAAACAATTGTTTTTAATATTTATCTAAATGTCATTTAAAAAAATTAACTTTTTTTTTTCTTTCAAAAATACAGTTTAATTGCACATCCAAGCGCTTTTTCATAATTTAAAAAAAATGACTTCTTATTTCAAAACAAGAAAAACTACTTTTATTTCAAAACAATTCTATGAATCAAACGAGCCTTGTCTGTTCCCTTTTGTGTGACATGATAGTATCTACAAACAATTTCATTTAAAAGGGAATTTTTAGTATTTAAATAAATTAACAATAATACATTATAACAATTACATGAAGAAGTCAAGATATCAACTAAATTATAATCAAATATAAATTTATATTAGTTATATCTTGTACAGACTTGTCACAAAAATTAACATATGATATATTTAATATTATAGATAACACTTTATTAGAGATCACTTTTTTTTTTTTATAGGAAAATTAGACTGGATGACCTATTTTCGTCACACAATCTAAGAGATTGCCGAAATTTTTATTTTATTTTATTTAGCAAAATGATCATTTGTCAATTTTTTTTTTCAGATTCTGACATGAAAATTGGTGGTTTATGTTATGCTCAATTAGTGATTTACTAAATTAATAACATTATGTGATCAATCACTAACCGATCATCTAAGAAAATTGGTTGACCATTTAAAAAAAAAAGGGTTGTTTTACTAATTTTTAAAAACTTAGATCACTTATAAAATATACAATTGACATTATAATTTAATATTGTAACGGATTTCTCTTAACCACGTAGTAAAACCAACTTTAGTATAAATTGGTGTAGGTCACCCTTTCCCACTCAACCATTCCATTGTCTTCATGGAAGGATAATGGTAAGTTGGCAACGTGGTGAGACAGGGTCGGAAAATGCTTTCTCGTCCCCATTCTCACTCCCAAAATAGTCATATCTCCGTTTCCATCCATACTTAAATAGAAGCAGGGTCGGGGACGAGAATTCTCCGTCGGAGGGGCTTTCCTCATACCCGTCTCGTTCTCATCTATTATAAATATACATTTAAATACAACAAAGAAAAGGAAAAAAAAAAAAAAAAAACAACAAAGTAGAAAATGCACAATAGTTTTAATTCAAAATTAAAGATTTCATAAACAAACCAAATTCTAAATCTATGCAAATGAAAATCTTAATCATAAAACCATCAAAAGTCTTATCAAAATATTACAAACTCTAAAAACAAAACCTTTATAAAACACTTAAGCAAAACAAACTTGAAACCATAAAAGATAAATAAAAATTATCCTTTTTATTTGTTTATTTTTCGTAGTTTCAATCTTCATTTTATAAATTCACGTACTTTTAAAAATAATTTTTATAATATATCATATATTAATAAATATATGAAATCATATATATATATATATATATATATATCGAACAAGGACGGAGTCTTTATTTCTAAACTACATCTCCTACTCCCATTAGGAACGGATTTCCTCCGGATGAATCATCCCGAGACAAGACAATGGTCAACATATTCACAAATCCTGCCAAAAACATATAATTGTAGAAGGAATAGAACAAGTCAATAAAGGCGAGCCATTACAGACCAGACCAGAACAGAACAGAACAGAACAGAGGGAAAGCTCTCAGCTTAGAGAGAGGAACTGGTCTTGTCTGGTTTTTAGAGAGAGAGAGAAATGGAGTGCAGATCAGAGATAGGAAGGCCGGTGATAGTGGCGATTTGCGGAAGCCTGGTGTACTACCACTGCGCTTACAGAGAAGCCAGCCTCCTCTCTCTCTTCTCCGACGTCCTCATCGTCCTCCTTTGTTCTCTCGCCATTCTCGGCCTCCTCTTCCGGCAAATGAACATCTCGTCTGTCCTCCTTCCCTCTTTTTCTCCCATTATTATTTGACTCTTTCTTTTTTCTATTGGAATTATGATTTGGAGTTCTGTCGATCAATTAGGAGTTTCGTGACAATTTAAACTTATTAGGTTTTTGTTTGGAATTTGGAGTTTGAATTCTTTCTTCTTTCATGGGATTTTCTGTTGAAAATTATACTTGATTAGGGTTTTCAGATGTGCATAATCAAATTTCATTTCCGACATTGCACCACTCCAGGACTTTTTTTTTTTCCCTTTTAATGATGGTGAAAATTTAGAAACGTTACAGAATTGGCGATGGATAAAAGATTGGTAAAGAGTTGAACTTGTGTAAGACCTAAAGACATTTAGTGTGTGTGTGTGTGTGTATCTAATTAGTGTGTGTGTGTATATTTGAGAATCACAGGTAATACATATGTTTTAGAATATCTAATTATATTGAAAAATAATTGATAATGAAGGGTACCTGTGGATCCACTGGAGTGGCAGATTTCTCAGGACACTGCTAATAGCATTGTTGCGTGGTTAGCTAACACTGTCGGTGCCGCCGAGTCTGTGTTGAGGGTTGCAGCGACAGGCCACGACAAGAGGCTTTTTCTTAAGGTATTCTTGAATGTTTTACTGATTTTTTGTTTTTCTCTTGTCTTGTGATTTGGATTGGTTTTTTTCATACGTTTCTTTGGTTCTTCATGCGAGTACGGTGTGACTTTTATGTCAGGCCCTTTGGCTGACAACTCTTTGCATGTCCATCGATAGGTTAACTTAAACAGACTTTTTTTGTTTTTCGATAGATGCCCACGATTGTAATGTTTCTGTTTCGTCAATTAGAACGGCAATCAGACTAGTATTACTTCTTTAAATAGAAGTAGTTAGTTGGTGTGAGATTTTTGATATTTTGTCTTTTTCAGGTTGTATTTTGTCTTTATATCCTGTCAGCTTTGGGACGAGTTGTTTCCGGACTTACAGTTGCCTATGCTGGTAAGTTTGGTGCTTCCTTCATAATTTAGACTCTTTGACACCTACGACAGAAATCACCTTCTCTCTAGAATTTCGTTGTGGTTCAGGACTTTGATTGCTTATTAGTTTGGTGCTTCCTTCTGGTACCTGACAGGAGACTGGGATAACTACTAATTTTGTATATTAAACTATAAGGGATCTTAATATCTAATATCCTACATTAAACAAGTCTTAATTTTCATGACAATCTTTTTACAGGAAAGAAAAAAAACAAGAAAATAAATAAATAAAAGCTAACACTAATGGGAAAGTAAACTAACAAACAATGGAAACTACCCAACTCTCAGTAAAAGGAAACCTATTGAAATAGTTTTGGAAACTTTTTAAAACTCTTAACAAAATGTAAGAGATTAAACTTAACGGCGACTTTCCACTTTTATTATTCATCTTCCTCGTAGTCTTTTCTTGTTCCTCATCGGTAAGGAAGATGATATTTTTGTTGTTTCTGCTAGATTATTATTTTTATGTTTAATGACTTTCCTTTCTATTTAGTGAAGTTACTATAGCGGAAGAATACTTGAGTTACAATGTATTGCTTTGTAAGGATGTCTTGTACTAGCCCTTAAACGGAGATTATAATGTTTTGATGCATGGTTTTAGATAGTAAGTTGTGTGCATTGAAAATGTGATGGCAACAATCTCTTGAGTTGATGATTTCTTAATTAAACTGTATATTTCTAGGATCTGGTTAGCAATGTATTGACGGTTCTCAAACGTATCCACCCTGATTTCCAATCCTTTAACATATCTTGTACATTTGTAATATATATTCTTAATCTATCAAGCACTAAAATTATTGTTTGCCTATTCTTTCATCATTCTTTACTGCACCGTGCGGCAAATTGGCAACGACTCCATTGATCTAATGCCACATCAGTAAGTTTGTAGTGGTACCCTAATGTTCTCATTGAGTAGCTGAAAGTTTATGTATGAAAATATATTCCTTCTTAAGATTGTTGTCATCTCGTGATAGTGAAGGAAAGTGATGGAGAAGTAGCTTCCTAATTTTGATATTGTTTTTCGGATTGCTCTTTGCTTGTTTCAAGTTTTTCATTTTCGTAGTTCATTCCCTATTCGACTTAGACTGGTCATAACCACAGATTTATGTCACCTTGATTTTTAAGGTGTATGGAATTCCTACAAACGTGATAAATTAACCATCTCATTCAGAATCACCTGTGAATTATACACGCTTCGGATGAAATACAAAAAAGACAAAGCCGTTAAGTAAAAAAGATTTATTTGCTCAGCTTTTGTGCTATCTAAGTCAATCAGATTATGATTCTTTAGAGCTTGAACGGTAGTCTCGACTTTTCTTTATGAATGGGAAACAGAATCTGTACTCCTTTTCTCTATCCTGTCTCAAGCATCAATATCTGGCGACTTATCTGGATCTTGTCTGCTTGAATCAGGGTTATGCTTGTTTTGTCTTTACATGTTGGCGGAGAACTCTCAATCTATCGGTGTGCCTCTGTCTCGGTTCCGAAGGAGAAGTATTAGCCCTAATGAAGAGATCACTCTAGAGGATGATGCCATGTAGTTTAATGTCAATGTTTTCTCTGTATTTTTTTGTTTTGTTTTGTTTTTTTTTTTGTTTTTTTCTGGTAAATACAACTTTCTTGAGCGCCATACAGGGAGTTATTATATTATGTTACACTATTCCCAAAAGGGTGATAACTTGACAGAGTTAATTGATATGTAAATGATGAGACACGCACGCTTTTGTGCAAGAGGAATGTAATGGCAGATGTACAAAAATATAGACGCAAATCTCTTTTTTTTTTTTTTTTATTAATCTCTACTTGGAAAAATGTTGATATAAATGTACAATAGCGACCGCAACCCTTGCTAGCAACGGAGACGGAGAACATCCGATTCGAAGAAGATGCAAGGGCGGAGTTGGAAATTCAAAATTTTCAAAACAAATCTGCTATTTTTTTTTTTTTCATTATTGAAAATAGGACTATTACATTTTAATACTTTATATTTATTTTATTTAGAAAGTATATGTTATATCTGAAGTTTAATATTTTTATACATTAGATTGTATTTAATATACAAATATAAGCCCTTTTCTCGGTTGGCAGGTAATTTTGACCCAAAAATATCTAAAACACCCTTAAAAAGAAAAAACTATATTTTGGATCATTTTCCATTTCATACCATGTATTTGTTTTATTTAGAAAATATACTATGTATTCAAAGTCATGCATTATATATCATTATATTACATTCTATATAGAAGTCAACAAATTTTCTCGATTTATACTCTATTTGACCTAAAATTGTCCAAAATACCCTAAAAAGAAAAATTATAAAATGAAAAACCTTTAATTTTCTCAACAAAAAAAAAAAAAAATTGAAGTCTTTTCAATCACATCACCATAACCACCCATCTCTTTCCCACCCCGCCACCACACACCCCTTCGAACCCACGTCTCAGCCCTTTTACATATCATTAATTTAAATTAGAATTATTTAATTATTTTCATTTTACTTTTAAGGATAATTTGGGTATTTTAATATTAAAAATTAAGTGTTGATCGAGAAAATATGATAGATTATGTACTAAATGTAATCTAATAACATAGCTTCCGTTTAGAACGTTAGTTGGAGTTAAAATTTTTAAGTTAAAGTTGGTTGACTTTTAAAAAACTAGTTATAATTTTGTTGACTTTTAAAAAAAAAGATAAAAATTTCATAAAAAAAATACAGTTTAGCTGAAGTTAAACTAATATATCAAACAAAACAATAGAAATGTGAAACTTTAAAATGCACATCATTCTTTTTTAAATAAAAACAAAATACAAGATATAAAAATATAAATAATTTTAATTTTAGTTTTTTATTAGGAACAGTTTAAGTATTTTAATATCAAAATTAAGTGTTGACCTTAAAAAAATATGAATTTTATATATCAATTATAATTTAATGATTAAAAAAATGTAAAAATTCAAAACAAACGTATATTTCCTGACTATAATAAAAAAGTGAAACAGTGTTTTTTGTTTTGTTTTTGGGCTGTCTTTTCCTTCTTGTACCTGCACAGTCATAGTTGCCTGCCCACCACGTGTTGCAGGTGCAACTTTTTCAAGAATTTGAACATTAGAGCTTAAGGAGACAAGCATTTTAATACAACTTACAAATTGCCATTGTACTTGACAAATTTGTTTTTTAAAGTGTTTTTTTATTTTCTAAAAATATCAATTTATTTTAGCCTATTTCATTTCATTTTGAACTAAATTGTAGTTTACGGTTATTTTTTTTTTTTAAAATTCAATAAAAATTATAATTAATTTTTAAAAAATCAATAAATTTCAACTTAAATATTTTATTTCATTTAAAACTCAACCCGAACACCAAACACACCTTTAGATTGATCAAGTTCAAATGTCTTATATATATATATATATATATATATGTTTATTTGAACGTGACAAAAGAGTTAAAGATTAAGAAAATGTAGTTAAGGATAAGCTATTTTCCCCCCTTTTGGTCAAGAAGAGTGAGTTAAATTTATTTTTTTATTTTTCATTTCATCACCGTTCTTCACATACCATTTTTGGTGCTTTTTTATTTTCTCTAAAATCTTTTTTTTTTTTTTTTTTTTTTTACTGTAAAATCGTTTGCTATTCAATTTTGTTTCATTTTAATTTAATTTTCTTTTCATTCTCTTTCTTGTAACCTCTTTCTATTTTGTTTCATTTTCTAATATTTTTCTTTTTATTTTTAGTTGTCCCCCCACCCCCCCCCCCCCCCCCCCCCTAATTTTTTAACTTGTACTTTTGCATTTTTTTATTTTTTTTATTTTTCTTTGTATTAAAAACTCAATATCTCATCTTTTTATTTATTTATTTATTTTTATTTAAGATCACTAATCTTTAACTTTCTTATTAGAATCTCTAAAATTCTTAATTAGACAAGTTTAATTGTGGTGAGGCTTCTTCCCTTCTTTTCATGATTAAGTTTATGTGTCATTTTTAGTTTTCCTGAAAAACTAAAGGGGGCATAAGGTTTTTCCCCCCTTTTTTTTTTTTTTCAATTTCAAAAGAAAGATTATTATGTATATTATTGTTATTTTGAACGATTTCAGTACATATAATTAGTTTAGTTGCTTTGTTATGGAGAGTTATGGATTACTTACTTATAATACATTTTTTTCTCTTTGTATTTGACATAAGTAGATTTTAGATCAACATATTATACTCAAGCAATCTAATTACGAAATGATGTAACTATTGCTATTGTTTTTCTAATTGTTTTCATTTTTAACAAAACTTTTATTATCCATAACAAATGAAAGCTACAAATTTTATAAACATAAAATGAATTATATATGGAGTAGAATGTTTAGGTAATAAATATAATATTATCATAGTTCTATAATAAAATATAAATCATTTCCTTAGACTATTATTAACGCATTTTTAAGAAAAAAATTTCTTTATTTATCCTTATTTATATATTGATTTTTATATTTTACATTATAAAAATTTCAATTACAATTACGATACAATATAACTCAATACGTGCAACACCAGTACTTTAATTAGTTCTTAATAAAAAGTAAAATACTTGAATAACCCTTGAAACTACCTTGCCATCTCTCTGGCTCTCTGCTATAAGCTACAATTCGCACACAATGGGGCCAAATTGAAGTCCAAAGCCTCAAGATGGAAACTGAACAGAGCCCAGCTAGGACCCAAACGTGTAGCGTGGATTTGAAGCAATAATTAGCCTTTTTTTTTTTTTTTTTGAAAAATAATAAATAAAATAGATTTGTCTGACTGCGTAAAAAAACAGCAGGATCGTATACTATAGAAGGGATTGATTCTTTAAAAAAAACTCAATTCTACACCTCTTTCCACTTTCTTTTTCTTCTTATTATTCTCAATCTATATAAAGTTTTTTAAGATTCAAGAATACCAACACAAACATGTCTGGTGAGTGCTTTCAGTTTCTTTCACTTTTTTTTGTTTTTTGTTTTTTGGTGACTATTTTTTTTTCAATTCATTTATTTGTTTTTGTTCCTTCCAATACTACTTATCGTTTTTTCCCCTTACTTTTTTACAAAAAAAAATAAATAAATTATTGTTAGTGAGTTGACTATATAATTTTTAGCAAATTACAAAATAATAAAACAATAAGAATGAATGCTACTACTTCTAGTTTCATTTTGCCTTTGTGTCATTACCACAAGCAATTACAATCTTCTTATACCTATATATATATATATATATATATTTATTTATTTATTTATTTATAATTTAATTTTAAGAAAAAATAATTATTTACATGGGACAAAAAGATACTTATTTTTTATTTTTTTTAATTTTAACTGTCAGCATTTTCATCAAGTCCTTTTATTTAAAAAAAAATCGATTTAATCTATTTTATTAATGACAGGAAGTGAAGCAGACAAATCTTCGTGTGCATTAGGGGATTCTCAAGCTGTGGAACGGTCCAATTATTCCCCATTTGGCCAAAGCCTCTTCAAAGGGGCTTCTAATTTTTCCCTACTTATCCCATGCCCATTGAAAGATGATTCCAACTCATTCTCGTTTGGCCCAAGCCCATCGAAAGACGATTCCATCTCTTCCCTATTTGGTCCAAGTCAATTCAAACAAGATTCCAGTTCTTTCTCATTTAGCTCGAGTCATTTCAAAGGAGATTCCGACTCTTCACCATTTGATCCATGTCAATTCAAACAGCATTTCCAGTTCTTCCCTGTTTGGCCCAAGCCCTTTCAAAGGAGATTCTAACTCTTCATCATTTGGTCCAAGCCTATTCAAACATGATTTTAATTCTTTCTCGTTTGGCCTAAGCCCTTCCAAAGGAGATTCTAACTCTTCACCATTTGGTCCAATCCAATTGAAACAGGATTTCAATTCTTCCTCATTTGGAAGCCCATTGAATGAGGATTCCAATTCTTCACGCCCGTTGAAAGGGGATCCCAATTCTTCACCATTTTCCCCAAGCTCATTCAAAGCGGATTCCAATTATTCACCATTTAACTCAAGCTCATTGAAAGAGAAAGAGGATTCTAATTCTTCATCATTTTCCCCAAGCCCATTCACATTTGGATGGCCAGTGAAAGAGGATGCCAAATTTCCCACCTTTGGATGTGGCCTCATTATTCCAGGGCCAAATCCTTGCTCTAAGAAGACTCCAACACCACCACCAATAAAACCCTCTACTCCTCCAACTTTTCATTTTTCCCCCTAGTCCTTAAAATGTTCCTCAATATACCACAACTCCCAGGTCAATTATTTCAGTCACCTCAATTTGCAGATAATTAATTTATAACGCCCTTTATTCAGTTTCTTATTTCACCTATATTTACAATATATATATATATACATATATTTATATTAACAAGGCCTTACATATGTACTTAGTGGACTTATGTTAAATGGACTTAAAAAGATATATGGTTTTTGTAATCTCCAATTTGTTACATATCTTACACATCTACAATTCAAATAGATATATATATATATATATATATATTCATTAGGAAAAATATAATACACTAATAATACCTTAGAAAAAAAACTATAAACTAAGTTATTTAGCAAAGAAGTTATCAAAGCTAAACACACACATATATATATATATATATATATAAAATAAAAACCACAAAATACCGCTTAAATTAATGTTGCATTTGGAGAAAGCTCATCAAATAGAATGATTATAATTTAAAACTATATAGTATTTTTTTATTTGATTATTAAGCATATTAATCATACTAATATATATATATATGCCCAAGGAAACCTAAGTGCCTATATTATCGAGAACTTCAATGTTTTCATTTGGTGACTAATAAATTGTGTTTTTTTTTTTTTTTATAAAAATTTTCATTTTAGTTGAAAGATCTGATTTGTTTTGTGAATATATATATATATATATATATATTTGGCAGAGAAAATGAGGTCAAGGCCTAAACAAAAGTTGCATGTTGACCAAAACAGGTCTTTGTTTTTTTATTTTTTATTTTTATTTTTAATGAGAGTGAAATAAAATATATTGAAAGAAAAAATAGAATGTACAATATATAGAATGTAATAGCTATTTTGAAGGGGTTTTTCAAATAATGTCCCAAAAAGAGCACATCTCTGGAATATTGTCTTAGTTCATATTTTTGCTTTCTTACAATGTTAAATAAAAAGTAATTTCAGGGTAAAAATTCAAATCGTGGGACAAAAATTCTAAACATGTGCACTAAAGAGGCAATTTCCACAATTTCTCCTATTTTGAATCTGGTTTTACTATTTAGATGTTTCAAATAAAATGTTACAATTGATCAAATGGTAAAAACAAATTATTATTGACAAAGAAATTGTTTGTTACCACACTAGGACCATAAATTTTTAAAATCAGAATAACCCTAAAATTTAATCGTTATCCCATCATGATACAAATGCCAAACTAGATAAAGAAGATACTAGTGCCTTTAATTTTAACCCTTTTTCATTTCAGTAATTTTTACATATTGATTTTTATTTTATTTTATTTTTGTGCAGAGGAAGAAAGAAAAAGAAGATGTTTGAGTCAACTGCACTCACTATGGATGAGCCTAGACCCAGTCCCTTCCCCGAGGTGGTTACTGCTATTCCAGCGTTTTTTAGGGATATTGCCATCATCCATGAATCACAACTATTTTAATTTCCAAATAGCTCCAAGTTCAGGAATAAAGTCATACCCCACGAGTCTTGCACCTTTCGACTACTCAAAAGGGCATCCCGGTTACATTCTTGCTATGCCATTGCAGCTCTGCTACACGCTGCCAACTTATCATACAACCAGTGGAGTTCTGTTATTTATCACTACTAGTGACGTATCGTCAAAATTATCCGATTAAAGTCCAATTTTCGCATGAAAAAAAAAGTAAAATTATTTGGTCTCATATTGCTATGTGACAGTTTTGATGTGCTAGCAGGTATGTGATGATTGAATTGTTAATTAGTGCTTTTTTTAATTAGTAATTAGTATTTTTCATTTTAGTGTTATGCAATCCTTAAAATATGTCTCGCATTATGTATTTTTTGTTGTTTTTTCAATTGTAAAGTTTTTGTTACAAACAGCTATCGCATTTAAAAGTTGCAAGTGTAACCTTGTAAATTCCGTGGATTCTTCTTTTGAAACGTATCGTCTTGGATTATCAATGTTGGAAAATATTTTTAAGAATAAGAACTTTTGCATTGAGATCACTAGTAAAAATTATGGATTTGACGACGGTTATTAACCGTCGTCTAAAGTTTACACGACGGTTAGACAACCATCGTGTAATCCACCATCGTGGAATGTTCTGAGATATCATGACGGTTTATTAACCATCATGGTATCTCAATATTCCACTACAGTTCACACCGTCATTGAATGGAGAAAAAAGGGAGCAAATTTGACTAAAATGAGAACTTTACACGACGGTTTCTGTTAAATTTAACGAAGATTACAAATGATGGTAAGGTTGTGCTTAATTTTCTCCGAAAAAACATTTTTATGAGGTTCGGTACTCCAAGGGCTATAATAAGTGATGAAGGTTCGCACTTTTACAACAAACAATTTGAGGCTCTTTTGTAAAAATATTGGGTCAGACATTAACTACGCTTGCTTACCATCCTCAGACTAATGGGCAAGCATAAATCTCCAACAAAAAAGTAAAGTTTATTTTGGAGAAAACGGTTAATAGTTCTCGTAAACACTGGGCCAAGAAGTTAGATATCCATTATGGGCATATTGAACTGCATTCAAAACACCAAATTAGAATGTCTCCTTATAGATTGGTGTACGGCAAGGCTTGCCATCTTTCGGTAGAATTGGAGCATAGAGCATATTGGGCAATGAAGAAACTGAACATGGATATGAAAGCAGCGGGTAAGAAGCGTCTCTTACAACTCAATGAGATGGATGAATTCCGCAACAAAGCCTTTGAGAATGCCAAAATCTACAAAGAGCGGACAAAAGCTTGGCATGACAAACACATCCAACGAAAGGAGTCCTTCCCCGGGCAAAAAGTGTTGTTTTACAACTCAAAGCTACGTCTATTCCTCGGAAAACTCAAGTCAAGGTGGTTGGGTCCATTCACTGTGGTGAAAGTGTTCCCTTGTGGAGCGGTTGAGCTTAATCATGCGGAAAAGGGAACTTTTAAGGTCAATGGTCAACGTTTGAAGCCATACATTGATGGTGGTTTTGACAATCAAAAGACTTCCATTCTCCTTAGATCTTCATAGGATAAGAAGAGTTTGGCTGAAGACTATAAAACAAGCGTTACTTGGGAGGCAACTCAAGTTTTTTAAACTTTTCGCTTTTGTTATTTTGTAATGATATTATTTAGTTTATTTAATTCTAAAAAAAAAAAAAAAAAAAAAAAACTGTTTGTATTTCGTGATTTAAGTTTGGTGAAAATCTATTTTGTTTGCAGTTAAAACTGGGTTCGAGACAAGTTTGGCAGTCGTGGTTATGAAGATTTACAACATTGGGACTTCAAATTCGTCAAACAACTGTTGGGGCACTGAAGATCGCAATTAGGCCTAGGCACAAAAAAAAATTTGTGCCTAGGCACTCCATTAAGATGCTCCTTGGGCCAAAAACCCGAGAGCATTGAGCCTAGATGCTGTTTCAGTGACGCCTAGGCACCAATCTCTTTAAAAAAAAAAAAAAAAAAAAAAAAAATTAAACGACTCCGTTCACACTTGCACCCAGGCTCCCAAACGCGGATAGTCACCATAAGTCGAGCCCTAACTCACAAATTGGGGCCAAACTTTCATTCTCTCATTCCTCTTCACCGTCTCTCTCTTTCTCTTCACCCCACCATCCACCCATTCGAAATTTCACTTTGTTTACCCTCATTCTCCACATCATTTGTGCTCGCAACATCAATCCATTGATAATTCCAACCACTTTTGAATCAACGTGGCGTGAAGATGGCTCGTAAATTTATCATGGGTATCCTCACCTCTAAAGCTGAGAAACACATCATGTGTTTGCAGGAGTGAGCATTAAAGAAGAAGAAGAAGCATTCTGCATATTCACAGACAGACAACAAATCAAGGAGAGCAAAACTAGGAAAAGGCCTCCTTAATTAGCAAATTAATCTGTATGTAGTCTTATGGTAAACGATCTAAAAACTCAGTTTAAAGTTGTCTTACTCCAGGAAATTTCCTGGAAGGTACAGAGTTGTCTTCACATGACGGATTATAGATCATTTTAATTTTCCTTTAAATTTTACTATAATTTTCCTATATTTAAATTTTATATTTAGTAAAAAGGATTGGGCACCCCCAATCTTATATTTAAATTTTACTATAATTGACATCATTTTATTTTTATATAGATTTTTTTATTTTCCTTTGTTTGTTTTTTGATTTTAATGATGAATATTTTTTGTTGATAAATATAAATTACCTCAAATAAATCAAAATTAGTTATAAAAATCAAAGTAATTATAATATATATAAAATATTTATTATAAAAATGATGGTTTATACTAAATAATAAACACAACACAAAATATTAACAATAAAAATTGATGAATATTCAGACATTTCATATAAAAACCAATGAATTCTCATGAAAAAAACTTATTTGTTTATGTAATCCACTGTAAATCAAATGGTTGTCATTTATGTCTTAACCAAACAACTTGAAGAATAATACAATAAATGGAATCAAATTCTTTATGAAAAAAAAAAATACTATTATATATATATATATATATTAGTAAAAATGAAATCGAACATATCTTTATGATAAAAACATATTCATTATACGAAATATTTTTTTTTATATTTTTTTTCTTTATTTAGCTTTTTCTCATCAATGTGAAATATGATTTTGAGAAAATATTATCTTTTTTGGTTCATAATGAATATTTACACCTATTTACAATAAATCAAAAAAAAATTCAAAATTTTATTTTCTATCAATTCTTTTTGCAATTTCATTAAATCAACTTTAGCCTTATTTGGTATTAGATTCCTTTTTTTTTTTTTTTTTGTAATTTCTTTATTTTTTAATTATGCATTCTTTATAAAGGGTAAAATTATCTTTATAATTATTATTTTAGACATTTATGAAAATAAAACAGAAAAATATACATATTTTAAATTAATACATCCAATTTGGATATCTATGTAAATAACCCTTGATTGTTCGATTTGGGCTCCATGAGTCCACTGGCTTTACAAGTCCACTAGATTTTACAAGTTCATTTTATTCCAAGTCTTATGATCAGTTTGATGTTTGACTTATCGCTCAATGACTGATTGATCGATCCAAAACTGACAATATTCGAACAACAAAGAGTTGACCCCCTATCTAAAACTCACTAAAAATTGTGGCTCACGTTCTAGCACACATCCCGAATTCTCAGGGTAATGGGGAACTACCCACTACTTTCCTAGAAGTCCGGGTCTACTACTTTCCTTCTATAAATGGAGGAAGACCTCTCGGATTTAGGAATTATTCTTCCCTTTTTGCTTACAAAAATTCTGCCGAAATTGAGAGAAAACCTTTGTAATTGTAACCCTTCATTTCAAACATAGTAAAATTCTAGACACTCATAGAGAACGTAGCATATTCCGGCGAATCTCTCTGCTAAATTTTGATGTTTTAATCGTTTATTGCTTTATTTACAATTCCTTTCATTTTAGTTACTAATTCATAATTGCTTTATGTTTCTCACTAATGATGTCCAAGGCTAATAAATTCTGTTTGCGATGATTTTTACTAATTTCTATTGAATGAAATTTTGACCATAGATCTCAACATCTACAATCATCTTTAGATTTAACACAATAGTCAGTTTTTATGCTGGAACTTTACAACTTCCTCCTTCGTAGAACAATGGCTAAAAAAACTTATAAGGTCGCACAAATCAGTTTGGTTAACATGTTTATGATTAGAACTACAATATTACAAGGAATTCGTTTGACGATTAGATCAGAAGCATAAAAGTATACTCTCATCATTGTTCCTTTTAACAAAAGAAAAATTGCATAGTGAATTTCTGTATTTCAATTAAACAAAGAGGAAGAGTTTTTTTGTTATTGTTCTATCTAGATATATATTTGAAAAAGAAAAATGTTAAGAACAACAACTATAATTCTAATATTTTCAAACTTATCATTACTTTATTGATAAATGTTAAAAATATTATCATATCCATTGATTACATCTATCAATAAATCATATGAGTTGGTACTCAAAATTGAAATTAAAGGTGGTATCCTTAACACTACTCTAATATTAAAATGCAAATAGTAATAATAATAATAATATTTATACATCCAAGTTACCGGAAAATAAATGCTAGAATGGTCTATTGGACCTGAGGTTCGAAGACTATGCTAGTTTGTTATATACATATATTGTTTTTCCAATTGCTCTTGCTTGTTTCAAGTTTTTCATTCTGGTAGTTGTATACACTGTTCCCAAAACGGTGATAACTTTGACACATATAGTTAATTGATATGCAGATGATGCGGTAAAAGTTTTAGTCCGTTCACGCACGCTTTGTGCAAGAGGAATGTAATGCAACTATTACTACTATTATTATTGTTATTATTATTGGACAAAACTGTGGTAGAGACTCATTGAGAGTCTCTATCAATACAGTCATTTTTTAAACCATCGATCTTGAATCGGATGGTCTATATATTGAGAGTGCACATGATGAACTGTAGGCACACTCATATTATAACAAAGTAAGTCAAAAAGAGGAAAAAAAAAAGAAGAAAAAAGAAAAAGAAAAAGCCGAAGAAGATCGTGAACGGGAAGAGAGAGAGGAGAGAGAGAGAGGGGGGAGGGGGGGTTGGGGGGGGCCGGTAGAGGGGTGCTGGGGTGGGGGGGCCGCCGGGAGGGCTGGGGGCTGGCCGGAAAGAGAGAGAGGGGTGTGGGGGGTTCCCGTCGGCGGGGGGGGGGGGGGGGGGGGGGGGGGGGCGCCGGGGGAGGGGGGCTGGGGTGGGGGGGGCGTCGGGCGGGTTGGGGGCAGGGGGGCCGGTCGGGAAGAGAGAGAGTGGGGGTAAGGGGGTTCCCGTCGGGGGGGGGGGGGGGGGGGGGGGGGGGCGCCGGGCGGGCTGGGGCAGGGGGGCCGGCCGGGAAGAGAGAGAGAGGGGAAGAGAGAAAGAGAGGGGGGCTGGCGGGGTTCCCGTCGGGGGGGGGGGGGGGGGAGCGCCGGGCGGGGCTGGGGGCAGGGGGGCCGGCCAGGAAGAGAGAAAGAGGGGGTGGCCGGGGGATGGGGTAGGGCCGACCGGGTGTGTGGTCGCCAGCGACGGAGAAGATAAGGGTGGGAAAGTTTATATGAGGTAAGATGTATGGTAACTATGGTACACCAATAATATATCAACCGTTCGATTAAATCTAACGGTTCAAAAAAGAGCTCTACCGGTAGTTACTCTGGGAGAGGCTCTACCACAGCCTCTCCCATTATTATTATCCCTCCTTGGAAAATATTGATATAAATGTACGATATCGATTGCAACCCTTGCTAGCTATGGAGACAGAGAACATCGGATGCAAAGAAGAAGATGGAGGTTTTAAGAGAAAATTGCCTAAATAGTCATATTTTTTTCATTCATTAATCAACATGACACATAGTCTCCGATCTTGACCAACATGACATAAACTTTAGTTTTATTTTGTATCACATTGGTCTAGTGTCAAGTTTTTATATCAATTCTAGTGCTTTCCCTTATTTAAAAAAAAAAAAAAATACCTGGATATTTGGCACTGATACCTCCCATACTTGTCACCTTTTAGCAATTTATTTTCCAAATTTCTAATTTTGACAACTTATCCTCTAAACTTGTGAAATTGTTGCAATGTACCCTCTATGAATTAATTTTCTGTTAAATTAGTTATGAAAATCCCACATGCGTCTCATGCAAAGATAGAAATACACATTTTCAACTAAAATTTCCAAATCTAATACAAATCTTCCAATTTCGAATATTTTATTTAATGTAAAATTGACTAAAAGGGATACATTGTAACAATTTAATAAGTTCAGTGAAATTGACTAAAAGATGTATATTGTAATAATTTAACAAATTCAATACATAAATTATCAAAATTAAAAGTTTGAGAGGTAAGTTTTAAAAGGATAACAAATTTAGAGTTCATCAATTTTATATACCCAAAATACCTTGCCATCTGCGAATAGCTACAATTTTCACAGGTGGGGCCGAATTGAAGCCCAAGATGGAAACTGAACAGAGCCCAGCAGGGAACCCCAAACGTGTAGCGTGGATTTGAAGCAATAATTAGCGTTTTTTTAATAATAATAATAGTAATAATAATAAGCGGTAAATAAATAAATAGATTATTGATTGCGCAGGAAAAAAAAAAAAAAAAAAAACAGGGATCGTATCTATTATCTATAATATATATAGAAAGGAGAATGAGGTAGAAAAAGACAATTTTGTTCTTACTTGCAAGCTTGTTTCTTTTTTTTTTTTTATAGTTTTTTTTAAGTCAATCTAATGGTTTTAAAATGAATATATTTTTACTTAATTTAAAGCTAATGGTTTTGATTTAGTCCACATGTCTTGTTATTTTTATTCAACCTCACACTTCCATATGTTTAATTGCATTAATTTCTTCAGACTAATTGCTTGCTTTTAACAAATTGCTTACTTAATTCCTTACAAAATGATATTGTCTGTACCATGCTCAGCTTCCGTTTGCTTCTTTTTTTTTTTTTTTTTTTTTTTTTTTTTTCATCTTTTTCTTTTTCTACTTCTTTTCAATTATTGTATATTTTTTGTTTCCCATTCAAAAGTCTTTTTTTTATAAAAAAAAATAACATTTAAATATTATTTTTTAAATACGACCCCACAAATATATTTTCACACAATTTACATAAATATAATTCCTACTAATTTATTTTTCTTAAGTATGTGTTAAAAATAAAAAGACACTTACTCTTTAAATGGTTGAATCGAAATGCATTACCTCTCTAAGAATTGAGAATATCTTTTATACTTTTTTGTTATTCAACTACTTGTGTGTGGGATTTTACATTAATCGTTTCCTTTTTTTTTTTTGATACAGTTTTTTTTTTTTTTTTCAACTTACTATTTTAAGTAGTTTAACTTAAAGCGCAAGAATTGGCTATATTTTTTCATGCTTGCCTATTTATATTGGAGATATAAATAAATACTATATATGTTCAAGTTTAACTAAAATTCTAAGTTGAATTATTAATATTTATTAACATATCTTTATAGAAAAATAATTAGAAAAAATTATTTTTTTTTGTCGAAATATTATTAATTATATTTATGATTGTTTGATTTATAGGTTTGAATAATAAGTTCGAAGAGTAAATTAAATTTTTTTTTTTATAAAAAAGGTTAGAAGTGTAGATTCAAACTTCTTGTTCAATTGAAGATAATAATTTTAAGTAGTATTTTTAACCAAAAACAGTGAAAAAAAAAAAAGGTTATAATGGGACGTGCCTCAGGCATGTCCTCTCAAGCTAGTATATATAAGAAGTGGTGATGTAGGGGGAATAACACAAATTTTTGTTCCAACTTGGATGCTTGCTTCTTCTTCTTCTTCTTTTTTTATTTTTTATTTTTCTAATCTCTTATTTGTGTGTCTATATATCTATAATATAATCTATAAAAGTATATATTATCTATACTATATTATAGAAGAGAGAACGAGGGGTAAATAGGGGACGCCTGGTATAATTGATAGAAAGATAGTCTCGATAGATTGATATTCTAGCACAAGCGGTGTCTCTCAGACCTAAAGTATAACAAGCTTGCAACCAAAATAGCTCAAGCTCTAAAGGCACTCCTTGTCAGGGTGAGCGAGCAAGCATGGTCTTTAAAGCTTCTTAGACTTTCGGTCAAGTGACGATCATATGTTAATATATCAAAACCTAGAGGATACCTTCATACCAACTATACCAGTGTATGATTTCAGAGTTTCATCTGGATCATTGTATAGGATTATAATAACTATATAGGGACTCGTTGAAGTATATCAGAAAGGGTTTAGAAAGACATATTTTGGAAAAACTGAAAATATTATTCAAAGGGTTTTACTTACATTCAATGCCTTCTCCAGGAAGGGAATACAACATATTTATAGAGGGAGGGTTCTTCGGATTTCAATTTTTTTTTACTTCGAAAAATCACATGCGAGAAACACTTCAAACGAGGCATGGGAACAAGTGGCAGATAAAAGTAAAGATAACGTGCTGGAAAGTAAAAGAGCATCTTTTTACATCACGTGAATAAAGTAAAGTAGATTCTGCCGACACAAAACGATAAACACACAAAGCGAGCTCTGAGTCAGAAATCTTATCTTGCTGGAGCGTAAGTGCGGGCTAACGTCTGGGTTGCGATGAGCTGGCTATCATACAAGTGTTAAGTGACGTAAGGGCTGACTTCACCATTTGAAATTGATGGGCTCGTGAGATGGGCTGAGATTTGAATCCTGGATTTGATTATAATAATCATATCCTTCTGATCCATAGTATGCTCATTCATTTGTGGAGTCTTCAGTTGGTCTGGTGCAACTGGGCCTTGGTTGAGTACAGAATCTTGGTGGATCTTCTTCTTCATCATCAGTGATGGTGAGCTGTGAAAACTGATGGAGATTGGGGGGAATGGTTGGGGTTGGAACTAGCAAATGGACTAGTATCACCAATAATTGGGGCAATATTGGTATGATAGTAGTCAAGTTCCCTTGTGAGTCGTAGCATGTATTTTTCTGGAAGGATTTCCCATGGAGCATTTTCGGATGAGAAGGCCATATTTTATCTGGAATGATTTTGTTTTGTAGGAACAGTTGCTTTTGGAGACGTCTGTAGACGGGGCTGTCTTCTCTGAGAGGAGTTTCTCCTGAGGTGAACACTTCAAGTTTTGGATGAAAATTTGGAGTGTTTCCTATGAGTTCACAGTTGAGGCTGATCAGGAAGATTGTGTTGCATTTCAGAGGACAAGCATTGTTGGTGTTGAGACTGATTGGGAAAGTTGTAAATGCTGGTCTATCACCCTTGATCCAGGAGTTGTTTCCATCTTGAGATATGGGCGAACCAGGTGAGAGTATTGATCTGTGTTTCACAGGCTGGTCTGTAATCTGGTCTGTCTTGGAAAAGCTGGATTGTGGTATGAAGTGGAACTGTGGGGACTTCAATGGCGATTGTGTAATAACTCGTTAAATACCAGAAAAAGTTTGATAACTGTTTTGACATGTAGAGAGCATCTCGGAAAGGAAGAAGTTTGGCAAATGGATATTTTGGGTGGATTCCAAGATCATGGAAAATTTGGTTTCCCATTTTCTTGATGAGTTGAGTTTGCATTTTGAGGGCTCTTTTGGCAGTTCTATTTACAGGGTCTGGAGAGGTGATGATACTGAGGGCATCTATGGGAAAAGTATCTAGGAGATTGTGGTAGAAGGAAGACGAAGAGGAAGCCATGTGTGTGATCATGAAAAAGAGTGGAATGGGGTTGTGAATGTGTTTGGTGATGAAATTTATAGCTGGTCGTGACAAAAAGTCAGGGATGATATTGACTTTTCCTTTAATATGAGAAATATCAAATGAATATTGTAAAAACCATGCAGCTAATTTCAGTAACTGTGTATTTATCGCTTTGTTTGGCTTGAATTTAAGAATTCCTTTTAAGGCGGCAAAGTCAGTTTCCACCAGGAAGTGGTTTCCAATCAAGTGGAATTCGAACTTCAAGATTTCTTGCTTAATGGCTAAGAGTTCCTTGAATGTTGAATGATGGTGAAGCTGGGAATCTTTAAAAGTATCACTTTTGTATCCACATATCTGTCTTTTTCCTTTTTTATCTTCTTCATAAAGGACTGCTCCCCAATGTCTGTGGCTTGCGTCCATCCGGAGAATTATTTTTCCTGTGGAAGGAATCTTCTGATACGAACCACGCCAACGATGTGACGAAACCCGTATTCGAAGAGATCTCCAAGATCGTTTCTATGAACAAGTTCGAATGGAAGGAATCACAACCCATTACCTATAAGAGGTAAGAACCTTGGTATGGTGATGACGCCACAATCAACTATGGAATGGTTGATTAATAAGTCGTTGGTGAACGCCACGGAAAATCCCGATAAGTTCGAATAGTTCTTCAAAGAACCAAAGAGAAAGAATTCTCACAATTTTTTGATTAACGATCTCCTTTTTTACATTCCCTGGATGTCCTTTAAATAGCTACACATTACAAAGAAAAGTTGCTAAAATAGCTAAAGAAGGCTAAAAATCTGGACTAAAAAAATAAAGGAAACAATCAGCCCCCTTAGTTGGCTGATTTCCATGCCTAAGAAAAGGAAAGTGAAAGTCAAAGGCCTAAACAAAATAAAGGAAATAAGCAGCCCCCTTATTTGACTGATTACACACACCTAAGAAAAGGAAAGTCAAAGTCAAAGGACTAAACTAATAAAAGGAAAGTAAATATATAATCAGGCCATAGAATATTCCTAAACATCCCAATTTAAGTTGCTAAAATAAGCTTAGTCTTGGCCGGATTCTTCTAGAACTTGAATCACGCATTTGTTGGTTTGATTGCCACATGCAATTCCCTCAATGGGCCTCCATGCAATAGCTTAAGACCAAGTTGCCTGAATCAGCCCAACAAGTGCATTTTTGAATTTCTTCGCGCGAGCTTTCGTAATCGGACCAATGGGAACTTGAATTGGATCTGAATATGTTTCATCCTACATGCTCTTGCTTGTGCTACCGAAGTCCTCATCATTCCCCTCCTCTTGAGAAGGATTTGTCCTCAAATTATCGCCTGCATCAAAAGGACTTAGATCAGAAACATTAAAGGTGGCACTTACACCAAACTCACCCAGCAAGTCTAACTTGTACGCATTATCATTGATCCTTTCAAAAATTTGAAAAAGACCGCCCCTCTAGGCAACAGCTTGAATTTCTTTTGTTCTGGAAACCGTTCCTTGCGTAAGTGCAACCACACCCAATCACCGGGCTCGAAGACGAGCTTGTGACACCCTTTGTTGGCTTGTTTAGCATATTGCTTGGTCCTTCGCTCGATGTTGAGTCTTGCCTTCTCGTGTATCTGCTTAACAAGTTCAGCTTTTCTTTTTCCATCTAAATTCACACGCGCAGACAAAGGTAATGATATCAAATCTAAAGGAGTTAAAGGATTAAAACCATAAACAATTTCAAACTGTGAAAATTGAGTTGTAGAATGCACAGATCGATTATAAGAAAATTCAACATATGGTAAACATTCCTCCCAAGTTTTGATGTTCTTTTTAATGATAGCCCGCACCAAGGTAGACAAGGTTCTATTCACAACTTCTGTTTGACCATCAGTTTGAGGGTGACAAGTAGTCGAAAACAACAACTTAGTCCCTAACTTAGCCCATAAAGTCTTCCAAAAGTAGTTTAAGAACTTGGCGTCCCTATCACAAAAATTTGTCCTAGGCATACCATGAAGTCTCACAATTTCCCTAAAGAACAAATCAGTAACATTGGAAGCATCATCTGTCTTGTAGCATGGAATAAAATGTGCCAGCTTGGAAAACCTATCCACGACCACAAATACTTAATCCCTTCCCCGTTTAGATCTAGGCAAACCTAACACAAAATCCATTGAAATATCAGTCCAAGGTTCACTAGGTATTGGCAAAGGAGTGTATAAACCGTGAGGCTGCACTCTTGATTTAGTCTGCCTACAAGTTATACATCTACCACAAAGCTTCTCAACATCTCGTTTCATATGCGGCCAATAGAAATGTTCCTGCAGCACTGCCAAAGTCTTCACCACTCCAAAATGTCCCATCTATCCTCCCCCATGGGATTCTCTCACTAGCAAATCTCTTATTGAACAATTAGGCACACACAATTTATTCTCCCGAAATAAGTATCCCTCATGCCTAAAGTACTTACCACTAGCAAATCTCTCACAAGCTTGATACTCAGCACTAAAGTCACGGTAATCAGCATATAACTCCTTAATATGTTCAAAACCCAGTAGTTTAGCATCAAGAGTTGAGATTAAGGCATATCTGCGAGAAAACGCATTTGCAACAATGTTTTCCCTACCTTGCTTGTAGCGAATGACATACGGAAACATCTCTGTAAATTCCACCAAATGAGTTTGCCTCTTGTTCAGCTTGTGTTGGCCTTTCAAGTGTTTCAGGGACTTATGATCGGTGTGAATCACGAACTCCTTAAGCTATAGGTAGTGCTGCCATGTCTCTAATGCCCGAACCAACGCATACAACTCTTTATCATAAGTTGGGTAATTAAGAGTTGCCCCATTCAGCTTCTCACTGAAAATATGCTATTGGTCGCTCTGCCTACATCAAAACGGCACCAATTCCAACTCCTGAAGCATTACATTCAATATCAAAAATTTTGAAATAATTAGGTAAAGATAACAATGGATCATTAGTCAACTTCTTCTTGATTAACTGGAATGCCTTTTCTTGCTCCTCTCCCCATCTAAACCCAACGTTCTTCTTGATCACTTCAGTCAGTGGTGTAGCTATAGTACTGAAATCTTTCACAAACCGCCGGTAGAAACTAGTAAGTCCATGAAAACACAGTACGTTACCCACACTAGTTGGACTTGGCTATTCTTGGATGGCTCGCACCTTTTCTTCATCAACCTGTATATCTTCAGCACTAACAACAAAACTAAGAAACACAAGCTTATCTGTGCAAAAGGTACACTTCTTGAGGTTAGCACACAACTTTTCCTTTCTAAGCACATCCAAAACATATTTTAAATGCGCTACATGTTGGTCCAAGTCTTTGCTATAAATGAGTATATCATCAAAATACACAACAACAAACCTGTCAATAAATGCACGTAAAACATGGTTCATTAAACGCATAAATGTGCTAGGCGCATTGGTTAAGCCGAAAGGCAGTACCAACCACTTATACAAACCTTGTTTTGTTTTGAAAGCCATCTTCCACTCGTCTCCCTCTTTTATGTGAATTTGATGATATCCACTTTTCAAATCAATTTTTGAGAACACAGAAGTACCATGCAATTCATCCAATATATCATCTAAACGAGGAATAGGATGGTGATACTTTATCGTATTATTGTTAATGGCTCTGCAATCTACGCACATCCTCCATGTCCCATCCTTCTTAGGCACGAGTAAGTCCGGAACGGTACACGGGCTCATACTTTCTCTCACTTTTCATCAACTCACTAACCTGCCTTTGAAGCTCCTTTGTCTCCTCGGGATTGCTTCTATAAGCCAGTCGGTTTGGGATTGAAGTGCCTGGTACAAAATCAATCTGATGTTCTATTCTCTGAATTGGTGGCAAACCATCAGGCACCTCATCCGGAAATACATCCTCGAATTCCTGCAACAGAGAAACAACAGAACTAGGCAATGCAGGGTCAAGCTCATTAGTGTTTAAAAATGTCTCTTTATACAAAAGTACAATCATTGGTTGATTTAAAAATATCGCCTTTTTAATCTCACAACCTCTCGCATAAAAGCTTGTTTTTCCCTCTGCTTTTCTCTCATTGGCTTGTTGTGAATTTTTTTTCAGCTATCTCAATTTTCTCTCCCTTACTCTCTTTGCTCTCCTTTTTCTCGGCCATCTCTTCTTTTTTTTTTTTTTTTTCCTCATTGGCCGAACTCTCTCTCTGCACTCTCACTCTTGATTTTTCTTCGCTCATTTTTTTTTCTCACTTTCTCGCTCACTTGGTCTTCATAGACCTGTTTTGGTGTTAACGGAATAAGAGTGGTCGTTCTTTGATTGTGAACCAATGAGTACTTGTTGGTGAAACCATCATGTTTAACTCACCGATCAAATTGCCATGGTCTGCCTAATAACAAGTGCCCAGCTTGCATCGAAACCACATCGCACAAAACTTCATCTTTATATCTTCCAATGCGAAAAGAAACTAACACTTGTTTATTCACCTTTACCGCACCACTATCATTTAACCATTGCAATTTATAAGGTCGAGGATGCTTACTTGTTGGCAGCCCTAACTTCTCTACCATGGTTGTGCTAGCAACGTTAGTACAACTTCCACCATCAATATTCACACTACCTACCTTGTTTTGGACATGGCACCTAGTATGAAAGATGTTTTCTCGTTGCTCCTCTTCATCTTCTTTGACTTGCACACTTAGGGCTCTCCTTGCAACCAACAATTCTCCTTGGACAGTATACTCCTCATCGTCAGCATCCTATAATGACGGCATAGAATCATTGTCTGAATCCTCGTCGGTTTCAATCTCTCCATTACCCCGCATCACCATAGCTCATTTGTTAGGACATTGACTTGCTATGTGACCCCTGCCTTGACATTTAAAAAACTTAATATCTCGATTCCGAGTAGTGGAAGAATCAGATTTACCTTGATTCCCATTGCTGGCCTCTTATTGTTTTTGCTCGGTCTTTGGCTTTGTGTTGGGTTGCTTCTCATCCTTCTTCCACTTGTTCATTTTCCAAGCGGATGTACTCGGGTTTTGGCTTGGACGCGTGTTACTGCCCTTCTTCTTGAGTTGATTCTCAATTTTAATAGCCGTGTGCACCATGTTTTCCAACTCCACATAATGTTGTAATTCAACGGCATTGTGAATTTCTAGGTTCAAGCCCGCCAAAAACCTTGCCATTGTAGCCTCCCGATCCTCCTCTATATTTGCCCGAATCATCATGACCTTCATCTCCTTATAGTACTCCTCCACACTTCGATTGCCTTGCTTAAGATTTTGTAGTTTGTTGTACAACTCCCGGTAGTAGTAAGCTGGTACAAATCGCTTCCTCATCACTGTCTTCATCTCTTCCCATGACTCAATAGGTCGCTCTCTATTTCATCTCCTATTTATGACAAACTGATCCCACCATGTAATAGCATAATCAGAAAATTCAATTACAGCTAGTTTTACTTTCTTCGCCTCGGAATAGTTGTGGCAGTCAAAGATGAACTCCATCTTCTTTTCCCATTCTAGGTATGCTTCAGGATCGGATTTGCCTTGAAATGATGCTATCTTAATTTTTATGCCACTCACACTATCATTTTCCCGATTTCTAACTCCTCTATTCCGTCCAAATCTTCGGTGACTACTCGCTGAATCTTCTCCGTCATCAAACTCATCCCCATCAATCCCGTAATAGTCATCAACCTTTCCTCTAACCGGAACCCTCTCCCGCCTACACTCATGAGGAACATTTTGTGGCTGTTCCACACGTGCATTTTCTATCTGGTCTACCCTCTCATGAAGCTGTTCCAACTCTCCTCTTAACAAACGCCTCATCTCCCCTATCATCGCATCCATGAGGAGTTTTGGATCTGTTGCTCCAGAGGTACCCTCAATAGTGTTCTTGTTGTTGTTTGACATTTTTTTTTTTTTACAGAACAGCGTAAGAGACAATGCAAATGACCTTACCACACTTCCTTACGTGTTTCACTCGTGAAACGGTTCGCTCAATTTCACTCGTGTTTGCACTCAATACTTTCAGCTTTTGTCCACTCTAATGCTCTCGCCTCTCTTGCCTTTTTCCACTCGTTAATTCTCACTCAGTTCTTATAAACTAGTCAAATCAATATCGAAACTTTCGTGACATTTCGCAAACAGATTACCAAGGAGGCTCAGATTAGAAACAAGAATCAAACCAAAAAAAAAAATTTTATTTTATTTTTGTTTGTTTTTTTTAAAACGGACTCCTTTCTGTTTTGTTTTGTTTTGTTTTTTTTTTGACGTTTTTTTAATTCGATTTTTTTTTTTCAATTCGATTTTTTTTTTTTGAATTATTAGGAACTGAAATAAACTAGGATTTGAACAAAAAGAAAATTTAAAGGATAGGCAAACCTGAGACTAGAACCGCTTTGTTTGGCTTGAATTTAAGCATTCCTTTTGAGGCGGCAAAGTCAGTTTCCACCAGGAAGTGGTTTCCAATCAAGTGGAATTCGAACTTCAAGATTCCTTGCTTAATGGCTAAGAGTTCCTTAAATGTTGAATGATGGTGAAGCTGGGAATCTTTAAAAGTACCACTTTTGTATCCACATATCTGTCTTTTTCCTTTTTTATCTTCTTCATAAAGGACTGCTCCCCAATGTCTGTGGCTTGCGTCCATCCAGAGAATTATTTTTCCTGTGGAAGGAATCTTCTGATACGAATCACGCCAACTATGTGACAAAACCCGTATTCGAAGAGGTCTCCAAGATCGTTTTTATGAATAGGTTCGAATGGAAGGAACCGTAACCCATTACCTATAAGAGGTAAGAACCTTGGTATGGTGATGACGCCACAATCAACTATGGAATGGTTGATTGATAAGTCATTGGTGAACGCCACGGAAAATCCCGATAAGTTCGAATAGTCCTTTAAAGAACCAAAGAGAAAGAATTCTCACAATTTTCTGATTAATGATCTCCTTTTTTACATTCCCTAGACGTCCTTTAAATATCTGCACATTACAAAGAAAAGTTCCTAAAATAGCTAAAGAAGGCTAAAAATCTGGACTAAAAAAATAAAGGAAACAATCAGCCCACTTAGTTGGCTGATTTCCACGCCTAAGAAAAGGAAAGTTAAAGTCAAATACCTAAACAAAATAAAGGAAACAATCAGCCCCCTTATTTGACTGATTACACAGACCTAAGAAAAGGAAAGTAAAAGTCAAAGGACTAAACTAATAAAAGGAAAGTAAATATACAATCAGGCCATAGAATATTCTTAAACATCCCAATTTAACTTCCTAAAATTAAGCTTAGTCTTGGTCGGATTCTTCTAGAACTTGAATCACGCATTTGTTGGTTTGATTGTCACATGCAATTCCCTCAATGGGCCTCCATGCAATAGCTTGAGACCAAGTTGCCTGAATCAGCCCAATAAGTGCATCTTTGAATTTCTTCGCGTGAGCTCTCGTAACCGGACCAATGAGAACTTGAATTGGATCTGAATATATCTCATCCCACGTGCTCTTGCTTGTGCTACTGAAGTCCTCATCATCTTTAGTGGTGGCAAGTTCGGCATTTGTCTTTTCAGATGTTGGACTGCTTCGGTATGTGTTGAGGACCAGACAGTTGGATTCTTTCGGAGCATTTATTCCAGGGGGGCTGTATATTGGGAAAGCTGCGGAAGAAAATCTCGGAGATAATTTATTATTCTTAGGAATTGCTGTACTTGGGCCTTTGTTAACTGATCTATGAATTTAATCAATTCATGGGCTATATGGGGCTGGGCCTTATAATGCCCATTATTTAATGTCATTCCCAAAAAATAAATTTTGGATTGGCCAAGTAGCATATTTTTTTTTTTTTTTTTTTTTCCCTGATAGCATTACTCCATATTGTCTGGTAAGGGCTTCAAATTTGGCCAAGAGGGCTAAGTGGGCTTCTTGTGATGGGGAAAAAAGGAGGATGTCATCAATATATACAAGAGCCTGATTAAGGATTGGCCTATAAATACGGGTTATAGCCTTCTGAAAATGGGATGGAGCTGTTTTGAGGCCAAATGGCATAACAGTCCATTGAAAATGGTGATTGGGTATACAAAAAGCTGTTTTGGGCCGATCATGAGGTTTGATTCCCAATTGCCAAAATCCCGCTTTCAAGTCAAACTTTGAAAATACTTTTGCATTAGATAGACTCGAAAACAAGGTATGTCTGTTGGGTAAAAGGAATTTATCATCGACAAGAAAATGGTTGAGAGGTTGATAGTTGAATACCAACCTTTGATTACCCCGTATTTGTTCTGATTTCTTGTTCACATAAAATGCATGGCATGCCCATGATGAGTTTGTTGACTCGATTAATCCTTGTTGCTGGAGTTCTGTACACTCATCAGTTGCCATCTGCTGGTGTTCTGGGCTCGTTCCTGGGTGCTTGCCTTTGTTGGGTTAACATCTTCATTCTGTTTGAAGGGAAGAAAGATGAAGAACTCTTCATTTTTCCACAAAGGCATGTTGCACTTCTGTAAGAATTCAGAATGAGTGTTGGCACATGAGTGTTGTACGTGTTGGGATCTATATGTGCCATAAAGATAGAAAATCAATATCAGGGATTTTCTGTAAATATGACATTTTGATATTAATAAAAAGAGTTTATTCATGTTTAATAAGTTGTGTCCTATTTACTTTCATTTGTTGATTGTATGATTATTTTGAGCAAATATAAAATACTCCTAGGCTGTTGGTAATATATCGAATTACCATATGTATACGGGGTATACATCGAAGACGTAGTAATTTGATAGCAGTCTAAATAAATGGTCCGCAATCGATGGAATAAGGCTTGGAATCTTATTCATGATAAGATTGTAAAGGTTGTCTACTTCTTTGGAGGGATAGTTTGTCCTGACCATCGGATAGATTCCGAGTAGAAACTTTAATGTATACCAATATCGAGGTATGACATTGGACTGGACCTAAGGTGTTAATTGATTCGGTTTAATAATTCTGTTTATAAGAATCAATGACGCTTTGATTATCATCTTGCATTAATCTTAATCCTGAAATGAATACTTGATTTCGCATCCATGACTTATATATTTTGATCCACTATAGGTGAGACACTGAAAACTGATGGTCAATATACTTGTGTTTTGGGTGTATGACTTATGGATGGAGAAATCAAGATTCATAGATACAAAATCCATAGCTATCTTAACGATAGTACATGTTATCTACTTAAATACATTATTTGGGAATTGAAAGATAATATAACAAGATCTTGATCATCGGTTTACTTTGTGTTATCTGATGGTTTACCGATTGTATGGCTTTACAATTGGTGGTTCTTTTGATGGTTTTACAATTGGTGTTATCTGATGGTTTACCGATTATATGACTTTACAATTGGTGGTTCTTTTGATGGAGAATAATGAAACTTTAAGTTAAAATGATTGAAAAGGTAAAACAAAAAAAGTTCTTAATTCAATCATGGATATTATATGGGGATTAAGCAAGCGATGGATAAATCATGGAAGAAACACTGCGTTAGAGAGCTTTTGTAATACGGTATGTAAACGGGAGTTCAGTTTCAGA
This sequence comes from Ficus carica, assembly GCA_009761775.1. Classification (NCBI taxonomy): domain Eukaryota; kingdom Viridiplantae; phylum Streptophyta; class Magnoliopsida; order Rosales; family Moraceae; genus Ficus; species Ficus carica. The sequence continues at coordinate 3,775,349 of CM019746.1, forward strand.
AGTGGAATTGTTCTGAAGTTGATAATTGATGAATAATTAATCCGGGATTATTTTTTCACAAATATAGGAGCCTTTTTATATATTTCCATCGGGTCCCTCTACTAGCTATATAATTCTGCGAAGTGTCTCTGGATTTGTTCCTAATGAGATCGGTAAATTAAATGGGAATTTAATAATGTCTATTAAGACATGATACTCTCTAACATGCAATCCCGAAATAATTGGACATGTGAAATTAATGTAGACAAATAATGTGATTTGTCAACATATGATTGGTTGTAAATAAAATAATTATTTGTTGATTATTTTGGTTAATTGAATTTTAAAAATAAGATTGTGTTTGAATTATTTAAAATTTGAAAACAAAATTTTTCTCTCCTAATTAATAGTGCGCGGTTTTTTTAATGGGTGGAGGGAAAAAGATTTTGTTTCAAAATTTTTTAAATATATTATAGACATTAAATTATTAATTGATTTAAATAATGGAGCTTATTTGATAGATTTTGTTTTCTTGAAGAATGGTGCACGTTTTTGGATGGAAAGGAAATCTAAAATATTCCATTTATTTAAATTAATTAAATATGGATTATGTTTGTGAAAAATATTTATTTAAATTCAAATAAGAGAATCTTATTTAAATTCAAAGGTTTAAAATGAGTTTAAATCTAGATAGGATTATGACTTTTTGACTAGTGTAGATTCTTGATTTAAATTTGAACCACCAATCAATCTCCACATTAGGTGGAGCACAAAATTTTTGAGTTTCTCCTAAAAAAAAAAAACCGTCCATAAGGTTTAAAGAACCTAGCCCGAAATTTGAATGATCCTTTGGTTCAAAAGATTATTCAGAAAAATAATTATTAATTATTTTTCAAGTAGGATATATTTTTAAAAAAGGATTGGAATATTATATAAAGGCTTGGGGTTCTTGAAAAAACCAACCATCATTATACACTAAATAGGTGGATGGTTTTTTGGGAGAGAGAAAAAAAAAAACTAGACATTTCGTGCTTGAGAAAATTCGTCCTTCTTGGGTGTGAGAAAAAATGAGTAATTTTCATTGAATCAAAACTGTAAGGAAGGTTAAGCCGAGTGATATTTTTCATAGAATGTTAGCCATTTCCTGTTTAGTAGTTTTGAAGAACGAACCTGGATCGAATTCTCAACGAGGTACATCGGGATTGAGAAGGTGGGATCTAGACTTCGGGAAGCATTACTGGTTGCTTGGATTCATAGCACGCGTGCCCACACACACTCTGAGATGTGGGGACTCGAGAATAATAGAGAAGACACGTTGGTCGACGCTCTAGCAATTCTGGAATCCGAAAAACAAGGTACGTTTGATCATGCAATTAATTTATTGTTATATACATCATGAGCTTCGTTTCTGAATCGGTATAAAAATTTTAAAACTTCCACTGCGCCATAACTTTAATATCAGATCTGTTTTTTCCAACTCATGATCATGTATATAATATAAATTATTTGATTAAATAAATTTCTCTCTATGCATTAATGAAATATTTTAGAGAGTTGACACTCTAGGTTTTATTTTGTGTATGTTAAATATATTGTGAATGGATGTATGGATGGATGAATGCTTTATATAATTTTTTAATATATGATGTTTGTTCAATTTTTTCGGTTATGATTCCATAGAGGTTAGAATTTGTATCTAGGTTTTTCAAGTGTAATAGATGGGGTCTATTATCACCGCTAGGTCGTTCTTTCAATTCCTAGAATTTTTGTAAGTCAAAAACGGCGTAGGAATTTTTTGTAAATTCGGACAACAATGGATTCAAGGAGATTGAAGATGAACGAAAGTATAGAAATTTTCAAAGGATGTGATTTTTTTTGAAATTTGAAAATTTTAATTAATTCAAATTTCATATAATAAGCGTTTTTGTGGAAGAAAAATCATATTAAAACTTTTTGAAAATTTTAATTTTCCAATGATATGTGATCTTGATAATTTGGAAAATCAAAAATCAAAATTTAAATTTAAAATTTAATGGACGTTTTTATTTATTAAGAATTTTAAAATTTTTGTGATTTTAATTAAATTTGGAAAATCACATTTTTTTCAAAAATTTAAAATTTGAATTTTAAATTAAAAACGTGTTTTATTTAAATTTTTGATATTTTGTAATTTTGATAAAAATCACATATAATCTTTTTAGAAGTTTAAATTTAATTTAAATTTAAAAGGACGTGACATTGGAGAAGGACGACACATTGAATAAGGATACAAGACATGGATCTACAAAAGAAGACCAATATATGTATCGGTTAATTTTTTATAAATTTTGTAATTTTCTTTTCTCTTGGATGGAATCATGATCCACGGCTATTTACATATTTTTCAAACCATGGATGATGCGATGCTAGATAAATATGTTATACTATTTCGCGATGTATTGATAACATGTCATATAGACTAGGGAGTGCCATTCAATAAATATTGTTTATGCATGAAAAACAAAAATCCTAATTCAAAAGATTGAGTGGGAGAAGGTTATACACACTAAGATCTACGGCCTCCATCGTTGGTCTAATAGTTAAGCATGTGCCTACTACTCGGTTTCGACCTGGGAATTCCATTCGGATAGGTATCTTACCTAGAGCGCACACTGATTTGGATTTCCGAAAGGATAACAATTTTGGGCATATTTTTTGTTTAGATCACCCCTCGGTGGCGGATGTAAAATATGGATTCAAAATTGAAAATGATGGTTACACACTCATGCTACTTTATTTATTAACTCTCCCTCGAGGCTCTGTTATTTAAACTAGTGGCCAAATAAGCGATAGTTAATATATATTTGCTGGGGTTATGCTTCATGGATGAATATGTATTAATCGGAGGAGATCTGTGTTCTTGGCTAGTTCTTCCATGACTACCCATCAATAGCTTGGAAAACAGAAACTAGGAATTATCGTTGTAAGCTATGTGTTTTTTAAGGGCTTTACACATAAACATTTAGATTGCAAATAGATCTTTCTGTTTTATTACAAAACCAATTTTTTTGAAAATAAAAGGATGTTTGCTCGTACTTATTACATGTTCTCTTATTATAGATCAAAATGTTGAGCCCATTATATGTGATATTTACACACAAAAATTAACCGGTGAGAATTTTAATGACTGGAAAAGGAACTTGCTTATCGTCCTAAACTTTGAGAAACACAGTTTCGTCCTTACCCAACCTCAACCGCCCATGCCTGCGATCGATGCTCCTGATAGGGAATTTGTAGTGCTTGAGCACTGGGACAATTCCAACCTTAGTGCTATGTGCTATATTCGGGCGAGCATGTCTAACGTGCTCCAGAAACAGCATTAAGAGCATGAAACTGCTAGGCAGATCATGGACAACCTGGAGGAGATGTTTGGTGAACAAACTATCCAGGCTAAGACCGATGCTATTAAAGGTCTTATGAACTGCAAGCAAAAGGTTGGAACTCCTATCAAGGAGCACATGATGAAAATCATGGCTTATTTGTCTGAGGCTCAAGCAAATGGGGCTGAGATCGATGCTGCAACTCAATGGATCATGGCTTTCCAAACCTTGTCCAAGGATTTTGATTTGTTTCAGGCATCCTACAACCTTAACCGGAAGGAGATGTCTCTAACAGAATTGATGAAATAGTTGCAAGCCTTTGAGAACATTTTCAAGGGTTCTGGATCTAAGGCTGAGGCAAATGTGGCTGAACCTGGTTCACCTGCGCCTAATCCCAAAAGGAAGAAGGCAAAGGGGAAGAATAAGGGGAATAAGCCTGCGGCGAAGGCAACTGCTCCTAAGAAGTCTACCAAGACTAAGAAGCGGAAGGTGGATCCTAAGAAGGCTAAGTGCTTTTTCTATGGGAAGAAGAGACACTTCAAGAAGGATTGCAGAGACTACCTGACTATGTAGAAGCAAAGAGGTAATTTCAATATCCTGTATCTTGAGGCTTGTTTAGTGGAAAAATCTAAAGATACTTGAGTTATAGATTCTAGAGTCGCTAACCATGTTTGTATTTCTCTGTAGGGGTTCAAGGCAACGAGAAGTCTGCGTGAGGAGAACTTCACGTTAATAACCGGTGATGGGACTTTGGTGCGAGCTGAAGCAATGAAAGATGTGCATCTTTATTTTGATGAATTTAGATTTATTATTTTAAGACATTGTTTTGATGCTCCTAGTTTTAAGAGGAACCTAATTTCGGTAGCTTGTTTGATTAAAGACTCCTATTCGGTTTATTTTAATAATAAAGTTGTTATTAGGAAAAATAATTCTCTTATCTGTAATCGATGGATGCATGGAAATCTTTATCTTATCAAACTTAAGATGCACTCACTGCTTGATACAGAATTGGAAAGGAACTCTAAAAGACATAAGTCTTCTCACTCTAACAAATCATATCTTTGACATACGACTAGGTCACATAAGCCTTAACATAATTCAAAGGATGGTAAATGAGGAATGCCTTGACTTGTACTGTAATAACCGCCCTTTTTGATTGATTCATAATTTCCTCGAAGAGGAAAAATAATATTTATGTGAAATATCTGATATGATTTTATCAAATATATTTGAGTTCTTATAGCATAATAAGACTCAAAAACAGCTTGTTGAGTTAAGCATGATGTCTTTTGAGGAAAAAGACAAAATTATAAGTTTTGATTTTTTCCGGTCAAAGTTTGACCATAAAAGTCAAAATTTTGAATTTGACGGTACTGCATTATAGCAAGCAGTATAAGAATTATACTGTGAAAAACCGTCATCACAGATAAAAGAGTGAGAATAAGGTTCAAGACCACCCTAGAAAAATCAAGCACATTATTTAGGACAATAAGGGCTAGGTAGCTCGAAGTCTTACGAAAAAATTTTACGCAGTCAAATTTTACACAGATAAATTCTGAACTGCAGTCCAGTATGACAATACTGTTAATTAGTGAAAAACAGTATTGAAATTATTTAAGTTAGTAAGAATATTGACTGCATATTAGGGGGAAGACCGAACAAGGCTTAATGAGGTGACACCTCATCTAGGATAATTAAGTGAATTTTGGAAATTAAAATTAAGTGGATAATTATGAAATTTTTTGGGAGCTAGAATGGAGACACTTGGCCGGCCACGTAAGAGGGTTCTTTAGCAAATATTTTATTTTTAGGGGTAGATGAGCAATTTTGAGAATAAAAATAATTCTAGAAATTAAAATCTTTTTCACCTATAAATAGGTAAGGTGGTGGAGGATTTGGGCAATTAGTTATAAACCCAATTCCTCTAGTTTTCTCTCAAGTATCTCTCTCCCTCCCTAGGCCGAACCCAAGAAAAAAATAAAAGTTGGTGGTCGGATTTTTTTGGAGTGAAGCAAGGAGAAAAATTTTGGATCCAAAGTTTAGATCCAACTTCAAGGAACCAATGTAACCCTCTTAAATCTCCTAAACCTTTCCATTAAGTTTTTGATTCAAGTTTATGTGTATTTTTCATGTGGGTATGTATGAGCATAAGCTCATTCATTTCTTTTCATGCAATAGGTTTAGATGCTTGGTTATGTGCTTGATACGGGTTTCATGGTCTTGATTTATGTTTTGGTGCATGTTTTTGATGGTATGCTTGTGTGATATTATGGTTTGCATGCATGCCTTTAAGGTGTTAGTTTTATGTCCCCATATGTTGAAGAAGATGTAGGTTATGCATGGATGATGGAATGAGTTTGGTAATAAGATTGTATGATGAATTAAGTAAGCAAATCAACACTAAAACCCTAGTTTGGTGCAAGAACACCACATGGGTTGCATGGGTATGAACCAACGCACGATTGCCGAAAACTTACGTTAAAACACTAGATGTTGTCGTAGGCTCACGGTTGCGACCGTTTGAGGTAGTGTGCGCATAAATTTTACGTAAAAATGGACCACATGCAAAATTGTCAGTTTTCGGGTAAAATTGGACAGTTATCTGAAAATGCAATTTTAAGGCCCTTAGAGGCCGAATTTGAGAAAAATTAAACATGAAAATTGTAGAAAATTGAAAATCCTAGGGGACAACATAGACATATTTTGAAAAAGAAGCTCCAAAGGCTTCCGTTTTTGTGAAAACCTCGAGCCTTGGTCTGCCCAGACCCTATGCACGGCCAGCCGGCTTCAACCAGAAATATGAACAAGTTAAAGGCAGAATTAGGTTTTGAGAAAAACATGAAAGTTGTAGAATTATTCAAGATTCACAACTTTGATGGAGAAATTTTTTTCAAATTCCAAACATATTTTGAGATAAAAATGGATCTTAAAAACTGTGCAGGAAACAATAAATTCCTGCACATGCACTGATAACCGGAGTTATGAACTGTTTTAAAAAAAAAATGATTTCAGAATTTGACGATTTTTAACTGTTTTTACTTAAAAGCAGTAGTTTTACAAAAATACAGTTTTAAGGAAATTAAAGTTTTTACAAAAGTCTTTTTAAGAGAAAAACTTGACAAAGTTTTGTTAAGAAAAGAGAAAAGTAAATAAGCCAAAAAGTGTTTTTTTGAAAACATGGTAACAAAAAAGATAATCGATAGTAAACAGATAGGATACCCAAGTTTTTGGGTTGGGCCTCACACCTGAGGTTACCAATAGTAACCTAATAGGGTAATGCTTTAAATTAATTGGGCCCTAGTAACCCAATAGGGTATCATTCAAGTATAAATAGGCCTTACCCTAGGGTTACCCATAGTAACCTAATGGGGTATTTATTTAAAATTAATTGGGCCTACAACCTAGGGTTACCCATAGTAACCTAATGGGATATGGATTAAAAGTAATCAGGCTTAGGCCCGAAGTTACGAATAGTAACCTAATACTATTCAAGTATGATTGGGCTTAGTACCCAAGGTTACTCTAAGTAACCTAACGAGATATTGTTTAAGCATGATAGGCCATGGGCCCTAGGGTTACAGTAAGTAACCAAACAAGTTATCATAAGGTGATGTAGGGGGGACATATAACTAGGGTTACTCATAGATGTTGGTGTGGATACCAACATTTAATATTATAGTTAAGAGTAAGATAGGATGATTCTTATCTTACGTCCTTTTTAAGAACAGGGAATTAAATTGTTGTTGCGACCAGTAGGAGCAACAAACTCAGGACTTACGCAATAGGTAAGTATAACTCCGCCTACAGTATAGATGGAAAATATTTTTACTGCTTGTATGTTTTCAAGCTCAAGCATACGTGTTGAGATGGATATGATTTATGTCTTAATGATGTGATGCATATGATTTATGCTTTATTATTATAGTATCAAGAATCATGCTCACCAATGATAAGTCACTTGGTAAGAACAAAGATCAAGTTTCAAGTAAGAAACTGATTACAAGAAACATGTTTCAAGAAGAAAACTCTTTTCAAGAAAATGTTTCCAAGAACAAGTTAAGGAAGAGTTTTTAAGTATGATGGCAAGCAAGTTGCCTCATGTCGTACCGACCTGCTTCCAGGTCAGGTTTGGTCCATGGTTTGAGTTGGAAATGGACTGACTGCCCCAACCACTCCATGACAGCGCGCCACGGTACGTACACTCAAGTTAAGTAAAGGGCCCAAAAGTATGCTAACAGAAGACATCATAATGAAAGCATAATTGATTCATGCATGATGTTATTATGAAAATTTTTGCGGATTTATAGTTGTATTTTCTGAGTAAAAACTCACATCTTACGTTTATGCTGTAGGTAAGCAACCTATCAACAATTTTTGATGCAAGACGGTGGAGCGCGGCATGGCTACCTGTGAAATGTTGGGATGGGAACCGTTATGCGTTTGGGTTATAATATTTGTAATTGTTATGATACTCAAAGTACTTAATTAAATAAATAAGTAAGTACATAGTCATGTGAGTTCAAGTTGTTTAAAAAAAAAAAATCTATTCCGTATTCCGCTTGTTAAGTAAGATAAGTATGATAACGGCCTACGTAAGGTGGGACGTTACATGTACGAGGTTGAACCTTGGCCACATTGCAAATCCTATTTAGAGGGCAAAATGACCAAACGGCACTTTGCTGTCAAAAATAGTCGTGTCGAGGAACTTTTAAAACTTGTACATACAGATGTTTGTGGTCCCATAAACATAGAAGCACGTGGTGGGTATGAGTATTATGTCACATTTATTGATGACTACTCGAGGTATGGATATGTCTATTTGATGACCCAAAAAAGTGAAAACTTTGACAAGTTCAAAGAATTTCGAGCTGAAGCGGAGAAACAATTAGACAAGTCCATTAAGTCACTTCGATTGGATCGAGGTGGTGAATACCTATCGGAGGAGTTCTAAGGACATTTGATAGAGAACGAGATACAATCCCAGTTGACTGCACCTGGTACTCCTCAACAAAATGGTATAGCTGAGAGAAGAAATATGACCTTACTGGATATGGTCCGATCTATGTTGAGTTACTCCACATTACCTTTGTCGTTTTAGGGGCACACCATACAAACTGCTTGCTATCTTCTGAATAACGTTCCCTTTAAATCGGTTCCTAAAACTCCTTTCGAGTTATGGACGAGTAGGAAACCTAATTTGAATCATATTCGAATTTGGGGTTGTCCGGCACAAGTCCTGGATAAGGAAGCAAAGAAGTTAGAGTCACGATCAGAAGTGTGCTTATTTGTTGGCTATCCAAAAAGGACAAAATGTGGCCTGTTTTATAATCCAAAGCAAAATAAAGTCTTCGTCTCCACACATGCAACATTCCTTGAGGAAAGTTATATGGAAGACTTTAAACCTCGTAGCAAAGTGGTGCTTGAGGAGATGACTTCGGGTTTAGATGTTCCTAAAGTCACTGAAAACCCTGTGGAAAAACTGCTAAAGAATCAACAACCACGGGAGCTTCGTCGTAGTGGGAGGATTGTCAGGGAACCTGAAAGGTATATGTTCAATGGTGAAGTCTTTGAGGCAGAATCTATAGAACATGTTGACGATCCGGCTACGTATAAGGAAGCTATGGAGGATGTTGATTCTAGTATTTCGCAAAAGGCTATGAACACCGAGATGGAATCTATGGATTCCAACGAGGTCTAGAAACTTGTAGAATTACCCCAAGACATAAAAATTGATTGGGGGTAAGTGGGTATACAAGAGGAAGAGAGGTGTGGATGGGAAAGTGGAAACTTTCAAGGTAAGACTTGTAGCAAAGGGCTATACGCAGAAAGAAGGAATCGACTATGAAGAAACCTTCTCGCCTGTAGCAATGCTTAAGTCAATCCGCATTCTTTTAATCATTGCTGCTGCTCTCGATTATGAGATATGGTAAATGGATGTTAAGACGGCTTTCTTGAATGACTTTCTTGAGGAAGATATCTATATGATACAACCTGACGGGTTCAAGACAAAAGGCCAAGAAGACAAGGTATGCAAGTTGCTCAAATTCATCTATGGATTAAAGCAAGCATCTCGTTCTTGGAATATTAGGTTTGATCAAGCGATCAAAACCTATGGATTCGAACAAAACGTTGATGAACCATGTGTTTATAAACGTATCAAGAACGAGAATGTGGTTTTTCTTGTACTTTATGTGGATGATATATTGCTTATTGGAAACGATGTGGCAACACTATCATCTGTCAAAGTTTGGTTGGCCAAACAGTTTGACATGAAAGACTTAGGAGAAGCTAGTTATGTTCTTGGAATTCAACTCTTTAGAGATAGAAAGAACAAAATAATAGCACTCTCCGAAGCTTTATACATTGATAAAGTACTTGAGATGTTTTCTATAAAAGATTCCAAGAAAGGTGCCCAATCTTTTCAGAATGGGAATCAAGCTTTCTAGAGATGATTGTCCCAAGACATCAGAGGAAAGAGACCATATGAAAGATGTACCTTATGCATCTGCAGTAGGTAGTCTTATGTATGCTATGTTATGCACTAGGCCTGATATTTGTTTTGCGGTTGGTATGGTAAGTCGATATCAGTCGAATTCGGGACCGAATCATTGGGCTGCGGTCAAGCATATACTCAAGTATCTACGGAGAACAAGGTATTATATGTTAGTGTATTCCGGTCAGGACCTTGTTCCAATAGGGTAAATAGATTCTGATTTTCAATCAGATCAAGATTCGAGGAAATCGACTTCAGGATCTATCTTTACGCTTGGAGGTGGTGCCGTTGTGTGGAGGAGTGTTAAGCAATCTTGCATTGCTTACTCGACCATGAAAACCAAGTATGTGGCTGCCAGTGAGGCATGTAAGGAAGCGGTATGGCTTCGCAGGTTCCTTGGTGACCTTGAGGTCGTTCTTGGTATGGATAAGCTATTGTGCTCTACGGTGACAACAGTGCAGCAGTAGCTAATACCAAGGATCCTAAGCATCATAAGAGGAGAAAGCACATTGACAGAAAATATCACAGTATAAGAGGCTTTGTTGAAAGTGGAAATGTGACAGTTTGCAAAATCGCATCAGAGGATAATCTTGCCGACCCGTTCACGAAGACTTTGGTGGCCAGAAGATTCGAGGAACACGTCGACGGCATGGGGATGTGTAATATGTCACATTTACTCGTATGGGGCAAGTGGGAGATTGTTGGGATCTATATGTGCCCTAAAGATAGAAAATCAATTCTAGGGATTTTCTGTAAATATGACATTTTGATATTAATAAAAAGAGGTTATTCATGTTTAATAAGTTGTGTCCTATTTACTTTCATTTGTTGATTGTATGATTATTTTGAGCAAACATAAAATACTCCTAGGCTGTTGGTAATATATCTGATTACCATATGTATACGGGATATACATAGAAGACGTGATAATTTGATAACAGTTTAATCAAATGGTCTGCAATTGATGGAATATGATTTGATAATCTTATTCATGATAAGGTTGTAAAGGTTGTCTACTTCCATGGAGGGATGGTTTGTCCTGACCATCGGATATGTTCCAAGTAGAAACTTTAATGTATACCAGTATTGAGGAATGACATTGGACTGGACCTAAGGTGTTAATTGATTCGGTTTAATAATTCCGTTTATAAGAATCAATGACGCTTTGATTATCATCCTGCATTAATCTTAATCCTGAAATGAATACTTGATTTTGCATCCATGACTTATATATTTTGATCCACTATAGGTGAGACACTGATAATTGATAGTCAATATACTTGTGTTCTAGGTGTATGAATTATGGATGGAGAAATCAAGATTTATAGATATAGAATCCATAGCTATCTTAGCGATAGTACATGTTATCTACTTAAATGCATTATTTAGGAATTGAAAGACAATATAACAAGATCTTGGCCATAGGTTTACTATGTGTTCTCTGATGGTTTACCGAATGTATGGCTTTACAATTGGTGGTTCTTTCGATGGAGGATAATGAAACTTTAAGTTAAAATGATTAAAAAGGTAAAACGGAAAAAGTCCTTAATTCAATCATGGATAACATATGGGGATTAAGCACGTGATGAATAAATCATGGAAGAAACACTGCGTTAGAGAGCTTTCGTAATACGGTATGTAAACGGGAGTTCAGCTTCAGACTTTTAGTGGAATAGTCCTGAAGTTTATAATTGATGAATAATTAATTCGGGATTAATTTTTCGCAATTATAGGAGTCTCTTTACATATTTTCATCGGGTCCCTCTACTAACTCATATAGTTCCATGAAACGTTTCGGGATTTGTTCCTAATGAGATCGGTAAATTAAATGAGAATTTAATAATGTCTATTAAGACATGATACTCTCTAACATGTAATCCCGAAAGAATTGGACATGTGAAATTAATGTAGACAAATAATGTGATTTGTCAACATATGATTGGTTGTAAATAAAATAATTATTTGTTGATTATTTTGGTTATTTGAATTTTGAAAATAAGATTGTGTTTGAATTATTTAATTTTTAAAAACAAAATTTTTCTCTCCTAATTAATAGTGCACGGTTTTTTTAATGGATGGAGGGAAAAAGATTTTATTTCAAAATTGTCTAAATATATTACAAATATTAAATTATTAATTGATTTAAATAATTGAGCTTATTTGATAGATTTTATTTTCTTGAAGAATGGTGCACGTTTTTGGATGGAAATGTAATCTAAAATATTCTATTTATTTAAATTAATTAAATATGGATAATGTTTGTGAAAAAAATTTATTTAAATTCAAATAAGAGAATCTTATTTAAATTCAAAGGTTTAAAAAGAGTTTGAATCTAGATAGGATTAGGAATTTTTGACTAGTATAGATTCTTAATTTAAATTTGAACCACCAATCAATGTCCACATTAGGTGGAGCACAAATTTTTGGCTTTCTCCTTAAAAAAAAACTGTCCATAAGATTTAAAAAACCTAGCCCGAAATTTGAATGATCCTTTGGTTAAAAAAATTATCCAGAAAAATAATTATTAATTATTTTTCATGTAGGAGATATTTTTAAAAAATGATTGAAATATTATGTAAAGGCTTGGGGTTCTTGAAAAACCAACCATCATTATACACTCAAATAGGTGGACGGTTTTTTGGGAGAGAGAAAAACAAAAACTAGGTTTCTCGTGCTTAAGAAAATTCATCCTTCTTGGGTGTATGAAAAAGAGAGAAATTTTCATTGAATCAAAACTGTAAGGAAGGTTAAGCCGAGTGATATTTTTCTTAGAAGGTTAACCGGTTCTTATTTTGTAGTTTTAAAAAACGAGCCTGGATCGAATTCTCAATAAGGTACATTGGGATTGAGATGATGGGATCTAGACTTCGGGAAGCATTACTAGTCACTTGGATTCATAGCACGTGTGCCCATATACACTCTGAGATGTGGGGACTCGAGAATAGTAGAGAAGACACGTTGGTCGACGCTCTAACAATTCCGAAATTCGAGAAACAAGGTACGTTTGATCATGTATTTAGTTTATTGTTATATACATCATGAGCTTCTTTTCTGAATCGGCTAAAAATTTTAAAACTTCCGCTGCGCCGTAACTCTAATATCAGATCCATTTTTTCCAACAGTACGAGCTTTTCTTTGATCTCTTGATAAGGATCCTGGTGTAATTAGAAGTAGTTTGGAACAGCATCCCAAGCAGAAAAATACTGCTTGTAGGCCAGACCATGAGGAAGGATTTTTAATCCTGGCTTCTTCATGTACAAATCAAAACATATGATTAAATCTTTTTCAGGTAATTTAGATCCAATAATCCGTTGGACTATGGAACATCCTGGGAAAAATTGTAATTTAATAGGCTTATTGATTAATTATGTACAGAAAACTTCTCCGTTGCAGCATGGAAGAACTACTTCTTCTTCTTCCAGTATGTTGGAGGGAGGATGTCTGGATTCATGATAGAATAGGAAGCACCTGTGTCGAAGAAAGTAGCAACCTTGATAAGGTTGGCATATTTAGAGGGAATGACCTTCATCTTGATGATTGGTACTTTCTGGGTCATGTTGACAGCATTCATTTGGAAGACTTCTCCTGGGTCTAGTTCATAGTCTGAATCCGATTGGCTGGTCACAACTTCAGAGTCTGAAAGTTGGAGTGCACAGAGAGTCTGATCGTTGATTTCTTCATCAGCAGAGAATATGGATTCTACCTCATTGTCGAAGAGTGAGATTCCAGTGACTTTTCTGATATGAGCAATCATTTTCTGTGACTTAGATCTGGGACAATTCTTCATAAAGTGATTTTTGCTGTCGCAGATGAAGCATCGTGTTGATTTCTTTTTCCCGAAGTTTCTTCTCTTTTGGAGAAACTTCCATAAACCTTTCTTCTTAGAAAAGAATTTGTTTCTTCTGAAACCTTTCTTTTTTCTGAACTTCCTGGTCCTTTGTCGTGGCTTGGTAGAACATGAAGCACACATGCATCTTGGAGTAGGATTGAAGGGACACTTGGTGTAGAGTTCCATGTTGATGCGGACTTTATCCAGATTCTTCATCTGTTTTATGTATTTTTGGAGAAATTTGTTCTGGGAGCACATCTTTTCTAGCGCTTTGAAAACAAGCTAGCATAGTTCTCCAAATGTCGTGTCTGCAATGGTCTTGTTGGTGGCAGAGATTGTTGGAAAAATCGGATCCGATATCAGAGTTACGGCGCAGCGGAAGTTTTAAAATTTTTATGTCGATTCGGAAAAGAAGCTCATGATGCATATAACAATAAATTAAATTCATGATCAAGCGTACCTTAATTCTTGGATTCCGGAATTGCTAGAGCATTTGACCAACGTTTCTTCTCTACTATTCTCGAGTTCCATGTCTCAGAGTGTGTGTGGGCATACATTCTACGAATCCAAGCGACCGGTAATGCTTTCCGAAGTCTAGATCCTTCCTTCTCAATTCCGATGTTCCTCGTTGAGAATATGATCCAGCTTCTTTCTTCAAAACTACAAAACAGGAACCGGTTAACCTCTTATGAAAATTATCACTCGGTTTAACATTCCTCACAGTTTTGATTCAATGAAAATATCTATCTTTTCTCACACCCAAGAATGACGAATTTTTCAAGCTCGAAAAACCTAGTTTTTGTTTCTCTCTCCCAAAAAAATGTCCACCTATTGTGTATGATGATAGTTGGTTTTTTCAAGAACCCCTAGCCTTTATATAATACTCCAATCCTTTTTCAAAAATATCTCCTACTTGAAAAATAATTAATAATTATTTTTCAGGATAATCTTTTGAACCAAAGGATCATTCAAATTTCGAGCTAGGTTCTTTAAACCTTATGGACGGTTTTTTTGCTTGGAGAATCTTCAAAAAAATTGTGCTCCCTCTTATGTGTATATTGATTGGTGGTTCAAATTTAAATCAAGAATCTAGACTAGTCAAAAAGTCCTAATCCTATCTTGATTCAAACTCCCTTTAAACCTTTGAATTTAAATAAGATTTTCTTATTTGAATTTAAATAAATATTTTCCACAAACATTATCTATATTTAATTAATTTAAATAAATGGAATATTTTAGATTTCCTTTCCACCAAAAAAAAATGTACAACATTTTTTTAGAAAAGAAAATCTATCAAATAAGCTCCATTATTTAAATCAATTAATAACTTAATGTATGTAATATATTTAAACAATTTTGAAACAAAATCTTCTTCCCTCCAACCACAAAAATTCGTGCACCATAGATTAGGAGAGAAAAATTTTGTTTTCAAAAACCAAATAATTCAAACACAATCTTATTTCCAAAATTTAATTAACCAAAATAATTAACAAATAATTATTTTATTTGCAACCAATCATATGTTGACAAATCACATTATTTGTCGACATTAATTTCACATGTCCAATCCTTTTGGGATTGCATGTTAGAGAGTACCATGTCTTAATAGATAATATTAAATTCCCATTTAATTTACCGATCTCATTAGAAACAAATCCCGAGACGCTTCGTGGAATTATATGAGCTAGTAGAGGGACCTGATGGAAATATGTAAAGAGGCTCCTATAATTACGAAAAATTAATCCTGGATTAATTATTCATCAATTATCAACTTCAGGACTATTCCACTAAAAGTCTGAAGCTGAACTCCCGTTTACATACCGTATTACAAAAGCTCTATAACGCAGTGCTTCTTCCATGATTTATTTATCACTTGCTTAATCCCCATATGTTATCCATGATTGAATTAAGGACTTTTTCTGTTTTACCTTTTCAATCATTTTAACTTAAAGTCCCATTACTATCTATTGAAAGAACCACCAATTGAAAAACCATACAATTGGTAAACCACCAGAGAACACAAAGTAAACCGATGGCCAAGATCTTGTTATATTATCTTTGAACTCCCGAATAATGCCTTTAAATAGATAACATTTACTATCGTTAAGATAGCTATGGATTCCATATCTATGAATCTTGATTTCTCCATCCATAAGTCATGCACCCAAAACACAAGTATATTGACTATGTATTAACAGTGTCTCACCTGTAGTGCATTAAAGTACATAAGTCATGAATACGAATTCAAGTAATCATTTCAGGATTAAGATTAATACATGATGATAATTAAAACGTCATTGATTCTTATAAACGAAATTATTTAACCGAATAAATTAACAATTTAGGTCCAGTCCAATGTCATACTTCAATACTGGTATACATTAAAGTTTCTACTCGGAACCTATCCAATGGTTAAGACAAACCATCCCTCCAAGGAAGTAGAAAACTTTTACAATCATATCATGAATAAGATCCCCAAATCTTATTCCATCGATTGCGGACTATTTATTTAGACTGTTATCAAATTACCAACATATGGTAATTCGATATATTACCAATAGCCTAGGAATATTTTATGTTTGCTCAAAATAATCATACAATCAACAAATGAAAGTAAATAGGACACAACTTATTAAACATGAATAACTTTCTCTTATTAATATCAAAATGTCATATTTACAGAAATCCCTAATATTGATTTTCTATCCTTATGGCACATATAGATCCCAACAAAGATTAGTCTGAACGTTTCCTCTCCTAGTGGATCTGAGATAGAGGACAGAAATGCTTACTTGAGATTGGGATCATTGAGTCCTCTAATTAGATAGAAGTGGCGTGACATTTTCTAAAAATGAACTTCGAGATCCTTTTTGTTCATTGAACATCACCGCATCTTGAAAAATTCTGAACAAGCTTGCTCAGTAATCTGAGTCTCTTGTCCATAGAATTCTGAGTACAATTGGGCTAAAGCTTCTTCGATTGATCTGTTTGGAGGAACATAAGCTGCCTGTATTCTCCCAAACTCATCCACCAATCTTGTAAGATTCCTACGAATCTTGAAACAAATTGTAACAAGATCTGGCAGGATTGAGCATTAGGCTTTTGAACCTTAAGAATAAGCCAAGCTTTCAACTCTTGAAATCTATCTCTCCATTTGGAGGGAGGGATGTCGTCAAGAATAAAAATATGGACTTTTCCATCAGAGGCTACTGATGTTGAGATTGCTTCCTGAGGTTGATCTGGCTGATTCATCGTTTCATCTTGTACTTCTATAGGTTCTATCACTTCTGTTATTGTAGGTCCTTCTTCTCGAGCCATCATTTGAGTTTGAGGAGGTGTTGGTTCTTCTGTTTCAGAAACATCAGAAGACCAATCTTTTTCTTCAGGGATACTTTCTTCATCAAAAGAAATATCCAGTTGTTGGAGCTGAACTTGTGGTAATTGCGCCGTACAATGACATTGAATTATCTTAGTGAGAGGATTCCGGAAGGAGTCCTTTTGCACCATCATCTTGGAAGAAGTTGGTAGCCTGTATGGCTGAGGCTTTGTTTCTTGGACCTTTTGTTTTCCTTTTTGTTTTCTGAGAAGATCATCCTGGTCAAGAAATTTTTTGAGTCGTAAAACATGATCTTCTTTTTGAGGGACCACTGGTAGTGGTTGCTCTTTTTTAGGAATAGTAGCAAACCGCCATGGGATGGTGTTCGGCATTGGGAATCCTGTTTGTGCTTGTACTTGGAGGGCAAATAACTGTGGCTTTAGAGATTTCATTTTTGCTTCTTTCTCTACAAGTAATCGGTTCGAGAAAGAATTGGTATTGCTAAGTCTCAGGAGCTCCAGGTGAGTTTTCTGAATTTGTGATTCAAGTCTTTCTAGGAGAGTTTGTGATTTCATCATTACAATATTAGAATGATCAATCTTTGATTCTACCTGAGAAATCTTGTGGTCAATCTTCTAAAGGACCTTATTCTGGGCAATAAGGTTCTCTGATTGCCAATTCAGAACTGCCTCTGTAGGGCTAACCTTCTTGATCGTACCATCAGGTTCAACAACTTTTGAGTTGTACACCTTTGGCTGTCGTGTCTCCATTCCATCACTGGTGGTGCATGCTTATATCAGAGGAAAGTCTTCATCGTAAGAGACTGAGGACATCATGTGAACCTAGGGAAGGGCCATCAGTGGTACTGAATTGCAGGGGGACGAAAATTGTTGTCCTTGCTTCTGCAGGTACTTCTGGGCCTGTTTGTAACAGGGCAAAACTGGAGGAGATGTTGGTGTAGATCTCGGAGGTGAGGGAGGCCTGTTTTCATGGTCATCCTGATCATCATCCCAACCAGTGGGGACAATTGGTTCGGTGGTTCTTGGAGGTGAGGTATATTTGACTATATAGTCAAATTTTCCCGAGGGTTATCCAAGAATACCAATGTTCTTGTGACCATCTTGTAGTTGTTGTTTGAGCCTTCGGCCTGAGCTGACCTTCTTAGGGCGGACTTGAGATTCATCCTGTTGGGAATCCTTGATGCACTCTGGGCAGAAGCACACATCCCAATAATAGTGACCTGTCTGGGATTTGTGGACATACTGTGGTGTGCCATCAGACTTGAAAGAAAGGATTTTTACTTGTTCAGGGGTGATTGAAGTCATCATGTACTGGGTTGGAAAAAAAAAATACTACTAGGAGCTTCTTCAAACTTATTGAAGGTGATCAATGTTGATCCATCCTTCTGAGTGGTGAACGTCGCGTTAGAGGACTAGACTGCAACATGGGATTGATGAAGCTTCTCGTATTTAGTCACCCATGAATCTGGAAGTAGTTTCTTCAATTCTTCAGTGAGGATCTGGGTACACATCGAAGCATTTTGGGAGTCTACAGTGATCATCAGGGCTTCTGTGGTGCCTGGAAGAGCAAGATCCAGGGCAAGGTTTCGAACTTTGTATACCATCTGGTAGTGCAGAGTTGTAGAAATAGAACTCGGGTCCATATCTATTCTTGTGATTTGCAGTTGAACTTTGAGGACGTTCAGAAGACGAGAGTCTTGGAAAGACATGCAGAAGTTGGGAAAGATTGTTGTGATGACTGTCCCTGCATTTAGGGTAGTTGCAATAACGATTGCATTTAGGGTACTTTAACCTTTACTTGAACCAATCCAATGGTTCACACTTACTCTACTTTAACTTGATATAAATCTTATGGATAGTATTGATCCTCATGTCTTATTTATATTTTGACACCTCAATTATCATCTCTTTCATGTATTATTTCTCAATTTTTGATTAAGTGGAGTCCCTCTATTTGCACATGGTGTATTCTCTCCCTCTCCCTCTCCTTCTCCCTCTCCCTCTCCCTCTGTGGCTCTCAGTGCACTAAAGCCAACAAAGCTTCTCTCTTTTTTATTTTCTTTTTTCCTTTCTTCTCTTGCAGACTAACATTTAATTTCAATATTTTCTTTTCATTACAAAAATTTAGTTATTCACCAAAATTAATTAGCTTTAATAACTAGAACTAGAATGTGTATTAATTATGTTAACCCAACTTTATTAACAAAATATAATAGGGATTTATGAACTTTTCATCCTAAAATTTTAACTTTAAGAAAATAAATTAAAAACTTTAATTTTTTTCATGGTGATTTTTTTATATAGACATAGTAATTTTTTTAGAAGAGCCTCATTTCTTTAATTCAATGCAAAACAGTTACACAAAAATCTTTTAAAAGAGACGTTTTGATGTTGTATAAATTTTTCATTATCTTATTTTATAAGTTTCATTCTTATTTGTACTCTCGTTAAAACCTAATCAGACAAATTACATATCAGTGTTAAAACCTTTTAAATTAATTATTATATAAAAAATAACTTTCATATTATGTTCTTTATTTTTTGTATGTTAATGTGTACTACAGATCCTTCACAACTGAAGAAAAATTTCAAAAATTAGTTAATTAATTACTTAGCTATTATTTTTCAATATTAGTATTCATCTAACTCTCTTTGTTGTGGCCTTCAAATACAAGTATTACAACACAATATAATAAGGCACAATATTCTTTGTTATGTTTGAAGATGTAAATGTCATTATTGTTCAAAGTTGGAGTCAATGTATAGATTACATTAGTATATATAGTTATTTATGTATATTTATAGTAACAACTAATAGAAATAAATCTTATTCTATTTAATTTTGATCCTAACAAATAACTTCATAGTTTAAGTTTATGTAATTACGGGAGACCGTGCCTCAAGCACGTTCCCCAATACTAGTATATATAAGAAGTGGTGATGTAGGGGAAAAAACAAAAAAATTTTGTTCCAATTTGAATGCTTGCTTCTTTTTTATTATTATTATTTTTTTCTAATCTCTTATTTGTGTGTCTATATATCTATAATATAATCTATAAAAGAATCTATTATCTATTATATATATAAATATATAAGAAATGGTGATGTGGGGAAAAAAACAAAATTTTTTATTCTAACTTGGATGCTTGGTTTTTTTTTTTTTTTTTTTTTTTTTTTTTTTTTTTTCTATTTTATATATAAGAAGTGGTGATGTGGGGGTAAAAAACAAAATTATTTTGTTCTAAATTGGTTGCTTGCTTTTTTTTTTCCCCCCTTCTTTCTAATCTCTTATTTGTGTGTCTATAATATATAAAAGTATCTATTATCTGATAAGGGCACGACTGCTAAGAAACTTAAAATTAAAATACCAATCAAAGTTCCCGTGGGGCCGGTAATAAGAGTTCGAGCTAAACACTTCAAGGAAGAACTCAACAATTAAATCTGAAATGTTCAGTAAGAGGATTTGGGCGTGCTCACCAATGAGGGACAACAAAGTTTCGTCCACCTCATCAAGATGAATTCGGATCAAAAAGATCAACCATGCAAATCCATACAATGGGCGTGTGAACCAAGAAAGAGAAACTCAAATACTACTTAGTTTCCTTTTTCTGTAGTATTTCATCTTTTATTAGCTCATTAGTCCACTTTCCTTTTCTAATATAGCCATTTAATTTTTAGATAGTTTCCTTTTTCTATTTTAGGTAAGTAAAAGCCAATATTACCATATTTTAACATTAATTAAGAAGGTTTATAATTGAGCTATTGTAGGAACTTTCTTTGTAATAATTCAACATATTAATAGGCGCCTATGGAAAAGAAAGAAGGAGGTAATTCATTCAGAAATTTGAGAATTTTTCTCTTTGGTTCTTTGAAGAACTAATCGAACTTATCAAGAATTATTCTTGTGGCGTTCAACAACGACTTATCAAACGGATTTCCATATCTGTTTGTGGCGTCTTCAATGTACCAAGGTTCTTGTTTCGTTATAAACAATGGGTCGAGGTTCCATTCAAATCTGATTGTAGAACGATCTTGGGTTCCTAATTATGTTCGGGTCTCGTTATTCTTGATTAGGTTCGTATCATTTTGTATCAGAGCAAGGTTATAGCCTTAGGTTTGCTTATCCCTGTTGTTTTTCAGCCTAGTTTCCCAATCTCTTTTCAAACTTTAGTTGGCCGAATTTCGCTTGCCTTTTTGGTCAAATTTTTTTTCTACTTCTATTTTCCTTGTTGTGGCTTTTATTTCAGTTCTTGATATTGCAAAAAAAACAAAAAAACAAAAAAAAAATCATTGATCTGATTGATTTTCTTTGAAAAAAATATGGCAAAAAAAAAAAAAAAAGGAAAAAAAAAAGAAAAAGAAGAAGAATTATTGAATCTGATTGAGTTTCTTTTGGAAAAAAAAAATTTAGTGTGACACATATTCTTATTGGAAATTCTTGTTGGAAATTTGTGTGACACATTCGGTGTTCTTAAAATCAAAATCTCATTGGTAAGTTATGAATGAATTGTTTGCTGGAAATTCTTGTTCTTATTTGATTAGTTTAATAAGAGCCAATAGAGAATTACCATGAGTGGAAAAAGGCAAGAGTGTGAGATTATTTGAGGGTAAAGGTCGAATATTTTGTGTGAAAAACATGAGTGTTGAATAAAACATAATATTTGAGTAAAACACGAGAGGGAGAGAATTGTGAGGTCCTTTATTTATTTATTTATTTTTATAACTTATCTCTTGCAAAAATCACATCTCAACACGACCATGAGGAAGCTCAAAGAGGGGCGGATACAAGGCTATAAATGGAAGCTTTGGTGGGAGAGATGAGGCGGATGATGAGGGTGGAATTAGAGCAAATCAATGAACGGTTGGTAGGGTGGAAAATGCCAATCAGGGGCAGCCACAAATAGCTCCCAATATGCATAGGAGGGAAAGAGTTCAACCGAGACATGTCGCAGAGGACTTTGAGGAGTTCAACGAGGACGGTTTTGAGGAGGAGGACGATAGACACTCGGTAGGCAGCGTTAGGAGGTTTGGACGGGATAGAAGAAATAGGAATCGGGAGGATAATAATTTGGGTAGCATTAAGATGAAGGTGCCTTCGTTTCAAGGAAAGAATGATCCCGAGGCTTATCTAGAGTGGGAAAAAAAGATGGAGCTAGTTTTTGATTGCCACAACTACTCCGAGATGAAAATGGTAAAACTTGCAAGCATTGAGTTTTCTGACTATGCTATTGTTTGGTGGGATCAATTGGTGTTAAACAGGAGATAAAATAGAGAAAGACCGGTGGACACTTGGGAGGACATGAAAACAGTGATGAGGAGGCGTTTTGTGCCAAGTCACAATTTCTGGGATTTGCACAAGAAGCTGCAAAGACTTGTACAAGGTAATCGGAGTGTCGAAGATTACTACCAAGTGATGGAGGTAGCTGTAATAACCCAAAATTTTGATGTCTTGTGATTTTCTTAGATACAAGGAGAATCTAAGACTAAATCATATATGTATATGAAGCTCATGATCTAAGTTGAATACCAGTATATGTTTGAGTTCTCGTTTAATTAGTTACAAGACTTAATAATAGTTTGCTTAGTCAAGCATGAGGCCTTTTGAGAAAAGGGTAGAATAGAAATTTATAATTTTTAATCTGGTCAAAGTTTGACCAGGTTGACTTTAGGTTTGACTGAGACGGTACTGCAGTGTAATCAACATTATGGAAATTATACTGCGGAAAACCATCATTACAGACAAATTCAAGAAGAATTATAGAAATAAAAATAATTGTGAAAAATTGGAAATTTCCACCTATAAATAGGGGTGGTTAGTGAACTTCATAACCTTTAGTTCATTCTCAAGTTTTTCCCCCTTAGGAGCTGAGCCAAAAAGAGAGAAAAAAAATGTGAGAGAAAGGTCGGATTTTTGGTGACAGAGATGGTATCAGAGACGAAAATTGGAACAATTCTAGGTGGCTTTTCTCAAAATCCACCACAAATCCATAGTAGTTTGTTCATGCTCCCATTTTAATATTTTAATGGGATCATGTCTCTTATATAGAACCATAATCTTACTTTCATATCCTATCATCTCCTCATACTTTCATACTATCATACATTATTTCATACATTCTTACTACATACTATCATACTTTCATACATTTTTACTTTCATACTGCATCACAAGAACTATCTACATAAAAAGCTGAGCAAGTATTTCATATAACTTGCCATGTTTGAAAAACATATCATATCATATAACTTTTTCATACTTGAAAAGTATTTCGTATCATATAACTTTCCATACTTAAAAAGCATATCGTATCATATATTTAAAACACTTTTTGATAACAGCTTCATAAAAATAGTTTCTTGAGAACAGTTTCTTTCTTGAAACTTGATATAATGCTATTAGAACCCTTTAATTTTCTTAATGATCCCTTTTTTGGAACTCGTCCCTTTCTAGGAACTCAATCCTTAAGGATTCGGCTTATGGCCCCTATCTTGGAACTCGTTTCCTCAAGGATTTGGCCTATTTACTTTCCATAATGGCTCCTATCTCGGAACCTTTATTTTTCATGATGGCCCCTATCTTGGAATTTCCTCCTCAAGGATTCGGCCATTTTACATAACATGAGTGGGTTCTAATAAACATAAAATCAAGGTTTAAGCATCTTTCATAAAAATATATTCTTTGAATCTTTTCAAAGTTAATAATGGAAAACCATAATAATTAGTATAAATGAAAATATTCCTTTTTTTTTCTTTTTCAAAACATAATACCGTTCGATGTAGTGTGTGCGTATTTTTACGTAAGAACCAACTAAAATGAAAACTGCCAGTTTCGGATCAAAACTGGGCAGCTTTCTGGAAACAGGATTTTGAGGCCATTAGAGGCCGAATTTGAGAAAAGTCAAAACTATTAAGTTGTAGAAAATGGAAAACCCTAGGGGCAGGCATGGATAGTTTTTAAAAATAAGGCTCCAAAGGCCTCTATTTTTACGAAAACCCAAGCCCTGGTCTGCCCAGACACTGTGCACGGCCAGCCGGTTTCAACCAGAGATATGATTAAGTTAAAGGCAGAATAAGATTTTGAGTAAGAAACAAAAGTTGTAGTATTATTCGAGTTCTACAACTTTCATGAAGAAATATTTTTCAAATTCTAAACAGATTATTAAGATAAAATTAGATCTTAAAAACTATGCAGGAAACAGAAAATTCCTGCACAGGATTTTCAGAAAACAGTGCAAAAGCAGGAAATTCCTGCACATGCACTGATAACTGAAATTAAGAAACTATTTTCAAAGATTGTTTTCAGAGTTTGACAGTTTTAATTTTAAAAGAAAACTTGACAAAGTTTTGTCAAGAAAGGAGAAAAATAAATACTTAGGCCAAAAAGTATTTCGAAGGCATAATAACAAAATAGATGACCGATAGTAACCGGTTAGGGTACGTAAGTTATTGGGTTGGGCCTTACCCTATGGTTACCAATAGTAACATAATAGGGTAATACTTTGAAAGTAATTGGGCCCTAAAAACCCAATACGGTATCATTCAAATATGATTGGGCCTTACCCTAGGGTCACCAATAGTAACCTAATGGGGTATTTATTTAAAATTAGTTTGGCCTAAAACCCAGGGTTACCCATAGTAACCTAGTGGGATATGAATTGAAAGTAATTGGGCTTAGGCCCAAGGTTACTAATAGTAATCTAATAAGACACTATTAAAGTATGACTGGGCCTGGTACCCAAGGTTACCTGAAGTAACCTAACAAGATATTGTTTAAGTTTGGTTGGGCTATGAGCCCTAGGGTTACGGCAACTAACCGAACGAGTTATCATAAGAAGATGTAGGGGACATTTAACTAGGGTTACTCATGGATGTTGGTTAGGATACCAACATTTAATGATTATGATTTATGATAAGATACGATGATCCTTACCTTACGTCCTTTTTGAAAACAGGAAGTTAACCTTTTGTTGCGACTGATAGGAGCAACAAACTCAGGACGTAACGTAATAGGTAAGTACAACTCCGCCTACAGCATGGACAAAACGTTTTTGATGCATGTCACGTTTTTCAAGAAATCATGTATTGATTTACATGATTTACATATGTTTTGATATTTTATGTTATGATATTTTATGTTATGGTTTGTTATTATGTTATGTTATATGTTTTGTTATCGTGACATCATGAAGCATGTTCACGAATATTAAATCACATGGTAAGAATAATTTTTTAAATCATAAGATAAGACAAGCTAATGTTATTGTGATGTACCGACTTGCCACGAGGGTGGGTTTAAACGGTATTGTCCATGGTTTGAGTTGGATTGGATTGGCTGCCCCAACCACTCCATGTTAAACAGTATGGTTCATGGTTTGACTTGGAATTGGACTGGCCGCCCTTATCATTCCATGGTTGCACGCCACGGTACGTGCACTCATGATATGTAAAGGACCCAAAACCAATCCAACATAAGAAAGCATAATCGGTTCATGCATTCTTTTACGAAAAATGTTTTACGGATTAGGACGTTGTACTTACTGAGCATAAGCTCATTACTTACGTTCATGCTGTAGGAAAGCAACCTACCGGCAATACTTGATGCAAGACTGTTGAGGGCTAGCACTGTAACTGTGAAATGTGGGATGGACAACGCCACGGGTTTTGAAAAATATGTTTTGTGAAATATGTTTGTAAAATGTGTTTATGTTATGTTTTGTTATAATAAAGTGATGGTATGGGTAAGGAAAAGTTTTCAAGTATGATGACAACAAGTTACCTCGTGTCGTACCGACCCGCACTAGGTCGGGTTTGGTCCACGGTTTGAATATGATAGCTTTTAAATGAGGTATGAAAGCTCGGTACTCGAGTAAGTACCTATAAATAAGTATAAGTATAAGTATGAGATTAAGTCAAGTTTAATTTTGAGTTCAAAAAAAAAAAAAGAAATTTAAAAGAAAAAATTTCCGTAATTTCTACAAAATACAAGAAGTAAGTTAAGTAAGTACGAAGTTACGGCTCTACGTAGGTCGGGCTGTGACAGTAGCAATGATCCAAGCAAATGTAGAGGAGGATAGAAAAGCCACTATGGCACGGTTTTTGGCAGGTTTGAATCAAGAAATCGCCAATCAGGTGGAGTTGCAACATTATGTGGAGTTGGAGGATATGGTACACATGGCCATAAAAGTTGAGAAGCAACTCAAGAGGAGGGGTACACGACCGAGCCGATATACAAAACAAACTCCTTGGAAACCGACTTATACAAAGAAGGAAGAGAAAGCCTCGGCAAACCCTAAGGCCGAGGCCAAGCCTTCTTCCTCGACTTCCAATTCACAAGGTAAAAATGATTCTACTCCCAATCGCAATTGTGACATTAAGTGTTTCAAATGTTAAGGAAGGGGTCACATATCGAGTCAATGTCCGAACAAGAGAGTTATGGAGATGCGGTACAATGGTGATATCGAAACTGAGGATAAAGAAGATGTTGAGTCTATGCCTGTTGGGATCTAAATGTGCCCTAAGGATAAAAAATTAATATTAGGGATTTTCTGTAAATATGACATTTTGATATTAATAAGAGGAGGTTATTCATGTTTAATAAGATGTGTCCTATTTACTTTCATTTGTTGATTGTATGGTTATTTTGAGCAAACATAAAATACTCCTTGACTGTTGGTAATATATCAGATTACCATATGTATACGGGGTATACATAGAAGACGTGGTAATTCGATAACAGTCTAAATAAATAGTCCGCAATCGATGGAATAAGATTTGGGGATCTTATTCATGATAAGATTGTACAAGTTGTCTACTTCCTTGGAGGGATGGTTTGTCTTGACCATCGGATAGATTCCGAGTAGAAACTTTAATGTATACCAGTATTGAGGTATGACATTGGACTGGACCTAAAGTGTTAATTATTTCGATTTAATAATTCCGTTTATAAGAATCAATGACACTTTGATTATCATCCTGCATTAATCTTAATACTGAAATGATTACTTGAATTCGCATCCATGACTTTTGTACTTTAATGCACTACAGGTGAGACACTGTTAATTCATGGTCAATATACTTGTGTTTTGGGTGCATGACTTATGGATGGAGAAATCAAGATTCATAGATACGGAATCCATAGCTATCTTAACGATAGTAAATGTTATCTACTTGAAGGCATTATTCGGGGATTGAAAGATAGTATAACAAGATCTTGGCCATCGGTTTACTTTGTGTTCTCTGGTGGTTTACCAATTGTATGGTTTTATAATTGGTGATTCTTTCAATAGAGAATAATGGAACATTAAGTTAAAATGATTGAAAAGGTAAAATGGAAAAAGTCCTTAATTCAATCATGGATGACATATGGGGATTAAGCAAGCGATGAATAAATCATGGAAGAAGCACTAAGTGAGAGAGCTTTCGTAATACGGTATGTAAACAGGAGTTCAGCTTCAAACTTTTAGTGGAATAGTTTTGAAGTTGATAATTGATGAAAAATTAATCTGGGATTAATTTTTTCACAATTATAGGAGCCTCTTTACATATTTCCATCGGGTCCCTCTATTAGCTCGCATAGTTCCATAAAGCGTCTCGGGATTTGTTCCTTATGAGATCGGTAAATTTAAATAGAATTTAGTAATGTCTATTAAGACATGTTACTCTCTAATATGCAATCCAGAAAGGATTGGACATGTAAAATTTGTAGACAAATGTTTTGTCAACATGTGATTGGTTAATTTGAATTTTGGAAATAATATTGTGTTTGGATTATTTAATTTTGAAAAAATAAAATTTTCTCTCCTAATCTCAATAAGGTGCACGGTTTTTAGATAGGTGGAGGGAAGAAAAATTTTGTTTCAAAATTATTCAAATAAATTCCTAACATTAAATTATTAATTGATTTAAATAATGGAGATTATTTCATGTATTTTTCTTTCCTAATTAAAAGTGGTTCACGTTTTTTTGAGGAAAGGAAATTTGAAATATTTCATTGATTTAAATTAATTAATATGGTTAATGTTTAAGGAAAATATTAATTCAAATAAGTGAATCTTATTTAAATTCAAAAAGGTTTAAAAGAAATTTGAATCTAGATAGGACTAGGATCTTTTGACTAGTCTAGATTCTTGATTTAAAATTTGAATCACCAATCTAGCTTAACAAACTCAATGTGGCCGAATTTTTTTGAGGAAGATTTCCTCTTTGAAAAACGTTTTTTAGGTTCAATGAATCTAGCCCTAAAGTTGTATGATCTTTTGATTCAAAATTTATCCAGAAAAATAATAATTATTATTTTTTTTAGATGAATTTTGAAAAAGGATTGGACTTCTATATAAAGGCTAGGGATTCATGAAAAACTAATTTTTGAATTTTGGTAATTTTTCAAGAGCAAAAAACGTTTTTGGAGAAAAGGAAAAAATTTAGTTTTTCCGGAACATCAAAATTCAGCTATCTTGTGAGAAAGAAAAAGAGAGAAAATTCTATTGAACCAAAAACTGAGAGGAAGGTTAAACCGAGTGATTTTTTCATAAGAAGGTTAACCGGTTCCTGTTTTGCAGTTTTGAAGAAAGAAGGTTGATCATATTCTCAACGAGATACATCGGAATTGAGAAGGAGAGATCTAGACTTCGAAAAGCATTACCGGTCGCTTGGATTCATAGAACGTGTGCCCACACACACTCTGAGACGTGGAACTCGAGAATAATAGAGAAGACACGTTGGTCAAACACTCTAGTAATTCCGGAATCCAAGAATAAAGGTACGCTTGATCATAAATTTAATTTATTGTTATATGCATCATGAGATTCTTTTCCGGAAACGGCATAAAATTTTTAAAACTTCCGCTGCGCCGTAACTCTGATTACCGATCCGATTTTTCCAACAACTGGTATCAGAGCCAACTCATGATCATGTATATAACATAAATTATTTGATCAAATAAATTTCTCTCTATGCATTAATGAAATATTTTAGAGAGTTGGCACTCTAGGTTTTATTTTGAGTATGTTAAATATATTATGAATGGATGTATGGATGAATGAATGCTTAATATTATTTTTATAATATTTGATGCTTGTTCAATTTTGCCGGTCATGATTCCATAGAGGATAGAATTTGTATATAGGTTTTTCAAGTGTAATAGATGCGGTCTATAATCACCGCTAGGTCGTTCTTTCAATTCCTAGAATTTTTGTAAGCCGAAAACGGCGTAGGAATTTTTTTATAAAATTTGGACTACAATGGATTCGAGGAGATTGAAGATGAACGAAGGTATGTAAATTTTCAAAATGATGTGGTTTTTAATTTTTTTGGAATTTTTTAATTAAAAAATGTTTTTTTTATTAAAAAAAAAATCACAAAAATCTTTTTGAAAATTAAATTTTCCAATGATATGTGATCTTGATAATTTGGAAATCAAAATTAAAAAATTTAAATTTAAATTTAATGGATATTATTATGAATTTTAAAATTTTGAAATTTTGAAATTTGAAATTTTTGAATTTTAAAATTTAAATAACCGGATTTTTAATTTAAATTTTGAGATTTTATAATTTTGATTAAAATTAAAAATCACATATAACCTTTTTTGAAATTTAAATTTTAAAAAGATGTGACATTGGAGAAGGAAGACACATTGAAGAAGGATACAAGGCATGGATCTACAAATGAAGGCCGATATATGTTTCGGTTAATTTTTGTAAATTTTGTAATTTTCTTTTCTATAGGATGGAATCATAATCCACGGCTGTTTACATATTATGGAAACCATAGATGATGAATTGCTAGATGAATATGTTATACTATTTCATGATGTATTGATAACATGCCATATAGACTAGGGAGTGCCACTCAATAAATATTGTTTATGCATGAAAAACAAAAACCCTAATTTAAAAGATTGAGTGGGAGAAGGTTTTACACACTAAGACCTACGGCCTCCATCGTTGGTCCAATAGTTACGCGTGGTAGTGCTTACTACTCGGTTTTGACCCGGGAATTCCCTTCGGATAGGTATCTTACCTAGAGCGCACACTGATTTGGATTTCCGAAAGGATAACGGTTTTGGGCATATTTTATGTTTAGATCACCCCTCGGTGGCGGATGTAAAATATGGATTCAAAATTGGAAACGATGGTTACACACTCATGCTACTTTATTTATTAACCCTCCCTCGAGGCTCTGTTATATAAAGTAGTGGCCAAATAAACGATAGTTCATATATATTTAATGGAATTTGTTTCATAGACAAATATGTATTAATCGGAAGGGATCCGTGTTCTTGGCTAGTTATTCTATGACTACCCCTCGGTAGCTTAGAAAGCGGAAGTTAGGAATTATCGTTGTAAGGTATGTGTTTTAAGGGTTTTACACATAAACATTTAGATTGCATATAGATCTTTTTGTTTAATTACAAAACCATATTTTATAAACTAAAAGGATGTTTGCTCGTACTTATTACATGTTTTCTTATTATAGATCAAAATGTCGAGCCCTTTATCTGTGATACTTATGCAAAACAAATTAACCGGCGAAAATTTTAATGACTTGAAAAGGAACTTGCTTATCGTCCTAAACTTTGAGAAACACAGTTTCGTCCTAACCCAACCTAGACCACCCACGCCTGCGATCGATGTTCCTGATAGTGATTTTGTAGCGCTTGAGCGCTGGGACAATTCCAACCTAAGTGCTGTATGCTATATTCGGGCGAGCATGTCTAACGTGCTCCAGAAACAGCATGAAGAGCATCAAACTGCTAGGCAGATCATGGATAACCTGGAGGAAATGTTTGGTGAACAAACTATCAAGGCTAAGACCGATGCTATCAAAGGTCTCATGAACTGCAGGCAAAAGGTTGGAACTCCCATCAAGGAGCACATGATGAAAGTCATGGCTTATTTGTCTGAAGCTCAGACAAATGGGGCTGAGATCGATTCTGCAACTCAATTGGTCATGGTTTTCCAAACTGTAACGCCCCGACTTACACCATCTACGTAGGGGGACGACTACGTAGATGTGGGCCGTCACCTTACTTACTTACTTAACTTAATTCTTAACAAAAAGCTTTAAGCTTGCTGAAAATTTCAGAGTAAAATTTTTTTCTTTAAAACTTTATTTTAAAATTCTTTTACTCTTAAACGTAAACTTGACTTAGTTCCATACATAAAACTTAACTTATCATCATACGTATTCATATGTACTCACCTGAGTACCAAGATCGTGGACCAGACCCGACCTAGCGCGGATCGGTACAACACAAGGCAACTTGCTTGCAATACATACATAAACTTTGACATTCATACTTAAAACATCATGAAAACCCTTTTTCATTACAACATATTTTATAGAGTATATTTTTCAAAACACGTGGCGGTGTCCATCCCACATTTCACAGTCCGCAGCACCAACTCTCCACAGTATTGCATTAAGTACTGCCGTTAGGTTGCTTACCTACAGCATGAACGTAAGTAATGAGCTAATTACCCAGTAAGTACAATATTCAATGCACAAAACATTTTGCGTGCAAGAATGCGTGAACCGATTATGTTTTCTTATAAATTAATTATGCTTTCATTAACTTAATTCTAATCCCTAATATGTCATGTCATATGTGCACGTACCGTGGTACATAGCTATGGAGTGGTTGGAGGCGGCCAATCCAAACCAAATCAAACCATGAAACTAATCGTTTACATAGAGTGATTGGGGCAGCCAGTCCAATCCAATTCAAACCATAAACCAAACCATTTAAACTCGCCCTCGTGGCAAGTCGGTACGACACCATAACATTAACTTGTCTTATCCTATCTCATGACTTAACTTATTCTTACCATGTGATTTAATATTTGTGAACATGCTTCATGATGTCACGTATCAAAACATACATCTTAAAACAATCTCAATCATGACTTAAAACTTTCTAGCATAATGTATCATAACATAATACCTCGTAACATAACACATCATAACATAACATACCTATCATAACCTAACTTACCATAACATAACATCATAACATATCCTACCATAACATAACATATCATAACATAACTTCATAACATAACTTATCGTAACATAAGCTTCATAACATAACTTCATAGCATAACTTATTATAACATAACTTCATAACATAACTTATCGTAACATAAGCTTCGTAACATAACTTCATAGCATAAATTTATCATAAACTTAACATAATATATCATAGGTAAATCATGTAAATCAATACATGATTTCTTAAAAACATAACATGCAACAAAAACGTTTTGTCCATGCTGTAGGTGGAGTTGTACTTACCTCTCATCCTACGCTCTTGGTCTATCGTTCCATCGAGGCACGATAACATGTCATATTCCTGTTTCAAACAGGACGTAAGATATGGATCGTCATATTTTATCATAAATCATAATTATTAAATGTTGGTATCTCAACCAACAACCATGGGTAATCCTAGTTATAAATAATTATATGTTCCCCACATCTATTAATGAAAACTCGGTCGATTACTAACCGTAACCTTAGGGCTCATAGTCCAACCAGACATAAACAGTAACTCGTTAGGTTACTAATCTTACTAAGGCCTTATTACTTATAGAGTAACAATCTACTAGATTACTATCGGTAACTATAGGATAAGGCCTAACCCGATAACTCGGTATCCTAACCGGTTATTAAAGGTTATCCTTTGCATTAATTCTTATACAAGAATACAAACCGTATTTTAACACAACCATAACTTATAAGTAAAGACAGTTAAAACTGTCAAACTTAGAAAACACATCCTTAAAACAGTTTCTTAACTTAAGTGTCAGTGCATGTGTAAGGATTTCTTGCTTTTACACTGTCCTTTGAAAAACCTGTGCATGAACTTCCTATTTCCTGCACAGTCCCGGAAAATCAGGTTTTTTTTAAAAAAAATATGCTTAGAATCTGAGAAAACTTCCTTAATAGATCATTTCCACTTAAGACTCAAGACATGAGCTCTCGATTATACTAATTATAAGTTCAATCACTAATTATGGTTGGATTTAATAAAAATCCGACAGCATAACGGCTTATTTTCCTTAATACCCAAAATTTAAACATGTAGTAAAACCAGTTTATAGAAAGTTTTGGCACACCATATCTGCAAGATGTGCCATCCATAACACATTCATTATATTAACATACAACGTATGTCGACATAATTCAACTTCACTTACTTAACTTAAACATCAAATATATATACATATATATATATATTTTGATATTTAATTCAAAGCATATAAATAGGCATGTAATCAATCCAATAAATGACTTAAAGTAGTCAAGATTACTACCGAGATCGTTCGACGACGTTCGAGTGAGTAAAACGATTCCTGATCGGTGTAACGACCCGCCTATCGTAGGCCGTTACCTTACATACTTACTTACTACATATGAAAACCTGAGCTAAATTATTTTTTTATTTTTTTTTATTTTTTATACATACAATATAAAACTTGAACTGAAATCTTTTTAATAATTACTTACATACATACTTGTACATGAAATTAGCTACATATCATCGTAAAGAAATCTTGTACTCAAATACAACATATTTAGCGTAGCATAATTTAACAAAAAGAAACGTAGTAGTTCCCGACCCACAGTTTCACAGTTTGTCTTGCCATGCTCCACTGTCTTGTATCAAGTATTGCTATAAGTTTGCTTACCTACAGCATAAACATGAACTATGAGCTTTCGCTCAGCAAGCACAACTATCTATCCGCAACATATCACATAATAACATAATGCATGAATGAATTATGCTTTCTTACTATTTTCATAAGTTACCATAATTTTTAGGGCCCTTACATAACATAAATGTACGTACCGTGGCGCGCTGCCATGGAGTGGTTGAGGCGGCCAGCCCTGTCCAACTTAAACCATGAACCAAACCCGACCTAACGCGGGTCGATACGACATATTGCATCCTGCTTATCATAATGATGTTTTACATCTTGTTCTTATCTTGTTTCGTTCTTGAAACCTTATTTCATGATCATAACCAGTTCCTTAACTGAAACTGGGATTTCATATCTTACCGATTAACTTATCATTAATGAGCATGCTTCGTGATGCCATAATATTAATTTATTCATCACATGAACATACATGCTCTAACATACCTCATATATCTCATAACATAAACTTAGAAGCATACAAGCCATAACATTCATCATTTCATGGAGACATACGTACATACATACCATAAACATTCCTTATAGCATCATGAACTTGGTATCATACAAGTCATAAGCATTTCATCACACTTATATCATCATATACTTAAAGGCATACAACAAACAGTTTTTTTTTTGTTTATGCTGTAGGCGGAGTCGTACTAACCTGTACTGCGCCTTGAATTAAAATTCTTCACTCAAACAGGTCGCTTTCCTGTTTTCAAGAAAATCATAGGATAAGCATCATCCTATCATAACAACGTATCGATTCTAGTTTCTAACTTAATTCAAACCACAAATCCTAAAATTCAACTCATTTTTGAATTTTAGTAAAACCCTAAAGTTCTCAAAACCGGGTTTTAAAACTATTACATAGTGTTTGGTACTTTTGTTACAAATCCGTTTGAAATTTGGAAAAGTTTTCTTCATAAAAGTTGTAGACCTTGAAGTCTCCTACAACTTTTGTTTTTAACTCAAACTCAAATCTGTCTTTAACATGCTTGTTTCTGCCTTTGAAAATTCTTCAACCATATACACTAATTATAATTTGGTCTCGGGTTTTTGCACAAAAAAAGGTCTTAGGGGTCTTGTTTTCAAAAACTGTCCGCATTGACCCCTAGGATTTTCCCTTCTCTACAACTTTACAGTTTTGAATTTTTCCAAATTCGGCCTCTAAAAGCCTCAAAATCTGGTTATTAGAAAAACCGTTCAGTTTTGATCCTTACTCATGCATACTTAAACCATAGTGCATAAAACTTAACAAACTAAGCTCATGCTCATACTCAATGATCTTATACTTAAACCTTAACTGAAACTTAAATAAAGAACTAGAGGGTTCAAGTATTTACCTCAAGTTCCACGGATTAAAATATTTAACTAGAGCTTTGAAATTTTCCTCAAACTTTCTATGCTAACCGAAAACTCTTTCTCTTGTTTTCTCCTCTCTCCTTTTTCTTTCCTTTCTTAACTCGGCTCCTAGGGCAGAACTAGGGAGTATGTGCTGCTTATGTGTGTGTTGGCTAACAAAATATAATGAGAGAACCTTCACCTATTTATAGGTGAATCACAACTCTTGGAATTGCTCAAAAGTCCCTAGAAGAATGCAATTTGACCTTGATTTCTTGAGAGGTGGCCGGCCAAGATGCCAAGTAGCCAAGCTAGGGTGCTTACTCATGATAGCTAGGAACCTTGAGGTGTCCCTTCCTTAGTGTGGCCGGCCTTAGGTGGAGCTTGTGCTTGCTTTTGCTAACAACAAGTAAGCCTAGCAAGCTTACTAAGCTAGCCTATGGTGCATGATGTGTCAAGAGCTAGAAGAGTTCAAGAAATCCATCTTTTGTAATTTATCTATTGGTCCCTAAGGCTGCAAAATTTCTCCTTAGTCCCTATGTGTTGGCCGGCCTTCCATGTCCTAAATTGCCAAGCAAGCCTAGCTAGAATGCTTGCTCATCAAAGCTACAAGCTTGATGTGGCATTCTCTTGAGTGATGGCCGGCCCTAGGGTGAGGTGTGCAAGCCTTGGCTTGCCAAGGAGGCTAGGCTAGGAAGTCTAGGGTGTGGATTCATCAAGGCTAGGCCAAGAGGTGTTGCTTCCTCAAGTGGCCGGTCATGGTGTGGCTTTGGCAAAGCATGAGCTTGCCATGTGAGCAAGGCTAGTCCATGTTGCTCACCAAAATGGATCCATGTGTTGCTTCCTTGTGGTGGCCGGCCTTGGTGCTTAGGTGTGCAAGCCTTGGCTTGCCAAGGAACAAGGCTAGGAGGGTGGCTCATCCAAGCTACAAGCATGAGGTGTCTCTCCTTCATGTGGCCGGTTTTGGTGAAGCCAAGTGAGACAAGATTGCTAATTGAACCATAACTCAAATTTAACCAAGCAAATCAAAGTGCTTAGTTACTAAACTTAGGGCAGGATTTGTAAACTTTTAATGACACTTAATTTCTTCTAATTTGCATAATGCTCCTCAAAAACTAGATCCCTTGTTCACAAATTTACATAATTGCTGATAAGTCCACAATTTTTCCCAAAATTGCACTTTAGCCCCTAAAGGTAAAAATATTTACACTTTAATCCTTATAGATTGGCCGATTAAAATTAAGCCTTCTAAACTTCAATTTATTGCTAAATCCTTCTTAAAAAGACTTCCTTAACTTTAAAAACTTCAAAATCATGAACTTTCTTAAATTTGTAAATTTGCCCCTAAACATAAAATATTTACATTTTGGTCCCTGTAAGGTGACCAATCATGGCACTGACACTTGTCATCAGAGGTGTCATTATTAAAAGCTTTGTTTGGCTTATTTTCTAAATGCAGTCCATTTTCATACTAACATAGATATTCATATACTGTTTTTCAACTGATAACAGTATAATTTAGCTGGACCATCGTCCAAAACTTACCTGAACTGCGAATAGGATTTTCTTAAAATTATAAACTACCACATAGAGTCATAAATCATAACTTACCCCTTTTTAACCAAAGGGTCTTAAACTAATATTATCGAATCTTTCAACAAAAGATTCAACAATCTTTCTTAGAAAACATATCATAAAACACATAAACATACATAACATAGCTGTGATTCTTAACAAAAGAAATCATAAGCTTATAGAAAATTTGGGTCATTACAATCTACCCTCCTTAAAAATTTTCGTCCCCGAAAATCACTACAAGTAGGGATAGTTCCTTCTTATTTCTTCTTCTACTTCCCACGTTGCTTCTTCTATGTTATGATTCCGCCATAACACCTTAACCATAGGAATGGTTTTGTTTCTTAAAACCTTTTCTTCTCGGTCTAAAATCCGGATTGACTTTTCCTCATAAATCAAATCCGTTTGCACTTCAACAGGTTCCTGACTTAATACATGGGAAGGATCATGTACATATTTCTTCAACATCGAAACATGGAAAACTTCATGTACAGAAGCCAAAGCTGGCGGTAAGGCAAGTCTGTAAGCTATTTTTCCAATCCTTTCAAGAATTTCAAAAGGACCCGTATATCTTGGATTAAGCTTCCCCTTTTTACCAAACCTCATAACTCCTTTCATTGGAGCAACCTTAAGAAAAACAGAATCTCCAACTTGAAATTCTAAAGGTCTTCGACGTTTATCAGCATAACTCTTCTGCCGACTGAAAGCTACGTCGAGTCGTTGCTTGATTACCCTGATGTCTTCTGAGGTTTTTCTGATAAAGTCTGTGGTTTGAAGTTGCTTCTGTCCAACTTCTTGCCAATGGATGGGAGATCGACATTTTCTTCCGTAAAGCGCTTCAAATGGAGCCATACCAATTGAGGCGTGATAACTGTTATTATACGAAAACTCGATCAAGGGTAACTTCTGATCCCAGTTTCCCTTGAAATCCAAAACACAAGACCTTAACATATCCTCCAATGTTTGGATAGTGCGTTCCGATTGTCCATCTGTCTGAGGGTGAAAAACAGTACTGAATTTCAACTTTGATCCCATAGCTGCTTGTACACTTTTCCAAAATCGTGAGGTAAAACGCCCATCCCGATCTGAAATGAGGGATTTTGGAACTCCATGAAACCTAACAATCTGAGATACATAAATCTCAGCTAATTTCTCGACCGAAAAGGTGGCTTTAATAGCAATGAAATGAGCTGATTTGGTTAATCTATCCACAATCACCCAAATCATATCATTCCCACATGCGGTCCTGGGTAATCCAACTATGAAATCCATGGTGATTTGCTCCCATTTCCACTCTGGGAGTTCGATCTTCTGAAGATCTCCGCCAGGTTGTTGGTGTTCGGCCTTAACTTTCTGACAAGTTAAGCATTTTGATACGAAATCCGCAATTTCTTTCTTCATGTTTGGCCACCAAAAATTCTCCTTGAGGTCCTTGTACATCTTAGTAGCTCCAGGGTGAACTGAGTATGGCGTTTCATGTGCTTCGGACATGATTTGTTTCTTAAGGAATTCAAAGTTAGGAACACAAATCCTTCCTTTGAAGAGAATTAATCCATTCATGGATGTCTTAAAGTCTTTATCTTCACCACCAAGAAGTTGCCTCTTTATCAGAAAGGAATCTTTCCTCTGATAACACTTAATAGAGTCTAGGAGATTGGACTGAAGAGTCAAAGCAGCCAATTTCCCTGATATTATTTCCAATTCAAAATCGGAAATTTCCTTTTGGAGTGACTTAGACAATCTTTCAATCGACATGAGCACACCGGAAGACTTCCTGCTTAATGCGTCTGCCACTTTATTTGCTTTCCCAGGGTGGTAAAGGATTTCACAATCGTAATCCTTTACGAGTTCAAGCCATCTGCGCTGTCTCATATTGAGCTCCTTTTGGGTAAAGATGTATTTGAGACTTTGATGATCGGTGAAAATCTCACATCTATTACCATACAGGTAATGTCTCCAAATCTTTAAGGCAAAAACCACCGCTGCAAGTTCTAAATCGTGCGTTGGATAGTTCCGCTCGTGGTCCTTCAGTTGACGTGAAGCATAGGCAACCACCTTTCCTCCTTGCATAAGGACAGCTCCTAGTCCGGTCTTTGACGCATCGCTATAAATAACAAAATTTCCTACTTCAACATCAGGAATTATTAGTACTGGTGCACTCGTAAGCTTCATCTTGAGCTCTTGAAAGCTTTCTTCACACTTCTGTGTCCAA
Organism: Ficus carica; assembly: GCA_009761775.1. Lineage (NCBI taxonomy): Eukaryota > Viridiplantae > Streptophyta > Magnoliopsida > Rosales > Moraceae > Ficus > Ficus carica. The sequence continues at coordinate 3,814,179 of CM019746.1, forward strand.
TCGAACTTTCTCTCTTTCTTAGTAAGGGCTGTAAGTGGCGCCGAAATCTTGGAGAATCCTTCAACGAACCGTCGGTAGTATCCGGCCAAACCAAGAAAGCTTCGCATCTCCGTGACGTTTTTGGGTGCTGACCATGCACTGACCGCTTCTATCTTAGCAGGATCAACGGAAATTCCTTCCCTTGAAACTACATGACCCAAGAAATGCACTTTCTCCAACCAAAATTCACATTTTGTGAATTTGGCATAAAGTCGATTCTGTCGTAAAGCTTCCAATACTACTCTGAGATGCTGCTCATGTTCCTCAATGGACCTTGAGTAGATCAAAATATCGTCAATAAAGACGATAACAAATTTTTCTAAATATTCTTTAAACACCCGATTCATGAGGTCCATAAACGCAGCCGGGGCATTAGTCAATCCAAATGGCATGACTAGAAACTCATAATGCCCATACCGTGTTCGGAAAGCTGTCTTAGAAATATCTCCTTCCTTGATTCTAAGTTGATGATATCCCGATCGTAGGTCAATTTTCGAGAATACCAATGCTTCTCTGAGTTGATCAAAGAGATCGTCGATTCTCGGAAGAGTGTACTTGTTCTTAATCGTAATCTTGTTCCACTCGCGATAGTCAATGCACATCCGCAATGATCCGTCCTTCTTTTTGACAAACAGCACTGGTGCTCCCCAAGGGGAATGGCTTTGTCGAATAAATCCTTTGTCCAACAGTTCTTGTAACTGTACTTGGAGTTCCCTAAGCTCAGCTGGGGCCATAGGGTAGGGTGCTTTTGATATCGGAGCTGCTCCTGGCAACAACTCTATTTCGAAAGAGATTTCTCGCTCCGGCGGAAGTCTGGTTAAATCTTTTGGAAAGACATCTACATATTCCTTAATAATGGGAACATCCCCAGGCTGTAGCTCCTTTTCTTGTTCTTTATTCACCATGTTAGCTAAGTATCCTTGACATCCTTTAGCTAACATTTTCCAAGCCTTCATTGCCGAAACTAAACGAGTTGATGAGCTCTTAGACTGGCCGTGAAAGTTAAATTCCTCTTCACCACAAGGACTAAACGTAACACAACGCTTTCGACAATCAATCTTAGCGTTGTACTTACCTAAGAAATCCATTCCCAGGATAACATCGAAATCCTGAAGCTTAATTGCAATCAGGTCTACATACAATTCTCTACCACACATGACTACCGGAACATTTCGCATCCAGGAGTCAGATAACAAAATTTCTCCCGATGGAAGAGAGGTCCTAAAAAGTTATCCTAGATTTTCTACACTTCTATCTAACTTCTGGGCATACTCCATTGATACAAATGAATGGGTGGCACCAGAATCAAATAAGGCAATAGCATCATGAGTGGCTAAAGAGATCTGACTTGTCACCACGTTAGAGGTTCCAGCTTCAGCATCTCCTTTCGTGTAGGCATAAATCCTAGCTTGTGGTTCGGGAGCCTTCAATCTTCCTTGTACAATCGAAGGACCTTCAATCTTGGCTTGCACCGCATGCAACTGTCGGTTTGTATTCCTATTCTGGTACTGAGGGTTCTGGTTCTGGCTATTAGAAGTGCAATTCCTCGCATAATGGCCTTCCTTGCCACACAGGTAGCAAGCGTTTGATCCCATTCTACATACACCCAAGTGCTTCCTTCCACATTGAGCACATACAGGGTAGTTATTATTATTACCCTCATTCCCACGGTTATTCTTCTTTTGAAGGTAATTCCTTTGTTGGCTCTGGCCCATATCATTTCCCTTCCTTTTATTCCTCCCAAACTGTTTGGAATATTGGTTGGAATTACTAGTCTGGCCTTTCAAGTTCGTCTTCGATTCTGTCTAGGCTGCAACTGTTTCTCCATAGCTTTTTCTTCTTTCTTAGCTTTAAAGATCTGAACCCTCGCTTCCTTATCCTGATTAATCCAGTATTCTGCTCTCATAGCTCGACTTATACAATCAGCTACGAGAGTAGGAGGGCTACTTCCAGCACTAACTTGCTTGGAGATGTCTGTCCGGAACATCTTCATCATTCTCCTTACCTTCTCCTTTTCATTTGGTACCAGTTCTGGACATAGGCGGCCAAGTTGTTCAAACTTATTGACTGCTTCCACCACCGACATAGACCCCTGCTTGAAACTGGTAAACTCATCTTGTTGAACTGCCAATACTTCCCCATTATAGTACATCGTACTGAATTCGGCTACAAAATCTTGCCAATCCATGTTCGCCACATTTCTGCGCATCTGGACCATCTTCCACCAGTGACGCGCATCCTTCTTTAAAGCAAAAGAGGCACAAAGGACCTTCTTATGTTCTGTGAGTCCCATAAAATCCAAAATTACTTGAATATCTATAAGCCAATTATCCGCTACCAACGGATCCGTAGCTCCCTCGAATTCAGGCGCCTTCAGTCTGTAATGACCCAAATTTTCATTAAGCATATGATTTCTTTTGTTAAGAATCACAGCTATGCTATGTATGTCTATGTGTTTTATATGATATGTTTTCTGAGAAAAGAAGTTGAATCTTTTGTTAAAAGATTCGATAATGTTAGTTTAAGACCCTTTGGTTACAAGGGGGTAAGTTATGATTTATGACTCTATGTGGTAGTTTATAATTTTAAGAAAATCCTATGCGCAGTTCAGATAAGTTTTGGATGTTGGTCCAGTTAAATTATACTGTTATCAGTTGAAAACAGTATATGAATATCTATGTTAGTATGAAAATGGACTGCATTCAGAAAATAAGCCAAGCAAAGCTTTTAATGATGACACCTCTGATAACAAGTGTCATTGCCATGATTGGTCACCTTACAGGGACCAAAATGCAAATATTTTATGTTTAGGGGTCAATTTGCAAATTTAAGAAAGTTCATGATTTTGAAGTTTTTAAAGTCAAGGAAGTCTTTGTAAGAAGGAATTAGCAGTAAATTGAAGATTATAAGGCTTAATTTAGTCGGCCAATCTATAGGGACTAAAGTGTAAATATTTTTGCCTTTAGGGGCTAAAGTGTAATTTTGGAAAAAATTGTGGACTTATCAGCAATTATGTAAATTTTGAACCGGGTACTTTTTAAGTACAGTTTCTTAAGTCAATTCAGTTAACGATCCATTTCTAGTTCGGTTAGATCGGTTGGAAATCAAGGAAGACAAGTTAAGATTGAACTAGATAACCCTAGCTAGAACCAATCAAAACGTTCCATGTGTCACCATTGGAACCGGCCACATCAGGGCCTTATGAGCAAGGGATCTAGTTTTTGTGGAACATTATGCAAATTAGAAGAAATTAAGTGTCATTAAAAGTTTACAAATCATACCCTAAGTTTAGCAACTAAGCACTTAGATTTGCTTGGTTAATTTTGTGTTAAGTTTCAATTAGCAATCTTGTCTCTTTTGGCTTCACCAAAACCGGCCACATGAGGGAGAGACACCTCATGCTTCTAGCTTGGGTGAGCCACCCTCCTAGCCTTGTTCCTTGGTAAGCCAAGGCTTGCACACCTATGCACCAAGGCCGGCCACCACAAGGAAGTAACACATGGACCAACCTTGCTCACATGGCAAGCTCATGCTTTGCCAAGGCCACACCATGACCGGCCACTTGAGGAAGCAACACCTCATGGCCTAGCCTTGATGAACCAACACCCTAGACTCCCTAGCCTAGCCCCCTTGGCAAGCCAAGGCTTGCACACCTCACCCTAGGGCCGGCCATCACAAGGGTTTGCCACCTCAAGCTTATAGCTTTGATGAGCAAGCATCCTAGCTAGGCTTGCTTGGCAATTTAGGGCAAGGAGGGCCGGCCAACACATAGGGATTTAGGGAAATTTTTGTGGTTTTAAGGACCAATGGCTAAATTATAAGAGATGGAATTCTTGAACTCTTCTAGCTCATGACACCTCATGCACCATAGGCTTGCTTAGTAAGCTTGTTAGGCTTACTTGTTGACTAGCAAGGGCAAGCACAAGCTCCACCTATGGCCGGCCACACTAAGGAAGGAACACCTCATGGTTCCTAGGCCACATGAGTAAGCACCCTAGCTTGGGTTACTTGGCAAGAAGGAAGCAAGGATGGCCGGCCACCACTCAAGAAGACAAGACCAAATTGGTTTCTTCTAAGGACTAAGGAGCAATGGTTGTATCTTTAGGGGTTAGTAGGCAATTTTAGAAACTTGTGCTTCATCTATAAATAGGTGAAGGCTCTCTCATTATTTTTTTGTTAGCCAACACACACACAAGCAACTCAAACCCTCTAAACTTTGCCATAGAAGCCGAGCAAGGGAGGAGAGAAAAGAAAGAAAAGAGAACAAGAGAAAAGTTTTCGGTTAGTGTAAGAAGTGAGTAGAAAGTTTCAAAGCTCTAGTTAAGGTTTTAATCCGTGGAACTTGAGGTAAATACTTGAACCCTCTAGTTCTTTATTTAAGTTTCAGTTAGGGTTTGATTATTAGGTCATTGAATATGAACATGAGCTTAGTTTGTTAAGTTTTATGCACTATGGTTTAAGTATGCATGAGTAAGGATCAAAACTGAACGGTTTTTCTGGTAACCAAATTTTGAGGCCTTTAGAGGCCGAATCTGGAAAAAGTTAAAACTTCAAAGTTGTAGAGAAGGGAAAATCCTAGGGGTCATCGTGGACAGTTTTTGAAAACAAGACCCCTAAGACCTTTGTTTTTGCAAAAACCCGAGACCAAATTATAATTAGTGTATTTGGTTGAAGAATTTTCAAAGGTAGAAACAAGCATGTTAAAGACAGATTTGAGTTTTGAGTTAAAAACAAAAGTTGTAGGAGACTTCAAGGTCTACAACTTTCATGAAGAAAACTTTTCCAAACTTTGAACGGATTTGTAAGAAAAGTACTAAACACTATGTAATAGTTTTAAAACCCGGTTTTGAGAACTTTAGGGTTTTACTAAAACTCAAAAAGAAGTTGAATTTTGGGATTTATGGTTTAAATCGAGTTAGCAACAAAAATCAAAACGTTGTTATGATAGGATGATGCTTATCCTATGATTTTCTTGAAAACAGGAAAACGACCTGTTTGAGTGAAGAAATTTAAATCAAGGCGCAGTAAAGGTTAGTACGACTCCGCCTACAGCATAAACAAAATTGTTTGTTGTATGCCTTTAAGTGTATGATGATATAAGTGTGATGAAATGCTTATGACTTGTATGATACCAAGTTCATGATGCTATGTGTTCAGGGAATGTTTATGTTTGTATGTATGTATGTCTCCATGATAGGATGAATGTTACAGCTTGTATGCTTTTAAGTTTATGTTATGAGATATATGAGGTATGTTAGAGCATGTATGTTCACATGATGAATAGTTTGAAATTATGGCATCACGTAGTATGCTCATTTATGATAAGTTAATCGGTAAGATATGAAATCCCAGTTTCAGTTAAGAAACTGGTTAAGATCATGAAATAAGGTTTCAAGAACGAAACAAGATAAGAACAAGATTTAAGATATCATTATGATAAGCAGGATACAATATGTCGTATCGACCCGCGTTAGGTCGGGTTTGGTTCATGGTTTGAGTTGGACAGGGCTGGCCGCCCCAACCACTCCATGGCAGCGCGCCACGGTACGTACATTTATGTTATGTAAGGGCCCTAAAAATTATGCTAACTTATGAAACCAGTAAGAAAGCATAATTGGTTCATGCGTTATGTCATTATGTGATATGTTGCGGATAAATAGTTGTGCTTGCTGAGCGAAAGCTCATAGTTCATGTTTATGCTGTAGGTAAGCAAACTTATAGTAATACTTGATACAAGACGGTGGAGCATGGCAAAACAAACTGTGAAACTGTGGGACGGGCATTACTACGTTTCTTTTTGTTAAATTATGCTACGCTAAATATGTTGTAATTGAGTAAAGATTTCATTATTATGTTATGTAGTTAAGTATATGTACAAGTATGTATGTAAGTAATTGTTAAAAGTTTTCAGTTCAAGTTTTATATTGTATGTAGAAAAAAAAAATTAAAAATAATAGCTCAAGTTTTCATATGTAGTAAGATAGTATGTACGATAACGGCCCACAATAGGCGGGTCGTGTCAGAGTTGGTATCAGAGCAACAGGTCCTGCCTTCCGGTTTCACAGTATGCTTGTCTGCGCCACTGTCATTGTAAGTTGGATATATTTAGTACTTGTATAATTAATTAGTAGAAAAAATTTTATAATTTAGATTAAAAGGCAATGGATGAAGACCGAGGTGCGGCTTATGCGTTCTTCATGATGTCCCCGTTAACATTCGATGGAACTAGACGGACCGTGACATTAGCGGCTTGGCTTCATGACATTGAGGCTATATTTCGCATATGTCACATTCAACCTCATTTACAAGTAGCGTTAGCTAGCCGTTGTCTTGCAGTAGATGCTAGACTTTGGTGGAGAACTCAAGGAGAAAATGAAGTTCAAGGAGGATTATGGGAAGATTTCTGTAATGCTATCATTGCTCGATTTGGACCTATACGGGAAGAAGACGCTGGTATGCATTATCGGGACCCAGACATTTATCGCGACATGAACACTGCCCGATATCTGAACTATGTTTATGATTGGCACGCCTATCCAGGCGAATCGATGGGCCATTACTGCCGAAGGTTCCAAGAGGCTATGTTACCCCATATTCCTGATTGGGGCAACCCTGAGATGAGAGCCTTACAACTGCTCAGGGAGGGCTTACCTTTTAAAATTAGGGAACTTGTGCAGCCTCCAGCGTTGGAAATGACGTTGGATCATATGATCAATGAAATTTTGGACGCTGAATTAACAGCCCATGTGATTCAGGCGGATGCTATGATAAATGACCAAGAACTGGAGCCAGTTGATAACGTTGGTATAGAAGAACCACAGTTTCAATGGGGTCCAGAATTGCAAGAGGATCCTATTCCGGCGGTACTACTTCAAGAAATTCCCCTACAAGAGGATGGAATTGATGCTGAAGCCATGGATCTTGAAAATCTCGAGCTTCAAGAAGATCCTCCTGAAATTGTTATGGACGAGGAAGAAGAGGAACAAGTAGACGTAGAAGATGATCCGGAGGAGATTATGTTTGATGAAGAAGACTGGGAAGTATTCTCCAACGTATCATCAGAGTAGCGAATTTAGGTGTAAGATAGTAATGCTGTGTGATGGTTAAGTGGTGGTCACTTCCATCTTATGTGAATATGTATATATGTAACATATGATACAATCTAGGGTATGTTATGATATAATATGATAGGTTATGATGTAATATGATATGTTATGATATGATATGATATGATTATGCTATGATATGCTTATGTTATGATGAGAGATAATAATATCATGACCTGATATTATAAGTAAAGTTTATGATAAGATATGATGTGATATGAATGAACAAGGAGATGATTGGAATATAACAACATCTTTCTTGTGACTAGATAGGAATTAGAAGATGTCTCGGCCGCGTACCCGAGTAAACCCAAACCCGCAAGAACCTGATCTTGCAAATTTAGTAGCCACATTGCAACGGCAATTACAAGAACAGCAACAAGAAACTAATCAGCTTAGGGAACAAGTAGCCCAACTAAATCAGATACCCCAAGCCAATGAAATTCCACCACAAAACAATCCTGTACCTCCAGTAGCACCTCAAGTACCGGAGATTCATCAAGAAATCCCATTAGAGCCCGCGGGACTGCAAAGGAATCCACCTGTGATTAGGGAGGATCTGTTATATGAGCGGTTTAGGCGAATGAAGGCACCTGAATTCGAGGGAACTACGGATCCGTTGGTAGCGGATAATTGGCTTATAGATATCCAAGTAATTTTGGATTTTATGGGACTCACAGAACATGAGAAGGTTCTTTGTGCTTCTTTTGCTTTAAAGAAGGATGAGCGTCACTGGTGGAAGACGGTCCAGATGCGCAGGAATGTGGCGAACATGGATTGGCTAGATTTTGTAGCTGAATTTAGTACGATGTACTATAATGGGGAAATACTGGCAGTTCAACAAGATGAGTTTACCAGTTTCAAGCAGGGGTCTATGTCGGTGGTGGAAGCAGTCAATAAGTTTGAACAACTTAGCCGCCTATGTCCAGAACTGGTACCAAATGAAAAGGAGAAAGTAAGAAGAATGATGAAAATGTTTCGGACAGACATCTCCAAGCAAGTTAGTGCTGGAAGTAGTCCTCCTACTCTCGTAGCTGATTGTATAAGTCGAGCTATGAGAGCAGAATACTGGATTAATCAGGATAAGGAAGCAAGGGTTCAGATCTTTAAAGCTAAGAAAGAAGAAAAAGTTATGGAGAAACAGTTGCAGCCTAGACCGAATCAAGTAACGAACTTAAAAGGCCAGACTAGTAATTCCAACCAATATTCCAAACAGTTTGGGAGGAATAAAAGGAAGGGAAATGCTATGGGCCAGGGCCAACAAAGGAATTACCCTCAAAAGAAGAATAACCGTGGGAATGAGGGTAATAATAATAATAACTACCCTGTGTGTGCTCAATGTGGAAGGAAGCACTTGGGTGTATGTAGAATGGGATCAAACGCTTGCGACCTGTGTGGCAAGGAAGGCCATTATGCGAGGAATTGCACTTCTAATAGCCAGAACCAGAACCCTCAATACCAGAATAGAAATACAAACCGACAGTTGCATGCGGTGCAAGCCAAGATTGAAGGTCCTTCGATTATACAAGGAAGATTGGAGGCTCCCGAACCACAAGCCAGGATTTATGCCTACACAAAAGGAGATGCTGAAGCTGGAACCTCTAACGTGGTGACAGGTCAGATCTCTTTAGCCACTCATGATGCTATTGTCCTTATTTGATTCTGGTGCCACCCATTCATTTGTATCAATGGAGTATGTCCCAGAAGTTAGATAGAAGTGTAGAAAATCTAGGACAACTTTTTAGGACCTCTCTTCCATCGGGAGAGATTTTGTTGTCTGACTCCTGGATGCGAAATGTTCCGGTAGTCATGTGTGGTAGAGAATTGTATGTAGACCTGATTGCAATTAAGCTTCAGGATTTCGATGTTATCCTGGGAATGGATTTCTTAGGTAAGTACAACGCTAAGATTGATTGTCGAAAGCGTTGTGTTACGTTTAGTCCTTCCGATGAAGAGGAATTTAACTTTCACGGCCAGTCTAAGAGCTCATCAACTCGGCTAGTTTCGGCAATGAAGGCTTGGAAAATGTTAGCTAATGGATGTCAAGGATACTTAGCTAACATGGTGAACAAAGAACAAGAAAAGGAGCTACAGCCTGAAGATGTTCCCATTATTAGGGAATATGTAGATGTCTTTCCAAAGAATTTGACCAGACTTCCCTCGGAGCGGGAAATCTCTTTCGAAATAGAGTTGTTGCTAGGAGCAGCTCCCATATCGAAAGCACCCTACCGTATGGCCCCAGCTGAGCTTAGGGAACTTCAAGTACAGTTACAAGAACTGTTGGACAAAGGATTTATTCGACAAAGCCATTCCCCGTGGGGAACACCAGTGCTGTTTGTCAAGAAGAAGGACGGATCATTGCGGATGTGCATCGATTATCGCGAGTTGAACAAGATCACGATTAAGAACAAGTACCCTCTTCCGAGAATCGACGATCTCTTTGATCAACTCAGAGGAGCATTGGTATTCTCGAAAATTGACCTACGATCGGGATATCATCAACTTAGAATCAAGGAAGGAGATATTTCTAAGACAGCTTTCCGAACACGGTATGGGCATTATGAGTTTCTAGTCATGCCATTTGGATTGACTAATGCCCCAGCTGCGTTTATGGACCTCATGAATCGGGTGTTTAAAGAATATTTAGATAAGTTTGTTATCGTCTTTATTGACGATATTTTGATTTACTCAAGGTCCATTGAGGAACATGAGCAGCATCTTAGAGTAGTATTGGAGACTTTAAGACAGAATCAGCTCTATGCCAAATTCACAAAATGTGAATTTTGGTTGAAAAAGTACATTTCTTGGGCCATGTAGTTTCAAAGGAAGGAATTTCCGTTGATCCTGCTAAGATAGAAGCCGTTAGTGCATGGTCAGCACCCAAAAAAGTCACGGAGATACGAAGCTTTCTTGGTTTGGCCGGATATTACCGACGGTTCGTTGAAGGATTCTCCAAGATTTCGGCGCCACTTACAGCCCTTACTAAGAAAGAGAGAAAGTTTGATTGGACACAGAAGTGTGAAGAAAGCTTTCAAGAACTCAAGAGGAAGCTTACGAGTGCACCAGTACTAATAATTCCTGATGTAGAAGCAGGAAATTTTGTTATTTATAGCGATGCGTCAAAGATCGGCCTAGGAGCTGTCCTTATGCAAGGAGGAAAGGTGGTTGCCTATGCTTCACGTCAACTGAAGGACCACGAGCGGAACTATCCAACGCACGATTTGGAACTTGCAGCGGTGGTTTTTGCCTTGAAGATTTGGAGACATTACCTGTATGGTAACAGATGTGAGATTTTTACCGATCATCAAAGTCTCAAATACATCTTTACCCAAAAGGAACTCAATATGAGGCAGCGCAGATGGCTTGAACTCGTAAAGGATTACGATTGTGAAATCCTTTACCACCCTAGGAAAAGCGAACAAAGTGGCAGATGCATTAAGCAGGAAGTCTTCCGGTAGTGCTCATGTCGATTGAAGGATTGTCTAAGTCACTCCAAAAGGAAATTTCTGATTTTGAATTGGAAATAATATCAGGGAAATTGGCTGCTTTGACTTTTCAGTCCAATCTCCTAGACTCTATTAAGTGTTATCAGAAGAAAGATTCCTTTCTGATAAAGACGCAACTTCTTGGTGGTGAAGATAAAGACTTTAAGACATCCGCGAATGGATTAATTCTCTTCAAAGGAAGGATTTATGTTCCTAACTTTGAATTCCTTAAGAAACAAATCATGTCTGAAGCGCATGAAACGCCATACTCAGTTCACCCTGGAGCTACTAAGATGTACATGGACCTCAAGGAGAATTTTTGGTGGCCAAGCATGAAGAGAGAAATTGCGGATTTCGTATCAAAATGCTTAACTTGTCAGAAAGTTAAGGCCGAACACCGACAACCTGGTGGAGATCTTCAAAAGATCGAACTCCCAGAGTGGAAATGGGAGCAAATCACCATGGATTTCATAGTTGGATTACCCAGGACCGCAAGTGGGAATGATATGATTTGGGTGATTGTGGATAGATTAACCAAATCAGCTCATTTCATTGCCATTAAAGCCACCTTTTCGGTCGAGAAATTGGCTGAGATTTATGTATCTCAGATCGTTAGGTTTCATGGAGTTCCAAAATCCATCATTTCAGATCGGGATGGGCGTTTTACCTCACGATTTTGGAAAAGTGTACAAGCAGCTATGGGATCAAAGTTGAAATTCAGTACCGCTTTTCACCCTCAGACAGATGGACAATCGGAACGCACTATCCAGACATTGGAAGATATGTTGAGGTCTTGTGCTATGGATTTCAAGGGAAACTGGGATCAGAAGTTACCCTTGATTGAGTTTTCGTATAATAACAGTTATCACACCTCAATTGGTATGGCTCCATATGAAGCGCTTTACGGAAGAAGATGTCGATCTCCCATCCATTGGCAAGAAGTTGGACAGAAGCAACTTCAAACCACGGACTTCATTAGAAGAACCTAAGAAGACATCAGGGATGATCAAGCAACGACTCGACGTAGCTTTCAGTCGGCAGAAGAGTTATGCTGATAAACGTCGAAGACCTTTAGAATTTCAGGTTGGAGATTCTGTTTTTCTTAAGATTGCTCCAATGAAAGGAGTTATGAGGTTTGGTAAGAAAGGAAAGCTTAATCCAAGATATACGGGTCCTTTTAAAATTCTCGAAAGGATTGGAAAAGTAGCCTACAGACTTGCGTTACCGCCAGCTTTGGCCTCGGTACATGACGTTTTCCACGTTTCGATGTTGAAGAAATATGTACATGATCCTTCCCATGTGTTAAGTCAGGAACCTGTTGAAGTACAAACGGATTTGACTTATGAGGAAAAGCCAATCCGGATTCTAGATCGGGAAGAAAAGGTCTTAAGAAACAAAACCATTCCAATGGTTAAGGTATTATGGCGGAATCATAACATAGAAGAAGCAACGTGGGAAGTAGAAGAAGAAATGAGAAAGAACTATCCCTACCTGTAGTGATTTTCGGGGACGAAAATTTTTAAGGAGGGTAGATTGTAATGACCCAAATTTTCATTAAGCATATGATTTCTTTTGTTAAGAATCACAGCTATGCTATGTATGTCTATGTGTTTTATATGATATGTTTTCTGAGAAAAGAAGTTGAATCTTTTGTTAAAAGATTCGATAATGTTAGTTTAAGACCCTTTGGTTACAAGGGGGTAAGTTATGATTTATGACTCTATGTGGTAGTTTATAATTTTAAGAAAATCCTATGCGCAGTTCAGATAAGTTTTGGATGTTGGTCCAGTTAAATTATACTGTTATCAGTTGAAAACAGTATATGAATATCTATGTTAGTATGAAAATGGACTGCATTCAGAAAATAAGCCAAGCAAAGCTTTTAATGATGACACCTCTGATAACAAGTGTCATTGCCATGATTGGTCACCTTACAGGGACCAAAATGTAAATATTTTATGTTTAGGGGTCAATTTGTAAATTTAAGAAAGTTCATGATTTTGAAGTTTTTAAAGTCAAGGAAGTCTTTGTAAGAAGGAATTAGCAGTAAATTGAAGATTATAAGGCTTAATTTAGTCGGCCAATCTATAGGGACTAAAGTGCAAATATTTTTGCCTTTAGGGGCTAAAGTGTAATTTTGGAAAAAATTGTGGACTTATCAGCAATTATGTAAATTTTGAACCGGGTACTTTTTAAGTACAGTTTCTTAAGTCAATTCAGTTAACGATCCATTTCTAGTTCGGTTAGATCGGTTGGAAATCAAGGAAGACAAGTTAAGATTGAACTAGATAACCCTAGCTAGAACCAATCAAAACGTTCCATGTGTCACCATTGGAACCGGCCACATCAGGGCCTTATGAGCAAGGGATCTAGTTTTTGTGGAACATTATGCAAATTAGAAGAAATTAAGTGTCATTAAAAGTTTACAAATCATACCCTAAGTTTAGCAACTAAGCACTTAGATTTGCTTGGTTAATTTTGTGTTAAGTTTCAATTAGCAATCTTGTCTCTTTTGGCTTCACCAAAACCGGCCACATGAGGGAGAGACACCTCATGCTTCTAGCTTGGGTGAGCCACCCTCCTAGCCTTGCTCCTTGGCAAGCCAAGGCTTGCACACCTATGCACCAAGGCCGGCCACCACAAGGAAGCAACACATGGACCAACCTTGCTCACATGGCAAGCTCATGCTTTGCCAAGGCCACACCATGACCGGCCACTTGAGGAAGCAACACCTCATGGCCTAGCCTTGATGAACCAACACCCTAGACTCCCTAGCCTAGCCCCCTTGGCAAGCCAAGGCTTGCACACCTCACCCTAGGGCCGGCCATCACAAGGGTTTGCCACCTCAAGCTTATAGCTTTGATGAGCAAGCATCCTAGCTAGGCTTGCTTGGCAATTTAGGGCAAGGAGGGCCGGCCAACACATAGGGATTTAGGGAAATTTTTGTGGTTTTAAGGACCAATGGCTAAATTATAAGAGATGGAATTCTTGAACTCTTCTAGCTCATGACACCTCATGCACCATAGGCTTGCTTAGTAAGCTTGTTAGGCTTACTTGTTGACTAGCAAGGGCAAGCACAAGCTCCACCTATGGCCGGCCACACTAAGGAAGGAACACCTCATGGTTCCTAGGCCACATGAGTAAGCACCCTAGCTTGGGTGACTTGGCAAGAAGGAAGCAAGGATGGCCGGCCACCACTCAAGAAGACAAGACCAAATTGGTTTCTTCTAAGGACTAAGGAGCAATGGTTGTATCTTTAGGGGTTAGTAGGCAATTTTAGAAACTTGTGCTTCATCTATAAATAGGTGAAGGCTCTCTCATTATTTTTTTGTTAGCCAACACACACACAAGCAACTCAAACCCTCTAAACTTTGCCATAGAAGCCGAGCAAGGGAGGAGAGAAAAGAAAGAAAAGAGAACAAGAGAAAAGTTTTCGGTTAGTGTAAGAAGTGAGTAGAAAGTTTCAAAGCTCTAGTTAAGGTTTTAATCCGTGGAACTTGAGGTAAATACTTGAACCCTCTAGTTCTTTATTTAAGTTTCAGTTAGGGTTTGATTATTAGGTCATTGAATATGAACATGAGCTTAGTTTGTTAAGTTTTATGCACTATGGTTTAAGTATGCATGAGTAAGGATCAAAACTGAACGGTTTTTCTGGTAACCAAATTTTGAGGCCTTTAGAGGCCGAATCTGGAAAAAGTTAAAACTTCAAAGTTGTAGAGAAGGGAAAATCCTAGGGGTCATCGTAGACAGTTTTTGAAAACAAGACCCCTAAGACCTTTGTTTTTGCAAAAACCCGAGACCAAATTATAATTAGTGTATTTGGTTGAAGAATTTTCAAAGGTAGAAACAAGCATGTTAAAGACAGATTTGAGTTTTGAGTTAAAAACAAAAGTTGTAGGAGACTTCAAGGTCTACAACTTTCATGAAGAAAACTTTTCCAAACTTTGAACGGATTTGTAAGAAAAGTACTAAACACTATGTAATAGTTTTAAAACCCGGTTTTGAGAACTTTAGGGTTTTACTAAAACTCAAAAAGAAGTTGAATTTTGGGATTTATGGTTTAAATCGAGTTAGCAACAAAAATCAAAACGTTGTTATGATAGGATGATGCTTATCCTATGATTTTCTTGAAAACAGGAAAACGACCTGTTTGAGTGAAGAAATTTAAATCAAGGCGCAGTAAAGGTTAGTACGACTCCGCCTACAGCATAAACAAAATTGTTTGTTGTATGCCTTTAAGTGTATGATGATATAAGTGTGATGAAATGCTTATGACTTGTATGATACCAAGTTCATGATGCTATGTGTTCAGGGAATGTTTATGTTTGTATGTATGTATGTCTCCATGATAGGATGAATGTTACAGCTTGTATGCTTTTAAGTTTATGTTATGAGATATATGAGGTATGTTAGAGCATGTATGTTCACATGATGAATAGTTTGATATTATGGCATCACGTAGTATGCTCATTTATGATAAGTTAATCGGTAAGATATGAAATCCCAGTTTCAGTTAAGAAACTGGTTAAGATCATGAAATAAGGTTTCAAGAACGAAACAAGATAAGAACAAGATTTAAGATATCATTATGATAAGCAGGATACAATATGTCGTATCGACCCGCGTTAGGTCGGGTTTGGTTCATGGTTTGAGTTGGACAGGGCTGGCCGCCCCAACCACTCCATGGCAGCGCGCCACGGTACGTACATTTATGTTATGTAAGGGCCCTAAAAATTATGCTAACTTATGAAACCAGTAAGAAAGCATAATTGGTTCATGCGTTATGTCATTATGTGATATGTTGCGGATAAATAGTTGTGCTTGCTGAGCGAAAGCTCATAGTTCATGTTTATGCTGTAGGTAAGCAAACTTATAGCAATACTTGATACAAGACGGTGGAGCATGGCAAAACAAACTGTGAAACTGTGGGACGGGCATTACTACGTTTCTTTTTGTTAAATTATGCTACGCTAAATATGTTGTAATTGAGTAAAGATTTCATTATTATGTTATGTAGTTAAGTATATGTACAAGTATGTATGTAAGTAATTGTTAAAAGTTTTCAGTTCAAATTTTATATTGTATGTAGAAAAAAAAATTAAAAATAATAGCTCAAGTTTTCATATGTAGTAAGATAGTATGTACGATAACGGCCCACAATAGGCGGGTCGTGTCACATTCGCCTAAACCGCTCATACAACAGATCCTCTCTAATTAAAGGTGGATTCCTTTGCAGTTCCGCGGGCTCTATTAGAATTTCTTGATGAACCTCCGGTACTTGAGGCGCTACTGGAGGTACAGGATTGTTTTGTGGTGGATTTCATTAGCTTGGGGTATCTGATTTAGTTGGGTTACTTGTTCCCTAAGCTGATTAGTTTCTTGCTGTTGTTCTTGTAATTGCCGTTGCAATGTGGCTACTAAATTTGCAAGATCAGGCTCTTGCGGGTTTGGGTTTGCTCGGGTACGCGGCCGAGACATCTTCTAATTCCTATCTAGTCACAAGAAAGATGTTGTTATACTCCAATCATCTCCTTGTCCATTCATATCACATCATATCTTATCATAAACTTTATTTATAATATCAGGTCATGATATCATTATATCTCATCATAACATAATCATATCATAGCATAATCATATCATAGCATAATCATATCATATTATATCATAACATATCATAGATTGTATCATATATTACATATATACATATTCACATAAGATGGAAGTGACCACCACTTAGCCATCACACAGAATTTCTATCTTATATCTAATTTCACTATTCTGATGATACATTGGAGAATACTTCCCAGTCTTCTTCATCAAACATAATCTCCTCCGGATCTTCTTCTACGTTTTCTTGTTCCTCATCTTCCTCATCCATAACAATTTCAGGAGGATCTTCTTGAAGTTCGAGATTTTCTGGAAATTCCTCAAGATCCATGGCTTCAGCATCAATTCCCTCTTCTTGTGGAGGAATTTCTTGAAGTGGTACCGCCGGAATAGGATCCTCTTGCAATTCTGGACCCTATTGAAATTGTGGTTCTTCTATATCAGCATTATCGACTGGTTCCTGCACCTGGTCATTTATCATAGCATCCGCCTGAATCACATGGGCTACCAATTCGGCGTCCAAAATTTCATTGATCATATGATCCAACGTCATTTCCAACGCTGGAGGCTGCACATGTTCCCTAATTTTGGGAGGTAAGCCCTCCCTGAGCAGTTGTAATGCTTTCATCTCAGGGTTGCCCCAATCAGGAATATGGGGTAACATGGCCTCTTGGAACCTTCGGCAGTAATGGCCCATTGATTCGCCTAGATAAGCGTGCCAATCATAAACGTAGTTCAGATATCGAGCAGTGTTCATGTCGCGATAAATGTCTGGGTCCCGATAATGCATACCAGCGTCTTCTTCCCGTATAGGTCCAAATCGATCAATGATAGCATTACGGAAATCTTCCCATAATCCTCCTTGAACTTCATTTTCTCCTTGAGTTCTCCACTAAAGTCTAGCATCTACTGCTAAACAATGGCTAGCCAACGCTACTTGTAGATGAGGCTGAATGTGACATATCCGGAATATAGCCTCAATGTCATGAAGCCAAGCCGCTAATGTCACGGTCCGTCTAGTTCCATCGAATGTTAACGGGGACATCATAAAGAACGCATAAGCCGCACCTCGGTCCTCATCCATTGTCTTTTAATATAAATTATAAAATTTCCTAAAAATTAATTATACAAGTACGGAATATTTAACTTACAATGACAGTGGCGCAGGCAAGCATACTGTGAAACCGGAAGGCAGAACCCCTTGCTCTGATACCAACTCTGTAACGACCCGCCTATCGTAGGCCGTTACCTTACATACTTACTTACTACATATGAAAACCTGAGCTAAATTTTTTATTTTTTATTTTATTTTTATACATACAATATAAAACTTGAACTGAAATCTTTTTAATAATTACTTACATACATACTTGTACATGAAATTAGCTACATATCATCGTAAAGAAATCTTGTACTCAAATACAACATATTTAGCGTAGCATAATTTAACAAAAAGAAACGTAGTAGTTCCCGACCCACAGTTTCACAGTTTGTCTTGCCATGCTCCACTGTCTTGTATCAAGTATTGCTATAAGTTTGCTTACCTACAGAATAAACATGAACTATGAGCTTTCGCTCAGCAAGCACAACTATTTATCCGCAACATATCACATAATAACATAATGCATGAATCAATTATGCTTTCTTACTGTTTTCATAAGTTAGCATAATTTTTAGGGCCCTTACATAACATAAATGTACGTACCATGGCGCGCTGCCATGGAGTGGTTGGGGCGGCCAGCCCTGTACAACTCAAACCATGAACCAAACCCGACCTAACGCGGGTCGATACGACATATTGCATCCTGCTTATCATAATGATGTTTTACATCTTGTTCTTATCTTGTTTCTTTCTTGAAACCTTATTTCATGATCATAACCAGTTCCTTAACTGAAACTGGGATTTCATATCTTACCGATTAACTTATCATTAATGAGCATGCTTCGTGATGCCATAATATTAATTTATTCATCACATGAACATACATGCTCTAACATACCTCATATATCTCATAACATAAACTTAGAAGCATACAAGCCATAACATTCATCATTTCATGGAGACATACGTACATACATACCATAAACATTCCTTATAGCATCATGAACTTGGTATCATACAAGTCATAAGCATTTCATCACACTTATATCATCATATACTTAAAGGCATACAACAAACAGTTTTTTTTTTTGTTTATGCTGTAGGCGGAGTCGTACTAACCTGTATTGCGCCTTGAATTAAAATTCTTCACTCAAACAGGTCGCTTTCCTGTTTTCAAGAAAATCATAGGATAAGCATCATCCTATCATAACAACGTATCGATTCTAGTTGCTAACTTAATTCAAACCACAAATCCTAAAATTCAACTCCTTTTTGAATTTTAGTAAAACCCTAAAGTTCTCAAAACCGGGTTTTAAAACTATTACATAGTGTTTGGTACTTTTCTTACAAATCCGTTTGAAATTTGGAAAAGTTTTCTTCATAAAAGTTGTAGACCTTGAAGTCTCCTACAACTTTTGTTTTTAACTCAAACTCAAATCTGTCTTTAACATGCTTGTTTCTGCCTTTGAAAATTCTTCAACCATATACACTAATTATAATTTGGTCTCGGGTTTTTGCACAAAAAAAGGTCTTAGGGGTCTTGTTTTCAAAAACTGTCCGCATTGACCCATAGGATTTTCCCTTCTCTACAACTTTACAGTTTTGAATTTTTCCAAATTCGGCCTCTAAAAGCCTCAAAATCTGGTTATTAGAAAAACCGTTCAGTTTTGATCCTTACTCATGCATACTTAAACCATAGTGCATAAAACTTAACAAACTAAGCTCATGCTCATACTCAATGATCTTATACTTAAACCTTAACTGAAACTTAAATAAAGAACTAGAGGGTTCAAGTATTTACCTCAAGTTCCACGGATTAAAATATTTAACTAGAGCTTTGAAATTTTCCTCAAACTTTCTATGCTAACCGAAAACTCTTTCTCTTGTTTTCTCCTCTCTCCTTTTTCTTTCCTTTCTTAACTCGGCTCCTAGGGCAGAACTAGGGAGTATGTGCTGCTTATGTGTGTGTTGGCTAACAAAATATAATGAGAGAACCTTCACCTATTTATAGGTGAATCACAACTCTTGGAATTGCTCAAAAGTCCCTAGAAGAATGCAATTTGACCTTGATTTCTTGAGAGGTGGCCGGCCAAGATGCCAAGTAGCCAAGCTAGGGTGCTTACTCATGATAGCTAGGAACCTTGAGGTGTCCCTTCCTTAGTGTGGCCGGCCTTAGGTGGAGCTTGTGCTTGCTTTTGCTAACAACAAGTAAGCCTAGCAAGCTTACTAAGCTAGCCTATGGTGCATGATGTGTCAAGAGCTAGAAGAGTACAAGAAATCCATCTTTTGTAATTTATCTATTGGTCCCTAAGGCTGCAAAATTTCTCCTTAGTCCCTATGTGTTGGCCGGCCTTCCATGTCCTAAATTGCCAAGCAAGCCTAGCTAGAATGCTTGCTCATCAAAGCTACAAGCTTGATGTGGCATTCTCTTGAGTGATGGCCGGCCCTCGGGTGAGGTGTGCAAGCCTTGGCTTGCCAAGGAGGCTAGGCTAGGAAGTCTAGGGTGTGGATTCATCAAGGCTAGGCCAAGAGGTGTTGCTTCCTCAAGTGGCCGGTCATGGTGTGGCTTTGGCAAAGCATGAGCTTGCCATGTGAGCAAGGCTAGTCCATGTTGCTCACCAAAATGGATCCATGTGTTGCTTCCTTGTGGTGGCCGGCCTTGGTGCTTAGGTGTGCAAGCCTTGGCTTGCCAAGGAACAAGGCTAGGAGGGTGGCTCATCCAAGCTACAAGCATGAGGTGTCTCTCCCTCATGTGGCCGGTTTTGGTGAAGCCAAGTGAGACAAGATTGCTAATTGAACCATAACTCAAATTTAACCAAGCAAATCAAAGTGCTTAGTTACTAAACTTAGGGCAGGATTTGTAAACTTTTAATGACACTTAATTTCTTCTAATTTGCATAATGCTCCTCAAAAACTAGATACCTTGTTCACAAATTTACATAATTACTGATAAGTCCATAATTTTCCCCAAAATTGCACTTTAGCCCCTAAAGGCAAAAATATTTGCACTTTAGTCCTTATAGATTGGCCGATTAAAATTAAGCCTTCTAAACTTCAATTTATTGCTAAATCCTTCTTAAAAAGACTTCCTTAACTTTAAAAACTTCAAAATCATGAACTTTCTTAAATTTACAAATTGGCCCCTAAACATAAAATATTTGCATTTTGGTCCCTGTAAGGTGACCAATCATGGCATTGACACTTGTCATCAGAGGTGTCATTATTAAAAGCTTTGTTTGGCTTATTTTCTAAATGCAGTCCATTTTCATACTAACATAGATATTCATATACTGTTTTTCAACTGATAACAGTATAATTTAGCTGGACCATCGTCCAAAACTTACCTGAACTGCGAATAGGATTTTCTTAAAATTATAAACTACCACATAGAGTCATAAATCATAACTTACCCCTTTTTAACCAAAGGGTCTTAAACTAATATTATCGAATCTTTCAACAAAAAATTCAACAATCTTTCTTAGAAAACATATCATAAAACACATAAACATACATAACATAGCTGTGATTCTTAACAAAAGAAATCATAAGCTTATAGAAAATTTGGGTCATTACAGTCGGCGTTCCAAACGCCTTTTAATTTCGCGCGACTGAACTTTTAATCGCCATTCTTAACC
The DNA here is from genome assembly GCA_009761775.1 of Ficus carica. Classification (NCBI taxonomy): domain Eukaryota; kingdom Viridiplantae; phylum Streptophyta; class Magnoliopsida; order Rosales; family Moraceae; genus Ficus; species Ficus carica. The sequence goes on from CM019746.1 coordinate 3,835,156, forward strand.
TTCGAGATTTCATATCGCCAATCTGAGGTTGTAAACATGTCCGGAACATCAAAAATAGGTCGGAAAGGCGATCTTCCAAAATTCGGCGAAAGTTGACCAGCGTTGACCGGCATTGACCAGCTTTGACCGGTGTTGACCAGCTTTGACCGGTGTTGACCAACTTTGACCGGCGTTGACCGGCGTTGACCGGTGGCAAAAGGGACAGAGATGGGCACCGCTTCGAAGATCTCGACGAGAGGAACCCATTTCTGGTGTCTACTTCTTCAAACGACGGCTCACAAAATAGAGGTCGGATTACACCGAAATCATGCTTGAAAGTTTATGTTACCGAAACTTTCAAGACACTTTTCCGGCGAACGGCGGCGAGTGACGCGGTCAAACTCCGACTATTGGACTCTCGGCTGATGGGCTGCAAGGGTCACCGGCGCGTGCGAACGTGGCTTGCAGAAGTCGGGCTTTCGTGTGAAGGCAGCAACGTGCGAGAAAGAGAGAGAGAAGAGTGAAAACGAAGAGAAAGAGAGAGAGATAGTTGCTGAAGTAATTCTTGTTTTACTTATTAATTCTCTTTTTTTTTTTCTCTTCTCTGAACGTCCACACACACACACACATATAAATATAAAATTCTTTTTCTTTTTCTTTGTACGTGTGGACTAACCACACATATTATGTGTGTATATATATATATACATAAATATATTTATAGTTTCTTTTCTTCTCCTTATGATCCATTCCGATTTTGAAAAAGTTTCCTTCATGAAAGTTCTAGCTCTCAAAAAATCCTAAAACTTTCATGTTTTACGAAAAATTCAATTCGGACCCTAATAGGTTCATATTGCCGTTTGAAATCTCCTGGTCGTTCACAAATCCTGGGCACAGATCAGGCTCGGTTTTTCATAAAAACGAAGGCCATTGGAGCCTTATTTTGGAAATCCATTCATGTTGCCCTCTAGGAAAAATCGTTCTCTACAACTTTTATGTTTTACGTTTTTCCCAATTCGGCCTCCAAGGGCCTCAAAATTTCGTTTTCAGATTGCTACCCAGTTTTACCCGAAACTGGCAGTTTTGCTTGAAATCCGTTTTTAAGAAAAATCTACACGCACACTACCTCAAACGGTCCAGTGCTTGACAAAACAACCTATTATGGTAAGTACAACTCTTATTATTGAGTCTCGTAGCTAATTAAACGAGAACTCAAATATATTCCGATATTTAACTCAGATCATGAGCTTTATATCGACATATATGGTTCAGACTTAAATTTTCCTTATTTCTGAGGAAATCGTAAGTTCATCGAAATTTTGGGTTTTTACATTCTACCCTCCTTAAAAAAAATTTCGTCCTCGAAAATTCAGTTACTTCTAGGTAACTCTTCTTAAAATCCACCACTAATACATAATGGTTTGATCAGGTTCCCATTTTAATCCTTTAATGGGATCATGTCTCTTATATAGAACCATAATCTTACTTCCATATCCTATCATCATGCTTGTATACCTTCATACTTACTTTCATACATTCTTACTTTCTTACTTTCATACTACATATTTTCTTACAAACTATCATACTTTCATACATACTGTCCCTTCATACCGCATCACAAGAACTATTTACGTAAAAAGCTGAGCAAGTATATCATATAACTTGCTATGTTTGAAAAACATATCTTATCATATAACTTTTTCATACTTGAAAAGTTTATCGTATTACATAATTTTCCACATTTGGAAAGCATATCGTATCATATATTCAGTACACTTTCTGAAAATAGTTCCTTTCTTGAAACTTGATTTTATATTATCAGAACCCTTTACTCTTCATAAAGGCCCCTTTCTTGGAACTCGTCCCATTCTTGGAACTCATCCCTCAAGGATTCGGCCTATGGCCCCCATCTTGGAATTTATTTCCTCAAGGATTTGGCCTATGGCTCCTATCTTGGAACCTTTACTTTTAATGACAGCCCCTATCTTGGAATTTCTTCCTCAAGGATTCAGCCGTATTACATAAAATGAGGGGGTTCTATTATACATAAGATCTTTTATAAAAATATTTTCTTTGAATCTTTTCAAGGTCAATCTTGGAAAAACATAATATCGTTCGAGTGATGCAATGACAGACATACTTAAATCAACCAGCCACTTGCTAGATAGTAAAAGCTTTTCTTGTTGCTTCTAACTTTTCCTTGATAACACAGGTGCATAATCGTAATTCTTAGGAATATCTAAAATTCCCCAACATTACTTAAATTTCCCTTACTGAGGGATCGTATCATCACTTTCATTGTCAAACTTTTAGTCATCAATCCTATTTCTTAGAATGAAAAATTCCTGATTATCACCCTACTAAGGTAAGGTGATAGGCTATCTAATCTCGAAGCCTATTCATTTCTTATTGCTGCTCTACTAATTATCATTGCAACTTAGCCATTACAGTTGCAAGATTAGGCTCTTGCTAAGTTTGGTTCAGTCGTACATGCAACGAACCATCTTCTAGTTTCTAATTCTAATCCTCGACATGTCTAACACCTATTCTTTCATTCATATCTTAGCATGTCATATCATAGAATCATCATGACTTATCATATCATACTAGAGATTCCTCACGATCTCATCATGTCATATCGTAAACTTAGCTTATCCTCCACGTTTTCGCTGTGCAACTCTGATTTACTGGCAATCATAGCCCCTAGACTCATCTGGATAAGCATGCCAAGCTGTAACATAGCTGACGTATCATCTCATATACATATCCTAGTACATCTCGATATCGCGCTAATACATAGGCGGTCCTAGGTATCATAAAAATTTAGGAATTCTCCTCTCAAGGTACCCTATGCCAAGGCACCTTGCACGAGCACGAGCCTCCTTGACTAGGCGTCGGCTGGCAATCATATCTTGAAGGTGCGTTCCTACATGACAAAATATGAAGAGAGTCTCCATATTGTGCAACCTCTCCTTGGGTCCTATTGAAGATACATAGCTCTTCCTCCATTCCTCGGAATGCCAACAAAGCCTTGCGGTCCTCTTCATCTTCAGTCCAACCCGGGTTTAACACCAGGTTCATGTCTTTATCTTATCATAGTAATATTATAACCTTTCATAATTACTATACATAAAACAGAGTAAGAAAACAAACTTACAAAACTGTGGCGCTGGTGGCAGAACTGTGAAACTGGATGGCAGGAAAACTTTCTCTGATACCAAACTGTAACGCCCCGACTTACACCATCTACGTAGGGGGACGACTACGTAGATGTGGGCCGTCACCTTACTTACTTACTTAACTTAATTCTTAACAAAAAGCTTTAAGCTTGCTGAAAATTCCAGAGTAAAATTTTTTTCTTTAAAACTTTATTTTAAAATTCTTTTACTCTCAAACGTAAACTTGACTTAGTCCCATACATAAAACTTAACTTATCATCATACGTATTCATATGTACTCACCTGAGTACCAAGATCGTGGACCAGACCCGACCTAGCGCGGATCGGTACAACACGAGGCAACTTGCTTGCCATACATACATAAACTTTGACATTCATACTTAAAACATCATGAAAACCCTTTTTCATTACAACATATTTTATAGAGTATACTTTTCAAAACACGTGGCGGTGTCCATCCCACATTTCACAGTCCGCAGCACCAACTCTCCACAGTATTGCATTAAGTACTGCCGTTAGGTTGCTTACCTACAGCATGAACGTAAGTAATGAGCTAATTGCCCAGTAAGTACAATATTCAATCCACAAAACATTTTGCGTGCAAGAATGCGTGAACCGATTATGTTTTCTTATAAATTAATTATGCTTTCATTAACTTAGTTCTAATCCCTAACATGTCATGTCATATGTGCACGTACCGTGGTACATAGCTATGGAGTGGTTGGAGGCGGCCAGTCCAAACCAAATCAAACCATGAAACTAATCGTTTACATAGAGTGATTGGGGCAGCCAGTCCAATCCAATTCAAACCATAAACCAAACCATTTAAACTCGCCCTCGTGGCAAGTCGGTACGACACCATAACATTAACTTGTCTTATCCTATCTCATGACTTAACTTATTCTTACCATGTGATTTAATATTTGTGAACATGCTTCATGATGTCACGTATCAAAACATACATCTTAAAACAATCTCAATCATGACTTAAAACTTTCTAGCATAATGTATCATAACATAATACCTCGTAACATAACACATCATAACATAACATACCTATCATAACCTAACTTACCATAACATAACATCATAACATATCCTACCATAACATAACATATCATAACATAACTTCATAACTTATCATAACATAACTTCATAACATAACTTATCGTAACATAAGCTTCATAACATAACTTCATAGCATAACTTATTATAACATAACTTCATAACATAACTTATCGTAACATAAGCTTCGTAACATAACTTCATAGCATAAAATCATAGCATAAACTTATCATAAACTTAACATAACATATCATAGGTAAATCATGTAAATCAATACATGATTTCTTAAAAACATAACATGCAACAAAAACGTTTTGTCCATGCTGTAGGTGGAGTTGTACTTACCTCTCATCCTACGCTCTTGGTCTATCGTTCCATCGAGGCACGATAACATGTCATATTCCTATTTCAAACAGGACGTAAGATATGGATCGTCATATTTTATCATAAATCATAATTATTAAATGTTGGTATCCCAACCAACAACCATGGGTAATCCTAGTTATAAATAATTATATGTTCCCCACATCTATTAATGAAAACTCAGTCGGTTACTAACCGTAACCTTAGGGCTCATAGTCCAACCAGACATAAACAGTAACTCGTTAGGTTACTAATCTTACTAAGGCCTTATTACTTATAGAGTAACAATCTACTAGATTACTATCGGTAACTATAGGATAAGGCCCAACCTGATAACTCGGTATCCTAACCGGTTATTAAAGGTTATCCTTTGCATTAATTCTTATACAAGAATACAAACCGTATTTTAACACAATCATAACTTATAAGTAAAGACAGTTAAAATTGTCAAACTTAGAAAACACATCCTTAAAACAGTTTCTTAACTTAAGTGTCAGTGCATGTGCAAGGATTTCTTGCTTTTACACTGTCCTTTGAAAAACCTGTGCATGAACTTCCTATTTCCTGCACAGTCCCGAAAAATCAGGTTTTTTTTTTTAAAAAATCTGCTTAGAATCTGAGAAAACTTCCTTAATAGATCATTTCCACTTAAGACTCAAGACATGAGCTCTCGATTATACTAATTATAAGTTCAATCACTAATTTTGGTTGGATTTAATAAAAATCCGACAGCATAACGGCTTATTTTCCTTAAACCCAAAATTTAAACCTGCAGTAAAACCAGTTTATAGAAAGTTTTGGCACACCATATCTGCAAGATGTGCCATCCATAACACATTCATTATATTAACATACAACGTATGTCGACATAATTCAACTTCACTTACTTAACTTGAACATCAAATATATATACATATATATATATATATATTTTGATATTTAATTCAAAGCATATAAATAGGCATGTAATCAATCCAATAAACGACTTAAAGTAGTCAAGATTACTACCGAGATCGTTCGACGACGTTCGGGTGAGTAAAACGATTCCTGGTCGGCGTTCCAAACGCCTTTTACTTTCGCGCGACTGAACTTTTAATCGCCATTCTTAACCTTCGAGATTTCATATCATCAATCTGAGGTTGTAAACATATCCGGAACATCAAAAATAGGTCGGAAAGGCGATCTTCCAAAATTCGGCGAAAGTTGACCAGCGTTGACCGGCATTGACCAGCTTTGACCGGTGTTGACCAACTTTGACCGGCGTTGACCGGTGGCAAAAGGGACAGAGATGGGCACCGCTTCGAAGATCTCGACGAGAGGAACCCATTTCTGGTGTCCACTTCTTCAAATGATGGCTCACAAAATAGAGGTCGGATTACACCGAAATCATGCTTGAAAGTTTATGTTACCGAAACTTTCAAGACACTTTTCCGACGAACGGCGGCGAGTGACGCGGTCAAACTCCGACTATTGGACTCTCGGCTGATGGGCTGCAAGGGTCACCGACGCGTGCGAAGGTGGCTGGTCGGAGTCAGGCTTTCTTGTGAAGGCAGCAACGTGCGAGAAAGAGAGAGAGAAGAGTGAAAACGAAGAGAAAGAGAGAGAGATAGTTGCTGAAGTAATTCTTGTTTTACTTATTAATTCTCTTTTTTTTTTTTTTTTTTTTCTCTTCTCTGAACGTCCACACACACACACACATATAAATATAAAATTCTTTTCTTTTTCTTTGTACGTGTGGACTAACCACACATATTATGTGTGTATATATATATACATAAATATATTTATAGTTTCTTTTATTTTCCTTATGATCCATTCCGATTTTGAAAAAGTTTCCTTCATGAAAGTTCTAGCTCTCAAAAAATCCTAAAACTTTCATGTTTTACGAAAAATTCAATTCGGACCCTAATAGGTTCATATTGCCGTTTGAAATCTCCTGGTCGTTCACAAATCCTGGGCACAGATCAGGCTCGGTTTTTCGTAAAAACGAAGGCCATTGGAGCCTTATTTTTGAAATCCATTCATGTTGCCCTCTAGGAAAAATCGTTCTCTACAACTTTTATGCTTTATGTTTTTCCCAATTCGGCCTCCAAGGGCCTCAAAATTTCATTTTTAGATTGCTGCCCGGTTTTACCCGAAACTGGCAGTTTTGCTTGAAATCCGTTTTTAAGAAAAATCTACACGCACACTACCTCAAACGGTCCCGTGCTTGACAAAACAACCTATTATGGTAAGTACAACTCTTATTATTGAGTCTCGTAGCTAATTAAACGAGAACTCAAATATATTCCGATATTTAACTCAGATCATGAGCTTTATATCGACATATATGGTTCAGACTTAAATTTTTCTTATTTCTGAGGAAATCGTAAGTTCATCGAAATTTCGGGTTCTTACACAAACCTTGTCCAAGGATTTTGATTTGTTTCAAGCATCTTACAACCTTAATAGGAAAGAGATGTCTTTAACGAAATTAATGAAAGAGTTGCAAGCCTTTGAGAACATTTTTAAGGGTTCTGGATCTAAGGCTGAGGCGAATGTGGCTGAACCTAGTTCGCCTGCTCCTAATCCCAAAAGGAAGAAGGAAAAGGGGAAGAACAAAGGGAAGAAACCTGCTGTGGATGCACCTGCTACTAAGAAGTCTACTAAGACTAAGAAGCGGAAGGTGGATCCCAAAAAGGTTAAGTGTTTTCACTGTGGGAAGAAAGGACATTTCAAGAAGGATTGTCGAGAATACCTATCCATGCTAAAACAAAAAGGTAATTTCGATGTTCTGTATCTTGAGGGTTGTTTAGTGGAAGAATCTAAGGACAATTGGGTTATAGATTCTGGAGCTACTAACCATGTTTGTATTTCTCTACAGGGGTTCAAGGTAACGAGAAGTCTGCATGAGGAGAATTTCACGTTAAGAACCGGTGATGGGACGTTAGTGAGAGCTGAAGCAGTGGGAGAAGTGCATCTTTATTTTGATGAATTTAGGTTTATTGTTTTGAGACATTGTTTTTATGTTCCTAGTTTCAAGAGGAACCTAATTTCGGTAGCTTGTTTGATTAAAGATTCTTATTCAGTTTCTTTTAATAATAAAGTTGTTATTAGGAAAAACAATTCTCTTATCTGTAATGGATGGATGCATGGAAATCTTTATTTTATCAAACCTAATATACACTCACTGCTTGATACAGAATTGGAAAAAAACTCTAAAAGACATAAGTCTTCTCACTCTAACAAATCATATCTTTGGCATTTACGACTTAGTCACATAAGCCTTAACAGAATTCAAAGGATGGTAAAGGAGGAATGCCTTGACTTGTATGAGGTTGAACCTTGGCCACAATGTGAATCCTGTTTGGAGGGCAAGATGACTAAACGGCATTTTGCTGCCAAGGACAGTCGTGTTGAGGAACTTTTAGAACTAGTGCATACGGATGTTTGTGGTCCCATGAACATAGAAGCACGTGGTGGGTATAAGTATTATATCACTTTTATTGATGATTACTCGAGGTATGGATATGTTTATTTGATGATCCGTAAAAGCGAAGCCTTTGACAAGTTCAAAGAATTTCGGGCTGAAGCGGAAAAAACAATTAGGCAAGTCCATTAAGACACTTCGATCGGATCGAGGTGGGGAATACCTATCGGATGAGTTCTTAGGATATTTGATAGAGAATGGGATACAATCCCAATTAACTACACCTGGTACTCCTCAACAGAATGGTGTAGCTGAGAGAAGGAATAGGACCCTATTGGATATGGTCCGGTCTATGATGAGTTACTCCACATTACCTTTGTCATTTTGGGGGCACGCCATACAAACTGCATGCTATCTTTTGAATAACGTTCCCTCCAAATCGGTTCCTAAAACTCCTTACGAGTTATGGACGAGTAGGAAACCTAATTTGAATCATATTCGAATTTGGGGTTGTCCAGCACACGTCCTGGATAAGGAAGCGAAGAAGTTGGAGTCGCGATCAGAAGTGTGCTTGTTTGTTGGTTATCCAAAAGGGACAAAAGGTGGTGTGTTCTATAATCCGAAGCAAAATAAAGTCTTCGTTTCTACACATACAACATTCCTGGAGGAAAGTTACATAGAAGACTTTAAACCTCGTAGCAAAGTAGTGCTTGAGGAGATGACTTCGGGTTTGGATGTTCCTAAAGTCACAGAAAATCCTGTGGAAAAACCGCTAAAGAATCAACAATCAGGGGAGCTTCGTCGTAGTGGGAGGATAATCAGGGAACCTGATAGGTACATGTTCAATGGTGAAGTTTTTGAAGCAGAATCCATAGAACATGATGATCCGGCTACGTACAAAGAAGCTATGGAGGATGTTGATTCTAGTCTTTGGCAAATAGCTATGAACACCGAGATGGAATCTATGGATTCCAACGGGGTCTGGATACTTGTAGACTTACCCCAAGGCATAAAACCGATTGGGTGTAAGTGGGTATACAAGAGGAAGAGAGGTGTGGATGGGAAAGTGGAAACTTTCAAGGCAAGACTTGTAGCGAAGGGCTATACGCAAAAAGAAGGAATGGACTATGAAGAAACCTTCTCGCATGTAGCAATGCTCAAGTCAATCCGCATTCTTTTATCCATTGCGGCTGCTCTCGATTATGAGATCTGGCAAATGGATGTCAAGACAGCTTTCTTGAATGGCTCTCTTGAAGAAGATATCTATATGATACAACCAGACGGGTTCAAGGCAAAAGGCCAAGAAGATAAAGTATGCAAGTTGCTTAAATCCATTTATGGATTAAAGCAAGCATCTCGTTCTTGGAATATTAGGTTTGATCAAGCGATCAAAACCTATGGATTCGAACAAAACATTGATGAACCATGTGTTTATAAATGTATCAAGAATGAGAAAGTGATTTTCCTTATACTTTATGTGGATGATATATTGCTTATTGGAAACGATGTGGCAACATTATCATCTGTCAAAGTTTGGTTAGCCAAACAGTTTGACATGAAGGACTTAGGAGAGGCTAGTTATGTTCTTGGTATTCAACTCTTTAGAGATAGAAAGAACAAAACGATAGCACTCTCTCAAGCTTCATACATTGACAAAGTACTTGAGAGGTTTTCTATGAAAGATTCCAAGAAAGGTGCCCAACCTTTCAGGATTGGAATCAAACTTTCTAGAGATGACTGTCCCAAGACATCGGAAGAAAGGGAGCGTATGAAAAATGTACCTTATGCATCAGCAGTAGGTAGTCTTATGTACGCTATTTTATGCACTAGGCCTGACATTTGTTTTGCGGTTGGTATGGTAAGTCGATATCAGTCGAATCCGAAACCGAACCATTGGGGTGCGGTCAAGCATATACTCAAGTATCTACGGAGAACGAGGGACTATATGCTTGTGTATTCCGGTCAGGATCTTGTTCCTAGAGGATACACTGATTCTGATTTTCAATCAGATCAGGATTCAAGGAAATCGACTTCAGGATCTGTTTTTACCCTTGGAGGTGGTGCTGTTGTGTGGATGAGTATTAAGTAATCTTGCATTGCTGACTCGACCATGGAAGCCGAGTATGTGGCAGCCAGTGAGGCATCAAAGGAAGCGGTATGGCTCCGTAGGTTCCTTGGTGACCTTGAGGTCGTTCCTGGTATGGATAAAGCTATAGTGCTCTACTGTGACAACAGTGCAGCAGTAGCTAATACCAAGGATCCTAGGCATCATAAGAGGAGTAAGCACATTGACAGAAAATATCACATCATCAGAGGCTTTGTTGAGAGTGTAAATGTGACGGTTTGCAAAATCGCATCAGAGGACAATCTTGCTGACCCGTTCACGAAGACTTTGGTGGCCAGAAGATTCGAAGAACACGTTGAAGGCATGGGGATGCGTAATATGTCACATTTACTCGCTTAGGGCAAGTGGGAGATTGTTGGGATCTAAATGTGCCCTAAGGATAAAAAATCAATATTAGAGATTTTCTGTAAATATGACATTTTGATATTAATAAGAGGAGGTTATTCATGTTTAATAAGATGTGTCCTATTTACTTTCATTTGTTGATTGTATGGTTATTTTGAGCAAACATAAAATACTCCTTGACTGTTGGTAATATATCAGATTACCATATGTATACGGGGTATACATAGAAGACGTGGTAATTTAATAACAATCTAAATAAATAGTCCGCAATCGATGGAATAAGATTTGGGGATCTTATTCGTGATAAGATTGTACAAGTTGTCTACTTCCTTGGAGGGATGGTTTGTCTTGACCATCGGATAGGTTCCGAGTAGAAACTTTAATGTATACCAGTATTGAGGTATGACATTGGACTGGACCTAAAGTGTTAATTATTTCGGTTTAATAATTCCGTTTATAAGAATCAATGACACTTTGATTATCATCCTGCATTAATCTTAATACTGAAATGATTACTTGAATTCGCATCCATGACTTTTGTACTTTAATGCACTACAGGTGAGACACTGTTAATTCATGGTCAATATACTTGTGTTTTGGGTGCATGACTTATGGATGGAGAAATCAATATTCATAGATACGGAATCCATAGCTATCTTAACGATAGTAAATGTTATCTACTTGAAGGCATTATTCGGGGATTGAACGATAGTATAACAAGATCTTGGCCATCGGTTTACTTTGTGTTCTCTGGTGGTTTACCAATTGTATGGTTTTATAATTGGTGATTCTTTCAATAGAGAATAATGGAACTTTAAGTTAAAATGATTGAAAAGGTAAAACGGAAAAATTCCTTAATTCAATCATGGATGACATATGGGGATTAAGCAAGCGATGAATAAATCATGGAAGAAGCACTAAGTGAGAGAGCTTTCATAATACGGTATGTAAACAGGAGTTCAGCTTCAAACTTTTAGTGGAATAGTTTTGAAGTTGATAATTGATGAATAATTAATCTGGGATTAATTTTTCACAATTATAGGAGCCTCTTTACATATTTCCATCGGGTCCCTCTATTAGCTCGCATAGTTCCATAAAGCGTCTCGGGATTTGTTCCTTATGAGATCGGTAAATTTAAATAGAATTTAGTAATGTCTATTAAGACATGTTACTCTCTAATATGCAATCCAGAAAGGATTGGACATGTAAAATTTGTAGACAAATGTTTTGTCAACATGTGATTGGTTAATTTGAATTTTGGAAATAAGATTGTGTTTGGATTATTTAATTTTGGAAAAACAAATTTTTCTCTCCTAATCTCAATAAGGTGCACGGTTTTTAGATAGGTGGTGGGAAGAAAAATTGTTTCAAAATTATTCAAATAAATTCCTAACATTAAATTATTAATTGATTTAAATAATGGAGATTATTTCATGTATTTTTCTTTCCTAATTAAAAGTGGTTCACGTTTTTTTGAGGAAAGGAAATTTGAAATATTTCATTGATTTAAATTAATTAATATGGTTAATGTTTATGGAAAATATTAATTCAAATAAGTGAATCTTATTTAAATTCAAAAAGGTTTAAAAGGAATTTGAATCTAGATAGGACTAGGATCTTTTGACTAGTCTAGATTCTTGATTTAAAATTTGAATCACCAATCTAGCTTAACAAACTCAATGTGGCCGAATTTTTTGAGGAAGATTTCCTCTTTGAAAAACATTTTTTAGGTTCAATGAATCTAGCCCTAAAGTTGTATGATCTTTTGATTCAAAATTTATCCAGAAAAATAATAATTATTATTTTTTTTGAGATGAATTTTGAAAAAGGATTGGACTTCTATATAAAGGCTAGGGATTCATGAAAAACTAATTTCTGAATTTTGGTAATTTTTCAAGAGCAAAAAACGTTTTGGAGAAAATGAAAAAATTTAGTTTTTCCGAAACATCAAAATTCGGCTATCTTATGAGAAAGAAAAAGAGAGAAAATTCTATTGAACCAAAAACTGAGAGGAAGGTTAAACCGAGTGATTATTTTCATAAGAAGGTTAACCGGTTCCTGTTTTGCAGTTTTGAAGAAAGAAGGCTGATCATATTCTCAACGAGGTACATCGGAATTGAGAAGGAGGGATCTAGACTTCGAAAAGCATTACCGGTCGCTTGGATTCATAGAACGTGTGCCCACACACACTCTGAGACGTGGAACTCGAGAATAATAGAGAAGACACGTTGGTCAAACGCTCTAGTAATTCCGGAATCCAAGAATAAAGGTACGCTTGTTCATAAATTTAATTTATTGTTATATGCATCATGAGATTCTTTTCCGGAAACGGCATAAAATTTTTAAAACTTCCGCTGCGCCGTAACTCTGATTACCGATCCGACTTTTCCAACAATGCCATCATTGTCGGACGCTTCGGATGAGGAGTGTGTTGCTCATGGTGAGTTGACCTTGGTGGCAAGGAGAGCCTGATGAGGACGTCGGTAGCACAGGCAAGAGCATGTGGGATGAGATATATTCATATCCAATTCAAGTTCCCATTGGTCCGGTTACGAGGGCTCGAGCGAAGAAACTCAAAGATGCACTTATTGGTCTGATTCGAGCAACTTGGTCTCAAGCTATTGCATGGAGGCCCATCAAGGGAATTACAGGCGACAACCAGCCCAACATTTATAGCTATTACTAGAAAAGACCGAGTAATCACATTTGCAAAATTTATAGCTATTACTTTTCTGTTTTGAGAACTTTCCTGTTTTGAGGCAACAATTGGCGACAAAAATTAGTTATTGACTGAATTGTTATTTAGTTTCCTTTTATTTTAGAATATTGTAAGGCTTTTCAGCCATTTAGTGAACTTACCTTATTTGCTTTATCTTTATTTGCTTCAGATTGGTTGTTTCCCTTTTTGGCTTTGTGACTTGCCGAAATTCCTTGGGCAATTAGTGTAACGACCCGCCTAGCACAGGCCGTTACCATACATACATACATACATACTTATAACGTAAACAGCGGAATATTTTTTTTTTATAAGCAATATAATCATATATGCACATACGTAAATAATTATAACGAATAATTAGTAACGTTGTGCGGGTGTAATATAAAGCTTTATAAAATAATTACTTAAATCGACAAAACGCATGGCGGCATAATCCCCACATTTCACAGTCCACCAGACCTCGCCTTCCATCTTGTATCAGGGGCTGCTGTTAGGCTGCTTACCTACAGCATAGACATAAAACAGTGAGCTTTCGCTCAGCAAGTACAACTATTTAAACCGCAAAGCAATAATTCAACATTTAAATCATCACATCATAACAATCTATACTTAACATTTCATACTTAACATACATCCTAATTGGTTACCTAAGTAACCCTAATCGGACTGTTTTTAACTTAGGTTTCAAAATCTTATTTCTTTAGAAAAGAAAACCTTAGGTTTAGGTATAAAAATCCTTTTTGTTTAACTTTGAAAACTGAAAATCTTAATATAAGACGTATAAAATTATTGACTATTGGAAACTGCCTTTGGAACAGTTTCACAATGTCAATTATTACTGTAACTGCGAAATTACCCTTTTTCTGTGTTGATTTTAGAAATCCTGTACAGGATTTTCCATATTTCCTGTACCGTTTTCGAAATCCATTTTCATTTTATAATCAAAGCTGATTGTGAAAAACTTATCTTCACAAAAGTTTTAGATATTGAAAAGCCCTACAACTTTCGTGTTTTGGGTAAAACCTAGTTCGGACATTTTCTTTGTCAAATACCTTGTGGAACCAATCCTGGCCGTGCAGGGGTCCTGGGCACTTCAGGCTCGGGTTTTGTTAAAAATCGAGGCCATTGGAGCCTCATTTAGCAAATCCGTCCATGTTACCCACAAGGAAAAACTCTTCTTAACAACTTTCGTGTTTTGATTTTTTCCAGATTCGGCCTCTAAAGGCCTCAAAAACTGTTTTTCCCGAAACTGGCCAATTTCTACCCGAGTTGGCAGTTTTCGGTTTCAATTTTTGTTTACGTCCTATAACGTTCACCCTACCTCAACCGAACTCAGCGGGAGCCTAAATCAGTCATGCATCACGTTTCTAACGTCCAATTTTCAACATGCAAGCCAAATTACAAATCATCCATAAACCTACAAAAACCCTAGGCATACTAACAAACACATAACATGCGACATAAAACCACCAAACCCTACACCCTAATTAAATCAAGCACATGCTCAAATTTTCTAGCTAGGGCAGAACTGAAAGTGGGCATAAACCATTGCTTAAATACATTTAAATTTCTCCAAACAAAATTCAAATGAAAGCTTAGGTAATTAGGGGTTTTACCTCACTTTTTGGCTCAAAGTTGGCTTAGGTTTTCTTCTCCTTGTTCCTTCACAACAGCCGGCTGAATTGGTGGGTGGCAAGTCCAAGCTTGCTGCCTTCCTTGCCCTAAGTCCGGTCACCAATTTGTTAAAAATCCAGCCACCACTAAACTCCAAAAACCCGGTTTCCTAGCTTGGCTCTTCCTCCTTGGTGGTTTCCTTGCAACCGGCCTCCTTGGCCAACAAGGGTTACAAATTTTTTTTCTAAACTTTTTGCTTGTTCTCCAACACAAAACCGACCCTCCACTAAGCTCTAGGCACTCTAGGGTTTGAAAATTTTCTTTCTTTTTCTTCCTCACAAGTCCGGATTTGTAGAGAGAAAATTGGCCAAAGTTTAGCTAGCTTTTCCAATTTTTGTGAATAATGCCCACCCCTATTTATAGAGGTTGGAAACTTTTTGCTAATTGGATTTTGGCCCCAAAAGAAGCAAGAAATCACACAAAATGGAGGACAAGTGGCCGGCCATCCTTGGTGTTTATCTAACAAAATACTTTCCAATTTTCTTAAATTAAGAAAATGATGTCATAAAGAAAAAGTTAAGTGAGGTAGGCTAAGTTAAAGCTTGTTTGGCTCTTTTGCTATTGTACAGTCCATTTTTAAGTTAACACAGGTATTTCCAATACTGGATTCACTTATGCACAGTATTGTTTTACCGAACTGCAGTTCAGAATTCATCTGTGTAAAAATGGACGGTATACAATTTTCCCTATTTCTTAAAACCATTTCGCCCTATACTTCCACTTAATGTGCTTGATTTTCTATGGTGGTTTCTGAGTCTTAAACATATCATTTTATCTGAAAAATTGATTTTCACACGGTACAATTTTTATACAGATAAATATTTAATCGTACAGTCATTTCTTGGGCTTTTCGGGTCAACCATTGACTTTCTTGTCAATCATTGACCTTCTTGTCAAGATTTGACTTTCTTGGTCAACAGTTGACTTTTTGGTCAACCGTGACGTTTTTGGTCAAACTTTGACCATCATGAAAAATTTTGCATTTTTATTCCTTTTTACTTAAAAGGTCGTTTTCTTGACTAAATAATCCTTTTTGAGTCTTATAAAGTCAGAAAACTCACAAAACATAATTAAAAACCCTTAACTGGGCTTTTTCCATAAATACCTTTACGGTTCAATGTAAATTCTATACAAAGAATCGTATTGGTGAAAAAAAATCAGGTATTACAATCTACCCCCGCTTAAAAATTTTCGTCCTCGAAAATTAGAACAAACCGGGGTAGTTCTTTCTCATTTCATCTTCTAATTCCCAGGTTGCTTCTTCTACTTTATGGTTTCGCCATAATACTTTCACCATGGGAATTGTCTTATTCCTTAGAACCTTCTTTTCTCGATCTAGGATTCGTACAGGCTTCTCTTCATAGGTTAAGTCTGTTTGAACCTCCACTGGTTCTTGACTGAGCACATGAGAAGGATCTGGAACATACTTCTTGAGCATCGAGACATGAAAGACGTTATGCATAGATGCTAGTTCTGGCGGCAGGGCAAGCTTATAGGCTACTTTTCCAACCCTTCCTAGGATTTCAAAAGGTCCAGTATACCTTGGACTAAGCTTCCCTTTCTTTCCAAATCTCATCACTCCTTTCATTGGAGCTATCTTGATGAATACTGCATCTCCGATCTGAAATTCCAAAGGCCTTCTTCGCTTATCAGCATAGCTTTTCTGACGACTGAAAGCCACGTCAAGCCTTTGCTTAATCTTCTTAATATCTTAAGAAGTCTTTCTTATGAAGTCCGTAGTTTGAAGCTGCTTCTGTCCAACTTCTTGCCAATGAATAGGGGATCGACATTTTCTTCCGTATAATGCTTCGAACGGAGCCATACCAATCGAAGCGTGATAGCTGTTGTTATAAGAAAATTCGATCAAAGACAGCTTCTGATCCCAGTTTCCTTTAAAATTCAGAACACATGATCTCAACATATCTTCTAGTGTCTGGATAGTCCGTTCTGACTGGCTGTCAGTTTGGGGGTGAAATGTCATACTGAACTTCAATTTCGACCCCATAACATTGTGTACGCTTGTCCAAAACCGAGAAGTGAAACGTCCATCACGATCTGAGATGATCGATTTTGGTACTCCATGCAGTCAAACGATCTGAGATACATAGACTTCGGCCAATTTTTTCACTGAATAAGTGGCTTTGTTAGCGATGAAGTGGGCAAATTTGGTTAATCGATCAACAATAACCCAAATCGTGTCATTCCCACTTGAAGTTCTGGGCAGTCCCACGACAAAATCCATGGTAATTTGCTCCCATTTCCATTCAGGAAGCTCTATTTTCTGCAACTCTCCGCCAGGATGTTGATGTTCTGCCTTAACTTTCTGACAAGTTAAGCATTTTGACACGTACTTCGCTATCTCATTCTTCATATTTGGCCACCAGTAGTTCTCTCGGAGATCTTTGTACATCTTGGAAGCTCCTGGATGTACTGAATACGGCGTCATATGTGCCTCTGCTAGTATCTGATCCTTCAAAAACTTAAAGTTAGGAACACAAATCCTTTATTTGAAGTAGATAATACCATCTGCAGAGGTCTTAAACTCCTTATTCTTTCCGCCAAAGAGTTATGCCTTGATCAACAGGGAATCCTTTCCTTGAAGGTTCTTGATGGACTCCAATAAATTGGACTGGAGGGTTAAAGCAGACAACTTTTCCGTTATCATCTCCAAGTGAAAATCGAAGATTTCCTTCTGAAGTGGCTTGGCCAGCAATTCCAAAGACATTAGCATGCCGGATGACTTCCTGCTTAAGGCATCTGCTACTTTGTTTGCCTTGCCAGGATGGTAAAGAATCTCGCAATCATAGTCCTTTACGAGTTCAAGCCATATTCGCTGCCTCATATTGAGCTCCTTCTGGGTAAAGATGTATTTGAGACTTTGATGATCTGTGAAAATCTCACATCTATTCCCATATAGGTAGTGCCTCCAAATCTTCAATGCGAACACCACCGCAGCAAGCTCTAGATCGTGCGTCTGGTAATTCCTTTCGTGATCTTTTAGTTGTCGGGAGGCATACGCGACCACTTTTCCTTGTTGCATTAAGACCGCTCCTAGACCCGTCTTAGAAGCGTCGCTGTAGATCACAAAATTTCTTGCTTCGACATCTGGAATAATCAACACAGGCGCACTTGTCAGCTTTCTCTTGAGCTTTTGGAAATTCTCTTCACATTTGGACGTCCATTCGTAATTCCTCCCTTTGCGAGTAAGGGCTGTAAGAGGGGCTGCAATCTTTGAGAATCCCTCAACGAATCGGCGGTAATAACCAGCTAATCCAAGGAAACTCCTTATTTCTGTTACATTCTTAGGTCTTGGCCACGAACTAACTGCTTCCACCTTAGCGGGGTCTACAGAAATTCCTTCTTTTGACACCACATGGCCCAAGAAATGTACCTTTTCTAGCCAAAATTCACACTTAGTGAACTTTGCATACAGCTGTCGTCGTCGCAACGTTTCCATCACCATTCTCAGATGCTGCATATGCTCTTCCTGGGACCTTGAATAAATCAGAATATCGTCGATGAAGACAATGACGAACTTGTCCAGATATTCCTTGAATACTCGATTCATCAGGTCCATAAAAGTAGCTGGAGCATTGGTTAGCCCAAAAGGCATAACCAAAAATTCATAATGCCTATAGCGCGTTCGAAAAGCCGTCTTGGATATATCTGAATCTTTGATCTTGAGCTGATGATAGCCAGATCGTAGATCAACTTTCGAAAACACCTTTGCTCCTCTGGGTTGATCAAAAAGATCGTCGATCCTTGGAAGAGGATACTTATTTTTTATGGTGACTTTATTCAGCTCGCGGTAGTCGATGCACATGCGTAAAGATCCATCCTTCTTCTTTACGAATAGCACAGGTGCTCCCCACGGAGAGTAACTCTGTCGGATGAATCCCTTATCAAGCAGTTCTTGCAACTGTACTTGGAGTTCCCTAAGTTCAGCAGGTGCCATACGGTAGGGCGCCTTCGATATTGGAGCAGCTCCGGGCAATAGCTCAATTTCAAATGAAATTTCGCGTTCCGGCGGAAGTCCTGGTAATTCTTCCGGAAAGATATCCACATACTCCCTGATAATGGGTACATCCTCCGGCGTCAGCTTCGTTTCTTGCTCTTTGTCTACCATGTTAGCTAAATATCCTTGACAGTCATTAGCTAACATCTTCCAAGCCTTCATAGCCGAAACCAATCGGGTTGCTGAGCTACGAGGTTGTCCGTAGAAGTTGAACTCTTCCTCGCCATAAGGGTTGAAAATTACACAACGCTTCCGACAGTCGATCTTAGCGTTGTACTTGCCAAGGAAATCCATCCCTAAGATCACATCGAAATCCCGCAGCTTGATTGCGATGAGATCTACAAATAGTTCTCTGCCACTGATAATCACGGAGGTATTTCGTATCCAAAAGTTGGACCACAAAATTTCTCCGGATGGCAAGGAGGTTTTGAATGGTTGACTTAAACTATCCACACCTCTTCCTAAATTCTGGGCGAACTCCAAAGATACAAATGAATGAGTGGCTCCAGAATCAAACAGGGCAATTGTTTCATAAGTGGTGATAGATATCTGACCTGTCACCACATGTGAAGTCCCTGCTTCTGCATCTCCCCTGGTGTAAGCATAGATTCGAGCTTGAGGTTCAGGGGCTTCCAATCTGCCTTGGACAATGGAAGGTCCTTCTAGTCTGGCTTGGACTGCATGAAGCTGACTGCTGGCATTCCGACTTTGGTATGGAGGATTCTGACCTTGATTGCTCAGATTGCAGTTCTTTGCAAAATGTCCCTCCTTTCCGCACAGATAACACGCATTGGTCCCCATTCTGCAAATGCCCGGATGTTTCTTCCCGCACTTCGCACATACCGGGTAGTCAGAGTTATTACCCTCGTTTCCTCTATTGTTCTTCTTCTGAGGGTAATTTCGTTGCTGTCCCTGTCCCGAGAAATTCCCTTTTCTCTTGTTCCTCCAAGACTGTTTGGAACCTTGAGCAGGGTTATTGATCTGGCCTTTCTAGTTCGTTTCAGCACTCTGACGGGGCTGCGTCTGCTTTACAATGGCCTTTTCTTCTTTCTTGGCCTTGAAAATTTGAGCCCTTGCTTCCTTGTCCTGGTTGATCCAATACTCGGCTCTTATTGCTCTGCTCACGCAATCGGATATCAGGGTAGGTGGGCTGCTTTCGGCGCTTACTTGTTTGGCTATGTCTGTCCGGAACATCTTCATCATTCTTCGAACTTTTTCTGTCTCGCTCGGTACCAGTTCCGGGCACAAGCGCGCTAACTGCTCGAATTTCTTAACGGCTTCCATCACCGTCATCGTCCCTTGCTTCAGGTTGGCAAACTCATCTTGTTGAACGGCAAGGACTTCTCTGTTGTAGTACATAGTACGAAACTCGACCACAAAATCCTGCCAGCTCATTGCCGTGACATCCCGACGCATCTGGACGGTTATCCACCAGTGTCTCGCGTCCTTCTTGAGAGCAAACGAAGCACAGAGGACCTTTTCCTGTTCTGTAAGCCGCATGAAGTCCAGAATAACTTGGATATCTATCAGCCAATTATCCGCGGCTATCGGGTCCATCGTCCCTTCAAATTCAGGCGCTTTCATCCGCCTAAATCGTTCATACAATAAGTCCTCTCGTACTGGAGGTAGATCTACCGGTACCCCAGCAGGTGCTATTGGAATTCCATCATTTCGCGGAATATCTGGCACAGGAGGTGCCACTAGAGGTACTTGATCCGCGGGTGGTGGAACCTCATTGACATAGGGTCTCTGGTTTAATTGAGCCAGATGCTCTCTAAGTCTGTTTGTTTCTTGTTGCTGCTCGAGCAACTGCCATTGTAAATTGGCTACAACGGTCGCAAGGTCTGGCTCCGGTGGATTTACAGGGGCTGTCTTACGGATACGAACCATCTTTAAATTCCTATTTAAATCATAAGAAAAGATATTATCAACTATAAATATCCTTTAAACCGCAAAGCAAAAATTCAACATTTAAATCATCACATCATAACAATCCATACTTAACAATTCATACTTAACATACATCGTAACAAATCATAACTTAACTTGACATATGCATGAGCCAGTTATGCTTGGTTATGCTTACTTGATCATTCTTAACTTTCTTATCATACTTATCTTGTCTTATCTTATGGGCCCCACAACGTAAGTGTTCGCACCGGGCGCGCGACTATGAATTGGTGGTGGCGGCCAGTCCATTTCCAACTCAATCCATAGTCCAACCCGACCTAACGCGGGTCGGTACGACACAGGCAATTGCTTGCCATCATATCATTTCATACTTAATCTTTCTTTTGTTAATCGGTGAACATGCATCGTGATGTTTCACACAATTAATCCTCAGCATATCTTAACCCTAATCATGTTCCTATAATTTCATAACATATAACATAGCACTTGGCATATCATAATTCATGGCATATAATCATAACATATAACCCTAGCATATAATCATAACATATAACCATAACATGTAATCATGGCATACCTAGGACATTCTACAACACGTAGCATGTAACATTTAATAACATGTAACATTTACATATAACAAACATACTCAGGTAAGTATACACAACAAGCCTATGCTGTAGGCGGAGTTGTACTTATCTTGTTCGTATTGGTTGTGTCTGCTGTCGAGTATATGCCCGTCAGGACACCTTTGCGCGTGATATTCTGAGATTAATAAAAGTAAGGGTTAGAAATGTTGGTAGTATAACCAACACTCTTATATAACCTTAGTTATATGTCCTTACTTAATTTTACGTTATCATAATTGGTTACCTAAGTAACCCTAATCGGACTGTTTTTAACTTAGGTTTCAAAATCTTATTTCTTTAGAAAAGAAAACCTTAAGTTTAGGTATAAAAATCCTTTTTGTTTAACTTTGAAAATTGAAAATCTTAAAATGAGACGTATAAAATTATTGACTATTGGAAACTGCCTTTGGAACAGTTTCACAATGTCAATTATTAGTGTAACTGCGAAATTACTCTTTTTCTGTGTTGATTTTAGAAATCCTGTACAGGATTTTCCATATTTCCTGTACCGTTTTCGAAATCCATTTTCATTTTAAAATCAAAGCTGATTCTAAAAAACTTGTCTTCATGAAAGTTTTAGATATTGAAAAGCCCTACAACTTTCGTGTTTTGGGTAAAACCTAGTTCGGACGTTTTCTTTGTCAAATACCTTGTGGAACCAATCCTGGCTGTGCAGGGGTCCTGGGCACTTCAGGCTCGGGTTTTGTTAAAAATCGAGGCCATTGGAGCCTCATTTAGCAAATCCGTCCTCATTTCCCACTAGGAAAAACTCTTCTTAACAACTTTCATGTTTTGATTTTTTCCAGATTCGGCCTCTAAAGGCCTCAAAAACTATTTTTCCCGAAACTGGCCAATTTCTACCCGAGTTGGCAGTTTTCGGTTTCAATTTTCATTTACGTCCTATAACGTTCACCCTACCTCAACCGAACTCAGCGGGAGCCTAAATCAGTCATGCATCACGTTTCTAACGTCCAATTTTCAACATGCAAGCCAAATTACAAATCATCCATAAACCTACGAAAACCCTAGGCATACTAACAAACACATAACATGCAACATAAAACCACCAAACCCTACACCCTAATTAAATCAAGCACATGCTCAAATTTTCTAGCTAGGGTAGAACTGAAAGTGGGCTTATGCCCATTACAAACCATTGCTTAAATACATTTAAATTTCTCCGAACGAAATTCAAATGAAAGCTTAGGTAATTAGGGGTTTTACCTCACTTTTTGGCTCAAAGTTGGCTTAGGTTTTCTTCTCCTTGTTCCTTCACAACAGCCGGCTGAATTGGTGGGTGGCAAGTCCAAGCTTGCTGCCTTCCTTACCCTAAGTCCGGTCACCAATTTGTTAAAAATCCAGCCACCACTAAACTCCAAAAACCCGGTTTCCTAGCTTGGCTCTTCCTCCTTGGTGGTTTCCTTGCAACCGGCCTCCTTGGCCAACAAGGGTTACAAATTTTTTTTCTAAACTTTTTGCTTGTTGTCCAACACAAAACCGACCCTCCACTAAGCTCTAGGCACTCTAGGGTTTGAAAATTTTCTTTCTTTTTCTTCCTCACAAGTCCGGATTTGTAGAGAGAAAATTGGCCAAAGTTTAGCTAGCTTTTCCAATTTTTGTGAATAATGCCCACCCCTATTTATAGAGGTTGGAAACTTTTTGCTAATTGGATTTTGGCCCCAAAAGAAGCAAGAAATCACACAAAATGGAGGACAAGTGGCCGGCCATCCTTGGTGTTTATCTAACCAAATACTTTCCAATTTTCTTAAATTAAGAAAATGATGTCATAAAGAAAAAGTTAAGTGAGGTAGGCTAAGTTAAAGCTTGTTTGGCTCTTTTGCTATTGTACAGTCCATTTTTAAGTTAACACAGGTATTTCCAATACTGGATTCACTTATGCACAGTATTGTTTTACCGAACTGCAGTTCAGAATTCATCTGTGTAAAAATGGACGGTATACAATTTTCCCTATTTCTTAAAACCATTTTGCCCTATACTTCCACTTAATGTGCTTGATTTTCTATGGTGGTTTCTGAGTCTTAAACATATCATTTTATCTGAAAATTTATTTTCACACGGTACAATTTTTATACAGATAAATATTTAATCGTACAGTCATTTCTTGGGCTTTTTGGGTCAACCATTGACTTTCTTGTCAATCATTGACCTTCTTGTCAAGATTTGACTTTCTTGGTCAACAGTTGACTTTTTGGTCAACCGTGACGTTTTTGGTCAAACTTTGACTATCATGAAAAATTTTGCATTTTTGTTCCTTTTTACTTAAAAGGTCATTTGCTTGACTAAATAATCATTTTTGAGTCTTATAAAGTCAGAAAACTCACAAAACATAATTAAAAACCCTTAACTGGGCTTTTTCCATAAATACCTTTACGGTTCAATGTAAATTCTATACAAAGAATCGTATTGGTGAAAAAAAATCAGGTATTACAATTAGGGACTGAAAATCCACAAAGGGAAACACCTATATATATTGTATGAATTTCTTTGTGAAGGCAATTCAGCTTACACAAAAATTTGAGGCTTAATTCTCTTTGGTTCTTAAACGAACTTCTTGAACTTATCAGAGAATTCCGTGGTATTCATAAGACTTATCAATCAGTTCATCCATAGCTGATTGTGGCGTACTCACATACCAAGGTTCGTGCTTCTTGTTAGGCATCGGGTCACGGTTCCATTCAAAGCCGTTTAGGATTTCGATCTTGGAGATCAATTTGGTTAGGGTCACATCAGTTCTTGGTGTGGTTCATATCATTTGGTATCAGGGCCAAGGGTTCTAATCAGGTTTTGCTTATCCAAACCTTATTTTTTATGTTTATTTTCTATTAACCGTGAGTCTTGATTTCCAGAATCAAAGTCGGTGTTGAAAAAAAAAAAAAATTTGTTGTTTGAAATCTTCAAGTAATTAGGGTTTAACTAGGTTTTCTTGTTACTGCTAGGGAACAAAATTTATTTGGGATTACTAGTCTTTTATTTGTTCTCATTCGGAACTGTGTTGGAGATTGTCTTAAAAAAAAAATCCTGATTATTAAAAGAAGAAGCAGAAAAAAGAAAAAGGAGAAGGATCCGAGAAAAAAAAAAAAAAAAAAAAGTCTAGAAACCTTTCTTAAATTTTTTTGTTTGATTCTTGTTATTCAGGGTTTAAGGAATTCTAAATTTTGTTTCTTTTTGGGTGTTAATTCTGAAAGCCCTAACTCTCCGTGCTTGTTATATTCTTGTATCTAATCTGAGCCTCCTTGGTAATCTGTTTGTGAATCGTTACGGAAGTTTCGATATTGATTTGATTAGTTTTATAAGAACTAAGTGAGAATTAACGAGTGGAAAAGGCAATAGAGGCGAGAGCATTAGAGTGAACAAAAGCCAAAAGTATTGAGTGTAAACATGAGAGAAATTGAGCGAAAAGCAGTTCACGAGAGAAACACGTAAAGGAGTGTGGTAAGGTCCTTTGCATTATCTCTAACTTTGTTTTGCAGCAAAAAAAAAAAAAAACAAAAAAAAAAAAAAAAACAATGTCAAACAACAGCAAGAACACTACTGAAGGCACCACTGGAGTGACAAATCTAAAACTCCTCATGGAAGTAATGATGGGAGAGATGAGGCGATTGTTGAGAGGGGAGTTGGAGCAGCTTCATGAGAGGGTAGACCAGATAGAAAAATGCACGTGTGGAACAGCCATAACATGTTCCTCATGCGCATAAGCGAGAGAGGGTTACGGCTAGAGGAGAGGTCCATGAGTACTATGGAATGGATGGGGATGAGTTGGATGAAGGAGAAGATTCAGCGGGTAGTCACAGGAGATTTGGACGGAATAGAGGAGTTAGGAATCCGGGAAATGATAGTTTGAGTGGCATCAAAATGAAGATACCGTCTTTCCAAGGCAAATCTGATCCCGAAGCATACCTAGAATGGGAGAAGAAAATGGAGTTCATCTTTGACTGCTACACCTATTCTGAATTGAAGAAGGTAAAACTAGTCGTAATTGAATTTTCTGATTACGCTATTACTTGGTGGGATCAGCTTGTCATAAATAGGAGACGAAATAGAGAGCGACCTATCGAGTCATGGGAAGAGATGAAGGCTGTGATGTGGAAGCGATTTGTTAGCTGACTACTACCGGGAGTTGTACAACAAGTTACAAAATCTTAAGCAAGGCAACCGGAGTGTAGATGAGTACTATAAGGAGATGAAGGTCATGATGATCCGGGCAAATATAGAAGAGGATCAGGAGGCTATAATGGCAAGGTTTTTGGCGGGCTTGAACCGAGAAATTCACAATGCCGTTGAGTTACAACATTATGTGGAGTTGGAGGACATGGTACTTATGGCTGTCAAAATTGAGAATAAACTCAAGATGAGGGGCAGTAACATGCGTCCACGCCATAATCTGAGTACATCTGCTTGGAAGGTGAACCAATGGAAGAAGGATGAGAAGCAACTTAACACCAAGCTAAAGACCGAACAAAAACAAGAGGAGGCCAGCCATAGAAATCAAGGTAAATCTGATTCTTCCACTACTCAGAATCGTGATATTAAGTGTTTTAAATGTCAAGGCAGGGGTCATATAGCAAGCCAATGTCTGAACAAACGAGTTATGGTGATGCGGGACAATGGAGAGATTGAAACCGATGAGGATTCAGACAATGATTCTATGCCTTCATTAGAGGATGCCAACGAGGAGGAGTACACTGTCCAGGGAGACTTGTTGGCTGCAATGAGAGCTCTAAGTGTGCAAGCTAGAGAAGATGAAGAGGAGCAACGGGAAAACATCTTTCATACTAGGTGCCATGTCCAAAACAAGGTATTATTGATGGTGGAAGTTGTACCAACGTTGCTAGCACAACCATGGTAGAGAAGTTAGGGCTGCCAACAAGCAAGCATCCTTGACCTTATAAATTGCAATAGTTGAATGATAGTGGTGAGGTAAGGGTGAATAAACAAGTGTTAGTTTCTTTTCGCATTGGAAGATATGAAGATGAAGTTTTGTGCGATGTGGTTCCGATGCAAGCTGGACACTTGTTATTAGGTAGACCATGGCAGTTTGATCAACGAGTTAAACACGACGGCTTCACCAACAAGTACTCTTTGGTTCACAACCAAAGAACGATCACTCTTGTTCCGTTAACTCCAAAATAGGTCTATGAAGACCAAGTGAGCTTACAGAGAGAAAGTGAGAAAAATAAAATGAGTGAAGAAAAATCAAGAGTGGGAGTACAGAGAGAGTTTGGCCAGTGAGAGAAAAAAAGAAGAGGTGGCCGAGAAAAATGAGAGCAAAGAGAGAAAGGGAGAGAAAATTGAGAGAACTGAAAAGAATACGCAACAAGCCTATGAAAGAAAAGCAGAGAAAAATAAACTTTTATGCGAGAAGAGGCGAGATTAAAAGGATGATGTTTTTAAATCAGCCAATGATTGTATTTTTGTACAAAGAGGCATTTTTAAACACTAATGAGCTTGACATTGTATTACCTAGTTCTGTTGTTTCTCTATTGCAGGAATTTGAGGATGTATTTTCGGACAATGTGCCTGATGGTTTGCCACCAATTCAGGGGATAGAACATCAGATTGATTTCGTACCAGGCGCTTCAATCCCAAACCGGCCGGCTTATAGAAGCACACCCGAGGAGACCAAGGAGCTTCAAAGGCAGGTTAGTGAGTTGATGAAAAATGGGCACGGGAGAGAAAGTATGAGCCCGTGCGCCGTTCCGGTCTTACTCGTGCCTAAGAAGGATGGGACATGGAGGATGTTCGTAGATTGCAGAGCCGTTAACAATATCAAGGTAAAGTATCGCCATCCTATACCTCGATTAGATGATATGTTGGATAAGTTACATGGTGCCTCTGTGTTCTCGAAAATTGATTTGAAAAGTGGGTATCATCAAATTCGCTTAAAAGCGGGAGACGAGTGGAAGACGACCTTTAAAACGAAACAAGGTTTATATGAGTGGTTGGTAATGCCTTTTGGCTTAACCAATGCGCCTAGCACATTTATGCGTCTAATGAACCATGTTTTATGAGCATTTATTGGCAGGTTTGTTGTTGTGTATTTTAATGATATACTAATTTATAGGAAAGACTGAACCAACATGTAGCGTATTAAAATCTGTTTTGGATGTGCTTAGAAAGGAAAAATTGTATGCTAACCTCAAGAAGTGTACTTTTTGCAAGATAAGCTTGTGTTTCTTGGTTTTGTCGTTAGTGCTGAAGGTATACAGGTCGATGAAGAGAAGGTGCGAGCCATCGGGAGTGGCCGAGTCCAACTAGTGTGAGTAACATACGGGGTTTTCATGGACTTGCTAGTTTTTACCAGCGGTTTGTGAAAGATTTCAGTACTATAGCCGCACCACTGACAGAAGTGATCAAGAAGGATGTTGGGTTTAGATGGGGAGAGGAGCAAGAAAGGGCATTCCAGTTAATCAAGGATAAATTGACCAATGCTCCATTGTTATCTTTACCTAATTTTTCCAAAACTTTCGAAATTGAATGTGATGCTTCAGGTGTTGGAATTGATGCCATTTTGATGTAGGATAGGTGACCAATAGCATATTTCAGTGAGAAGCTGAACAGGGCAGCTCTTAATTACCCAACTTATGATAAAGAGTTGTATGCGTTGGTTGGGGCGTTAGAGACGTGGCAGCACTACCTATGGCCTAAGGAGTTCGTGATTCACACCGACCACGAGTCCTTAAAACACTTGAAGGGCCAACATAAGCTGAACAAAAGGCATGCTCATTGGGTGGAATTCATAGAGACATTTCCGTATGTCATTCGCTACAAACAAGGTAAGGAAAATGTTGTTGCGTATGCGTTCTCTCGCAGGTACGCGTTGAGTTGAAAAAAGTGTGTTATGTGTTTAATCTCTGTTAATTGACTGGCCATGTAATGACCCAAATTTTCATTAAACATATGATTTCTTTTGTTAAGAATCGCAGCTATGCTATGTATGTCTATGTGTTTTATATGATATGTTTTCTGAGAAAAGAAGTTGAATCTTTTGTTAAAAGATTCGATAATGTTAGTTTAAGACCCTTTGGTTACAAGGGGTAAGTTATGATTTATGACTCTATGTGGTAGTTTATAATTTTAAGAAAATCCTATGCGCAGTTCAGATAAGTTTTGGATGATGGTCCAGTTAACTTATACTGTTATCAGTTTAAAACAGTATATGAATATCTATGTTATTATGAAAATGGACTGCATTCAAAAAAATAAGCCAAGTAAAGCTTTTAATGATGACACCTCTGATAACAAGTGTCATTGCCATGATTGGTCACCTTACAGGGACGAAAATGCAAATATTTTATGTTTAGGGGTCAATTTGTAAATTTAAGAAAGTTCATGATTTTTTTAAAGTCAAGGAAGTCTTTGTAAGAAGGAATTAGCAGTAAATTGAAGATTAAAAGGCTTAATTTAGTCGGCCAATCTATAGGGACTAAAGTGCAAATATTTTTGCCTTTAGGGGCTAAAGTGCAATTTGGGAAAAATTGTGGACTTATCAGCAATTATGTAAATTTTGAACCGGGTACTTTTTAAGTACAGTTTCTTAAGTCAATTCAGTTAACGATCCATTTCTAGTTCGGTTAGATCGGTTGGAAATCAAGGAAGACAAGTTAAGATTGAACTAGATAACCCTAGCTAGAACCAATCAAAACGTTCCATGTGTCACCATTGGAACCGGCCACATCAGGGCCTTATGAGCAAGGGATCTAGTTTTTGTGGAATATTATGCAAATTAGAAAAAATTAAGTGTCATTAAAAGTTTACAAATCATACCCTAAGTTTAGCAACTAAGCACTTAGATTTGCTTGGTTAATTTTGTGTTAAGTTTCAATTAGCAATCTTGTCTCACTTGGCACACTATGGCCGGCTACCATGAGGGAGAGACACCTCATGCTTCTAGATTGGGTGAGCCACCCTCCTAGCCTTGCTCCTTGGCAAGCCAAGGCTTGCACACCTATGCACCAAGGCCGGCCACCACAAGGAAGCAACACATGGACCAACCTTACTCACATGGCAAGCTCATGCTTTGCCAAGCCCACACCATGACCGGCCACTTGAGGAAGCAACACCTCATGGCCTAGCCTTGATGAACCAACACCCTAGACTCCCTAGCCTAGCCCCCTTGGCAAGCCAAGGCTTGCACACCTCACCCTAGGGCCGGCCATCACAAGGGTTTGCCACCTCAAGCTTATAGCTTTGATGAGCAAGCATCCTAGCTAGGCTTGCTTGGCAATTTAGGGCAAGGAGGGCCGGCCAACACATAGGGATTTAGGGGAAATTTTTGTGGTTTTAAGGACCAATGGCTAAATTATAAGAGATGGAATTCTTGAACTCTTCTAGCTCATGACACCTCATGCACCATAGGCTTGCTTAATAAGCTTGTTAGGCTTACTTGTTGACTAGCAAGGGCAAGCACAAGCTCCACCTATGGCCGGCCACACTAAGGAAGGAACACCTCATGGTTCCTAGGCCACATGAGTAAGCACCCTAGCTTGGGTGACTTGGCAAGAAGGAAGCAAGGATGGCCGGCCACCACTCAAGAAGACAAGACCAAATTGGTTTCTTCTAAGGACTAAGGAGCAATGGTTGTATCTTTAGGGGTTAGTAGGCAATTTTAGAAACTTGTGCTTCATCTATAAATAGGTGAAGGCTCTCTCATTATTTTTTTGTTAGCCAACACACACACAAGCAACTCAAACCCTCTAAACTTTGCCATAGAAGCCGAGCAAGGGAGGAGAGAAAAGAAAGAAAAGAGAACAAGAGAAAAGTTTTCGGTTAGTGTAAGAAGTGAGTAGAAAGTTTCAAAGCTCTAGTTAAGGTTTTAATCTGTGGAACTTGAGGTAAATATTTGAACCCTCTAGTTCTTTATTTAAGTTTCAGTTAGGGTTTGATTATTAGGTCATTGAATATGAACATGAGCTTAGTTTGTTAAGTTTTATGCACTATGGTTTAAGTATGCATGAGTAAGGATCAAAACTGAACGGTTTTTCTGGTAACCAAATTTTGAGGCCTTTAGAGGCCGAATCTGGAAAAAGTTAAAACTTCAAAGTTGTAGAGAAGGGAAAATCCTAGGGGTCAACGTGAACAGTTTTTGAAAACAAGATCCCTAAGACCTTTGTTTTTGCAAAAACCCGAGACCAAATTATAATTAGTGTATTTGGTTAAAGAATTTTCAAAGGTAGAAACAAGCATGTTAAAGACAGATTTGAGTTTTGAGTTAAAAACAAAAGTTGTAGGAGACTTCAAGGTCTACAACTTTCATGAAGAAAACTTTCCAAACTTTGAACGGATTTGTAAGAAAAGTACTAAACACTATGTAATAGTTTTAAAACCCGGTTTTGAGAACTTTAGGGTTTTACTAAAACTCAAAAAGAAGTTGAATTTTGGGATTTATGGTTTAAATCGAGTTAGCAACAAAAATCAAAACGTTGTTATGATAGGATGATGCTTATCCTATGATTTTCTTGAAAACAGGAAAACGACCTGTTTGAGTGAAGAAATTTAAATCAAGGCGCAGTAAAGGTTAGTACGACTCCGCCTACAGCATAAACAAAATTGTTTGTTGTATGCCTTTAAGTGTATGATGATATAAGTGTGATGAAATGCTTATGACTTGTATGATACCAAGTTCATGATGCTATGTGTTCAGGGAATGTTTATGTTTGTATGTATGGATGTCTCCATGATAGGATGAATGTTACAGCTTGTATGCTTTTAAGTTTATGTTATGAGATATATGAGGTATGTTAGAGCATGTATGTTCACATGATGAATAGTTTGATATTATGGCATCACGAAGTATGCTCATTTATGATAAGTTAATCGGTAAGATATGAAATCCCAGTTTCAGTTAAGAAACTGGTTAAGATCATGAAATAAGGTTTCAAGAACGAAACAAGATAAGAACAAGATTTAAGATATCATTATGATAAGCAGGATACAATATGTCGTATCGACCCGCGTTAGGTCGGGTTTGGTTCATGGTTTGAGTTGGACAGGGCTGGCCGCCCCAACCACTCCATGGCAGCGCGCCACGGTACGTACATTTATGTTATGTAAGGGCCCTAAAAATTATGCTAACTTATGAAACCAGTAAGAAAGCATAATTGGTTCATGCGTTATGTCATTATGTGATATGTTGCGGATAAATAGTTGTGCTTGCTGAGCGAAAGCTCATAGTTCATGTTTATGCTGTAGGTAAGCAAACTTATAGCAATACTTGATACAAGACGGTGGAGCATGGCAAAACAAACTGTGAAACTGTGGGACGAGCATTACTACGTTTCTTTTTGTTAAATTATGCTACGCTAAATATGTTGTAATTGAGTAAAGATTTCATTATTATGTTATGTAGTTAAGTATATGTACAAGTATGTATGTAAGTAATTGTTAAAGTTTTCAGTTCAAGTTTTATATTGTATGTATAAAAAAAAAAAAATTAAAAATAATAGCTCAAGTTTTCATATGTAGTAAGATAGTATGTACGATAACGGCCCACAATAGGCGGGTCGTGTCAGGCCATCACTTGGTGGGGAAAATAAATTGAAATTGATTCTGGGAAGGTTGATTTTAGTTGGATCTTACTTGGGTAATATAAGTGGATGATATAGGAATATATTGTTCTCTTGTACAACGGATTAAAATTGGTGATTAATTTTTAGGTTCTGAAAGCTGGAATGCATAGGAGTATGTTTATTTTGTTTTAAGAATTGAAGGAAAAATTCATTCGGAAGATGACTTTGTAGAATTTTAGGTTGACTGGAGTAACTTTGCTATAGCATTCCTACAGCATTTGCGGTCAGATTTACAATCGAGGGGAAATCAGTAATTCTAGCCATTACCCATCATTGATTCACAGCCGAAACCTTAGATATTACTACGTTTTACTTTTTGTATGCAATTTTAATTACACCCATTTGTTTACATTCATTTTCTATAATTTTTGCTCTCAAAGTTTTATTAAAACAATTGTTTTCTGTAATTAGATTTTTGGTAATACAATCCCTGTGGAGACGATACTCAACTCACTACTGTATTACTTGTTCGATTACGTGCACTTGCATAGTATATTTGCATACATATTTTTGGCAAACACTAACTAAGTAAAAGCTATTCATGATTCATCATGTCGGAAAAATAAAGAAAAAGGACGATTATAATAAATCTCAAAAACCTTGCTTTTCACCATTGCAGGCAGTTGCCGCTCGTCTCCAATGAGTATAGCATGACGAATACCGTGACGTTGTAGAGGAATGGTTGATTCGCATTCTTTAGCTGAGTAGCTTCATCTATAACCAATAATTCAAAAGGCATCACCGCTCCTAGTTTTGCAGAACTTGATATAGTTCAGAAAACCATACACGCATTGTTTAAGCAAAAACCTCTTATCATCGCCCTTATGTCCTTAGAATTGTCCTCAATCGAAAAAGAAGCTGGAAATGTCAAAGGAAGAGATTTTAGGATGCAGAGGTTTTTAATTCTTTCGACATTGAACATACTACCTCTACCCATTGAATCTTCATTACGGATATTTGGTAAAACTTCCTTCGAAATGTTGTGCAGCATATTCTGTAAAGATTTGAGAGAATGATAAGCTGCAAACATGTTGGCGACTACCTCTAGTGAAATAAGAGAGCTTGGCAAGTGTACGTACAGATTCTCAATACAAAAATACAGACGTTCTCCAAAGCAATTGAACTTCTTCTTCACGAACTCCTCGAAAATCAAAGGAATATCAGTCTCCTCGTCATCCACACCTTCTTCTCTATGCTTTGATTGCTTTTCTTTTTGCTTACTCTTTACTTTTTTCTTATTCTTATGGTTTTCTTTTAAGGTTTAGGCAATAACCTGGTTCATTGCTTTCTTGCCCGTCTTGTCTTCGGATATTATACCACTAGTATCCCTTTCTTTTTGTTTTGTTCGCTTTTCTTTCCATCAAGTATAAGTGATAAGGTATTTCGGGATCCTCAAGCACATAAATCATTGCAAGTAAATTATGGTTCCATCCAGAATATGGTGAATAACACTTGTAAAGAACTTCAACACGGTGATCGAGGAAAACATCATAAATCTCTTCATGTTCTTTAATCTTCATTCACTTCCTGTTACCAAACAAAACAACATCTCCGAGCCTGTATCCTTTATACATAGATGACTTGACAACTCCTATTATGAGCGGCTTAGCGACCTCTAACACAGCGATATTTGTCAGAGCACATGTAACTGTTCTGCAATTCATCTTGTGGAGGGAATGTAATAGAAAACCAATCGTATTAGTTTTACCTGTCCCTGGAGGTCCCCGGATGATTTTAACAGTATTCTCATGATGACATTCCCTAGAGCTAATACAGCTCAAAACTGCAGCCTGTTGGGATTCATTTAAATTCGAAGAGCAGATTCTATGATACGAACCACGCCAACAATGTGACGAAACCCGATACCAAATTTAGAAACAACAACCCAAGATCTTTCAAATTTGATGGAAACCGCGACCCGTTGCTTAGCGAAGCAAGAACCTTGGTATTTTGAAGATGCCACAAACAGTTATGAAAAATCTGTTTGATAAGTCAATTTAAACACCACAAGGAAGCCTTGATAAGTTTTAATAAGTTTCTTCAAGAACTCAAGAAGAATAACTCACAATATGAATAAACATCAAAAACTGATTCATAATCTGAAAAGTCAGCCTTATATAGCCGAAATTACACTTGTAAAATTCCTAATCTACCCCTAAGGATAGACATGCCTAAAAAACCTTGGAATCAGATTTATCTAAACAAAAAAAAAAAAAAAACAAAAACAAAAAAAAAAACAAAAAAAAAAAAAAAAAAACTTAAATTCGGAATTAAATTCAAATTTTAAACTAAAACTTAAAACTAAAAATAAGATTACAAAGAAATCAAATCTTGATCAGATCTTCTTTTGAATTTTGAACTTTTTGAACTCTTGGAAACGTAATCTTGACTTTATTCTTGTTGGAAAATAACGTCCACTTCAGCATTGGAAAATTAAAACATCCACATCAACCTTGACTCTCTTCCGGATCAACTATGATGAGTAAAATCAGTCTTTGTTCACCATCAGTAGTGAACATACTCTCTTCTTGTTGAAGAACTCTCCGGACTGAGTTATTCAACTCTTTCTTGAATCTTTTAGCTCGAGCCCTTGTTCTTGGACCAACTAGAACTTGAATTGGTTCGTGAGAATTCTTGATCGAGGAAAGCATCATAAATCTCTTCATGTTCTTTAATCTTGATTCACTTCCTGTTACCAAGAAAAACAACATCTTTGTGCCTGTATCCTATACACAAATGACCTGACAACTCCTTTTACGAGCCGCTTAGCGACCTCTAACACAATGATATTTGTCAGAGCACATGTAACTGTTCTACTGTAAGAACCCGAAATTGTGATGAACCTATGATTTCCTTAGAGACAAGGAAAATCTAAGACTGAACCATGTATGTCGATATCAAGCTCATGATCTGAGTTGAATATCAGTATATGTTTGAGTTCTCGTTGAATTAGCTACGAGACTCAAAAATAGTTTGCTTAGTCACGCATGAGGCCTTTTGAGAAAAGGTAAAAATAGGAATTTATGATTTTTATTACGGTCAAAGTTTGACCAAGTTGACTTTTGTAATAACCAACTTGTTTGTAAACTTATGATTTCTTTCGTTTAGAATCAAAGTCTGTTTATGTGATAAGTATGATATGTTTTCTAAGAATGATTGTTGAATCTTTTGCTGAAAGATTCGATAATATTAATTTAAGACTCTTTTGTTAAAAGAGGAAGTTGTGATTTATGACTCTATGTTAATAGTCTATAATTTTAAGAAAATCCTATACGCAGTTCAAATAAGTTTTGGACGTTGGTCCAGTTAAAGTATACTGTTATCAGTTGAAAACAGTATATGAATATCCATGTTAGTATGAAAATGGACTGCATTTGGGAAATAAGCCAAACAAGCTTTTAAGGATGACACCTCAGATGACAAGTGTCATTGCCATAATTGGTCACCTTACAGAAACCAAAATGCAAATATTTTATGTTTAAGGGTCAATTTGCAAAATTAAGAAAAGTTCATGATTTTGAACTTTTAGAAGTTAAGAAGTCTTATAAGGCATGATCAAGCAAGAAATTTGATATTTGGAAATTTAGTTGTAATCGGCCAATTTACAGGGACTAAAGTGCAAATATTTTGCCTTTAGGGGCCAATGTGCAATTTTGGGAAAAGTTGTGGACTTAGCAGCAAATATGTAAATTTTTGAGCTAAGGACTTTTTAAGTATAGTTTCCTACGTCAATTAAGTAATTGATCCATTTCAAGTTCGGTTAGCTTGATTGGAAATCAAGGAAGACAAGTTAAGATTGAATTGAATGACTCTAGTTAGAACCAATCACATTGCTTCATGTGTCACCATAGGGACCGGCCACATCATGACCTTATGAGCAAGGGATCTTGTTTTGAGGAGCATTATGCAAATTAGAAGAATTTAAGTGTCATTAAAAAGTGACAAATCATGCCCCAAGTTTAGTGACTAAGCACTTTGATTTGCTTGGTTGATTTTGTGTTATGGTTCAACAAGCAAAAATTGTCCTATTTGGCACACTATGGCCGGCTACCATGAGGGAGAGATACCTCATGCTTCTAGCTTGGATGAGCCATCCTCCTAGCCTTGCTCCTTTGGCAAGCCAAGGCTAGCACACCTCATCACCTAAGGCCGGCCACCACAAGGAAGCAACACACCATGGCCTAGCTTTTGTGAGCAACTCACCTAGCTTGCTCTCTTGGCTAGCTCAAGCTTTGCCAAGTCACTAGCCATGACCGGCCACCATGAGGAAGCAACACCTCTTGGCCTAGCCTTGATGAATCTACACTCTAGACTCCCTAGC
This sequence comes from Ficus carica, assembly GCA_009761775.1. NCBI lineage: Eukaryota > Viridiplantae > Streptophyta > Magnoliopsida > Rosales > Moraceae > Ficus > Ficus carica. Next base: position 3,871,473 of record CM019746.1, read on the forward strand.
CTAGCCTCCTTGGCAAGCCAAGGCTTGCACACCTCACCCTAGGGCCGGCCATCACTCAAGAGCATGCCACATCAAGCTTGTAGCTTTGATGAGCAAGCAATCTAGCTAAGCTTGCTTGGCAAATTGGGACAAGGAAGGCCGGCCAACACATAGGGACTAAGGGGAAATATTTTGGTTTTAGGGACCAATAGATAAATTACAAGAGATGGAATTCTTGAACTCTTCTAGCTCATGACACCTCATGCACTATAGGCTAGCTTAGTAAGCTTGCTAGGCTTACTTGTTGGCTAAGCAAGAGCAAGCCCAAAGCTCCACCTAAGGCCGGCCACACTAAGGAAGGGACACCTCATGGTTCCTAGCTATCATGAGTAAGCACCCTAGCTTGGCTACTTAGCATCTGGCCGGCCACCTCTCAAGAAATCAATGTCAAATTGGTTTCTTCTAGGGACTTTTGAGCAATTCCAAGAACTTGTGCTTCACCTATAAATAGGTGAATGTCCTCTCATTATATTTTGTTAGCCAACACACACACAAGCAGCACATACTCCCTAGTTCTGCCCTAGGAGCCGTGAAAAGAAAGGAAAGAAAAAGGAGAGAGGAGAGAACAAGAGAAAGAGTTTTCGGTTGGTATTGAAAGTTAGAGGAAGGTTTCAAAACTCTAGCTTAAGGATTTTAATCCGTGGAACTTGAGGTAAATACTTGAATCCTCTAGTTCTTTATTTAAGTTTCAGTTAGGGTTTGAGTATAAGATCATTGAGTATGAGCATGAGCTTAGTTTGTTAAGTTTTATGCACTATGGTTAAGTATGCATGAGTAAGGATCAAAACTGAACGGTTTTTCTAATAACCAGATTTTGAGACTTTTAAAGGCCGAATTTGGAAAAAGTCAAAACTACAAAGTTGTAGAGAAGGGAAAATACTAGGGGTCAACGTAGACAGTTTTTGAAAATAAGGCCTCTAAGACCTTTGTTTTTGTAAAAACCCGAGACCAATTTATGAGTAATGAATAAGGTCGAAAAATCTTCAAAGGAAGAAACAAGCTGGATAAGTACCGAATTGGGTTTTCAGTTAAAAACAAAAGTTGTAGAAGACTTCAAGGTCTACAACTTTTATGAAGAAAAACTTTTCCAAATTTTAAGCAGATTAGTAAGAAAAGGATCAAACCCTATGAATTGGTTTTAAAACCCGGTTTTGAGAACTCTAGGGTTTTACTAAATTTCAAAAACGAGTTGAATTTTAGGATTAGTGGTTTGTATTAAGTTAGCAACTAGAATCGATACGTTGTTATGATAGGATGATGCTTATCCTATGATTTTCTTGAAAACAGGAAAACGACCTGTTGAGTGAAGAATTTTTAATTCAGGGCGCAGTAACGGTAAGTACAACTCCGCCTACAGCATGAACAAAACATTTTTGTTGCAGGGCAGTTTTTAAGAAATCATGTATTGATTTACATGATTTACTTATGTTTATGTTATGATAAGTTTATGTTATGTTTTGATAAGATTAAGTTATGTTATGATAAGTTTAAGTTATGATATGATAAGTTTATGTTATGTTATGATAAGTTTATGCTATGATATTATGCTATGAAGTTTATGTTATGATAAGTTTATGTTACGATATTATGCTATGATATGTTATTTTATGGTATGATATGGTAAGTTATGTGATGATGTATTATGATTGAGATTATTTTATGTTATATGTTTGGTTACGTGACATCATGAAGCATGATCACGAATATTAAATCACATGGTAGAATAAGTTAAGTCATGAGATAGGATAAGATAAGTTAATATTATGGTGTCGTATCGACTTGCCACGAGGGCGGGTTTTAAACGGTTTGGTTCATGGTTTGAGTTGGACAGGGCTAGCCGCCCCAACCACTCCATGGCAGCGCACCACGGTACTTACATTTATGTTATGTAAGGGCCAAAAAGTATGCTAACCTAAGAAAACAGTAAGAAAGCATAAATGGTGCATGCATTAAGTCATCATGAAATGTTTTGCGGATTAAATAGTTGTACTTGCTGAGCGAAAGCTCATAGTTCATGTTTATGCTGTAGGTAAGCGACCTATTGGCAATACTTGATGCAATACTGTAAAGAGTTGGTGCTGCGGACTGTGAAATGTGGAATGGACACCTCCACGGGTTTTGGAAAATAGGTTTTTGTAAAATACATTTGTAAAGTGTGTTTTGAAGCAAGTTGCCTCGTGTTGTACCGATCGCGCTAGGTCGGGTTTGGTCCACGATCTTGGTACTCAGGTGAGTACGTATGAATATGCATGAAGATAAGTTAAGTTTATGTATGAGAAGAAGTATGGGACTAAGTCAAGTTTAAGTTTGAGAGTAAAAGAGTTTTAAAATAAAGTTTTAAAGAATAAAGAAAAATTTTACTCTGGAATTTTCAGCAAGCTTAAAGCTTAAAGTAATAAGAATTAAGTTAAGTAAGTAAGTAAGGTGACGGCCCACGTCTACGTAGTAATTCCCCTACGTAGATGGTGTAAGTCGGGGCGTTACAGTTTGGTATCAGAACAAAGTTTCCTGCCATCCAATTTCACAGTTCTGCCGCCAGCGCCACAGTTTTGTAAGTTTGTTTTCTTACTCTGATTTATGTATAGTAGTTATGTTAGGTTATAGTATTATAAAATTACTATGATAAAGATATGTACCTGGTGTCAAACCCGGGTTGGACTGAAGAGGACTGCGAGGCTTCGTTGGCATTCCGAGGAATAGAGGAGGAGCTACGCATCTTCGATAGGACTCAAGGAATGGTTGCACGATATGGAGACCCTCTTCAGATTTTGTCATGTAGGGACGCATCTTCAGGATATGCTTGCCAGCCGACGCCTAGTCAAGGAGGCTCTTGCAAGATACCTTGGCATAGGGTACCTTAAGAGAAGGTTCCTAAATTTTTTATGACACCTAGGACCGCCTATGTATTATCACGATCTCGAGATATACAAGGATACGTCAGCTATGTTACAGCTTAGCGTATTTATCCAAATGAGTCTATAGGCTATTATTGCCAGTAGATCAGAGTTGCGCAGCGAAAGCGTGGTGGATAAGCTAAACTTACGATATGATATGATGATTCTATAATGATATGATATGCTAAGATATGAATATAGAATGGGTATTAGATTTAGAAATGTCAGGAATTAGAATTAGAAACTAGAAGATGGTTCGCCGCATGTACGACCGAACAAAATTCCGCAAGAGTCTAATCTTGCAACTGTAGTGACTAAGTTGCAACGATAATTGCTAGAGTAGCAATAAGAAATGAATAGGCTTTGAGATTAGATGGCCTATCGCCTTACCTTAGTAGGGTGATAATCAGGAATTTTCCATTCTAAGAAATAGGATTGACGCTTTAGAATTTAAGTTTCATGATTGTGAAACTTTTGCCCGTCAGGGTAATAGTAGATATGGGAAAAATGTTTGGTAGTGCCTTGACTCAGTGGTAATATCAAGGCAATGCGCAAACAATAAGTTGGTTGAGGCCAACAAAAATTTAGTAGATTACGATGATGGCTATGAGTTAGATGATGAAATTAAGGATATGATCTCTTAGTAAGGGAAATTATGTAATGATGGGAAGTTTAGACATTCCTAAGAATTATGAATATCCACTTATGCTATGAAAGAAAGGTGAGAAGCAATGAGAGAAGCTTCTACTATCTAGCAAGTAGCTAGTGATTCAAGTATACCTGTCATTGCATCACTCGAACGATATTATGATTTTTCATTATGGACTTTGAAAAGGTTCAAAGAAAATATTTTATGAAATATCTCATGTTTAATAGAACCCCCTCATTTTATGTAAGACGAGCAAATCCTTGAGGAAGAAATTCCAAGATAGGGGCTGTCATGAAAAGTAAAGGTTCCAAGATAGGAGCCATAGGCCAAATCCTTGAGGAAGTAAATTCCAAGATGGGGGCCATAGGCCGAATCCTTGAGGGATAAGTTCCAAGAATGGGACGAGTTCTAAGAAAGGGGCCTTTATGAAGAGTAAAGGGTTCTGATAATATAAAATCAAGTTTCAAGAAAGGAACTATTTTCAGGAAGTGTACTGAATATATGGTACGATATGTTTTCCAAGTAAGGAAAATTATGTAATACGATAAACTTTTCAAGTATGAAAAAGTTATATGGTAAGCTATGTTTTTCAAACATAGCAAGTTATATGATATACTTGCTCAGTTTTTACATAAATAGTTCTTGTGATGCAATATGAAGGGACAGTATGTATGAAAGTAAGAAAGTAAGAATGTATGAAAGTATGATGATAGGATATGAAAGGAAGATTATGGTTCTATATAAGAGACATGATGCCATTAAAGTATTAAAATGGGAACAGAAACAATCCATTATGGGTTTGTGGTGGATTTTGAGAAAAGTCACCTAGAAGTATCCGAATTTTCGAGGACGAAAATTATTTTAAGGAGGGTAGAATGTAAGAACCCGAAATTGTGATGAACCTATGATTTCCTTAGAGACAAGGAAAATCTAAGACTGAACCATGTATGTCGATATCAAGCTCATGATCTGAGTTGAATATCAGTATATGTTTGAGTTCTCGTTGAATTAGCTACGAGACTCAAAAATAGTTTGCTTAGTCACGCATGAGGCCTTTTGAGAAAAGGGAAAAATAGGAATTTATGATTTTTATTACGGTCAAAGTTTGACCAAGTTGACTTTTGTAATAACCAACTTGTTTGTAAACTTATGATTTCTTTCGTTTAGAATCAAAGTCTGTTTATGTGATAAGTATGATATGTTTTCTAAGAATGATTGTTGAATCTTTTGCTGAAAGATTCGATAATATTAATTTAAGACTCTTTTGTTAAAAGAGGAAGTTGTGATTTATGACTCTATGTTAATAGTTTATAATTTAAGAAAATCCTATACGCAGTTCAAATAAGTTTTGGACATTGGTCCAGTTAAAGTATACTGTTATCAGTTGAAAAACAGTATATGAATATCCATTTTAGTATGAAAATGGACTGCATTTGGGAAATAAGCCAAACAAAGCTTTTAAGGATGACACCTCAGATGACAAGTGTCATTGCCATAATTGGTCACCTTACAGGAACCAAAATGCAAATATTTTATGTTTAGGGGTCAATTTGCAAAATTAAGAAAAGTTCATGATTTTGAACTTTTAGAAGTTAAGAAGTCTTATAAGGCATGATCAAGCAAGAAATTTGATATTTGGAAATTTAGTTGTAATCGGCCAATTTACAAGGACTAAAGTCCAAATATTTTTACCTTTAGGGGCCAATGTACAATTTTGGGAAAAGTTGTGGACTTAGCAGCAAATATGTAAATTTTTGAACTAAGGACTTTTTAAGTACAGTTTCTTAAGTCAATTAAGTAATTGATCCATTTCAAGTTCGGTTAGCTTGATTGGAAATCAAGGAAGACAAGTTAAGATCGAATTGAATGACTCTAGTTAGAACCAATCACATTGCTTCATGTGTCACCATAGGGACCGGCCACATCATGGCCTTATGAGCAAGGGATCTTGTTTTGAGGAGCATTATGCAAATTAGAAGAATTTAAGTGTCATTAAAAAGTGACAAATCATGCCCCAAGTTTAGTGACTAAGCACTTTGATTTGCTTGGTTGATTTTGTGTTATGGTTCAACTAGCAAAAATTGTCCTATTTGGCACACTATGGCCGGCTACCATGAGGGAGAGATACCTCATGCTTCTAGCTTGGATGAGCCATCCTCCTAGCCTTGCTCCTTTGGCAAGCCAAGGCTAGCACACCTCATCACCTAAGGCCGGCCACCACAAGGAAGCAACACACCATGGCCTAGCTTTGTGAGCAACTCACCTAGCTTGCTCTCTTGGCTAGCTCAAGCTTTGCCAAGTCACTAGCCATGACCGGCCACCATGAGGAAGCAACACCTCTTGGCCTAGCCTTGATGAATCTACACTCTAGACTCCCTAGCCTAGCCTCCTTGGCAAGCCAAGGCTTGCACACCTCACCCTAGGGCCGGCCATCACTCAAGAGCATGCCACATCAAGCTTGTAGCTTTGATGAGCAAGCAATCTAGCTAAGCTTGCTTGGCAAATTGGGACAAGGAAGGCCGGCCAACACATAGGGACTAAGGGAAATATTTTGGTTTTAGGGACCAATAGATAAATTACAAGAGATGGAATTCTTGAAACTCTTCTAGCTCATGACACCTCATGCACTATAGGCTAGCTTAGTAAGCTTGCTAGGCTTACTTGTTGGCTAAGCAAGAGCAAGCCCAAAGCTCCACCTAAGGCCGGCCACACTAAGGAAGGGACACCTCATGGTTCCTAGCTATCATGAGTAAGCACCCTAGCTTGGCTACTTAGCATCTTGGCCGGCCACCTCTCAAGAAATCAATGTCAAATTGGTTTCTTCTAGGGACTTTTGAGCAATTCCAAGAACTTGTGCTTCACCTATAAATAGGTGAATGTCCTCTCATTATATTTTGTTAGCCAACACACACACAAGCAGCACATACTCCCTAGTTCTGCCCTAGGAGCCGTGAAAAGAAAGGAAAGAAAAAGGAGAGAGGAGAGAACAAGAGAAAGAGTTTTCGGTTGGTATTGAAAGTTAGAGGAAGGTTTCAAAACTCTAGCTTAAGGATTTTAATCCGTGGAACTTGAGGTAAATACTTGAATCCTCTAGTTCTTTATTTAAGTTTCAGTTAGGGTTTGAGTATAAGATCATTGAGTATGAGCATGAGCTTAGTTTGTTATGTTTTATGCACTATGGTTTAAGTATGCATGAGTAAGGATCAAAACTGAACGGTTTTTCTAATAACCAGATTTTGAGGCTTTTAAAGGCCGAATTTGGAAAAAGTCAAAACTACAAAGTTGTAGAGAAGGGAAAATACTAGGGGTCAACGTAGACAGTTTTTGAAAATAAGGCCTCTAAGACCTTTGTTTTTGTAAAAACCCGAGACCAATTTATGAGTAATGAATATGGTCGAAAAATCTTCAAAGGAAGAAACAAGCAGGATAAGTACCGAATTGGGTTTTGAGTTGAAAATAAAAGTTGTAGAAGACTTCATGGTCTACAACTTTTATGAAGAAACTTTTCCAAATTTTAAGTAGATTAGTAAGAAAGGATCAAACCCTATGAATTGGTTTAAAACCCGGTTTGAGAACTCTAGGGTTTTACTAAATTTCAAAAACGAGTTGAATTTTAGGATTAGTGGTTTGTATTAAGTTAGCAACTAGAATCGATACGTTGTTATGATAGGATGATGCTTATCCTATGATTTTCTTGAAAACAGGAAAACGACCTGTTTGAGTGAAGAATTTTTAATTCAGGGCGCAGTAACGGTAAGTACAACTCCGCCTACAGCATGAACAAAACATTTTTGTTGCAGGGCATGTTTTTAAGAAATCATGTATTGATTTACATGATTACTTATGTTTATGTTATGATAAGTTTATGTTATGTTTTGATAAGATTAAGTTATGTTATGATAAGTTTAAGTTATGATATGATAAGTTTATGTTATGTTATGATAAGTTTATGCTATGATATTATGCTATGAAGTTTATGTTATGATAAGTTTATGTTACGATATTATGCTATGATATGTTATTTTATGGTATGATATGGTAAGTTATGTTATGATGTATTATGATTGAGATTATTTTATGTTATATGTTTGGCTACGTGACATCATAAAGCATGATCACGAATATTAAATCACATGGTAAGAATAAGTTAAGTCATGAGATAGGATAAGATAAGTTAATGTTATGGTGTCGTACCGACTTGCCACGAGGGCGGGTTTAAACGGTTTGGTTCATGGTTTGAGTTGGATAGGGCTAGCCGCCCCAACCACTCCATGGCAGCGCACCACGGTATGTACATTTTTGTTATGTAAGTGCCAAAAAGTATGCTAACCTAAGAAAACAGTAAGAAAGCATAAATGGTGCATGCATTAAGTCATCATGAAATGTTTTGCGGATTAAATAGTTGTGTTTGCTGAGCGAAAGCTCATAGTTCATGTTTATGCTGTAGGTAAGCGACCTATTGGCAATACTTGATGCAATACTGTGGAGAGTTGGTGCTGCGAACTGTGAAATGTGGAATGGACACCACCACGGGTTTTGGAAAATAGGTTTTTGTAAAATACATTTGTAAAGTGTGTTTTGAAGAAATGGTATGTTTTAAGAAAAGTTTCAAGTATGTATGGCAAGCAAATTACCTCGTGTTGTACCGATCCGCGCTAGGTCGGGTTTGGTCCACGATCTTGGTACTCAGGTGAGTACGTATGAATATGCTTGAAGATAAGTTAAGTTTTATGTATGAGAAGAAGTATGGGACTAAGTCAAGTTTAAGTTTGAGAGTAAAAAAGTTTTAAAATAAAGTTTTAAAGAATAAAGAAAAATTTTACTCTGGAATTTTCAGCAAGCTTAAAGCTTAAAGTAATAAGAATTAAGTTAAGTAAGTAAGTAAGGTGACGGCCCACGTCTACGTAGTAATTCCCCTGCGTAGATGGTGTAAGTCGGGGCGTTACATCTACAGTTCATCTTATGGAGGGAATGTAATAAAAACCAACCGTCTTAGTTTTACCTATCCCTAGAGGTCCCCAGATGAGTTTGACAGTATTCTTATGATGACATTCCCTAGAGCTAATACAGCTCGAAACTACAGCCTGTTGGGATTCATTTAAATCTGAAGAGTAGATTTTGGCTTTCATATCATAAAATGAAGAACTGCGTTTCTCTTTAGAGTGGCAGTGAGTATAGTTTCCCACCTCCTTGAAAGGAAAAAAAAAAGAAAAAAAGAAAAAAGTATCATATTTTAATGTTAATGCAAGACAAAATCAGATATTGATTTGCAACATAAAGAAAGTAATGATAAAATATCTTATAGAAAATGGGGTGTTAAGAACTTATTGAGTGATGTTCATATTTCCCAGTTTCGGGTCAGCATTTAAGGCATCCCATATAAGGATATTTGTAGTCATGTTTATCAGATTAACAACAAAAAGAGGTTCACTGTTGGGGTTAGACTTCATCTCCCCATAACACCGTTAGCCTTCGACTGCTTGTCAAATGAATAAAGAATTCCATATCCCAATGTATTTGATATTTTCGTGTATTTGGGTCAGACCCAATGAATGATCTCAATTCATTTAAGGGTGAATAATGATCGCTCGCATTCAATCGGTATTGTCTACTTTATATCCGTTTGTTCAAACATAGATCGGGCGAATATTTGTGCCGATAAAGTAAGCCACGAACAATGCATAACCCTTGACCTTATTGACTGATTGTTTCATTATTCGTCGTTCGAACTTGACGAATACTACAAATAAAGGTTCATCTCAATAACCACCAAGTCCATGATTGATTATGACGTCATATCAGATCCACTTCAATAACAGCCAAGCCCATGTTCAATTATGACATCATATCATATCCACTTCAATAACTGCCAAACTCATGAACAATCGTGGCATCAAGACCCACATTCTTACACGTTTCCGAATCATCCTTAGTGAGAAAGCACTCACTACTATACGTGAACTGAGACCCACTATTTTTCCTCTATAAATAGAGGAAGACCCCCTGTTTGAGGGGGATCCCTGATTATTCACTTTTTGCTTGCTGTTATACTGCAAAATTACGTTCAGAAACTGAAAAACAATGTATTCCAAAAATCCATATATAGTGAAAAATCAGCATACTCAAGAGGACGTAGCACATTTCCAACGAACCTCTATAAATATCGATGTTGTTATTCCTATTTCCTTTCATTTTCTGGTTAATTTATTTCATAATTATGGTTGCTTTGTGATTTTTATAAACGATGTCCAAGAATCCCAATGTATGTTTTTGTTATTAATTTATTAACCTCAGTTAAAATTTGAAAGTAGATTCCCAACATCTACAGTTTGGCGCCCACTGTGGGGCCCTTGGCCGTCATACACTGGAAATTCATAGAGCAACTATGTTGGACGAACGCGAACTTCAAGAGGAACCATTGCAGGGCAGCCCTGTTGCTCAACCGGAAGCTTCAACTTCCAGAGGAAATGCTCAAATCGCTCACTTAATGCGATTGGTTGAAGAACTTACACGGAAGCACAACACCCAACAAAATCATATGGAAAGCATCAGTGCTGAGAATCAAGTACTCAAGCAACAATAGGTGGCAGTTTCGACGCAGGCCGCATACTCTTATTACTATAACCCATATGTAGGGTATTCAGGCGGGGCAGGCACCGGGGGCTGGCAACAAGCCCCGCCCTATTATCCCCAAGGAATGTGGACCACAGCAAACAGCTAAGCGGCACCAATGCAACCTCTATCTACACCAGGGAACACTTCAGTAACAGCAGAACGACAAACGCAGACAGAACCAGTACGAGGACTGGATCCCAGAAGAAATACGACCCTAACTCGGTAATCAACGCACGAATTACCACTTGCGCCAGAAGGACCAGTTCCACCCAGGACAATGAACGTCGAAGTCATGATGTAGAATATAATGTCCGAGGAAATGAGGACGTTAGAGGCACAGATGGAGCAGCATTTTTCTTTACAGCTACACAAAGCAACGACATCAATGCCGGGGTTCGACGACCTCACTCGCGATGTCCGAGAGACGCCCCTTACAAAGCGGATAACAAACACGATCACCCCTAAATTTGGTAGCATTTATTTTCTAATGTTTGACAGTATGTCGGAACCTCATGATCATTTATTATAATACAAACATGTTGTACAGTCAACGAACATTCTGACTGACATGCTCGAAGACATGATGTGCTAACGCTTTGCACAGAGCTTGAAAGGAGAAGCCCTAAGATGGTTTTGCAACCTCCCTCTTAAATCCATTGATTCATTTGACAAACTCTCGCTCAAGTTCATGAGAAGCTATTCCATCCATATACAATCTGAAAAAACTACGAAGGACTTGTGGGGAGTAATCCAAGGACCAAATGAGTCGCTTCGTGCCTACATCAAGCGTTTTAGCAAAGCGATTTTTGAGATTTCCGGACTCGATGATGGAATAGCGAGAGAAGCACTGAAGAAAGAGCTCAGGCATGTAATAACCAACCTTTTTAGAAACTCGTGATTTCATTTGATACAAATGAAATCTAAGTCTGTACTGTGTATGTCTATGTATAAAGCATGATCTGATTAATCAGAATATGTTTGAGTCCTTATAAGTTATAAGACTCAATGATAGTGTATTAAGCTAAGTGTAAGGCCTTATGATGAAAGAGGCAGAATCCTGATTTATAGTTTTACCCTGGCCAACATACGACCAGAATAACTCATGACTTGAATAAGACGGTACTGCAGTATAATAATCAGTGTGAAAATTATACTGTGACCGACCATCATCACGGATGTAGAGTTAAGAATAAGGAATGAGATCACGCTAAAATAATTAGGAGTAATATTTGGAGCAAGGAGGACTAAGTAGTTTCAAGTCCTAAGAAAAACCTATACCCGGTCCAGTTAAGTGTAGATAAATTCTGGATTGCAGTTCAGTATTACTTTACTGTTAATAGTTAAAATAGTATTGGTATTATCTGGATCATTAAGAAAATGGACTGCATATTAGGAGGGAGTGCCAAACATGGCTCTACTTGGAGGACACCTCATCATGGATAAATACATAATTTTGGGGCTTTTTGAAATTATGAAAAAGTGGATAATTATGAAAGGATTTTTAACCCAAAATGCTCCACATGGCCGGCCATTGTGGGACTTGGAAGGTAAAAATTTTACATTTTCGGGCCAAATGTGTAAATCAAGGAGAATTTTAGAAAAAAAATAATTGTGAGAAATTATGAATTTTCACCTATAAATAGGGGTGGTGAGGTAGAACTTGAACCATTTAGTTAGACCCATAAACTTTTTAGTTCTCTTCAAACTTTTTCCTCTCTAGCTCTTAGGTAAAAAAAAAAAAAAGAAGCAAGGGCCGGTTGTGTGGTGAAGGAAATAGAACAAAATTTCTTTCAACCAAGGTCTAGAACAACCTTCCAAGCTTAGAGGTATTATTCTTGATCCTTTAACTAAAAATTTTATTAAGTTTTGATTGAGAAATTTATGTGTATTTCAAGTTATGGGTTGTAAGAGCTTAAGCTCATGTTTCTTATTTTGCCTATATTATGGTTTTATATAATTGGTGATGCTAGATATATGCTTAGGTCACCTTGTTTTCTAGCCCTAACCATGAATTTGATTTTGTACTCACCATGTGTTTGTGAATATGCTTTCACATGTTTAAGTAGGAAAATTTTATGAATGATGATGATGATGTGAATATTATGAGCATGTTGGTTAAGAAATTAACCTAAAAACACAACTTAGTAAGGTAGTAAGGTTATCAATATTGTGTTTTTCAAGTAAATAGACAAGTGAATGATTAAATGTTAAGAATGAAGTTGACGTGCTGCATGTTGATGTAGGCTTATGGCTTCGACCGTTTGAGGTAGTGTGTATGAATTTTTTAAATGAAAACCAACAAAATACAAACTGTCGGTTTTTAAAAAAATAATTTGGACATTTTTCTGAAAACCCAGTTTTGAGCTCCTTAGAGGCCGAATTTGAAAAAAGTTATAACATCAAAGTTGTAGAAAACAGAAAACCCTATAGGGTTTTATGAATAGTTTTTGAAAAAAAGGCTCAAAATGCCTATGTTTTTATGAGTTTTTAAAACTAGCTGGTCCCAAATACTGTACACGGCCAGAATTTTTCAAGGAGAAAAACGGGTAAGTTAAAGACGGATTTAAGTTTTGGAAAAAAATGAAAGGTTGTAGGTTTCGATGAGACCTACAATTTTTGTGAAGAAAACTTTCTCAAAATCTAAACTGATTTAAAAATAAAACTAGATTTTTAAAACTATGCGTGCTACAGGATATTCCTACACACGTACTTTCAATAAAATTAAAAAGCTGTTTTCAAAGCAATTTTCAGAATTTTACAATTTTACAAACCCTGTTAAAAAAGAAAAGAAATTACGGTTTTACAAAAAACAGTTGTAAAAGGTTTTGAATCTATTTGAAATTCTACAAATGATTTTTAAAAGGCAATTTCAAGTATTAAATCAAGGTGATACTTGATTTTTGAAGTCAAGGTATTTTCCAAGTAAATAAGGTGTTTTCTAAGAAGACAAGGTGTTTTTGAGAAAAAGGAAAATAAAAATAATAGGTCCAAGTTACTTAAAAATATGGTAACAATTTTATAACGGATGGTAGTCGGGTTGGAGACCGACTTATTGATCAATGAATATGTTATAATTGATTGAGTAATGTGGTAGAATGATTCTTATGCTTGGTTTGAAAATAAAAGTATAGCCTGTTTTCGTACCTTGTTGGAACGATAAACTAATAGCGTAAGACAACTTGTAAGTACAACTTCGCCTACAGCATAGGCAAAAATGTTTTTACTACTTTGCATGTTTTTCAAATCTCATGCATTAATGATGTGATGTATATGTTTTATGTTTTATAATTATGGCATCATGAAAGCATGCTCACCAATAATAAATCACATGACAAGAATAAGACCAAGATTTCAAGTACGAAACAATAAAGATTCAAGTATGAAATAGTTATGATTTCATTTTTCAAGTATTTACAAAACAAGGAAAAGTTTTTAAAAATTAAAATAAGTTTTCAAGTATAATTGCAAGCAAGTTGCCTTGTGTCGTATCGACCTGCCACAAGGGCGGGTTTGGTACATGGTTTGAGTTGGATTGGACTGGCCGCCCCAACCACTCCATGGCTGCACGCCACGGTACGTACACTCATCTTATGTAATGGGCCCAAAAATATGCTAACATAAGAAAGCATAATTGATTCATGCATTTTTTATTAAGATTGTTTTGTGGAAAAAGAAGTTGTACTTGCTGAGCGAAAACTTATAACTTATGTTTATGCTGTAAGTAAGCAGCTTACCGATAATGTATGATACATGACTATGGAAAATGGCATGGCAGACTGTGAAAACTTTGGGTTGGACACCTCCACGTGTTTTAAAAATGTTTATATTATGTTATGTTAATTTGATGATACTGTTATCTATTAATTAATATGACTTGTAAGATGTGTTAAAAGAGTTTGAAAGCTCAATATTTTTAATTAAGTATGTATATATATGTAAGAACCCGAAATTATGATGAACCTATGATTTCCTTAGAGACAAGGAAAATCTAAGACTGAACCATGTATGTCGATATAAAGCTCATGATCTGAGTTGAATATCAGTATATGTTTGAGTTCTCGTTAAATTAGCTACGAGACTCAAAAATAGTTTGCTTAATCATGCATGAGGCCTTTTGAGAAAAAGGAAATTATGATTTTTATTACGGTCAAAGTTTGACCAAGTTGACTTTTGTAATAACCAACTTGTTTGTAAACTTATGATTTCTTTCGTTAAGAATCACAGCTATGTTATGTATGTTTATGTGTTACATATGATATGTTTTCTAAGAAAAGAAGTTGAATCTTTTGTTAAAAGATTCGATAAATTTAATTACGACTCTTTTATTAAAGAGGAAGTTGTGATTTATGACTCTATGTTAATAGTTTATAATTTTAAGAAAATCCTATATACAGTTCAGATAAGTTTTGGACGATGGTCCAGTTAAATTATACTGTTATCAGTTAAAAACAGTATATGAATATCCATGTTAGTATGAAAATGGACTGCATTTAGGAAATAAGCCAAACAAAGCCTTTAATGATGACACCTCTGATGACAAGTGTCATTACCATGATTGGTCACTGTGCAGGGACCAAAATGCAAATATTTTATGTTTAGGGGTCATTTTGTAAAATTAAGAAAAGTTCATGATTTTGAACTTTTAGAAGTTAAGAAGTCTTATAAGGCATGATCAAGCAAGAAATTTGATATCGGCCAATTTACAGGGACTCAAGTGCAAACATTTTTGCCTTTAGGGGCCAATGTGCAATTTTGGGAAAAATTGTGGACTTATCAGCAATTATGTAAAATTTTGAACCAAGGACTTTTTAAGTAAAGTTTCTTAATTCAATTAAGTTAATGATCAATTTCAAGTTCGGTTAGCTTGGTTGGAAATCAAGGAAGACAAGTTAAGATTGAATTGAATGACTCTAGTTAGAACCAATCACATTGCTCCATGTGTCGTCATAGGGACCGGCCACATCATGGCCTTTTGAGCAAGGGATCTTGTTTTTAAGGAGCATTATACAAATTAGAAGAATTTAAGTGTCATTAAAAAGTGACAAATCATGCCCCAAGTTTAGTGCCTAAGCACTTTGATTTGCTTGGTTGATTTTGGGTTATGGTTCAACTAGCAAAGTTAGCCCTAGTTGGCACACTATGGCCGGCTACCATGAGAGAGAGACACCTCATGCTTCTAGCTTGGATGAGCCATCCTCCTAGCCTTGCTCCTTTGGCAAGCCAAGGCTAGCACACCTCATCACCTAAGGCCGGCCACCACAAGGAAGCAACACACCATGGCCTAGCTTTGGTGAGCAACTCATCTAGCTTGCTCTCTTGGCTAGCTCAAGCTTTGCCAAGTCACTAGCCATGACCGGCCACCATGAGGAAGCAACACCTCTTGGCCTAGCCTTGATGAATCAACACTCTAGACTCCCTAGCCTAGCCCCCTTGGCAAGCCAAGGCTTGCACACCTCACCCTAGGGCCGGCCACCACTCAAGAGAATGCCACCTCAAGCTTGTAGCTTTGATGAGCAAGCAATCTAGCTAAGCTTGCTTGGCAATGTAGAGTAAGGAGAGGCAGCCAACACATAGGGACTAGGGGAAAAATATTGTGGTTTTAAGGATCAAAGAATAAAATTACAAAAGATGGATTTCTTGAACTCTTTAAACACATGACACATCATGTTCTAGGTTTGGTAAGTAAGCACATAGTCTTGCTTGCTTGGCTAGGTAGATCAAGCTTGGTTCAACACCTCATGGCCGGCCATCACAAGGGAGAGGCACCTCATGCTTCTAGCCTTGATGAGTCAACCCCTAGCTTTGCTTACTTGGCCATCTAGAGCAACCAAGGCCGGCTACCTCATGGAAGCTAGGAGCAAAAATGTTATTCTTTTAGGGACTTTTGAGCAATTCCAAGAAATTGTGCTTTACATATAAATAGGTGAAGGTTCTCTCATTATTTTTGGTGAGCCAACACAAACACACAAGCAGCACAAACCCTCTAAACTTTGCCATAGAAGCCGAGCAAGGGAGGAGAGAAAAGAAAGAAAAGAGAACAAGAGAAAAGTTTTCGGTTAGTGTAAGAAGTGAGTAGAAAGTTTCAAAGCTCTAGTTAAGGTTTTAATCCGTGGAACTTGAGGTAAATACTTGAACCCTCTAGTTCTTTATTTAAATTTCAGTTAGGGTTTGATTATTAGGTCATTGAATATGAATATGAGCTTAGTTTGTTAAGTTTTATGCACTATGGTTTAAGTATGCATGAGTAAGGATCACAACTGAACGGTTTTTCTGGTAACCAAATTTTGAGGCTTTTAGAAGCCGAATTTGGAAAAAGTCAAAACTAAAAAGTTGTAGAGAAGGGAAAATCCTAGGGGGCAGCATGGACAGTTTTTGAAAATAAGGCCTCTAAGACCTTTGTTTTTGTAAAAACCCGAGACCAATTTATGAGTAATGAATATGGTCGAAAAATCTTCAAAAGCAGAAACAAGCAGGATAAGTACCGAATTGGGTTTTGAGTTAAAAACAAAAGTTGTAGGAGACTTCAAGGTCTACAACTTTCATGAAGAAAACTTTTCCAAATTTTGAACGGATTTGTAAGAAAAGTACTAAACATTATGTAATAGTTTTAAAACCCGGTTTTGAGAACTCTAGGGTTTTACTAAATTTCAAAAAGGAGTTGAATTTTAGGATTAGTGGTTTGTATTAAGTTAGCAACTAGAATCAATACATTGTTATGATAGGATGATGCTTATCCTATGATTTTCTTGAAAACAGGAAAACGACCTGTTTGAGTGAAGTAATTTAATTCAAGGCGCAGTAACGGTAAGTACGACTCCGCCTACAGCATAAACGAAATTGTTTGATGTATGCTTTCAATTTTATGATTATATGAGTATGATAAAATGCTATGGCATGTATGATATCAAGTTCATGATGCTATGTGTACAAGAAATGTTTATGATATGTATGTATGCATGTTTTCAAGATATGATGAATATTAAGAATATGTATGGAATGTTTAGAGTATGAATGGCATGTATGTATTCAAGAAATAATGAATGTATGGCGTGTATGCTTTCAAGTTCATGTTAAGAGGTACATGATGTATGTTTATAGTATGTAAGTTCATATGATGAATAGTTTGATATTATGGCATCACGAAGCATGCTCACTAATGATAAGTTATTCGGTAAGATAGGAAATCCCAGTTTCAGTTAAGAAACTGTTTATGAATATGAAAACAAGTTTCAAGTATGAAACAAGGTAAGAACAAGATTAAGCATCATTATGATAAGCAGGATGCAATATGTCGTATCGACCCGCGTTAGGTCGGGTTTGGTTCATGGTTTGAGTTGATCAGGGCTGGCCGCCCCAACCACTCCATGGCAGCGCACCACGGTACGTACATTTATGTTATGTAAGGGCCAAAAAGTATGCTAACCTATGAAAAAAGTAAGAAAGCATAAATGGTGCATGCATTAAGTCATCATGAAATGTTTTGCGGATTAAATAGTTGTGCTTGCTGAGCGAAAGCTCATAGTTCATGTTTATGCTGTAGGTAAGCGACCTACCGGCAATACTTGATGCAATACTGTGGAGAGTTGGTGCTGCGGACTGTGAAATGTGGAATGGACACCACCACGGGTTTTGGAAAATATGTTTTTGTAAAATACGTTTGTAAAATATGTTTTGTTATGTTATAAGGAAGTAAAGGTATGTTTTAAGAAAAGTTTCAAGTATGTATGGCAAGCAAGTTGCCTTATGTTGTACCGATCCGCGCTAGGTCGGGTCTGGTCCACGATCTTGGTACACAGGAGAGTACGTATGAATAGGTATGAAGATAAGTTAAGTTTTATGTATGAGAAGAAGTATGGAACTAAGTCAAGTTTAAGTTTGAAGAGTAAAAGAGTTTTAAAATAAAGTTTAAAAGAAAAAAAAATTTTACTCTGAAATTTTCAGTAAGCTTTTTGTTAAAGATTAAGTTAAGTAAGTAAGTAAGGTGACGGCCCACGTCTACGTAGTCATCCCCCTACGTAGATGGTGTAAGTCGGGGCGTTACAATATATATATATATATAAGTATGAGGTTAAGATAGGTTTTAAATACAAGTTTTAGAAAAAAAAATATTTTCTAGTATTTTTGTAAAGTTAAGTATTTAAGTAAAGTAAGTATGATAATGGCCTACATAGTCGGGTTATTACAAGGCACAAGTCCCTATTCAAAATTGAAATTTACGTCAGATATCCGCCGACAATCCAGGACGCTATGCACCGGGCGAAAGGGTTTATAGAATTGGAAGAGTAGAATGAACGAGTCGAGCGAGATCTAGCTCGAATGAGGGAGGAGGTAACCAAAGCCCGTGAAGAACGAGAGAAAACATTCAAACTCGAACGTGCACGAACAGCAAGACGCACATAGCCATGAGAAGTGCGGACATCGAGGTGTAAACATAAGCATCCATTCTCACCGCCCAAGTATGCACTCGGCATCAGCCCTTCAGAGCTGATCGCTCATTTAAAAGGTCAGGACTACGTTTCGTGGCCAAAAAAATTACCAGACAATCTAGCAAGAGACATGATGAAATACTGCGAATTCCACAAGGACCACGGTCATAACACCATTGATTGCAGGGCTCTTCGAGTTGAAGTTGCTGAGCTGCTGAAAAAGGGACATATCAGAGAGTTCTTTATAGAGAAAGGAAGAGAAACGTACGGACTCGACAGCGAGCCAAAAGAGATAAAGGTGGTACAACAGATCGAAGATAGACCTTCGCCACCGCCAGTTCGAAAGACGATCGGCGTCATCTTTGGTGGTTCGGTGTACAGTGGTGAGACAATGACTGCAATCAAGGCTCACCGAAGGAATGCCTCACACCCATAGCGTTCATCCTTCCAGACGATTCAGGTGAGCATTTGATTATGTTTTATAGCAGTGAGGCTACCAACCTTAGTCAATCGCATAATGATGCGTTGGTCCTTACGCTGAACGTATGGAACTACGATGTCAGCAGGATTATCATCGATAATGGAAGTTTAGCCGACGTACTTTTCCTCTCAACTTTAGGAGAAATGGAGTTAGCGGAGTCCGAGATTAAAAAGTCCACTACGGTCCTTACCGAGCTCAATGGGGAATTGACTACGGCTGTCGGTAAGATAAAACTTCCTGTTATTGCAGCAGGAGAAAACAAGATGACCACGTTTCTGGTATTGGACTGCCCATCAACCTACAACATCATCCTCGGTAGGCCATGGATCCATGCGATGAAAGCTGTACCAACCACCTACCACCAAATAATCAGATTTCCCACGAAGAGAGGAATACGAGAAATAAAAGGAAGCCAGGAAGTTGTACGAACATGCTACCTTTATTCAATGAAGATGAAGAAAAGTGATCGTTTATTGCAATTAGAAGCAAAGGAGGAATCAAACAATCAAATGCAACCGGACGTTGAGTAGTTGGACGAGATTCAGATTAATCCCAATAAGGCAGATCGATTCATCAACATTGGTTCATTGCTCGATGACACAGTTCGTAGACAGTTGGTGAATTTTCTTCGAGACAATCAAGACTGTTTTGCATGGTCACATAGCGACATGCTTGGCAATGACCCCGAGGTGACAACACATCGACTCAACGTCGATCCTAGCCATAAACCCGTTAAACAGTTGAGACGGAAGCTCGGTATTGAACGAAATCGGATCATAAACGAGGAAGTGCGCAAGTTAATCGAGGCGGGGTTAATAAGAAAAGTACACTACCTGAATTGTTTGGCGAACGTCGTCATTGTGAAAAAAAAAAAGAATGGGAAATGAAGAATCTGTATCGACTTCACCGATCTAAACAAAGCCTGCCCAAAAGACAGTTTTAAACTACCCCATATCGATCGTCTGGTTAATGCGACTACCGGATATGAACTTATCTCGTTCATGGATGCATTCTCTAGATATAATCAAATCCTCATGCACCCAGATGACCAAGAAAAGACAGCATTCATCACAGAAAGGGGGATATACTGCTACAAGATTATGCCATTCAGATTGAAGAACGCTAGTGCAACGTATAAAAGGCTGGTTAATGCTATGTTCGCCGATCACCTAGGAAGAACAATGGAGGTATATGTAGATGACATGCTGGTCAAATCGTTAAAAGTCGAAGACCATATTGGTCATTTGGCGGATTGTTTCACAGTTCTTAGACAACATAACATGCGTCTTAATCCTTCTAAATGTTCTTTTGGGGTCTCATCTGGGAAGTTCTTAGGCTATATCATCACACAACGAGGAATCGAAGCCAATCCAGACCAGATAAGAGCAATCATGAATATGTCATCACCAAGGAACAAAAAGGAGATCCAAAAGCTTACCGACCGAATTGCTGCCCTCAACAAATTCATATCTCGTTCCACCGATAAGTGCCAACCATTCTTCAAGCTGCTGTTAGGCAACAAGAAGTTCGAATGGAACGATCAATGCCAGATTGCCTTCGACAAACTCAAAAGGTATTTATCTACTCCACCTATTCTGGCTAAGCCTCTAACCGGCGAAAGATTGTATTTGTATTTGGCAGTGACCGAGGATGCTGCAAGTGCCCTCCTTGTCAAAGATACAAATGGTGAACAACCCATTTATTACATCAGCAAATCACTAGTTGGTGCTGAGACGAGATATCCGGTTGTTAAGAAGTTAGCATTTGCTCTCGTCACTGCTGCGCAAAAATTGAGACCATATTTTCAATCTCATTCGATCACAGTAATGATGACCTATCCACTGTGGGCCGTCCTACACAGTCCAAACTTATATGGGCATTTAACGAAGTGGGCGGTTGAGTTGAGCGACTTCGATATCGAGTATCGAGTCTAGACCAACTTGAAATCTCAGGTATTGGTTGATTTTGTTGTCAAATTAACCCCTGGTCCTATAAGGACGAATGGAAAACCCAAAGATTGCTGGATACTTATGGTCGATGGAGCATCCAACGTAAAGGGCTCTGGTATAGGTATCTACCTCAAGTCGCCCAATGAAGAAATTATCGAACAGTCGTTTCAGCTTGGTTTCAAGGCTTCAAACAATGAAGCAGAATACGAAGCCCTGATAACTGGACTACGTCTAGCAGAGACACTGGGGGCTCGCAGGCTGAAAATTTATAGCGATTCACAACTCATCGTGAACCAAGTACTTGGGGAATATACAACGAATGATACAAGAATGGAGTCCTACTTAAACGTCGTACGATTACTTACAAGTAAATTCAACGAGTATACGATCCTGCAGATCCCAGAGGATTTGAACACTCAAGCTGATGCCCTTGCAGCATTTTGATGTTCGACCAAGTCGAGTCTACAATGAACAAATTCAATCGTTTATATCGAGAAGCCGAGTATTGAGTTGGAGACTATAGTCACTATAAAAGCCATTATTGATGATTGGAGAACACCTCTCATTGCCTATCTAGAGGAAGGGTTATTGCCAGAAGACAAGTAGGAGGCACGAAAAATTAGAAAGAAGCCGTTCGTTTTTCAATAATCAACGACGTACTATATCGACGTTCATTCAACGGTCCCTACGCGCGTTTCCTTGACGACAAGGAAGCCGCATATATTTTGAAGGAGATCCACGAAGGCAAATGTGGAAATCATTCCGGAGGAAGGTCTTTGTGCAACAAGACCAAGCGCCAAGGTTATTACTGGCCCACCAGGCTCAGTGACAGTAACGATGTGACAAGTGCCAACGGCATTCCCTGGTGTTCCATCAACCGGCAGAGCAGTTCTTAAGTATCGAATCTCCTTACCCATTCATGAAATATTCAATGGACATTGTGGGTCCATTACCAAGGTCGAGCGGTTAACGTATATACCTGCTTATCCTCATTGATTATTTCACAAATTGGGTAGAAGCTGAGGCATACGTGGAATCAAAGATTCAGACGTCGAAGGCTTCATATGAAAGAACATAATTTGCAGATTTGGTGTACCTCAATAAATTGTCACAGATAATGGGTCCCAATTCATATCAGGAAACTTCAGAAAATTTTGCGAAGGATGGAAGTTTGAGTTTAGTTTCTCCACTCCAAGGTATCCCCAGGGCAACGGACAAGCCAAAGCGACAAACAAAATGATTGTCCAGAACTTGAAAAAGAAACTCGAAGCTCGAAAAGGGCGATGGGCAGACGAGCTTCACAACATTTTATGGGCATACAGAACAACCCCCAGTAGAGTGACCGGTGAATCACCGTCTTCATTGACCATTGGAGTAGAGGCGCTCATTTCTGCAGAAATTGGCATCCCCACGCTTCGGCGACAGCTATCCTTTAAGAACGAGAATCAAAATCAGGAAATACTCAACGATAGCCTGGATACGCTCGATGAAAGACGAGATCGAGCTCTGGTTCGCATGTCAAATTACCAGCAATCCGTTGTGAAATATTACAACTCTAAAGTTAATCTTAGTACATTCAACAAAGGAGACCTTGTGCTTCATAAGGTATTCCAGAACACAGCTGAGCCAAATGCCAGAAAGTTGGGAGTCAATTGGGAAAGTCCTTACAGAATCTTGAGGATTGTTCGTCCGGGTGTCTACCGCCTTGAAACAATCGATGGTGTCGAAGTGCTTCGTAGTTCGATTGCTCATCACCTTCGCAAATATTACTTGTAATTTTATTTTGAGTTCTTGTAAATTCCTGATACAATCCTATTTGCATTTGTACAAGCTCGATCCATTATAGTTAACGTTCGATACATGTTCGAACCTGTAGGTCGATGCCTATATCTCTGGTACAATCAAACTACGTTTGACTTGATCCCAACATGGGTACGTAGGCAGCTCGTATACAGTTGTACGGGTCCAGTCTCAACATTCGAACAAATAAAAAGTGTAAAATCGAACTACGAATGGCTTGATCCCTATACATGGGTACGTTGGCAGCTTGTGCAGTATAAACGAGTGTAGCTACTCTTTCTAAACAAAATTATGTTTCCTCGTCATTGACTTATTACGGAATTTTTCATTCATTTTTTTTGTCTTGGGTACGTCGAATCTAACTCTTCGTGCCAATTCAAGGGACATATGATCTGAACATCCAATGGCTTCGTGTGGCCAAAACTTAAAAATCTAATGTTCATTTATTACAAACGTTACGATCTATAATCGTATGATTATCATTTACATCCCCTCCAGCATATTCGATATTCGATTCATCATACAACATTCGATATTTCGTATCATCATAACATGAATAGAGATGTGGATTAAACATGGGCAAACTTTGATGAGTAGACATACTACCAATGTTTACAATTCAATGTTCAAATAATCAGGGCAAGTAACGCCCCAAAAAAAAAAAAAGACGAACAAACTACTACTGCGCCTCGAGGCCATCTGGAGGATCGACACGAGTAGGGGGTTCGACATCAACAGGTCTAGGCTCACTTACCATTGGGCCAGCTATTGCGACAGGCTTAATGCTTGTGTTGGGGATGGACGACGAATTTCCAGTTTCAGCGAGGGATTCCTTGAATAATTCAAACTTTTCATTAACTTTGGCGTCGACGAGAAGGCCTTGCTTATATTCTTTTAAAAGTAGCCCTCTCATATTCACCGACGATGCGAGTAACGAGTATTGAGTTGTCAGCATCTTTTTGCTTCACCATCTCCCCTAGGGCTACAATTTTGGCCTTTGCCTCGTCAAACTTGCCGACCATGGTTTTCATCATGTCTGCCCCCTATTTAGCTGTTTGATTAAGCATATGGAGCTCTGCCATCAAACCGTCAGCGCTAGCTTTGACATCTCTGAACCTTCGTTCAATGTCGAGCAGCCTTTCACCCCATTCTCTGTCAATGTCCTTGAGCTCCTTGATGCATTCCCTCTGCTCGACCGCCTTCTCTGCAGTACGATAGACCAATTTCATTCCTTGCAGAGTGCTCTGCAATGCAAAGACAAGGTTAAACTATCTTTTCAAATAAAAATCGGTAACAAAAATTTGAATCCATGGGTTAAGAAGACATACCTTCAAACTATCCCATATGAATTCATCAAGATGGCTCTGAATCTGGCCCTTGTTCGCAATATCAGAATCAACGTCGGACAACAGCTGACGCATAATCCCAATGCTAAGTTTTTTATTTTAAAGGAGGCTCGTCCCTGGTGGCAAGTCCACCTTTACGTTTACTTCCTCCTACTCGGACTATCGAGGCTCGACATCCATTTTAGAAACGGTGGCCTTTGCTACCTTCTTTCTTTTGGCTCGAACCTTCTTCTTGGACTTTTCGACCACCTTTCTTTTTTGGGTAGGGGGCTGAGCTGGTACACTTAAGGGATCCGGAGAGGATTCTATATAGGGCAATGGCGGAGGTTTGAGCGCTCGACTGGCTTGTGCTACTTTCGCCGCTGATGCTGCTTTCGTGGCCTCTTTTTCGGCCTTCTTCCTCGCAAGTAGCTCTTTGGGAGAAGGGAAGTCAATCTTCATCGTGTCCAAGGCTTACTCTATGATCAAAGCCTCTTCATCAGACAGTGGCTCGATGAACAGTAGAGTGCCGAAGAGTCTCCTCAACGCTCATCTGATCACGAACGGCCAATCAACCCAGGAAGGAATTCGTTTAATTATACCTGTTTCAATTTCGACGAAGTCCTTCCAAAGGCTCGACGATTTTAGCCTACTAGTCAAGTTGATTTCATCCCACTCCCAGTTCGGCTGCGCTAGCAGCTACTCGAGTTTGTTTTCAACAAAAGAGCTTTCGGTGAGGGCTTCCTTAGCTCCTTGCCTGCAACACAAAACAACATTGATGAATATCAGAATTTCAATGACGGATGTTTGATCTATCCCTCGATGCTCTTCGTTCGAAACTTACGAATAAGACCCCATTAAGGGTAAAAAGTATTGGTTAGTCCACCCATCGATTTATCATTCATAAGCATAAAAAAATAGCGATCCTGCCAGTATCTGTCGACATTCTTCATTTCACCGACCACCTGCCTTTTCCTCCTCGGATACATTGAGTATCGACTACGGTCCTTATAATTCTATTGTGGGTAGTAGAGGGCGAGAAAATCATCTACCGATAGCTCGAATCCCGCCTCGTCAGCTATAACAAATAAACCCAAGAAAACTCTCATCCCGTTTGGCATCAGTTGAGGGATAGCAAGTTGATAATGGTGCATGCTCTGTATAAGAAGGGGAGGAATCAAAATTCGAAGTCCACATTCGAAGCCAACCCTCCAACACGGTGTCTGCTCGTTCATTTGGAAAAGGAAGGTGCAGTTGGACTTTGTTTGGGAACCCATATCGACCCCTTATGGACAACAAGTCTTTGTCTATCAAAATAGAATGAGGGTTCGACGTTTGTAGAAACGATTCTACGCTAATTTGGTGTGGAGGTTTGGTCAGTCGAGCTATTAGAGGAATCGATAGAACTCTAGCTCTCGGCACAATTGCCAGTCGACTCCTCTCTGATGTTTCATTGCTAGTCTCAGCACCCTTTCACATTTGAAGGGAATCGTATTCAGCTTTTGAACGATGAAGGACCGATGCTCATTCTTCATCGTCGGAATCACTTTCGTTGGAGTTAGTACTCGTTCAGACTTCGACATCGTCCTCCATTGGTTGCTTACCTCTAGCTCTATCCATGGGTTCGTAAAAAAATTTTTGAATGAAGGGTGGAAGAATTTTGGATCTAAGCCCCTACTAGTTGAAACCCTATGAATTTAAGGATGAACACGAAGAAACACAAACCAATAACCCAAAGAAAAACCTAGAAAAGCGTAACAAATCCCCAAGCCAAATCACTCGCCCAAAGGAAATGCAAGAAATTAACCAAAAACCACTCAGAAATAGTACGAAAACTACCCTACCGAATCAAAATTACTCAAAATGAAGAAGAGAGGAAGAAATCTTGCTTGAGATTCGAATGTCTTAGGAAACTCTCAGACTCAAGTTTTTCGAAGACACCAAGCATAGAAATAAGGAGAGGAGGAAGAAGGTGAAACGTTATATAGCCCCATGTGAAGAGATCAAACGGCCCTGATTTTCAGATCGCACCTGATCAAACGTCGCGAATCACGAGACTCTTCAAATTCCCGCTCAGAGATATTAAGTCACGACAGTTCAAAGTTCAAAAAAAGGGGAAGCCGTTGTTTCGGAGTATCCAGTCAGTGTTTGCCACGTGTAGGAAAATATTACTTTTCCCAGGGCTCGAGGTTTTCGGCCAATTGGTGTCAGTCCGTTCAGGTTTCCCTGATCTGACGTGCCAAATGTTGACACTTCCTTCTTGTCAATAATCAAACACTCTATCAAGAATCCATTGCTCGATAGAGTGGGGGGCTATCTGTTGGGGTTAGACTTCGTCTTCCCATAACACCGTTAGCTTTCGACTGCTTGTCAAATGAACAACGAATTCCAGATCCCAATGTATTTGATATTTTCGTGTATTTGGGTCGGACCCAATGAATGATCTCAACTCGTTTAAGGGTGAACAATGATTATTTGCATTCAATTGGTATTGTCTACTCTATATCTGTTAGTTCAAACATAGATCGGGCGAATATTTGTGCCGATAAAGTAAGCCACAAACAATGCATAACCCTTGACCTTCTTGACTGATTGTTTCATCATTCGTCATTCACACTTGACGAATACTACAAATAAAGGTTAATCTCAATAACCGCCAAGTCCACGATCGATTATGACATCATATCAGTTCTGTAACGACCCGACCACGTAGGGCCGTTACCGTGCTTACATAACTTAAATACTTAACTGTAACGCCCCGACTTACAACATCTACGTAGGGGGATGACTACGTAGACGCGGGCCGTCACCTTACTTGCTTACTCACTTAATTCTTAACAAAAAGCTTTAAGCTTGCCGAAAATTCCGGAGTAAAATTTTTTCGTTTTTCTTTAAAACTTTATTTTTAAAACTCTTTTACTCTCAAACGTAAACTTGACTTAGTCTCATACATAAAACTTAACTTATCATTATACGTATTCATATGTACTCATCTGAGTACCAAGATCGTGGACCAGACCCGACCTAGCGCGGATCGGTATAACACGAGGCAACTTGCTTGCCATTTTGACATTCATACTTAAAACATACCATTTCTTCGAAACACACTTTACAAATGTATTTTACAAAAACCTATTTTCCAAAACCCGTGGTGGTGTCCATTCCACATTTCACAGTCCGCAGCACCAACTCTCCACAGTATTGCATCAAGTATTGCCGGTAGGTCACTTACCTACAGCATAAACATGAACTATGAGCTTTCGCTCAGCAAGCACAACTATTTAATCCGCAAAACATTTCATAATGACTTAATGCATGCACCATTTATGTTTTTTTTTTTTTTACTGTTTTCTTAAGTTAGCATACTTTTTGGCCCTTACATAACATAAATGTACGTACCGTGGCGCGCTGCCATGGAGTAGTTGGGGCGGCCAGCCTTGTCCAATTCAAACCATGAACCAAACCCGACCTAACGCGGATCGATACGACATAAGCATCATGCTTATCATAATGATGCTTAATCTTGTTCTTACCTTGTTTCATACTTGAAACTTGTTTTCATATTCATAAACAGTTTCTTAACTGAAACTGGGATTTCCTATCTTACCGAATAACTTATCATTAGTGAGCATGCTTCGTGATGCCATAATATCAAACTATTCATCATATGAACTTACATACTATAAACATACATCATGTACCTCCTAACATGAACTTGGATGCATACACGCCATACATTCATTATTTCTTGAATACATACATGCCATTCATACTCTAAACATTCCATACATATTCTTAGTATTCATCATATCTTGAAAACATACATACATACATATCATAAACATTTCTTGTACACATAGCATCATGAACTTGATATCATACAGGCCATAGCATTTTATCATACTCATATCATCATAAACTTGAAAGCATACATTAAACAATTTCGTTTATGCTGTAGGCGGAGTCGTACTTACCGTTACTGCGCCTTGAATTAAAAATTCTTCACTCAAACAGGTCGTTTTCTTGTTTTCAAGAAAATCATAGGATAAGCATCATCCTATCATAACAACGTATCAATTCTAGTTGCTAACTTAATACAAACCACTAATCCTAAAATTCAACTCCTTTTTGAAATTTAGTAAAACCCTAGAGTTCTCAAAACCGGGTTTTAAACCAATTCATAGGGTTTGATCCTTTTCTTACAAATCTGTTTAAAATTTGGAAAAGTTTTCTTCATGAAAGTTGTAGACCTTGAAGTCTCCTACAACTTTTTTTTTTAAACTCAAAACCCAATTCGGTACTTATCCTACTTTTTTCTTCCTTTGAATATTTTTCGACCAAATTCATTACTCAAAAATTGGTCTCGGGTTTTTACAAAAAAAAAAGGTCTTAGAGGCCTTATTTTCAAAAACTGTTTGCGTTGGCCCCTAGTATTTTCCCTTCTCTACAACTTTGTAGTTTTGACTTTTTCCAAATTCGGTTTCTAAAAGCCTCAAAATATGGTTATTAGAAAAACCGTTCAGTTTTGATCCTTACTCATACATACTTAAACCATAGTGCATAAAACTTAACAAACTAAGCTCATGCTCATACTCAAAGATCTTATACTCAAACTCTAACTGAAACTTGAATAAAGAACTAGAGGATTCAAGTATTTACCTCAAGTTCCACGGATTAAAATCCTCAAACTAGAGTTTTGAAACTTTCCTCAAACTTTCTATACCAACCGAAAACTCTTTCTCTTGTTCTCTCCTCTCTCCCTTTTCTTTCCTTTCTTTTCTCGGCTCCTAGGCAAAATTAGAGAGTATGTGCTGCTTGTGTGTGTATTGGCTAACCAAATACAATGAGAGAACCTTCACCTATTTATAGGTGAAGAACAAGTTCTTTGAATTGCTCAAAAGTCCTTAGAAGAAACCAATTTATCCTTGATTGCTTGAAAGGTGGCCGGCCAAGATGCCAAGTAGCCATGCTAGGATGCTTACTCATGATAGCTAGGAACCATGAGGTGTCATCTCCCTAGAGTGGCCGGCCTTGGTGAGCTTTGTGCTTGCTCTTGCTTAGCCAACGAGTAAGCCTAGCAAGCTTACTAAGCTAGCCTATAGTGCATGAGGTGTCAAGAGCTAAAAGAGTTCAAGAATTACATCTCTTGTAATTTATCTATTGGTCCCTAAAACCAAAATATTTCCCCTTAGTCCTTATGTGTTGGCTGGCCCTCATTACTCTACATTGCCAAGCAAGCTTAGCTAGATTGCTTGCTCATCAAAGCTACAAGCTTGATGTGGCATGCTCTTGAGTGATGGCCGGCCCTAGGGTGAGGTGTGCAAGCCTTGGCTTGCCAAGGGGGCTAGGCTAGGGAGTCTAGAGTGTGGATTCATCAAGGCTAGGCCAAGAAGTGTTGCTTCCTCATGGTGGCCGGTCATGGCTAGTGACTTGGCAAAGCTTGAGCTAGCCAAGAGAGCAAGCTAGATGAGTTGCTCACCAAAGCTAGGCCATGGTGTGTTGCTTCCTTGTGGTGGCCGGCCTTAGGTGATGAGGTGTGCTAGCATTGGCTTGCCAAATGAGCAAGGCTAGGAGGGTGGCTTATCCAAGCAAGAAGCATGAGGTGTCTCTCCCTCATGGTAGCCGGCCATAGTGTGCCAAATAGGACAATTTTTGCTAGTTGAACCATAACACAAATCAACCAAGCAAATCAAAGTGCTTAGTCACTAAACTTGGGGCATGATTTGTCACTTTTTAATGACACTTAAATTCTTCTAATTTGCATAATGCTCCTAAAAAACAAGATCCCTTGCTCAAAAGGCCATGATGTGGCCGGTCCCTATGGTGACACATGGAGCAATGTGATTGGTTCTAACTAGAGTCATTCAATTTAATCTTAATTTGTCTTCCTTGATTTCCAATCAAGCTAACCGAACTTGAAATGGATCAATTACTTAATTGAATTAAGAAACTGTACTTAAAAAGTCCTTAGTTCAAAGATTTACATAATTTCTGATAAGTCCACAATTTTTTCCAAAATTGCACTTTAGCCCTTAAAGGCAAAAATATTTGCACTTTAGTCCTTATAGATTAGCCGACTAAAATTAAGCCTTCTAAGTCTCAATTTATTGCTAAATCCTTCTTAAAAAGACTTCCTTAACTTCTAAAACTTCATAATCATGAACTTTCTTAAATTTGCAAATTGACCCCTAAACATAAAATATTTGCATTTTGGTCCCTGTACAGTGACCAATCATGGCAATGACACTTGTCATCTGAGGTGTCATCCTTAAAAGCTTTGTTTGGCTTATTTCCTAAATGCAGTCCATTTTCATACTAACATAGATATTCATATACTGTTTTCAACTGATAACAGTATAATTTAACTGGACCATCGTCCAAAACTTATCTGAACTGCGTATAGGATTTTCTTAAAATTATTAACATAGAGTCATAAATCACAACTTCCTCTTTTAATAAAAGAGTCGTAATTTAATTTATCGAATCTTTTAACAAAAGATTCAACTTCTTTTCTTAGAAAACATATCATATATAACACATAAATATACATAACAAAGCTGTGATTCTTAACAAAAGAAATCATAAGCTTATAAACAGGTTGGTTATTACAAAAGTCA
Source organism: Ficus carica (assembly GCA_009761775.1). Classification (NCBI taxonomy): domain Eukaryota; kingdom Viridiplantae; phylum Streptophyta; class Magnoliopsida; order Rosales; family Moraceae; genus Ficus; species Ficus carica. The sequence continues at coordinate 3,902,268 of CM019746.1, forward strand.
ACTTGGTCAAACTTTGACCGTAATAAAAATCATAAATTCCTATTTTTTTTCCTTTTCTCAAAAAGGCCTCATGCGTGACTAAGCAACTATTTTTGAGTCTCGTAGCTAATTCAACGATAACTCAAACATATACTGATATTTAACTCAAATCATGAGCTTCATATCGACATACATGGTTCAGTCTTAGATTTTCCTTGTCTCTAAGGAAATCATAGGTTCATCATAATTTCGGGTTCTTACATTAACTTTGCAATTACCCGATTTCGTGTGGCAGTTACTGTCACGACCCGACCTATGTAGGGACGTGACTTCGTACTTACTTAACTTAAATATTAACTTTGCAATGACCATTTCGCGAGGCCGTTACCTTATCATGTTTACTTAACATACTTCATCTTTAAAAACTTACTTTGGCTTTACGTAAAAATATGGAAATATTTTTTTTTTCTTTTTAAACTCAATTTAAAACTCAAAACTCATACTTAAATTGTACTCATACTTATTTATATGTACTCACTCGAGTACCGAGCTTTAAAACCACATTTTTCAAAACATACTAGTTATCATATACTAGTACTATCGACTTATTATAACAGAATACAAACATATTTTACATAACATATTTCCAAAACCCATGGTGGTGTCCAACCCAAATTTCACAGTCCGCAGCGCTATCTCTCCACAGTCTTGGATCAAGCATTACCGGTAGGTTACTTACCTACAGCATAAACGTAAGTTATGAGCTTATGCTCAGTAAGTACAACTGTCTATTCCGTAAAACATTTTTAGTAAAAGAATGCATGAACCGATTATGCTTTCTTATGAATCAATTATGCTTTTCTATGTTAATTTGGTTTTGGGCCCCTTACATTTCATGTGTGTACGTACCGTGGCGCATAGCCATAGAGTGGTTGTGGCAGCCAGTCAAATTCAACTCAAACCATGAACCAAATCGTTTAACATAGAGTGATTGGGGCAGCCAATCCAATCCAACTCAAACTATGGACCAAACCGTTTAAACCCACCCTTATGGCAAGTCGGTACGACACAAGAAAACTTACTTGTCTTATCTTATTACATGAAAATTTGTTCTTAGTTGATCATACTTGAAAACTTAAATCTTAAATGTTTCTTACTTGAAAACTTAATCTCGTTCTTATCATGTGATTTATTATTAGTGAACATGTTTTCATGATGTCACAATAATAAAACATAAAACATAAACCATAATACATATGTACATCATGTAAATCAATGCATGAATTTTTGAAAAACATGCAATGTAATAAAAACATTTTATCCATGCTGTAGGCGGAGTTGTACTTACAAATGGTCATACACTCTTGGTCTATCGTTCGAATCAAAGCACGACAACAGGTCATATCCTGTTTCAAATAGGGCGTAAGATAAAAGTCATTCTATCTTACTACACACCATAACATACTAGGTTGGTATCCAATCCGTTTACCCTTGGTAATCTTATATGCCAACCCTAACCTAGTAAACCGGTTTCCTATCCGGTTACCATTGGTAATCATGGATACACCATAACATAATATACTGGTATCCTATCCGATTACTACTGGTAATCACAGATACAGGCTCTAAGATAACAAATCGGTATCTCATTCGATTACCATAGGTCATACACTTGTTACCACGTTCTTATGTAACTTAGTGTATTTTCTTTTTTTAAAAACATCTTGTTTACTTGAAAATGTAAATTAAGTATTTCTTACCATAATACTTAAAATTGTCTTTTTGAACCCATTTTCATAAAATCTCAATCTCTTTTTAAAGAGATCATAAAACCTTAAAACTACTTTTAAAGCATCCTTTTAATTAATTGAAATGTATGTGTGTAGGAAATTTCCGGTACCATGTACAGTTTTTAAAAATCATGTGCAGGAATTTCCTATACCCTGCACAGTTTTGGAAATCCCATTTATCTTTAAATTGGTTTTGAATTTGGGAAAACTTTCTTCATGGAAGTTGTAGATCTCATCAAAACCTACAACCTTTGTCTTTTAATCAAAACTAAAATCTACCATTAACTTACTCGTTTCTCCTTTTGAAACATTCTGGCCGTGTACACTGTCTGTGCAGGTCAGTCTCGGATTTTGATAAAAACTGAGGCCTTTGGAGCCTTATTTTCAAAAACCATTCATGACGACCCCTAGGATTTTCAATTCTCTACAACTTTACAGTTGTGAATTTTTCCAAAATCTACATCTAAGGGGCTTAAATTTCAGTTTCCAGAAAAATGTCCAGTTTGAATCCAAAAATTGGCAGTTTTCATTTTTTGTTGGTTTTTGCTTAAAAATCCATGCACACTGCCTTAAACGGTCTCAGCCGTGAGCCTACGTCAACATGCAGGGTGTTGGATTCATCCTTAACATTCATTCATACGCTTGTTTCATCATCATGAAAGCATAATATTGGATAACCTTCAAGTTAACCAAATTGTGTTCTTAGGTTAATTCTTTAATCAACACACTTAGATCATATCCATATTCATCATTCACCAATAACCATATTCATTATCATTTCCATTCATGCTACATCATTCTTGAGTATGTGGGGACATTATGCAAACATCTAATAGGCATACACACATACCATAAGCTATCTAGCACATAACATCACAATCATGCACCAAATCATAAATATGGACCAATATAACCTAATCAAGCACATTCAAGCATACCATCTAACCCTATTGCATAAAACTAGAGATGAACTTATGCTCATACATTCCCAATATGGAAATACACATAAATCTTGAATCAAGCTAAATTGAAGAACTAGAGGGTGAAGAGGTTTACCTCAAAATCCAAGCGAATGGATCTACCCTTTGGTGGAGAAAATTTTCTTCTAGCCTTTTTTTTTTCCCACAAAAATCCGACCCTCCACTCTCTTCTTTTTTTTTTTTTTTTTCTTCTTTGGCTCGACTCCTAGTGGGGAAGAGAAGTTGAAATAGAACTAGAGGCTTTTGGTTTTAACTAAATGGTAAAAAGGTGAACCAACTTCACCTATTTATAGGTGAAAAATAATTTCATTTCTTGATTTATTTTTATTTCTAAAATTGCATATTAAGGTCTAAAAACAAAATATTTGCCCATGTACCCCCTTAGGTGGCCGACCATTATAGGATACTTGGAGGCCAAGTTTCTCTCATAATTATCTGATTTTCTAATTTTCCAAAAATCCCAAAAATTCATTAATTATCTATGATGAGGTGTCACTTCCTTAAGCCTTGTTTGGCCTTTTCTTTTAATATGCAGTCCTTTTTCATACCAATGCAGATATTTCAAATATTGTTTTCAACTAATAACATTATCATTGTACTGAACCACAATCCATAATTTATCTGCACTTAACCGGGATGCGTATGAATTTTTCGTAGGGCTTGAAGCTACTTAGTCCTTATTGCTCAAAAAATTGTGCTTGATTTTTCTACAGTGGTCCCGTGCCTAATTTTCACTTCTTTAACCGTAATGACAGTTTTTCACAGTATAATTTTCATATTTCTTATTATACTGCTGTACCGTTGTAACGACCCGCCTAGCACAGGCCGTTACCGTACATACATACATATTTAACATAACGTACTTACTTTTCGGTGTAAAACAGCGGAAATTTTTTTTTTAATTTTATTTTTTGATTTTATTTATTTTATTTTTTATACGCGTACGAGCGGATAATGTACTTATTGAATAAAGATATTCTAACGGGAAATAATATACGTAAAAGACAAAACGCATAGCGGCATTAATTCCCACATTTCACAGCTCGCCCTGCCACGCTCCTCCATCTTGTATCACTAATTGCCGGTAGGTTGCTTACCTACAGCATAGACGTAAGACAGTGAGCTTTCGCTCAGCAAGTACAACTAACTATACCGCGACACAACATAACATAGCATACTTACTTATTCATCATAACATAACTTAATCATAGTATCACATAGCATACATCTCTTAGCATAACATAACATACTTATGCATGAACCGTTTATGCTTCATTATGTTTTCTTATGATTTCATAACTTATCTTGCTTATCTTACTTATGGGTCCCATAACATAAGTGTCCGTACCGGGCGCGCAACTATGGAGTGATTGGGACGGCCAGTCCATTTCCAACTCAAACCATAGTCCAACCCGACCTACAAGCGGGTCGGTACGACACACGCAAGCTCGCTTGCCATCATAACTTTCATCGTCTCATACCTTGTTCTTATTCTTATTAATTGGTGAACATGCTTCGTGATGTCTCACACAATTAAATCATAATCACTTCTTAACCATACCATAGCTTGTATCTTATCATAACATAATTCTAACATAATTCATAACATATATCATAACTCATACTTCATAGTATATCATAGCACATAACATGGCATACCTCATAGCATATCATAGCACATAACATATAGCATTCATTAAACACATAGCATTAAACCTATAGCATGCATCATAACATTTAACATACTTGGGTAAGTATTCACAACAAAGCCTATACTGTAGGCGAAGTTGTACTTACCTCGTCTGCTATGTCCGATGTTGTGCTGCTCCAAGCTCGGGCGCAACAACAGGCTATCTCCTGTTATTCCATGGACATAGGGTAAGGATTCTTAATCATAAAATGTTGATGACTTAACCAACATGCATACATAGTCCTAGTTATATGTCCCCTTTACACAAGATGTCTTACTTGGATTATAGCTTATGAGGTTACATAGAGTAACCTTAGATACTAAGCCCACTTGTATACAAATAGGGTTAGGTTACCAGCCTAACCTTGGGCCTATGCCTTAACATTCTTATTCTATAATCCAATGGGTTATGTTGGATAACCCTTGAGGCGGTCAAAATTCGGTCCACAAAAGTCAACCTTCTATGGGTCAAACTTAGTCAACAAAAGTCAACCCCTTATAGGTCAAACTTAGTCAACAAAAGTCAACCCCTCATAACTCGGGTTTCCATCCTGGTTATCTTCCGTCGTCGTTATGTTACTAAATTTTTGGTTTAAAAATCCATTTTTCCTTATCTTGGAAAAATTTGGTGAATTAAGCTCAAAAAACTTCAATTAACTTATAAAAATTCGGGGTTCTTAAAATGAACCCTCATAAAAATCTTTGAATACTAAAAATTATCGTTGGGACAGTCTCCACAGTCAAAACATTGGTGTTGTGCAAAAATATAGTTTTTCTGCATTGTTTTAGAAAATCCTGTGCAGGAATTTCCTGTTTCCTGCACAGTTTTTAGAAATCCATGTCAGTTTAAAAATATGAATTGAATTTGAAAAAGTTGTCTTCATAAAAGTTTTAGATCTCAAAAAATCCTAAAACTTTTGTGTTTTGTAAAAAACTTAGTTCGGACTCTATCATGCCCATATATCTGGTTGAACTCACCTGGCCGTGCATGAACCCTAGGCACGGTCAGGCTCGGATTTTCATAAAAACCGAGGCCGTTGGAGCCTTATTTTGAAAAAATGTCCACGTTTCCCTGTAGGAAAAACTTTTCTCTACAACTTTTATGTTTTACATTTTCCCAAAAACGGCCTCTAAAGGCCTCAAATTTCACTTTCCAGAAAACTGGGCAGTTTGAACCCGGACTGGCAGTTTTTGTTCTTAAATCTGTTTTTCATCCTAATACGTGCACACTACCTCAACCGACCATAGCGGGAGCCTATGAACACACATGCAGCATTTTCTAACGTCCCAATTCAACATTCATGTGATCCGATCATGTCCATGCAAACCAACAATGAAAATACATCACCTAGGGTTTGCATGGTTCTAGGTTCATTCAAACCATTCCATTCATTCAAGATCTACTTTAGCAACCTAGCATGCCATTCTAAATCATGCTTGAACATATTTAGGGGACATACAACTTATCAAACACCTAGCATGCAAGTTCTAACAATCAAACAAACATAAGCATGAAATCAATCAAAGCTCATAATCAAACTCATAAATCAAACCACCCTTAATACCTAATCAAGCACCACACCTAAACTAATCTAGGGCAATAAAATAACTTGAGCTTATGCTCTTACAATTTTCAACTTGAAATACATATAAATTTCAAATTGAAACTTAATTGAAGAGTTTAGGGCTATGGAAGATTTACCTTGATCAAAGCAAGGCTAGGCTTAGGGTTTGGGTCCAAAACTTCTTCCTTCCTCCTTGTTCTCCTTCCACTCGGTTTTCACCCTCCAATGGGTACCGAAAATTTGGCCTCACTTGGTGGTTGATCCTAGGGGTGGCAATACGGGTCGCGACACGACGACACGACTCGAAAACGACACGAATTTCACGGGTTCGGGTTGGGAAAAATAGGTGGCGGTTCGTGTTCGGGTTGGGAAAATTTGACACGAAAAAAAAACGGGTCGTGTTCGGGTTGGACCCATTTTTTTCGTGTCAGTTTTCGTGTCAGTTTCGGGTCAAGTTCGTATCAAATTTTGTGTCCATTTTGGGTCACTATTTCGTGTCAATTTCGGGTCAATTTTCGTGTCGCGTGTCCATTTCGGGTCAACTTCGTGCCAATTTTGGGTCAATTTTCGTGTTGCGTGTCCATTTCGGGTCAATTTCGTGTTGCGGGTCTAGTTCGTGTCGCGGGTCAATTTCGTGTCACGGGTCAAGTTCGTGTCACGAGTCCAGTTCGTGTCGTGTCGTGTCAAGCCGTTATGGGTTCGTGTCATGTTCGTGTCACGGTTTCGTGTCGTTTTCGTGTCACGGGTCGTGTTCGGGTTGGAGAAGAAAAAATTCGACACGACTCAAACACGATACGAATCCGACACGTGGCACGAATTGCCACCCCTAGTTGGTCCTACCAAATCCGGCCACTCTCCACACTTTCCTTCTTCACTTTTCTCTTCCCCTTTCTTGCTTTCCCACAACCGGCCACTTGGACTAGAATGGGTTCCAAATTTTTTTCAAACTTTTTTTCTTGGCTCTAGGTGAAATCCGACCACCCCCTATGCTCTCCCCCTTAAGTTTTTAATTTTTTCTCTCTTCTCTCTTTCCTTCCTAATGCTCGGCTTTTTGAGAGGAAAAATGGCCAAAGTTTTGCTAGATTTTCCAAATTTTGGTGAACAAAATGACCACCCTTCATCACCTATTTATAGGTGATGGAAATTCCTTAAAATTGTTAAAAGGCCCTTGAAGAAACAAAAAATTGCACAATGGGGGGGCATAGGTGGCCGGCCAATCCCTTGGAGAACAAGCAAATATTACTTTCCAATTTTCTTTAATCCAAAATGATGTCATAATTTGGTGGTAGGATGATGTCATCATCCTAAGGCCTTGTTTGGCTTTTTCTTCAATATGCAGTCCAATTTTGAGCTAACACAGATATTTTCAATACTGTGCTCACTAATACATAGTATTGTTATACTATACTGCAGTCCAAAATTCATCTGTGTAAAAATGGACTGTATAAAATTTTTCTAATTTCCTCAAGCCCTTTTGCCCTTTATTTCTAACTTGGTGTGCTTGATTTTTCTATGGTGGTTTTAAATCCTATTCATGCTATCTTGTCTGTAAAAATAGTTTTCGCAGTATATTTCCATACTGCTTTGCCATAGTACTGTATAGTCATCCCTTTGACCATTTTAGTCAAACTTTGACTTTCTTGGTCAACTTTGACTTTTCTTTGTCAAACTTTGACCAACATAAAATCATAGAATTTTCATCCCCTTTTTACTCAAAATGGTCACTTGCTAGTCTAAGCAATTATTTTTGAGTCTTATAAAACCATAAGAACTCACAAAACTTAACAAAAACTTTAAATCGAGCTTTTTCATAAATACCTTCATGGCACACATTTAATTCCTTTAGAAGGAAACGGTAATATCGAAAAACTAGGTATTACAACCGTCCTGGTCAAACTTTGGTCAACCTAAAGTCAACCTTGGTCAAACTTTGGCCAACTGAAAATCATAAATTTCTATCTTGTCCTTTTTCTCAAAAGGCCTTATGCTTAGCTAAGTAAACTGTTATTGAGTCTTATGAGACTATAAAACTCAATTATAGTCTGATAAAATCAAATTAGACATTTCACATAAACCTTCTTGTTCCTTAACAAAGAAATCATGAGTCAGCAAAAAGGGCGACTATTACAGATCTAGGCTTTGGGTTGAAAATTTTCTCCTTCCTTGCTCCACCAACACTAACCGGCCACTCACTCTCTTTCTCTCCCTTTTTTTTTCGGTTCCTTAGAGGGAAGTTGAGAGAGAACTAAAACTTTGAGGCTCAACTAAATGGTCCAAACTCAACCTCACATCACCTATTTATAGGTGAAAATTCTTGATTTTTCACCAATTATTTTTATTCTTAAAATTGCATATTAGGGTTTAAAAGCAAAATATTTGCTTAAAGACCCCCTTAGGTGGCTGGCCATGTGGCTGAATTTTAGGGCCAAAAATCTCTTCAAAGTTATCCACTAAATCATCTAATCAAAATCTTTCACACATTTCTTTCTAATTTTTTAAAATCCCAAAATTCACATATATATCCAATATTACTTGGCCTCCAAGTAAGGCCATGTTTGGCATTTCCTCTTAATATGCAGTCCATTTTCTTACTAATGCAGATATTACAAATACTATTTTCAACTATTAACAGTACTGCAATACTAAACTGCAGTTCAGAATTCATCTGCACTTAACTGGACTGCATATGGGTTTTTCTTAGGACTTAAAGCTACTTAGTTCTCATTACTCCAAATATTATTCCTAATTATTCTAGAGTAATCCTATACCTTATTCTTAACTCTGCATCCGTAATAACGGTTTATCGCAGTATAATTTTCATACTGCTTACTATACTATAGTACCGTCTTAATGATATCATATATTATCATGATCATTCATTGGCCCAAACAAAAATCATAATTCATGGTTCGGCCTTTTCATCATAAAGCCTTATCATTGACTTAATAAATCGTCATTGAGTCTTATAATACTTATAAGAACTCAAACATATTCTGATAATCGAATCAGATCATGAGATTCATGTTGACATACATGATTCAGACTTAGGTTTTCATTATATCTAAGAAAATCACAAGTTCGTCAAAATTTTGGGTTATTAGAGTTACCTTACCATGCTTACTTTTGCTTTATATAAAAATACAGAAATGTTTTTTTTTTTTCTTTTTAAACTCCAAACTCATACTTATTTGCATGTACTCACTCGAGTGCCGAGCTTTCAAACCATATTTTTACAAATCATACTAGTTATCATATACTAGTACCATCGACTTATAATAACATAATACAAACACATTTTTCATAACATATTTCCAAAATCCGTGGCGGTATCCAGCCCAAATTTCACAGTCTGCAGTGTCATCTCTCAACAGTCTTGCATCAAGCATTGTCGGTAGGTTGCTTACCTACAGCATGAACGTAAGTTATGAGCTTATGCACAGTAAGTACAACTTTCTATTCCAAAAAACATTTTTAGTAAAAGAATGCATGAACCGATTATTATTTCTTATGAATCAATTATGCTTTCTTATGTTAATTTGGTTTTGGGCCCCCTACATAACATGTATGCACATACCGTGATGTATAGCCATGGAGTGATTGGGACGGCCAGTCCAGTCCAACTTAAACCATGAACCAAACCGTTTAACATGGAGTGGTTCGGGCAACCAATCCAATCCAACTAAAACCATAGATCAAACCGTTTAAACTCGCTCTCGTGGCAAGTCAGTACGACACAAAAAAACTTGCTTGTCTTATTTTATTACATGAAAACTTTTTCTTGGTTGATCATACTTGAAAACTTGAATCTTAATTGATTCTTACTTGAAAACTTAATCTTGTTCGTATCATGTGATTTATAATTAGTGAACATGCTTTCATAATATCACAATAATAAAACATAAAACATATGTACTTCATGTAAATCAATGCAATGTAATAAAAATATTTTGCTCATGCTGTAGGCGGAGTTGTACTTACAAATTGTCCTACGCTTTTCATCTATCGTTCCATCAAGGCACAACAACAAGTCATATTCATGTTTCAAATATGGCGTAAGATAAGAGTCGTTCTATCCTACTATAAACCAAAACATACTACGTTACCATTGGTAGTCATGGATACAGGCCCTAACATAGATACAAATTCTATCATAGTAAACCGGTGTAATGACCCAAATTTTCATTAAGCATATGATTTCTTTTGTTAAGAATCACAGCTATGCTATGTATGTCTATGTGTTTTATATGATATGTTTCTGAGAAAAGAAGTTGAATCTTTTGTTAAAAGATTCGATAATGTTAGTTTAAGACCCTTTTGTTACAAGGGGGTAAGTTATGATTTATGACTTTATGTGGTAGTTTATAATTTTAAGAAAATCCTATGCGCAGTTCAGATAAGTTTTGGATGATGGTCCAGTTAAATTATACTGTTGTCAGTTGAAAACAGTATATGAATATCTATGTTAGTATGAAAATGGACTGCATTCAGAAAATAAGCCAAGCAAAGCTTTTAATGATGACACCTCTGATAACAAGTGTCATTGCCATGATTGGTCACCTTACAGGGACCAAAATGCAAATATTTTATGTTTAGGGGTCAATTTTGCAAATTTAAGAAAGTTCATGATTTTGAAGTTTTTTAAGTCAAGGAAGTCTTTTTAAGAAGGATTTAGCATTAAATTGAAGTTTAGAAGGCTTAATTTAGTTGGCCAATCTATAAGGACTAAAGTGCAAATATTTTTGCCTTTAGGGGCTAAAGTGCAATTTTGGGAAAAATTGTGGACTTATCAGCAATTATGTAAATTTATGAACAAGGGATCTAGTTTTTGTGGAACATTATGCAGATTAGAAGAAATTAAGTATCATTAAAAATTTACAAATCATGCCCTAAGTTTAGTAACTAAGCACTTTGATTTGTTTGGTTGATTTTGGGTTATGGTTCAATTAGCAAAGTTAGTCCTATTTTGGCTTCACCAAAACCGGCCACATGAGGGAGAGACACCTCATGCTTATAGCTTGGATGAGCCACCCTCCTAGCCTTGCTCCTTGGCAAGCCAAGGCTTGCACACCTATGCACCAAGGCCGGCCACCACAAGGAAGCAACACATGGACCAACCTTGCTCACATGGCAAGCTCATGCTTTGCCAAGGCCACACCATGACAGGCCACTTGAGGAAGCAACACCTCATGGCCTAGCCTTGATGAACCAACACCCTAGACTCCCTAGCCTAGCCCCCTTGGCAAGCCAAGGCTTGCACACCTCACCCTAGGGCCGGCCATCACAAGGGTTTGCCACCTCAAGCTTGTAGCTTTGATGAGCAAGCATCCTAGCTAGGCTTGCTTGGCAATTTAGGGCAAGGAGGGCCGGCCAACACATAGGGATTTAGGGGAAATTCTTGTGGTTTTAAGGACCAATGGCTAAATTATAAGAGATGGAATTTTTGAACTCTTCTAGCTCATGACACCTAAGCACCATAGGCTTGCTTAGTAAGCTTGTTAGGCTTACTTGTTGACTAGCAAGGGCAAGCACAAGCTCCACCTATGGCCGGCCACACTAAGGAAGGAACACCTCATGGTTCCTAGGCCACATGAGTAAGCACCCTAGCTTGGGTGACTTGGCAAGAAGGAAGCAAGGATGGCCGGCCACCTCTCAAGGAATCAAGCACAAATTGCATTTTTTTAGGGACTTTTGAGCAATTCCAAGAGTTGTGTTTCACCTATAAATAGGTGAAGGCTCTCTCATTATTTTTGTTAGCCAACACACACACAAGCAACTCAAACCCTCTAAACTTTGCCATAGAAGCCGAGCAAGGGAGGAGAGAAAAGAAAAGAAAGAGAACAAGAGTGTGAGGAGAGTTCGGTTAGTGTAAGAAGTGAGTAGAAAGTTTCAAAGCTCTAGTTAAGGTTTTAATCCGTGGAACTTGAGGTAAATTCTTGAACCCTCTAGTTCTTTATTTAAGTTTCAGTTAAAGTTTGATTATTAGGTCATTGAATATGAACATGAGCTTAGTTTTATGTATTATGGTTTATGTATGCATGAGTAAGGATCAAAACTGAACGGTTTTTCTGGTAACCAAATTTTGAGGCCTTTAGAGGCCGAATCTGGAAAAAGTTAAAACTTCAAAGTTGTAGAGAAGGGAAAATCCTAGGGGTCCACGAGGACAGTTTTTGAAAACAAGACCCCTAAGACCTTTGTTTTTGTAAAAACCCGAGACCAAAATTATAATTAGTGTATTTGGTTGAATAATTTTCAAAGGCAGAAACAAGCATGTTAAAGACAGATTTGAGTTTTGAGTTAAAAACAAAAGTTGTAGGAGACTTCAAGGTCTACAACTTTCATGAAGAAAACTTTTCCAAATTTTGAACAGATTTGTAAGAAAAGTATTAAACACTATGTAATAGTTTTAAAACCCGGTTTTGAGAACTTTAGGGTTTTTTCTAAAACTCAAAAAGAAGTTGAATTTTGGGATTTATGGTTTAAATCGAGTTAGCAACAAAAATCAAAACGTTGTTATGATAGGATGATGCTTATCCTATGATTTTCTTGAAAACAGGAAAACGACCTGTTTGAGTGAAGAAATTTAAATCAAGGCGCAGTAAAGGTTAGTACGACTCCGCCTACAGCATAAACAAAACTGATTATTGTATGCCTTTAAGTGTATGATGATATAAGTGTGATGAAATGCTTATGACTTGTATGATACCAAGTTCATGATACTATGTGTTCAGGAAATGTTTATGTTGGTATGTATGTATGTCTCTATGATAGGATGAATGTTACAGCTTGTATGCTTTTAAGTTTATATTATGAGATATATGAGGTATGTTAGAGCATGTATGTTCACATGATGAATAGTTTGATATTATGGCATCACGAAGTATGCTCATTTATGATAAGTTAATCGGTAAGATATGAAATCCCAGTTTCAATTAAGAAACTGATTAAGATCATGAAATAAGGTTTCAAGAACGAAACAAGATAAGAACAAGATTTAAGATATCATTATGATAAGCAGGATGCAATATGTCGTATCGACCCGCGTTAGGTCGGGATTGGTTCATGGTTTGAGTTGGACAGGGCTGGCCGCCCCAACCACTCCATGGCAGCGCGCCACGGTACGTACATTTATGTTATGTAAGGGCCCTAAAAATTATGCTAACTTATGAAAACAGTAAGAAAGCATAATTGGTTCATGCATTATGTTATTATGTGATATGTTGCGGATAAATAGTTGTGCTTGCTGAGCGAAAGCTCATGGTTCATGTTTATGCTGTAGGTAAGCAAACTTATAGCAATACTTGATACAAGACGGAGGAGCATGGCAAAACAAACTGTGAAACTGTGGGACGGGCATTACTACGTTTCTTTTTGTTAAATTATGCTACGCTAAATATGTTGTAATTGAGTAAAGATTTCATTATTATGTTATGTAGTTAAGTATATGTACAAGTATTTATGTAAGTAATTGTTAAAAGTTTTCAGTTCAAGTTTTATATTGTATGTATAAAAAAAAAAAAAAAAAAAAAAAGAAAATAGCTCAAGTTTTCATATATAGTAAGATAGTATGTACGATAACGGCCCACAATAGGCGGGTCGTGTCAACCGGTATCCTATCCGATTACCATTGGTACCTTAACCTAGTAAACCGGTATCCTATCCAGTTATCATTGATAGTCATGGATACAGGCCCTAACATAACAAATTGGTATCCCATCCAATTACCATCAGTTATACACTTATTACCATATTCTTATATTTTGAAAATATCATAACTTTATAACTCAAGTATTTCTTATCATAATACTTGAAAATTACCTTTCATAAAACATAGTACGTTTAAAAATCACTTGGGCAATTTTATTGGATTTAAACCTCTTTGAAACCATTTTCATAAAATCTTAGTCTCTTTTTAAAGAGATCATAAATCTTAAAAATTGCTTTTAAAACAGCATTTTAATTTACTGAAATGCATGTGTGCAGGAAATTTCAAGTACCATGCACAGTTTTGAAAATCATGTGCAGGAATTTCTTGTACCCTATATAATTTTGAAAATCTCATTTTATCTTTAAATTAGTTTAAAATTTGGAAAAACTTTCTTCATAGAAGTTATAGATCTCATCGAAACCTACAACTTTTGTATTTTGTTCAAAACTTAAATCTACATTTAACTTATTTGTTTTTCTCTTTGAAACATACTAGCCGTGTATAGTACTTGAACCGGCCAGTTTTGGAAATTGAAAAAAACAGAGGCCTTTAGAGTTCTATTTTCAAAAACCGTCATGTTGTCCCATAGGATTTTCAATTATCTACAACTTTTTAGTTATAACTTTTTCTAAATTCAGCCTCTAAGGGTATCAAAATTAAGTTTCCAGAAAACTGTCTAGTTAAATCCGAAAATTGACAGTGTTGTATTTTGTTGGTTTTTGCTTTAAAATTCACACACACTACCTCAAACAGTCACAACCGTGAGCCTACATGAACATGCAGCACATCAAATACATATTTATCACTCAATCAATCACTTGTTCATCTTCATGAAAAACACAATATTTGATAAACTTTTTAAACTTACCAAATGGTGTTTTTAGGTTAATTCCTAAACCAACACACTTAGCATTCACATCATCTTCATCATTCATCATCATACATGAAATTTTCCAACTTAAACATGTGAAGGCATATTCCCAAACACTTGGTAGGCACATGCAATCCTAAAACTCATTCTAGAGCATAAACTCAAATATATGCTTAAAACTTAACAAGCAAGATAATCTAAGCTTAAATCAAGCATATAAAAACCATAACATGGCAAGATACACTACTACAGAATACAGATTTCATGACGATTAAAAACCGTCGTGGTAAAACTTATACGACGGTTTTCTAACCGTCATGTAATCCACAATCGTGGTATATATTTGTATTCCACGACGGTTTGAAAACCGTCGTGAAATCTCGGATACCACGACCGTTTGTTAACGGTCGTGGTAGCTCCGATACCACGACGGTTTAAAATCAAACCGTCGTGGTATCAAGTAAACAAAAAAAAAATTATTTACGAATTCGTTTTATTCCCACGGATGGCAAATCAGCCAATTATAAAATGATAAATATAGTCTATAATGACCTAGATTTGTACAATTAATATGCATATATTACAAAATTGATATATTTTTTTTAGTCAATATTGAATAAACTGCATAACAAACCTAGCCCACTCTTGCCTAACCAAACTCATGTCATCATCAGTATAAAAATCATTCGTTTGAAGAGCGGCTAGTCCATCAACAGTGAGGGTTATTTCTCGCATGAAAGCTAAAACAAAATAACCACACTCTACATAACCTTCCTGTATTAGACATCGAGTAGTATCAATCAAAGTCTCCCAGTTCCGTCGTTGTCTTACTCCTCTTCCCACCAAAATCTTCCAATCATTAAGTGCCCTAACAATTTGACAAATTTCAAAACAATATTATTACAACTGTATGCATAGAATCAGAAATATGAACATTAAAAAATACTTACGTCGTAATTAGATCTTTAAAATCATCACCCGGTTCGTTTCCGAGAGGATTAAAATATAGGACCAAGTCATCCCACGGATCAACAACTGCCAAGACCCAATGTTGGCCGCTGTTATATGGCATGAGAAATAGCTTTCCCTGTGGAGCATTTCTTAAGACCTGTAGAATGTAATCGGCCCTCTCTCGAACGTAGGCGGCGCGATCGGCAACGCGATGAACTGGTGAGACGATTACTGGAGAAATAAACTCGAACCGTTGATCCATACCTGCTCTTGCACAACAATCCGCTAAGTATCTGCAAAATAATTACGCTGACTTGTTACACAAAACTGATATATATAAGATTAAGAAGGAAAAATAATTAAATATTTTAAGGAAAAATGTATTACCTGATGTAAACCATTATGCATTCACACTGATTTCTTTAAATGTTATGAAATGGTAGACATCTTCAAACCCAATATATATGGGCATGTCATCGCCAATGATGAACTGTTGTTGATGACAGATTATTTGGGTACCGTCACGCATGGAATTTTGTGCGTATTATGCCAACGGTTTCAAATCGAAGGGAATGTCAGTAAAGTCAAACGAAGGCATTTCTTCTTGCACCGGTTGTTGTTGTACCTCCGGTTGTGACCATATTTTCTTCCTCCCTGCTCTCTTTTTGGTTCGTTTGCTCCCCTCGGCTTCTCGGTCAGGAGCATGACTGGGACCTTTGCTTGCCTGGCTCAAACTTGTTTGAACGACGACTAATCTTTTCGGCCAAGCAACAAACCCACCCACAGCTTCTTCAATATATGTGGCTTCATTCGTCAGAATAGGTAAGAGTGCACCTTTTAGTTTTAGGACTGTAATTGTTACTCGTACATTCTCCTTACCTAAAGGAATACCATGGATCGTGTCCGTTGGAACACATTCCATGTATGCCCTGCCGTTTGCAGCAAGCACATCTCCTCCGTTAATTAAATCAAGAAGAAATAGATGGCATTCCTTACTTTCATTCGGCATGGTCTTCGGATCCGACGTCTCAGCTCCTTTTTCATTCAGAGTGCAACTAGCCTTGAAGCTGTTGTGTTGATCAACTGTCGGTGCGGTCTGCTCCTCTGCCATAGTCTCCCGGTTGATACCGTGCTTCGCACATAATTCCTATACGGTTCTTTCTAACGCGGCTATCTGCCGTTTCATATCCAAGACTTAAGCATTTTCGTGGGAGCTCCTCGCAACGTTAAAGTATTGCGACTACTTGACAAACTTAGATTGACCTCGAATGCGACCCGAATGCTCGGCATTGCCTAATGCCTTGGTCAATATGTCCTCTATCCCCACTGACTCGAAACTTCCTTGTGTCTGTTGTTCACTGAAGTCATCCTATAACAATTATACAATATGTTATGACTTTGTAAACATAAACGAGTATACGAGATTAATATATTTTAATCGGATTCCAAAACTTACTATTACATCGGCAACATTTTTACATGCTTCATTCTTGAAAGATCCATCGGGCTTGATGCGCATGTTCAGTCAATTTTCATGCCTCTCTACGTACTTTCCCGTCTTCTCAAATTACAGTTTAATAATATAACGACCCGCCTATCGTAGGCCGTTACCTTACATACTTACTTACTACATATGAAAACCTGAGCTAAATTTTTTATTTTTTATTTTTTATTTTACATACAATATAAAACTTGAACTGAAATCTTTTTAATAATTACTTACATACATACTTGTACATATAATTAACTACATATTGTAGTAAAGAAATCTTGTACTCAAATACAACATATTTAGCGTAGCATAATTTAACAAAAGAAACGTAGTGATTCCCGTCCCACAGTTTCACAGTTTGTCTTGCCATGCACCATAGCCTTGTATCATGTAATACCGTAGGATTTCTTACCTACAACATAAACATATATTATGAGCTATTGCTCAGCAAGCACAACTATTTATCCGCAACATATCACATAATAACATAATACATGAACCAATTATGCTTTCTTAATGTTTTCATAAGTTAGCATACTTTTTAGGGCCCTTACATAACATAAATGTACGTACCGTGGCGCGCTGCCATGTAGTGGTTGGGGCGGCCAGCCCTGTCCAACTCAAACCATGAACCAAACCCGACCTAACGCGGGTCGATACGACATATTGCATCCTGCTTATCATAATGATGCTTTAAATCTTGTTCTTATCTTGTTTCGTTTTTGAAACCTTATTTCCTGATCATAACCAGTTCCTTAACTAAAACTGAGATTTCATATCTTATCGATTAACTTATCATTAATGAGCATGCTTCGTGATGCCATAATATCAATTTATTCATCACATGAACATACATGCTCTAACATACTTCATATATCTCATAACATAAACTTAAAAGCATACATGCCGTAACATTCATCATTTCATGGAGACATACATACATACATACCATAAACATTTCTTGTACACATAGCATCATGAACTTGATATCATACAAGTCATAAGCAATTCATCACACTTATATCATCATATACTTAAAGGCATACAACAAACAGTTTTGTTTATGCTGTAGGCGGAGTCGTACTAACCTTTACTGCGCCTTGAGTTAAATTACTTCACTCAAACAAGTTGTTTTCCTGTTTTCAAGAAATCATAGGATAAGCATCATCCTATCATAATTTCAACGATCCTATTAGCTAACAAACTACAAATCCTAAAATTCAAATTCCTTTTTGAATTTTTTAATAAAACCCTAAAGTTCTCAAAACCGGATTTTAAAACTATTACATAGTGTTTGGTACTTTTCTTACAAATCCGTTTGAAATTTGGAAAGGTTTTCTTCATGAAAGTTGTAGAGCTTGAAGTCTCCTACAACTTTTGTTTTTAACTCAAAACTCAAATCTGTCTTTAACATGCTTGTTTCTGCCTTTGAAAATTCTTCAACCATATATACTAGTTATAATTTGGTCTCGGGTTTTTGCAAAAACAAAGGTCTTAGGGGTCTTGTTTTCAAAAACTGTCCACATTAACCCCGAGGATTTTCCCTTCTCTACAACTTTACAGTTTTGACTTTTTCCAAATTCGGCCTCTAAAAGCCTCAAAATCTGGTTATTAGAAAAACCATTCAGTTTTGATCCTTACTCGTGCATACTTAAACCATAGTGCATAAAACTTAACAAATTAAGCTCATGCTCATACTCAATGATCTTATACCCAAACCCTAACTGAAACTTAAATAAAGAACTAGAGGATTCAAATATTTACCTCAAGTTCCACGGATTAAAATCCTTAAGCTAGAGTTTTGAAACTTTCCTCAAACTTTCTAAACCAACCGAAAACTCTTTCTCTTGTTCTCTCCACTCTCCTTTTTCTTTCCTTTCTTATCTCGGCTCCTAAGGCAGAACTAGGGAGTAAGTGCTGCTTGTGTGTGTATTGGCTAACAAAATACAATGAGAGAACCTTCACCTATTTATAGGTGAAGCACAAATTCTTGGAATTGCTTAAAAGTCCCTAGAAGAATCCATTTTGTCCTTGATTTCTTGAGAGGTGGCCGGCCAAGATGCCATGTAGCCAAGCTAGGGTGTTTACTCATGATATCTAGGAACCATGAGGTGTCATGTCCCTAGAGTGGCCGGCCTTGGTGAGCCTTGTGCTTGCTCTTGCTAGTCAACAAGTAAGCCTAGCAAGCTTACTAAGCTAGCCTATGGTGCATGAGGTGTCAAGAGCTAGAAGAGTTGAAGAAATCTATCTTTTGTAATTTATCTATTGGTCCCTAAAACCTAAATATTTCCCTTTAGTCCTTATGTGTTGGCTGGCCCACCTTACTCTACATTGCCAAGCAAGCTTAGCTAGATTGCTTGCTCATCAAAGCTACAAGCTTGATGTGGCATTCTCTTGAGTGATGGCCGGCCCTAGGGTGAGGTGTGCAAGCCTTGGCTTGCCAAAGGGGCTAGGCTAGGGAGTCTAGAGTGTGGATTCATCAAGGCTAGGCCAAGAGGTGTTGCTTCCTCAAGTGGCCAGTCATGGTGTGGCTTTGGCAAAGCATGAGCTTGCCATGTGAATAAGGCTAGTCCATGTGTTGCTTCCTTGTGGTGGCCGGCCTTGGTGCTTAGGTGTGCAAGCCTTGGCTTGCCATGGAACAAGGCTAGGAGGGTGGCTCATCCAAGCTAGAAGCATGAGGTGTCTCTCCCTCATGTGGCCGGTTTTGGTGATGCCATGTGAGACTAGGTTGCTAATTGAACCATAACACAAATTTAACCAAGCAAATCAAAGTGCTTAGTTACTAAACTTAGGGTATGATTTGTAAACTTTTAATGACACTTAATTTCTTCTAATTTGCATAATGCTCCTCAAAAACTAGATCCCTTGCTCATAAGGCCATGATGTGGCCGGTTCCTATGGTGACACATGGAACATTATGATTGGTTCTAGCTAGAGTTATTTAGTTCAATCTTAACTTGTCTTCCTTGATTTCCAACCAATCTAACCGAACTTGAAATGGATCATTAACTTAATTGACTTAAGAAACTGTACTTAAAAAGTCCCTGGTTCACAAATTTACATAATTGCTGATAAGTCCACAATTTTTCCCAAAATTACACTTTAGCCCCTAAAGGCAAAAATATTTGCACTTTAGTCCTTATAGATTGGCCGACTAAAATTAAGCCTTCTAAATCTCAATTTATTGCTAAATCCTTCTTTAAAAGACTTCCTTAACTTCTAAAACTTCAAAATCATGAACTTTCTTAAATTTGCAAAATGACCCCTAAACATAAAATATTTACATTTTGGTCCCTGTACAGTGACCAATCATGGCAATGACACTTGTCATCAGAGGTGTCATCCTTAAAAGCTTTATTTGGCTTATTTCCTAAATGCAGTCCATTTTCATACTAACATAGATATTCATATACTGTTTTCAACTGATAACAGTATAATGACCATCGTCCAAAACTTATCTGAACTGCGTATAGGATTTTAAAATTTTAAACTACCACATAGAGTCATAAATCATAACTTACCCCTTTTTAACCAAAGGGTCTTAAACTAATATTATCGAATCTTTCAACAAAAGATTCAACAATTTTTCTTAGAAAACATATCATATAACACATAAACATACATAACATAGCTGTGATTCTTAACAAAAGAAATCATAAGCTTACAGAAAATTTGGGTCATTACAAATAATTACCATTAGTAAACATATAAGAAGAAATTGGAAGTAAAACATACTATTTACAAATTTTGTGTAAGTTATTCACGTACATGTTCTTGGTCACGTTTCCTATATCCGTCTCGGCCTCCCGTTGATCCGTATTTGAGTTTCTTTCTTATCTCACTTCCTTGTTCGGATAGTCTTTTGAATTCCGAGGACCAACGATACGTAATGAAAGTTTCCCAATCATCCTGGCTGATGGTGGGGTAATTGTGAACCACTTTTGACGGTCGTTGCCACACAGCTTCTTCGTCAATATGATCCCTTACAAAAGCTTGGTAAAGATCATATCTGAAATTTTTTGCCGACTCCGCACATGACTTTAAGCTTGTTTTTTATGCGATTCACCCACAGTGAAAGAAGTTACGATTTCCGTCCACACTCTTTCTTTCCTTTGGGCTAAATCGGCACTTCTAAAGTCGGATATCCAAATGGGTATGTGCTCTCGAGCAATCACTCCAATCCAACTCTGTAATGCATCTCTTCCCTTCCCTATTGGTTGCCCCTTCGCGTCGAACAAAACTTGAACTCGTTCTCCCTTTGTCCTAACTTGGTGGACTCTTCTCATAAGAGTTGCTCTTCGTTTACTATCTTCATCGGGATTGAATCTAGGTGAGTTGGTTCGTCGTGGTTTTCCAATTTGAGTTTGAGTTAAGTGTTCATCAATGTGCTCTTAAGACATTTTAAATCAATCTACAGCAACTCGGCACCGAAACACGTTACAAAACAACCAAAAAGTTGTCATTAAATCATTACAAAATCATTGTAAATCCGTGCAAGTAAACATAGGTTTCTACTTAATTAATTACGGAAATGACACACAACTTAATCAAAGAGACATTTGATCTTTCCATGTCATGTGCTAACATCTAAGTCATAACATCAACGACGGTTTCTGGAAAATTGTCGAATCCGTGCCTAACCCAATCAATTTTATTCAATATAAAACTAATTCGAACGCAAATAAGCATATTATCAAACATGTCAAACTCTATAATATAAGTCACAAAATCAAGACTTTACCCGGAAAATTATTGAATCTGTGCCTTACCCAAGCAATTTAATTCAAGCTACAACTAATTCTAACTCAAAAAGGCAATTTAGCAAACATGTCATATACAAAATTTTAACTCTAAACATCAACAAATTTTCCAGGAAATTTGCCAAATCCGTGCATTAGCCAAACAATTTTAGAGCAATCTAAATCACGGTCACAATCCAACCATTGTACAACTAACCGAAACTAAGTCTTACTCAAAGAGGAATTTATTCGAACATGTAGTGTGCATAAATTTAACATGCAAGAGCAACACTTTTTTCCGTTTAAAAAATGGCCGAAAATCACAAACATAATCAACAATCGCCGAAAATAAAGATAAATTCCATCAAGTATATATTTGGTGAAATAGCAAACATAAACTGACCGTTTAGTATGGGTATGGGCGGGTCAATGGTCGACGGCGACAAACCGTGGGCGTGGGGCTTGGCGTGGGCGTGGGCGTGGGCGTTGGTGTGGGGCTTGGCGACGGCATGGACGTGGGCGTGCGCGTGGGTCTTGGCGACGGCATTGGCGTGGGCGTGGGCGTTGGAGTGGGCGTGGGCGTGGGTGTTGGCGTGGGTCTTGGCGACGGCGTGGGCGTCGACTGCGGCAAAAAACAGGAGGAGGTTGCGACGGCGGCGAGAAAAGAGAAAAGGCGAGGAAAAGAGATAATGGTGAATGAACCAAGAGAGTAAATGGAGGATGCAAGGCAAGCAAAGAGAGAGAAAGTGGAGGGAGGTAGTTACTGAAAATTAGAGAGAAAAATTGGAGGGAATGAGGTATTTCATTTAGTTTTTATATCAAGGTAGCAAAATTTGGGCCACATACAAGCGCGCACGCTTCCCGGGTAATTTTTAAATTTTCTCGGAAGGTTACAACGACAGTTCGGTCAAAAGACCGTCGTGGTAGCCCCCCGTGCGGGTGTACCACGACGGTCAATTGACCGTCGTGTTAGCCCCCCCCCCCCCCCCCCGTGGGGCTTCCACGACGGTCATTTGACCGTCGCGTTAGGCCCCGGGGGGCTTCCACGACGGTCAAATGACCGTTGTGTTAGGCCCACACCCGAGGGGCCTTCCACGACGGTCATTTGACCGTCGTGTTAGCCTCCCCCTGGGGGCTAACACGACGGTCAAATGACCATCGTCTTAGCCCCCCCGGGGGGGCTAAAATGACGGTCTTTTGACCGTCGTGGTAGTTCCCAGTGGGGCTTCCACGACGGTCATTTGACCGTCGCGTTAGGCCCCGGGGGGCTTCCACGACGGTCAAATGACCGTTGTGTTAGGCCCACACCCGAGGGGCCTTCCACGACGGTCATTTGACCGTCGTGTTAGCCTCCCCCTGGGGGCTAACACGACGGTCAAATGACCATCGTCTTAGCCCCCCCGGGGGGGCTAAAACGACGGTCTTTTGACCGTCGTGGTAGTTCCCAGTGGGGCTTCCACGACGGTCTTTTGACCGTCGTGTTAGCTCCCCCGGGGGGGCAACCACGCCGTTTTTTTTTTGCCGTCGTGATATCTGTCAAAATACCACGACGGTTTATCTAATAAACCGTCGTGCTATAAATATACCATGACGGTTTTTTGGATAACCCGTCGTGGTATTTTGACAGCTAAAGTTTTGGAATAATTTATTTTTTCAACTATATAATCCCGGCCACACCTGTGTGTTATGCATAAACCAGCAGCCCATTCTAATTCTCGGCATTTTGTTCTTGCATTCAGTTACATCATGGCATATAATAAATATTAACATTTAAAGAGTGCATATATATACAATTAATGGAAAAATGAAACAACTTCAAGTCTTTTTTTTTTTTTTTTTTTGGACTTCTCAACACGTGTCCACTCGACATTTAAACGAAGCAAGTGTGAGGAATCATCGTCAAAATCATCAATCTCCTCCATCGGTGGCAAACCGTTCGTGATAGATGGAATGTCCGTGCAATCTTCAACATTTTCTGGACCATCCCGGATAAATTTTGGTTTCATTGGCACAACTAATGATAACTCTAAATTGTCGGGATCCGTTGTGTAAAAGACTTGTACTGCTTGCGACGCCATAATGAAAGGATCATTTTTGTATCCCATACACCTAAAGTCCACCACTGTCACGCCATCCTTATCAACCTTGACAAAATTATTGTCAACCCACTTGCATTTAAAGAGTGCTATCCGCAAGCCGCAATAATCAAGTTCCCAAATATCTTCAATGAACCCAAAGTAGTTCATGGAACCGTATACCGGGTTCTTGTCCTTTGCGGATGAAATATGCATAGACTCGACACGAAGGCTCACACCACTATTTTGGACTGGATGCTTCTCATCTCTTTCGCGATTGTAAAAGGTGTAGCCATTGACAAAGTACGATGTATATCTTGTGACTATCGATGACGGTCCTCTTGCTAGCTTCATTAAGTCTTGGGAAACACTAGGCTTCATATGCAAATGTCGGCTTATCCACTCCCTGAATGTCCGGTTGTGCTCATGTTGAATCCACTTCTCACATCTTGTTTTCCTTGGATTCGCGACTCTTAATTCCGTCATGTGAACCTCAACGAACGGTTCCACTTCCTTAGCATTGTGCAAAACATACAGACAAGTTTTTTCCCATTCATCTTGCTTTACTGGTGAATGAACGGCCACGGATAGTCCTTTCGACGTAAATAGCCCACTTGTTAGCAACCCTATTGGGTCCGCGTTGGACAATACTCAGAGAAAAATTCAACTGATTCCTCGGCTATGTAGTTTTCCACTATACATCCCTCCGACCTATTTCGGTTCTTCACATAACCCTTCAAAACCTTCATGTACCTTTCGAAAGAATACATCCACCTCAAATGGACCGGACCACATAACTTAACTTCACGAACTAAGTGCACCGTTAGGTGGATCATTATATCAAAAAAGGCTGGTGGGAAAAACTTCTCAAGCATGCACAAAGTCATCACCAATTCAGATTGTAGCGAATCTAGCATAAGTGGATCGATTACCTTAGAGCAAATTGAATTGAAAAATGAGCATAACTTCGTAATTGCATATCTCACATCCTTCGTTAAAACTCCCCGCAATGCAAAAGGTAATAATTGTTGCATCAAGATATGACAATCGTGTATTTTCATTCCAATGAGCCTCAAATCCTTCATCGACACCAACCTTTTAAAGTTAGAAGAGTACCCACTTGGCACTTTCACGGACGCAAGCCATTCACAAAGCTTTCTCTTTTCTTGTCTGGATAATGTGTGCTTTGCCGGAGGTAAGTATGTGTCATTCGATCTTTTGTTAGGGAGCAAATTTGGTCTAATCTTCATCTCTTGAAGATCCAACCGTGCATTTTCACCATCTTTAGTTTTGTTTGGAATGTCAAGCAACGTGCCTACTATCGATTCACAAACATTGTTTTCAATATGCATAACATCCAGGCAATGACAAACGTAAAGTGACTTCCAATATGAAAGTTCATAGAAGATTGACTTCTTCTTCCAAGGTCCATCGACAACTGGCGCCTTACGTTTCTTCTTTCCCAAAACTACTTTCACATCTTTAACCATCTCAAATACGGCTTTGCCAGACAAAATCCGAGGAGCGGATCTTTCTTTGATATTACCATCAAAAGCCTTTTTTTGTTTGCGGTATTGATGATTCGGTGGCAAGAATCTCCTGTAACCTAGGTAAACGGTTTTCTTACCATTCTTCAACCAGATAGAGGCAGTTTCCTTCATACAAACTGGACATCCTATAGAACTCTTCACCGGATAACCAGATAAGTTGCCAAGTGCAGGAAAGTCATTAATGGACCAAATCAACATTGCACGTAGATTGAACGTATCTTGACGGTAAGAATCTCTAACTTGTAAACCATCTTCCCACAAGCTTTTTAGATCATCGATTAATGGTGCCAAGTACACGTCAATGTCATTCCACGGTTGTTAAGGGCCTGAGATCAATAATGTCAACATCAAGAACTTCTGCTTCATGCACAAGTCCGGAGGGAGATTGTAGTTGACAAGTATGACTGGCCAGGTACTATGCCGACTACTCATGTTACTATGTGGGTTCATTCCGTCCGTCGACAAACCGAGACATAGATTCCTTGGTTCTGCACTAAAAGCTGGATGATTGTCATCAAAGGTCTTCCATTGTGGTGCATCAGCCGGATGCCTAAGTTTGCCATCGTCAACGCGTTTATTATGGTGCCAGGTCAAATTTTTAGCATGCTCGGCATTACGGAATAAACGACGCAAACGTGGAGCCGGTGGAATGTACCATAACACCTTAACCGACACGCCTTTTCTACCATTCGAAGGCATCTTGCCCTTCTTCCATCTTGATTCGTTACAAACCGGACATTCATCTAAATCTTCATATTCTTTCCGGTAAAGGACGCAATCATTTGAGCAAGCATGTATCTTTTCATATTCCATTCCCAAAGTGCTCAAAGTCTTCTTCACCTCGTACATACTAGGTGATACTTTGTTATCCTCCGGTAGAACATCTTTTAGAAATTCTAAAAGAGTCGTGAAACTAGAATTTGTCCACCATTCCGACGCTTTCATATTCCATAATTTAACGAATGCCCCTAATTTCGTATATTTTGTACACCCGACATACAATGACGTTTCGGCATCATTAATCATTTCCTCAAATAACTCCGGTCGGTGAACAAAGTTTTCTTCCAAATCATTGACCATATTGAACATATTATCACCAACGTCTTCCTCAACAATAGGCTCTTTACCTTTAGTACTCGTCGATGAATAATTAATATCGAAAAAAATTTCGTCATGTAAATACCATGTTTGGTAAGAACAAATAATCTCATAAGCGCGCAAATGCCCTCTAACATTATCAATGGAATGAGATCTATGATTACCACAAATTTGACACGGACAAGGAATCTTATCATCTTGTATGTGAGCTTTGACAAATGACAAAAATTCTTCAACACCATCTTCATATGCTTTAGACAATCTATCAAACCACATCCATTTTCTATCCATAATTTGCAAATCCTAAATCAAGAAATCAAAGCTTTCGAAGTCAAAGTGTGCGTAATTTTAAATTGCATGCATTTAATTTTCATTTAGTTAATTAAACAATGCTACCGGCGCATTTAATAATTGAACAATTAACAAAAAAAGTGAATAAACATAAAAACTAAGGGCCGGGAAAAAATAACAATTTGATCATGATAAGTTCGTATATTAAACACCCGGCCCACTGCAGTCTTTAACATATCAAAAGCAATCCCAAAACATACAAAATTAATATAAAATCATAAATAAAAAATACAGAAGAAAACAACATAAAGCTAAGTTTGTATGATCATGACTTACAAGAGGTATTGATATGATCGATAGAAGATGGTGGCGTCACACAGTGGTGTACAGACTATTTTCGAAGCTTTCTAGAATGAATTTAGTTCACTGCAGCTGCTATATTGATGTGGAAAACTCAGGGGGCAACAATCGGTATATATCGCGATTTTAGACGACGATTTATAAAAAACGATCGTGGAATCACCGATTCCACGACGGTTAAATGGAAAACAGTCGTGGAAGCGCTTGGCTTCCACGACGGTCTTGGAAGACCGTCGTGGAATCTTGTGCTTCCACGACGGTCTTCGGAAACACGGTTTCGCTCCGTGTTTTGGCCCCATTTTTCACGACGGTTTTTTAAAAACCGTCGTGTATTTTCCGTTGTGTAATCCACATTTTGTAGGAGTGATAAGAAGCATGAGCTTATGCTCTTACAAACCATAGCTTGAAATACACATAAATCCCATAAATGAAATTCTTAGTTAGAGGGTTGAGATTATACCTCTAAAGCTTTGAAAGAGTGGTTCTATATCGTTGCATGAGCAAAAATTCTTGCTCCACTCTCCACCATAGCAACCGGCCATCTCTCTCTCTTTTCTTTTTCTTTTTTTTCTTTTTTTTTTTTTTTTTTTCTAAGTCTAGAGAGGAATAGTTGAAAAGAAACTAGAAGTTGGGAAGCCAACTAAATGGTTCAACTCATCACTACCCACCTCTATTTATAGGTGAAAAATTCCAAATTTTTCACAATTATTTTTATTTCTAAAATTCCCCTTGAATTTACATATTTGGCCTTAAAAACAAATTTTTTGTCTTTCATATCCCTCCAAGTGGCCGGCCATGCAATGGTTTGGAGCCAAAAATATCTTTTCAAACTTATATCTAATTTGCTTCCTTATTCCCCAAGGCCACCCAATGTAACCGGCCATTGGGCCTAGTTGAAGGCTTTGGTTAAGAAAAATCCATAAATTTTATAAATTAAAAATTGTGTATTTATCCACAAATACTTGGCCTCCAAGTAGGGTCATGTTTGGCATTTCTCCTAATACGTAGTCTAATTTCTTAATAATCTAGATAGTGTCAATACTGTTTTAACTATCAACAGTACAGTCATACTGAACTGCAGTCCAGAATTCATCTGCACGTAACTGGACCGCGTATAGGATTTTCTTAGGACTTGAAGCTACTTAGTCTGTATTGCTCCAAATATTATTCTTGGTTTTTCTGGAGTGATCCCAATCCTTATTCTTACTTCTTCATTCGTAATGACAGTTGACCACAATATAATTTTAATACTGCTTATTATACTGCAGTACCGCCTTAATCGTGTCATAATTTATCCTGAACATTCATTGGCCCGAACTAAAATCATAATTCATGGTTCGGATTTTTTTCATCATAAAGCCTTTTGATATACGAACCACGCCAACAACATGACGAAACCTGATACCAAATCTGGAAACAACAACCCAAGATCTTTCAAGTTTGATGGAAACCGCGACCCGTTGCTTAGCGAAGCAAGAACCTTGGTATGGTGAAGACGCCACAAACGGTTATGGAAAAATCCGTTTGATAAGTCGATTTGAACGCCTTAAGAAATCCTTGATAAGTTCGAATAAGTTTCTTCAAGAACTCAAGAAGAATAACTCACAATATGAATCAACATTAAAAACTGATTTCATTATCTGAAAAGTCAGCCTTATATAGCTGAATTTACACTTGTAAAATTCCTAATCTACCCTTGAGGATATACTTGACTAAAAACCTAGAATATCAGATTTATCTAGATAAATTCGAATTTAAAAAGATAGCTAAATTCAAATTTTAAACTAAAACTTAAAACTTAAATAGGATTACAAAGAAATCAAATCTTGATCAGATCTTCTAAACTTCTTGAATTTTGTTTTGAATCTTGAACTTCTTGAAAACTTGAGAACATAATCTTGACTTAATTCATTGTTGGGAAAAACATCCACATCAGCTAGGACATGCAAGTTAGCAACACAATGGCTTAATGAACATGTATGGCTGATTGGCTCTCTTCCGGATCAACTTTAATGAGTAAAACCAGCCTTTGTTCACCCTCAGTAGTGAATACGCTCTCTTTTTGTTGTAGAACTCTCCGGACTAAGTTATTTAGCTCTTCTTTGAATCTTTTAGCTAGAGCCCTCGTCACTAGACCAATTGGAACTTGAATTGGTTCGTGAGTTTTCCTTGCAGCCTTGATGTCCTCATCACTTATCCTTGACTTAATAAATTAATAAAATATCATTGAGTCTCATATTACTTATAAGAACTCAAACATACTCTGATAATCAAATCAGATCATGAGCTTCATGTCGACATACATGATTCAGACTTAAATTTTTCTTGTATCTAAGGAAATCACAAGTTCGTCAAAATTTTGGGTTGTTACAAGATCCACTTCAATAACCACCAAGCTCACGATCGATTACGACATCATATCAGATCCACTTCAATAACTACCAAACCCATGAACAATCGTGGCATCAAGACTCACATTCTTACACGTTTTCAGATCATCCTTAATGAGAAACCACTCACTATTATCCGTGGGCTGAGACCCACTATTTTTCCTTTATAAATAGAGGAAGACCCCCTTCTTGAGGGGGATCCCTGATTATTCACTTTTTGCTTGTTGTTATACTGTAAAATTACGTTCAGAAACTGAAAACCATTGTATTCCAAAAATCCATATATAGTGAAAAATCAGCATACTTAAGAGGACGTAGCACATTTTTAGCGAACCTCTATAAATATCGGTGTTGTTATTCCTATTTCTTTTCATTTTCTGATTAATTTATTTTGTAATTATGGTTGTTTTGTGATTTTCATAAATGATGTCCAAGGATCCCTGTGTATGTTTTTGTTATTAATTTATTAATCTCGGTTAAAATTTGACAGTAGATTCTCAGCATCTACATTCACTCTTTTTCTTCTTTTCAACGCCGTCTTCCACCAGGATTGGTTTTGATGACAATATTAGGAGTTCAGAAGTTAGTTCATCGAATCCTCTAATAAGAGCAATGAGATAAGGTCTTTCTGGCCGATCATGATCGTTGATGCGTTTTGGTCGTACCTTTGTAATAGCAATGAAGTCTCCAACTCCACATTCATCATCATCATCTTCGGTTTTCTTCTTTTCCTTGCTTTTTTTCAATTTAACACTGTAAAGCAAATTTTTGGGAAGTTTAAAATGTTTGGATTCTCTGATGGACTTAATTTCAAAAACAAAGCGAGTCGGAGAGTGTTGCCATGCTAGAACACAAGTCGGTACGAGTTTCTTCAATGAGACGGGTGAAGAATGATTCCAAGTATTCTGATTCAGAGGAGAATGTTTCAGGAATCTGCTTCACTTGCCCACCAACATGATCTTTGATTTTTCATGACAAAAAGTGTTTCCATTTTTCTGTTCTCACTAAATCAATATTTAGAATAATTATATTCCCAAAAGTAGTCATCAATCACTAGAAAATGAGGCAAATAAAAAAAATAAAAAATAAAAACAGATATTGTCAGTATATCAATTTAACTTTTACCCTTCCAAGAGGATTTATGTAGAGAAGAACTAATAATTAATACCAAAAAAAAAAAAAAAAAAAAACAGTTTCTTTATTACAAGTATATTTCAAAAAATATATGAAAAAAATAAATAAATCTCCATGAGAACACCAAATCGATTAAGCTTGTTTTTTCCATCACTGTTTTCATGTTCATCTCCACTTTTTCCTCCATGATTTCTTCTAGTTTTTTGCAACAAAAAAAAAAAAATTATCTGATGATGAGAAAGAATTTGGATGGCTTACTAGTTAAGAAAAGATCCCTTTTATTTTTTTATCTTTAATTTATTTTTTACTACTTTACTAGTATGTAGTAAATTTAATGTACCAATACTTAAAACTGCACTCGTTTTAATCAAATACTATATCTAAGGACATATAGTTCTTTACTACTTTTTGTCTGCTTTTTTGCTTCCGAGATTTCATTGTTTTCTTCCAAACAAAAATGATAAATAAATAAATACAAGTTGAACACAAGTCAATTTGAATATAATGCAATTATATACAAAGGCATGAACTCGAAAAAATACTTGTTTTGGCAGAACTTGCTTTATTTGTCACGTACCTTAACATCCTTCTTCAATTAGGCATGACTTCAACTATTCCTCAAGCCCGGCAATTGGTTAATTATACACATATTTTAGTTAATGGTCAATATGAAATTATGCAAGTCCTTAAGACTACTTTTATAGTAGTCGTGTATGTAAATACAGGAGAAATGAAAGGAACAGAAATTAAAATGGTTTTCAATGAAAACATGATAAACTCTTTTTTTTTTTTTTTTTTTTTTTTTTTTTTTTTTTTTTTTGAAGGGAGAGAAGAAATAAAGATGGAAACAAGTTACTAGGATTTGGAACATTATATGGGGAGCAGAACGTTCGTTTCTCATTTGCTCTCTTATTCTCGGAAACTGTAACGATTTTACTTTATTTTTCAACTATTTTTCTTTTTATTAATTTTTTTAAACTATGAAAGTAGTTGAAACGAATCATTCGCAGTCAGAGATAGAGCGTCCTTTTGTTTCTACTTGTTTACTTTGGTTGTCTTTTGTGATTTTTAGAAGAGGGAAAAAGAATAAAGATGGGACAAATTTTATTTTTAACCCCATAATTTTATTACTCTAATAACTTTATCTCTAAATTTTGAAAATAGGTGTTAACACAATTAAAATTTTAAACCGCTAGTTAAAACAGTCCTCCAATTTTATATTGTTAGCAAAAACACTCCTTCTATCATATTTCTCCTATTTGAGACTTGAATAAAATTTTCCAAACTTTAAAAATTGATATTTATACCCCTCAAATTTTAAAATATTAGCAAAAACACTCATTCCATTATATTATATTTACTTAAGACTGATGTGATATTAATTTAAATAACAAAATAATTAAATTTTTTTGGGAAAAAAAAGTAAATGGCAGTATTTAGAAAAGAATTGAAGTTAATATCAGGTTTTTTCAAATATTTGAAGTAAGTAACAAATTTACCAAGTAAATGATGTATTTACATCTTGTCAATATGTTGTTTACCTAATAAATTTTCTATTTATCTACCAAATCTTTTTCAAATATTTTAAAACCTTATTATTTATTTCAATATTTTCGTAAAAATGCTATTTACGAATATTTCCCTTCCTTTTCTTTTTTTTTTTTTTTTTTTTTTTTTTTTTGTGTTGCTAACTAATAAAAAGTTAATTTGAACTAAAATCTTTATTGTTACAAAAATATCATTAAAAATCTACTTAAGAATACATGATGTGACACAAATGAGTTAAACTGATGAATATTCTATTATCTTGAGTTTCGATACTACAAGCTTAGGAACTGAACAAAATTCATATGTTTATAACCTTACTTTTTCAAATGGGATGTAGTTCAGAAGTATAAAACTGAGATTGTTTCTTTGATATTATTGTGTATCCTCTGTCACTCATTACATACTCATGAAGACTACACATTAAGTTGATAAACCAACAAGATCCATTTTTGAGTTAATAGTAGGCACTTAAGATAAAAATACAAACATGTGACACATTAATAATTATCTTCAAAACTAATCAAGGGTAATATATTGACAAATATATTGTTTGGATTAAGAACAGAATCTACCTAATACTTTTCAATCTGTTAGAAACTCCTTTTGGTACCAAAGATAATTAAATTTGGGGATTATTAGGGTGTATACTACAAAACTTAGAAGTGGATTAATTTTTGGGTTAATTTCACTTTTAGCACCTGTGGGGAAAAGAATATTAAAATCAGCATTTGTTTTTCATCCCTTCATTTCTACCACCGTCACGTCATAAAAGCCGATGATATGTGGGGCCCAGCTGCATTAAATGTAAGTCAAATTACGGGTTTACCCTCATCTCCCTCGCATGCCCCAAACAACTGTGCCAAACCAGCATCTACAGTATTTTAGAGATAGAAAATGAAATCTAGAGAGAGAAATAGTTACAATCGACCGGAACCGCTCGGAAACCGTCCGAAACCACCACGAAAGGCATCTATAAACAGCTTCGTGATATAGAAGGCCACCTACTTAGAATAGTTTAAAAAACCGGCACCAGATATCGAGAGAAGCATTGTCCGATGAAGGGTTCAGGGGAAATCGAAGTTAACGATTCAAAGAAGTCGAAAGTTAAAAAATTTACAAAATCTGGTTTCAATGTTTAAAAAGTTTGCGTTTAACGCTTTGTTTGCAAGGGGGAAAAAATTTCATTATGAACATGAATTTGTTTAACAGTTGGTCTTCTTACAGGATCGGTCATTTTCATAATGACCGCCTGGTAATTTTCGTTGTGACCCATGTAACTGTTAAATTTTCGCATATAATTTTGGTCACAACGATATTGACCAGGTGGTCATTATAAAAATGACCAGTTTTTGGTCAGACATCCTTCTACAGGATCGGTCATTTTCATAATGACCCCATTATCATTATCGTTGTGACTCCTGTAAATTGTCAATACGGTGACGTATTGGTCAAAGTGTTTGACGATCGGTCATAACAATTATGACCACCAGGTCATAACAGTTATGACCACCAGGTCATTACAGTTATGACCCCTGTGTTTGACTGTCGGTCATAACAATTATGACCACCTGGTCATAACTGTTATGACCTCTGTGTTAGAATGTCGGTCATTTGTATGATGACCCCCTGGTCATAACTGTTATGACCTCTGTCATTGGTCAATACGGTGACATATTGGTCAAACCCTAACAAAATGTTTTGCCCACTCTCCCGCCCATTTCAATCCCGACTATATAACTAACAGTACCCTAAATTTTGAAAACTTTGTCTTTCAGTTATATTCGTCGTTTTTCTCTCAGTGAAGCCTCACGAATCCTCTCTGCACCATTACCCACTGATCAAAGCTCACTCTAACTCCAACAAATCTGAACACAGTTTTATTGATTTTTGTAGAAGTATATCTGCTTCTACTCCATTTGAATATAGATTATATCTTCACACTTCCAATCAGGTAATCTGAGGTAATGGTGCTTGTTATTTGGTTTTATTTGTTAATTTATGATTTAGTGGGTATGTGTTTTTCGTTAACGAAAATATTGTAGAAACTAAATCTCTGTGGTTGTTTTTAGGGTAAGTTTTTCGGTCTTCTGTAACATATACCATCCGGACATTATCATTGTGACCAGTTTTGAGATTTAAGTCAACTCGCTATTTATAAAAAACTGGTCATTTTCATAATGACCATCGGGTCATTATTATTGTGACCAATTTTGATCTATAAGTCAACTCTCTATAACATAATCTTTCCTTCCTTTGTAACGCAAATTAGGAATGGATGCGGTTTGTGTTTTCGTCAAGTATAATGGTCAATTGGACGGTACATTGAGATATGTTGGTGGCGAAATGAAGGGAATATTGGTCCCCGAGAACTCAACATATGTTGGTCTTATTGAGTTGGTCAGAAGTGTGATTGGAATTAGGGGCCAAGACAAGAATATAGTCGTGAGATACGATGTTGAACCTGGATTGCCTCTTGTGAGGATACAGTGTGATGCTGACG
This sequence comes from Ficus carica, assembly GCA_009761775.1. Lineage (NCBI taxonomy): Eukaryota > Viridiplantae > Streptophyta > Magnoliopsida > Rosales > Moraceae > Ficus > Ficus carica. The sequence goes on from CM019746.1 coordinate 3,936,976, forward strand.
TTAAATTCTACATACAACTGAAGAAGAAGGATGTTCATGTGCTTAGCAAATTTCCAGTTACCATCGATGTATTGGATGAGTCTGCGGCGGAAGCCATCCCACCAGAGGTAGGGGAAAGCAACCACATAGACGTTCAACGTTCTAGGGAGGGAGGACATAGTGATGAAGCCATGCAACATGTAAATGACAGTAATATGATCATCCCTCCTCCTCCTCATATCCCCTCTCCTACAGTAGGTCTGGATTTGCACACTGATTATGGAATTGAAAAGCAACATCAACTATTGAACAATGACTATTGCAGGGCCCATGATGATTGTGTCGCCGAGAAATTGAATTCGACAGCTGATGCTCATCGTTCAAACGATAAGAGTATCGCAGCAAGCATTGGAGGCCATTCTATTGTCAATAATACTAGATCTCAATATGACAAAGTATCAAGTAGTGACAGTGTATCCGACGGAGTCATTGTTGCTGATTTTACACCTGTCACACTGCGCATAAGCAGTATTTTTCAACACAAAAAGTTACTGCAATACCTGTTGGAAAAATCGGATCGGTAATTAGAGTTATGGCGCAGCGGAAGTTTTAAAAATTTTATGCCGTTTCCGGAAAAGAATCTCATGATGCATATAACAATAAATTAAATTTATGATCAAGCATACCTTTATTCTTGGATTCCGGAATTACTAGAGCGTTTGACCAACGTGTCTTCTCTATTATTCTCGAGTTCCACGTCTCAGAGTGTGTGTGGGCACACGTTCTATGAATCGAAGCGACCGGTAATGCTTTTCGAAGTCTAGATCCCTCCTTCTCAATTCCGATGTACCTCGTTGAGAATATGATCAACCTTCTTCCTTCAAAACTGCAAAACAGGAACCGGTTAACCTTCTTATGAAAATAATCACTCGGTTTAACCTTCTTCTCAGTTTTGGTTCAATAGAATTTTCTCTCTTTTTCTTTCTCACAAGATAGCCGAATTTTTGATGTTCCGGAAAAACTAAATTTTTTTTTTCTTTTCTCCAAAAACATTTTTTGCTCATGAAAAATTACCAAAATTTAGTTTTTCATGAATCCCTAGCCTTTATATAGAAGTCCAATCCTTTTTCAAAATTCATCTCAAAAAATAATTATTATTATTTTTCTGGATAAATTTTGAATCAAAAGATCATACAACTTTAGGGCTAGATTCATTGAACCTAAAAACGTTTTTCAAAGAGGAAATCTTCCTCAAAAAATTCGGCCTCATTGAGTTTGTTAAGCTAGATTGGTGATTCAAATTTTAAATCAAGAATCTAGACTAGTTAAAAGATCCTAGTCCTATCTAGATTCAAATTCCTTTTAAACCTTTTTTAATTTAAATAAGATTCACTTATTTGAATTAATATTTTCCATAAACATTAATCATATTAATTAATTTAAATCAATGAAATATTTCAAATTTCCTTTCCTCAAAAAAACGTGAACCACTTTTAAATAGGAAAGAAAAATACATAAAATAATCTCCATTATTTAAATCAATTAATAATTTAATGTTAGGAATTTATTTGAATAATTTTGAAACAAAATTTTCTTCCCTCCACCTATCTAAAAACCGTGCACCTTATTGAGATTAGGAGAGAAAAATTTATTTTTCCAAAATTAAATAATCCAAACACAATCTTATTTCCAAAATTCAAATTAACCAATCACATGTTGACAAATCATTTGTCTACAAATTTAACATGTCCAATCCTTTCTGGATTGCATGTTAGAGAGTAACATGTCTTAATAGACATTACTAAATTCTATTTAAATTTACCGATCTCATAAGTAACAAATCCCGAGACGCTTTATGGAACTATGCGAGCTAATAGAGGGACCCGATGGAAATATGTAAAGAGGCTCCTATAATTGTGAAAAATTAATCCCAGATTATTTATTCATCAATTATCAACTTCAAAACTATTCCACTAAAAGTTTGAAGCTGAACTCCTGTTTACATACCGTATTACGAAAGCTCTCTCACGTAGTGCTTCTTCCATGATTTATTCATCGCTTGCTTAATCCCCATATGTCATCCATGATTGAATTAAGGACTTTTTCTGTTTTACCTTTTCAATCATTTTAACTTAAAGTTCCATTATTCTCTATTGAAAGAATCACCAATTATAAAACCATACAATTGGTAAACCACCAGAGAACACAAAGTAAACCGATGGCCAAGATCTTGTTATACTATCTTTCAATCCCCGAATAATGCCTTTAAATAGATAACATTTACTATCGTTAAGATAGCTATGGATTCCGTATCTATGAATCTTGATTTCTCCATCCATAAGTCATGCACCCAAAAATAAGTATATTGACCATGAATTAACAGTGTCTCACCTGTAGTGCATTAAAGTACAAAAGTCATGGATGCGAATTCAAGTAATCATTTCAGGATTAAGATTAATGCAGGATGATAATCAAAGTGTCATTGATTCTTATAAACGGAATTATTAAACCGAATCAATTAACACTTTAGGTCCAGTCCAATGTCATACCTCAATACTGGTATACATTAAAGTTTCTACTCGGAACCTATCCGATGGTCAAGACAAACCATCCCTCCAAGAAAGTAGACAACTTGTACAATCTTATCATGAATAAGATCCCCAAATCTTATTCCATCGATTGCGGACTATTTATTTAGACGGTTATCAAATTATCACGTCTTCTATGTATACCCGGTATACATATGGTAATCTGATATTTACCAACAGTCAAGGAGTATTTTATGTTTGCTCAAAATAACCATACAATCAACAAATGAAAGTAAATAGGACACATCTTATTAAATATGAATAACCTCCTCTTATTAATATCAAAATGTCATATTTACAGAAAATCCCTAATATTAATTTTCTATCCTTATGGCACATTTAGATCCCAACAATCTCCCACTTGCCCTAAGCGAGTAAATGTGACATATTACGCATCCCCATGCCTTCAACGTATTCTTCGAATCTTCTAGCCACTAAAGTCTTCGTGAACGGGTCAGCAAGATTGTCCTCTGATGCGATTTTGCAAACCGTCACATTTCCACTCTCAACAAAGCCTCTGATGATGTGATATTTTCTGTCTATGTGCTTACTCCTCTTATGATGCCTAGGATCCTTGGTATTAGCTACTGCTGCACTGTTGTCACAGTAGAGCACTATAGTTTTATCCATACCAGGAACGACCTCAAGATCATCAAGGAACCTACGGAGCCATACCGCTTCTTTTGATGCCTCACTGGCTGCCACATACTCGGCTTCCATGGTCGAGTCAGCAATGCAAGATTGCTTAATACTCCTCCACACAACGGCACCACCTCCAAGGGTAAAAACAGATCTTGAAGTCGATTTCCTTGAATCCTGATCTGATTGAAAATCAGAATCAGTGTATCCTCTAGGAACAAGGTCCTGACCGGAATACACAAGCATATAGTCCCTCGTTCTCCGTAGATACTTGAGTATATGCTTGACTGCACCCCAATGGTTCGGTCCCGGATTCGACTGATATCGACTTACCATACCAACCGCAAAACAAATGTCAGGCCTAGTGCATAACATAGCGTACATAAGACTACCTACTGCTGATGCATAAGGTACATTTTTCATACGCTCCCTTTCTTCCGATGTCTTGGGACAGTCATCTCTAGAAAGTTTGATTCCAATCCTCAAAGGTTGGGCACCTTTCTTGGAATCTTTCATAGAAAACCTCTCAAGTACTTTGTCAATGTATGAAGCTTGAGAGAGTGCTATCGTTTTGTTCTTTCTATCTCTAAAGAGTTAAATACCAAGAACATAACTAGCCTCTCCTAAGTCCTTCATGTCAAACTGTTTGGCTAACCAAACTTTGACAGATGATAATGTTGCCACATCGTTTCCAATAAGCAATATATCATCCACATAAAGTATAAGGAAAACCACTTTCTCATTCTTGATACATTTATAAACACATGGTTCATCAATGTTTTGTTCGAATCCATAGGTTTTGATCGCTTGATCAAACCTAATATTCCAAGAACGAGATGCTTGCTTTAATCCATAAATGGATTTAAGCAACTTGCATACTTTATCTTCTTGGCCTTTTGCCTTGAACCCGTCTGGTTGTATCATATAGATATCTTCTTCAAGAGAGCCATTCAAGAAAGCTGTCTTGACATCCATTTGCCAGATCTCATAATCGAGAGCAGCCGCAATGGATAAAAGAATGCGGATTGACTTGAGCATTGCTACAGGCGAGAAGGTTTCTTCATAGTTGATTCCTTCTTTTTGCGTATAGCCCTTCTCTACAAGTCTTGCCTTGAAAGTTTTCACTTTCCCATCCACACCTCTCTTCCTCCTGTATACCCACTTACACCCAATCAGTTTTATGCTTTGGGGTAAGTCTACAAGTATCCAGACCCCGTTGGAATCCATAGATTCCATCTCGGTGTTCATAGCTATTTGTCAAAGACTAGAATCAACATCCTCCATAGCTTCTTTATACGTAGCCGGATAATCATGTTCTATGGATTCTGCTTCAAAAACTTCACCATTGAACATGTACCTATCAGGTTCCCTGATAATCCTCCCATTATGACGAAGCTCCCCTGGTTGTTGATTCTTTAGCGGTTTTTCCACAGGGTTTTCTGTGACTTTAGGAACATCCAAACCCGAAGTCATCTCCTCAAGCACTACTTTGCTACGAGGTTTAAAGTCTTCTATGTAACTTTTCTCCAAGAATATTGCATGTGTAGAAACGAAGACTTTATTTTGCTTCGGATTATAGAACATACCACCTTTTGTCCCTTTTGGATAGCCAACAAACAAGCACACTTCTGATCGCGACTCCAACTTCTTCGCTTCCTTATCCAGGACGTGTGCTGGACAACCCCAAATTCGAATATGATTCAAATTAGGTTTCCTACTCGTCCATAACTTGTAAGGAGTTTTAGGAACCGATTTGGAGGGAACGTTATTCAAAAGATAGCATGCAGTTTGTATGGCGTGCCCCCAAAATGACAAAGGTAATGTAGAGTAACTCATCATAGACCGGACCATATCCAATAGGGTCCTATTTTTTCTCTCAGCTACACCATTCTGTTGAGGAGTACCAGGTGCAGTTAATTGGGATTGTATCCCATTCTCTATCAAATATCCTAAGAACTCATCCGATAGGTATTCCCCACCTTGATCCGATCGAAGTGTCTTAATGGACTTGCCTAATTGTTTCTCCGCTTCAGCCCGAAATTCTTTGAACTTGTCAAAGGCTTCGCTTTTGCAGATCATCAAATAAACATATCCATACCTCGAGTAATCATCAATAAAAGTGATATAATACTCATACCCACCACGTGCTTTTATGTTCATGGGACCACAAACATCCGTATGCACTAGTTCTAAAAGTTCCTCAACACGACTGTCCTTGGCAGCAAAATGCCGTTTAGTCATCTTGCCCTCCAAACAGGATTCACATTGTGGCCAAGGTTCAACCTCATACAAGTCAAGGCATTCCTCCTTTACCATCCTTTGAATTCTGTTAAGGCTTATGTGACCAAGTCGTAAATGCCAAAGATATGATTTGTTAGAGTAAGAAGACTTATGTCTTTTAGAGTTCTTTTCCAATTCTGTATCAAGCAGTGAGTGCATCTTAGGTTTGATAAAATAAAGATTTCCATGCATCCATCCATTACAGATAAGAGAATTGTTTTTCCTAATAACAACTTTATTATTAAAAGAAACTAAATAAGAATCTTTAATCAAACAAGCTACCGAAATTAGGTTCCTCTTGAAACTAGGAACATAAAAACAATGTCTCAAAACAATAAACCTAAATTCATCAAAATAAAGATGCACTTCTCCCACTGCTTCAGCTCGCACCAACGTCCCATCACCGGTTCTTAACGTGAAGTTCTCCTCATGCAGACTTCTCGTTACCTTGAACCCCTGTAGAGAAATACAAACATGATTAGTAGCTCCAGAATCTATAACCCAATTGTCCTTAGATTCTTCCACTAAACAACCCTCAAGATACAGAACATCGAAATTACCTTTTTGCTTTAGCATGGACAGGTATTCTCGACAATCCTTCTTGAAATGTCCTTTCTTCCCACAGTGAAAACACTTAACCTTTTTGGGATCCACCTTCCCCTTCTTAGTCTTAGTAGACTTCTTAGTAGCAGGTGCATCCACAGCAGGTTTCTTCCCCTTGTTCTTCCCCTTTTCCTTCTTCCTTTTGGGATTAGGAGCAGGCGAACTAGGTTCAGCCACATTCGCCTCAGCCTTAGATCCAGAACCCTTAAAAATGTTCTCAAAGGCTTGCAACTCTTTCATTAATTCCGTTAAAGACATCTCCTTCCTGTTAAGGTTGTAAGATGCCTGAAACAAATCGAAATCCTTGGACAAGGTTTGGAAAACCATGACCAATTGAGTTGCAGAATCGATCTCAGCCCCATTTGTCTGAGCTTCAGACAAATAAGCCATGACTTTCATCATGTGCTCCTTGATGGGAGTTCCAACCTTCTGCCTGCAGTTCATGAGACCTTTGATAGCATCGGTCTTAGCCTGGATAGTTTGTTCACCAAACATTTCCTCCAGGTTATCCATGATCTGCCTAGCAGTTTGATGCTCTTCATGCTGTTTCTGGAGCACGTTAGACATGTTCACCCGAATATAGCACATAGCACTTAGGTTGGAATTGTCCCAGCGCTCAAGCGCTACAAAATCCCTATCAGGAGCATCGATCGCAGGCGTGGGTGGTCTAGGTTGGGTTAGGACGAAACTGTGTTTCTCAAAGTTTAGGACGATAAGCAAGTTCCTTTTCCAGTCATTAAAATTTTCGCCGGTTAATTTGTTTTGCCTAAGTATCACAGATAAAGGGCTCGACATTTTGATATATAATAAGAAAACATGTAATAAGTACGAGCAAACATCCTATTAGTTTATAAAATATGGTTTTGTAATTAAACAAAAAGATCTATATGCAATCTAAATGTTTATGTGTAAAACCCTTAAAACACATACCTTACAACGATAATTCCTAGCTTCCGCTTTCTAAGCTACCGAGGGGTAGTCATAGAATAACTAGCCAAGAACACGGATCCCTTCTGATTAATACATATTTGTCCATGAAATAAATTCCATTGAATATATATTAACTATCGTTTATTTGGCCACTACTTTATATAACAGAGCCTCGAGGGAGGGTTAATAAATAAAGTAGCATGAGTGTGTAACCATCGTTTCCAATTTTGAATCCATATTTTACATCCGCCACCGAGGGGTGATCTAAACATTAAATATGCCCAAAACCGTTATCCTTTTGGAAATCCAAATCAGTGTGCGCTCTAGGTAAGATACCTATCTGAAGGGAATTCCCGGGTCAAAACCGAGTCGTAGGCACTACCATGCGTAACTATTGGACCAACGATGGAGGCCGTAGGTCTTAGTGTGTAAAACCTTCTCCCACTCAATCTTTTAAATTAGGGTTTTTACTTTTCATGCATAAACAATATTTATTGAGTGGCACTCCCTAGTCTATATGGCATGTTATCAATACATCATGAAATAGTATAACATATTCATCTAGCAATTCATCATCTATGGTTTGCAAAATATGTAAACAGCCGTGGATCATGATTCCATCCTAGAGAAAAGAAAATTGCAAAATTTACAAAAATTAACCGAAACATATATCGGCCTTCATTTGTAGATCCATGCCTTGTATCCTTCTTCAATGTGTCTTCCTTCTCCAATGTCAAATCTTTTTAAAATTTAAATTTAAAATTTAAATTTCAAAAAAAGATTATATGTGATTTTTAATTTTAATCAAAATTATAAAATCTCAAAATTTAAATAAAAAATCCGGTTATTTAAATTTTAAAATTCAAAAATTTGAAATTTCAAAATTTCAAATTTAAATTTCAAAATTTTAAAATTCATAATAATATCCATTAAATTTAAATTTAAATTTTTAATTTTAATTTCCAAATAATCAAGATCACATAGCATTGGAAAATTAAATTTTCAAAAAGATTTTGTGATTTTTTTTAATTTTATTAAAAAAAACATTTTTTTAATTAAAAAATTCCAAAAAAAAAAAAAATAACATCCTTTGAAAATTTCCATACCTTCGTTCATCTTCAATCTCCTCGAATCAATTATAGCCCGAATTTTACAAAAAAATTCCTACGCCGTTTCCGGCTTACAAAAATTCTAGGAATTTAAAGAACGACCTAGCGGTGATAATAGACCGCATCTATTACACTTGAAAAACTTAGATACAAATTCGAACCTCTATGGAATCATGACCGGCAAAATTGAACAAGCATCAAATATTATAAAAATAATATTAAGCATTCATTCATCCATACATCCATTCATAATATATTTAACATACTCAAAATAAAACCTAGAGTGCCAACTCTCTAAAATATTTCATTAATGCATAGAGAGAAATTTATTTGATCAAATAATTTATGTTATATACATGTTCATGAGTTGGCTCTGATACCAGTTGTTGGAAAAATCGGATCGGTAATCAGAGTTACGGCGCAGCGGAAGTTTTAAAAAATTTTATGCCGTTTCCGAAAAAGAATCTCATGATGCATATAACAATAAATTAAATTTATGATCAAGCGTACATTTATTCTTGGATTCCGAAATTACTAGAGCGTTTGACCAACGTGTCTTCTCTATTATTCTCGAGTTCCACGTCTCAGAGTGTGTGTGGGCACACGTTCTATGAATCCAAGCGACCGGTAATGCTTTTCGAAGTCTAGATCCCTCCTTCTCAATTCCGATGTACCTCGTTGAGAATCTGATCAACCTTCTTCCTTCAAAACTGCAAAACAGGAACCGGTTAACCTTCTTATGAAAATATTCACTCGGTTTAACCTTCCTCTCAGTTTTGGTTCAATAGAATTTTCTCTCTTTTTCTTTCTCACAAGATAGCCGAATTTTTGATGTTCTGGAAAAACTAAATTTTTTTTTTCTTTTCTCCAAAAATGTTTTTTGCTCTTGAAAAATTACCAAAAATTAGTTTTTCATGAATCCCTAACCTTTATATAGAAGTCCAATCCTTTTTCAAAATTCATCTCAAAAAAATAATTATTATTATTTTTCTAGATAAATTTTGAATCAAAAGATCATACAACTTTAGGGCTAGATTCATTGAACCTAAAAATGTTTTTCAAAGAGGAAATCTTCCTCAAAAAATTCGGCCTCATTGAGTTTGTTAAGCTAGTTGGTGATTCAAATTTTAAATCAAGAATCTAGACTAGTCAAAAGATCCTAGTCCTATTGTAATGACCCAAATTTTCATTAAGCATATGATTTCTTTTGTTAAGAATCACAGCTATGCTATGTATGTCTATGTGTTTTATATGATATGTTTTCTGAGAAAAGAAGTTGAATCTTTTGTTAAAAGATTCGATAATGTTAGTTTAAGACCCTTTGGTTACAAGGGGGTAAGTTATGATTTATGACTCTATGTGGTAGTTTATAATTTTAAGAAAATCCTATGCGCAGTTCAGATAAGTTTTGGATGTTGGTCCAGTTAAATTATACTGTTATCAGTTGAAAACAGTATATGAATATCTATGTTAGTATGAAAATGGACTGCATTCAGAAAATAAGCCAAGCAAAGCTTTTAATGATGACACCTCTGATAACAAGTGTCATTGCCATGATTGGTCACCTTACAGGGACCAAAATGCAAATATTTTATGTTTAGGGGTCAATTTGTAAATTTAAGAAAGTTCATGATTTTGAAGTTTTTAAAGTCAAGGAAGTCTTTGTAAGAAGGAATTAGCAGTAAATTGAAGATTATAAGGCTTAATTTAGTCGGCCAATCTATAGGGACTAAAGTGCAAATATTTTTGCCTTTAGGGGCTAAAGTGCAATTTTGGAAAAAATTATGGACTTATCAGCAATTATGTAAATTTTGAACCGGGTACTTTTTAAGTACAGTTTCTTAAGTCAATTCAGTTAACGATCCATTTCTAGTTCGGTTAGATCGGTTGGAAATCAAGGAAGACAAGTTAAGATTGAACTAGATAACCCTAGCTAGAACCAATCAAAACGTTCCATGTGTCACCATTGGAACCGGCCACATCAGGGCCTTATGAGCAAGGGATCTAGTTTTTGTGGAACATTATGCAAATTAGAAAAAATTAAGTGTCATTAAAAGTTTACAAATCATACCCTAAGTTTAGTAACTAAGCACTTAGATTTGCTTGGTTAATTTTGTGTTAAGTTTCAATTAGCAATCTTGTCTCTTTTGGCTTCACCAAAACCGGCCACATGAGGGAGAGACACCTCATGCTTCTAGCTTGGGTGAGCCACCCTCCTAGCCTTGCTCCTTGGCAAGCCAAGGCTTGCACACCTATGCACCAAGGCCGGCCACCACAAGGAAGCAACACATGGACCAACCTTGCTCACATGGCAAGCTCATGCTTTGCCAAGGCCACACCATGACCGGCCACTTGAGGAAGCAACACCTCATGGCCTAGCCTTGATGAACCAACACCCTAGACTCCCTAGCCTAGCCCCCTTGGCAAGCCAAGGCTTGCACACCTCACCCTAGGGCCGGCCATCACAAGGGTTTGCCACCTCAAGCTTATAGCTTTGATGAGCAAGCATCCTAGCTAGGCTTGCTTGGCAATTTAGGGCAAGGAGGGCCGGCCAACACATAGGGATTTAGGGAAATTTTTGTGGTTTTATGGACCAATGGCTAAATTATAAGAAATGGAATTCTTGAACTCTTCTAGCTCATGACACCTCATGCACCATAGGCTTGCTTAGTAAGCTTGTTAGGCTTACTTGTTGACTAGCAAGGGCAAGCACAAGCTCCACCTATGGCCGGCCACACTAAGGAAGGAACACCTCATGGTTCATAGGCCACATGAGTAAGCACCCTAGCTTGGGTGACTTGGCAAGAAGGAAGCAAGGATGGCCGGCCACCACTCAAGAAGACAAGACCAAATTGGTTTCTTCTAAGGACTAAGGAGCAATGGTTGTATCTTTAGGGGTTAGTAGGCAATTTTAGAAACTTGTGCTTCATCTATAAATAGGTGAAGGCTCTCTCATTATTTTTTTGTTAGCCAACACACACACAAGCAACTCAAACCCTCTAAACTTTGCCATAGAAGCCGAGCAAGGGAGGAGAGAAAAGAAAGAAAAGAGAACAAGAGAAAAGTTTTCGGTTAGTGTAAGAAGTGAGTAGAAAGTTTCAAAGCTCTAGTTAAGGTTTTAATCCGTGGAACTTGAGGTAAATACTTGAACCCTCTAGTTCTTTATTTAAGTTTCAGTTAGGGTTTGATTATTAGGTCATTGAATATGAACATGAGCTTAGTTTGTTAAGTTTTATGCACTATGGTTTAAGTATGCATGAGTAAGGATCAAAACTGAACGGTTTTTCTGGTAACCAAATTTTGAGGCCTTTAGAGGCCGAATCTGGAAAAAGTTAAAACTTCAAAGTTGTAGAGAAGGGAAAATCCTAGGGGTCAACGCGGACAGTTTTTGAAAACAAGACCCCTAAGACCTTTTTTTTTGCAAAAACCCGAGACCAAATTATAATTAGTGTATTTGGTTGAAGAATTTTCAAAGGTAGAAACAAGCATGTTAAAGACAGATTTGAGTTTTGAGTTAAAAACAAAATTTGTAGGAGACTTCAAGGTCTACAACTTTCATGAAGAAAACTTTTCCAAACTTTGAACAGATTTGTAAGAAAAGTACTAAACACTATGTAATAGTTTTAAAACCCGGTTTTGAGAACTTTAGGGTTTTACTAAAACTCAAAAAGAAGTTGAATTTTGGGATTTATGGTTTAAATCGAGTTAGCAACAAAAATCAAAACGTTGTTATGATAGGATGATGCTTATCCTATGATTTTCTTGAAAACAGGAAAACGACCTGTTTGAGTGAAGAAATTTAAATCAAGGCGCAGTAAAGGTTAGTACGACTCCGCCTACAGCATAAACAAAATTGTTTGTTGTATGCCTTTAAGTGTATGATGATATAAGTGTGATGAAATGCTTATGACTTGTATGATACCAAGTTCATGATGCTATGTGTTCAGGGAATGTTTATGTTTGTATGTATGTATGTCTCCATGATAGGATGAATGTTACAGCTTGTATGCTTTTAAATTTATGTTATGAGATATATGAGGTATGTTAGAGCATGTATGTTCACATGATGAATAGTTTGATATTATGGCATCACGTAGTATGCTCATTTATGATAAGTTAATCGGTAAGATATGAAATCCCAGTTTCAGTTAAGAAACTGGTTAAGATCATGAAATAAGGTTTCAAGAACGAAACAAGATAAGAACAAGATTTAAGATATCATTATGATAAGCAGGATACAATATGTCGTATCGACCCGCGTTAGGTCGGGTTTGGTTCATGGTTTGAGTTGGACAGGGCTGGCCGCCCCAACCACTCCATGGCAGCGTGCCACGGTACGTACATTTATGTTATGTAAGGGCCCTAAAAATTATGCTAACTTATGAAACCAGTAAGAAAGCATAATTGGTTCATGCGTTATGTCATTATGTGATATGTTGCGGATAAATAGTTGTGCTTGCTGAGCGAAAGCTCATAGTTCATGTTTATGCTGTAGGTAAGCAAACTTATAGCAATACTTGATACAAGACGGTGGAGCATGGCAAAACAAACTGTGAAACTGTGGGACGGGCATTACTACGTTTCTTTTTGTTAAATTATGCTACGCTAAATATGTTGTAATTGAGTAAAGATTTCATTATTATGTTATGTAGTTAAGTATATGTACAAGTATGTATGTAAGTAATTGTTAAAAGTTTTCAGTTCAAGTTTTATATTGTATGTAGAAAAAAAAAATTAAAAATAATAGCTCAAGTTTTCATATGTAGTAAGATAGTATGTACGATAACGGCCCACAATAGGCGGGTTGTGTCACCTATCTAGATTCAAATTCCTTTTAAACCTTTTTGAATTTAAATAAGAATCACTTATTTGAATTAATATTTTCCATAAACATTAATCATATTAATTAATTTAAATCAATGAAATATTTCAAATTTCCTTTCCTCAAAAAAACGTGAACCACTTTTAAATAAGAAAGAAAAATACATGAAATAATCTCCATTATTTAAATCCATTAATAATTTAATGTTAGGAATTTATTTGAATAATTTTGAAACAAAATTTTTCTTCCCTCCACCTATCTAAAAACCATGCACCTTATTGAGATTTGGAGAGAAAAATTTGTTTTTCCAAAATTAAATAATCCAAACACAATCTTATTTCCAAAATTCAAATTAACCAATCACATGTTGACAAATCATTTGTCTACAAATTTTACATGTCCAATCCTTTCTGGATTGCATGTTAGAGAGTAACATGTCTTAATAGACATTACTAAATTCTATTTAAATTTACCGATCTCATAAGGAACAAATCCCGAGACGCTTTATGGAACTATGCGAGCTAATAGAGGGACCCGATGGAAATATGTAAAGAGGCTCCTATAATTGTGAAAGATTAATCCCAAATTAATTATTCATCAATTATCAACTTCAAAACTATTCCACTAAAAGTTTGAAGCTGAACTCCTGTTTACATACCGTATTACGAAAGCTCTCTCACGTAGTGCTTCTTCCATGATTTATTCATGCTTGCTTAATCCCCATATGTCATCCATGATTGAATTAAGGAATTTTTCCGTTTTACCTTTTCAATTATTTTAACTTAAAGTTCCATTATTCTCTATTGAAAGAATCACCAATTATAAAACCATACAATTGGTAAACCACCAGAGAACACAAAGTAAACCGATGGTCAAGATCTTGTTATACTATCTTTCAATCCCCGAATAATGCCTTTAAGTAGATAACATTTACTATCGTTAAGATAGCTATGGATTCCGTATCTATGAATCTTGATTTCTCCATCCATAAGTCATGCACTCAAAACACAAGTATATTGACCATGAATTAATAGTGTCTCACCTGTAGTGCATTAAAGTATAAAAGTCATGGATGCGAATTCAAGTAATCATCTCAGGATTAAGATTAATGCAGGATGATAATCAAAGTGTCATTGATTCTTATAAACGGAATTATTAAACCGAATCAATTAACACTTTAGGTCCAGTCCAATGTCATACCTTAATACTGGTATACATTAAAGTTTCTATTCGGAACCTATCCGATGGTCAAGACAAACCATCCCTCCAAGGAAGTAGACAACTTGTACAATCTTATCATGAATAAGATCCCCAAATCTTATTCCATCGATTGCGGACTATTTATTTAGACTGTTATCAAATTATCACGTCTTCTATGTATACCCCGTATACATATGGTAATCTGATATATTACCAACAGTCAAGGAGTATTTTATGTTTGCTCAAAATAACCATACAATCAACAAAGAAAGTAAATAGGACACATCTTATTAAACATGAATAACCTCCTCTTATTAATATCAAAATGTCATATTTACAGAAAATCCCTAATATTGATTTTCTATCCTTAGGGCACATTTAGATCCCAACAATACCATCTACATCACGATGCCATGAGTAAACACTACCAATTCAAGGTGAAGAGGTCGAACTCTACTCTATTACACGTGATATGTATAGATAATGAGGCCTGTCCATGGCAATTGCGTGCGACTAGGATGAGAGGTAGTGAACTGCTTGTGGTGAAGCGGTACGACGACGTCCATACTTGTTCAATCGAAATCGTTCATGGGCATCATCGTCAAGCCAGCAGTTGGATGATTGGGGAGTGTGTGAAGGCAAAATACTTGGATCCGACTAATACCTCATATAGACCTCGGGAAATCATGAGAGACATGCAGGCCGAATTTGGAGTGTCTTTCACTTATCTCAAGGCATGGCGAAGGAAGGAAGCAGCACTAACCAGCTTGCGGGGCAATGATACAGAGTCATACAATGATATTTTACTTTATCTTATAATATGTTCATTACCTACATTATAACTTTATATTCACGACAAGTGCTAAATAACTTTTATAACTGAATTAAATTACAGTTCTGCCCGTGTGGGCTGAAATGGTTAAGAGGAAAAATCATGGATCCGACATTGACATCGAGACAGACTCAGCAAATTACTTACAATGCTTCTACATGTGCCTAGCTGCTTCGAAGCACGGTTGGCCTTATTGTCATCCGGTAATTGTGATTGATGGATCCGCATTAAAGGCCAAGTTTGTGGGAATGCTTCTTGCAACGTGCGGTCACGACGCAAATGGCTGCATATTTCCACTTGCATTTGGTATCGTTCAGTCCGAAAGCAACGAATCATGGACATGGTTCTTCGAGAAGCTAAGGGATTCAATCGGCACCCGAGAGTCTCTTGCTATTGTGGCTGATAGGCATAAGGGTATCGAGTATACAGCCAACCTAGTGTATCCGGACGCTACCTTCGGGATATGCGTCCAACACTTGGCAGCAAACTTAAAGACCAAGTACAAGGATTTCAAAGGCCCTTTGAAGACCTATTTTGATGGTGCATCGAGGTCATATCTTTTAAGTGATCACCATCGTCATATGGAATCCATCCGGAATCGTAACCCCGACATGCACCGATACCTCATGCAGGCCGATCCTACAAAGTGGTCGCGAGCATATTTCAAAGGGCGGAGGTATGCAATCATGACAACCAACATTGCGGAGTCATTGAACAATGTGGATCGGAAAGCGAGGTTAATGCCAGTTTGATTCTTAGTGGAATGGTTGAGGGAACTACAACAAAGATGGTTTTTCCAAAGACGTAAGGAGGCCCTCAAATTGACATCGAAACTGGCGCCAAGGGCTGAGAATTTGCTTCGCACCAACTTCTCAATAGGTCTAACAGTAACGGTATGTGCTCACGACCACATCCAACACATATATGGTATATGCCAATTTTAAACTTCAACTAAATTAGCTAAAAGTGTTAAAATTTTACTTCTTACAGCCGCGGCCAGCCGATCAGTTCGAGTACGCAGTCACCAACAATGCTAGCCAAATATAGATCGTCGATATGAGCGAAAGGACATGTACGTGCAGGCGATTTCAGGTCGATCAAATTCCTTGCCCTCATGCCATGGCAGTTTGTAACCACCGACGAATAGATCCTTACAATTATTGCTCGAATTACTACACCAAAGATTATCTTTACGGGTGTTATTCGTCTGTAGTTCATCCTATTGGCAGCGCAGATGGCTGGGATGTTCCTGAAGAAGTCAGGTCGAAAATTGTCAATCCTCCCAATACAAAGCGTGGGCCCGGAAGGCCACGGGTTCGAAGGATTTTGTCACAAGGAGAAGAACATGAGTCTGTTCGGTGTGGTAGATGTAATGGTTATGGACACAACCGACAAACTTGTACCAATTTAGTCCCCTTAAGAATACGTCCAACAAGGTCGAATCCATCGTTCAGCACTCCCAGATCATAATTATGATGTTTATAACAAATTTTGCACAATTGACAATATACAATATATATTTTTTAATTTTTTACATTTATTCTGTTGCCTGTAGTGTGAAAATCGTTGTTTCTCCCCCTTTTTTTTTTAATTTTTATTTCTTCAAACTTAATGTTATCAGTTGTATTGCAGAAAGTCCATTATTTTCGTATCAGTGACAATTTTTATTCCCCTTCACCAAAATAAAAAATAAAAAATAAATTGAGTTTAAAACACACGGGGTAGCCGGTCATCATAGTTATGACCGAGTGGTCATTACCGTTATGACCGTTGTACCTGTAGTGTGAAAATCGTTGTTTCTCCCCTTTTTTTTTTTTTAATTTTCATTTCTTCAAACTTAATGTTATCAGTTGTATTGCAGAAAGTCCATTATTTTCGTATCAGTGACAATTTTTATTCCCCTTCACCAAAAATAAAAAATAAAAAATAAATTGAGTTCAAAACACACTGGGCAGCCGGTCATCATAGTTATGACCGAGTGGTCATTACCGTTATGACCGTTGTGCCTGTAGTGTGAAAATCGTTGTTTCTCCCCTTTTTTTTAATTTTTATTTCTTCAAACTTAATGTTATCAGTTGTATTGCAGAAAGTCCATTATTTTCGTATCAGTGACAATTTTTATTCCCATTCACCAACAAAAATAAAAAATAAATTGAGTTTAAAACACACTGGGCAGCCGGTCATCATAGTTATGACCAAATGGTATTACCGTTATGACCGTTGTGCCTGTAGTGTGAAAATCGTTGTTTCTCCCCTTTTTTTTTTAATTTTTATTTCTTCAAACTTAATGTTATCAGTTGTATTGCAGAAAGTCCATTATTTTCGTATCAGTGACAATTTTTATTCCCCTTCATCAAAAAAAAAAATTAAAAAAATTGAGTTTAAAACACACTGGGCAGCCGGTCATCATAGTTATGACCGAGTGGTCATTACCGTTATGAACGAGTGTTCCTGTAATGTCGAAATCATTGTTTTTGAACCCTTGTTTTTTGTCTTTTAAACGTAACAAAATCTGTTGTACTGCAGAATGTCCATTAGTTTCCCATTAGTTAAAATTTTTTTTTTGGTAGCACATCACGTGAGATTTTAGCACAAACTAATTACCAAGTAAACACATTGGGCAGCAAAATGGCCCTATATACAGTATGGTCAAGTTTTTTTGTGAAAAATAAAAAGTTTGTTGCGCAACGTCCATGTCTACATTATTCTTCTCTTTCTCAGCATCTTCATGATAAAGGTCCAGCTTATCGGAAGTTAGGAACTCCATGGCTGCCTGCACACCTATATCCTCAACGGCAATGATGTCAGGGAAGGTAGTCTTGAAGGCTTCCGACTCAACCGGACATCCCTCAACATTAATCTCCTGGCTACTGCTGACATGCGGCGCCGTCTGTCCCTGACCCTGTCCCTTCTCAGTAATGTTGGCGGACAACATTTTGAGAACACTCCTCAAGAGTTTGTTCGATCGCTTCTGTTTCTTGTTCAGTTTCTCGAACTTTTTATTCAGTGAGGCCACCTGTCCTCGGATCTCGTTTTCAAACTCCCGCCACTCGGAGTTTGTATCTGTGATCTTTTTACTCAGTAAGGCCACATGTCCTCGCATCTCTTTTTGAAACTCCCGCCACTCAGAGTTTGTATCTATGCTCGGTCGGGGGACAGAAGGATTGGGAGGTGGTAATTAAGGTAGGGCCTTTGGATGATTCAAAAAAAGGCACGCAACACATGGGTTCTTTAACTCCTCTTCGGTTGGCATCATGAGTAAACAATTAAGCTGAACACATACAGTTAATATGTTAATGACTGACACAACGGATCATTAATGACTGCAAATTTTGGTTTCTCAATTAAATCACCAACCAGAATGTTCATTTCTGTTATGCGCAAGTGGTCATAACTGTTATGACCGGGTGGTCATAACGGTTATGACCGCGTGCAGTCATAACTGTTATAACCGTGTGGTCATAACTGTTATGACCACCTATTGTAATTGACACCGGAAACAAAAATTAATTGAAAACTTATATAAACTACCTGGGATTCGCCCTCCGCCGTAAAAGCTGCCAATACGTCATCAAACCTCACATTGACCGCGGTTGTCCATGATAGCATACGCGGAATGGCCTTCTCGTACTTGCTGGTGAACTTGGATGATATAGCTGGGATAGTCTCATATGCCTAAACGAGTAAGGCATGGGGGAACCCCGGAATACTGTAACGAGCTTTGTCAAATTTAGTTTTTGGTAGTCTCGTCGAAGACATCCTGTTCTCCACAGTATTGCATATTGCAGCCCGGGTTGCCTCCCATGCGATCACACCCCAAGGAAAATCATTGAAAGCATCCAAATTATCCGCCAGGGAAAAAAACGTGGGATCTATCTTCACGGAGCTTGCATTTGATAAAGGGATGCAAAATAGGATGTACAGAAGGCTAAGCTTGACCGCATCGTCGTCGTTGTCAAACTTAGCATTCGATATCTGTAACTCCAAATTTTCTCTCGAAACACCCCTTACCGCCGAAAAATATCTTGATATTAATCGGCTTTCCACGACGGGGAGATGAGTAGACCCTACACATTTGAGGCCGGTTATTAGGCAGAACTCGTACATAGAAAATCTGCCCAAGCCTTCACCAATATCAAACCATAGAGCGTCACCCATGGCTGAGTGATTCGTCAGGCGCATCACGATGTTGTGGAATACCTGCCCAGACCAACCAAGAGTGTCTAAATGCATGAACTGCTGAATGCATGGCTGATCCTTGACGGTCTCGTACTATCGCGGAGACAACCACCCACGCAGTTTATTACATGTCTCCGTTATGTTTACAAACGTATTTATTTTCGCCCTAGTAATTTCTCTGTCCGGTACGAGTCGGACATATTGACCCTGCATGTGGTAACATAATATAGGTGTTAACTTTACTTCCTTCAAGTAATCATATTACCAATAGATCGCAAATTTTGTACTAACCAGACACCAATATCACCAGGAAAGGGAAACTTTCATAATATTTCTCCCCAAACAATTATGTTTAAAGCGTAAAACAAAATTATACAAAAGCTTGGTTCATGGTAGAAAATCAAATAAAAAAACAAACTTTAAGGATCTTAAGGTTAAATTTTTCAAAATATCTAAAAACCCGTACAATGGCACAACGATCACACATATAAAAATGAAATTTGACACATACAGTTAAAACATTTCTCCCAATATAAAGATGGAAATTTTTTATTATATAGTCAATAAAAACTTCACATTCTTACTGAAAAATAGTCAAAATAAATACTTTATAAGCATAAACACTAAAAACAAAATCTTTACCTCTACATCTTTGGATATCTTAGATTCTAAAGAAGTGATCAAATTTTCCGAATCATTGACACCCATTTCCCCCTGCTTTCTCTTCAAACCTGACTCGCACACCGTTCTCTCCATCCCCGGTATCGGTTTTGAGGCCCTTTCCTCAGCCGATGACGACGACGATGGCTTAGACGGTACTCGGGCTGACCTCCTCTCGCGACCAGTGTTTTTCGCAGACATTTTTTGTTGTGTCGAAATGGGTAAAAAAAATGTATTATATGACGTTTACAGACGCCTATTCAGCTTATACAACGATTTCGTGCGTGGTTTCGTACGGGTATCGAGCGGTTATGGATCGGTGGCTGGTTGTTGTAACTCTTTCTCTCTCTAGAAACGGAGTTTCTCTCTCTGAAATACTGTAGAAGCTGGTTTGAAATATTTGTTAGGGCATTAGAGGGAGAGTGACTTTCAGGTGGGAGATGAGGGCAAATATGGGATTTACTGAAAGTGGGTCGAATATAAATGACTGCTGGCATTCCTAAAGATCTGGTCATTTTTATAATGACTATGCGGTCAATATCGTTTTGACCAATGTTAAATGCAAAGCGTGGGAAGGGAAGTAGTCACAACGGAGATGACCAGGTGGTCATAACTGTTATGACCGATTTGTTAGACTATCGGGTCATTACGGTTATGACCAGGTGGTCATAACTGTTATGACCGCTTTGTTAGACAATCGGGTTATTACGGTTATGACCAGGTTGTCATAACTGTTACGACCTATTTGTTACACTATCGGGTCATCACGGTTATGACCAGGTGGTCATAACTGTTATGACCGATTTGTTAGACTATCGGGTCATCACGGTTATGACCAGGTGGTCATAACTGTTATGACCGCTTTGTTAGACAATCGGGTCATCACGGTTATGACCAGGTGGTCATAACTGTTATGACCGATTTGTTAGACTATCGGGTCATGACCGATTTGTTAGACTATCGGGTCATCACGGTTATGACCAGGTGGTCATAACTGTTATGACCGATTTGTTAGACTATCGGGTCATTACGGTTATGACCAGGTGGTCATTACTGTTATGACCGCTGTGTTTATACTTAATGTATTATGAAAATTTTAATTTATCTGAAAACGCGTATTCTAGTCTGTAGTTAATTAGAGTGAGATAACACGAAATGACCAATATCGATGAAAAAAAAAGATTTATTTATCATAAGCTAACATTTTTTGGGGGGAATTTATACGTCTGGACATAACGGTTATGACCGAGCTGTCATAACTGTTATGACCTTTGTTTTTAAATTGAACAATTTGAGAAAGACCTAATTGGTAGAAGCTAGCATTTTTTGTCTTATCAGGTACACATATAATTCCTTTTATCCTCAACTGGTCATGACAATTATGAACTCGGCCAATACGATTAATGTGTAATGAAAAATTTCACAATTTACAACAATATACCATAAACATAAAAAAATATCGTATATCATGAATTAAAAAATGGGCCTATTTACAGTCTAGTTAATTTAGAGAATAAAATTTTGGTTAGTCAAAAGGTTAAAAGTCCGTATCCACATCATCATCACTCTTATAAGTTTGATCTATCTTTCGTTTGGAATGGGCCCACAAGTAACATGCTAGCCACTCACTGAAGATTTGCATGCGTTGATGAATTACTCAATACCGGACATCCCTCCCTTCTATCAAGCATTCAGCAAATTTTATTGTAAACATTTCACAGTCACCCCTGTTGCACGAAGGATGAAAAAAATAAAATAAATAAGCATCACACTCCACACAGTTAATTGTAAGAAAACCTTTT
Source organism: Ficus carica (assembly GCA_009761775.1). NCBI lineage: Eukaryota > Viridiplantae > Streptophyta > Magnoliopsida > Rosales > Moraceae > Ficus > Ficus carica. The sequence continues at coordinate 3,958,599 of CM019746.1, forward strand.
AAATACTTGTACTAACCCATTGGCTTGTTGAGGGATGTCTTTCATTATAGAGACCGGTATTGGGTAAGTTCCTGGAGGATCTCAGAGTTTGAATGTGAACAAACTGTTTTGTTCAGCCAAAAGTGGAATGAACTTGGACAGACCTTCCACTCCTGCTCGGACCTTAGAATTATGAGGGCCTTCATGCTGAAGAGAGTCGTACACCTCAATGGTCCAGTTTGTTAGATCGAGCTTTGCTAATGCCCAATGTTTCAGATCCTCCAAGTGTATTGGGATGAGCACAGTGTTCAAGTCAAACCATGAGGCCCCACTCTGAACACGCACGCCAAGCATGATCCTGAATATACTATCACAGGTGCCCTAATCGAACTTGTCGGGTGCGGACTGGTAGACAGTCCACAATGAACGAACCTTTGCAGAAAAATACGTGTCTATCGTTGTCACCTTCCGTTGTGCCAAATCGGGGTACTGCCTGATCTTCTGCCGCATGTAGTAAAATACAACGTCAATGTGCTTCACAAACAAAACAAATGCAAGGATATTGTCATAAATTACAGGATAACAAACAATGTACCGACTTGACCCTAGTATTTACAAAATTTATAGAACTTGGAGTATAAAATATTGAAGAACCCTACTTACTTCATCCCATAGCCAAACAGGTTGTAACGCCCCGACTTCCCACGCCGGGTCGTCACCTTACTTACATACTTAACTTAAAACTTGCGGAAAATTTGGGAAAGATTTTTTTCTTTTTCTTTTTTTTTTTTTTTATAAACCTTTTTCTTTTTTAAACTTTCAACTTGAACTTTATCCTCAAACTTACACTTACTGATAGGTACTTACTCGAGTACCGAACTTTCAAACCTTCCTTGAAGGCCATCATAATCATGTTGTAGACCAAATCCGAACTAATGTGGATTGGTACTACAAGAGGCAACTTGCTTGCCATACATACATAAACCTCGTCCTTCATACTTAAAATGTCATGAAAATATGAAAATCCTTTTTCATTACAACATATTTTATATATATATATTTTTTTTTATTGTTTAAAAGCCGTGGCAGTGTCCATCCCACATTTCACAGTCCGCAGCACCAGCCCTCCACAGTATTGCATCAGAGATTGCTGGCAGGTTACTTACCTACAGCATAGACGTAAGACGTGAGCTTTCGCTCAGCAAGTACAACTGTTACATCCGCGACACAAAACAAATCATTATGCATGAACCAATTATGATTTCTTATGAATCATTTATGAATGCATAATTTAATTTAGGTCTATTCCTTTACTTATCATGTGTGCTCGTATCGTGGTACATAGCCAAGGAATGGTTGAAGGCGGCAGTCCGTTTTAACTCAAACCATAAAACACAAAGTTTAACATGGAGTAGTTTAGGTAGCCATCCAATCCAACTCAAACCATGAACCATACCATTTAAACCCGCCTTTGCGGCAAGTCGACACGACACAACATCCTACTTGTCTTGTTCTTACCAGGTGGTTTAATATTAGTGAACATGCTTCATGATGCCACAATATTATAACATAATCAACATTTACCATAACATGGCCTTCTTGAAAACATGGCATTTCTGAAAACATGGCATAACATGTCATAACATAACTTAGCACATCATAGCCATAGCATAGCATCACATATCATCACATACCATCACATTAGGCAAGTAACAACAAAGGGCCTATGCTGTAGGCGGAGTTGTACTTACCTCTCTCGTTATGTCCTACTTAGTGCTGCTTCTCCTCTGGGTACAGCTGCAGGTTTCCTCCTGCTTGTTGAAGGACATAGGTAAGGGTCTAATTAGTATCTTGGAATGTTGGTGATCTAACCAACATGTCTACATAATCCTAGTTGTATGTCCCCGATACTAGATGTCTTACTGGGTTACAAATAGTAACCCTATATCTTAGCCCAATTTATTAATCTTGGTATCCTTTAGGGTTATCTTGGGTAACCCTTAAGGTCAAACTAAAATCCACTTGTTAGTCAACCAAAGTCAATTATGGTCAACAATGGTCAACTTCGGTCAACTATGGTCAACCATTGTTGGGTCAACCTTGGGCTTTGGGCTAAGCCCAGTAACTCGGGTACTATTCCCGGTTACGGTCCGTAATCGGCTTGCTTACAATTTTATCTCAAAATTCTATTTTCCCTTACTTGGAAAATTTAGGGAAATTAATCCCAAAACTTTATTCTTAACTTATAAAAATCCTTTACTTAAATCGTAAAAATCCAAACTCTTGGATTAGTGCTTTATAAAATCATTTGAGGTTGAAAACTGCCCTTGGAACAGTTTTCCATAATCAAAACAATAGTTTGTAGTAGAAAAATAGTTTTCTAGAGACATTTATAAAGCTAGTGGTGCAGGAATTTTCGGATTCCCTGCGCACCCTTCGAAAAACGATCCCAGTTTAAAAATCGGTTCGTAATCTGAAAGAGTTTTCTCACAAAAGTTGTAGATCTCGAAAAATACTAAAACTTTCGTGTTTTAAAAAAATTCCAATTCGGCCGAGATTCGTCCCAGTTTTTGTTTGAAACTGGCTGACCCCGAAAAACTGAGTGAAAACTGGGTCTGGGGATCAGCCACGGGTTTTGGGGTAAACGAAGGCCATTGGGGCCTTATTTTGAAAAACTGTCCACGTTTCCCCCTAGGAAAAACCCTTCTGAACAACTTTCATGTTTTAAGTTTTTCCAAATTCGGCCTCTAAGGGCCTCAAATTTCACTTTTTCCGAAACTGATCAGTTTTACCCGAAAATGGCAGTTTTCGGTTTTAAGTTCGTTTTACGTCCTATTACGCGCACTCTACCTCAACCGCTTGCAGCGGGAGCTTAAGATCAAACATGCAGCGCTTTCTAACGTAAAACATACATTCATACATTATTTAAACATCTTGGGATATCTCACAAACACTTAGTGAGCATAAACCCTTAGCATGAAATTCTAGAGCATAAAATCATGCAATTAAACCTATTGCATGCAAATAAAATAGTGAGCTTAAGCTCTTACAAATCAAGCTTGAAATACATTTAAATTTCCCAAACGAAATTTAAATGAAACACTTAGGGTTTAAGGATTTATACCTCACATAGATCCAAGATTTTGGCTTGTTTTTCTATCCCCTTTCTCCTTCACCACAGCCGGTCTTCCCCTCCAATTGGGGTTCCAAATTTTCGGCCATAAACATAGGAAACAACACACATAAGCATCTAGATCCAAACTCAATAAAAGACTTAGGGTTAAAGGGATTTACCTCTAAGGTTTGGAATTTGATTTCTCAAGCTTGGATCTCAAATTTTTTTTTCCTTTCTCTTGGCTGCCACCACAACCGGCCCTTGGCCAAAATGGGTCTCCAAAATTTCGCAATTTTTCTTGCTTTCTCTCCACACAAAATCCGACCACCCTACACTTAATTCACTCTTGATTTTGGCTTGAATTCTTTCCTTTCCTCTCTCACTCAAATCCGGTTTTGGTGGGGAAAATTTTTGGCATAGTAAGGTTGCTTTTCTTTAATTCTTTTGAATTATGGAACCTCCTATTTATAGAGGTTGGAACTCTTTGAATTTTGCAACCTTTAGTCCCTAAACAATTTTGAAATTGAGCACTAGGGGGGGGGTATGTGGTCGGCCATGAGGGAAGCCTTGGAGGCCAAGTACTTGCTCACCAAGGCAAGTGCTTGTTCAACAAGCAAAAGCTTGCTTACCTCACCTAGCTTGTGTCACCATGCTTGCATCATTTGTTGACATCATCAAGCAAAATTTGCTTGCTTTCCAAGCCATAGACAACCGGCCATAGCATGTGTGGGAGCCAAAAATTGGCTTGCTCAACAAACCTTATAGAATATCCACTTGTTATCATGTTATCATGCCATGTGTGAACCAAAATTGGCTTGCTCACCAAGCTTCTTGATTGCTTATCTCACCCTTGCTTGCCTAAGCATGCTTACCTAAGCACATTTCCTTGTTCTCCAAGGATGAAGAACCGACCATGAGGTGCCATGTGGACCAAAAATTGGCTTGTTCAACAAGCTTTGTTTGCCTTGTTCACCAAGCTACCCAATGTAACCGATCAATGTAACCGGCCATTGGCTTAGTTCAACTCTAGTTGGAGACTTGGTTAGGAATATCCATAAATTCCATAATTCAAAAAAAATTAAATACTTACTTACTTTTCTTAAAATTGCACTTTAATCCTTAGTGACAAAATATTTACACTTTAGTCCCTGTGAGGTGGACAGTGTTGGTGGAGCCACTTGGCTTCAATTCCATACATAATGGTCCACTAAATTCCCAAAAATCCTTAAATATAGGGTTTCAGTCCATTTCCCTACTAACTTAATCAATACTAATACTGTTTTTCACTTAAAACAGTATTGTTTCACTAAATTGCAGTCCGGAGTTCATCCTTGTAAAATTGGACTGTGTATGGATTTTTCTTCTTAGAACTTGAAACTGCTAAATCCCCATTGCTCCAAATATTATTCACGATTATTCTAGAGCGATCTCATACCTTGACTTTTTGGTCAACTTTGACTATCTTGGTCAAACTTTGACCATCATGAAATCATGAAATTTCATCACGTCATTTTCCTTAAAATGCCTTAAACTGGCCTAAGTAATCCATCGTTGAGTCTCGTAGCTAATTAACCGAGAACTCAAACTTATACCGATATTCTATTCCAAACACGATCTAGACTTAGGTTTTCCTTGTTCAAAGGAAATCTAGAGTCATAAAAATTCGGGTTATTACATTCTACCCTCCTTAAAAGATTTTCGTCCTCGAAAATTAGAATAATTCTAGGTGGCTTTTCTTCAAGTCCACTATAAATTCATTGTAGTTTATTCTCATTTGAATAACTTAATAAGATCAGGTCTTTCATATAGAACCATAATCTTCTTTCATGTTCTATCATATCCTCATACTTTCATGCTTTCATTTCATACCATCATACTTTCCTTTCATACTGCATCACAAGAACTATTTACATGAAAAACTGAGCAAGTATATCATATAACTTGCCATGTTTGAAAAGCAAATTTATAACTTTTCCATACTTTAAAAACATATCGTATCACATAGCTTTTTCATATTTGAAAAGCAAATTGTGTCTTATTATCTTGTCTTAACATGTGGGCCCGTAGTGTACGTACCAAAAGCGCGCAGTCTCCAGACAAAGCTAGGGTTTGCAAGGTCCCTAACAGTTCTGGGAATTTTATAAGCCTTTGCGATTTTACGAAAGGTCTTATAAACTTGGTCTTGACCCTTCACGATCACGGACGGTCAAGATCACAACTGAAACATGTAGCCTCCTTAACTAGGGGAGGTTGGTACGACACCTTACTGTTACTTATCTGTTTATGTATCTTAATATGTTATTACATTTAAGATACTTTTTGGAATCTTTTCCAATTCAATCATGAAAATCAATAATAAATAGTATTGTTGAAAACATATTACTGTTCAAGTGATGCAATAGAAAGTATCCTTGTATCAACTAGCTACTTGTCAGCTAGTAGAAACGTTCTTCTTGCCTTTAGCATTTCCTTTAAAGCTCAAAGGCATAATCATAGTTCTAAGGGATATCTAAAACTCCCAATCATCATCTCAAAATTTCCATTACTTAAATGGTTGCCTTCCGTCGACCTTAATTATCAATTATATGTCGACTTCAGGGTTGATGCCATCGACGTTAACCTAATGAATTGTTATTGGTAGCATATTGCTTATTTGCTACCCCCAAACTAAGACATCCTCAAAATCTTCCCCATATCTAATATTTCTCTTATGGGGTAAAAGTTTCACAATCATGAAACTTTTAACTTTCATGGTCTCAATCCAATTCCTCAAATGGAAAGATTCCTTATCATTACTATACCCAAAATGAGACAATAAGCTATCTAATCTTAGAGCCTACTCATTTCTTATTGCTATTCTAGCGATCATCATATCGTAAGCTTAGTTTATCCATCACGCTTCCACTGTGCTATTCTGATTCACTAGCAATAAAAGCCCATAAACTCGTTCGGAGGAGCATGTCAACTGCAACATCGCTGACGTATCTTCTCATGTACATATCCTAGTACATCTCGATATTGTGGTAATACATGGGCGATCCTTGCTGTCGTCAAGAAATCCATTTAGGAATCTCCTCTCAAGATCCTCTTGGCCAAGGCTCCTTGCACGAGCTTCCTTGACTAGACGTCGGCTCGACTGGCAAGCATATCCTGAAGATACGTCCCTGCATGACATAATCTGAGGAGGGTCTCCATATCGTGCAACCACTCCTTGAGTCTTATTGAAGATGTGAAGCTTCTCCTCCATTCCTCGGAATGTCAACGGAGCCTCGTGGTCCTCTTTAGTTCGACCCAAATTTAACACTAGATACATGCTATTATAATAATCTTATAAAACAAAGTAAGAAAATAAACTTACAAAACTGTGGCGCTGGCAGCAGAACTGTGAAACTGGATGGCAGGAACTCTGCTCTGATACCAAACTGTAACGCCCCGACTTCCCACGCCGGGTCGTCACCTTACTTACATACTTAACTTAAAACTTGCGGAAAATTTGGGAAAGATTTTTTTCTTTTTCTTTTTTTTTTTTTTTATAAACCTTTTTCTTTTTTAAACTTTCAACTTGAACTTTATCCTCAAACTTACACTTACTGATAGGTACTTACTCGAGTACCGAACTTTCAAACCTTCCTTGAAGGCCATCATAATCATGTTGTAGACCAAATCCGAACTAATGTGGATTGGTACCACAAGAGGCAACTTGCTTGCCATACATACATAAACCTCGTCCTTCATACTTAAAATGTCATGAAAATATGAAAATCCTTTTTCATTACAACATATTTTATATATATATATTTTTTTTTTATTGTTTAAAAGCCGTGGCAGTGTCCATCCCACATTTCACAGTCCGCAGCACCAGCCCTCCACAGTATTGCATCAGAGATTGCTGGCAGGTTACTTACCTACAGCATAGACGTAAGACGTGAGCTTTCGCTCAGCAAGTACAACTGTTACATCCGCGACACAAAACAAATCATTATGCATGAACCAATTATGATTTCTTATGAATCATTTATGAATGCATAATTTAATTTAGGTCTATTCCTTTACTTATCATGTGTGCTCGTATCGTGGTACATAGCCAAGGAATGGTTGAAGGCGGCAGTCCGTTTTAACTCAAACCATAAAACACAAAGTTTAACATGGAGTAGTTTAGGTAGCCATCCAATCCAACTCAAACCATGAACCATACCATTTAAACCCGCCTTTGCGGCAAGTCCACACGACACAACATCCTACTTGTCTTGTTCTTACCAGGTGGTTTAATATTAGTGAACATGCTTCATGGTGCCACAATATTATAACATAATCAACATTTACCATAACATGGCCTTCTTGAAAACATGGCATTTCTGAAAACATGGCATAACATGTCATAACATAACTTAGCACATCATAGCCATAGCATAGCATCACATATCATCACATACCATCACATTAGGCAAGTAACAACAAAGGGCCTATGCTGTAGGCGGAGTTGTACTTACCTCTCTCGTTATGTCCTACTTAGTGCTGCTTCTCCTCTGGGTACAGCTGCAGGTTTCCTCCTGCTTGTTGAAGGACATAGGTAAGGGTCTAATTAGTATCTTGGAATGTTGGTGATCTAACCAACATGTCTACATAATCCTAGTTGTATGTCCCCGATACTAGATGTCTTACTGGGTTACAAATAGTAACCCTATATCTTAGCCCAATTTATTAATCTTGGTATCCTTTAGGGTTATCTTGGGTAACCCTTAAGGTCAAACTAAAATCCACTTGTTAGTCAACCAAAGTCAATTATGGTCAACAATGGTCAACTTCGGTCAACTATGGTCAACCATTGTTGGGTCAACCTTGGGCTTTGGGCTAAGCCCAGTAACTCGGGTACTATTCCCGGTTACGGTCCGTAATCGGCTTGCTTACAATTTTATCTCAAAATTCTATTTTCCCTTACTTGGAAAATTTAGGGAAATTAATCCCAAAACTTTATTCTTAACTTATAAAAATCCTTTACTTAAATCGTAAAAATCCAAACTCTTGGATTAGTGCTTTATAAAATCATTTGAGGTTGAAAACTGCCCTTGGAACAGTTTTCCATAATCAAAACAATAGTTTGTAGTAGAAAAATAGTTTTCTAGAGACATTTATAAAGCTAGTGGTGCAGGAATTTTCGGATTCCCTGCGCACCCTTCGAAAAACGATCCCAGTTTAAAAATCGGTTCGTAATCTGAAAGAGTTTTCTTCACAAAAGTTGTAGATCTCGAAAAATACTAAAACTTTCGTGTTTTGAAAAAATTCCAATTCGGCCTAGATTCGTCCCAGTTTTTGTTTGAAACTGGCTGACCCCGAAAAACTGAGTGAAAACTGGGTCTGGGGATCAGCCACGGGTTTTGGGGTAAACGAAGGCCATTGGGGCCTTATTTTGAAAAACTGTCCACGTTTCCCCCTAGGAAAAACCCTTCTGAACAACTTTCATGTTTTAAGTTTTTCCAAATTCGGCCTCTAAGGGCCTCAAATTTCACTTTTTCCGAAACTGATCAGTTTACCCGAAAATGGCAGTTTTCGGTTTTAAGTTCGTTTTACGTCCTATTACGCGCACTCTACCTCAACCGCTTGCAGCGGGAGCTTAAGATCAAACATGCAGCGCTTTCTAACGTAAAACATACATTCATACATCATTTAAACATCTTGGGATATCTCACAAACACTTAGTGAGCATAAACCCTTAGCATGAAATTCTAGAGCATAAAATCATGCAACTAAACCTATTGCATGCAAATAAAATAGTGAGCTTAAGCTCTTACAAATCAAGCTTGAAATACATTTAAATTTCCCAAACGAAATTTAAATGAAACACTTAGGGTTTAAGGATTTATACCTCACATAGATCCAAGATTTTGGCTTGTTTTTCTATCCCCTTTCTCCTTCACCACAGCCGGTCTTCCCCTCCAATTGGGGTTCCAAATTTTCGGCCATAAACATAGGAAACAACACACATAAGCATCTAGATCCAAACTCAATAAAAGACTTAGGGTTAAAGGGATTTACCTCTAAGGTTTGGAATTTGATTTCTCAAGCTTGGATCTCAAATTTTTTTTTCCTTTCTCTTGGCTGCCACCACAACCGGCCCTTGGCCAAAATGGGTCTCCAAAATTTCGCAATTTTTCTTGCTTTCTCTCCACACAAAATCCGACCACCCTACACTTAATTCACTCTTGATTTTGGCTTGAATTCTTTCCTTTCCTCTCTCACTCAAATCCGGTTTTGGTGGGGAAAATTTTTGGCATAGTAAGGTTGCTTTTCTTTAATTCTTTTGAATTATGGAACCTCCTATTTATAGAGGTTGGAACTCTTTGAATTTTGCAACCTTTAGTCCCTAAACAATTTTGAAATTGAGCACTAGGGGGGGGGTATGTGGTCGGCCATGAGGGAAGCCTTGGAGGCCAAGTACTTGCTCACCAAGGCAAGTGCTTGTTCAACAAGCAAAAGCTTGCTTACCTCACCTAGCTTGTGTCACCATGCTTGCATCATTTGTTGACATCATCAAGCAAAATTTGCTTGCTTTCCAAGCCATAGACAACCGGCCATAGCATGTGTGGGAGCCAAAAATTGGCTTGCTCAACAAACCTTATAGAATATCCACTTGTTATCATGTTATCATGCCATGTGTGAACCAAAATTGGCTTGCTCACCAAGCTTCTTGATTGCTTATCTCACCCTTGCTTGCCTAAGCATGCTTACCTAAGCACATTTCCTTGTTCTCCAAGGATGAAGAACCGACCATGAGGTGCCATGTGGACCAAAAATTGGCTTGTTCAACAAGCTTTGTTTGCCTTGTTCACCAAGCTACCCAATGTAACCGATCAATGTAACCGGCCATTGGCTTAGTTCAACTCTAGTTGGAGACTTGGTTAGGAATATCCATAAATTCCATAATTCAAAAAAAATTAAATACTTACTTACTTTTCTTAAAATTGCACTTTAATCCTTAGTGACAAAATATTTACACTTTAGTCCCTGTGAGGTGGACAGTGTTGGTGGAGCCACTTGGCTTCAATTCCATACATAATGGTCCACTAAATTCCCAAAAATCCTTAAATATAGGGTTTCAGTCCATTTCCCTACTAACTTAATCAATACTAATACTGTTTTTCACTTAAAACAGTATTGTTTCACTAAATTGCAGTCCGGAGTTCATCCTTGTAAAATTGGACTGTGTATGGATTTTTCTTCTTAGAACTTGAAACTGCTAAATCCCCATTGCTCCAAATATTATTCACGATTATTCTAGAGCGATCTCATACCTTGACTTTTTGGTCAACTTTGACTATCTTGGTCAAACTTTGACCATCATGAAATCATGAAATTTCATCACGTCATTTTCCTTAAAATGCCTTAAACTGGCCTAAGTAATCCATCGTTGAGTCTCGTAGCTAATTAACCGAGAACTCAAACTTATACCGATATTCTATTCCAAACACGATCTAGACTTAGGTTTTCCTTGTTCAAAGGAAATCTAGAGTCATAAAAATTCGGGTTATTACATTCTACCCTCCTTAAAAGATTTTCGTCCTCGAAAATTAGAATAATTCTAGGTGGCTTTTCTTCAAGTCCACTATAAATTCATTGTAGTTTATTCTCATTTGAATAACTTAATAAGATCAGGTCTTTCATATAGAACCATAATCTTCTTTCATGTTCTATCATATCCTCATACTTTCATGCTTTCATTTCATACCATCATACTTTCCTTTCATACTGCATCACAAGAACTATTTACATGAAAAACTGAGCAAGTATATCATATAACTTGCCATGTTTGAAAAGCAAATTTATAACTTTTCCATACTTTAAAAACATATCGTATCACATAGCTTTTTCATATTTGAAAAGCAAATTGTGTCTTATTATCTTGTCTTAACATGTGGGCCCGTAGTGTACGTACCAAAAGCGCGCAGTCTCCAGACAAAGCTAGGGTTTGCAAGGTCCCTAACAGTTCTGGGAATTTTATAAGCCTTTGCGATTTTACGAAAGGTCTTATAAACTTGGTCTTGACCCTTCACGATCACGGACGGTCAAGATCACAACTGAAACATGTAGCCTCCTTAACTAGGGGAGGTTGGTACGACACCTTACTGTTACTTATCTGTTTATGTATCTTAATATGTTATTACATTTAAGATACTTTTTGGAATCTTTTCCAATTCAATCATGAAAATCAATAATAAATAGTATTGTTGAAAACATATTACTGTTCAAGTGATGCAATAGAAAGTATCCTTGTATCAACTAGCTACTTGTCAGCTAGTAGAAACGTTCTTCTTGCCTTTAGCATTTCCTTTAAAGCTCAAAGGCATAATCATAGTTCTAAGGGATATCTAAAACTCCCAATCATCATCTCAAAATTTCCATTACTTAAATGGTTGCCTTCCGTCGACCTTAATTATCAATTATATGTCGACTTCAGGGTTGATGCCATCGACGTTAACCTAATGAATTGTTATTGGTAGCATATTGCTTATTTGCTACCCCCAAACTAAGACATCCTCAAAATCTTCCCCATATCTAATATTTCTCTTATGGGGTAAAAGTTTCACAATCATGAAACTTTTAACTTTCATGGTCTCAATCCAATTCCTCAAATGGAAAGATTCCTTATCATTACTATACCCAAAATGAGACAATAAGCTATCTAATCTTAGAGCCTACTCATTTCTTATTGCTATTCTAGCGATCATCATATCGTAAGCTTAGTTTATCCATCACGCTTCCACTGTGCTATTCTGATTCACTAGCAATAAAAGCCCATAAACTCGTTCGGAGGAGCATGTCAACTGCAACATCGCTGACGTATCTTCTCATGTACATATCCTAGTACATCTCGATATTGTGGTAATACATGGGCGATCCTTGCTGTCGTCAAGAAATCCATTTAGGAATCTCCTCTCAAGATCCTCTTGGCCAAGGCTCCTTGCACGAGCTTCCTTGACTAGACGTCGGCTCGACTGGCAAGCATATCCTGAAGATACGTCCCTGCATGACATAATCTGAGGAGGGTCTCCATATCGTGCAACCACTCCTTGAGTCTTATTGAAGATGTGAAGCTTCTCCTCCATTCCTCGGAATGTCAACGGAGCCTCGTGGTCCTCTTTAGTTCGACCCAAATTTAACACTAGATACATGCTATTATAATAATCTTATAAAACAAAGTAAGAAAATAAACTTACAAAACTGTGGCGCTGGCAGCAGAACTGTGAAACTGGATGGCAGGAACTCTGCTCTGATACCAAACTGTAACGCCCCGACTTCCCACGCCGGGTCGTCACCTTACTTACATACTTAACTTAAAACTTGCGGAAAATTTGGGAAAGATTTTTTTCTTTTTCTTTTTTTTTTTTTTATAAACCTTTTTCTTTTTTAAACTTTCAACTTGAACTTTATCCTCAAACTTACACTTACTGATAGGTACTTACTCGAGTACCGAACTTTCAAACCTTCCTTGAAGGCCATCATAATCATGTTGTAGACCAAATCCGAACTAATGTGGATTGGTACCACAAGAGGCAACTTGCTTGCCATACATACATAAACCTCGTCCTTCATACTTAAAATGTCATGAAAATATGAAAATCCTTTTTCATTACAACATATTTTATATATATATATTTTTTTTTTATTGTTTAAAAGCCGTGGCAGTGTCCATCCCACATTTCACAGTCCGCAGCACCAGCCCTCCACAGTATTGCATCAGAGATTGCTGGCAGGTTACTTACCTACAGCATAGACGTAAGACGTGAGCTTTCGCTCAGCAAGTACAACTGTTACATCCGCGACACAAAACAAATCATTATGCATGAACCAATTATGATTTCTTATGAATCATTTATGAATGCATAATTTAATTTAGGTCTATTCCTTTACTTATCATGTGTGCTCGTATCGTGGTACATAGCCAAGGAATGGTTGAAGGCGGCAGTCCGTTTTAACTCAAACCATAAAACACAAAGTTTAACATGGAGTAGTTTAGGTAGCCATCCAATCCAACTCAAACCATGAACCATACCATTTAAACCCGCCTTTGCGGCAAGTCGACACGACACAACATCCTACTTGTCTTGTTCTTACCAGGTGGTTTAATATTAGTGAACATGCTTCATGGTGCCACAATATTATAACATAATCAACATTTACCATAACATGGCCTTCTTGAAAACATGGCATTTCTGAAAACATGGCATAACATGTCATAACATAACTTAGCACATCATAGCCATAGCATAGCATCACATATCATCACATACCATCACATTAGGCAAGTAACAACAAAGGGCCTATGCTGTAGGCGGAGTTGTACTTACCTCTCTCGTTATGTCCTACTTAGTGCTGCTTCTCCTCTGGGTACAGCTGCAGGTTTCCTCCTGCTTGTTGAAGGACATAGGTAAGGGTCTAATAAGTATCTTGGAATGTTGGTGATCTAACCAACATGTCTACATAATCCTAGTTGTATGTCCCCGATACTAGATGTCTTACTGGGTTACAAATAGTAACCCTATATCTTAGCCCAATTTATTAATCTTGGTATCCTTTAGGGTTATCTTGGGTAACCCTTAAGGTCAAACTAAAATCCACTTGTTAGTCAACCAAAGTCAATTATGGTCAACAATGGTCAACTTCGGTCAACTATGGTCAACCATTGTTGGGTCAACCTTGGGCTTTGGGCTAAGCCCAGTAACTCGGGTACTATTCCCGGTTACGGTCCGTAATCGGCTTGCTTACAATTTTATCTCAAAATTCTATTTTCCCTTACTTGGAAAATTTAGGGAAATTAATCCCAAAACTTTATTCTTAACTTATAAAAATCCTTTACTTAAATCGTAAAAATCCAAACTCTTGGATTAGTGCTTTATAAAATCATTTGAGGTTGAAAACTGCCCTTGGAACAGTTTTCCATAATCAAAACAATAGTTTGTAGTAGAAAAATAGTTTTCTAGAGACATTTATAAAGCTAGTGGTGCAGGAATTTTCGGATTCCCTGCGCACCCTTCGAAAAACGATCCCAGTTTAAAAATCGGTTCGTAATCTGAAAGAGTTTTCTTCACAAAAGTTGTAGATCTCGAAAAATACTAAAACTTTCGTGTTTTGAAAAAATTCCAATTCGGCCTAGATTCGTCCCAGTTTTTGTTTGAAACTGGCTGACCCCGAAAAACTGAGTGAAAACTGGGTCTGGGGATCAGCCACGGGTTTTGGGGTAAACGAAGGCCATTGGGGCCTTATTTTGAAAAACTGTCCACGTTTCCCCCTAGGAAAAACCCTTCTGAACAACTTTCATGTTTTAAGTTTTTCCAAATTCGGCCTCTAAGGGCCTCAAATTTCACTTTTTCCGAAACTGATCAGTTTTACCCGAAAATGGCAGTTTTCGGTTTTAAGTTCGTTTTACGTCCTATTACGCGCACTCTACCTCAACCGCTTGCAGCGGGAGCTTAAGATCAAACATGCAGCGCTTTCTAACGTAAAACATACATTCATACATTATTTAAACATCTTGGGATATCTCACAAACACTTAGTGAGCATAAACCCTTAGCATGAAATTCTAGAGCATAAAATCATGCAACTAAACCTATTGCATGCAAATAAAATAGTGAGCTTAAGCTCTTACAAATCAAGCTTGAAATACATTTAAATTTCCCAAACGAAATTTAAATGAAACACTTAGGGTTTAAGGATTTATACCTCACATAGATCCAAGATTTTGGCTTGTTTTTCTATCCCCTTTCTCCTTCACCACAGCCGGTCTTCCCCTCCAATTGGGGTTCCAAATTTTCGGCCATAAACATAGGAAACAACACACATAAGCATCTAGATCCAAACTCAATAAAAGACTTAGGGTTAAAGGGATTTACCTCTAAGGTTTGGAATTTGATTTCTCAAGCTTGGATCTCAAATTTTTTTTTCCTTTCTCTTGGCTGCCACCACAACCGGCCCTTGGCCAAAATGGGTCTCCAAAATTTCGCAATTTTTCTTGCTTTCTCTCCACACAAAATCCGACCACCCTACACTTAATTCACTCTTGATTTTGGCTTGAATTCTTTCCTTTCCTCTCTCACTCAAATCCGGTTTTGGTGGGGAAAATTTTTGGCATAGTAAGGTTGCTTTTCTTTAATTCTTTTGAATTATGGAACCTCCTATTTATAGAGGTTGGAACTCTTTGAATTTTGCAACCTTTAGTCCCTAAACAATTTTGAAATTGAGCACTAGGGGGGGGGTATGTGGTCGGCCATGAGGGAAGCCTTGGAGGCCAAGTACTTGCTCACCAAGGCAAGTGCTTGTTCAACAAGCAAAAGCTTGCTTACCTCACCTAGCTTGTGTCACCATGCTTGCATCATTTGTTGACATCATCAAGCAAAATTTGCTTGCTTTCCAAGCCATAGACAACCGGCCATAGCATGTGTGGGAGCCAAAAATTGGCTTGCTCAACAAACCTTATAGAATATCCACTTGTTATCATGTTATCATGCCATGTGTGAACCAAAATTGGCTTGCTCACCAAGCTTCTTGATTGCTTATCTCACCCTTGCTTGCCTAAGCATGCTTACCTAAGCACATTTCCTTGTTCTCCAAGGATGAAGAACCGACCATGAGGTGCCATGTGGACCAAAAATTGGCTTGTTCAACAAGCTTTGTTTGCCTTGTTCACCAAGCTACCCAATGTAACCGATCAATGTAACCGGCCATTGGCTTAGTTCAACTCTAGTTGGAGACTTGGTTAGGAATATCCATAAATTCCATAATTCAAAAAAAATTAAATACTTACTTACTTTTCTTAAAATTGCACTTTAATCCTTAGTGACAAAATATTTACACTTTAGTCCCTGTGAGGTGGACAGTGTTGGTGGAGCCACTTGGCTTCAATTCCATACATAATGGTCCACTAAATTCCCAAAAATCCTTAAATATAGGGTTTCAGTCCATTTCCCTACTAACTTAATCAATACTAATACTGTTTTTCACTTAAAACAGTATTATTTCACTAAATTGCAGTCCGGAGTTCATCCTTGTAAAATTGGACTGTGTATGGATTTTTCTTCTTAGAACTTGAAACTGCTAAATCCCCATTGCTCCAAATATTATTCACGATTATTCTAGAGCGATCTCATACCTTGACTTTTTGGTCAACTTTGACTATCTTGGTCAAACTTTGACCATCATGAAATCATGAAATTTCATCACGTCATTTTCCTTAAAATGCCTTAAACTGGCCTAAGTAATCCATCGTTGAGTCTCGTAGCTAATTAACCGAGAACTCAAACTTATACCGATATTCTATTCCAAACACGATCTAGACTTAGGTTTTCCTTGTTCAAAGGAAATCTAGAGTCATAAAAATTCGGGTTATTACATTCTACCCTCCTTAAAAGATTTTCGTCCTCGAAAATTAGAATAATTCTAGGTGGCTTTTCTTCAAGTCCACTATAAATTCATTGTAGTTTATTCTCATTTGAATAACTTAATAAGATCAGGTCTTTCATATAGAACCATAATCTTCTTTCATGTTCTATCATATCCTCATACTTTCATGCTTTCATTTCATACCATCATACTTTCCTTTCATACTGCATCACAAGAACTATTTACATGAAAAACTGAGCAAGTATATCATATAACTTGCCATGTTTGAAAAGCAAATTTATAACTTTTCCATACTTTAAAAACATATCGTATCACATAGCTTTTTCATATTTGAAAAGCAAATTGTGTCTTATTATCTTGTCTTAACATGTGGGCCCGTAGTGTACGTACCAAAAGCGCGCAGTCTCCAGACAAAGCTAGGGTTTGCAAGGTCCCTAACAGTTCTGGGAATTTTATAAGCCTTTGCGATTTTACGAAAGGTCTTATAAACTTGGTCTTGACCCTTCACGATCACGGACGGTCAAGATCACAACTGAAACATGTAGCCTCCTTAACTAGGGGAGGTTGGTACGACACCTTACTGTTACTTATCTGTTTATGTATCTTAATATGTTATTACATTTAAGATACTTTTTGGAATCTTTTCCAATTCAATCATGAAAATCAATAATAAATAGTATTGTTGAAAACATATTACTGTTCAAGTGATGCAATAGAAAGTATCCTTGTATCAACTAGCTACTTGTCAGCTAGTAGAAACGTTCTTCTTGCCTTTAGCATTTCCTTTAAAGCTCAAAGGCATAATCATAGTTCTAAGGGATATCTAAAACTCCCAATCATCATCTCAAAATTTCCATTACTTAAATGGTTGCCTTCCGTCGACCTTAATTATCAATTATATGTCGACTTCAGGGTTGATGCCATCGACGTTAACCTAATGAATTGTTATTGGTAGCATATTGCTTATTTGCTACCCCCAAACTAAGACATCCTCAAAATCTTCCCCATATCTAATATTTCTCTTATGGGGTAAAAGTTTCACAATCATGAAACTTTTAACTTTCATGGTCTCAATCCAATTCCTCAAATGGAAAGATTCCTTATCATTACTATACCCAAAATGAGACAATAAGCTATCTAATCTTAGAGCCTACTCATTTCTTATTGCTATTCTAGCGATCATCATATCGTAAGCTTAGTTTATCCATCACGCTTCCACTGTGCTATTCTGATTCACTAGCAATAAAAGCCCATAAACTCGTTCGGAGGAGCATGTCAACTGCAACATCGCTGACGTATCTTCTCATGTACATATCCTAGTACATCTCGATATTGTGGTAATACATGGGCGATCCTTGCTGTCGTCAAGAAATCCATTTAGGAATCTCCTCTCAAGATCCTCTTGGCCAAGGCTCCTTGCACGAGCTTCCTTGACTAGACGTCGGCTCGACTGGCAAGCATATCCTGAAGATACGTCCCTGCATGACATAATCTGAGGAGGGTCTCCATATCGTGCAACCACTCCTTGAGTCTTATTGAAGATGTGAAGCTTCTCCTCCATTCCTCGGAATGTCAACGGAGCCTCGTGGTCCTCTTTAGTTCGACCCAAATTTAACACTAGATACATGCTATTATAATAATCTTATAAAACAAAGTAAGAAAATAAACTTACAAAACTGTGGCGCTGGCAGCAGAACTGTGAAACTGGATGGCAGGAACTCTGCTCTGATACCAAACTGTAACGCCCCGACTTCCCACGCCGGGTCGTCACCTTACTTACATACTTAACTTAAAACTTGCGGAAAATTTGGGAAAGATTTTTTTCTTTTTCTTTTTTTTTTTTTTATAAACCTTTTTCTTTTTTAAACTTTCAACTTGAACTTTATCCTCAAACTTACACTTACTGATAGGTACTTACTCGAGTACCGAACTTTCAAACCTTCCTTGAAGGCCATCATAATCATGTTGTAGACCAAATCCGAACTAATGTGGATTGGTACCACAAGAGGCAACTTACTTGCCATACATACATAAACCTCGTCCTTCATACTTAAAATGTCATGAAAATATGAAAATCCTTTTTCATTACAACATATTTTATATATATATATATTTTTTTATTGTTTAAAAGCCGTGGCAGTGTCCATCCCACATTTCACAGTCTGCAGCACCAGCCCTCCACAGTATTGCATCAGAGATTGCTGGCAGGTTACTTACCTACAGCATAGACGTAAGACGTGAGCTTTCGCTCAGCAAGTACAACTGTTACATCCGCGACACAAAACAAATCATTATGCATGAACCAATTATGATTTCTTATGAATCATTTATGAATGCATAATTTAATTTAGGTCTATTCCTTTACTTATCATGTGTGCTCGTATCGTGGTACATAGCCAAGGAATGGTTGAAGGCGGCAGTCCGTTTTAACTCAAACCATAAAACACAAAGTTTAACATGGAGTAGTTTAGGTAGCCATCCAATCCAACTCAAACCATGAACCATACCATTTAAACCCGCCTTTGCGGCAAGTCGACACGACACAACATCCTACTTGTCTTGTTCTTACCAGGTGGTTTAATATTAGTGAACATGCTTCATGATGCCACAATATTATAACATAATCAACATTTACCATAACATGGCCTTCTTGAAAACATGGCATTTCTGAAAACATGGCATAACATGTCATAACATAACTTAGCACATCATAGCCATAGCATAGCATCACATATCATCACATACCATCACATTAGGCAAGTAACAACAAAGGGCCTATGCTGTAGGCGGAGTTGTACTTACCTCTCTCGTTATGTCCTACTTAGTGCTGCTTCTCCTCTGGGTACAGCTGCAGGTTTCCTCCTGCTTGTTGAAGGACATAGGTAAGGGTCTAATAAGTATCTTGGAATGTTGGTGATCTAACCAACATGTCTACATAATCCTAGTTGTATGTCCCCGATACTAGATGTCTTACTGGGTTACAAATAGTAACCCTATCTTAGCCCAATTTATTAATCTTGGTATCCTTTAGGGTTATCTTGGGTAACCCTTAAGGTCAAACTAAAATCCACTTGTTAGTCAACCAAAGTCAATTATGGTCAACAATGGTCAACTTCGGTCAACTATGGTCAACCATTGTTGGGTCAACCTTGGGCTTTGGGCTAAGCCCAGTAACTCGGGTACTATTCCCGGTTACGGTCCGTAATCGGCTTGCTTACAATTTTATCTCAAAATTCTATTTTCCCTTACTTGGAAAATTTAGGGAAATTAATCCCAAAACTTTATTCTTAACTTATAAAAATCCTTTACTTAAATCGTAAAAATCCAAACTCTTGGATTAGTGCTTTATAAAATCATTTGAGGTTGAAAACTGCCCTTGGAACAGTTTTCCATAATCAAAACAATAGTTTGTAGTAGAAAAATAGTTTTCTAGAGACATTTATAAAGCTAGTGGTGCAGGAATTTTCGGATTCCCTGCGCACCCTTCGAAAAACGATCCCAGTTTAAAAATCGGTTCGTAATCTGAAAGAGTTTTCTTCACAAAAGTTGTAGATCTCGAAAAATACTAAAACTTTCGTGTTTTGAAAAAATTCCAATTCGGCCTAGATTCGTCCCAGTTTTTGTTTGAAACTGGCTGACCCCGAAAAACTGAGTGAAAACTGGGTCTGGGGATCAGCCACGGGTTTTGGGGTAAACGAAGGCCATTGGGGCCTTATTTTGAAAAACTGTCCACGTTTCCCCCTAGGAAAAACCCTTCTGAACAACTTTCATGTTTTAAGTTTTTCCAAATTCGGCCTCTAAGGGCCTCAAATTTCACTTTTTCCGAAACTGATCAGTTTTACCCGAAAATGGCAGTTTTCGGTTTTAAGTTCGTTTTACGTCCTATTACGCGCACTCTACCTCAACCGCTTGCAGCGGGAGCTTAAGATCAAACATGCAGCGCTTTCTAACGTAAAACATACATTCATACATTATTTAAACATCTTGGGATATCTCACAAACACTTAGTGAGCATAAACCCTTAGCATGAAATTCTAGAGCATAAAATCATGCAACTAAACCTATTGCATGCAAATAAAATAGTGAGCTTAAGCTCTTACAAATCAAGCTTGAAATACATTTAAATTTCCCAAACGAAATTTAAATGAAACACTTAGGGTTTAAGGATTTATACCTCACATAGATCCAAGATTTTGGCTTGTTTTTCTATCCCCTTTCTCCTTCACCACAGCCGGTCTTCCCCTCCAATTGGGGTTCCAAATTTTCGGCCATAAACATAGGAAACAACACACATAAGCATCTAGATCCAAACTCAATAAAAGACTTAGGGTTAAAGGGATTTACCTCTAAGGTTTGGAATTTGATTTCTCAAGCTTGGATCTCAAATTTTTTTTTCCTTTCTCTTGGCTGCCACCACAACCGGCCCTTGGCCAAAATGGGTCTCCAAAATTTCGCAATTTTTCTTGCTTTCTCTCCACACAAAATCCGACCACCCTACACTTAATTCACTCTTGATTTTGGCTTGAATTCTTTCCTTTCCTCTCTCACTCAAATCCGGTTTTGGTGGGGAAAATTTTTGGCATAGTAAGGTTGCTTTTCTTTAATTCTTTTGAATTATGGAACCTCCTATTTATAGAGGTTGGAACTCTTTGAATTTTGCAACCTTTAGTCCCTAAACAATTTTGAAATTGAGCACTAGGGGGGGGGTATGTGGTCGGCCATGAGGGAAGCCTTGGAGGCCAAGTACTTGCTCACCAAGGCAAGTGCTTGTTCAACAAGCAAAAGCTTGCTTACCTCACCTAGCTTGTGTCACCATGCTTGCATCATTTGTTGACATCATCAAGCAAAATTTGCTTGCTTTCCAAGCCATAGACAACCGGCCATAGCATGTGTGGGAGCCAAAAATTGGCTTGCTCAACAAACCTTATAGAATATCCACTTGTTATCATGTTATCATGCCATGTGTGAACCAAAATTGGCTTGCTCACCAAGCTTCTTGATTGCTTATCTCACCCTTGCTTGCCTAAGCATGCTTACCTAAGCACATTTCCTTGTTCTCCAAGGATGAAGAACCGACCATGAGGTGCCATGTGGACCAAAAATTGGCTTGTTCAACAAGCTTTGTTTGCCTTGTTCACCAAGCTACCCAATGTAACCGATCAATGTAACCGGCCATTGGCTTAGTTCAACTCTAGTTGGAGACTTGGTTAGGAATATCCATAAATTCCATAATTCAAAAAAAATTAAATACTTACTTACTTTTCTTAAAATTGCACTTTAATCCTTAGTGACAAAATATT
Organism: Ficus carica; assembly: GCA_009761775.1. NCBI lineage: Eukaryota > Viridiplantae > Streptophyta > Magnoliopsida > Rosales > Moraceae > Ficus > Ficus carica. The sequence goes on from CM019746.1 coordinate 3,980,387, forward strand.
TACACTTTAGTCCCTGTGAGGTGGACAGTGTTGGTGGAGCCACTTGGCTTCAATTCCATACATAATGGTCCACTAAATTCCCAAAAATCCTTAAATATAGGGTTTCAGTCCATTTCCCTACTAACTTAATCAATACTAATACTGTTTTTCACTTAAAACAGTATTGTTTCACTAAATTGCAGTCCGGAGTTCATCCTTGTAAAATTGGACTGTGTATGGATTTTTCTTCTTAGAACTTGAAACTGCTAAATCCCCATTGCTCCAAATATTATTCACGATTATTCTAGAGCGATCTCATACCTTGACTTTTTGGTCAACTTTGACTATCTTGGTCAAACTTTGACCATCATGAAATCATGAAATTTCATCACGTCATTTTCCTTAAAATGCCTTAAACTGGCCTAAGTAATCCATCGTTGAGTCTCGTAGCTAATTAACCGAGAACTCAAACTTATACCGATATTCTATTCCAAACACGATCTAGACTTAGGTTTTCCTTGTTCAAAGGAAATCTAGAGTCATAAAAATTCGGGTTATTACACAGGTGATGTAGCTAACTCATAATACTAACTTTTTTTCTCCACCATCATGCACCCGAGGTCATGTGGTTTGTCCAACGTGTCATGCTTTGCACTGTATCGGGCAGGCCGTTTACTAAACATAATGTACCGTTTGGTTAATTGGTGACGACATTGTTAATATATTGTCAAATTCAAATCGAACGGAGAGGTATTGTAAAAATATTACCCTGGAAGAGTCCTCTTCAATAATCCTTTGGGGAACCACTCCCTGAACTCCTCAAGTATCTCTTTTGGAGGTTCATCATCGAGACCCGGAGGGAGGGCATATATCAGCTTACTCGGAGCCTTAGACGGAGAGCCAACATGAGTGATGGATCCAGAGGGCCGTTGGCCAAGCCTTGATAGTCTGGCCCTCTTCTTCTTAGGGATCTATAAATGACATATGTGAAACGAGTTAACAAAAAACGAGTTGGATAATTGATATGTAACTAAGTTACAGATATGAGTAACAACCATGTCACCGATGCTATCCTCGGATGCTGGCTCTTCAAGCTGTTTGACATCCACCTCTCTTTTTTGTTCTTTATCATCTTCTCAACTTCTGATAAATTCTCCGGGTTAGACAGGATCTCCTCCTTTATTCAAATAGAGGGATCGGTTTTTCCCTTCGCTTCTCCCTCGACATCTTCTACGCCGACTGTTATATTTTCCTGCGTGGTTTCACAACATGTCATAATAAATACAAAATTCTTTATGGACGACAGTTAAGATCATCTACATATATGGCAGATGTGATTAACAAATAAAGGATTACCTCATTGTTCTCATCCTTGACGTCTTCACGAGAAACAATCACCTTATCGACAGTTAAGAACTCCATGGCTGCTTTAACACCCATATCCGCAACGGCACCGATGTCAGAGTCGATTATCACATCATCTTGCGAGCCGGTGCCGATGTGAGGGGGGGTAGTTTTCAAGGCATCCGAATCAGGCTTGTGAACATTAGTCTTCGGGCTGCTGCTGACATGGAACGCCATGTGTGCCTCTCCCTGTCCCTTCTCTTTCATATTGGAGGTGAACATTTTTATAAGTCTTGCCATGCGTTTGTTAGACTTCTTCTGACCCTTTTTGAGAGAAGCTAACTTTTTTTTAATGTAGGCCACCTCTCCTCGGATCTCTTTTTGAAACTCCCGTCACTCGGAGTTTGTATCGGAGCTCGGTCGGGGGGCAGAAGTCTTGGGAGGTAAGTTAGGCACAGCAGGTGGGTTCTTCAAATATAGACGAGCAACCCATGGGTCCTTCAACTCTTCTTCAGTTGGCATCATAACAAAACCCTTAGGCTGAACACATTTGATATAAGAAAAAATGAGTAGGGGATACGGTCAATATGTTAATTACCAACACATATGAATATTATTAACTTATTTATAGTAGATAATCAATTTAAATAACCACCCTTCTATTAAGTACGATGACCAACAATGATGTATAATTAAAAAAATTCATGTTCAATATACTAATGACATCCCGGTAATTATGCATAAGACCAAAAATATCATAACTGTAGACGGGGTGGTGGTTATTACATGAATGACCACCAGGTAAATATATATGACCAACACCAGTATTCAATGTAGCATGTGTATGATCATTAAAGCAATACCCACCCGGTCATTACATATATGACCAAGCAGCGTATTAGTGTATGGTAATTACAGTTATGACCACAAGGACAGTAATTACTGTTATGACCAAATTTTGTTAACATATGGTTGTAATTGACAATGTATACAAAATAAATTTATGGAAGACAGCCTATGTTTTGATACCTGATTATTGCCAACCTCGGCAAAAGCAGACATAACATCATCGAACTTGACATTGTCCGCGGTGGTCCACGAGTGCATCCGCGGAATGGCATGATCGTACTTGCTGGTGAATCTCAATGCCATCGATGGGAGGGTCTCATAAGCCCAAACGAGCAAGGCATGCGAAAAGCCTGGCACACTGTAATGCACTTTGTCAGTCTTTTTAAACCCTCTTCTCTTCGAAGACAGCCTGTTCTCAACTGCATTACAGATTGCAGACCGGGTTGCCTCCCATGAGAGCACGCCCCAAGGAAAATTATTGAAATCAGCAATGTTATCGGCCAGGGAGAAAAACTTCGGGTCTATCTTAACCGAGTTTGCATTTGATAAAGGAATGCAGAAGATCAAGTATAGTAGGCTAAGCTTCACAGCGTCGTCGTCGTTGTCAAAATTTGCATTCGACAGCTGCAGCTCCAAATTTTCTCTTGACACACCTCTCAAAGTCAAAAAATATCTTATTATTAATCGGCTTTCGCCCACTGGGAGATGAGTAGACCCTACACAGTTCATGCCGGTAATGAGGCAGAACTCGTTAATGGAAAATCTGCAGAGGTCTTCACAAACCTCAAACCAAAGAGCATCACCCATTGCTGAGTGATCCGTCAATCTCACAACAATGTTGTGGAAAAACTGCCCTGCCCAACCAAGAGTATTTAATTGCAGAAAGTGTTTCGTGCATGGCTGCTGGACGACGGCCTCGTACTGTTGGGGAGACAACCACCGTCTCAACTTCGAACAACTATCTGGAATGTTAATAAAAGTATTTATTTTAGCCCTCGTAATATCAGTATCCGGTACCCGTCGATTATATTGAACCTGCGGTAATGTTAATAGTAACATAAAGGAGTAAGTAAACATATGACAGTGAAGTAATCATACAAATTAACTGACATAAAGTTTATAACAGCAATATGACAACTAACAGCAATATGGAAAAACAAAAAACCGTGTAATTATTGTGACCAACAAGGTATAATGAAAATGACCATCCTAAAATAATTTAAAACTCTTAGTATTATGAAGGTAGTCATAATGAAAATGACCACCCGGACGTAAAAGAAAACTGAGTAATTATTATTATGACCAGAGGGTCATAACAAAAATTACCATTAAATTTTTTTATCCAAATAGCCGTTATCATCTACATTTAAACACAACCATCGACGACAACCCAAATATTTTTATAAACCAAAACACTAAATTTAACGAACTGATGGTTTATCGTAGCAAATCAGATAAAAATGCAAACTTTTTGTACATTATGATAAGATTTGTCAACAAATAAATTAGAAATGTGGAATATCATCAAAAACACATATAAAAATTAAAACTTTGTTTTTACATAATCAATAAAAACTGCATAATCTGACTAAAAAATATTAATAGTGTAAACTTTTTAAACACAAAAACCAAAACAACTTTTGAACCTATCAAGCTTCCGATATCTTAACTTCTACGACACTTATAGAATTGTTCATGTAAAGTTTTTTCAGTATAAAAACGTAAATCAAATTTTTTACCTGTTCAGAGTCGGATATATTCTCGTCGAGAGGACTCATGAACTTCTTTGAATCCTGTAGTTCGATTTCCCCCTGAGTATTCTTCGACGATCTTTCGGGAGTAGTGATTTTCTTTGACATTTTCTCAGGCGTCGACATTTGTATTATTTAAGATTAATCGACGTTCACAGACGTCCAAGTAGTGTATAAAGGGTTCTCGTAATGGTTTAGGACGGTTGCAGAGTGGTTTTCGAGCGGTTGCAAAGCTTTCTCTCTCTAGAATTAGAGTTTCTCTCTCTACAACACTGTATACGCTGGTTGGAATTTTTGGTATGGTTATTCGAGGGAGAGTGACTTTTGGGCGGGTGGGAGATGAGGGTAAATCTGTAAATTGACCTTTAAATGACTCTTGGTATTTCTACCATGACGGTCAATACGAAAATGATCGGATGGTCAATATAGAAATGACCTCTGTGCCTATGGTCAATACGACGTGGTATTGGTCCATTTCGAGGTCAGCACGAAAATGACCAGACGGTCATTATACGAGAAGGTCATTTTCATAATGACCGCCTGGTAATTTTAGTTGTAAGCTCGAAATTGGCCAATATCACGTCGTATTGACCGTAGGCACATCGGTCATTTCTATATTGGTCATTTTCGTATCGACCGTCCTGGTAGAAATAGAGGAAGGAGTCACAACGAAAATTACTAGCTGGTCATTATAGAAATAACTGATCTTGTAGAAGTATCAAAAGTTGTGCAGACAGGCTCCTTTACACAGAAATCGAGGAGTTGCATTAATTGAAGACGGGACGCAAATCAATCACTGTTGGGATTCGTACAAATACGGTCATTTTCACAATTACCACCTGGTCAACATCGTTGTGACCAAGATTAATGGCAGATATTCACTATTTAAAGGGTCACAACGAAATTTACCATGTGGTCATTATGGAAATGACCGATCCTGTAGAAGTATCAAAAGTTATGCAAATTAATTGATTTATTTATTTTTTTATCCCTTTACACACAAATCGAGGAATTGGCATTAAAGTCGGGCCGCAAATCAATCACTGTTAGTATTCTTACAAATACGGTCATTTTCATAATGACCATCAGGTCAATATCATTGTGACCTCTGTATATGGTTAATAAGGCAAACCGCGGAAATCACGAGGTGGTCATCATGAAAATGACCATCTGAAAATAATATAAAACGGAGTTAGGGTTTATTATTATGACCACAGAGTAATTAAAAAAAATGACCATTATAAAAATTAACTCATTACCGATATCACCAAACAATTAAAAATTCATCAACGAAAACCCAAATATTTATATAAACCAAATTTTATAAACGGATGGTTTATGTTTTGTTTTCAAGCAAATTTTTTCCGAACGAATCAATAAAACTGTGACGAGTTGCGATTTGTTGTGTTCAGATTTGTTGGAGTTAGAGTGAGCTTCGATCAGTGAGTAATGGTGCAGAGAGGATTCGTGAGGCTTCACTGAGAGAAAAACGACGAATAAAACCGAAAGACAAAGTTTTCAAAATTTAGGGTACTGTTAGTTATATAGTCGGGATTGAAATGGACGAGAGAGTGGGCAAAATATTTTGTTAGGGTTTGACCAATACGTCACCGTATTGACCAATGACAGAGGTCATAACAGTCATGACCAGGGGGTCATCATGCAAATGACCGACATTCTAACACAGAGGTCATAACAGTTATGACCAGGGGGTCATCATGCAAATGACCGATAGTGTAACACAGAGGTCATAACAGTTATGACCAGGTGGTCATAATTGTTATGACCGACAGTCAAACACAGGGGTCATAACAATTATGACCTACCGATCGTCAAACACTTTGACCAGTACGTCACCGTATTGATAATTTACAGGAGTCACAACGATAATGACAATGGGGTCATTATGAAAATGACCGATCCTGTAGAAGGATGTCTGACCAAAAACTGGTCATTTTTATAATGACCACCAGGTCAATATCGTTGTGACCAAAATTATATGCGAAAATTTAACAGTTACAGAGGTCACAACGAAAATTACCAGGCGGTCATTATGAAAATGACCGATCCTGTAAGAAGACCAACTGTTAAACAAATTCATGTTCATAATGAAATTTTTTTCCCCCTTGCAAACAAAGCGTTAAAGGCAAACTTTTTAAACATTGAAACCAGATTTTGTAAATTTTTTAACTTTCGACTTCTTTGAATCGTTAACTTCGATTTCCCCTGAACCCTTCATCGGACAATGCTTCTCTCGATATCTGGTGCCGGTTTTTTAAACTATTCTAAGTAGGTGGCCTTCTATATCACGAAGCTATTTATAGATGCCTTTCGTGGTGGTTTCGGACGGTTTCCGAGCGATTCCGGCCGATTGTAACTATTTCTCTCTCTAGATTTCATTTTCTCTCTCTAAAATACTGTAGATGCTGGTTTGGCACAGTTGTTTGGGGCATGCGAGGGAGATGAGGGTAAACCCGTAATTTGACTTACATTTAATGCAACTGGGCCCCACATATCATCGGTTTTTATGACGTGACGGTGCTAGAAATGAATGGATGAAAAACAAATGCTGATTTTAATATTATTTTCCCCACAGGTGCTAAAAGTGAAATTAACCCTTAATTTTTGCCACAAGGTAAAAAGTTTTGTAAAAAATACTATAAAGATGATGTCATAAATTCAATAAAAATTGTTTTGTATTTCTCTCCTTCTCTCTTCCCTCCTCTCTCACCCACACGCAAACGGCAAACTCATCCCTCTCTCTCTCTCTCTCTCTCTAATTCCTCTTTCATGGCACTTTCTCGCCCTCCAAACAGACACGATATGGTAGTTCACCAACCGCCGCTATCGCTCTCTTCCAAAACGCTGTTGTCTTGTCCTTATCGATCTCCAACAAGAAGCTCGAATCCCGCGGCTTCGTCCTCCGGTGCAGTGCCAACGAGCTTTACTTGGACCAGCTAAACTCGGTGTTCATGGTGGTGGCAATCCTGCAGAGAGATCCGGCGAAGATCCGGACGGTGCTGGAGAACACGGACGCGTTGCGGTCGAAGACGAACTGATGGCGTTTGCGAGCCTTGGCCTCGTGGAGGAGATCTCGGATCTCCTTCGTCGGCGAGTCTTGGCCACGTGGAGGAGATCGGATCTCCTTCGCCAGCGAGCTGTGGCCTGGTACCTTCGGCTACTCATGTGAGATTGTTGTTGGGAAACTCACGACAAGGACTGAGGACAAAGGAGATCGAAGGAGATCCGCCGAATCTTGAGGTCGGCGTACCTCGCAATCTCTCTCTGCCACCACTGCTCCAACCTCCCCAGTACACCGCCCCATCTCTCGGCAATACCGTCGCCGGTCTCCGGCGAATCTGGATGGGTGATTTGAGTTTTTTTTTTTTTTTTTGTATATTTTTGTGGATATTGTGTGAAATTTTTAGATATTGTTCTGTGTTATGTGGATTGTTTTAGATTAATTTTTGTAATTTTAATGGATATTTGTGTTTGTTATGAATTTTTGTAATTTTTTTTAGTAATTAGGTGAAAATTCTGGAAAACATGTTGGATTTGGTGAATTTTGAACTTTGTTTCTTTTCTGTGTTTAGATTGTGGATTCTTTCTTTTCTTGTGGTTTGTGAATTCTGGGTTATTACCATTTTTTTGGAATTTTGATGATTCTTTGTTGAATTGTTTAGTGTTTCAGGAATGAAATCTTGAATTTTTTTTAAAAAATAGTCAAGTGACGGAACCCAAAAAATCCACTGGAATCGGAAGTTTCCGACTGGTTATCTATCTGCGATTGGTAACGTATTGGTTACTCGTTAAACGCGGTGGCTACTAGTTGGTAACGAACTGGTTATCCGCCCGTAACCAATTAGTTACCAATTGGTAATTAAATGGTTTTCCGTAGACGTTCGGTAACCAACTAATTACCAATTGATAATCAACTGGTAACATGTCGGTGGAGGCATTGATATCAATTAGTAATTATAATTAATGTTTTAAAATAAATATGTATAATGTCATGTTATGATATTTCTTGCAGACATTTTTTTTTCTTTTCTTTTACTTTTTTTTTTTTTTGTGGTAAAAATCAATCCAGATACGATTTTGTGGTATTTCTTCAAAGTGATGTACTCTATTATATTAATTGGTAGATAATTTCATGATTAATTTCATTTTTGGTCTATGAACTATATATAAGTCTAATATCATTTTAATTCCTAAATTTTAAAACGTCATAAAATCAATCATTTTACATCTGTTTCATAAGGATTCTTTTGTTCAAAATATTGTTTAAAAATTAACCATAATTACTACGTCAAGATTACATGCGTTTTGAGAATTTCGAGCTTTCAAAATTGAAGTAAAAAAAAAATTAAAGGTTTTACATATGAAAATGATAAAATCAACCACGACTAAAATATATTTTTCATCTTCAAGTGATCCCTATAATCTATTTTTGAACTGTGTTTTAGACTAAAGGACTAGGTAGGACAAATTAATAATTCAAATAATTGTTCCGTGACATTTTAAAGTTTTTATATATTTTATTGTATAACTGTGACTTGCATGTTATAAGTAGTCGTAGATATTGGAAAGAAGATATGTTCATAAAATGAAAAGAATCATGTGATAACATGTTTGACCTAGCTATAATCAAAATAAAAAATCTTGAATCTCCATGTTTCAAAATCTAAAAAGGAAAAAATTAAAAAGAGAAGGCTTTGATAATGGATTGGAATCTAGACAATTAAAAGCAGAGGTTGCTATTAGTGTACATGGAATTGTCAATTAGTGTTGAAACCCAATGGCTTAAGGCCCCATTTTGAGCAAGGCCCCAAAAATCTCCCTTTAACCAACCTATATTTTTGTTATAATCAGATTTGGAAAATTAAATGGGAAATACCATATTTTATTATTTATTAACTTAATATTAGTTATTTTTGTGTTGTGCTTACTTTGTAAAGGGGGAAAAAAAAAATTGCTGGTGAGATTTTTTTTTTAAAATATTCCAGTGATGGAACCCAAAAAATCTGACGGAATCGAAAGTTTCCGACTGGTAACCAACTAACTGGTTACCTATATGCGTTCGGTAACGTATTGGCTACTCGTTGACCGCGGTGGTTACTAGTTGATAACGAACTGGTTATCCGTCGGTAACCAACTAGTTACTAATTGATAATCAAATGGTTACCCATAGACGGTCGGTAAACAACTGATTACCAATTAATAATCAACTGATAACCCATCGGTGGAGGCATTGATACGAATTAGTAATTATAATTGATGTTTTAAAATAAATAAATAAATAAATAAATAAATATTTATGATATCATGTTATGATATTTCTTGCAAGATTTTTTTTTTTTTGGTAAAAATCAATCCAAGATATGATTTTGTGGTATTTCTCTAAAGTGATGTACTCTATTATATTAATTGGTAGATAATTTCAATGATCAATTTCATTTTTGGTCCATGAACTATATATAGGTCTAATATCATTTTAATTCCTAAATTTTAAAACGTCATAAAATTAGTCATTTTACATCTGTCTCATAAGGGTTCTTCCGCTCAAAACATTGTTAAAAAAATTAACCGTAATTACTACGTCAAGATTACATGTGTTTTGAGGATTTCAAGCTTTCAAAATTAAAAATTAAAAAAATTGAAAAGCAAAAAAAAAAAAAAAGGTTTTACATGTAAAAATGAAAAATCAACCAGAACTAAAATGCAATTTTTTTTTTTTATCTTCAAGTGATCCCTATAATCTATTTTTGAACTGTGTTTAGACTAAAGGACTAGGTAGGACAAATTAATAGTTCAAATACTTGTTCCGTGAAATTTTAAAGTTTTTATATATTTTATTGCATAACTGTAACTTGTTTGTGATTAGAAGCAGTGGAGATCTGATTATAGCTAGGTTTGACCTTGCTATATTCAAAACTAAAAATCTTGAATCTCCCCGTCTCAAAATCTAAAACGGAAAATAAATTAAAAAGAGAAGGCTTTGACAATGGATTGGAATCTAGACAATTAAAAGCAGAGGATACTATTATTGTACATGGAATTGCCAATTAGAGTTGAAACCCCATGGTTTAAGGCCCCATTTTGAGCAAGGCCCCAAAAATCTCCCTTTAACCAACCTATATTTTTGCTATAATCAGATTTGGAAAATTAACTAAGAAATACCATATTTTATTATTTTCAGGGAAAAAAAATTTCTATTCACTTAATATTTGTTATTTTTGTGTTGTGCTTACTTTGTAAAGGAAAAATATATATATATTTTTTTTTTTGCTACTGAATATTTTTTTTTTTTTGCTACTGAGTATTTTTTTTTTTTTTTTTTTTTTTTTTTTTTTTTTTTGCAAATAAGGAAACTACAATGTTCCCAAAAAAAAAAAAAAAAAAAGTACGTGAAAATTGAAAGGTCTCTCTTTCTATGAATCTATTTTTAATTAGAAATTAACGTTTTTAAAGAAAAATAAAATACTTTTAGATTTTAATTTTGAGAGTTTCTATTTAAATTCCTTCCCTTCACCCACCCACCAACTAAAGTAGCCCTATATCTTTTCATTCTTGGAACAAAAGTCTCCTCTCTCTAAGATTTTCTTAAGATCACACATTAGTACTCTCCCTCTTAATATGTTTTTCCCATTAGTTGTAACAGGTTGTTTTGTTATTTTCCATTTTCAAATGACATGTAATTTTTCCACTTCAATGCAAAAATAAAATCCATAAAAAAATTCCGTTCAAAAATATCTCACTTAAAAATTCTGCTTAAGACCCCAAAATAGGTTAAGCAGGCCTCTGCATTAGACCATACAGTCAAGTTTGCTCTTTCAACAATACCAACGTTTGAGGGTCATTATCATTAATAGAGTTCCAAAAAAAAAAAAAAAAAATTGCTTTCAATAATCCGTACCTCTTAAGTGTTTTTGAGAATAAAATAAAATAAAATAAATAAACCGTTTTCTTTTTATCTTATAATAACACATGTATTATACTTTTCTCTATTTCATCGCACAACTAGAAGTCTAAATATTATTTGTAAATACTATATGTATTTGTTAAAGGACATAATTTCCACATTTTAAAAAATTTAAACATTATTATTGTCCAAATATATATATATATATATATATATTTTTTTTTTTGAGAATTTGTCCAAATATATTTAATCTGCCACTTCTTGCACCACATACAATCTACTTTTTTTCGTTGAAGATGTGGGAACAAATTTTTTTCTATGAAATGCACAAGTTTGACAACAGATGACGTATATTTATTTGATTTTTCCCAAATACAAAGCACTCCCATTAACATAGTATTCCATATTGCCATGGCAGAAGTAGTTAAATCGATTCATTAAAACCTTCATTTTCATGCCAGAGTTTGTTGTGCTTCACCTTTATCTCAAAACAACATCCAGAACTTCATTAATGGATGAAGAAAAAGGAGAATATATATATATATATATATCTATATATATGTATATACGAATTGAGAATTTGAGACTCCGTTCGGGTTAAAACGCAATCTTACTTTAGAATCGCTTTTGAAAATTTCGCCATGTAGGACTAGTAACACTGGATCTACTTGTTTGGAATTTTGAGAAACTTGTGAATCTGCCATTCAGCAAATTTAACCTCATTCTTATCATTTTCACATTCATGATGATGCAAAACAAATGGAAAGCGATTTTCGAGCTTAAGAGTAAGTCTTTCAATCGGCGCAACGTGATTTTTCAACTAACAACCAATTTCTACGTAGTGACAAGTAGTAAACATGGAAATTTAGAGTCAAGCACTCACCTGTCAGTTGTTGATGATGTTTGTGGTTCATCCCACAAACTGAGTGAAGCCAATGGTTTAGACAAGAAGTTAACAGGATCTACTTCTACTTGGCTTCGGATTCGGCTTCATCAGAACTTGAATCCACGGGGCCATCTCATTGGAACAACCAAATTCCTGTTGAAATTTGGCATCATCAGGTTTAAAAAAAAAAAAAAGTGAGAATATAACTCGAAGATCAAATCGCAGATATAAAAAGTTTAACCAAAGTGGAAGACACGAGGAAAAAAAAAAAAAGATTTAAACTAGTGAAAGAAGTGCATACCCCTCTCTGTTTTTGTACTTGCAGTGGCTGATCTTCTCAGATGCATAGCTTTCATGCAACGCATCGAGTTGTTTTGCTAGTTTCGGTAAATCAGACAGTGCCAAAACATCCCAAACTTTTAAAACCTGAATGTGATGTGAGTTTTCCCTGAGAAGATCAACAGACCAAACAAGGTACATATGCTTAACCTTGTAATGCTCTACTAACTGCGAAGTTCAACTATTGACAAAAGGGCTGCTCTCTTTTTGTGGTTGACGCCAACTGCACGAAAGCTTCTCCAAAAGAGAGAGAACTGCCTTGCAAAACACGTAGTCTCGAACTCTTGCCATTGAACTCCAGAAGGAATCATTAAAGCATACCTACATTCGAATTTAGTCTGCAGAACTTTCTCAATGAGCTTCATGTTCCGCTCTTTTGGATCAGAAGTTAGAGCTTGCCACATTCGAATATGGGTCGACATATTGATGAGATAAACAGCTAAAAGAGTTTGCTTCTTCCTGTTCTTGTCCATGTTCTCTTCAAACAGGATGGGCTTCGATGAGAGTACCGAGGGTATTAGATCATCTTTCACCCCTTGAACCATGGCAATCACATAGGATCTTTCCAAATCACCGATGCATTTCGGTATAACACTTGTTATAGCAATGAGGTCTCCCCATTCGGGTTCATATGCCTTCGTGTCATTCTTCCTTTCGTTCGCCTTCAACACTAGTTTGTAGAACAAGTCGTTGAGAAGTTTGTGATCTTTAGACCGCTTGACAAGCCTTATTTCGCAGCAGAGCGAATGAGACAGTGTTGTCAGGCCTGATGACAAGTCGGCGTGCATTTCCTCCTCAAGAGGGGCAATGAACGACTTAAAATCTTCTGCGGTTGATGGAAATATTCTGGGAATCTGCTTGACCTGCAGACCAACACATTGATTGCTTCATGGACTATTAAACAAGAACCCGAAAACGAGAAATAAAATGAAAAATAAAAAATAAAAAATAAAAAAAGATGTCAAGAAATTTGATCAATGAAAGACAGTAATCAAACCATAAACCTTAATTATGTGACTTCATATAACGTTTCATTTTTATTTTTATTTTTTCACTTTTTACCACTAATTTCAAATTTCACCACATTATGTTTTCCATGTATTTTGTGGAGAATCATTACATGCAAAACTCATTTTAGTAGAGCAAAAGAAAGGAATCTTCTTGATTTCAAACCTGAAGAGAGAGTTTCCTGGAAGAAGAAATGTGAATAGAACTCTATTTTTCAAGAGATTTTATACTATTTCTTGTTTTATGTTGAATAAAAAAAATTTAAATAAAATAGAATAAAACGTGTTCAATAAGTGTTGGGAATTGGAAGGAAAATATGTAGTAGAAGAAGCCTGTGTAGTGTACTTTGTTAAGATCAATAGACGGGCTTTTTCGTATTCTTTACTTGTTCCTTATTTGAGAGAATATAAACGGCCTTTCTTTTTCTTTTTCTTTTTTTTTCTTTTTTCTTGGGGCTGAAGAAAAACTGCTTTTGGTTTTCTTTTTTAAATTTTCTTTTAACTTTCAGATGAAGTAATATGAATTATGTATTCATGTATTTAACCTTTATTTGAAACACCATTTTAAACTAGACTTCTTTTAACTTTTTTTTTTCTTTTTATAAAAAGTCAATAAAAATTTTAACTAATTTTTGAAAAATCAAAAAATTCTAATAAAAAGGTTTAGTTTCAACCAGTGAACCAAACGCAAGCTTATAATTTAGAAAGGAAAATAGAATCTTGATTGTTTGATATGGTGAAAAATGGGAAAGAAAGAAAATTGTAAATGCATGATACCTACCATATAATTTAACCCTTTCAACTTTAGAAAGAAAATAGCAAGGTAAAAGTTTGACAAAAAAATATCTAAAATAATTATTTTAACCTTAATCCTTTATTGTTTTTGTACTTATATAAGAGTATAATAATAAAAAAAATATAAAATTTGACATTTTATTTTCTATTTTATTTCTCTTTTACTAAATAAAACGGAGGACAACTCCCTTCATTCCTTTTTTATTTTTCTCACCTATATATTTTACTCTTATTTCCTTTCTATTTTCCATCCCTTTTATCAAACATAGCATTAGATAAAGTGAGATGCTAGATTCACTATTTTTATCACTCTCTGTCACTTTCTAGCATTTTCTTTTGTCACTTGTTTTCTCATTTTCCAAGAATAATTGAAACAAAAAAACTATCTTTTTTTATTATTTATTATAGAGATTGTCATTCTTTCAAATTATAAACGTCAGCTCTTCTTACTTTCTTTCTTAACCAACCATCAATTTAATTTTAACATTCGGACTGTGGCATTTTACACTCCTTAATACATTTTTTTTTTTTTAAGTCTAAACTGTTTTTTTTTTTTCCCCTCCTCCACCAAATACCCACTTTACCATTTTTTTTTCACTTTTTTTTTTCCCTATATTTATTCCCATTACAATGTGGGTTAGAGTTTTGTTTATTTCTTTTAGAAAAATGGGAAGAGAGTGACAAAAAGAGTGATCCTAATATTTCTTGTTGGGTAAATTATTAACTGTTTATTTTAAAAAATAATTATCTATTGATTCTAATTTTTAAATTGCATCAAGAAAACACTAGACAAGATCAGACATCTTTTATTTTAAATGTCTGGTTAACAAAACAAAAAATAGAAAAACAAAAACAAAAACAGAGTAGATTGCTATTTATCACAATTTTCCAACAAATAATAAATATTTCTTAAAAAATTACTCAGAGTAAACTCAAAACAAAAGAGTAAAAATAATAATAATAATAATTAAAACAAACTTGAAATTGGGAACAAGAGGCCAGGACTTGCTACAACTTCCTCTCAATTTTATTTCTTTCTTTTTTGTTCTGTTTAATTTATTTTTTATCATCTTCTTATGTATTTATTTATAAGTGGTTGGAAATAAGAAGATACAACAACTTATCTTGCTTTATTTATAAATAAAATAAAAATAAAAATAAAAATAAAAAACAAAAATAAAAAACAACAACAACAACAACTTATCTTCCTTTAATTTTGCAAAAGTATCGTATTTTAAAAATTAGAAAGAAAAAAAAAATCAATCTTCAAAAGGCATATTTCAACCAAATACAAATTTCAATTTCAATTGCAAAACTCCAACTCCAACTATTATTCCAAACGGATCCCAAAAAATTCTTGTCAAATGAAATAAATACTAAATTTACTAATAATGAAGTCGCATTTGCCAATAATTATTTAATTGTATAAAAAAGCATTTAAGTAATTACATTATAAGATTAATATTACTAAGTTTAGTAAACACAAAAAAAAAAAAAAAAAGGAAAAGTGTAGAGTGTTGTTTCTCATTACACCCTCGCTAACTAGAAAAAAAAAAAAAATTCAATGATCCTCTTTTCAATTATTACTTTTCTTTTTAATTCCATTACCTATTTCTATTATATTCCTATATGGATTGGTAAACGGCCCTCAAGTTTACTGAATGGCAAATTTTACCTCAAAAGTAATACTCTCTTGAATAGCACATTTTAATCTCAAATGTCAAAACTTACCATACATCAATTTAGCACTCCATAAGAAACGCTCTAAGGTGTTGAAAAAAAAAAAAAAAAATCACTCTTTTCCATTCCTTTCCTTTCATAGAAACAAATGCGCTCTTAAAGAATGTACTACTGAGCCAAATATAAAGCGAGTCCAATCATATAGTTGTTATTCAACCCCATTCAAAGCATAAACAAAATTTGGGGGGGGGGGGGGGGGGAGGAACATTGGTCATTTACAATCTATATATGTATATATATGTATATGTGCTTTGTGAGAAAGTTGATCAAGTGATTTTACCAAGTATCAAATTAGGTACCTGCATAGGAAAAAAAATAAATGAATAAAAAACATGGGATTTACATTCCAAGGACTAAGATTGGAATCCCACACTATTCTTTTATTTCGCCCAAAAAAAAAATCACATTAACAGATTGTGTGAACTGATGCGAAGAGTTTCAACTTTAGACGGTTCTTTGAGAGACTTAAAAGGTGGATTTTAAGTTCATTCGAAAATCGAAAGTTTATTCCAATACTGAAATATAGTTTCAAGATTTGTGAAGCAAAGGGTACTCACCTATATTGAAATATACACACAGTTGAGATTGAACGGAATGTCGTCTTCTCCTTCCTACTAATTTGAAGTCATCTCGCGGCATGGAACATATTGATTTCTTCTTCTACGAATTTGAATCCCATCCACCATTCTTTGTTGTTTGATGTTTCTGGTTCATTCCTTGGACCAAGTGAGTCCATTAATCTTGACAGTATGTTAGAAGTATTAGCTTCACCGTGACTCGAGTCAATGGGGATCTCCGTTATCTCAACTTGTAAAGTCATATAGCATGAGAATTTAAATTTTTATTGCAGAAATTTGAACATAGCACTCACCTCTGAGTTGTTAATGCCTGAATGATACTCTATCCTGTAGACTGAGTAAAGCAAATGCTTTGCACAATAACTCAATAGGATCATCTTCAGCACAACGTGGAACGATCAAACTCCTATAGAAATTTGGTTAGACGGTAAATTGGTGATGAAACAAAACTGTGCTCATGATTTTATTTCTTTTAACTTCAAGTCATTTTACAACATTTTCACCCACATATTAGTTGTTGATGACATTTCTCGCTCATCGTTTGTACTGAATGAAGCAACAAATTTTGACAACTGTGCAGGATTAGCTTCAGCACAACTTGACTCCACCGAGCATCTTGTTGTTGGAATAACCAAATTCCTGTACAAACTTTAAGTTAATACTTTATTATATTTTTCCATATCTTTTTTATTATTCTTTGATTTAGAAATCTCCAACCCACTTAGTGGCTCGAGTCCTAGACTAGCCCCACCAAAAACTTACGACTCTCTGGAAAGTAAGAAAATTGTGAAACAGCAGACATAAGCCACATGACTAGAAGTCAGGAAAAGCTAATGGTTTGTTACCGACGTTCCCAACATGAGTTTTTCTTTCCTTTATCTCAAATTGAAGTAATCATACCTTACTACAACATTAGTATCACTTAACTGAAATTAGTTGATGATGTTTCTGGCTCGCCATTTGGACTAGAAGAGGGTACTGATTTAGATAATAACTTTCCAGGATCAGTTTCTCCATAACTGTAGTATACTGGCCATCTCATTGGAACAAGCGAATCCTTGCAGAAATTCAATTACATGAATGAGATAACATTTGGTGGAGGGCAAGACCTGCAGTAACCAACAAGTAATGCTTCCTGAAATTGGAATGAATCAAATACTTCAAAGAAATGCCTACCCATCATAGCATTTGTACATGCAGCGATTCGTCTTATCTGCTGAGTAACTTCCATATAAAATATCAAGCCGGTTAGACAGTTCTGGTACATCGGATTGTGGCAAAATATCCCAAACGTTTAAAACTTTGATATAATGCGAATTTTCTTTCAGAATATGAACAGTCCAAACAAAGTATAACTGTGTGTTAACCATGTAGTACTGTTCTAATTGAGTGGAAATTCCACCATGGACAACACGGTTGCCTCTGGTGTGTGGTTGATGCCAGCCATTTGAAAGTTTCTCCAACAAATTAAGCACTCTCTTGCAGAATGTATTGCTTTTAAGTCTTGCCACTGATCTCCAGACAGCATCGGTGAGGCATACCTACGGAAGAAATTTATAACAGAGCTTAGTTGTACAGAATTGGAACCAAAAAATTCTAGTTTTTTTACTGGTTCACTATGCAAAGGAAAAATATATGCACATTTTGTTGAGTTTGATAATAGCTAACCCAAAAAAAAAAAAAGGGGAACTAAAATATAGAAACAACAATTACAAATTGTCAGTAAGTGTAACTAATATCACGCATTTATATCAAGTTATTAAAAGGACAAGTATACCTTCCATCTTGAGTACCTAAACAGAAGTGAATGTACATTAATTAAAGTGGAGACTTGGTTAAGCTCAACCAAAGCAAATAATGTAATAGCATGTGCCAAGCTCTTATCCTCGAGAGCGTTATGGAAACACCCACGCTCCTTAGCATCAGCAACTAAATTCTTCCAAAAAGTGCCACTGTTGTTTAACGTTGCGCCACTCCCCACAATCCAAAGGCAATACCTGCACCGTCATATCATAGTATTAGGTAACCCATAACCAGAACATGCAATACGATTTGCAGAATATACGAGTATGCAAGCATGTAACCTTGCCTGAGCTAACGCCATATTTCCTCTTTGGCGACTGGAAAGAAAACTCACTGAACCAATCGCATTACACCTAACAGTAGAGATGATTATTACATCCTCCTCTCCACCTTGAAATCCATCAACTGTGCGAACGCTTACAAAGAAGTCACTTTGAACGTGTGAAGTATATTCTCTAATTTTCTCTGCAATCGCATGAACTTGTGCCTTGTATGGTGATATCACACCAACTCTGACCTTCCTCCTAGTGAGGGTATATTCTTTTAAGAAAAAAAAGAAAAAACCATTACTCTCTGTTCACACATTTTAAGACCGTTTCCAGTAGAAGACTGACAAAATTTAAGTTCTAACCAGTTTTGCATGACTTACACATACCTTTGTGAAGGCTTGCAATTATCTCAGAGACCACAGCAACCTCGACTGTGTTTTTTCGACTACGCCTGTCATCGAATTGCTCCTTTCCAAGTGAGACATCAATGACAGAGTATGAATTGTAAATTTTTCTGCGAAGGAAACACCTATTTTAACTTCTGGCATTAACATTCTGACAGTCCAAAATCCGGTTGTCGTAGAACTCCTTATTTGGAAACAAGCTTATGGTCGAATGCATCATGTACTGAACGTTGAGAAGGTATTTCTTGTGTTCCAGAAATGACAACCTCTCAAACAAACTTCTTCCAAAATACGCTTCTTGAGAAATCTATAATGATATGATAATTAAAAACAAGGATGTTATAAACAATTCTCAAACTCAGAGAGAGAAATGAGAAAGCGAGAGAGAGAATTGTAAAGCTCAAAAACCTGGCTCCTAACCATTGCAGGCAGCTGCCGCTCATCTCCTACAACTATAGCATGACGAACCCTGGGAAGTTGTAAAGGAATAGCTGATTCACATTCTTTAAGCTGAGCAGCTTCATCTATGGTCAGTAGTTCCAAAGGAGGCACGTTTATAATGTGTAATTTAGCATAACCTGAAGCAGTACAGAAAATGAGGCATGCCTTTTCCAAGCAGAATTCTCTTATTAGCCTTCTATAGGGAGAATACAGAACATTGAATGTGAAAGGAAGTGATTCGAGACGAAAAAGGCTGTTTACTTTTGCAACGTTGAATCATGTAAAGCAACTGCCTCTACCGCAGGCTTCCTTCAAGTCATCATTTGGAACATCATGCAACAATGGTCGAAGTGATTTGAGAGAATCGACAGCTGCAAACTTATTCTTAACATCTTCTAGCGAAATAACAGATGTTGGCAAGTGTGTATGCAAATTCACCGTACAAAAATATAGCTGTTCTTTAACACAATCAAACGTCTTCTTTACAAACTCTCCAAAAGTCAACGGAGTACTAGGTACTTTTTCCTCTGCTTGTTTCCCATCATTTTCTTCTTGCGTCGATTTCTCTTCTTTTTGCAGAGGTAGCATATGATTTGTGGGTTTATTCTTGTTATTGTTTTCTTTCAAGGCCTCAAAAACAAACCGCCTCCATCTTTTCTTGCTATTCTTGTCTTTCAAAATTCTATCACCATCATAATATTCCTTTTCCAGTTTCGGATCATACTTTTCTACATTGTCATTATTATCAAACTTTTGAATATCTTTCCCTTTTATACTTTCCAAGTATAAACCGTACTCCTTTTCAGGTTCCTTAAGTAAAGCAATCATGGTCTGTAAGGAACCTTCCCACCCAGATTTTTTGTTCAAACACTCTTGAAGCATATCCACTCGATGATCGAGAAATACATTGCAAAGGTCATCATAATCATCAATCTTCATTCGTTTAATGTTCCCAAACAAAACTATATCTCCAAGCCCATATTTTCTAAATTCAGAAGACTCCTTTACTTTTTTTACGAGTTGCTTTGTTGCCTGCACAATGGCTGTGTTTGTTGGAGCGCATGTGAGTGTTCTGCATTCCATCCTAAGTATTAAATGTAACAGAAAACCAACCGTCTTCGTTTTCCCTGTCCCTGGAGGTCCCCATATCATTTTGACAGTATTCTGATGATGACAATCTCTAGTTCAAATACAGCTCAAAATTGCATCTTTTTGTGATTCATTTAAATCATCAGAACGGAATCTGGCCCTCATATCTGAATATACAGCAGTGCATTGTTGATCATAGTGACAGATGGTACAATTTTCAGCATGCTGCAAGAATTAGATATCATATTGTCATATGCGTGAATAACAAAAAGTCAACCACAACAATTTAGGATCATCATACATATGGAAAGTTGTAACGAGTGAGACAACAATTCAAGATATTGATAGGCATGAAAGCAATCGTAATAATCTTACAAGAAAGTCGGTCTGCAGAATGTTCTGAATAATGCCCCCATTCGCTGCTTCCAGATCAGAGTTTAATGCATTCCATATACGAACATTTGTAGTCATGTTGATCAGCTTAACAGCAACAGATTTATATTATTTTCATTATTTTCCATGTCGTATTCGAATAGGGCGGGCTTGGACAATTGTATTGAGAGTCTAAAATGTTCAGATCTTTCTTTCACATTTTTGACATGAGCAATCAGATAGAACCTTTCAGGCCAGTCTAGATCAGTAATACATTTTGGTCTCACACTAGTAATGGAAATGATGTCTCCAACTTGAGGCTCATATAATTTCGCATCAGTGTCATTTTCAACAATGCCCTTTTGCAATTCAATCTCATACAGCAAATCTTTAGGAGGTTTGTACTTATTGGACCGTTCGACAGATTCTACCAGAGAAGAAGTTGCATCAGATAGAGTTGTGAAACT
This sequence comes from Ficus carica, assembly GCA_009761775.1. Taxonomy (NCBI): domain Eukaryota; kingdom Viridiplantae; phylum Streptophyta; class Magnoliopsida; order Rosales; family Moraceae; genus Ficus; species Ficus carica. The sequence goes on from CM019746.1 coordinate 4,001,422, forward strand.
TAAAAGCAGGTCAGCACGCGTTTCCTCTATAAGAGGGTTGATGAATGAGGTCAGGTATTCTCTTTCTGATGAGAACATGAAGGGAATTTTCTTCACCTATATTCACCAAAAAGAAAAGGGAAAGTTTCCCATCAAACTCGCTTCATCTTTTCGAGTCCTTAGTCAAAGTCATTTTGATAAAGTGCAAAACAAATAATTCTTGTTGAATTCAAGATAAATCAATTTATTATAGGAATTGTTAACATAACTTTCCACTCAAAACAAACATGATCACAAATTTCAGACTCGTAACATTTACCTAATGTTTATCCAGTAAATTATCTCTCTAATTTAGTCGAGGTACTCATGTAAAGAGTCTAATCTAAACGTCTCTAAACTTTCTGAGAAGCCAGAAACTTTAAGCCATGCATGACAATTAAAGAAAGAAAGAAAAGAGATATCATCCAACTCCATTTTTTCCTCTGTTTTGAAAACAATCCTTGTTGATTTCCAGATAAATAAGTTCTCATACAAGAAGTGTCAAGACAATTACCCACTTAGAACAAACATGATCAGCTAACTTCAATTCATTCCTTTGCACATCAAGCAATATAAAGAAGCAGAAATTGCATAAAAACTCGAAAGCTCATAAACACTCCCAAACTCATTATCAATATATATATATACATATATATATATATATATATATGAACATAATCAAATAGTGATGGGCACGTCATAAATACCTGGTTTTGATACAAGTCGTTATTCATAACATCATTGATAGACCAAAAGAATACCAAATCAATTAAGTCTTTGCCTACATCAGCCATTTCCTTCTTCACACTAGTCCTTTCTTCTGTCTGAAATCAGACCAGACCAGACAAGAAAAAATAAATTAATTAACAAAAGAAAACATTTCAATGGACAAATGGAAAACCCATTTGAACATTAAAAATAAAAAATAAATAAAATAAAAAATAAAAAAAAATAGGCTTTTGAAAATTGAATTGAAACAGATAGGGCAACAAATATGATGGGTAAATTAATGCAATTGATCTCCTCGAATAGAAATATGGAAAGATTGCAAATTGACTGCAAAATTGTTGCCCTTGTTTTAAAAAGTAGAAGTGGAAAGTAACTAATAATATCCTTCAACATTGTTTACCACCACCCTACTTATATATATATATTATGTATATACACACACACTCACCTTCCTCTTTATGGGTGTTTTGATTTGAAGACCTTTTTCTTCTTTATTACTCTCACAAAAAAGAATACAATTTTTATACAATAACGGAACTTATGAAATTATTAAAAAAAATGATAATAAAATAAAAAGACCCTCGTTTCATCCTTTTATGCTTCCCCATTAATTTTCTCGGTTAATTAAGCTTTCTCGGTTGCCAAACACAGAGATAATTTTACTATATCTGACTATAGAAACTGGAAATTATAATAATTATCAACACTCAAAAAGGGTCGTTGGGGGGGGGGGGGGGGGGGGGGGTGGGGGGGGGGCCGCGGAGTTAAAGCAGAAAAGAAAAAAATCACGAACCTTAACTTCAAGAATTTTGCATTGACTTTCTTCGGATTGGAATTGATATTTTAGATTTGGTAAAACAAAAATGAAGAACTAGTTCAGAGTTTTATTTGGCGGGAAGCACCAAAAGAAAAGTAATAATAAAATTAGAGCTATAATTTTGAGGGATTTTTTGGTATCCTCTTATTTAATAAATAACTGACGGGGTGTGTACAACACGTTTCAAACTTGAGGGGCAAAAGTTAAAAGAGGACTAAAGTTGAGGGGTATTTATAAAATAAATTTTGTCCTTACAAAATTGCAACAGCTGATGAACTGATGTCGCAGAAAAGCCCTAGAAAGCAAAGCAAAGCCAAGCAAAGCATCAATGGCGATCGCGCGAACCGGAGTTTTCGTCGATGACTACTTGGAATGTAATCCTCTTCGCTTCGCAATTTCCCCAATCAAATTTTCCAATTCACTCTTTGATTACTAAAATTCCCTACTTTTCTTTATCGGAGAATTTCTGGTGAATTTGATTTCATTTTTCTTTGAATTCTTGATTCTGAAAGATGCGAGCACATTGCCTGCTGAGCTGCAGAGGCTCCTCAACACGATTAGGGAACTGGACGAGCGCTCTCAGTGTAGGAAACTTCTAATTTTCTTTTTCTTTTTTATTTTGAATTAGTTTGAATAATTGAACAACATTTTTTGTTTTGGGATGGGAGTGAAGCGATGATAAACCAGACGAGGCAGCAGACGAAGTACTGCTTGGGATTGTCGAAAAAAGGGGACGCCAACAATTACAACGACAACAAAGAAGAGGAATCTGGGATTGAGAGAATGCGAAAGGACATTGAAGCTAATCAGGATAATGCTTTGAATCTCTGCACCGAGAAGGTTTTGTTGGCACAACAAGCTTATGACCTGGTAATTTGGCAATTTTTGTTAGACTCAAGTTGGGGCCCACCTGCCCTTTTAATCCCGGATCATCTAATTGAAAAGTCGGGATGAATAAGAGTACTCTTTTCTAAGTAACTGTCCATAAATAAATGACAACTTACATGATATTCAAAAATTAGGATTAAAGTTGGTATCTCTAACATTATACTTCTTATCATTGGTTTATGACCCGATAAAATTTTTCATTATCTTTACATTTTAGTTGTAGGATATAGTTTGTATAATTTTTTATCAAAGAATCTTTGAGATGTCTTGGTGGGACTTAATGACAATTTAAGTTTGTATTCGAGATTAATACTTCTTCAGTGCAGGTTTTATCATTTTTGTTTTCCTTTTTGAATTGTGGGAATGTTTGTTATCTTAAATCTTATTGTAACTCTGCAGTACTAAAGAAAGATTAGAACAGTGTTAATGGAGATCTGTAAATAACTCTAATGTTGTAAAATTGTGGCTAAAAACCTTTTTTGCCATCATAATTTGAAGCTAAAAATTTGAAATTTAAATATATGTCTTTCTTTTATAGATAAGGAATTTAGGATAGAAGAAAGAACCTGCAAGTAATATTTGTTTTCTCTTCAAGTCTACTGAATTTCTTAAATAGGTGAAAGGTCTGTGATCCACTAGGTTTCCTTAGGATTCTGATTATCAGGTATCTGTTCTAAGGCATCACAACACTGTGGATGTTTGTCTTGTTATGAGGGTGATTTTGGCTTGTAGAAAAAATTGTCTCCTAAAGGAGAAATTTGGGTTGAAACTAACACCTTATGTGGTAAGTCATAAAGTTTGCTGATTATGCAATATGATCAAGAGCCAGTATGTGTCTGTTCTTTTCCTTTCAGCTTCAAATGCTACCAACTTTCAAAAGGAATATCATGACAAGTTAAAATAGTTTATTTTCGTATTTTGTATCCTCAGATAGAGAGTCATGTAAAACGACTTGATGAGGATCTGACCCACTTTGCAGAAGATCTAAAGCAAGGTATATGTCTTTTTGTTACTTTACTTGTTTTCTACTTTTGATATAGCTTGTGATGCAATTATATAAGGATATTTAAAGCCATAAGGCTGCTGAAACTAGATCTAAGAAACTACCTGTTTGGCATTGCGTTTGCTTGTGCTTTGAAAGCTGTAAAGAAGAGAAGTAAAAGCAATAGCTTTTCAGTTTGTTTTTGAAGTCACATTTTTGGAACTTTTAATGGGACGAAAATGATATTTAAACTTTCAATTAAGTAAAAGAAATGTTGGATGGAAGTTTTTAACATCTAATTAAAGCTCCTCTGGTATAAGTCTCAAGTTTTCTTAAAATAAGCGTTTTTGAGAAGCCACAAATAAAGTTTACTGGATTCTGAAGATATAAAGTTGCTATGCATAGTCCCTACTCGACTTAATTTAGTGGACTCCTGATACATACGTAAGCAGCTGCTCAGACTCTCCTCAACCAGGCAGTTTGCCTTGAAATTCTTGTTGTATTAGAACGGTGGTTTAGATTTTGATTTCACTAATCAGTTTAATATGGACCAACTTTAGAATATACTAATAATGTTTGTTTTCTTTCCTTTTTCCCAATTTTAATCAGAAGGAAAAATATCACCTGGTGAACCAGCTATTCTTCCTCCAATGCCCATAGTCGTCAAAAGTGAGAAACGCAAGTCTGTTTATGGAACACCTCAACCAAGGAGGCCTGAATACAGGGACAGGGATTGGGATCGGGAGCGTGATAGGGATAGGGATAGGGATTTTGAGCTCATGCCTCCCCCAGGAAGCCATAAGAAGGATTTTGGTATGTCTGTTGATGCAGATCAACCCATTGATCCTAATGAACCTACTTACTGTGTCTGCCATCAGGTTCTGACTCATGATCCACTCTCTTTTTCTTTTTAAACAAAATCTCTCTTTTAAAATCATTGTCTGCCCTACTTTCTGTTACTTCAAATAAGTTGTCCCGGAGTAATTATATTGATTTTTCAGGTGTCTTTTGGGGACATGATTGCCTGCGATAATGAAAATGTGAGTCTTTATCGCTCGACTGCTTATGTATTTTTGTCTTCTTTCTGGTTGGTGTAATGCAATTTCACTTTGTTTTATAGATAGGAATAGGGGTCGTGTCCTGCATAAACATATAATTTAATAATAAGTACACACATAAATTTATATGGCATGATTATATAGAGTGCGTTGAAGCTCTTACTGATGCGCTTGAGATAATACTTGGGATCCTGGCTGTTTGAAATTTAAAAAAAGGCTTCTATAGGAGGTCTCAAATAATATGTACATATAGCTGAAGAGTCGGTCGGTTAAGGTCTGAAATAATATGCACATATAGCACAAGAGTCGGTTGGTCGGTTTTGGTTGGGTTGCTTTAGAAAGTTGTTGGGTATGTATTAAGCGTATAGCGTAAAAAGTAAGTAATGAAACATGAAAAATCTGATTCATAGGTAATTGTTGTAGCAAGCTTGGCTTATCACATCAAACATGTCCATGCAGCCAATACCTGTTGCTTTTGCTTTCCCTGGGAATTATTACTAAAAATTTATGATTCAATCAAGAAACTTAGAACTTCATAAGCTTTAAGGGTTTTTATAACCCTTTCCCATCATTATCTGAGATCCTAAGTTTTCATTAGCATTTCATGTGTTATTGCTACGTAGTTGTTTTATTCCATAATCTGTTTGATTGCTCTGCCATGTTTATTTTCCTTGACAGTGCCAAGGAGGTGAATGGTTTCATTATGCATGTGTTGGTCTAACACCGGAGACAAGATTCAAGGGAAAGTGGTATTGTCCAACGTGCAAATCACAATCGTTGTATTAATGATTAATGTTTCTGTTGCACAGATTCTCCTATGCTTTTCGGGGAGTGTTCATTGTTATTCTACAATCTTTTCTAGACCTAAGAAATCTCGATCAAGTCGAGGAACGAATTCTAGGTGTTACGATATGTTAGAATACTTAGATGTAGCTCCTGCTGCCTTTCCAGAAACAAGAAGGATGCAAAGCTATGTATATAAGTTTCTTCTCCTATGTTTTCATGCCGTAAAACGAACAACCGCTGCTGTTTCTTGTATTTTGAACACTTAAATGAGTTGCAAAAATCGTACATGTCCAAAAGAAAAAAGAGGCATAACAAGTCATATTTAACACCTGTCTGTTTTCAAGTTGAATCTCTCTATTAATGCTGCTCGAACTTGGAGAGAGAACCTCGCTTCTCTTTCAATGCACAAACAATGAAAAGTGTGTCTCTTACAATGACTATCCAACCATCATCCATCCATTTTCAAACAAATGAAGAAATAAAAAGAGATCTAGAATTTCATCACAGCATAATAGTATAGCAAGAACTCGGTCCGTCTTTCAAGTGCAAGTAAATAAATCACGTCACCGACGGCCGGCAAGTAATCTAGTTCACGATGCACAAAGAAGCACTCTGTGTAAACAAACAAACAAATGATATTCATGCTGGTTTCACAGCCAGCTGATGTACGTACCTCAGCAGTTCAAAATAATCGACAGCCAGGGTTGATCTAAGCAAAACAAACAGGAATTCTTGATCCGCCAAAATCCCACCTACTTTATTATATATATATATATATATTTAATCTTTATCTTTAGTGCATCATTTGGAAAATGCAGTTTCAAATAACAATCTTCAGCGTATACTTGAGGTGAAAAAAAGGAAAACAACAACAAGAAGAGTCAACTGGAAACACCCAGCCAGCAAAAGATGACACAGCAACTTGTCAACGACCACGAATGGTTTCTTTCCACAAGTTTAGTAACGTCGCTACTACTTCAGGTGGTGCTCAAACAAAGATGCCATCTCAATCTGCAGTAGAAAGCAAAATAAACCTTCATAAGATCACCAAGAGGCAAGAACAGACATATGACAACACAATATGTGGCATTTTGCTAGTACATACGATCAGTTGCCTACCAAAAAAGTACATACATACAATTAGTATCCAAACCAAACATAATAAGAAGAATTTCTGTCCACCCTCACATATATCCCCCTTGTTTTTATTATGAACTCAAAATCCAAAATAGAATCGCAAAAAAACAAGGGAACATAAAATCCTTTATTTCGCCAGATTAGATTTAAACAACATTAATATCTCTCTATATACTCCATCTTCCTTCTGAGAAAGAGAGAGCTCCAGTCAGAATCATCCTTACGAACACCAGGGGAGGTTAGAGAACTGCAGTCAGTCTCATCCACGATCCTATTAGGGATGGTTTGTGGTAGATTGAAGGTTCACTTTCAGGATTATAAAAGGAATTTTCAACTTATTGTTAAACAGTTCAATCTTATTTAACAAGACAATGTCATACGGGCTGTTACCAGTTCTAAATGAGCATCACAAGTATCTTGATGTGTAAAAGTTCTAACCCTTGTATCTCCTCCAACAGATGAATCCAGCAACTGATATTGTAATATAATCATATTGCTCTAAATATAAAGCAATGGTAAAATCAAGTCATGTGACTTTAAAATAGACTTACAGCTGTTAAAGCAGTCTCAGCACCCTTGTTTCCAGATTTACCACCTGCTCGATTTAAAGCCTGAGATATAGTAATGAAAGGCAACAGTAAATAAAATGTTACAATTTCCATCCAAAATGCAGTCGAGTTAGAATCTGAATGCTTTGAATCATATAGTTTTACCTGCTCCATGTTGTCGCAAGTCAGAACACCAAATACGCATGGTACTCCTACATATCATTGAGGAAGACAATGCAAGTTTGGTTATATCAAACTAATTGGGAGAAAATAACCAATAATAAATGCTGGAGATGTATGTAAGATTCAACCTGAATTTAGACCGGCGGAAAGCACTCCAGATGCTGCAGAATTAGCAACAGCATCATAGTGGGTTGTATCCCCTCTTATCTATGGATAATAGTGTGGTCCGTTGGTTAGGGAAATCTTTATCTTCTCACAGAGTAAAATGAATTCGTGAAACTAGTTAGGATAATGGGAAAGAAAAAGGTACCACAGCACCAATACATAAAATTGCATGATATCTTCCCGACTTCCCCAATTTTGTTGCAACTACACCAATTTCAAAACTACCAGGAACCCACACAACCTGATATAGGAGTAGAAAGAAAAATCAAGTTATTCTCCTTTTTCTTTTTTAAAAAAGTGTATATATATATTCCAATTGCAAAACTTTTAGAAATACCAAGATCGATGTAACAATCAATTCATTACAGTAAACAAAATAGTTAAACCATTGTATCTACTAATAAACACAAAAACTTTCTTCGTACACTAATAAGATCAATCATTATAAGAAACAAAATAGTTCAACCGTTGTTTCTACTGATAAACACGAAATATTTCTTCTTACACTCTTTCTTATTAGCGTGTGCGTAAATCTAACAGAAAAAGACAAATCAAGCTCCATAAAAAATAAATCTTCAGCTCTCCCAAAACTCCTATCTCCTATGGTATAAGTTCGTCAATTAGGTGATTGTTGGGTCCATAAACCAAGTTTATAATCGCAAAACAGGATGGAAGAAAAAAAATATATCATTGCATTGATATCTAGGGGGTGGGGTTATATAGTAAATACTACATACATCAACATCCTCTTCTGCAACAGAATAGGCCTTGAAAGTGGCCAAAGCTCCCTCTAGCAGCTGCTTTGTGATGATCTCATTAAATCGGGCGACAACCTTGAAGGAGGCAAATAATAATTAAAAAAAAAAGGGTCAAAAGATAAAAAGAATTTGAAAGAAAAGAAGCAATGGGAAGTGGGCAAGGGTAGGAAAAGAGGCTGACCACGGCGAAACGAAGGCCACAAGAATTTGTGACGGAACCAACGATATGGCGAACAGCAGCGGTGCATGCAAAAGAGGAACGATGGTCGTCGCTCTCTCTTAGTGCAGCTGCAGTTAAAGGAAGAATAATCCAAACTCATTCGCATCAAAATCAACAAATAAAATAAGAAGAGCAGAAGAGAAACAAACCCCGCCAAGACATAGAAGAAGAAGAAACGGAGAATTGAGGCAATTGTGTCCAACTCCGACTCTGAAGGCTTAAAATGGGAGTAGAATCCTGTCCTGGATAGTTGGCTTTCGCTTGGCACCGGGGAACCAACCTCGATGCTGCCGACACCAACAACGAAGCTGCTACTGCCATGCCTTCTTTGGCAGAGTAACACTAGTAGATTTAAAAATTGATAAGAGGGGGAAAAAAAAGTCAACAAAACACAGGCTCTTTGGATAGAGCACACAGAAGAGTGGGAAAATAAATATAAAAATTATTTTAAAATTTATTTATCAACAATGGAGTAAGGAAAGCAGTGAGAATTTGATCTGCAAAAAACTGCTTTCCCATCTGTTCAATCATTATTATAATTTTATTTTTATTTTTATTTTTTTTTTTTTTGGGGCAAACAATTGCTATTGCAGTTAAATGTGAAATCATCATTCACAATTTCTTTTTAATAAATCAATTTTGCAAACCTACATTCCTCAAATTTATATGTATAACCACATCCAATAAGAAACTCAATTACAATTAGATAATTAGAAAGCTCTTTCAACTTGAAAGATTGACAAAATTTCCAAATAATGTAGTTTTTCTCTTTTCCAAAATTTCCGAAACCTTACAGAGAAATACCTAACAATGCGAACATAAAATTTGGGAAACAGACTTGAATTCATTTCTAAAACTTGCAAAGATTCATTTCTTTTTTTTTTTTTTTTTTTTTTTTTGGTTTCAAAAATAGTTTATGCAAAACATATATTTGTCAAAATTTACAAGTAGAACCACATGAATTGACATGCCAACAATAATTCCCAATTGTAAATACCCAGAAAAAGAAAATCTGCTCGCCAGAAATTCATAAAATCAAAAAAAAAAAAAATCATTAGCACTCGAATAAATGTGGGAACAAAACTGAAAATACCTGAGGGAGAGAGTAGAGTTGACGAGGCTTTATGCCCTATAGACAGAGAGAGAGAGAGAGAGAGAGAGAGAGAGGGCAGAGGAGAAGCTATATATTTCCCGCTATTGAGGAGTTGGCTTGGCTTGGAGGAAGAAGAAGGGCTTCTTCAGTAATCACCTGCGCTAAGGCCTATTACAACTAAAATGCTCCACTAATCATAATTAGAAGGGTAAATTGCTACTTTGTTAGGTTAAACTTTTAAGATTGTGAAACTTAATTCCTAATTTTTTTTCATAACTGAAATACCTCTTAATTATTAAAATATTATTATAATAGTTATTTCTGTTAATTTTTAGACAGAATCCATTAGTTATAACATCACTTTTTGATCAAATTACTAATAGATTATGTCAAACAATTAATAAAAATGACTATTGTAAAATATTTTAATAGTTTAGGAGGCATTCCAACTACTAAAATAAGACCCTAAATTATTAAAAATATTGTTTCAGTAGCCATTTCAGTTAATTTTTGGATAGAATCCGTTATTTAGCATCATTTTTTATCAAATTATTAATGAATTTCATTCAAAAAATTAACAAAAATGACTATTACAATAACATTTTAATAGTTTAAGGGCATTTCAGCTACAAAAAATAAATTAAGAACTAAAATTGTACAAATTTAAAAGTTTAAAGACTAAAAAACTAAATGAGTAATTTACCCTAATTAGAATTTGGAATCTTCTTCTTATTATTATTATTAATTTAGGAATTACGAAAAGGAAAATATTATTATATCTATCATACTTTTTATTCATCTTCTTCTTCTTCTTTACTTCACTTTTTTGTGCAATCTGAGATTGTTAAAGACTGTAAAAGTTTAATACGAATTTGAGGGACTGTTGGTCTTTTAAGCCTCTTCTGCTATGCAAACTAGTAAAATAAATAGTCTCACGTTGGTCCATTCGGGTTGTGTTTTGGATGTACTTGGTGCGCGTTTGTTTTATAGATCTAGCCTATTTAATTTTTTAGGATAAATTACTTATTTAGTCACTAAATTTTTAATTTTGTGTAACTTTAGTTTCTGATCTTTTTTTTATAACTGGAATGCTTAACTATTAAAATGTTACTACAATAGTCCTTTCCGTTAATTTTTGGATGTAATCCATTACTAATTTAGTTAAAAAGTGATACTAACTAACAAATTCTGTCTAAAAATTAATAAAAATGACAATTGCAGTAACGTTTTTAATAATTTGTAGTCATTACAGTTATAGGAAAAAAAAAAAGTGAATGCCCATAAACTATTAAAATGTTATTACAGTAGTCATTTATGTTAAATTTTAGACGGAATCCGTTAGTATCTTAGTCAAAAAGTGACGCTATTTCGTACAAAAAATTAATGAAAATGACTATTATAGCAATACTTTAATAGTTAATGGATATTTCAGCTACAAAAAAAAAAATAGCAGAGACTAAAGCTACACAATGTTAAAAATTCAGAAACCAACCTAACAATTTACTCTGATTTTTATTTCAGAATAAAAATTACATTAGTCCCGCTCCAACCTGAAATTTTATATTTATTTTCAAATGAAAATAAAAATGGAATTCTCTTATGAAATTACCCCTCTTATTTTAACATTATCATTTCAAAACTACTTCACATGTTAAAATTTTTCAATTCAAAATATTGCCCCAACCCCTGTTTTTTAAGTGAAATTCAATCTATAATTAAAAATTGCGCATTTGATTCAAGACTAGAATAAAATATGGGAGATTCCTTCTAACAAGGGGTGTATATCAGTCGATCACCGACCAAATTTGTCGGTTCGGTGACAACAAACATTGCCGGTTTTCTTGGAATGGTGGAACCGCTACCACCCAATGAGGTAGTGAAGACCGACCGAACACCGACAGAAAATAGTCAGTTTCTATCGGGCATTGTTCTAATTTTCTGGGTGTAAACTAAAGGTTCATTAGGTGTTCGGGTTGAGTTTGAGATGAGATGAAATTTTTAAGTTGAGATTGGTTGATTTTTTAAAAACTAGTTATAATTTTTGTTGACCTTTTCAGAAGAATACAAAAAACCAATCGTAAAATTTAAACTCAACTGTGTCACCAAACGTGGGCTAATATTCTTATTTTTTATTTTTTTTTTAAGTTACAGGCCTTGTGGTAATGGCCTTCAGATGGGCAAGGTTTTATGTTAAAGGCCCACGTGTTTAGCTGGAGAAGAAACAGAGGGAGGTTGGGAGAAATGGAGGCGGTGGCGGCACTAGAGAAAACTGCCGGAGAAGGAGGAGGAAAGAAGTAAGAAGCAATGATGAAAATATCGACAACTTTTTTGATATTTCCTTGAAATAATCGGTAAATAGGAACCCTTGATATAGACACAGATAGTAAAGATACTTCTTACCGGAATATCCATCCTATATCGATAATTTCCGGAAAAATTTCTATAACATATCTATTTTACTAGAATATCTAGATGCATATGGATATTATCCGGATCTTTCAACAGATATATCCATCAAATATCTATTAATTTCTATGTATATGAAAATGAAGAAAACAACTTTAAAAAGAAATAAAAGAAAATTTTATTCTCTTTCACATGAATTATTTGTTTTTGACAATTGACACTTTTTAGCCATGAATAAAACTACATAGCCAAAAAATAGTCAGGAATCTCGTTTTAAAAAAGAAAAAAAAAATGTGAGGAATCTAAGCATGTGAAAAAAAAATAAAAAAAATCAAGGTGGTTATCCCATTTTTTACCATCATTCTCCTCAAATGCCAAATGCATATATTTGCATGCTCATGAACAATATCCACCTTCTTCAGTAAAAACCAAGCTACCCAATTTATGGAGCTTCAATGAGAAAAGATCGATCAACGTCCATATGGTATCTCAATAACTATTTTTAGAATTATTTTAGCATTATTTCTTGAGAAAAATATTGTTTAGATCATGATAGTTTGCAAAATTATGCCTTTGAACCTCTAAGGAGTTCATTTTGGTATTAAATTTTAGATGTATGAAAATGTTTGTATTTGATTATGGGCCTTGTGTGCTTTTATTGTTATGTAAAATGTCATGAAATTCTAAAATTTACACTTAATAAAGTGTTATTTTATCATTAATTTTTTTTTTATAATAATTAATCATTATTGTATAGATTACGCTTTACATATATTTTTTTTATATACATAATTTTATACTAAAAATTGATCAATTTATATAATATTTAGTTCTTTTTCATTTCTTATAATTTCACTTGAAATTTCCAATATTTTATGCAAATATCCATCATTTTTCTAATTTTTACCGATATCGACATCGATATCAATAATATCCGTCGATATTTCCATAAATTCTGACCCTCAATATTTCTGTCGATATCGATATTTTTATCCTTGGAAAGAAGAAGGCAAATATCGGTCGTTTCGGTTACCGACCGACCCAAACTTTCAAAACAGCAAGCCACCCGATCCGGTGTTGATCAATTCGGTTAACTGCCCGTACACCGTCGGTGCTAACACCGACGACAAGGGCTATTCCAGGCGGTCATCATCGGTTTGCAGTTTCCTTGTTCAGCCCTACCTCCAACCAAACTAATTCATCATCCAGCCATAGGGCAAATGTTACCCCTAGTATACATATTGTTTGTATAAATTGTAAAAATTCTCCCAAATTATGATTCCGTTCCATTCCCTGAAAATACAAAATATTATTTTTAAAAAAAAACTCTTTCCAATCGAATTTTTTTAACGAAAATTGACTCTCCGTAACTTGGGTATGTAGGTAATCTTATTTAAAAAATCTAATTCAGTTTAGAATATAAAAAAATAATTATCAGGATACATTTAACAATTATAAAGAAGCAAACATTCAACATGCAAAACAAAGTAAGAGAGCAACATCACTCTTCATTCCCAAAACTCTCAAAAATGCATAAACTTTGTTATAACAAAAACAGGTTCCATTTAAAACTTTACTGTTTCACAGCCATGGATCATAGATTCACATAAGGCATTAATAATAAATTTACAAAAGTAGAGGGAAGCTAGCCCCGACGTTGGCTGGGGCGGTGGCTTTCGAGAGATTCACCTATGGGTGGTTCTCGTGAGCAAATGTGGCAGCATTTGGCCGGGGTCTCGCAAGTAGAAGGGGAAGGCTCGAAGAGGCAGCAGCATTGAAGGCTTGCCAGCGTTGGTGCTAGGGGCAGGGTAATCGCGGCATTAGGTCCATCTTTTATCATATCAAATGAAAAAAATTAAATTTGATAAAAAAAAAAAAAAAAATGTATATGAAGATGGGGGAGGGTAAAAGAGTAACCGTGCACCAGTAAATATAGCGGGCTAGAGTGTTACATTGGTCATAGTTGCGAAGAAATATATTTAAAAAAAAAAAAAACAAACAAACAAACTTTTTTTTTACTGTCTTGATACCATTCCGATTATTTGCAATTGTAAACCAGATTATGTCAAACATAAATAAAAGTTGAAGACAACATTGCAAACATACTTTTTTTGGCACTTTGGAAGAAAACTTTAAACAAAATTTATGTCCAAGGAAAAATGTAGCACCATCACTATGGTGTAGCTTATTCAGCCTTCTGACAAGTACCATTTCTCAGGTCACTCCGTTACTAATTACTGAAGCGGATTGTCAACACAATCGACTCGGAGAAGGGGGGAAAAAAAAAAACAGTGACCATCAAATTCAAAAAATTATTTCCAATTTAGATCCTGCCACAAGCATTTAAATTAAAAGAAACAGAAAGGAAGCTAGTTGATGACGTCAAGAACCAGTTTGCGGGACTTGAGAGGACTCCACTTCAAGCGCCGGTAATAAGCAGCTTGTAGTAGAGCCAGTGAGAGAACAAATATCCACTTGAATCCCATCTACATTTCCAAACACCCGAGATTCAGAATTAACAAATTATTTCTATAGTTATCATAAGAAAAGAAAAATACGTCTATAAAGTAAACGCACCAGTTTCCTCTCTTCCATTTCCGGTTCTGCAGCCCAAGACAAGAATGACACTACATCTTTCCCCATCTGCACCATAATATTGCAAAATTGCTTGAGCTCTAACCTCTCAATATGGATTAAGGCATTTTTATTTGTAAATGCACAAAGTAGACAAACCTGAGCCTCGGTGGCCGGAGTACCATCTTCATACTCCACAGCACCATCATTAAGCATCTTAGGCATGGCAATTGCTCCGCCAGGAAAATAAGGATTGTAGTGCAAACCCTCACGGATCTAAAATATCATTTGTATCTTCTCAAGTAAGAGCAGTCATCATGGTAAATTTTCTACAACTTGACAAATACGGACAAGGAAGATCGCAACTATAACAACAGTATTCTTCTCATATAAATTCATCAAACTTAATAGGTTGACTTTTCACCTAGATGGTAACACAAATCAGAAGAATCTAAGAGCAGAGAATGAGAGCAAACGAAGGACCAAAAAGACTAGTAAACGAAAGGTAGTAATATAATATCATAAAGAAGAAAACACTATGTCCAGGGAGAAATTTTTTTTTTAATAATAATAATAATGAAAACCTATTAGTTAGCTCGGATAGACGCGACAATTGTGTCAGTAAAATACAAATGAGGCTTTAGAGAGCAAACCCACATCTAAAAATATGAAATATATACCAAACCCATAGCATTTGAACCAATTTTTTAATTACTTTTTGTTTGTAAGAGAAACTTCACTCTAGGGATACTCGTCATAATTTAGGTTTCTTTCCACTAGAGTAGAAAGCTGTAATATTAAAACTAACAATCAAAGGATAAAATGAAACGTAGGAATGAATAGAAAAATACCGCAACACCGGCAGGAGGATCACGGTAACCAGTTAAAAGGGCAAACACGTAGTTCTGACCATTGTGACGAGCCTGAAAAGACAAGGGTACAAAATTTTAGGAAAATCTGAGAGAGAGAGAGAGATACAAGAATAAAGAATTTGTTAGCAGAAAATACGATTTACTTTTGTAATGAGACTTAGATCTGGAGGATAGGCCCCTCCATTAGCAAACCTAGCCGCTTGCTCATTTGTATATGGCTGAGGAAACCGGTCGCTCAATTTACCAGGGCGAGTGAACATCTCACCCTCATCATTGGGTCCATCAACAACCTCTATCTCAGCTGCCATAGCCTTTGTCTCCTCTTCTGTGTATGCAACACCCACCAAATCACGGTATGATATCAAAGACATGGAATGGCAGGATGCACAAACTTGCTGGTAAACCTGATGACCACGACGAATCCTGCCCAAACACAATTGACAATGAAGCACTAGCAAGAAAAGATCATAAATTGCATTTAAGTCAGGAAAATAAATTTATCAATTTATGGCATTCATCTTGATAAATGCACTCCCCACGACAATTTTCATTCCAGTTTGTAGTACATTTACATTCCCTTTCTCTCTTACAGAACAAAGCGTTAAACTTTTTACTTATGTACGTTTTTCAAGAGTCAAGCACTGACAATGTACAAGGACAAGGAAAAATACAGCTGTCAGGAAAAACAACATTTAACTGATGAGTAAACTTGTCATTTACTAAATTCTATTGACAAGAAATGAACCACCCCACACATACAACACACTCACACTACAGAGGTCAGATTAGAACTCACGATCCATGGTCGTATGAACTTAGAATTCCCTTGTGAGGCCAGGGATAGCTTGGACATTCTAATCCATGTTCGGCCTCATCAGCAGATGCCACTGTTGCAAAACCTAGAAACCCTGAAACTCCTACACCAAGCAGTGCAAGTGCTCTCAGAGACTTCATGCCAGCAAAGTCGACACCCTCTCTCTTACTGATGACGGAAGCCAAAGATGGAGGGGCCTGCAATTCAGCAGTACAAAATCAATAATTACGGTCAAACTTCAAGGTGGAGAAAAAAAAAAAATGAGATAGCCACTTAATATAGTCTAGACAAACCTCTTCAAATAAACAATATAAATAATTTATTTCTCCTTATAATTATATCGTTGTAAACTTAAATAAAATAAACTGATGTTTGCATTGTTATATACAAATCTGTTTTTCCTAACAAACCAAAACAAAAGTTGCTGTTTTCTGAATCTACCAGTAAATCTGAGTCCTTCCCTCTTCTTCATTTTTCTTCTCCATTTATTGATGACCATGGTTTCATTTTTTATGATAACAAACAAAACAAAAAAAAAAACAAAGAAAAAAAAGAAGAAGAAGAAGAAGAAGAAGAAAAAGAAGGATGATAGAAAACATCGGAAATCAGCTTTTGCAGATCAAAATCTCACTGCCATCGTTCACTCCTTTTGCTGATCTGATTTTAAAGCGTTCGATTTTCATATCCTTTGTGATATCTCACCCTCTATCAATATTTCTTTGTTCTCTCATTTTTTCCTGGATTTTTTTTTTTTTTTCAAACAGAAGATCAGATGAAATCTTAATATTTTTCTAGATTAATCAAGCTCCTACTGAGCTTTTGACCTATGTTTACACGAGCATTTTTGCAATTTCATCTCAATTTCCAACACTCCCATAGTCAGTCTCAAGCTTATTTGCCTTGCAATTTTAGAACTGCTTTAGGCGTTTGTCATTCTGTAATTCAACTTCTTATCTTCGCTGTATGAATACACTACCGGGAATTGATGAAGTTTCTGTTGATTTAAAAACTCCTTAATAATATATAAGCCATAGTCATGTAGAGAGCGAGAGTGGTAGTTGTTGGTCTTTCTGGAACTGTGAACTTGCATGTAAATGAACTCATCATTTCTAGCTATTTCACGAGTGAAAGTCATGTACAACGAATCATTTTCTATTCGACATCGAATGAAAATTAAGTCACTATTTTTTAATTTTTTCCAACCAACTTAAATCCAAGTTATTACTAAAGAGAAATACAAATTCCTGTCAATTATCACAAACAAAGAGGAGGGAAAATTCATACAGTCGATTGAGACGCAACTTTCTTCCTCAACAACTGGTGGATTGCCCCTCTAGCCATTGCACTCAAAACTCCTGTTAAACCAATAAATTCACCCAAAAAAATTCATTACTTTATAATAATATGATTGATGCCTAATTTGAGAAAAGCTAATTTCCTTTCTTACAAACAATTAACAAATTCCATTTTGCAGCGAAAATTTGAGATGTAAAAGGAAGAGAAAAAAATAAAAAAAGAGATGAAACCCATGAAACTTCACAGGTAACCCCAGAAATGGGGATTAAGTTAGGTCACGGTGATTCCCAAAAAAAAAAAAAAAACCAAGCATACAAGGCGGACTTTGACAGATCCACCGGAAAGCCGGTGAGGTCAGCTCGCCGTAGGCCGGCGAGATCGTCGAAAGACCGGAAGAGAGAGAAATGAGAGAAAAAGGAGAAAGGGGGGGGGGGGGAGGGGGGGGGGGGGGGGGGGGGTGGGGGGGGGTGGGGGGGGGGGGGGGGGGGGGGGGGGGGGGGGGGGGGGGGGGGGGGGGGGGGGGGGGGGGGGGGGGGGGGGGGGGGGGGGGGGGGGGGGGGGGGGGGGGGGGGGGGGGGGGGGGGGGGGGGGGGGGGGGGGGGGGGGGGGGGGGGGGGGGGGGGGGGGGGGGGGGGGGGGGGGGGGGGGGGGGGGGGGGGGGGGGGGGGGGGGGGAGGGGGGGGTGGGGGGGGGGGGGTTGGGGGGGTGGTGTTGTGGGGGTTGGGGGGGGGTTGGGGGGGGGGGGGTGGGGTTAGTTAAAATCTTTGCAACCTAAAATATTTTTCTTTTAAATATTAATATACATATCATGAAAACTACAAAATCTGATCTTCATTCAACAATGTAAGAAGAAGAGAAAGTACCTGAAAGAACTGGCGTAGCGGATGAAATGAAATGTGGGACGGAGGAATGCTCAATTTTCGTACTTAGGGTTTCTTTCTTTCTGTTATCTCTTTTTAAAACAAAAAAATCAAAAAAAAAAAAAAAAAAGAATCATGTTTTAACATTATTTTTCAAAAATATCCTTCTAGTTTTTCTTAATTACATTTGAATCCCTCTGATTTTTTGGGCCAATTTTTTCCTTGTCAAATGGCTGCGTCAAAATCAGAATCTGAAATGTCATTTTTGCCCTTAAATCAGACAAATAGTTGGTGTTAAAGCGTTAACTAATCGTTGGGATTAGTATTAAAATATATATATATATATATATATATATATATATATATATATAGAGTTGGGCTTATACTTTCAACACCAACCCCCAAGGTGCATTTGGTTGCAGGGACTTCAGAGAAATGCCATGGATTCATGTTTTGGATTGGTTTTTGTCCCAAAAAAAAAAAAAATATATATATATATATATATTGTCTATTATTCATTTATTTATTTATTTTAACATGTCAATTATATCCTTTATTTATTAGTCGTTCTCCATAACAATACTGACCACCAGTTTATAACCTATTGCTTAGTGAGTGGTAACCAAGATAACAGGGTTAGCCCGCACGAAGTCGAGGAACTGACGCTGCTAGTTGTCCGTGCCTCTCCATAAAGAGTCTATGGAATGTTCTTAGCAGAAGTGATACAGCGCACAAGACCCTTACCCCCCAGACAACAATCCCTACATTCTCATTCTCAAGATTTAAGGCTATTCCTTTCACATAAATGACAAATTCAACAATTTTACGAATCGGTAACTACTTTCACCGGCAGGATACCCTCTGGTTACTAGTTGGTAACCACCTTTGCCAACAAGATACCGACTGGTTATTGATCGGTAACCACATCTACTAACACGATATTGGTTGGTTACCGATCTGTAACCGCCAAATCCGTTGAATATTATCATCATAGTATTCAAAAAAAAAAATTCACAAATTCATTAAAAACCACAAAAGCCAACAAATATCAAAAACATACACCAAAATAAATAAAAAATTAAAAATTTACAATTTCCGAAGTTGCAGATCACCTCCATACGAAAATAAGCTATCACCATTGACAGAAACCAGAGATTTGCATGTTTGTTGGTGTCGAAGTGGGGAGAGGGCGGCGTCTGGCACAGTGGTTGTGGGGGCGCGTTGGATCGAGCTTGCACGGAAGAGAGAGAGAGAGAGACGGAGATATTGCTATTAGATGGAAGAGTTATATATTTATTTTATTGCTTGTTTCCTATTATTATTAGGTTTCATTCTTTTAACAGTTAAGGGTAAATTAGTCTTTTTATATTTTCTAGTTAGCCTATATAAATATCTTTTGATGTATTATTTTGATTCATTGATTGGAATAAGAAGCCCTAGCTTTCTCTTGTTCCAAATTGGTTTTTGGTTTTCTACATGGTATCAGAGCCAAATTTCGTACAACTGCCGCCGTCCGTTCACCTTTTCAGATGGTCCGTACAATTGCTCGCTTCCGCACGTCTTGATTGTTTATTAGTTTGATTTTGCATCACAATATTGTTCTCTCTTTTTGGTGATTATTGGCTTGTTTTATTTATTTTCTCATCATGATTGAACGTAAAGATGATTCTCTTTAGTCGATCAGTGTACAATTGGATGGGAAAAATTATTAGTATTAGAGCTATGTTATGAAGATTTTTTTGCGGGGCAAATCTATGTGGGGTTATGTTACAGGCACAAGAATTAAACCTGCAGACAAGAAAGCTACTGATTATGCATAATCGTTCGATGCTTGGGAAGCCGACAATTTTAAGATTATCACTTGGATCAATAATTATGTTATGCATTTGATAGGTGCTCAGTTGACAAAGTTTGAGACTGCCAAGGAGGTTTGGGATCATCTGACGAGGCTATACATGCAATCTAACTTTGCAAGACAGTATCAGTTAGAGATAGATATACGTGCCCTTTAGCAGATGGACATGAACATTCATGAGTTTTATTCTGCCATATCAGATTTATGGGATCAGTTGGCATTTACAGAACCAGTAGAATTGAAAGCACTTGCGCCCTACATTGCCCGCAGAGAAGAACAACGTCTGGTACAATTTCTAATGCCCCTCTATAATGATTTGAGGGATTGCGTGGAACGATTTTGCATCGTAGTCCACTGCGTTCTATTAATTAAGTAGTCAATGAACTTTTAGCTGAAGAGATACGTCTCAAGTCTCAAGTACACAAGGGGAAAATCCCAATGCCTACTCTATCTATTTTTACAACCCCTCAAAGACCCCCAGCTGGTAATCAGAATAGATCGAACTCGAAGGTTTCTCCTGATGAGTGTGCTTTCTGTAAGCAAAAAGGTCACTAGAAGGCTCAGTGACCGTTGTTGTTGAATAAAGGTAAGCAACAACAATCCCATCAGCAGCAACAACGACCCTAGTAGAAGGTTTCTCCTGATGAGTGTGCTTTATGTAAGCCAAAAGGTCACTAGAAGGCTCAGTGTCCGTTGTTGTTGAATAAAGGTAAGCAATAGCAATCCCATCAGTAGCAACAATGACCTTAGTAGCAACAGCAACAACAATGATCTCAACATCAGCAGTAACCACCACAATGGACATATATACCATCTCAACCAAATAATGCAATGGCTGCACCGTCATTAGATCCATTTATGTTCGAGCAATATCAGAAGTTCCTTGCTACATAGCCACAAGCTATGTCTGTCTCCTCTCATATAGGTTTGTCATCCTCTAGTTCTTCAGGTATATCTTCTTCCTTACGGGTATTAGATTCTGGAGCGTCTCATCATATACCACATAATCTATCACCATTTGTTTTTTTATCTCTCAAAATCTCTATGTCAGTTATGAATGCTGATGGTACTCCTATGCCATTAGTAGATGTTGGTTCAATTGTCATACCTTCTCTGTCTTATTCGGATGTTTATCACATTCCTAATCTTACTTTAAATCTTGTTTCTATTAGTCAATTGTGTGAGTCAGGATACTTAGTCTCTTTTTCTTCTCCACTTGTTATGTGCAGGACTCGCAATTTCAAAAGCTGATTGGGATAGGTCATAGGCGAGGGGGACTTTATGTTTTGGATTAGCTTAAAGTACCAGAAGTTGCAGCTTCTAGTGTGGATCTATCGTCTTTTCATTTGAGTCGTTCGTCTTCTAATTTTTATTTATGGCATTCTTGTCTTGGTCATGTTTCAACATCTTGTTTACAGTATTTAGCTTCTACAGCAGCATTAGGTAATTTAAAACCTCATAATATTTCTGATTGTAATGGTTACAAACTGGCAAAATTTTCTAATTTACCATTTTATAAGAGTATTTCTTTTTCTCCTGCTCCATTTGATCTCGTTCATTCTGATGTGTGGGGGACCTTCTTTTATGATCACAAAGCAGCACAATACCATGTTTCTTTTATTGATGATTACACTCGTTATTGTTGGGTTTATCTTATGAAGCATCGTTCTGATTTCCTTTGTATTTTTAATACTTTTCGAGCTCTTATAAAAACTCAACATTCTACTGTCATAAAGTGTTTTCGTTGTAATTTGGGAGAAGAATATACTTCTAATGATTTTTCTAATTTGCTTACATCTGATGGAACCATTCACCAAACTTCTTGTACAGATACTCCCGACCAAAATGGTGTTGCTGAAAGGAAACATAGGCATCTAGTTGAAATTGAATGTTCTCTTTTATTGTCTTTTATTGTTCCTAGTGAATTTTAGGGAGAAGCAATTCTTATTGTTGTTCATTTGATTAATAGGATTCCAACCTTACACAATTCAGGTTTGTCATCGTTTGAAAAGTTGTATAGATATGCTCCTGATTATTCTTCCTTGCGTGTTTTTTGTTCCACCTATTTTGACTTTCATCCTCATGTCAAGCGTAGTAAATTGTCATCACAGTCTGTTATGTGTGTCTTTTTGGGTTATGGTGCAGATCAAAAAAGATATCGTTATTTTGATCCAATTAGTCAAAAATTATATGTCTCTCGTCATGTTGTGTTTTTTTGAACATATCTCATTCTTTTCTATTCCTGATAGTTCTTATAATTTGACCAAGTTTGATCTTATACATATCGATCTTTCACTCCTGACACTGACACAATCTCACCATCTGTTTCACAAGCACCTACTTTAGTTTCAGATAATGTTTCGTGCAGAGTTTCTACTGATAGCTCAACAGATTCTGGTACTCTGGTTCCTGATACTTCCATTTCTCCCTCTCTTCCTACAGTTGCCCAATCACCTCCTGAGACTGTGGCTCCTCCTCCTCCTCCTCTTTGTCACTCTAGCGTTCTCGTAAGTCTACTAAACTACTAGATTTTGCTTACTCTTGTTATTCTAGCTCTTTCACTTCCTTTTTAGCTTTTATTCATTGTCTTTCTGAGCCATTGTCCTATAGAGAGGTCGTTTGTTATCCACTTTAGCAGGATGCTATGGCTAATAAACTTACTGCTTTACATTAAACACATACGTAGGACTTGGTACCTTTGCCACCAGGTAAACGACCAATTGGATCTCGTTGGGTCTATAAAATCAAAACTAAGTCTGATGGCTCTATTGAAAGATACAAAGCTCGACTTGTTGCTGAAGTTTACTCTTAAGAGTATGGTATGAATTATGTGGAGACTTTCACCTCAGTTATAAAAATAAAATATTGTTTGCACTCTCATTGCAGTTGCCTCTATTTGTCAATGACACATATTTCAGATGGATGTTAAAAATGCCTTTCTGAATGGTGATCTTCATGAAGAAGTTTATATGGTACATCTTCCTGGTGTTTCTCATCAACCTAGTGAAGTCTGTCGACTTAAAAAATACCTGTACGGTCTCAAACAAGCACCACGAGCCTGGTTTGAGAAGTTTTCTACGGAGATTATGTGATGTCCCTAGAAATTCATAAACTTGATTCATGAACTATTATAATGGATTTCCTTCATTAATATCCTTTGATGAGGACATCAAGGCTCAAAGAAATTCTCACGAACCAATTCAAGTTCCTGTTGGTTCGGTGATGAGAGCTCGAGCTAAAAGATTCAAAGAAAAGTTGAATAACTTCGTCCAAAGAGTTTTACAACAAAACGAGAGCGTGTTCACTACTGAGGGTGAACAAAGGTTGGTTTTACTCATCAAAGTTGATCCGAAAGAGAGCCAATCAGCCATACATTTCCATTAAGCCATTGCGTCGCTAACTTGCATATCCTAGCTGATGTGGACTTTTTTTTCTAACAAAGAATCAAGTCAAGATTACGTTTTCAAGTTTTCAGGAAGTTCAAGATTCAAAACAAAATTCAAGAAGTTTAGAAGATCTTATCAATATTTGATTTCTTTGTAATCCTATTTGAGTTTTTAGTTTTTAGTTTAAAATTTGAATTTAGGTATCTTTTTAAATCCGAATTAATCTAGATAAATTTGATATTTTTCTAGGTTTTAGTCAAGTTTATCCTTAAGGGTATATTAGGAATTTTACAAAGTGAAATTCGGCTATATAAGGCCGAATTTTAGATTATGGAAAGTTTTTGATGTTTATTCATATTGTGAGTTATTCTTCTTTAGTTCTTGAAGAAACTTATTTGAACTTATCAATGATTCCTTATGGCGTTCAAATTGACTTATCAAACAGACTTCCATAACTGTTTGTGGCGTTTTCATCATACCAAGGTTCTTGCTTTGCTAAGTAACGGGTCGCGGTTTCCATCAAACTTGAAAGATCTTGGGTTATTGTTTTCAGATTTGGTACTGGGTTTTGTCACGTTGTTGGCGTGGTTCGTATCAGTTGGTATCAAAGCCAGGTTTCATCCGGTTTGTCTATCCTATTCTTGTTTTCTTTTCTTTGTCAAAGTTTTTTTTTTCAATTCGGTCAAATTAAAAAAAAAAAAAAAAACATGAATTATGGTTTCAAACCATAATTTGATTCCCACAAGTGTAGGTAATGTTCATAGTTTTCATGGACTTGCTAGTTTTTACCGGCGGTTCGTGAAGGACTTTAGTAGCATAGCCGCACCACTTACCAAAGTGATCAAGAAGAACGTTGGATTTAAATGGGGAGAAGAACAAGAGAAGGCATTTCAGCTAATCAAAGAGAAGCTGACCAATGCTCCTTCATTGTCTTTACCTAACTTTTTTAAAATATTTGAGATTGAATATGATGCTTCAGGTATTGGCATATGCATAGTTCTTATGCAGGAAGGACGACTAATTGCTTACTTTTGTGAAAAATTAAGCTGGACAGCCTTAAACTACCCGACTTATGACAAGGAGTTATATGCGTTAGTTCGAGTTTTAGAGACATGGCAACACTACCTATGGCCTAAGGAATTCGTGATTCACACCGATCATGAGTCATTGAAACATTTGAAAGGTCAACACAAGCTGAATTGAGTTCATGCGCGATGGATTGAGTTCATTGAAACTTTTCCCTATGTCATTCGGTATAAACAAGGTAAGGAAAATGTGGTTGCGGATGCACTTTCACGCAGGTATGCCTTAATCTCTACTCTTGATGCTAAGTTCATAGGGTTTGAGCACATTAAGGAGCTTTATCATGATGACCACGACTTTGGGGAGGTTTGTAGTGCTTGTGAAAAATCAGCTGAGGGTAAATTCTATAGGCATGAGGGCTTATTGTTTAAAAAGAATAAGTTGTGTGTGCCTAATTGTTCGATGAGAGACTTGTTAGTTTGGGAATCCCATGGTGAAGAGTTAATGGGACACTTTGGAGTGGCTAAAACTCTAGCTATGTTGCAGGAGCACTTCTATTGGCCACATATGAAACGAGATGTAGAGAGAGTTTATGGTAGATGTGTCATTTGTAGGTAAGCTAAATTGAGGGTTCAGCTGCATGGTCTTTACACGCCCCTACCTATTCCTAGTTCACCTTGGATTGATATTTCAATGGATTTTATTTTGGGTTTACCTAGGAGTAGGCGTGGATGGGATTCAATCTTTGTGGTTGTAGATCGCTTTTCTAAGATGGCTCATTTTATCCCTTGTCATAAGACTGATGATGCTTCTCATGTTGCAGATTTGTTCTTTAGGGAGATTGTGTGGTTACATGGTATGCCTAGGACAATCATGTTAGATCGGGATGCTAAGTTCTTGAGTTACTTTTGGAAGATTTTATGGGGAAAACTATGAACAAATCTTTTGTTTTCTACTACTTTTCATCCTCAAACCGATGGTCAAACAGAAGTAGTTAATAGGACTTTATCCACTTTGTGTAGGGCTGTCATTAGTAAGAACATTAAGACTTGGGAAGAATGTTTACCACATATTAAGTTCGCTTATAATCGTACAATTCATTATGCTACTAAGTTCTCACCGTTTGAAATTGTTTATGGTTTTAATCCTTTAACTCCATTAGATTTATCACATTTACCTGTTTCCAAGCATATGAACTTAGATGGTAAAAAGAAGACAGAATTTGTGAAGCAACTCCATGAGAAGACACGGCTCAACATAGAGAGGAGAGCCGAGCAATACATCAAGCAAGCTAACAAGGGATGTCACAAGCTGGTTTTTGAACCCGGTGATTGGGTGTGGTTACACATGAGAAAAGAAAGATTTCCAGCACAAAGACTTTCTAATTTGCTGTCCCGAAGAGATGGTCCTTTTCAAGTGCTAGAACGGATCAGTGACAATGCCTACAGACTTGACTTACCTGGAGAGTACAATGTTTGTGCTAATTTCAATGTTACTGACTTGAGTCCTTTTGATGTAGGTGATGATTTGAGGACAAATCCTTCTCAAGAGGGGGGAATGATGAGGACATCAAGGCTCAAAGAAATTCTCACGAACCAATTCAAATTCCAGTTGGTCCGGTGACGAGAGCTCGAGCTAAAAGATTTAAAGAAGAGCTGAATAACTTCGTCCGAAAAGTTCTACAACAAAATAAGAGCGTGTTCACTACTGAGGGTGAACAAAGGTTGGTTTTACTCATCAAAGTTGATCCGAAAGAGAGCCAATTAGCCATACATTTCCATTAAGCCATTGCGTCGCTAACTTGCATATCCTAGCTGATGTGGACTTTTTTTTCCCAACAAAGAATCAAGTAAATATTACGTTTTCAAGTTTTAAGAAGTTCAAGATTCAAAACAAAATTCTAGAAGTTTAGAAAATCTGATCAATATTTGATTTCTTTGTAATCCTTTTGAGTTTTAAGTTTTTAGTTTAAAATTTGAATTTAGGTATATTATTATATCTGAATTTATCTAGATAAATCTGATCTTTTTCTAGGTTTTTAGTCAAGTTTATCTTTAAGGGTATATTAGGAATTTTACAAAGTGAAATTCATATAAGGCTAATTTTCAGATTATGAAAATAGAGTTTTTGATATTTATTCATATCGTGAGTTATTATTCTTGAGTTCTTGAAGAAACTTATTCGAACTGATCAAGGATTCCTTATGGCGTTCAAATCGACTAATCAAACGGACTTCCATAACTGTTTGTGACATCTTCACCATACCAAGGCTCTTGCTTTGCTAAGCAACGGGTTGCGGTTTCCATCAAACTTGAAAGATCTTGGATTATTGTTTCCAGATTTGGTATCGGGTTTTGTCACGTTGTTGGCGTGGTTCGTATCATACTTCTAATGAATTATTTTGATGAATATCAAATTTCAAGATCATGAATGATTATATATGTATCATCAGTATAATGATGTCGATAATCTAATAATGTTGAGTTTCTCTATTTAAATGAGAAATTTTAAATACATAAAAGATAAGTTGAACGACATATAAATTTATACAAAAAATTTATTATGTCGTATTAGAGGGATAATTTAATTTTTAGAAAGAACCCTAATTTTTATTAGTATGTCAATTTAATGATCTTCGTATTTATTTGGTCATATCAATAGTTAAGTTTTGGAGTATACTTGGGAAATTACTGTGTCACATAGATAGAAGATGAGTGATTAGTATTTACTCTTAGAAAATCCAAAGGTGGAAGATTGATCAAGAATTGTGCTTTAGTTTGAAATCAATGATGTAGATTTTATGTTAAAGAATCCTAGGCAAATCAATGGCCAAGTTTTGGATGATAAGTGACCAATGAGAGCTTAAGGTAAGGATTGGTGTGATGGAAGATCCAATGAATAAGAATAAGAATGACAACTTTTGATCAATGTGGAAAATTGGAAGAAAGAAAAACAAAATGAAAATGAGAAAATAAACAAGGGGGATCCGGATTTTTGTATCAAAAAGCATGAAGAAATTTGAACAAATGAGAATAAAAAGAAAGTGATGCATGCATGCAACCTCATGTAAGAGATGTCATGGTTTATTTTGGTAAGTTGACTCAAAGAAGAGACAAGTAAAAGTGACCTCTTGTCTCCACTTTGTTGAACATAATTTTCAACCCAACTCCCTCCCTTTAAGTAGCGGCAATGAGGGGGAGAATCAACCAAAAATTTTCCAATTTTACCCCTTAAAATACAGCTCCTTTAAGGTAAAATTTAGCTGAAAGCAAGCCCCTAACACCTAATTTTATTCTCACACAAGTTAAGCTAAAAAACCCTAATTTCTCTAGCCACCACCAAGCTCAAAACAGAAAAAAGAACCACCAATACTATTCTCCATTTCCAACACCCCTCTAGCACCCTCCTCCCTCAATTTTCAAGCTCTAAGCAACCCCGTTACCAAGTTCGAAGAAGTGTAAAACGGAGTTAGAGGACGATTTACTAGAGGTAACCTAGTGATAGTCTTTGTGTTTTAGTCATTTTTGGAGAACTAAAGCATGATGTTTAGTTAGAATCTTAATGTTAGACTTCTTCTTACCTAGGAAAAAGTTTTGAGAATAACTTTGGAGGTCCAAGATCTTAAAGGATCCACGGAGCATTTCGATAAGATCTACGAACTTGGTTAAAGCTTGTAGTTGTTGTGATAATATAGCATGCATTAGAAACTTTAGTATGAAAAATAAATTATATGATAAAATTCTACAGAAGATAAACTTCATTTTAGGCTTTGGAATCACTTGGTTTGCTTTTGTATGTCTAAAGTTATGTGCATTTGAAGTTGTGACACAAAACTAGAGAGAAAATGAACCTCTGGGGTATAGTCTAA
The DNA here is from genome assembly GCA_009761775.1 of Ficus carica. Taxonomy (NCBI): domain Eukaryota; kingdom Viridiplantae; phylum Streptophyta; class Magnoliopsida; order Rosales; family Moraceae; genus Ficus; species Ficus carica. The sequence goes on from CM019746.1 coordinate 4,029,758, forward strand.
CCACATGTTTTATGTAATCTGAACCCTTTAGCCTCAAAATTTTGGATTATAAGTTATAGATCTAAAAACTAGATTCTTTCAGATTTCCAACAAGGTATCATACGCCTTAAACGGATAAATGTACATTTTTTGGTGAATTTTACAAGTTTGGACTACGAACCGAAAGTCTTTGCTGGACTATAAAAGCCACGGGTTTTGTATAATTTGGGTTAGTAAACTATAATGTTTTACAAAACTATTCTTATCATACGAAATAGACATATAAGCTTTCCAAAGACAAATTTTTTGTTTTATTTGGACTTGTAAGTGAATTGTTATAATTTTTTTAAGTTTACCCATGAATCTGGATTTATGATATATATGTGAGATCAATAGTAACAAAACATAAGTTTATGGTATGAAATACTCAAACACTAAAGGAAAGAACTTTACGTCTGTAAAGTAGACACCTCAAGTTTCGAAATGAGATATCATGCGTTTAAAATGGAAGTGTACATAAATTTTAATAAATCACATAATATTGTATTGAAATCTGGTAAACTGAGATTTCACCATAAGACACTTAGAAAAATGGCCACATTAATATTTGAAACGCTAGAAATATTGGAAAACAAATTATAAAAACAAAAACTAGATACTTCAAGCTTTCCAACGAGTTATCTAGTGTCCAAAACGGGATTATACTCAAATTTAAATAAATCTTACAAGTTAAAATCATACACTGATAAAACAGATTAAATATTAAAATGTGACATAAGGGTAAGTCATAATATATGTATATATTTGGTTATGAAATGAGTTGGTATTAAGTGTATGATCAAATAATGTGAAAAACCCTAACTTTATAAATTTGAATCACAAGTTTTAAATGGGATAAGATAAAGTACACTGGAGAGTTATTGGGCATATACCAAGAGACCACCTTAGCCCAACTAAATGATCATAACTAATGGGATTGGGCCGTACAAGCCCAATACTAGATGGAAGTCATACACTTAAGTGACTCTTTGTCACATTAAGTGATTAATTAATTAAGAAATAAATAAATAAATAAACTAATAAAAGATATAATAAAATATAGTTATGCTAAGAAAGTTAATTAGTAGTTAATAAAGTAACTAATTAATTAATTAATTATAAGAGTTAGTAAGTGATAATTAGCTGTGTAAGTAAGATTATTATGTTGAGTAACTACATAATTATAATATATGATTAATTAATCATTGATATAATTGTTAATATTACTATGGATGATTAATTAGAGATTAATCAAACATTAATTATTAGATTAATCAAATTAATAATTATTAATATGAGAATTCATAATTATTATATGAGAAAGAATACTTAAGTAACATAATAAAATATTAACAATATAATTATTAATAAATCAATTAAAATAATTTAATTATAATTACTAAATTAAATAAAGTAATAAATAACTACTACTTAATTAATTACTTAATTAATCAATTGATTAATTAATCAATTAAATTAAAATTAAATTAAATTAGTTAAATAATAATTAGGAGAAATTTATTTTAAAACTTAATAATTAATATGAATTAATTGTTACGGTTAATTATGATATAAGTAAATTAAGCTCACTTTAGTTTATAAAATAAATAAATTAATTAATAAAGTAATATAACTATGATTTTATCTAATAATGAGATATTGTTAAATCATGACAATTGATCAAATATACGTAGTAGGAGATATAACTTCGGAAGTTTAAGCACATAAGACAAGAAAGTACAAACCTCACCTACAATATAGAACAAAATATTTTTCGTTGTTGATATTCTACGTTTTCTATGATTTGCCTTGATGAATTGATGAGTATATGAGCCATATGTATTGTGTTGAGTAAACATTTAACGTGCATAATTTCTTTTGTATTGATATGATCGATATGCCTCACAGATATGTATGCTGTAATGATAGATGCATAGTGACATGTAAATCTACACATTGTCACAAATAATAAGAATGAGGCTAACAAAAAATATGATTAAGTATCGTACCAACCTCCAATTAGTGAGGGGATATGATAAAAATGAAAGTTATATGATATGACCTTAGAGGCTATTGGAGGGTCGCTTCCCCAACTCCCCATTGGTTGCGCACATATGTGTACGACATATGGGTCATTAAGTAGACAAGACATGTATATAATGAAGCATAATTGAACACATATAGATCACATGTATTTTTGAACATTCATGATGTTACATGTGATGATATGATTTTATAAAAATGTTTTGTGAGATATTGTTTGTATTTGCTGAGTGAAAGCTCATACGTGTGTGTTCGTGCTGTAGGTAATGCGGGTAAGTAGCCCACTACTTAGATGTTTTATGGACGGGCGAAGTTGTGCGGAGGCAATGAAGGAAGGGAGTGAGATACCACCACGAATTTAATTTTAGCATTTAGACTTCTTAAATTATTTTGTATCAACTATATTTACAACTATATTTCCAATGTGTTGATACTACAAAACTAGTAGGAGTACTTTACGAGAAAAAGGGTTAAGACTCTTTCCTTTTAACTTACATGAAGTTATAGCTTTTTAAATATTATCTAAGTACGAACTTGAATAGGATATTTATTATCTAGAGCTTTTCAATCTCCTCAGTTAAAAATTTTAGTAAATTGAACTTTTATAGTACGAACATGGTTTATGTAAAATATATATATATATATGTATTTTTGGAACCAAATATAAATAAGTGTTAAGACTAAATTAAATAAGAATAAGTAAGTTAGTTAACGGTCTGAAAAGTCAAGTCGCTACAGATTACTTCACTTAACTTTCGCTCTAGTCATCATGATTTAGCTTTGTTTGTCCGATGTACTAGTGCAGGTCGTATTCTACTATCTCTATATATTGATGATATGATTATTACTGGTGATGATGTTAACTGGATTACAACACTGAAGATTGAGTTAACTCATTGTTTTACCATGAATGATCTGGGTTCACTACGTTATTTTCTAGGCATTGAGGTTGCCTTTTCTCCAAAAGGTTATCTTCTCTCCCAATCAAAATATATAGCTGATGTATTTGAGCGTGCACGTCTTACTGATAACAAGATTGTTGATACACTTCTTGAGACTAATGCTCAATATACTCCTACTGATGGTCCTCCTTTGCCGATCCTAGTTTATACCGGACTATTATTGGCAGCTTGGTTTATCTCACCATCACTCGGCCATATATTGCCCATGTGGTTCATACAGTTAGTTAGTTTGTCACTGCACCGACGGATCGCAAATCCACCACTAGCTTTTATATCTTTCTGGGTGACTCTATCATTTCTTGAAAGAGTAAAAAGCAAGATGTTATTTCTCGATTCTCCACCGAAACAGAATATTTTGCTATGGATTCTACTACCTATGAGATAGTCTGGTTATATTGGTTGCTTGCAGATATGGGTGTTTTTCTTTATGAACCTACTCCCTTATATTGTGATAGTAAGAGTGATATTTATATTGCCCACAATTCAGTATTCCATGAGCGGACCAAACATATTGAAATTGATTGTCATGTCATTCGACATCACTATCAACTTGGCACCATTACATTGCCTTTTGTTTCTTCTTCCATATAGATTGCTGACATGTTTATCAAGGTACTTTTCACTTCACGTTTTCGTTTCTTATTTGGCAAACTCTCAATGCTACTTGCAGTAGCATCGTGAGTTTGATTAGGGATGTTAGATGGTATAGTTTTATATTTATTTTATTACTTGTTTCCTATTATTATTAGGTTTTTTTCTTTTCAACAGTTAATGGTAGATTAGTCTTTTTATATTTTCTAATTAGCCTATATAAACCTCTTGATGAGGACATGGCTAGCACAAGAGCATGAAATGCGGATCCTATTCAAATTCGTATTGGACCTGTTACAAGAGCACAGGCCAAGAAATTCCAAAATGCATTAAATGGACTGATTCGAGGGATTTGGGCTCAAGCATGCACGTGGAGGCCTATTGAGGGAGATGAACAAGTTGACCAGCCATTAACAAGCATAATTCAAGTTCAAGAAAGTCAATAGGAGAATCTGTGCTTACTTTCTTTTTCTGGCATCTCTTTCGGTTTCAAGCTACAACAAAAGGAAAAAGATTTGTCAATCAAGGCTGAATTATTATTCACTTTCCTTATTTGGATTTGGTGCATTTGCTAGGAAGGAAATCTGATTTGGGTGCATTGGCTACTTTCTACTTTCCTATTTTAGTTCTTTGACTGTTACCTTTTCTTTATTGGCATGCAATAGGATGAAAATTAAGGGATGAAAGTCAGAATTGTTTCCCTTTAATTGAGGCCAAAATTAGGTGGTTATTTTAACTTTCCTTTAAGATTTTTTTTGGCAAGTTTCCTTAGGCATTTTAGGCTTGAAAATTCGTGGCCATGTTTCTATAAATTGTACATTTTTCATGCAATAAAGCATATTATTAATCAGTAAAATTGTGAGAGTATTTTCTTTTTGGTTCTTTGACAAACTATTTGAACTTATCGGAATTTTCCGTGGCATTCACCATCGACTTATCAAAAGGATTTCCACCACCGTTTGTGTAACGACCCGTCTTACATAAGCCGTTACCTTACTTATCTCACTTACTAATTTAACATACTTACTTACTTACTTATGCGGAAATACAGTACATTTTTTTTTTAATAACTTAAATCCATACTTTACTACTTACATATCAAACAATATATGTATGTACTAAATTAATATGTACTTTCAAAATTGCCGTAAAATAAAATAGCTTGTAATAATTAAATAATACATATATTTATTTCAAAATGCGTAGCAGTCTCCATCCCACGTTTCACAGATAGCCCTGCCAAGCCTCACCGCCTTGCATCAAGTAGTGCCAGTAGGAAGCTTACCTACAGCATAAACATAAATTGTGAGCTTTCGCCCAGCAAGTACAACTATTAATCCGCAAAAACATTTCATAAGAAAACCATGCATGAACCAATTATGCATTCTTATGTTATCATAGTTTGGGTCCCCTACTTAACATAAGTGTTCGTACCGTGGCGCGCAGTCATGGAGTGGTTGGGGCGGCCAGCCCAGTCCAACTCAAACCATGAACCAAACCTGATCTAGAGCAGGTCGGTACGACACGAGAAAACTTATCATACTTGAAAACTTTTTCTTAAAACAGTTGTTACTTAAAACATATTCTTCTTCTTACCATATAAATTATTATTAGTGAACATGCTTCATGATGTCACAATAATAAACATACATCATACATACCACATAAATGCATGAACTTTAAAAACATGCCAAGTCATAAAACAATTTTCTTGCCTATGCTGTAGACGGAGTTGTACTTACTGTTTACTCTTAGATCTTGAGTTATGTTGTTCCTGACAGGTTACCTCAAACAGGTTACCTTCCTGTTCCAAAAAGGAAGTAAGATAAGAATCATCCTATCTTACTATAAATTATTTTATTAAATGTTGGTTCCCTAACCAACATTTATTAGTGACCTTAGTTATATGTCCCCCCTATATGCTTAATGATATCCTTATTGGTTACTAAGTGTAACCCTAGGGCACATGTCCCAATAGTAATCAAACAGTATCTTGCAGATTTATTCTACACCCGATAAGTACCAATACGCAATGGTAGGGCGTTGATAGCATTTTATATGAGTAACTGCATATATATTTGTTATCATCCAAAGGCCCCACTTGTAAGAATTTTCCTTTATTGATTCTGTCTTCCTTTTTTATGAACTTCTTCAATCTATGGATAAAATATGATAAAAGACAAAATATTATTAAGACAATAAACCTATTTTTACGCTTTCACATCAAAGTGAGATATAATACTTAATTTTTCTTTCATTTAATGCCTATTGGTGTTCCAAAAGTACCTTTTCGAAGTCCTGGAGACGAAGATGCATCGTGGGTTGACGTATAGTGCGACTTGTCAGATATATTGGGTCATATGGTATTTCATTACCTAATGAATCTTGGGCTTAAGGCCCAATAGTACTTGGTATTCTATTAGGTTACTATTAGTAACCTTAGGTATAGGCCCAAGTTAGGTTTAAATTTTAAAAAGCCTGTTGGGCTACTAAGGCCCAATAATTAAAGTGGTATCCCTTATGATTACCTTAAATAATCTTGGACCCAAGGCCCAACATACAACATTTGTTTCTAATTAACTTGGCCTAATTAGAATAAGGTAATCTTTCGGATTACCTTAAGTTACCAATTAACTTACTTTGCATAATTATTTCTTTTCTTACAAAACTGAGTTTGATTAACCATTTAAAACTGTTTTTAAATTAAACTATCTAAGTTTTGGGAAGATTGCTGAAAACAGTCAACTTATTAGTGCATGTACTGTTTTGAAATTCTTGAACCATAGCTTACTATTATGATTCAGTTTTACTTTGAAATCGGTTTGGATTTTGAAAAAGTTTTCTTCACGAAAGTTTTAGATTTTGAAAAACCCTACAACTTTTGTGTTTTTCTTAAAATCCAGTTCTGCCTCTAACTTATACTTTTTCCTTGTTGAACCTGCCTGGCCGTGTACATAGGTCTGGGTGGTCCATGCTCGGGTTTTTGTAAAAACGAAGGCCTTTGGTGCCTTATTTTCAAAAACTGTCAATGTTGTCCCCTACAATTTTTAATTTCCTACAACTTTGCAGTTTTGAGTTTTCTCAAATTCGGCCTCTAAAGGCCTCAAAATACCGTTACCAGATCACTGCCCAGTTTTCACCCGAACTGGCAGTTTTGGTTTCGGTTCGTTCCTACGTACAATTACGCACACCCTACCTCAAACGGTCACAACCATGAGCCTATATCAAGCATGCAGCGTATAATCTAACGTTCTCATAATCATTCATTCATTCTCAAACATTCAATCATTTATTCGAAACCCATTTGGTGATTTTCACCAAACTTGGTTTTCTAGGGTTTTCTTGAACCCTAATTCATCATACAAACATTCAATTTCATAAACATGCATTCAACATCAATCCTAAGCATATGGGGACATATAAAAAACACCTAATGGTCACACACATATACAACATAATTTCTAGGGCATACAATCCAAAACATACACCAAACCGTAACATAAGCATACCAAAACCTAAATCAAGCACATTCTAAGCAAACCAACTAAAATAAGGACATAAATGGGTGAGCTTAAGCTCTTACAACCAAACTGAAAATACATAATAACTTGGCTCAAACTTGAATAGAAAGGCTTAGGAGTTGAGAGAATTACCTCTAAACCGTGGAGATAATCTCTAGCTTGGATTCCGAAATTTTTTTTTTCTAGCTTTCACTCACTAAAATCCGACCACACTCTCTTGGGTTTGGCTGTCTATGGGGTTCGGCTGAAGGAGAGGAAAGGAGAAGAAAAATGGCCAAAGTTTGGGGGAATTTTCCAATAAAATGAGGCAAAAAGTCACCCCCCATCACACCTATTTATATGTGTAATTTTAATTTCTTTCTTGATTTATTTTTATTCTCTAAATTGCACTCCAAGCCTTACAAAAACAATATTTACTGAAAAGTCCTCAAGAGGTGGCCGGCCACTAGATGATTCCAAGAGCCAAAGTTATCTATTTGTAATACTTTCTAATTTTTCAAAAAAATCAAATAATCACATAATTATCATGTGATGAGTTGTCATCCACTAAGGCTTTGTTTGGCTTTCTTTTCTTAAAAATAATCTATTTTCATACTAATGTGATTATCACAAATACTATTTTCAACTAAAACAGCACTGTTATACTAAACTGCAGTCCAGAATTTATCTGCATTTAACTGGACTGCGTATAGGTTTTTCTTAGGACTTAAAGCTAATTAGTCCTTATTGTCCTAAATATTGTGCTTGATTTTTGTAACATGATTCCGTACCTTATTCTTACTTATCTATCCGTAATGACGGTTTTTCACAGTATAATTTCCATACTGCTTATTATACTGCAGTACCGCCTCAATCTTATCTTAGATCATTCTGGTCAAACGTTGACCGGAATTCAATCATACATAAATCCTAATTCTGATAACTCAGATCAGGCAATTCATATACTTATACATAATACAAACTTTGATTCCTTGAGAAACAAGAAATCAAAATTTGTAACAAAGTCGGTTATTACAGTTTGTGGCGTCTTCCTTATACCGATGTTCTTGTTTCGCATTAAACAACGGGTTGAGGTCAAATATACTAAGGTTCTTGTTTTTGTTGAAGCAACGGGTCGAGGTCTCCTATCCAAACTTGATCGTAGAACGTTCTTGGGTTCCTTCTTTGTTGCCGGATCTCGTTATTCTTGACGGGGTTCGCATCATTTGGTATCAGAGCATCGGTTCTAGTCTCAGGTTTATCTATCTCATTTAATTTAGTTTCTTTTTCTGGTCGATTGTGTAACAACCAAAATTTTTACGGACTTGCAATTTCCTTAGAAATAATAGAAATAAGTCTGTACTATGTATGTCAATATGAAGCTCATGATCTGATTTGATTATCAGAGTATGTTTGAGTTCTTATAACTATTATGAGACTCAATGATAGTTTATTAAGTCAAGGATAAGGCCTTATGATGAAAAAGGCATAACCATGATTTATGATTTTGTTTAGGCCAATGAATGACCAGGATAATTCATAACATGATTAGAATGGTACTGTCATATAATAAGCAATATTGAAATTATACTGTGGCCAACCGTCATAATGGATGTAGAATTGAGAATAAGGATTAAGAATGCTCTAGAATAATTAGGAATAATATTTGGAGCAAGGAGAACTAAGTAGTTTCAAGCCCTAAGAAAAACCTATATGCGGTCCAGTTAAGTGTAGATAAATTTTGGACTGCAGTCCAGCAATACTATACTGTTGATAGTTAAAACAGTATTAGTACTATCTAGATTATTAAGAAAATGGACTGCATATTAGGAGAGAATGTCAAACATGGCCCTACTTGGAGGCCAAGTAATAATAGATAAGTATGAAAATATTTTTTTTGGTTCAAGCTCCACATGGCCGGCCATTTAAGGACTTGGAAGATAAATATTTTATCTTTAAGGACCAATATGCAATTCAAGGAGAATTTAAGAAAAAAAAATTGTGGAAAATTATGAATTTTCCACCTATAAATAGAGGTGGGTAGTGAGAATTGAACCATTTTAGTTAGTCTCTCAACTTCTAGTTTTTTCTCAACTATTCCTCTCGAGCCTTAGAAAAGAGAGAGAGAGGGGGGTGATGGCCGATTGGTATGGTGGAGGTGGTGGAGCAAATTTCTCTCATCCCAAGGTCTAGAGCAACATTTCCAAGCTTAGAGGTATTACTCTTAATCCTCTAACTAAGAATTTAATTAAGCTTTGATTGAGGAATTTATGTGTATTTCAAGTTATGGGTTATAAGAGCATAAACTCATGTTCTTATTCTGCTATATTATGGTTTTTATACGGTTGGTTTATGCTATATCTATGCTTAGGTTATCTTGTTTGCTAGCTCTAAGCATGTATTTGATTTTATGCTTTAAGATGAGTGTTAGGTTTATGTGTGCTCACCAAGTGTTTGTGATTATATTCTCACATGTTTAAGAATGAAGATTTTATGAATGATGATGATGATCATGATGATGATGTGAATAATATGGGTATATTGGTTAATAAATTAACCTAAAGACACAAGTTGGTAAATAAGTAAGTTATCAATATTATGTTTTTCAAGAACATGAGATAAGTGAATGGTTGAAGTTTAAGAACGAAACCAACGCACTGTATGTTGATATAGGCTCACGGCTTTGACCATTTGAGGTAGTGTGTGCGGATTTTTAAATTAAGAATCCACAAAATACAAACTGCCAGTTTTCGAAAATAATTAGGATAGTTTTTTGAAAACCCAATTTTATGCCCCATAGAGACCGAATTTGGAAAAAGTTATAACTACAAAGTTGTAGAACACAAAAAATCCTAGGGGACAACATAGACAGATTTTGAAAAAAGGGCTCCAAATACCTTTGTTTTTATCAGTTTTTCAAAACTGGTCGATCTAAATACTATACACTACCATAACTTTTCAAGGGGAAAAAAGAGTAAGTTAAAGATAGATTTAAGCTTCAAGAAAACCATGAAAGTTGTAGAATTCGACGAGATCTACAACTTCCATGAAGCAAACTTTTCTAAAGTCTAAACCAATTTAAAGATAAAACTGGATTTTCAAAACTGTGCATGGTATAGGAAATTTCCTGCACATATACATTCAAGCAAATTAAAAGGGTGTTTTGAAATCAGTTTTTAAGGTTTTATAACCTCTTTAAAAAGAGATTATGATTTTATGAAAATAGTTTGAAAAAGTTTTAAATCCATTTGAATTTTACAAGTGAATTTTAATACATATTATGTCTTACAAAAGATAATTTTATAAAATTTCAAGTATTTATGTTAAGAAATACTTGATTTGTAAAGTTAAGATATTTTAAGTAAACAAGATATTTTTAAGAAAAAAGAAGAAATAAACTAAGCCTAAGTTACTTGAGAATATAATAACAATTCTATAATTACCAATGGTAATCGAATTGGATACCAATTTATTATGTCAGGATTTGTATCTATGATTACCAATGGTAATCGGATTGGATACAGATCTAGTATGTTATGATTTGTAGTAATATAGAATGATTCTTATCTTACGCCATGTTTTAAAATAGGAATATTGATGAGGACGTCGGTAGCACAGGCAAGAGCATGTGGGATGAGACATATTCAAATCCAGTTCAAGTTCCCATTGGTCTGGTAACGAGGGCTTGCGCGAAGAAATTCAAAGATGTACTTATTGGGCTGATTCAAGCAACTTGGTCTCAAGCTATTGCGTGGAGGCCCATCGAGGGAATTACAAGCGACAATCAGCCCAACAAATGTGTGATTCAAGTACTAGAAGAGACCGAGTAATCACGTTTGCAAGATCACTAGCTGTCACTTTTTCCATTTTGAGAACTTTCCCGTTTTGAGGCAACAATTGGCGACAAGAATAAGCTATTGACTGAGTTATTATTTAGTTTCCTTTTATTTTAGAATATTGTAAAGCTTTTCAGCCATTTAGGGAACTTACCTTATTTGCTTCAGATTGGTTATTTCCCTTTTTGGCTTAGTGAATTGCCGAAATTCCTTGGGCAATTAGGGACTGAAAATCCACAAAGGGAAACACCTATACATATTGTACGAATTTAATTGTTCAGGGCAGATCAGTTTTACACGAAATTTTGAGACTTAATTCTCTTTGGTTCTTAAACGAACTTCTTGAACTTATCGGAGAATTCCGTGGCGCTCATAAGACTTATCAATCAGTCCGTCCATAGCTGATTGTGGCATCCTCACATACCAAGGTTCGTGCTTCTTATTAGGCATCGGGTCGCGGTTCCATTCAAAGCCGTTTAGGATTCGATCTTGGTGACCAATTTGGTTAGGGTTGCGTCATTTTTTGGCGTGGTTCGTATCATTTGGTATCAGAGCCTAGGGTTCTAGTCAGGTTTTGCTTATCCAAACCTTTATTTTACGTTTATTTTCTATAAAATCGTGAGTCTTGATTTCCAGTATTGAGTCGGTGTTAAAAAAAAAAAAAAAGTTCTTGTCCAAAATTTTCAAGTAATTAGGGTCTAACAAGGTTTTCTTGTTACTGTTGGGGAACGAAATTTCTTTGGGATTACTAGTCCTTTATTTGTTCTTATTCGGAACTGTGTTGGAGATTGTCTTAAAAAAAATCCAGATTATCAAAAGAAGAAGCAGAAAAAGAAAAAGGAGAAGGATCAAAAAAAAAAAAAAAAAAAAAAAAGAGAGTATGGAAACCTTTCTTAAATTCTTTTTTGTTTGATTCTTGTTATTTAGGGTTTAAGGAATTCTAAATTTCGTTTCTTTTGGGTGTTAATTCCAAAAGCCTTTTACTCTCTATGCTTGTTATATTCTTGTATCTAATCTGAGCCTCCTTGGTAATTTGTTTGTGAATCGTCACGGAAGTTTCGATATTGATTTGATTAGTTTTATAAGAACTGGGTGAGAATTAATGAGTGGAAAAAGGCAAGAGAGGCGAGAGCATTAGAGTGAACAAAAGCCGAAAGTGTTGAGTGTAAACACGAGAGAAATTGAGCGAAATCGGTTCACGAGAGAAACACGTAAGGGAGTGTGGTAAGGTCCTTTGCATTATCTCTAACTTTGTTTTGCAGAAAAAAAAATGTCAAACAACAGCAAGAACACTATTGAGGGTACTACAGGAGCGGCAGATCCAAAACTCCTCATGGAAGCGATGATGGGAGAGATGAGGCGAATGTTGAGAGGAGAGTTGGAGCAGCTTCATGAGAGGGTATACCGGATAGAAAATGCACGTGTGGAACAGCCACAACATGTTCCTCATGCGCATAGGCGAGAGAGGGTTCCGGTTAGAGGAGAGGCCCATGAATACTATGGAATTGATGGGGATGAGTTTGATGAAGGAGAAGATTCAACGGGTAGTCACAGGAGATTCGGACGGGATAGAGGAGATAGGAATCGGGGAAATGATAATTTGAGTGGCATTAAAATGAAGATACTATCATTCCAAGGCAAATCTGATCCCGAAGCATACCTAGAATGGGAGAAGAAAATGGAGTTCATCTTTGACTGCCACACCTACCCCGAAGCGAAGAAGGTAAAACTAGCCGTAATTGAATTTTCTAATTACGCTATTACTTGGTGGGATCTGCTTGTCATAAATAGGAGAAGAAATAGAGAGCGACCTATCGAGTTATGGGAAGAGATGAAGGCCGTGATGAGGAAGCGATTTGTGCCAGCTTACTACTACTGGGAGTTGTACAACAAGCTACAAAATCTTGAGCAAGGCAACCGGAGAGTGGAGGAGTACTATAAGGAGATGGAGGTCATGATGATTCGGGCAAATATAGAACAGGATCGGGAGGCTACAATGGCAAGGTTTTTGGCGGGCTTGAACTGAGAAATTCACAATGCCGTTGAGTTACAACATTATGTGGAATTGGATGACATGGTACACATGGATGTCAAAATAGAGAATCAACTCAAGAGGGGGGTAGTAACATGCGTCCAAGCCAAAACCTGAGTACATCTGCTTGGAAGGTGAACCAATGGAAGAAGGATGAGAAGCAAGCCAACACCAAGCTAAAGAGCGAACAAAAACAAGAGGAGGCCAGCCATAGGAATCAAGGTAAATCCGATTCTTCCACTACTCGGAATCGTGATATTAAGTGTTTTAAATGTCAAGGCAGAGGTCATATAACAAGCCAATGTCCGAACAAATGAGCTATGGTGATGCTGGACAATGGAGAGATTGAAACCGACGAAGATTCTGACAATGATTATATGCCTTCATTAGAGGATGCCGACGATGAGGAGTACGCTGTCCAAGGAGACTTGTTGGTTGCAATGAGAGCTCTAAGTGTTCAAGCCAGGGAAGACGAAGAGAAGCAACTGGAAAACATCTTTCATACTAGGTGTCATGTCCAAAACATGGTATGTAGTGTGATTATTGATGGTGGAAGTTGTACTAACGTTGCCAGCACAACCATTGTAGAGAATTTAGGGCTGCCAACAAGCAAGCATCCTTGACCTTATAAATTGCAGTGGTTGAATGATAGTGGTGAGGTAAGAGTGAATAAACAAGTGTTAGTTTCTTTTCGCATTAGAAGATATGAAGATGAAGTTTTGTGCGATGTGGTTCCGATGCAAGCTGGACACTTGTTACTAGGTAGACCATGGCAATTTGATCGATGAGTTAAACACGACGGTTTCACCAACAAGTACTCGTTGGTTCACAACCAAAGAACGATCACTCTTGTGCCGTTAACACCAAAACAGGTCTATGAAGACCAAGTGAGCTTACAGAGAGAAAGTGAGAAAAAAAAAAATGAATGAAGAAAAATCAAGAGTGGGAGTGCAGAGAGAGAGTTCGGCCAGTGAGAAAGAAAAAGATGAGGTGGCCGAGAAAAAGGAGAGCATATGAGAGAAAATCGAGAGAACTGAAAAGAATACACAACAAGCCCATGAGAGAAAAGTCGAGAAAAAAACAAACTTTTATACGAGAGGCGGCGAGATTAAAAGGGCGATGTTTTTAAATCAGCCAATGATTGTACTTTTGTACAAAGAGGCGTTTTTAAACACTAATGAGCTTGACCTTGCATTGCCTAGTTCTGTTGTTTTTCTATTGCAGGAATTCGAGGATGTATTTTTGGACGAGGTGCCTGATGGTTTGCCACCAATTCGGGGAATAGAACATCAGATTGATTTTGTACCAAGCGCTTCAATCCCAAACCGACCAGCTTATAGAAGCAATCCCGAGGAGACAAAGGTGCTTCAAAGGCAGGTTAGTGAGTTGATAAAGAAGGGGCACGTGAGAGAAAGTATGAGCCCGTGCGCCATTCCAGTCTTACTCGTGCCTAAGAAGGCTGAGACATGGAGGATGTACGTAGACTGTAGAGCCATTAACAATATCACGGTAAAGTATCGCCATCCTATACCTTGATTAGATAATATGTTGGATGAATTACATGGTGCTTCTGTGTTCTCGAAAATTGATTTGAAAAGTGGGTATCATCAAATTCGCATGAAAGCAGGAGACGAGTGGAAGACAACCTTTAAAACGAAACAAGGTTTATATGAGTGGTTGGTAATGCCTTTTGGCTTAACCATTGCACCTAGCACATTTATGCGTCTAATGAACCATGTTTTACGAGCATTTATTGGCAGGTTTGTTGTTGTGTATTTTGATGATATACTCATTTATAGCAAAGAATTGGACCAACATGTAGCACATTTAAAATCTGTTTTGGATGTACTTAGAAAGTAAAAATTGTATGCTAACCTCAAGAAGTGTACTTTTTGCACGGATAAGCTTGTGTTTCTTGGTTTTGTTGTTAGTGCTGAAGGTATACAGGTCAATGAAGAGAAGGTGCGAGCTATCCGGGAGTGGCCGAGTCCAACTAGTGTGAGTAACGTACGGAGTTTTCATGGACTTGCTAGTTTTTACCGACGGTTTGTGAAAGATTTTAGTACTACAGCCACACCACTGACGAAAGTGATCAAGAAGGACGTTGGGTTTAGATGGGGAAAGGAGCAAGAAAGGGCATTCGAGTTAATCAAGGATAAGTTGATCAATGCTCCATTGTTATCTTTACCTAATTTTTCCAAAACTTTTGAAATTGAATGTGATGCTTCAGGTGTTGGAATTGGTACCGTTTTGATGCAGGATAGCCGACCAATAGCATATTTCAGTGAGAAGCTGAACGAAGCAGCTCTTAATTACCCAACTTATGATAAAGAGTTGTATGCGTTGGTTCGGGCGTTAGAGACGTGGCAGCACTACCTATGGCCTAAGGAGTTCGTGATTCACACTGACCACAAGTCCTTGAAACACTTGAAGGGCCAACATAAGCTGAATAAGAGGAATGCTCATTGGGTGGCATTCATAGAGACATTTCTGTATGTCATTCGCTACAAGTAAGGTAAGGAAAATGTCGTTGCAGATGCACTCTCTCGCAGGTACGCGTTAATCTCAACACTTGATGCTAAACTGCTGGGTATAGAACATATTAAGGAGTTATATGCTGATGATCGTGACTTTAGTGCTGAGTATAAAGCTTGTGAGAAATTCGCTAGTGGTAAGTACTTTAGGCATGAGGGATACTTGTTTCGGGAGAATAAATTGTGTGTGCCTAATTGTTCCATAAGAGATTTGTTAGTGAGAGAATCCCATGGGGGAGGGTCAATGAGACATTTTGGAGTTGCCAAGACCCTAGCTGTTTTACAAGAACATTTCTATTGGCCGCATATGAGACGAGATGTTGAGAGGCTTTGTGATAGATGTGTAACTTGTAGGCATGCTAAATCAAGAGTGCAACCCCACGGTTTGTACACCCCTTTGCCAATACCTAGTGAACCTTGGACTGATATCTCAATGGACTTTGTGTTGGGTTTGCCCAGGTCTAAACGGGAAAGGGATTCAGTATTTGTGGTCGTGGATAGGTTTTCCAAGATGACACATTTTATTCCGTGCCACAAAACAGATGATGCTTCCAAAGTTGCTGATTTGTTCTTTCGGGAAATTGTGAGACTTTATGGTATGCCTAGGACAATTGTTTTTGATAGGGACGCCAAGTTCTTAAGCTACTTTTGGAAGACTTTGTGGGCTAAGTTAGGGAATAAGTTGTTGTTTTCGACTACTTGTCACCCTCAAACCGATGGTCAAACAGAAATTGTGAATAGGACATTGTCTACCTTGTTGCGGGCTATCATAAAAAAGAACATCAAAACTTGGGAGGAATGTTTACCACATGTTGAGTTTGTTTATAATCGATCTGTACATTCTGCTACTCAATTTTCACCATTTGAAATTGTTTATGGTTTTAATCCTTTAACCCCTTTGGATTTAATGCCATTTTCTTTATCTGCGCGTGTGAATTTAGATGGAAAAAGAAAAGCTAAACTTGTTAAGCAGATACACGAGAAGGCAAGACTCAACATCGAGCGAAGGACCAAGCAAAATGCCAAACAAGCCAACAAAGGGCGTCACAAGCTCGTCTTCGAGCCCGGCGATTGGGTGTGGTTGTACTTACGCAAAGAATGGTTTCCGGAACAAAGAAAGTCTAAGCTGTTGTCTAGAGGGGACTGTCCTTTTCAAATCCTTGAAAGGATAAATGATAATGCGTACAAGTTAGACATGCCAGGTGAGTATAGTGTACGTGCTACCTTTAATGTTTCTGATCTAAGTCCTTTTGATGCAGGCGACGATTTGAGGACAAATCCTTCTCAAGAGGAGGGGAATGATGAGGACGTCGGTAGCACAGGCAAGAGCACGTGGGATGAGACATATTCAGATCCAATTCAAGTTCCCATTGGTCCGGTCACGAGGGCTCGCGCGAAGAAATTTAAAGATGCACTTATTGGGCTGATTCGAGCAACTTGGTCTCAAGTTATTACATGGAGGCCCATCGAGGGAATTACAAGCGACAACCAGCCCAACAAATACGTGATTCAAGTACTAAAAGAGACCGAGTAATCACGTTTGCAAGATCACTAGTTGTCATTTTTTCCGTTTTGAGAACTTTCCCATTTTGAGGCAACAATTGGCGACAAGAATCAGTTATTGACTGAATTATTATTTAGTTTCCTTTTATTTTAGAATATTGTAAGGCTTTTCAGCCATTTAGGAAACTTATATTATTTGCTTTATCTTTATTTGCTTCAGATTGGTTATTTCCCTTTTTGGCTTAGTGAACTGCCGAAATTCCTTAGGCAATTAGGGACTGAAAATCCACAAAGGGAAACACCTATACATATTGTATGAATTTCATTGTGCAGGGTAGATCAGTTTTACATGAAATTTTGAGACTTAATTCTCTTTGGTTCTTAAACGAACTTCTTGAACTTATCAGAGAATTCCGTGGCGTTCATAAGACTTATCAATCAGTCCGTCCATAGCTGATTGTGGCGTCCTCACATACCAAGGTTCGTGCTTCTTGTTAGGCATCAGGTCGCGGTTCCATTCAAAGCCGTTTAGGATTCGATCTTGGAGACCAAATTGGTTAAGGTTGCATCAGTTCTTGGCGTGGTTTGTATCAAATATAACCTGTTGTCGTGCCTTGCTGGAACGATAGATCAGGAGCATAGGACAAATTGTAAGTACAACTCTGCCTACAGCATGGAAAAAATGTTTTTATTGCTTTACATGTTTTTCAAAACCTCATGCATTGATTTAAATGTTTTTACTGCTTTGCATGTTTTTTCAAAGCATCATGTGTTAATGTATGTGATGCATATGCTTATGTTTTATTATTGTGGCATCATGCAAGCATGTTCACTAATAATAAATCACACGATGAGAACAAGATCCAGTTTTCAAGTAAGAAACAGTTAAGATTCAAGTTTTCAAGTATGATCGAAACAAGAACAAGTTTTCAAGTAATAAAGCAAGTTTCTCGTGTCGTACCGACCTACCACGTGGGTGGGTTTTGGTTAGGTCCATGGTTTGAGTTGAACAGGGCTGGTCGCCTTAACCACTCCATGGCTATGTGCCACTGTACATACCCTCATGTTCATGATACATAGGGGGCCCAAAACCAAGTTTACGTAAGAAAGTATAATTGATTCATAATAAAGCATAATTGGTTCATGCATTATCAATTCATGCATTATTTTATCGAAATTATTTTACGGAACAGAAAGTTATACTTACGGAGCATAAGCTCATAACTTACGTTCATGCTGTAGGCAAGCAACCTACCAGACAAGCTTGATGCAAGACTGTGGAGAGATGGCATTGTAGACTGTGAAATTTGGGTTGGACACCACCACGTATTTTGTAAAATATGTTTATTTTTTGAAATAATAATATAATGGTACCAGTATTTAAAATGTTTAGTATTGGGACAGTATTTAAAGTTTTTTACAACGGTAATTAGTATGGTTTATCAAATGTGTTAAAATGGTTTTACAATTTTGTACTCGATTGAGTACATATAAATAAGTATGAGAATAAGATATGTTTTAAATTTGAGTTTAAAATGAATAAAGAAAAAAAAAATATTTCCGTATTTTTACGAAATACAAAAGTATGTTTAAGTAAGTTAAGTATTTAAGTTAAGTAAACATAGTATGTAAGCACGGTAACGGCCCTACATAGTCAGGTCGTTATAGATTATGTGTGACCGAACTAGTTCAAAAAAAAAAAAAAAAAAAAAAAAAAAAAAAAAAAAAAAAACGTCAAAGAAAAAAAAAAGTGTTTCCGATTTTGTTTGTAATTTGTAATTTCTGGTTATAGTTGTAATTCCTATTCGTGGCATATTAAAAAAAAAAAAAAAAAAAAAAGAAGAAGAAAACAGAAAGGATTCCAAAAAAAAAAAAAAAAAAAAAAAAAATCGTAAAAATTTTGCTAATTTGTGCTTTTAAAAACCTAATCACTCGTGTTCCTTGTATTCCTACTTTTGAACCTGACTTTTCCTTGGTGAGTTCTTCATGAATTGTTGCTGGGAATTTTGAATATTGTTTGTTTAGTTTCAAAAGAACTGAGAGGGAATTATCGAGTGGAAAAAGGCAAGAACAATGAGCATATTAGAGGGTAAAAGCCGAATACATTGAGTGAAATTGAGTGAATCATTCTTTGAGAGAAACACGTGAGGGAGTGTGTGAGATCTTTTTCTTCTAACTTTGTTTTGCAGCAATCATGTCTCACAACAGTGATAAGAGCATTGCCGAAGGTGCGACTGGAATGGCTGATCCGAAAGTGTTTATGGAGGCCATGATGAGTGAGATAAGGCGTGTGATGAGGTTGGAATTGGAACTGGTACATGAACGGATAGATCGGATGGATAATATACGTGTGGAGCGGCCACAAAACGCTCCTAATGTGCGAAGAAAGGAAAGAGCTCAACCTAGGGGAATGAGAGATGAAGACGAAGAGTATTATGGGGCTGGTTTTGATGAAGAAGATGATCGGGATTCGGTTGTTGGTAATAGGAGACATGAAGGGCGGTTTAGAAAAGCTAGGAATCGGGAAGATATTAGCTTGGGTAGTATTAAGATAAAGATTTCATCGTTTCAAGGTAAAAACAATCCCGAAGCTTATCTTGAGTGGGAGAAGAAGGTGGAGCTAGTATTCAATTGCCATAACTACTCCGAGATGAAGAAGGTAAAACTTGCTGCCACTGAGTTTTCTGACTATGCTATTGTTTGGTTGGATCAGTTAGTGTTGAACATGCGGCGAAATAGAGAATGTTCGATAGAAACGTGGGAAGAGATAAAGATAGTAATGAGGAAGCGGTTTGTACCAAGCCATTACTACCGGAGTTGTACCCGAAATTGCAAAGGCTTAGACAAGGTAGCTGGAGTGTGGAAGACTATTATCAGGAGATGGAGATTGCTATGATCCGAGCTAATGTCAAAGAAGATCGAGAGGCTACTATGGTTAGGTTCTTGAATGGCTTAAATTAAGAAATTCAATATAGGGTGGAGATGCAACATTATGTGGAATCGGAGGATATGGTGCACATGGCCATAAAAAGTGGAGCAACAGCTTAAGAGGAGGGGTGGTACACGTGCAGCCCATAGTTCGGGTTCTTTCACATGGAAACCGAGTTATGTGAAGAAAAAGGATAAACTGGTTGCAAAACCTAAATCTGAGCCAAGACAAGAAACAACCATCCATGGTTCTCAAGGTAAATCCGACCCTACCACTTCTCAAAATCATGACATTAAGTGTTTTAAATGTCAAGGCAGGGGTCACATAGTAAGTCAATGCCCGAACAAAAGAATCATGGTGATACGGGATAATTGTGAGATTGAAACCAACGACGAGTCAGAAACCGACTCTATGCCACCATTAGAGGATGTGGATAATGAGGAATATGCAGTCCAAGGTGAATTGTTGGTTGCAAGGAGAGCTCTAAGTGTGCAAGCCAAAGAAGATAAAGAGGTGCAGCGAGAAAACATCTTTCATACTAGATGCCACGTGCAAAAAAAGATATGTAGTGTGATTATTGATGGAGGAAGTTGTAATAATATTGCTAGCACTACTTTGGTTGAAAAATTGAGACTGCCAGTAATTAAACATCCTCGACCTTATAAATTGCAATGGCTCAATGATAGTGGTGAGTTAAGGGTGAATAAACATGTGTTGGTTTCATTCTGCATTGGAAAATACGAAGATGAAGTTTTGTGTGATGTAGTTTCGATGCAAGCTGGACATTTGTTATTAGGCCGACCATAGCAATTTGATCGACGAGTTATGCATGATGGCTTCACCAACAAGTACTCATTTGTGCTCAATCAAAAACCCATCACTCTTGTGCCAATGACATCGAAACAAGTTTATGACGATCAAGTGAGGTTGCAAAAAGAGAGTGATAAAAAAAAAAAAAAAGAGTGATCAAAAGAAAGAGAGTGATCAAAAGAAAATGAGTACAAATCAAAGAGAGGCCGAGCAAAATGAGAGAGAAAAAGAAAATCAAAATTCAGCCATTGAGAGAAAATCAGAGAGAAAACAAAAGAATTTCTATGCAAAAGTGAGTGAAATTAAGCAAGCATTGTTTTCAAATCAGCCAATGATTGTACTTTTGTACAAAGAGACATTTTTAAACACTAAGGAGCTTGACCTTGCTTTGCCTAGTTCTGTTGTTTCCCTTTTGCAGGAGTATGAGGATGTCTTTCCCAAGGATACACCACATGAGTTACCTCTATTACGAAGGATTGAACATCAGATTGATTTTGTGCCCGGTGCAACAATTCCAAACCGACCAGCCTATAGAAGCAATCCCGAGGAAACAAAGGAGCTACAAAGGCAGGTTCGTGAATTAATGTAAAAGGGGTATGTGAGAGAAAACATAAGTCCATGCGTCATTCCGGTGTTGCTAGTACCTAAGAAGGATGAGACGTGGAGAATGTGCGTTGATAGCCGAGCCATCAACAACATAGCGGTAAAGTATCGTCATCCTATCACATTGCCTTTCGTTTCTTCTTCCATACAGATTGCTGACATGTTTACCAAGGTGTTTTCCATTTCGCGTTTTCGTTTCTTATTTGGCAAACTCTCAATCCTACTTGCAGTAGCATCGTGAGTTTAAGGAGGGATGTTAGATGGTATAGTTTTATATTTATTCTATTGCTTGTTTCCTATGATTATTAAGTTTCCTTCTTTTCAACAGTTAATGATAGATTAGTCTTTTTATATTTTCTAGTTAGCCTATATAAACCTCTTTTGATGTATTATTTTGATTCATTGATTGGAATAAAAAACCCTAGCTTTCTCTTGTTCCCAAATTGGTTTTTGGTTTTCTACAATTGCATGAAGAAGAGAGAGAGAGGAAGGCTGCTGGGGAAGATATGGAAGGAGAAAGAAAAAGGGAATGAGGGTGTTTTTATTTTATGGGGATATTTTGATCTTTTTAAATTAAATCATTACATCATTATGGATATATTGCTATAGTTTTTTTAGTGGTGACAAATTTCAATTCAAATCTTATTTTTATGACATCTATTTTAATTATCCCTTTGGTTGCATCACATAATTTATTTGGTTAGAATTTTATGAAAACTGTGGAATGAAAATTTATAATTTTGATTTTGATAAATCTACCCATGTCCTTAATGTCTGCATATATATGAATATAATTATTTTTTAACAAATTATATAACTAGTATTTATTATATTTTTTAAAGGAAAGTTTTCTTAGAATGCTTTTGAAACAGATAAACCATTAACATTTTTTAGGGAATGAACAATTAATATTTATTTACATATAAAACTTCATAAACGGGTTTTCTCAAATAGATTTTAGAAGTCGAGACCTATGTCAAAATATAAACACTAGTCACATCAAAATAAACAATTGAATCAAGTCATAATGGCCCCTTGGACATCGTTTGAGAAAGATTTTTTTAAAGAATGCTCGACAAGAGTACATTTTTAAAGTATGACCACATTTATAAATATCAAATAAAAAGTTATCAATATGATAAAAATCTGAACCAGTAATTAAGTGGAGCAAAAAAAAAAAAAAAAAATGTGCACTAAATGAACTATTCCTACCATTTCCTCCACAAATTGACCAATGTAACATGATGCAAATAAAGTAAATTGATAATAAATAAACAACCCCGGAATATATAGAGGTTTACAGGAGTATGCTAAATCATTTGTGTTTGGAGTTTTACTATGCTCAGAAAAGCGCTTTTACAAGTAGAAGTTTTGTCTTTCTATAGTTATTTGATAAAACTCCGATGAGCAGGGTATGGAATGGATCCCTTCTTCGGATGAGATTTTCTCTATTTATAGATGAAGAGAGTAATGGTTCCACAATTCTAGAAAAGTAGTGGGTCTCACCCCACTCTCTAGAATTGAGAGAACGTGTATGTCAACGTGGACATGCCTGGAAGTAAAGGCCAAATTTATAGGATTTAACTTCTGTGATTCCCAATGATTGATACTCGATCGATTCCCCAATCATCGACTGTCGAACCCTATTAATTATAGATCCAGGACCGAACTGCCCTCTAACAGAATCAAACATTCCAAGCGTGTACTCCTCATTGAACGACGATGGCTCGATGATCGATACAATCGACGATTTGATGATCAACGAAATCTTCTTAAGGAGTTAAATAAGGGATGAAATCTGACTCAAACATAGATAAATAAACAAACCTTCATGAACTGGATTCTACTTATATATAGGATTAAATACAAACAAATAGATGTTCTCATATTGAAATGGACCTATAAACAATTAAATTGATATAGTAAGAGCTTACGGTAATTAAAACTTTAACGAACATATAAAGCATACAATATATTATTAAAGGCATAATTGATAATTTAGGCATAATTCTATACCCAATTCCCGTAAAATGAATAGTTTGAATTCCTTGTATTCAAATTAAAAAAAAAAAAGAATATAAGAAAAAGAAAATTAAGTACGAATTGATTAACATAATTATAAATGGAAAACAAACATTCTAAAATTTTATCAAACATCCAAATATTTAGGAAAAAATATAATACCAATGATAAGGCTAAGGATCCGGTTATAGCTCCTATTGGTCCAGTTATAAGAGAGCGGGCAAAGAGATTCAAGGAGGCTTTAAATACTTTAGCACAACACATTGTGATAGAGGATGACAAGTCTACATGCGTGGAATCAACAAATAGAGCTCAAATAGTCAATTTAATTCAAGTTCAGCCATGTAATTGAAGCAGCCACGTCAGCCATGCAATCCATACAAATGGGCGTGCTTTTTGGAGAATTTGATTAGTTTGAACCAAGCTGTTTGATTCCCTATTTAGTTGTCCATGTTTTTGGGTTAATTGGTCAAGAATTAGTTAGTTTCCTTTTCCTTATAATAGGTGTAAATGGCTGGAAAATAAAGCCAGACAATTAAGTTAGTTTCCTTTTTTATTTTTAGGCTAAAATTATTAGGTTAGTTTCCTTTTCTTTAGCTTAGCATGTTCTAGGAATATTATTGTAATTCTCAGCCTATAAATAGGCCTTATTTTCAGATCACAAAAAACTTTTTGGCATTCTATTCACTCTTGTGATTTATCTTTTAGTTCTTGTTGAACTAATCGAACTTATCAAGACTTTGTCTTGTGGCATTCAACTTAGACTTATCAAACGGTTCTCCACCACTGTTTGTGGCGTCTACGACAATACCAAGGTTCTTGTTTGCGGGTTGACATTGGGTCGCGGTCATCTATACCAAGGTTTGTGTCACGATTCAAGCAACGGGTCGCGGTTTCCATCCCAATTTAACCTGTGCATAGAGACGATCTTGGAGACTTCTTAGATTACGGGTTTCGTCACAAGTTGGTGTGGTTCGTATCAATCAAAACCAATTAGAAAGTTTAATGTTGCTTGTCAATACTGGATTTTATAATATTTAGTGAAACAAAACTCGTAAGATAAAAAGTCCATCCCACACACTAATGAACGGTTTCTTTCACAATTGTAAAGAGAAGAAAACCAATTACTGAAACAACAAAGAAGAAGCTGGAAATTCTCAGATTAGGCGCGGGAACTGCGGGGAAATTCGGACTTGTAACTTCGAGCTTCCCGAGCGCAAAAAATCCACTTGGAACAAGAACAAAGTTCCAACGTTTATCAACGTAACTTACAGAATTGCTTTCTATTTCATACGTGAATTTAAGGGAGCGCCGTTCCCCATCATTGACTTCAAGATCAACCGTCAATCGACTCGTGACCGAGCAGGCTCCGATCCGGCTAATGCTGACAAAATTTTCAATTTTAGTATCGCTACTTTTCACATTATTATTCTTGAGGAGATACAGATCACCGTCATGTTTCTTGTAGAACACGGAACGTCTCACTAGTTCCCAATGAAATGTTGCAGAATCTGTTGTAATGGAAAAACATGTGACCGAATTTGGGTGTTTTCGGCTCAAGTGCTGGGATAGCTTAATTGATGAAGCGAGAAAGTTGCAGCCATCAATAGGGCATGAACATGGCACAAGCTTGCAGTGTTCCTTGTGATAATGATTTGCTCAATATTCCACTCTTTTCTTTGCATCCGTATTTCTGATTTTCGCATGATTCTTCAAGCGATTCGATAAACTTCTCCATGAGCCGGCAACGCCTATATCCGGTAGGGAATGGACACTTGGTACAGTCATGTGGAGATGAAATGTAGCAGAGAGAACAAGCTATATGGAGTTCCTCTAGCTCGCACTATAAATTCACGCATAAGAAAGAAGATACATTAAATGTTAGAATATAAAACTATTGTTGATCCTAGTAAAAATATGAAACAAAATTTAGAGGAATACTTCCTCACCATAGAAGTATAAAGATTGCATGTTAGTTTTCGGCTGTTAGTTTCTCTTATAAAACTCAAAAATTGTCATTAAAAAAAAAAAAAAGGAAGAACTAAAACTAAATAAGTGAATTAAGGAATGCGCAGATTTTCTAGCTAATTTACGTAAGATATAACAATGTAAGAGCGGCCAATGGGTTTATTTTATTGTCCACCAACAAAATTTTTACTCTTGTTTTGGTTTGCCTTCCCTAAAATTTTTAATTCCTGAATTTTATCTTGATTCATTTTGGAAAGACAGAAAAGATAAAAATATATATTTTTGAAAAAATAGATAAAATAACGAAACAGAGGGTTATACCAAAAAAACAAAAACTAAAAAACTAAAAAAAAAAAAAAAGGAAGAAAAAGAGACGTGCAATATTATTTAACTTCAAAATTTTTTCATCTTTCTCTAATTTCTGGCTCTGCCTCTAGTCAAACGTAACCATAGATTGTACTTAAAAAGAAATGCCCATTATTAATTTATTATGATTAAAAAGGACAAGTGAAATAGTGATTTTATCAACTAAGGAAATAAGTAATAAGAAAATTCCCAGTTAATAGTTACTTGAATATATATCTATATACTAAAACGATTCCATCACATAATTAATAAATCGAAATGACCAAAATTATTCAAATATTTAGATCATTTAGTGTTGAAGCTTTTCTTATTAATAATAATCACATCGGTCTTTTTTTTTTTTCCATTATTTTAGTAACATCTTTAATAAAAATTCCAGAGATCTCTGCTACCTAAATAATAGACAAAAATGTTGAACTATGAGGAAATTGATGAACAGACCTGAAACACAGGACCGAAAAAGTTTTCGTCGCAGATGCTGCAGTTTAGAATTAAAAATGTGTGCTTGTTTTCTTGATCAGCAGTATCACTACTACTGTTATCATCACCGTCGTCGCTCTGTACGCTTTTAATTACTTCAGCTTCACTATAATTGCCCTCTTCTTCTATATCTTCCACATCTACTCTCTCAGTCTCAATGTTAAAAGTTCATTCTCTGTCGTTATTCCGCCTTCTTCACCTTCTCTCTCTGTGTCTCTATATGCTTGGCAACCTAAATGGTTAAGAATAAATGGAATGGTGAAAAATTCCAAACAATTAATAGGAAATGTGCACCCCCATACTTGGCTAGCCAAACGGTCTAGAATTAAATGGAAACGTGAAAAATCCCCAATAATTTATAGGGAATAATGTCCACCCTCATTGAACTTCCTCCATGCACGTTTCCCCAAGTGTCCTATTTTGTTATTTTCAAATAATAATAATAAAAAAAAAAAGGTGTTCTATTTTGTTTGTGTGTATTCTCTTCTTTGAAATAAATTCATGGGTAGTTCGTAAATATTTCTCTTTTTAAAACTACAGTCTGTAGTCAATTTTGTCTCGTACATTTTCATTGACCTAAAAAATATCTCATGAATGGTCCCTATGTTATTATTATTATTTTTTAATTCGGAAAACGTAAGTCGGGATGCTATTTTTTAAAGGTTCTAAAAAGCTTTACAAAATCTCCTTTGGAATCATGATTTGAGCTGGAATTTTATAGACTGGAATTGAATTGCATATGTGTTTGGTTAAAGTGTGAATTGGAAATAAATTATGAGTAAAAAATAGTATGAAAATTTGAAATGTATTCGGAAAAAATTTACATTATAGATCTTATTTCGTTTCTCTTATCATTCTGTATAATTTTTAAAAAATAATCTTAATTCGACTTGAAATAAGAAAGTTATGAACTTTTTAAGTTTGATTTTTTTTTTTTTTTTTGAAAATGAAAGAGAAAAAATGAGAGTAGATTTGAGAGTTTTGGAGTTGAGTTATATATTTATAGATATATGAATATGTTACATGTTGTTTGTTTGTATGTTTTTTTTTTATATTTTATTTCATGTAAAACTGTTGTTTTAATCTATTATATATACACATATATGAATATGTTATGTTGTTTGTCTTTTTTTCTTTTTTTTACTTTTTTTTCTTGTAAAATTTTTAATTAACCTACAATAGAACATCAAAATAAATAAATAAAAAAGGTGGGGTGAAAAGAAAATTGAAATGGTAGAGTACTTTTTATTTTGTAGTATTAATTAAGGGTAATTTTGAAAATAAAATGGGTGTGCAATAAGTAAATTTAATCATTTCAAATAAAATGGGTGTGCATTTTAAATTTAAGATGCGTTTGTGTTTAGAAGGGGTGTAAAGAGTTAAGAGGGGTATGTCAATAGAACCACTCTTAAAAAATATATGGTGAATGCATACTAATGATCATGCACTATAAATAAGTTATTATTATTATTATTATTATATTTTTTTAAGTGAATGGAATCATTTATGTGAGTAAAAGTTTGTTTTGATATTTTATATCTTATTAAATAGCTTTGAAGGTGCATAAAGAATACGTATGATATGACCTTTAATTAGTTAATTTACCGCAACCCCAAAAATATGACTCTATTCCTTATCTAACTACAAGTTTCAGCACTTGGAAGGTCCCAATTTTAGTCATTAATAATTTATTAATGTGCTATAAAACTAAGACCATCTCCAATGTATTAGTCTATACTAATGGGCAATGCCATATTTTGTTTAAAAAATATATTAAAAAAATTATCTTATTTTATATTCTAATACATAATACTATTTTTAATGTTATTTCTCTTTTTATCATTATTATTGGACTTTGAAACTTGTAAAAGTGTATTTAGTATTTAAATAAATTAAAAATGAAAACATTACAATAATTGACTATACATCATGTGGTAAATTTGTCACAAAATTTAGTGTACGACAAATTTATTATCAAATATAACACTCAATTAGAGAGTATTTTTTTCATCTAAATATCAAAATTTATCATTGATACAACCTTTTAGCATTACATTAAAGATGCTCTAATCATGCTAGTTAGTCATTTAGTTCGACAGGAAATTATATTAAACCATGCTAGATTAACTTTCAATTGATTTTTTCACTCTTATGAGATGACATCACAATATAGTTACACGATATGAAAATGCAGTTTGGCCCTTCATAGTATTGCGTTTTCTTTTTCTTTTCTTACCTTTTTTTTTTTTTTTTTTTTTTTTTTTTTTTAAATAATTACGTGCTAGATTAATAGTTACACGTTAGTTGTTTTTGGACGAACCATTCTAATATCTATTGTTTGACTCTAATGTAATATTTGTTTGGTTGATCAATTACTAGGTGTGGAGTGAAGTTACTAATTAAATATTTTATTATTTCACAACTATTCAACTTAAATTAAAATATCAAAATTTCACTTTTTTTAAAATATGTACCACATTTATTTTTCTTTTTTTTACTTTTTTTTTTTTTGAAAATTGAAAGTGAGAGAATTCGAACTATTCACCTTTTAGTAGAGTCAGGTGTGAAATTATTTGTAGGCTATACCTGCTATACTTTACCTTTATACTATTCAAATATTGCTTTTAACAAAAACTATCAAAACACACATTTAATTTTATATTTAAATGCAAACATTCAGTATAAATAACTATTTAAACACAATCTATAATCCAAACGGTCCCTACTCTACGTATTTCAATAATTTTTCTAATGTATTGTTATTTCTTCTTCCCTTTGAACTAATGAACAATGAGAGAATTACGTATGAATAACAACTATATATATATCTTATATTAATGAACATCTATTTGTGAAAAAAAAAAAAAAAAAAACACACACACACTCACACCACTAGTAGAAATTGTGGATTCCAAGACGGTTTTTAACCATCGTTAAAAGCTACCGCGACGGTTAAAAAACCATCGTAAAATCCACAATCATGGTATGTCCTGACATACCACAACTGTTTTTTAACCGTTGTGCTATGTCTGGTATATGACGATGGTTTATAACTATCGTCATAGGTCATAAGTGTCATGCTTTCTTCTAATTGTGTGATACTTTCCACGACAGTTTTCTGGCTAACTGTCGTGAAATATTGTACCTTCCTCGACTTTTATCAAGAAACCATCGTAGAATGTGATTTCAGAGTTAAAAAAAAAAATTCTAAATTTTACATCCCACTTTCTGAATTACTACTAAACGTGGACATTCCTGAATGGGGAAAGTATTACAACCACTTATTTCGTACCAAAAAAAGCAATTTGACAACAATCCAATAATAATAATTTTCCCAATCAAAACATAATACAAACTTGGTCCAACTAAAACATATTACAAAACTTGTTAATTTGAAGTAACACAGTCCCCAAATAGCACATAATTAAATATACCTCTTTTAAATATGGAAAAAGCTGCCACAAGAAAGGAACAGTAAGAATCTGATATGAGAAAGTCCATTGTGGAACAATATTTGAGCAAATACAAGGTTTTTGATTAGTGTGAAAAATCATGAAGACATGCACTCGTTCCAATGAAGACTCTTGTTACAATCCAAAGAAAATAAGTGAGGCCTACAATAGCACTGTAAATGGGTATTACTGCCCCTTTTTTGCACCCTGTAGTTTTTATTAGAGCTATATATTCTACAATTCATGTACTTGAATGCGAAGTGTGGAAATATCTCAATTTCACTTAGAAAGAAAGATAAAAAACCATAAAGGCAGAAGATATGGGAAAAAATGCAATGAACTTGAACAAAGCATAACAGATTAGAAGAAAAACATAAGCTATATAACATAGAGAAAATTCCTTCATTTACAAAAGAAGAAAACAAAAGGTGCATTGCATCCTGTTAAAATAATGTCTCTAAACAGGTTATAGGCCTTCTTCTGCAATAGACAACCAGATTGTCTTACAAACCCAATGGAAGTTTTGGATTAATTAAATAGCTACTGCTTTCTAACAACACAGTGGTAAAAAGATGATTTCTTCATTTGGTTTTCTAGCTTGTTTTGTGATAAGGCGTATATGCAAGTTTTGCATCAAAATCAACAAAACCAAATTACCAAGAAATTCATTACATAATATCTGCACTTATTGATCACACACACACACACAATATAGAGATATTTAACGTAGTTAACTAATAGTAAAATTCTTGTAACATATTATCAAATCAAGGACTGAGCTAGCTAGCGGCACCATCACCTTAGAAAGAAAACATTGCACAAATGGATTTGCAAAAAACTTCGAACTAAATTCTTCAATAAGATTTTCAATGTGAGGTGATAATATGCATACTTCAATTCTTATAAAAGATTGAAGAAACATGTAAACATAAATGTGGATAATTCCAACTTCTACATAACTCATAATTCAGAACAATAATGACAACAACCTTTATAGCAGCCATAATTACATCTTGACTAGCAAATATTATCCTCATATAATTCAAACTTATATCCGCTTCCCTAAATGAGACTTCATACGATCAATTAAATTATTGTTCAACCATCAACCATCACTACTACAAAAGTTGGCTTAGACTACAGAAAATACACGATGATTTTTGTGAAACCGTCGTCTTAAACAGGATTTCACGATAGTTTGACAATAACCGTCGTGTAAACACAGGATTACACGACGGTTTACCCTAACCGTTGTGTAATCCGCCGGATTACACGACAGTGTGGCCTAACCATCGTGTAATTCACGGTTTTTATAATCCCTACCAGCAGCCCTCTTTTTATCTTATAGAACTGTTCTGCAACATTGAAAAACATTACAGAGACCTGCAAAACCATATCCTCCGCTGTCACCGTATACCAAACCAACACTCTCTTATAGTAATTATTTGTAAGTATTGATTCTTACTTACTCTTTTGAGTTATTTAATTTGTTTTGATGAATTAATGTAGATATTTTAGATATCTAAAACGGTACATTCTTGTTTTTTTTTTTTTTTTTTGTATTTTTTTTGAAAGTATGATTTGTTAAATTATTTCAAAAGCTTAATATGTGTTATTTTAATTGCAAAAACTTGATTATTGAATGAATTGTATGATCTTTAATTTGGACTTAGGCCGGGTTCTTGCAAATGGATCAAAAATGGATGTGGGCTAATAGATTGACTAGAAAATATCGAGATGGTGTTGAAGAATTTTTGTCATTTGCCAAAACTCACATGAAAAATGATAAGATTCAATGTCCTTGTGTGGATTGTGGAAATCATAGATCTCATTCAGTTGATGAAGTTAGAAGACATTTGCTTACCCGTGGGATTATTTGTTCATACCAAACATGGTATTTACACGGTGAAATTTGTTTGAATCCAACATCGAAGAACAAAGGAAAAGAACCTATTTTGAGGAAGATGTGGTTAATGATTTGGAAGAATAGTTTGTGCATCATCCGGAGTTATTTGATGCAATGACGAATGATGTTGAGATGCCCTTGTATGATGGCGCACTAAATATACGAAATGTCCGCATTGGTCAAATTATGGAACATGAAGGCATCGGGAGGGTGGACAAATTCTAGTTTTACGATTCTTTTAGAATTTCTAAGAGAGGTTCTACCGGTTGATAATAAAATACCGACTAGTATGTACGAAGCTAAGAAGACATTGAGCACTTTGAGAATGGAATATTAAAAAATTCATGCATGTCCAAATGATCGCGCCCTTTACCAAAATGAGTATGTGGATTTGGATGAATACCCGGTTTGTAAGGAGTCAAGATGGAAGAAGGGCAAGAAGCCAACGAATGGTAGCAAAGGAGTGCCGGCAAAGGTGTTATGGTACATTCCTCAAGCGTCGCGTCTACGGCGTTTATTTTGTAATGCCGATCATGCCAAGAATTTGACTTGACACCATGATAAACGTGTTGAAGATGTCATGCTTAGACATCCAGCTGATGCACCACAATGGAAGACCTTTGATGCTGATCATCCTGAATTTAGTGTAGAACCACGGAATCTACGTCTTGGTTTGTCAACGGACGGAATGAACCCACATGGTAATATGAGTAGTAGGCATAGTACTTGGCCAGCCATACTTGTCAACTAAAATCTCCCTCCGAAGTTGAGCGTGAAGCGGAAGTTCTTGATGTTGACTTTATTGATCTCTGGTCCTCAACAACCAGGAAATGACATTGATGTGTACTTGGCACCACTAATTGATGATCTAAAGAGCTTATGGGAAAAGGGGATCGAAATTAGAGATGCTTACCGTCAAGAGACATTCACACTCCGTGCAATGTTGATGTGGACAATTAATGACTTTCTCGCTTATGGAAACCTATCTGGTTATTCAGTAAAGAGTTCTATTGGTTGTCCCGTTTGTATGAAAGAAAACTGTTTACCTTGGTCATAGGAGATTCTTAAAAAAAAATCATCGATACCGCAAACAAAAAAAGGCTTTCGATGGTAATACCGAAGAAAGAATCCCTCCCCGGGTTTTGACGGGCGAAGATGTTTTTGAAATGGTTAAAGATTTGAAAGTAGTGCTTGGGAAAAGAAAACGGAGTAACAAGGATTTGGTGGTTGATGGACCTTGGAAAAAAAGGTCAATCTTCTACGAACTTCCATATTGGAGGTCACTTTTCATTCGTCATTGCTTCGATGTGATGCATATTGAGAAAAACGTTTGTGAATCAATAGTGGACACGTTGCTTGACATTCTTAATAAGAGCAAAGACGGTGAAAATGCACGGTTAGATCTTAAGGATTTGAAGATTAAACTTAACTTGCTCCCTACGAAAAGAGGGAATGCCACTTACTTACCTCCGGCAAAGTACACATTATCAAGACAAGAAAAAAGATAGCTTTGTGAGTGGCTCGCTTCTGTAAAACGAGTATTCTTCCAACTTCAAAAGGTTGGTGTCTATGAAGGATTTGAGGCTAATTGGAATGAAAACACATGATAGTCATATGTTGATGCAACAATTATTACCGCTTGCCTTGCGAGGAGTTTTAACGAAGGATGTGAGATTCGCAATTACCAAGTTATGCTCATTTTTCAATTCGATATGTTCCAAGGTAATTGATCAATTTACACTAGATTCGTTACAATCAGAGTTGGTTAAGACATTGTGCTTGCTTGAGAAGTATTTTCCACCAACCTTTTTTTACTTAATGATTCATCTAACGGTGCACTTAATACGAGAAGTTAAGCTACGTGGACCGGTGTACTTGAGATGGATGTATCCTTTTGAAAGGTACATGAAGGTTTTGAAGGGTTATGTCAAGAATCGAAATAGGCCGGAAAGATGTATAGTAGAAAGCTACATAGCGAAGGAATCGGTCAAATTTTTTTCCGAGTATTTGTCCAACGCTGAAGCGATTGGGTTGCCAAAGACTACAAATATTGACTCAAAAGGACTATCCGTCGACATTCCTTCGTCGGTAAATCGAGGTGAATGGGAGCAAGCTTGTCTCTACACTTTACATAATAAGGTTGAAGTGGAGCCTTTTATTGAGGTTCACCTACAAGAATTAAGAGATGGAAATCCAAAAAGATGAAGAAATGAAAAGTGGTTGCAAGATGAATACAATCGGACCTTTCGTCTGTAGATACGAAGACATGTCTTTTAGAAGGATGGCTTTTTGCAAGAATTAATGAACCTTGCTAGAGGACCGTCAACGATAGTTACACGGTATACATCATACTTCGTCAATGGTTATACATTCTACACTCACAAAAGAGATGAGAAGCATCCCATTCAAATTAGTGGTGTTAGTATCCGTGCTAAGGCCATGCATATTTCATCTGCAAAGGACAAGAATCCAATCTATGGAGCCATGAACTACTTCGGCTTCATTGATGTAATAGCCGCCCATTTTGTTGATTCATGATTTCCTTGTTAAGGAACATGAAGATTTATATGAAATGTCTGATTTGATTTTATCAAATTATAACTGAGTTCTTATAGTTTCACAAGACTCAATAATGGTCTGCTTAGCTAAGCATAAGGCCTTTTGAGAAAGAAGGGCAAGATAGAAGTTTATGATTTTCAGTTGGTCAAAGTTTACCAATGTTGACTTTAGGTTGACTAAAGTTTGACTAGGACAGTACAACAGTTTAATAAACAGTATGGAAATTATAATGTGAAAAACCGTCATCACAGATGAAAATGTAAGAATAAGTTATGAGACCACCTTAGAAAAATCAAGCAAAATATTTGGAGCAATAAGGGCTAAGTGGTTTCAAGTCCTAAGAAAAACTCACACGCAGTCCAGTTAAATGCAGATAAATTCTGGACTGTAATCCAGTACAATTATACTGTTGTTAGTTGAAAACAGTATTAGCACTATTTAAGTTATGAAGAAAATGGACTGCATATTAAGGAAAGTGCCAAACATGGCCTTAGTGGGTGACACCTCATTCATGATAAATAAGAGATTTTTGAATTAAAAATTAAGAGGATAAATATGCATTTATTGCATGCAAAATGACCTCATGTTGGCCGGCCACCACAAGGGGCATATTAGCAAATGTGAAATTTTTGAGGTTAGATATGCAATTCTAGGAATAAAAACAATTCCAAAAAGAAATTATTTTTCACTTATAAATAGGTGATTTGGGTGGGGGGGGGGGGGGGGGGGGGGGGGGGGGGAGAGGGCTCATTTTGTTCATAAAAATGAGAAAACATACCAAAACCATGCCAAAATCTCTCCTCACTCTCTCCCTTTAAAATCCGAACCTTAGTGGAAAAAAAAAAAAAGAGAGAGAGAGAGAAAGTTAGGTGGTGGCCAGATTTGGAAGCAAGGGGTGGCCGAAATTCTTGGAGGAATTGCAAGCTAGGGGAGGCCGGTTGTAGCAATAAGCAAGGAAAAAAAAAGTTGAATCCAAACCTAGTCCCAACCTTTGGGTGGATTAAGGTAATTTCCTTTGATTCCCTAAGCTTTTCAAATTGAGCTTTGATTGGAGATTTATGTGTATTTCCAAAGTTGGATTGTAAGAGCATAAGCTCATTCTATTTCTTATGCCCTAGTTTAGATTTTTAGATTTGTGCTTGATTAGGTGTTAGGTGGTTTCAATTTATGCTATTATGCATGATTATGTGATGATGGATGCATGATTTTAGGGTTTTGCATGAATATTCTATTATGTTAGTTATATGTCCCCAATATGCCTAAGAAGTTGTAGGCTATGCATGTTGTTGAATGAGTTAAGTTGTTAGCTAGTTTGATGTATGATTGTGCAAACCCAATTTACAAACCCTAACTTGGTGCAAGAATACCCAAGGGTTTGCATGTGAATGCATGGGTTTATGATGATGAGATTTTACGTTAGAAAGCGCTGCATGATTGTTGTAGGCTCACTGTTTCGACCATTTGAGGTAGTGTGCGCGTAATTTGACCGTAAAAATGGATTTAAGAAAGAAACTGCCAGTTTGGATAAAACTAGACAGTTTTTGGAAAGACGGTTTTGAGGCCTTTAGAAGCCGAATTTGGAAAAACTTAAAACATGAAAGTTGTAGATAAGGAAAATTCCTAGGGGGTGTCATGGACAGTTTTCAAAAATAAAGCTCCAAAGGCCTCTGTTTTTATCAAAATCCGAGCCTAAATTGCCCAGACCCCTATGCACGACCAGGCAGGTTCAACAAGGAAAATGAGTAGGTTAAAGACCGAACTGGGCTTTGAATAAAACACGAAAATTATAGGGTTTTTCAAGATCTAAAATTTTGTGGAGAAAAATTTTTCGGATTCAACACAGATTTTTAAATAAAATTGGATTCCAAAAACTATACAGGAAACAATAAATTCC
Organism: Ficus carica; assembly: GCA_009761775.1. Classification (NCBI taxonomy): domain Eukaryota; kingdom Viridiplantae; phylum Streptophyta; class Magnoliopsida; order Rosales; family Moraceae; genus Ficus; species Ficus carica. Next base: position 4,065,766 of record CM019746.1, read on the forward strand.
TGCACAGGATTTTCTAAAACAACGCAGGAAAAAAGACATTCCTGCACATACACTGATAAATTGGCTGTAGGAAACTGTTCCAAAGGTAGTTTCCAACACTTAACAAATTTTATAAAGCCTACTCAAAGAAGTTACAATTTTTGGTAAAAAAGATAAAGTTGAACAATGATTTTTGTAAAAAGAAATGGACAAGTAATACTAAGTTTTTCCAAGATAAAGAAAAATAAGAGTAAGGGACCACAAGTTGTCTTAATAATTTGGTAACAGAATGATAACTGACGGTAATCAGGAAGGATACCCAAGTTATTGGATTGGGCCCAGAACCCAAGGTTACCTATAGTAACCTAATGGGATATGGATTGAAAGTAATAGGGCTTAGGTCCAAGGTTAGGAATAGTAACCTAACACTATTCATGTATGCTTGGGCTTAGTACCCAGGGTTACTCTAAGTAACCTAATAAGTTATGACCTAAGTATGACAGGTCATAAACCCTAAGGTTACTTGTAGTAACCAAGTAAGTTATCAAGAGATGTGTAGGGGACATATAACTAAGGTTATGTATGGTTGTTAGTTAGGTTACCAACATTTTATGATTATGGTTATAGAATCCTTACCCTATGTCCTTTGTAATAACAGAAGGTAGCATGTTGTTGCAACTTGACTTGGAGCAACACAACATAGGACATAGCATACAAGATAAGTACAACTCTGTCTACAGTATAGACGGAAAATGTTTTTATTGCTTGTATGTTTTCATACATGTTGATGTGCATATAATTGTAGCATCATGAAGCATGCTCATCAATGATGGTAAGAATGAAAACCCAGTTTCAAGTAAGAAATTATTTTCGAGAAGAAAACTATCTTCAAATAATTGTTTCCAAGAAGAAAACTATGTTTTTAAGTAAATGTTTTCAAGAACAAGTTAAAGAAAAGTTTTCAAGTATGATGGCAAGCAAGTTGTCTCGTGTCGTACCGACCTGCCACGAGGGTGGGTTTGGTCCATGGTTTGAGTTGGATTGGACTGGCTGCCCCAACCACTCCATGGATGTGCGCCACGGTACGTACACTCATGTTATGTAAGGGGCCCAAAAAGATGCTAACATAATGAAGCATAACTGATGTGATAAGAAATCATAAATGGTTCATGCATTTCTTTATCAAAATTGTTTTGCGGATGATAAGTTGTACTTGCTGAGCGAAAGCTCATGACTTACGTTTATGCTGTAGGTAAGCAGCCTGTCAGCAATGTATGATACAAGACTGTGGGGATGGTATTGCGGACTGTGAAATTTGGGTTGGACACTGCCACGCGTTTTGAAAAGTTATTGTATTATATGATGTTGGTTTGAGGATATCAATATCTATTAATTAGTATGAGTTGCAAGATATGTTGCAAAGGTTTGAACTATGGTATATATTTGTACGTATATACTTAAGTATAAGGTTTTGAATTTAAGTTTAAAAAAAAATATATATATTTCAGCACTTTTACAAGGATAAGTAAGATAAGTATTTAAGTAAAGAAGTATGGTAACAGCCCTGCATAGGTGGGGTGTTACAATTGAAGATATTTGGGAACTTGATTACTGTGGATTTCAAGTAGCACTCTTTAAGTGTAAGTGGGCTGACAATAATTATGTCAGGATTGACAGTGATGGCATCACAGTGGTGGACTTTAGACGATTGGGATACAAAAATGATCCATTAATTATGGCATCACAACCAATCCAAGTATTTTATACAACGGATCCCAACAATTTAGTGTTATCCTTAGTTGTGCCGATGAAGCAAAAAATGATATGTGATGGTCAAGAAGATGAGGAAGATTGCTTCGACATTCCATCATTACTATTGATGAATTCGATGATGATGTTTATCACTTGCTTCAACCCGATATTGAATGGACACGTGTCGAGGAAGCAAAGAAAAAAAAAAGAGTAGAACTTAAACATTTTGTCATTTAATTTGTACATCATTACTATTTTATTTTAATTTAAGATGTATTAGATTTATTTTGTTATGTTACTTGATTTATATTGAACCTTAATTTTGAACAGGGATCAATACTATATCCGTTTGGGTCACTTTTTAAATAACACACGGGTATTAGGCCGTGGGATGACATGAGAAAAAAAAACCGTGATGAAAAAAGTGGACTACGTTTACACGACGGTTTTTGGACAAAACCGTCATGCAAGACTAGGGTTACACGACTGTTTTTGACCAAAACCGTCACGCAAGACTAGGGTTACACAACTGTTTTTAACCAAAACCGTTGTGTAAAACTAGGGTTACACGACGGTTTGGACTAAACCGTCGTGTAATCCTCCGAATATTTTGAAATTTTTCAAATTTCATGCTTTCAAATTCATGCGTAAACTCATTATTTAAATACACTTTCCTCTTCATTTATCATCATTTTCATCTTCAACCCTCTAGACAACTCAAAGTTTTCTCCTACCCACCTCCTTTGCCCGCCCGCCACCCCCTCTCTCTTAAAATCTGGTCACACCGCCGTCACCGCGTCCGCCTACCATGCTCTCTTTTTTTCCCAAACCGCCGCCATAACCTCTCTCCTTTTTCCGCCGCCGCCGTCGCCACCACCTCTCTCTCTCTCTGTTCCCATCAAGGCCGTGACTATTCTTTGTTAAAGAAAAGCAAGGTGACTTCCATATTACTCAATTTCTTGTTTTCTAACAAAATTACGAATACATAATGCTTTAATAACTTGCTTGTAGTGTAATTGTAGTGTTGTTTGAATGTTTTTTTATTGTTGCTCTTTGGAGATGAATGTTTTGTGCACGGTTTTTGCACTTTCCACACAATTTTGAATATGGTTTTTTTCCGCCCACCACATGCTTGATGAAATGTCACAATGGATTTTTGTTTTGGATAATCATATGTAATTTGATTCTAGTGTAATGGCCTTACACGATGGTTTTGCTCAAAACCGTCGTGTAATTGGGCTTGAATTAAAAAAAAAAATTGGCATTTTTTGGTGATTGCACACATTACACGACGGTTTCGGCTCAAAACCGTCATGTAATAGTATACATCACATGATGATTTTGGCTCAAAACCATCGTGTAATGAAGCCATTATACGACGTTTTTGCTTCAAAACCATCGTGTAATGTGTGCCATTACATGATGGTTTTGACTCAAAACCGTCGTGTAAAGTTCTCAATTTTGTGGCGTTTGCTACTGTATTTCTTGATTCGATGATAGTGTGAACCGTCGTGTAAAATTGAGATACCACGACGGTTAAAGAACCGTCGTGGTATCTTCCACGATGCTGGATTACACGACGGTTAATAACCGTCGTGTAATCCATAATTTTTACTAGTGCATCAATATTGGAATTGAATAAAAAAATTGTTCTAGACATTTTGTCGAATAACTTGTGTGCTGTGAAACTGAAATACTCAACCAAAGTAAATCCTTTCCTATTTAGTTGTTTTTGGTTCATTAACATACAAACAAATCCGAAAACTATTAGGGAAAAAAAAACAAAAAACAAAGCAAAAAACAAAACCAAACACAAGGAAAGATTTAACAAAGTACAAACCGATATGCCAAATCCAGCAAAAAAAAATAAATAAATAAATTGCAAAAATTGAAGGAAAAGGAATAATGACTAAGAACCCAAAAGCGGAGTCGACAAAAAATAAAAATAAAAATTAACATACCTGATCAAAAAAATTTCCCGGCTGTCAAAGAAATCTAGAGATAAATCTACAAAACCCACGTGAGTAAAGAAAACAAAAAGAGAGAATGGTCAAAAAGATTGAAGAAAATTCTAGGGTTTTAAGACCTAAGATTTCTTTGTAATTTAAGAGGGAATTAAGCTTGAAGAAACCCAAATAAAACCAAACCCAAACCCAAATAAAAATAAAACCAAACACTAGATTTGGAAGATAAACCTGTTCATTACTTATCTTGCGTCCAATCAGTCTAGGCGATGATAGAAATTGTGCAATCTGAGTGGAAGGAGGCTGGGTGGAGCAACAACGGTGGCGGAGCGAGGTGAAATTGTGCGAGCTTCTCGGTTTTAGGGGCAGCATGGTGAGAGAAAAGGGTGGTTGGCAACGCTAGGAGAGAGAGACGAGCATGGTTTGGGGTTAGAGGGAGAGAAGGTTAAGGTTTTAAGGTTTGAGGCATAGAGAGAGAGTGAGAAGGAGAGAGAGAAGGTTAAGGATTTTAGGGCCTGAGGAGCAAAGAGAGACCGGGTTGGAACTTGCGAGAGTTTATTATTATTTTTTTCACGGATTACACGACGGTTATCTGGAAACCGTCGTGACATCTTAATATAAAACAATGGTTTCCGAAAGCCGTAGTCTAATATGTGTTGTGTAATCTATTTTTTTCTAGTAATGCTCACACACAAATATACACGCAAAACACCAAGACGACCGCATAATTCGTGATCACCACTAACAAGAAAGACAAATCAAAATTGCATAGTTTACTACTTAACAATATCAAGTACAACAAAGGTACAGCTAAAGATAGATCAGCTTTGTGCGAAATGTGTGGTGAGGCAGTCAATATTCTTGGTCCTACATTTTTCCATGCTCCAATATTTACTCCTCTCTCTATAAATATACATAAACTGCAAATTAATTTTCTTGCCATCCAATCATTACCTACAACGCTCTACAAACACAAATGATTTCCTCTCTTCCTTTCCAAGAAAGTTTTTCTTCTAGTTTTTCCGGTGAGAAAATTAGCTTTTCATAATTCCTTATACGTAGTTATTCCCTTGTAACGACTTTTCTTTTTGTTGGGGGAAAGTTTTTGATATATTAATTTGTCATGTCTCTTTAAATAAAATTAAACAAAATGAAAATTGCTGCTCTTAGCTCCAGAAAGTTTCTCTCAAATTCTCATCCGACAAGGATGATCAACAAGGGCAAGAACATTTACAACAAAATGCCATGGAGGGCACCAATTCATTACAAAAAAAATTATAATACTCATAGTAGTACCACTACTACTTTGGATTCTTCTGTGGATACGAAATCCATCGATTCGGTCAAGGAGTCGTTGCTCGCTGGAAAGTTGTCTGACGGCGGATTGCCGGGCTCAGAGAGCACAGAAGTTCCCAAGGGGCATGTGGCGGTTTACGTTGGGCCGAAGTTAAGGAGGTTCGTGATTCCAACGAGCTACTTGTCGATGCCGGATTTTAGAGGGTTGATGGATGGAACTGCCGAGGAGTATGGATTTGAGAAAGAGGGTGCACTAGAACTCTCATGTGATGAAGAAGATTTTCAGAAAGTTTTGACAATGTGTTTATCCAAGGACAAAAAGAGAAATGGTATTAAGATATAGAGGGAAATTATGAATGTGCATGTCTGTATATATGTTGCATTATGGTCGTTTTAAGCCAAGTTTTTTTTCCCCCTCCTTTTTGTATTAATCTTGTTAGTTCTTTTACTAGAATCAAATCATGTTTTGGGTGAGTAAATTTTTCAAGAGTTTGGCAATTTACCATAAGACCGATAAGTTGATTCAAGATACCTCTTGGCCTAAAAAAAGTAATCTTTTACCATTGTAATTAAGAATATTGTATAGACTTCATTGTTTAGTTTTTGTCATTCTCAATTCGAGTCTATTTTGTAGATTATTTATCATTTAAAAAATATCCTTTCTTTGTTGCAGAAATAACTAAAAGGAATTCAAAACTATATCAAATAACTTTAATATTACCTTTATTTGAACATCTTATGCGTAAGATTGCCAAAAGGTGGTATCATTGTAATTAGAAAAATTGCCAAGTGGTTTAAATAGTTTCCAATCATTTTTCCAAGAAAAAGAAATAAAAAAACCTTAATAAAATGGTGATTTTTTTTAAGAGAAATTAAAGTTAGGATTTTGACAAAATAAAAGGAGAGCTTAGTCACACATCGGAAAGGAAGTAAGAGTTGAAAAAATAAAAAATAAATAGGTGGAAGAAGTTAATAGCTTTTAAACTTCTTTAATTTTTTAGAGAAAATATATTTTTATTCGTATCATATTTTCTTTTACGGTTCATTTGAATAACACATTCACTTGATATTGTATTTCAATATAATAGATGTATTTAAATATATGTTTGGATGTCCCCTTTAATTGTTGTATTTAAATGTACCATGTATTAGGATTGTTTACCTTTGAGTTTTCATTCTAATGTCTATTAATGAAAGAAAGAGTATATGATGTGATTGATAAAAGTAGATAAAAGAGGAATAGTAAATAAGTATGATGTACTATACAAATGAAGGTATATTCAAATAAAATATATGGATAAACCAAATGAGTATTACATTGTATTGAAATTGAATGTGTGATCCAAATAAAATATTAACAATTAAAAAATTATATTTATTTTAAGAAATTAGATTGGTTGTTTTTGTAAGGGTAAGTTTCTCATTTAACCTTATTCATTTAACTTTCTATGCTCAAGTGACAACCGCCCTTTTTGATTAATTCATGATTTCCTTGATAAGGAATATGAATGTTCTGTGAAATGTCTGATCTGATTCTATCAGAATGTATTTGAGTTCTTATAGCTTTATAAGACTCAATAATAGATTGCTTAGCCAATCATAAGGCCTTTTGAGTAAAAAGGTAGAATAAAATTTATGATTATATGTTGGTCAAAGTTTGACCAAGAAAAGTCAAAGGTATGAATATGATGGTACTGCATTATAGCAAGCAGTATAAGAATTATAATGTGAAAAACCATCATCACAGATAAGATAGTAAGAATAAGGTTCAAGACCATTATAGAAAAATCAAGCACATTATTTAGAACAATAAGGGCTAAGTAGCTTTAAGTCATAAGAAAAAAAAATTATACAGTCCAATAAAACGCAGATAAATTCTGGACTGCAGTTCAGTAAAACAGTACTGCTATTAGTAAAAACAGTATTTGTAATATCTGCATTAGTATGAGAATGGACTGCATTTAAGAAGGAAAGCCAAACAAGGCCTAAAAGGGGGGACACCTCATTAATGGATAAATACATGATTTATTGGATTTTAGAAAATTAGGGAAAGAATTAGCAAACTTGGCCCCCAAGGCTCCCAATGGCCGGCCACTTTATGGGTTTTTGGACAAATATTTTGCTCATAAGAACTCATATGCAATTTTGGAAATAAAAATAAAAGAAATTTATTTTTCACCTATAAATAGGTGATGGGGGGTGATTTTGAGTCATTTTTTGTGCAGCCTTACCAAAACTCTTGTAAAATTTCTCCTCAACCTTTCCTTCCCCTTAGCAGCCGAAACCCCCAAAGAGAAAAAGAGAAAAGAGAGAGAGAGAGTGAGTGAGAGGAAGTAAGTGATCGGATTTTAGGGAGAAACCAAGCAAGAAGGAGAAGTTTGATTCAAAGCCTAGAACCAATCTTCAAACTTAAAGGTATCCTTCTAAAACCTTTAAGCTATCCAATTAAGTTTTTGGTTCAAGCTTTATGTGTATTTTATGTGGGTATGTAAGAGCATAAGCTCATTGTGTTAGCTTAGATTTGTGCTTGATAAGTGTTAGTGGTTTTGATTTATGATTGGTTGTATGGTTATGATGTTATGTGTTAAAATATGTATGGTATGTATGAATGCCTAAGAAGTGTTTGTAGTATGTCCCCACATACTCAAGAAGATGTATGGTGTGATTGACTATGTGATATTGATGTATGATGCTAGAAAGGTTAAGAAAACCCTAAAAACCCTAATTGGTAATGATTTACCATACGGGTTTGTATGAATGATTTTATGAATGAGAATGAATGTATGGCAATAAGGACAGTACATAATACGCTGCATGTATGATGTAGGCTCACAGTTTTAACTGTTCGAGGTAGTGTGCGCTTAATATCACTTAAGAATCAATTAAAACCGAAACTGCCAGTCTCGGGTCAAGATTGGGCAGTAATCTGGAAACATAATTTTGTGGCCTTTAGAGGCCGAATTGAGGAAAGTTAAAACTGAAAAGTTGTAGGAAATGAAAAATACTAGGGGGCAACGCAGACGGTTTTTAAAAATAAGGCTTCAAAGGTCCTTGTTTTTAGAAAAATCCGAACCCGGTCATGCCCAGACCCTGTGCACGGCTAGGCAGGTTTAACGAGGAAAAAGTAAAGGTTAGAGATAGAACTGGGTTTTGAGTAAAGAATGAAAGTTGTAGGATTTTCAAGATCTAAAACTTTTGTGAAGAAAAGTTTTTCAAATTCAAAACGGATTCTAAGGTATAACTGGAGTCTGAAAACTGTTCAGTAAACAGGAAATTCCTGCAAAGGATTTGTAAAATAGTACAGGAACAGGCAATTCCTGTACATACAGTAATAATTGGATTAATGGGACTGTTTTCAGTAAACTCCCCCAGACTTAGACCGTCTTATGGAAACAGATCATAAAATGGTTAATTAAACCAAGTTTAGTAAGGGAAAAAAAAAAGAAATAAAAGAATTGGGCCAAGAAAAAGGGTAACCTTAAGTAAGAGAAATGGTCGTTGGATAGGTTACTAAATTTATTTCAAGGCATAATAACAAGACAATGACCAATAGTAACCGGATAGGTTACCATGTTATTGGGTTTGGCCTAAAGCCCATAGTAACCTAGTAGGACATGATTTAAAAAAAAAAAAAAAAAAACTGGGCCTTAGTAACCCAATATGATTTTGATCCACATGTAACTTGGACTTACACCAAGGGTTACCCGAGGTAACCTAATAAGATACTGTTTATATTGATTGAGACATAAGCTCTAAGGTTACATTTAGTAACCAAATAAGTTATCATAAGTGTGTGTGTGAGGGGACATACAACTAGGATTATTAATGAGTGCTGGTTAAGGATGCCAGCATTGAATGTAATGAATTATGGTAAGATAAGATGACCCTTATCTTACATCTTTTTCTGAAAACAGGGAAGTAACCTGTTGTTGCAACCTGATTTGGAGCAACAAAATCCAGGACGAAACCAATAAGTACAACTCCGCCTACAGCATAGGCAGATTGTTTTATTGCTTGTTTGTTTTCAAGCTCATGCATACCTGTTATGATGCATATGATTTATGTTTTATTATTATGGCATCATGAAGCATGCTCACCAATGATAAGTCACTTGGTAAGAATGAGAACCCAGTTTCAAGTATGAAGCTGTTTAAAAAGATTGTTTTCAAAAAGAAAACTATGTTCAAGTAATCGTTTTCAAGAATGAAAACTATTCATAAGAAATTATGTTCAAGAACAAGTTAAGGAAAGATTTCAAGTATGATGGCAAGCAAGTTGTCTTGTGTCGTACCGACCTACCACAAGGGTGGGTTTGGTCCATGGTTTGAGTTGGATTGGACTGGCCGCCCTAACCACTCCATGGCTGCGCGCCACGGTACGTACACTTATGTTATGTTATGTAAGGGCCCAAAGATATGAAAACTTAAAATAAAAAAAAAACATAATGAAGCATAATTGGCTCTTGCATTGCTTTATTAAGTTTTGTTTTGCGGATTCATAGTTGTACTTGCTGAGCGAAAGCTCATGAATTACGTCTATGCTGTTGGTAAGTAACCTATCGGCAATCCTTGATACAAGACGGTAGGGCTTGGTACGGCGAGATGTGAAACGTGGGATGGAGACCGCTACGTCTTTTGTTATATTATGTTATTATTTATGAACTATGTTGTATGTAAGTTGACATTTCAGTACTGAAGTACGTAAGTATGTTGGGATAGATTTTAGTTTTCAAGTTGCAAGTTGAAAAAAAAAAAAAATTCCGTATTTCCGTCAAGTTAAATAAGTTAAGCATTTATGTAAGATAAGTAAGGTAACGACCTACGTTAGGCGGGTCATTACAGAGTTAGTATCATAGCGGGTTTCCTGCCTTCCAGTTTCACAGTCTGCCTGCCAGCGCCATAGTCATTGTAAGTAAGTGTTAATTTTTTTATGCATGTATATTTATTATGTACATGTAATATGGTAGATTTGTTTATATGGATCCGAGACGAGGATCGTGACATTGCTTATACGTTTTATGGGATGCAACCCCTGCTATTTGACGGGACCCAAAGGTCAGTATCGTTAGTAGGATGGTTATAATATGGAGACGATTTTCAGGATATGCCATATAGAAGTGTGCCTTCATGTTTTGTTGGCCAGTAGGTGTCTAACAGGAGATGCTAGGTTATGGTGGCTAACGCAGGGGGAACTAGCTATTCAGGGAGGATCATGGGCTGCTTTCCGTACCCTGATTATTGCACGTTATGGGCCTTTACCAGATGAGGAGGCCAATATGTCGTATCACGACCCGTACATATATAACGATATGTATATGAGGCGATGGCTTAACTATGTCGTGGAGTGGCAAGCCTACCCAAATGAGTCCACGGACCATTACTGCCGGAGGTTTTGAGATGCAATGTTGCCCTATAATCCTAGAGAGTTGGATGACCTAGAGTGGTGGGCAATGCATATTATTAGGGACGGGTTACCTCCGGAAGTTAATCAGTTCATTCGGGTTCCGATTTTAGTAATATCATTGGAGCATATGATAGATGCTATTATGGAGGAAGAAATAATAGCATACAAAGTACAAGTAGCGGAACCGGAAGATGACTATCTATTGGTGCTTGTTAATGATGCTGGCATTCCCGAGCCACTATTCGAGGGAGGCCCGGTTTTGCCAGAAGACCCTATCCCAGCCGTCCCACTACAGGAGGCCGAGGCCAACGCTGACAATAACAAAGTGGACCTTGCCGATTTCTTGGCTGTTCCCGAGGATCAACTCGAGGATCCTCCAATAATCATCATCGCCCGTGAGGATGATGAAGAAGACATTGAGGAAGAGTTTGAAGAAGAATGGGAAGAATTTGAGGGAATGGAGGAAGAGATAGAAAACATCGAGGATGATTCGGAGGAGATCCTACTCGGTGACGATGATGGGGACGTGTTCTCCGACGTAACGACCGAGTATATCGTTTAGACCTAAGTCTGACTTTTATTATTTTACTCTTTATGACTTTAAGGTTGTATATAGGGTAAGTATGATGGTAAAGTGGTAGACACTTCAATCTCATTTTTGACCATGTATGTATAATAAGTATAGGGTGTATGTGATATGTACATAATAGTACCAAGATGATGTACTTTTGTACGATGTACAAAAGGACAAGTTTAAGTATGAAATGTACATAAGGAAGTTACGATGTTATGATTAAGTATTGGTTACGAAAGGTTTATGCATAATTCATGATGAAGTCATAATATGATAAGTTGAGATCACGATGGATCTCTAATATGATGTTTTTATGCTATGATACGATGACGCTATGTTATGATATGATAAGTTATGACGATTTTATGATACGATGTATTAAGTTATGAATGAAAAAAAGGATATTAGAAGTATGATAATATCTTTTCTTAAGTAGGAAATTAGAAGATGGTACGACCACAAACTCGAGCTAATCAAAACTCACAAGAACCTGATCTTGCAAACGTGGTAACAATGCTGCAACGTCAGTTGGTAGAACAGCAACGAGAAAATAATAGGCTTCGGGAATAGATAGCCCGATTCAATCAGATACTTCAAGATAATGTAGTTCCGCCTCAAGAAAACTCTGTACCTCCAGTAGTGCCTTAAGTATCAGAGGTTCACCAGGAAGTTCCACGGAATGCTGAAGTTCCATTATCACCCGTAGGGGTACAAGCAAACCCACCCTTTATTAGGAAGGATTTGTTGTATGAGCGCTTCAGGCGAATGAAGGCACCTAAGTTCGAAGGACCTACGGACCCAGTAGAGGCCAACAATTGGTTATTAGATATCCAAGCAATTTTGGATTTCATGGGACTGACAGAACAGGAGAAGGTTTTGTGTGCTTCTTTTGCACTTAAAAAAGACGCACTATATTGGTGGATAACCGTGCAAATGCGCAAGAACATGGTAACCATGAGTTGGTAGGATTTCGTGACCGAGTTTAGGACCAAGTATTATAACAGGGAAATCATTGCAGCTTAACAAGACGAGTTCAATAGTTTTAGACAAGGGTCAATGACAGTAATAGAAGCTGTCAAGAAATTTGAACAGCTAGCCCGTTTATGTTCAGAACTGGTACCGAATGAAACCGAGAAGGTAAGGAGGATGATGAAGATGTTTCGAACAGATATTGCCCACCAAGTCAGTGCTGGCAGTAGCCCTACAACCCCGGTAGCTGATTGTATCGGTCAGGCAATAAGAGTCGAGTACTGGATCAACCAAGATAAGGAGGCAAAGATTCAAATTCTTAAGGCTAATAAAGAGAATAAGGACGCGGCGAAGTAGTTGCAGCCCCGACAGAATCCGAAGTTGTACTCGAAGGTCCAGACCAGTAATTCGGCCCAAAATTTTAAACAGTTAGGAAAAACCAAGAGAAAAGGGAATGCTACGAGCCAGGGCCAACAGGAAAATTACCCTCAAAAGAAGGTCAACAAAGGTAATGCGGGTAATAATAATAATAATAGTAATAGTTATCCTGTGTGCGCCCAGTGTGGGAAGAAGCACCTGGGAGTGTGTAGATTGGGGACGAACGCTTGCTACCTTTATGGCAAGGAAGGCCACTATGCAAGGAATTGCACCTTGAACAATCAGTTGCTTGCAGTCTAAGCAAAAATCGAAGGCCTTTCGATCACACAAGAAAGAGTAAAGGCTCTTGAACCCCAAGCCAAGATTTATGCCTACATAAAGGGGGATGCCGAAGCTGGAACTTCTCACGTAATAACAGGTCAGATTCCTGTCACCACTCATAATGCAATTGCTCTATTTGATTATGGGGCTATCCACTCGTATGTATCGATGGATTTCGCCCAGAAATTAGAAAGAAAAGTTGATAGGTTAGAGCAGCTCTTTAGAATATCCTTTCCGTCGGAAGAAATTCTTCTGTTTGACTACTGGATACAAGGCGTTCCAATAGTCATTTGTGGCAGAGAACTGTAGCTGGATCTTGTTGTGATCAAACTTCAAGATTATGATATGATCCTAGGAATGAATTTCCTAGGAAAATACAATGCTAGGATCGAATGTAGAAAGCATTGTGTTATGTTTAGACCGCTTGGCGAAGAAGAATTCAACTTCTATGGCCAGTCTAGGAACTCATCAACCAAGCTAGTTACGGCAATGAAGGCTTGGAAAATGTTAGCTAATGGATGTCAAGGATACTTAGCTAACATGGTGGATAAGGATCAAGAAATAGAGCTAAAGCTGGAAGATGTCCCCATTATTAAGGAATACGTGGATATCTCTCCAAAAGATTTACCTGGACTTCCGCCGGAGTGGGAAATTTCATTTAAGATAGAATTGTTACCGGGAGCTGAATAAGATCATGATTAAGAACAAGTATCATTTCCCTAGAATAGATGATCTTTTTGATCAACTTAGGGAAGCGGTGGTATTTTCGAAGGTGGATCTGCGATCGGGATACCATCAGCTCAGGATTTAGGAGTCAGATATTTTTAAGACGGCTTTCCGAACACGGTATGGGCATTATGAGTTTCTCGTCATGTCAATTGGATCAGCTAATGCCCCAGCTGCCTTTATGGATCTTATGAACTGAGTGTTCAAAGAGTACCTAGACAAGTTTGTTATCATCTTCATTAACGACATTTTAATATACTCAAGGTCTAGGGCGGAGCACGAGCAGCACCTTAGGTTGGTGTTGGAGACATTAAGAAGGAATCAACTTTACGCCAAATTCACAAAATGTGAATTTTGGTTAGTAAAAGTTTATTTCTTAGGCCATGTGGTGTAAAAAGGGAAGCAATTTGTATGGACACAGAAGTACGAAGAAAGCTTCCAAGGGCTTAAGAAGAGACTCACTAGCGCACCAGTATTGATAATTCCCAACGTGAACGCAGGGAATTTTGTAATTTATAATGACACCTCTAAAATCGGACTAGGGATTGTCTTAATGTAGAATGGAAAGGTAGTTGCCTATGCCTCAAGTCAGCGAAATGATCACGAGCGAAACTATCCGACGCACGATTTAGAGCTCACGACAGTAGTTTTTGCATTAAAGATCGAGAGACATGATTTTATGGGAATAGATACGAAATCTATACCGACCATCCAAGTCTCAAGTATATATTCACCAAAAAGGAGCTCAATATGAAGCAGGGTAAATGGTTGGAGCTCGTAAAAGATTACGAATGCGAGATCCTTTATCACCCTGGAAAGGCAAACAGGGTAGCGGATGCTCTAAGTAGGAAATCATCTAGTATGTTAATGTTTATTGGAATGTTACCCAAGCCGCTTCAAAGGGAAATTGCTGATTCCAATATGGTGATGATAACTGGAAGTTGTCCGTTTTGACTCTCCAGTCCAATCTCCTAGAATCAATCAAGTTTCATCAAGGGAAGGATTCCATTTTTCTTAAGTTGCAACTTTTTGATGGAAATAATAAAGAATTTAAGACCTCTTCAGATGGGGTAATTTATTTCAAGGAAAGGATTTGTGTTCCTAACTTTGAGTTCCTCATGAAACAGATCATGTCAAAAGCTCGTGAAACACCATATTCGGTACATCCTGTAGCTTTCAAGATGTACAAAGAACTTAAGAAAATTTTTAGAGGAGATATCTAGAAAAATTGAGCTTCCAGAATAGAAATGGAAGCAGATAACGATGGATTTTGTAGTAGGATTACTCAGGACTATAAGTGGGAATGATATGATTTGGGTTATTGTTGACAGATTAACCAAATCAGTCTACTTTATTGCCATTAAGGCTACTTTTCAGTAGAAATACTTGCTAAAATCTATGTATCTCAGATCGTAAGGCTGCATGAAGTGTCAAAATCGATCATCTCATATTGTGAGGGGCGTTTTACCTCTCAATTTTGGATAAGTGTTCACATTGTTATGGAGTCAAAATTAAAGCATAGTACAGCTTTTCACCCCAAATTGATGGTTTGTCAGAACGAACAATCCAAACACTGGAAGATATGTTAAGATCATGTGTTTTGGATTCAAATGATGCTAGGATCATAAGTTGTTTTTGATCAAATTTTCTTATAATAACACTTATCACACATCAATTGATATGGCTCCATTTGAAGCGTTGTATGGTAGGAAATGTAGATTTCCCATTAATTGGAAAGAAGTTGGACAAGAGCAACTTCAAACTACGAATTTTATCCGAAAAACTTCAGAAGATATCAAGTTAATTAAACAAAGACTCGACATAGCTTTTAGTCGACAGAAAAGTTATGTCGACAAGCGTCAAAGACCTTTGGAATTTCAAGTTGGAGATTCTGTTTATTAAGATTGCTCCTATGAAGGGAGTAATGAGGATTGGAAAGAAAGGAAAACTCAGTTCTAGGTATATAGGACCATTTGAGATCCATGAAAAGACTGGAAAAGTAGCTTATAAGCTTGCATTGCCGCCAGAATTGGCTTCTGTGCATAATTTTTTTCACGTCTCGATATTAAAGAAGTATGTACCTGATACTTCTCACGTTCTAAGTTAGAAACCAGTCGAAGTCCAAACTGACTTAACATATGAAGAAAAGTCAGTTCGGATTCTAGATCGAGAAGAAAAGGTTTTAAGGAATAAGACAATCCCTTTGGTTAAGGTATTATGGCGAAACCATGCTGTGAAAGAAGTCACTTGGGAATTAGAAGAAGAAATGAGGAAACGTTATCCCGATTTGTTTTGATTTTTTAGGACGAAAATTTTTACGGGGGGAAGAATGTGATGTAATACCCAACGTTTTATGAAATTACGATTTCCTTTTTAAGGAATTTACAATGTACTATGTAAGTACTTATGAAATGCCTGATATGATTTTATCAGATTTTGTGTGAGTTCTTATAGCTTTATAAGACTTAATAATAGAATGCTTAGTCAAGCATAAGACCTTTTGAGTAAAAAGGTAGAATGAAATTTATGATTTTATGATTGGTCAAAGTTTGACCAAGAAAAGTCAAAAGTATGAATATGACGGTACTGCATTATAGCAAGCAGTATAAGAATTATACAGCGAAAAACCGTCATCACAGATAAGATAGTAAGAATAAGGTTCAAGACTACCATAGAAAAATCAAGCACATTATTTAGAACAATAAGGGCTAAGTAGCTTTAAGTTATAAGAAAAGTTTTTATACAGTCTAATAAAATGCAGATAAATTCTGGACTGCGGTTCAGTAAGACAATATTGTTATTAGTAAGAACAGTATTTGTAATATCTGTGTTAGTATGAAAATGGACTGCATTTAAGAAGGAAAGTCAAACAAGGCCCAAAAGGGGGGACACCTCATCAATCGATAAATACATGATTTATTGGATTTTTGAAAATTAGGGAAAGAATTAGCAAACTTGGCCCCCAAGGCTCCCAATGGCCGGCCACTTTAAGGGTTTTTGGGTAAATATTTTGCTCATAAGGACTCATATGTAATTTTGAAAATAAAAATAAATCGAAAAAGAAATTTTATTTTTCATCTATAAATAGGTGATTGGGGGAGGGGGGGGGGGGGGTGGATTTTAGAGCATTTTTGTGTGACCTTACCAAAACTCTTGCAAAATTTCAGCTCACCCTTTTCCCCTTAGCAGCCGAAACCTCAAAGAGAAGAGAAGGAAAAAAAAAAAAAAAAAGAGAGAAAGAGAGAGAGAGAGAGGAGTGGTGGTCGGATTTTTAGGGAGAAACCAAGCAAGAAGGAAAAGCTTGAATCAATGTCTAGAACCAATTTCCAGGCTTAAAGGTATTCTTCTACAAACCTTTAAGCTATCCAATTAAGTTTTGGTTCAAGCTTTATGTGTATTTTATGTGGGCATGTAAGAGCAAAAGCTCATTGTATTAGCTTAGATTTGTGCTTGATTAGGTTAGTGGTCTTGATTTATTGTTTTGTGTATGTTTATGATTTCAATTGCTAGAGTATGTATGATATGTATGTATACCTAGCAAATATTTGTAATATGTCCCCACACACGCAAGAAGATGTAGAGTGTGATTGTTCATATTGTAATTCATGTATGATGCTAGAAGAGTTATGAAAAACCCTAAAAACCCTAATTGGTAATAATTTACCATATGGGTTTGTATGTATGATTTTATGAATAAGAATGAATGTATGGAAATAAAAACAGTACGTAATGTGCTGTATGACTTGATGTAGGCTCATGGTTTTAACCGTTTGAGGTAGTGTGCGCGCAATTTTACGTAAGAAACAATTAAGACCAAAACTACCAGTCTCGGGTCAAGACTATGCAGTAATCTGGAAACAGGATTTTGAGGCCTTTATAAGCCGAATTTGAGAAAAGTTAAAATTGAAAAGTTGTAGAAAATGGAAAATACCAGGGGGAACGATGGACAGTTTTTAAAAATAAGGCTTCCAAGGCCTCTGTTTTCACAAAAATTCGAACCTGGTCATGCCCAGAACCTGTGCACGGCCGTGCAGGTTCAACAAGGAAAAAGAGAAGGTTAGATACAAAACTGGGTTCTGAGTAAAGAATGAAAGTTGTAGGAATTTTTAAGATCTAAAACTTTCGTGAGGAAAAGTTTTTCAAATTCAAAACGAATTCTAAGGTATAAATAGATTCTGAAAACTGTGCAGAAAATAGGAAATTCCTGAACAGGATTTGTAAAACAGTGCAGGAATAGGCAATTCCTGTACATACAGTAATAATTGAATTAATGGGACTGTTTTCAGCAAACTTCCCCAGACTTAGACAGTTTTACAAAAAACAGTTTATAAAATGGTTAATTAAACCAAGTTTAGTAAGGAAAATAAAATAATTGAATAGGGCCAAGTAATAAGGTAACCATAAGTAAGACCAATGGTCTTTGAATTGGTTACTAATATTATTTGGGCCAGAATTATTCTAAGACATAAGTAACAAGATGATAACCATTAGTAACCCAATAGGTTACCAAGTTACTGGGTTGGGCCTAAAGCCCAAGGTTACTAGTAGTAACCTAATAAGTCAAATTTTAAAAGTTGGGCCTTAGTAACCCAATAGGATTTTATTTAAAGATAACTTGGGCCTACCCCAAGGGTTACCCGAGGTAACCTAGTAAGATACTGTTTATGTTAGTTGAGACATAAGCTCTAGGGTTACATTTAGTAACCAAGTAAATTATTATAAGTGTGTGTGTGAGGGGACATATTACTAGGGTTACTCATGAATGTTGGTTAGGATACCAACATTCTATAATTATGATTTATGATAAGCTAGGGAGATCCTTACCCTACGTCCTTTTTGAAAAGCAGGAAGCAACCTGCTGTTGTGATCTGAATTGGAGCAACAAAATTTAGGACGTAGCACAACAAGTAAGTACAACTCCGCCTACAGCATAGGCACTTGTTTTGCTACTTGCATGTTTTGTTTATGCAGTTATGTGATGTATATGATTCATGATTTATGTTGTGACATCATGTTCACTAATTTATATGGTAAGACTAAGACCAAGTTTCAAGTATGAAACGGTTTATGAAATATGTTTTAAGATAAGAATAAGTTGTAAAGATAAGTTTCAAGTATGTTGGCAAGCAAGTTGCCTTGTGTCGTATCGACCCGCTCGTAGGTCGGGTTTGGACCATGGTTTGAGTTAGAAATGGACTGGCCGCCCCAACCACTCCATGACAGCGCGCCACGGTACGTACACTTATGTTAAGTAAGGGGTCCAAAAAGATGTGCTAACTAAGAAAGCATAATGAAGCATAATTGTCTCATGCATTGCTTTATTAAGTTTTGTTTTGCGGATTCATAGTTGTACTTGCTGAGTGAAAGCTATCAGCAATCCTTGATACAAGGCGGTGGAGCTTGGCACGGCGAGTTGTGAAACGTGGGATGGAGACCGCTACACCTTTCGTCATGTTATGTTATTAATTATGAACTGTGTTGTATGTAAATTGACACTTCAATATTGAAGTATATAAGTATGTATGTATGTATATATATGTATATGTAGGTAAGTAGTGGGATGGATTTTAGTTCAAGATGCTTGAAAAAAAAAATTCGTATTTCTGCTAAGTAAAATAAGTTAAGTAATTACGTATGTTATGTACGGTAGCGGCCTACGTTAGGCGGGTCGTTACATGTGACAATCGTCATTTTTGATTAATTCATGATTTCCTTGATAAGGAATATAAATGTTATGTGAAATGTCTTATCTGATTCTATTAGAATGTATTTGAGTTCTTATAGCTTTATAAGACTCAATAATAGATTGCTTAGCCAAGCATAAGGCCTTTTGAGTAAAAAGGTATAATGAAATTTATGATTTTATGTTGGTCAAAGTTTGACCAAGAAAAGTCAAAGGTATGAATATGATGGTACTGCATTATAGCAAGCAGTATAAGAATTATACTTTGAAAACTGTCATCACAGATAAGATAGTAAGAATAAAGTTCAAGACCACTATAGAAAAATCAAGCACATTATTTAGAACAATAAGGGCTAAGTAGCTTTAAGTCATAAGAAAAACAAATTATACAGTCCAATAAAATGCAAATAAATTCTGGATTGCAGTTTAGTAAGACAGTACTGTTATTAGTAAAAACAGTATTTATAATATCTGCATTAGTATGAGAATGGACTGCATTTAAGAAGGAAAGCCAAACAAGGTCTAAAAGGGGGAACACCTCATCAATGGATAAATACATGATTTATTGGATTTTAGAAAATTAAGGAAAGAATTAGCAAACTTGGCCCCCAAGGCTCCCAATGGCCGGCCACTTTATGGGTTTTTGGGCAAATATTTTGCTCATAAGGACTCATATGTAATTTTAAAAATAAAAATAAATCCAAAAAGAAATTTATTTTTCACCTATAAATAGGTGATGGGGGGTGATTTTGAGTCATTTTTTGTGCAACCTTACCAAAACTCTTGCAAAATTTCTCCTCAACCTTTCCTTTCCCTTAGCAGCTGAAACCCCTAAAGAGAGAAAGAGAAAAAGAGAGAGAGAGTGAGTGAGAGGAAGTAAGTGATCGGATTTTAGGGAGAAACCAAGCAAGAAGGAGAAGTTTGATTCAAAGCCTAGAACCAATCTTCAAGCTTAAAGGTATCCTTCTAAAACCTTTAAGCTATCCAATTAAGTTTTTGGTTCAAGCTTTATGTGTATTTTATGTGGGTATGTAAGAGCATAAGCTCATTGTGTTAGCTTAGATTTGTGCTTGATAAGGGTTAGTGGTTTTGATTTATGATTGGTTGTATGGTTATGATGTTATATGTTAAAATATGTATGGTATGTATGAATGCCTAAGAAGTGTTTGTAGTATGTCCCCACACACTCAAGAAGATGTATGATGTGATTGACTATGTGATATTGATGTATGATGCTAGAAAGGTTAAGAAAATCCTAAAAACCCTAATTGGTAATGATTTACCATATGGGTTTGTATGAATGATTTTATGAATGAGGATGAATGTATGGCAATAAGGACAGTACATAATGCACTGCATGTATGATGTAGGCTCACGGTTTTAACCGTTCGAGGTAGTGTGCGCGTAATATCACGTAAGAATTAATTAAAACCAAAACTGCCAGTCTCGGGTCAAGACTGGGCAGTAATCTGAAAACAGGATTTTGAGGCTTTTAGAGGCCAAATTTGAGGAAAGTTAAAACTGAAAAGTTGTAGGAAATGGAAAATAATAGGGGGTATCATGGACGGTTTTTAAAAATAAGGCTTCAAAGGTCCCTGTTTTTACAAAAATCCGAATCTAGTCATGCCCAGACCCTGTGCACGGCCAGACAGGTTTAATGAGGAAAAAGTGAAGGTTAGAGATAGAACTGGGTTTTGAGTAAAGAATGAAAGTTGTAGGATTTTTTGATATCTAATACTTTTGTGAAGATAATTTTTTTAAATTCAAAACAGATTCTAATGTATAACTGGAGTCTGAAAACTGTGCAGGAAACAGGAAATTCCTGCAAAGGATTTGTAAAATAGTACAGGAACAGGCAATTCCTGTACATACAGTAATAATTGGATTAATGGGACTGTTTTTAGTAAACTCCCCCAGACTTAGACCGTCTTATGAAAACAGATTATAAAATGTTTAATTAAACCAAGTTTAGTAAGGGGAAAAAAAAAGAAATAAAAGAATTGGGCCAAGAAAAAGGGTAACCTTAAGTAAGAGAAATGGTCGTCGGATAGGTTACTAAATTTATTCAGGCCCAAATTATTTTAAGGCATAGTAACATGACAATGATCAATAGTAACCGGATAGGTTACCAAGTTATTGGGTTTGGCCTAAAGCCCATAGTAACCTTGTAGGACATGATTTAAAAAAAAAAAATATTGGGCCTTAGTAACCCAATAGGATTTTGATCCACATATAACTTAGACTTACACCAAGGGTTACCCGAGGTAACCTAATAAGATACTGTTTATATTGATTGAGACATAAGCTCTAAGGTTACATTTAGTAACCAAATAAGTTATCATAAGTGTGTGTGTGAGGGGACATACAACTAGGAATATTAATGAGTGTTGGTTAAGGATGCCAGCATTGAATGTAATGAATTATGGTAAGATAAGATGACCCTTATCTTACATCCTTTCTGAAAACAGGGAAGTAACCTGTTGTTGCAACCTGATTTGGTGCAACAAAATCCAGGACGAAACCAGTAAGTACAACTCCGCCTACAGCATAGGCAGATTGTTTTATTGCCTGCTTGTTTTCAAGCTCATGCATACATGTTGTGATGCATATGATTTATGTTTTATTATGGCATCATGAAGCATGCTCACCAATGATAAGTCACTTGGTAAGAATGAGAACCCAGTTTCAAGTATGAAACTGTTTTAAAAGACTGTTTTCAAAAAGAAAACTATGTTCAAGGAATCGTTTTCAAGAATAAAAACTATTCATAAGAAATTATGTTCAAGAACAAGTTAAGGAAATATTTCAAGTATGATGGCAAGCAAGTTGCCTCGTGTCGTACCGACCTACCACAAGGGTGGGTTTGGTCCATGGTTTGAGTTGGATTGGACTGGCCGCCCCAACCACTCCATGGCTGCGCGCCACGGTACGTACACTTATGTTATGTTATGTAAGAGCCCAAAGATATGAAAACCTAAAAAACAAAAAAAAAACATAATGAAGCATAATTGGCTCATGCATTGCTTTATTAAGTTTTGTTTTGCGGATTCATAGTTGTACTTGCTGAGCGAAAGCTCACGACTTACGTCTATGCTGTAGGTAAGTAACCTATCGGCAATCCTTGATACAAGACAGTGGGGCTTAGTACGGCGAGATGTGAAACGTGGGATGAAGACCGCTACATCTTTTGTTATATTATGTTATTATTTATGAACTATGTTGTATGTAAGTTGACATTTTAGTACTGAAGTACGTAAGTATGCTGGGATAGATTTTAGTTTTCAAGTTGCAAGTTGTTAAAAAAAATAAATAAATATTCCGTATTTCCGTCAAGTTAAATAAGTTAAGCATTTATGCAATATAAGTAAGATAACGGCCTACGTTAGGCAGGTCATTACAGCTCAGATGTTGACACATAGAATTTTCAATCCAAAAAATAACATAAGGGGAACATTTTTTATAGTTTCAAAATTGGGGGAACAATTGTTACATATTGAAGTTTAAGGGATAAAATGTTACAAGGGTTATAATTCAATGGAAATTGTTGTAATTAATCCAAAATTGACGACAAAACCAAATTGAAAAAAAAAAAAAAAAAAAAAGCTAAGCATTCGTCTAGATGAACTATTGCATTTGACTAATTATTCAAATGTGTTCAAATATTGAAATTGAATTGTTTATTTAAATAAAATGTGTGTTTTAATATTTTTTATTAAATATAACATTTGGATAGTATAAATGTAGAAAATTGAGTGTGATACGGATTTCTTTGAGTTGAATTATTGTGAAATAGTGAAATATTCAAATGTTTGCACTCCAATAATTATGTAACCAAACATACATTGCATCTAATGCAATAGATGCTAACCCTTCGTTTGTTTCAGGGTCTGTTTGATAGAGCTATTTGACTGGTAACATTTTGAATAAAGACTTTTGAACAAAATCATTTGTCATTTGAAACAGTGTTTGGATGTTCATAATATGAAAAAGAAAAAGAAAAAAAAAACATTTGAGTAGAGTATTTGAATTATGTGTGCTTGAATAGATACTTAACGTAATTCTAACAAATCTTATAAAACCTCAATGTCCATGATAGATTTTAATAAGATTTGCAGAGAGTTTTGTTTATTTATTTATTTATTTTTGAGCTTGTTTTGTTTATCTTTTCACTCTAAACACAGAAATAAAATCATCTCAATCAGATTTGAAACGAAAAAGTTATGATATTTTGAAACTTAAGATTATATTTGGTTGGAAGGATGATGAGGAGAAACGATGGAGAGGGTTGAAAGGATGGGGGATATGAAGTCTTAAAAAATAAAAATAAATAAATAAGAAAAAAAAATATAGAAGAAGAAACTAAAGGATTAACGTGGTTTCATCCGCATACTAGGAATAGAGAGAAGATTTACTAGTAAGGAGCACTATTAATGAGCTCCAATATAAATACAAGTTTATAAGTAGAAAAACAGGTAAGTTACCCGAAGATATCAAACCTTCTATAATTAAGAAATTTCATATTTCCTAATATGAAAATTAATACAAATAAATTTAAATCTCCTATATTTCAATCAATCAATATAAAAATTGTAATAATTATAAAGAATAATTTCAATAAATATTTGAAAATCTCAAATCTCGACAGTCCCCCTCAACTTGGTATGCACCAACTTGCCTTGAATACTTTGAAAACAACTTTGGAATTCTCACACGCCAAACTCAAGTTCATATGAGTTTCATAGCAGATTGATTTCTAGAAGCTTCACATGTTTAGCTCAAATTCATACGAGCTTTACAGCACAGGCTTCAATTTGATTAACATATCATTTTTATTACCACAAACTAGGAAAGCAAACTAATCATCCAAATCCGAAAATAATCATCGGATTCCAACACACCCCCTTATGTCGATGCCAATCTTCTAAATCTGGAAAACTTTAAGAACAATAAACTCAATTTTTTTTTTTTTTTTTTTTGCTCTCTCTCCTTTTTCATGGTTGTAAGAAAAACAAATGCTATGTATTCTTTTTCCTCATTTATTTTTCAATATGTTTTTTTTTCTCTCTCATTTTTTCTTTTTTTAATTATTTTATTATTTTTTAATTATTTTTTCTTATTTACACTTTACAATTCTATGTGCACTTAGAGAAAGAATACCTATATAGTTAAGAGCTCCGATCAAATGCATTCACAAAGCATAGGATTCCAAAGTAGCCATTCATTTTAGACGACGACAATGACATCATTAGTGATTCAGCAGCAGATTCAACAATAGATGTGATGATGGCACCTTCTACAGGGTGTGCATGAATTACCTACAAGAGCCTTCAAGAATTTGGTTATGTTGACTCTAATACCATCTTAAAAAATAAAAATAAATAAATAAGAAAATAATATATAGAAGAAGAAACTAAAGGGTTAACGTGGTATCATCCACGGACTAGAAATAGAAAGAAGATTTACTAGTAATGAGCACTATGAATGAGCTTTCATATAAATATAAGTTTACAAGTGAACAAAAAAAAAACAAGTAAGTTACCTAAATAATCAAAAATTCTATAATTAAGAAATTTCCTAATATAAAAATTAATTTGAATAAATTTAAAAATCCTATTTACAATAAATCAATCTAAAAATAAGAAATAATCATAAAGAATAATTTCAATAAATATTTGACGATTTCAAATCTCAACATGAAAGATGAAAATAATTATAAGAATCTTTTGTGTTGTGTGGTAAGAGAGATGGAGAGTTAAAATGATAAATAATAGTTATTTGTTTAATTACCATATTGACCATTTGCATAATTTTTTAATAATTCTTTTTTACGGTAAAATAGACTTTTGACATAAAAATATGATGGATTTCTTGAATCTTTCCATTAATGGAAGAATTCAATTTTGTGGGTTTGGAGAGAGACTTCTTCCCTCCACCTCTCCCCTCCCTCCCCGCTTCCTTCCAACCAAACAAAGGATTAGGTGTCTCCCTCTACCACCCTCCCTCCGCCCCTCTCCCTCCCTCCAACCAAATGTCCCTTGGAGGGAGAGATGGAGGGACATTTGGTTGGAGGGAGGGAAGAGGTGGAAGGATAGTCCCCTTTCATTGTTTGGTTGGAAGGAAATGAGGAGGAAGAGGAGAGGTGGAGGGAGACTCTTTCTCTCTGAGCCCACCATAATGCATCCTTTCATCAATGCAATAATGCAATTTCCTTACCCTATTTTCAATTGAGAAGACAATTTTGTCATCAATTTTTTTTTTAAAAAAAAAAAGTTATAAATGGACAATATAGTAATTAGTTAAAGAACTATCATCCATCATTCACATTCTCCAGCTCTCCAAATCTCTCCATCCCTCCTCCTCTCCACCCTCCTACCAAACATAGCCTAATAAATGTAAAAAGAGAGAGAGAGCTTTTTATTTTTTTTTATTTAAATCAAATAAAATCCAAATGTTGCTGTTGAATGTATACTAGTCTCCATTTGGAATAACAACTCTAGACGGGATTTTGACTACTCAATTCCAAAACTCCTAAATTTATATCTCATTTTCTCTTTCTTTCATTTTTCAAAAAAACTTAAACTTCAAAAGTGTTGAAAAAATCGGATCCGATATCAGAGTTAAGGTGCAGCGGAAGATTTAAAATTTTTATGCCGTTTCCGGAAAAGAAGCTCATGATGCATATAAAAATAAATTAAATTCATGATCAAGCGTACCTTATTCCTTGGATTCCGAATTTACTAGAGCGTTTGACCAACATGTCTTCTCTACTATTCTCGAGTTCCACGTCTCAGAGTGTGTGTAGGCACACGTTCTATGAATCCAAGCGACCGGTAATGCTTTCCGAAGTCTAGATCATTCCTTTTCAATTCCGATGTACCTCGTTGAGAATTCGATCCGAGTTCGTTATTCAAAACTACAAAACATGAACCGGTTAACTTCTATGAAAAATATCACTTGGCTTAACCTTCCTCACAGTTCTGATTCAATGAAAATTTCTCTCTTTTTCTCACACCCAAGAAGGACGAATTTCTCAAGCCCGAAAAACCTAGTTTTGTTTTTCTCTGTCCCAAAAAAAAAAACGTCCACCTATTGTGTATGATGATAGTTGGTTTTTTCAAGAACCCCTAGCCTTTATATAATACTCAATTCCTTTTTCAAAAATATCTCCTACTTGAAAAATAATTAATAATTATTTTTCTGGATAATCTTTTGAACCAAAGAATCATTCGAATTTTAGGCTAGGTTCTTTAAACCTTATGGATAGTTTTTTGCTTGGAGAAACTTCAAAAATGCGTGCTTCCCTTTATGTGTAGAATGATTGGTGGTTCAAATTTAAATCAAGAATCAAGACTAGGCAAAAAGTCCTAATCCTATCTAGATTCAAACTATTTTTAAACCTTTAAATTTAAATAAGATTTTCTTATTTGAATTTAAATAAATATTTTCCACAAACATTATCCATATTTAATTAATTTAAATAAATAGAATATTTTTTCCTTTCCACCAAAAAAATGTGCACCATTTTTTAAGAAAAGAAAATCTATCAAATAAGCTTCATTATTTAAATCAATTAGTAACTTAATGTTTGTAATATATTTAAACAATTTTGAAACAAAATATTCTTACCTCCAACCACTAAAATTCGTGCACCATAGATTAGAAGAGAAAAATTTTGTTTTCAAAAACCAAATAATTCAAACACAATCTTATTTCCAAAATTTAATTAACAAAAATAATTAACAAATAATTATTTTTTTTGCAACCAATCATATGTTGACAAATCACATTATTTGTCTACATTAACTTCACATGTCCAATCCTTTCGGGATTGCATGTTAGAGAGTACCATGTCTTAATAGACATTATTAAATTCCCATTTAATTTACCGATCTCATTAGGAACAAATCCCGAGACACTTCGTGGAACTATATGAGTTAGTAGAGGGACCCGATGGAAATATGTAAAGAGGCTCCTATAATTGTGAAAAATTAATCTCAGATTAATTATTCATCAATTATCAACTTCATGACTATTCCACTAAAAGTCTGAAGCTGAACTCCCGTTTACATACCGTATTACGAAAGCTCTCTCACGTAGTGCTTCTTCCATGATTTATTCATCGCTTGCTTAATCCCCATATGTTATCCAAGATTGAATTAAGGACTTTTTCCATTTTACCTTTTCAATCATTTTAACTTAAAGTTCCATTATTCTCTATTGAAATAATCACCAATTGTAAAACCATACAATTGGTAAACCACCAAAGAACACAAAGTAAACCGAAGGTCAAGATCTTGTTATACTATCTCTCAATCCCCGAATAATGCCTTTAAGTAGATAACATTTACTATCGTTAAGATAGCTATGGATTTCATATCTATAAATCTTGATTTCTCTATCCATAAGTCATGCACCCAAAACACAAGTATATTAACCATGAATTAACAGTGTCTCACCTGTAGTGCATTAAAGTACATAAGTCATGGATACGAACTCAAGTAATCATTTCAGGATTAAGATTAATATATGATGATAATTAAAGCGTCATTGATTCTTATAAACGGAATTATTAAACCAAATCAATTAACATTTTAGGTCCAGTCCAATTTCATACCTCAACACTGGTATACATTAAAGTTTCTACTCGGAACCTATCCGATGGTCAAGACAAACCATCCCTCCAAGGAAGTAGACAACCTTTACAATCTTATCATGAATAAGATCCCCAAATCTTATTTCATCGATTGCGGACTATTTATTTAGATTGTTATCAAATTACCACGTCTTCTATGATATCCCGTATACATATGGTAATCCGATATATTACCAACAATCAAGAAGTATTTTATGTTTGCTCAAAATAATCATACAATCAACAAATGAAAGTAAATAGGACACAACTTATTAAACATGAATAACTTTCTCTTATTAATATCAAAATGTCATATTTACAGAAAATTCCTAATATTGATTTTCTATCCTTACGGCACATATAGATCCCAACAAAAAGTCCATAACTTTCTTACTTCAAATAGTAATGGAATAAGTTATTTTTTCAAATCGTACAAAATGATGAGTGAATGAAATAATATCCATAATACATATTATTTCCAATACATTTCAAAATTTTATATTATTTTCTATATCACAGTTAATTTTCAATTCACACTTCAACCAAACACACATTTTCAAACCAACTTCTAAAACTCTGTCTCTAATTGTCACCCCAAATGAATCCTAAAATGGAGCCAAAATGATGCAGTATGAAAATAGGATCATTAGAGGGATTATTCGAATTCTAAAAGGTTATCTTTATTTGAATTATTTTAGGATTATCTAAAAAAGTTTAATTCTACGAGTTATCTTTTCGTACTTGAATTTGAATATAATTAAAATTAGAATCTAGGGTTTACTATTTAAAGGCTTCTTTGTTATTTTGTAGGAGAGTTTATTAATCAAAATTAATAAAATCATTTTGAGAGTTCTCTCAATTGATTTGCATGATTATTCGGTATTCTATTTTGAATCAACGAATTATACGTTACCTACCGTGCATATTTTTGGGTATTCTTTAAGAATCAATGAATTTATGTGTTTTTATATGCTTCCGCTATATTAGTTAGTATCAGAAACGAAACATTCCTATACCAATTTTTTGTTTACAATGCCGCCTCATCGTCGACCCAGTGGTGCCACTGCCGCCAACCGCACTCGCTGAAGAGGTTGCAAGTCTACGGCAAGAACTTGATGCCCTAACACAACAGGTTGCTGCATTGGCCGCCACATCTTTAATGGAAATTTTTGATGAAGGTGATGAGGAAAAAGATGTGGTATACGAATTTCGCATGATCATCATTGAAGAAAACTTTCCATTAAAGATTAAGTTAGCTTCAAGCACATCCAATATTGAAGAAAAATCTTCAGCGGTTGATTTTAGTGTATTGGACAAGCCATTCAGTCTAAAGATGGGTCGTGATTGTTCTTAACACATATCACTTGAATCTCCTACAGATTCGAGGACGAATCTTCTTCACCCAGTAAGGAATGATGCAGTATGAAATAGGATAATTAGATGGATTATTTGAATTTTAAAGGATTATCTGTATTGGAATTATTTTAGGATTATCTTAGGAAGTTTAAATTCTAGGAGTTATCTTTTAGTATTTGAATTTGAATAGGATTAAGATTAGAATCTAGGGTTTACTATTTAAAGGCTTCTTTGTAATTTTGTAGGAGAGTTTTTTATCATAATTAATAAAATTCTTATGAGAGTTCTCTCAATTGATTTGCATGATTATTCGATATTCTATTTAGAATCAACGAATTATACGCTACCTATCGTGCATATTTTCGGATGTTCTTTAAGAATCAACGAATTTGTGTGCTTCTATATGCTTCCGCTAAATCACAAAATTTAAGAGCTGGCTCACATTTCATTATTTTCCTTAAATGGTCAAATGGACCATTTGACATCATTTGAATAACATTTCAAATGTTATGTTACAAAACGTCCATTTAAATGGTCAACTCAAATAAAATGATACAAATCGTCAAATGATGTAAACAAACGGAGTAAGACAAAGGTGACGAAAAAGCTCAAGGGCACCTAGAGAGAATACCGCGAGCTTGTACAAGAAGATCTGTCACGACAGAGCGCCATGGCGACGGCGGCTGAACTCTAGGGAAAGAGGAGGTGCCCGGAGCGTTTTAGAAGTTTTCAAAAATTTAGGTGTAAATTTGGATATTAATTTCTATCCCCAAAAATCAGGGTATTTATATTTATTCCCGACAAAAAGGCTATTTGCCTCTTTCTCTCAATCAAATTCCAATATTTCTCTCTTTTATGAGATGAGATCTCCATTTTAATTTATTTTTTCCCTGATATTCGCCTTTTCTTAGAGCAACTCCAACCGAACTTTAAAACTATGGCATAAAACGCCAAACTGGTGCAGTTGGAGCACTCAGACAGCTGCATTCCCCAACTCTATTTTAGAATTAGGGAGAGATATAGCGTCCAACGCTTTTTTTTTTTTTTTTTTTTTTTTTTTTTTTGCTGCAATTTTTTTCTAAAGTTAAAATATACCGTAAAAATCTTATAAATTCTATTTTATACCAAATATGTGTTATTTAACAAATTTTCTTGATTTTTTGCAACTTGTTTTTATTTTGGAATGATTTGTTTTTCTTATTTGAGTTATAATTTTAATTAATATAAGTTTAGTAAGTAAAAGATTTTTAGTTAATTAAGTATAATTTGTTAAGTTATTATTAATATAACCAAGCGTTAAATTATTAAAAATTGTTAAGGACTAATATGTAAAAAATAGATATAAGAAAATAATTAGTGAAAATTTTGATTGTTTGGAATTAAAAAAATAAAGAAATATATGGGGAATATATATTCCTTTTAAAGTAACTTTTAAAATTGATGAGTTAGTGAGTAATTATAAAATAGAGTTAAAATTATATTGTTTTAATATTAAAATTATTATAAAATAGAGTAATGAGTTAGAGATGGCCTTATCTTGATTCATAATCAGCCTTAGTTTTCTTTGGAGATTTTGGAATTAATATATAGATATAGGTGTTGGCTAACGTCCGTCAGAAGCACCGAAATTTCACCCACATGGACGATAAGTTTTTGATTTTCGATTCAAAAGAGTGCAAGTGGGTTGCACGTGTCACGATTAAAATCTGAAGAAATACTTTTTAGCCCGAATAGTATATTTCACGATTCTACCTGTCATCCTACATGACTTTGGATTGGTGGATCCACGTGTTGAAATATGAGATATTATCAAATATTCATTTAAATTATTATTTCCGAATTTCAGATTGATTAATGTAATCTATAAGATATTTAGATTTACGTCTAGGGTTTTTCTTCATTCTCTCTTCCTCTGCTTTGATGATTTGTTCTTCAATCTGGATTGCTTCTTGCTCATCAATGATTCTTAGGATTTCTGCACGGAATTGTGGATCTTCCCAGTCTTCATCAGTGAACCATAGTAATTGAGTGTCTGGTCTTGAAATACTATGGGTTTCTGGAGGAGTGAGATTGTAGTGCATTTGGCAACTCTGTGTGACCTCTGGTGTGGATACAGAGATTCCTAGTCTGACTAGGTTTTCTGTCTGAGAATTAATGGAGTCTTCCCATGGTTTCTGGGAGTACTCATATGGGTCATACCTTTGGTATAGGAGCTGTTCTTCTTCGAGAGAAAGTCCTTCAGACTGAAAACATATTGGCCGAGATTGTTCTCAGCTGGTGCCTGTGTCTGTTTCTGGAGCCAGCTTGGGCTTGTAGACAATGCTTGGGCCTTCGTCAGCCAGATCAGTTATTGGGCCGTTGTCAGAAGATGGGCTTGACTGTGGGCTGTTGAGTTCATCAAGAATTCTTTTGATCTTCTTGGTGTACTCTGTTAGGAGTCTGTCCCATGGGGCATCTTCTTCCGGGCCTGGCCAAATTTCATCTGGGATAACCCTATTTTTAAGAAAAAGTTGTTTCTCAAGCATTCTGATCTGTGGGTTATCTTTCGGAGAGAGGGGCCATTCATTGGTCCCATAGACTTCAATAGTAGGAGCGAAGCCTGTTTGATTTTCTCCCACTTTCGTGCAATTGAGACTGATCAGAAAGATGGTATAGCAGTTGTTGAGGGCATCTTCATGAGATTGGATTTTCTTTTGGTGTCTTCTCTGGAATCTTTCCCATTCTCGAGAGAGATACTGCTGCCAGATACTTAATGGAGCAAACCATGATAGTAGGTCCATTTGAGTCTTGTATGGATCTCTGAGTTCTGGACGGTTCCTGAAGTTCTTGATGGTGGTGCTAAGGGGGACTGTTTGGACTTCTATGGCTATGGTAAGAAAGCTGGTTAGGTACCAGAACAAAAGAAGTACCGCTTTTGGCATGTACCAAGTATTCCTAATAGGGAATAGGTTAGCAAAAGGATATTGTGGATGGAAGGTGAAGTCATGGACCATGGGTTGTCCATAGATCCGTATAAGTGTCTGATGTATCTTTTGGGCTCTAATTATGGCTTCTTGTGGAGGATTATCTGAGAGAGTTATTTTTTCAGCATCTTTGGGAAAGGTTGGAGGAAAGATAGCTACAAGGTTAGAGGAGGAAAATGAAGCCATTGTTTCTGTTATGGTGAAGATGAGAGGGATGTTATTTGCTTTGGTGGTGATGATATTTATAGTGGGTCTAGAGAGAAAATCAGGGATGACATTGTCTTTTCCTTTAATGTGTGAGATATCAAAGGAAAATTGGGAGAACTATGCAGCGAGCCTGAGGATCTGTGCATTTACAGCTCTATTGGGTTTGAACTTTAGCATACCTTTTGATGCTGCAAAATCTGTCTCGACCAAGAAGTGGTGTCCAATCAAGTGGAACTCGAACTTCATGATTCCTTACTTTATAGCTAGGAGTTCTTTGAAGGTAGAGTGATGATGGAGTTGAGAGTCTTTGAACGTGTCACTTTTGTATCCACAAATTCTTCTTTTCCCTGTTTCGTCTTGTTCATAAAGTACTGCTCCCCAATACTTGTGGCTTGCGTCTGTCTGGAGTATTCTTTTTCCCGTGGAGGGAATCTTGAGCGGTTGCAAGTCTTGCATCAGCTTTTTCAGTTTTTGAACAGCTTGTGTTTGGAGGGAGGACCACGGTGGAGGATCCTTTTTGAGCATCTGTTCAAGGGGAGATGTATGTTGGGAGATCTGTGGAATGAAGTCTCTGAGGTAGTTGACTATCCCCAGAAACTGTTGGACTTGGACCCGAGTGAGTTGATCTGGAAATTTAATTAATTCTAGGGCTATATGGGGCTGAGCCTCATATTGTCCATCGAATGATTTCATTCCCAAAAATTCTATGTGGGATTGTCCAAGTATCATTTTCTTTTCGGAGAGCATCACACCCTGATTTTTGGTTAGGGTTTCGAATTGGGTCAAGAGGTGTAAGTGGGCTTCCTGTGTTGGTGAGAACAGAAGTATGTCATCAATATATATAAGGGCCTGGTTTAGGATTGGGCTGTATATCTTGGTCATGGCCTTTTGGAATAGTGATGGGGCTGTTTTTAGGCCGAAAGGCATAACGGTCCATTGGAAGTGGTGGTTGGGTATGGAGAAGGTTGTTTTGGGCCAATCATTGGGTTGGATTCCCAATTGCCAAAAACCTGCTTTCAAGTCAAACTTTGAAAAGATTTTTGCGTTCGACAGACTAGAAAACAAAGCTTGTTTATTGGGCAAAGGAAATTTATCATCAGCAAGGAAATGGTTAAGGGGCTGGTAGTTAATTACCAGTCTCTGTTTACCTCGTGCTTGTTCTGATCTCTTGTTGACATAGAAGGCATGGCATGCCCATGGTGAGTTTGTCACTTCGATCAGGCCTTGCTGTTGCAATTCTACACATTCTTCTGCTGCCATCTTTTGGTGTTCTGGATTCAATCCTGGATGACTTGCCTTGGTAGGATTGATATCTTCACTTTTCTTGAATGGCAGAGAGATGAAGAACTCTTCATTTTTCCACAGAGGATTGTTACATTTCTTCAGGAATTCTGAATGTGTAGTGGCACATGAGTGCTGTATAAGCCTCTGTCTGATCTCCTGGTAGGGATCCTGTGCAGATGGAAGTAGTTTGGGATTGATTCCCACGCAGTGTAATACTGCTTATATGCCAGACCTTTGGGCAGGATTTTTAATCCTGGTTTCTTCATGTATAGATCAAACCCGATGATGAGATCTTTTCCAGGGAGTTTTGATCCAATGATTTTGTGAATCAAGGAGCATCCCGGAAAGAATTCTAGCTTGATGGGTTTGCTGATAAGCTCTGTGCAGAAGATTTCTCCATTTGCAGCATGGAAGAATTGTTTCTTCTTCTTCCATTTCGAAGGAGGGAGAATGTCTGGATTCATGATAGAATAGGATGCGCCAGTATCAAAGAAAGCAGCAACCCGAATAGGGTTGGCATACTTTGAAGGAATGATCTTCATTGTTATTATGGGCATCGTCTGAGCTAGGTTGATAGCATTCACCTGGTAGGCTTGTCCTTGCTCTGGTTCTGGGTCTGATTCTGATTCTGAAAACTCCGAGGAACTTTCTGATTGTGAATCAGGAAGTTGGAGAATGCAGAGAGTCTGATCATTGATTTCTTCATCAACTGAGAAAATGGATTCTACCTCGTTGTCAGAGAGGGAGATTCCTGTTTCTTTGTTGATTTAAGTAATCATCTTTTGTGACTTGGCCTTAGGACAATTCTTCATAAAGTGTTTTTTACTGCCGCAGATGAAGCATCTGGTTGATCTTTGCTTTCCAAAATTCCTTCGTTTCCTTAGGAATTTCCACGAACCTTTCTTCTTGGAGAAGAAGTTGTTTCATTTGAAACGTTTCTTCTTTCTGAATTTTCTGGTTCTGGATGATGGCTTGGAAAGACAGGAGGAGCACGTACATCCTGGTGTAGGATTTGCAGGGCATTTTGTGTAGAGCTCCTTGTTGATGCAGATCTTGTCGAAGTCCTTGATCTGTTTCATGTAGTCTTGCAGGAACTTATTCTGAGAACACATCTTATCAATAGCTTTGAAAATGAATTGACAGATTTCACCAAGAGTGATATCCGCAATGTGCCTGTTGGCTGGGGATAAGAGTTTGCTCGTCTCATCTCCTAATGGCTCTGGTATGGAGGAGAGAAATGCCTGCTTCAGATTTGAGTTGTTGATGCCACCAATCAGATAGAATCTTCTGGACATCTTTTGAAAGTGGACTTCAAGATCTATTTTCTTCATTGAACAGCATCTTGAAGTATTCTGATTGGGCTTTTTCAATGATTTGTGTTTCTTGTCCACAGAATTCCGTGTAGAGTTGTGATAACGCTATCTCAATGGATTCTGTCTGAAGAAACATCATCTGTCTGTATTCTCCTAGGCTTACCCACCAGTCATAGAGAATGCCTGTAAATCTGGAGGTAAAATCTAGTAAGATTTTTCCTGGTTGGGAGTTTGGCTTCTGAACTTGGAGAAACATGAACGCCTTAAACTCTTGGAATCTATCTCTCCATTTTCAGGGAGGGATATCATCTAGAGTTATTGTCTGCATCTTTCCATTGGAAAATGTTGGCGTTGGAGTCTGTGCTGTCTGACGAGGTGGTTGGTTAACCTCTTCTGTTGTTTCATCATGAACTTCTGACATCATTGGTGCTGGTCCATCCATTGGCTGATTCATCATGATTGGCTGTGGGGGCTTTGGTTCTTCTTCTGGTTCAGAACTCGTTAGAGCATCTGAGGACTAGTCTGAATCTTCTGGGACACTCTCTTCATCTGAGGATGTGTCTGGATTTATGGTTTGCACCTGTGGAATGACTTTTTCACAATGATTTTTGATCATTGTTGTCAGAGGGTTCTGTCTTTGAGGCTGGGGCTGCGCCATCATTTGAGAGGAGGAAGGCAATTCTTTCTGTTTGCCTTTCAGTTTCCTAAGAACATCATTTTCGTCTAAAATTCTAATGAGTCTTTTGACATGATCCTCCTTTTGGGGGACGACAGGAAGTGGCTGCTCATGTCTGGGGATGGTAGTGTATCTCCATGGAGTATCACTTGGCTCGGTGATTCTTGTCTGTTTTTGGAGTGCCAACAGCTGAGTTTAAAGGGACTTCATTTCTGCTTCTTTTTCAGCAAACAGTCTGCTGGAGAAGGATGAAGTCATTGCCAATCTTCTGAGTTCTTGGTGGAGTAACTGAACTTGATTCTCAAGTTTCTCTAGAATGGTGTGAGAATTAACCAGTCTAATATTAGACTGATCAATCTTTGAGTCTACTTGAGTAAGCCTGGCGTCAATCTTCTGGAGAACCTTATTTTGAGCTATAAGGTTTTCTGACTGCCAGTTCAGAACTGCTTCTGCTGGACCAATCTTCTTGGTTGAGCCATCTGGTTCAACAGCCCTTGGGTTGAGGATCTTTGGCTGCTGCGTTGATCCTTCTTTGGTTAGTGTCTGAAGAGGAGGAAACTCTTCTTCGTATGGTATAGCGGACATCATGTGAACCTGAGGGAGTACCATGGGAGGAGCTATGCTACATGAAGTAGGGAGCTGTAATCCTTGCTTCTTTAGATACTTCTGAGCCTGTTTATAACAGGGAAGTACATGAGGAGTTTTTGGTGGAGATTGTGGTGGCGATTGCTTCCTTGGATGGTCATCTGGATCTTCATTCCATCCTGTAGGATTTGTTGGCCACTGTGTTTGTGGGGGAGGAGAATATTTGACAAGGAAGTCAAATTTTCCTGAAGGTTGTCCGAGTGTATCCACCTGTCTATCTCCTTTCTGGTGTCTCTCTTTCAGCTGTTTCCCTAGGCTGATTTTCTTTGTCTGGCTAGGAAAACCATCTTGGTTGTGATCCTTGATGCATCCTGGGCAGAAACATTCATCCCAATAGCAGTGTCATGTTTGGGATTTTTGTGCATAGTGAGGATTGCCATTAGCTTTGAAAGAAATGATCTCTGCCTGAAGTTGTTCAGGAGAGACTGGACACATCATGTGTTGTGTTGGAAAGAGATTGCTAGGAGCTTCCTTCGGCTTTTTGAAAGTGATCAGGGTTGATCCATCCAGTTGAGCTTTGAAGGTTACTTCTGTTGACTGTACTGCAACATGAGAATAATGGAGTTTCTCATAATTGGTGATCCACGAGTCTTGTAGCATCTCTTTTAGTTTCTTGAGCGAGATCTGCTTGGGAATTTGGGTGACAATTGGAGCGTTCTGGGAGTCTGCAGTGATCATGAGAGCATCTGCAGTGCCTGGGAGAGTAAGATCCATGGCATGATCTTGAACTCTGTATACCATCTGGTAATGCAGAGTTGATGCGATGGAGTTGGGGTCCATCTCTATGCCTATAAGTTGCAGTTGGACCTTAAGAGCGCCTAGCAAGGTAGGGTCCTGAAGGGACATGCAGAAGTTGGGGAAGATTGTTATGATGACTGTTCCCGCGTTGAGTGTTGTCTGCACCATTGCTATAGCTGCATCTTTGTATCTCCTGTGTCTGGAATCCAGTAGTGCTATTCTAGCACACACTGGAAGGCTTTTACTTCCATGGAAGGTCAGGGCTAATCGGACTGCTCCAAAGTGTAGGTGGGTAAAACCCTGGGCTAACCACTGGCCGGGATATTCTGGAGGGATCTCCAGATAGACAAAGCATTCTTGTGTGGTTGCTGGGAGGTTGCATTGGCTAAATTTTGTAGCCTGTACATATTCTTTGACCCTTTTGGCTGAGGATTTTATGAGGTGTTTAATGGATCTGGTCAAAGTGTTCATGGTTTTGGCAAAAGCATGGTATTAGTTAATGAGTGGAAGGTCTTCAGAGGTGACCTTCTGTTCTTCAGGTACGTAAGTTAATTCGTAAAGATAATCTAACTTAGAGGCAGAGGATTTCCTAGTAGAGAGAGGGGAGAAGGAAAAAGGGGAAGAAGTAGGTTGTATAGTGGAAGAGGAGGAACTATGAACTATAGGTGTATTGGTTGACTCAGTGTTTGGGGTTTCCATATGTTGAAAGACGATATACTCTTCGGAGTATGTATAATACTACAATCACATTTAACTTTCCATGGCTCTGATACCACTTTCTGTACGCCTAGCAGATCAGTGGGGAAGCAGCCCAAACTGCATGGAATTTGAAATCAAGAAAGATTTCAGAGGATATGATATGCCAAAGATCTCTCTCTCACCTCAAGGAGAGACTGGGATTCTCCTCTGTAAGTGTTGGCTCTTACCGGCCTCCTTGCCTTGGCGAGCTCGAACTTACTTTAGAGTTTCTCAGTTTCCTATTGATGAGAGAGCTACCTTGAAATAATCCGATCCCCTGATTTCTAACTGGACCACTTCCTAACTGATCATACTAGTGTGATGATTGATTTAGTACGTGGCGTTGTTAAACCATGAACTATCGCGGATACCGCTGTGTTCTCATGGTATTCCAACCTATATACTTTATCAGCATAAATGCCTGGATCATTAACTATGATTATAATATATACAGTGACTCCTAAAGTATATCAGAGGGAGGTTTAGCTAGACATAGATGGAAAATCTCAAATATTATTGATAAAATTTTTACAAGTGACTCGAAAGGTTCTTCCTTCTTAAGGGAGGGAGAGTTCCTTATATAGTCGAGGGAAGAGGGCCTCGGATTTGAAATCCAGAATTCACACCTATTTTACAAACAGTGAAAGAAATAATTCGACCTAACATGTGGCCGACAAAAAGAAATCACGGGCCTAAACAGATGGCCGACAAGATAAAAAGAAATAAAAGTCGGTTTCTGCCGACAAAAACTTTAAACACGTGGGTTGGCTGTTACAGCATCTTTGAGGCAGTGGGGTGTGACGTAAGTGCTTACGTTTTTGTAGTGCTTACGTAAGTGCTTATGTCAAAGGAGTGAGTACGTCATTGGTGACGTCTAGGGGTTTTCTTCATTCTTGGTGAAGATTTGATATATTTGAGTAACATATTTGTTTTTGCATTTATAAACTTGCATTTATATGAAAGCTTATTTTATAATACTCCTTATTAGTGAATCTTCGCTCAATTCCTAATCCGTGGATGAAACCACGTTAATCCTTTACCTCTTATTCTTCTATCTTTTATTCTCTTATTTATTTATTATATTATAATATTTTTGTTATTCTATTTTTTAGTTTTTAGTTTTCATGACCACTTCCTACATGAAACACGCCAAGCAAAATTTAAAAGTCTTCCACTCTAAGTTTTGTGTGCAGCTAACTTTCAGAATGTAGAAAGTCTCTCTCCATGTTTAATTTTGAAGAGAAAAAAAAAGTGCATACTTCCTTCGCCTCTAATGTCACACTCTCACCCACACAAATAAAAACAAAAAATCACAGTACGCCTAACCAAGCAACAATAGACTACATAACCAAATAGGTTAATAGATTCATTTTATCAAACATATGTGTCTCATTAAAGACAGATCCAAAAACATGAACTAGGACAATCCAAATTTGAATCCAAATCCTCAATTAAAATTCCTAAATTCTTCTTTATATTTTAAATGCAAAAATTTGAAGAGACGCAAGGAGGTTGAGAATACTTGCGCCAAAAAAACAGGGCTTCTCTTTTCCTCCTTCAATTTCTTCTTTTATAACTGTAAACATAAGAGAGAATTGAGAGAATTGAAAGGAATTGTATAATCTGATATTATGTATTGTTAAGAATACAAGAGAGATTATTTATACATGTAAGATACAATGAAAAGGGAAATTAAGTTAATAAAATATTCATAATGAATACGAGATTAGTCAACCCTTAATCAAGGGATATGAATCCCATAATTAACGTTAACATCCTCCTCAAACTCAAGATGGTGTCGTACAAGCCAAATTGAGTTTGGAAATTAAGTCAGTTAATTGTCCAGAGGATAAAGGCTCGGTGAAGATGTCTGCAGGCTGATCGTGAGTGGTGATTGAATAGAGTTGCAAGTGCCTCTTTTGTAAATGATGACGAACAAATTGACAATCAATCTTAATATGTTTCGTACGCTCATGAAAAACATCATTGTGGGCATTTTGAATCGCACTTTGATTGTCACAATGAAGTTTGGTAGGAGATGATTGAAGTCCCACTTCTAAGTCTTGAAGCAATCAGCGTAACCATAGCTATTCAAAAGTAGTGTCAACTAATGCATGATATTCCGCTTCAATATTGGAACAAGAGACAACTGTTTGTTTCTTACTTCTCCAAGGAATCAAAGAGTCACCTAAGAATAAGCAATAGCCAGTAGTGGAACGCCTATCGACAGGATTCCCTACCCAATCAGCATCAGAATAAGCATGGAGTTCTAATGAAAAATTGTGCAAAGTAATGAAGGCCATGGAATATTGGAACAAGAGACGACTGTTTGTTTCTTACTTCTCCAAGGAATCAAAGAGTCACCTAAGAATAAGCAATAGCCAGTAGTGGAACGCCTATCGACAGGATTCCTTACCCAGTCAGTATCAGAATAAGCATGGAGTTCTAATGACAAATGTGCAAAGTAATGAAGGCCAGGGAATAGTGTTCCTTTGACATATTGTAAGATACGGAGAACTGTAGCATAATGGGTTGATCGAGATGAAGCCATAAATTGGCTCACTACATGAACTGCATATGATATATCTGGACGGGTAATGGTGAGGTAGACAAGACTCCCAACTAGTTGTTAATCAAGAGTGGCATCTTTAATGAGTTCCCCATTAGTCTAACGAATCTTTGCATTTGGCTCTATAGGTGTGTCTGCAGTCTTGTTATCCGTAAGTCCAGCTCAAATGAAAAGCTCAGAAGCGTACTTGGCTTGACTAATGTAATAGCCACCAGAAGAAGAAGAAGATACCTCAAGACCAAGAAAATAGCTTAGAGTACCAAGATCTTTCATCTCGAACTGCTCAGTAAGAAAGATTTTGAGTTCTCGAATGCCAACAAGATCATCCCCAATAATGATCATATCATCAACATAAAATAACAGAAGTGTAGTGCCACTATCTATTTTACAAAGAAACAAAGCACAATGATGAAAGCTTGATTGGAAACCAGCAATTGTCATAGTTGTGCTGAACTTAGAAAACCATGCACAAGGAGCTTATTTACGTCCATAAAGTGCTTTGCGGAGTTTGCACAAATTTTCTGGTGGATGGTCATATCTTAGGGGAGGTTGCATATACATCCATCTTAAAGAGTTGCCATTGTCATATAGAAGAAGCAATAAGAGTGTGAACTGTGGATATACGTGCTGCTGGGGCAAATGTTTCCTCATAATCAATTCCATATTCTTGTGTGAAGCCTTTAACAACAAGACGAGCCTTGTATCAATCAACAATGCCATCTGAACGAGTCTTGATCTTGTAAACCCATCTACATCCCACTACAGATTTTCCAGGCAGTAAGTCAACCAAGTTCCATGTATGTGTTTTAGTAAGAGCTTGTAATTCCTCATTCATAGCTTCCTGCCAAGAAGGATAAGTAGAAGCCTCGTGAAAAGAACGAGGTTCGTGCGAGGTGGCAAGAGATAATAACAATGAAAATCTATCAAATGAGAAGGAGGTTCACGTACTCGAGTAGATCGACGAGGTTCCTCAGATGGAATACTGGTGGTACTATGTGTCGGATCTGTAAACACCTCATAATCATCTGGGAGACCCGAAGTTGGAACATCAAAATCATTCTCTGGAGGGAAAAGATCTAGAGAAGTATTGGTGAACAATGGAGGACTGTTTAT
This sequence comes from Ficus carica, assembly GCA_009761775.1. Classification (NCBI taxonomy): domain Eukaryota; kingdom Viridiplantae; phylum Streptophyta; class Magnoliopsida; order Rosales; family Moraceae; genus Ficus; species Ficus carica. Next base: position 4,107,045 of record CM019746.1, read on the forward strand.
CGGAGATAGGTTAAAAGATGACAAGCTGGAGAACATTTTATGTTCCCAAAACATCATATGACGAGAGACACAAAGACGTATTGAAATGGGATCATAACAACTGTACCCTATATGTTCAATTCCATATCCCAAGAAACAACACAATTGAGAATGAGGTTGGAGCTTATTACGTTCGTGAGGTTGTAGGAGAACAAAACAAGCACATCCAAAGACTCGAAGATGGTTGTATGATGAAGGAGTTCCAAAAAGGCGCTCATATGGAGATTAATTTTCAAGGACTGAAGATGGAGTGCGATTCATGGTGTAAACTGCAGTTAATGTAGCTTCACCCCAAAAAGGCTCAGGAACATTTGTAGGAATGAGCATGGCCCGAACAGAGTTTAAGATCTGTCTATGTTTACGTTCAGCTCAACCATTTTGTTGTGAGGTTCCTGGACAAGAATTTTCTGAAAGAGTCCCACTATGTTGAAGAAAATTGAGAAAGTTTCCATATTCCAAGGCATTGTCAGAGCGAAAAACTTTAATAGTTCTGGAGAATTACAGTTGAATCATTTTTGAAAACTTTTTGTAAATGTCAAATAGTTCAGAATGATGATGAAATAGATATATCCATGTAAAACGAGAAAAATCATCAACAAAAATGACAAAATGTCTCGCATCTCCCATAGTAGGAATGGGTGAGGCTCCCCAAACATCGGAATGAACTAAATCAAATGGTTCTGAAGCAACAGAAGTACTTTTATTAAAAGAAAGAGCAGCTTGTTTTCCTAATTGACAAGACATACAATCAAAAGTCTTAGAAGAAACTGAACCTAATAACCCATTGGAGATCAAAGGCTGAAGACGAGACAATGATGCATGTCCTAAACGAGAGTGCCAGAGACTTAATGGAGTCTTTGTGGCACTTGTTTGGATTGCAGCAGCTTTTGATGGAACTTGAAGATGAGAAAGAGTGACCAAACGACCAACTTTATGGCCTGTCCCGATGATCTTATCATTCTATGGATCCTGCACAATACAACCAGTAGAAGAGAAATGAACATCATCTTTTAAATCACACAACTGACCAACCGACAACAAATTCAAAGAAACTTTTGGAACAAGATAGGAATTTGGAACATGAAGATTGGATGTCGATATGGAACCAACATGACTTACGTGAAGTGTTGACCCATCAGCAGTGTGAATTGTCGGAATATTAGTAGCAGGAGATTTAGTGGAAAATATTAAAGGATCAGATATCATATGATTTGAGCAAGCAGAATCAATGAACCAAGTGGAGTTACCTGATGTACCAGAAATAGTGGAAGCAGAACGGAATGTAGCTCGGGACAGAACTTGACTGACAATAGCCTCAATGTCTGCAGAGGAAATAGATGAGTTTGTAGAAGAAAACTCGTTAGAGGTAGAAGTAGTCAAGGCTGCAATTGTGGTAGACTTCTTTTGAGCAAGTTTGTAGCATTTGTCAACTGTATGACTAGACTTTTTGCAGTATTTGCAAAACAAGTCCCTAGTGTTGTTGGAATTTTTCTGGCTTTAAGAGTTGGCTAATGAAGTCGAAGTGGCAAGAACTGCCTCAGATGAAGTGTTTTCTTCAGATAAAATTTCTGTGAGAGTATCATCTAGAGGAGGAAGGCTTACGATGAAGCAAGGAGGATTGAACATTTTCAAATTCATCATTCAAAGGCATGAGAAACTGATTCAAACTTAACTTATCACGATATTCATCAAATAAAGTAGCATCTTTTTCACAGGTCCAACGAGGTTCAGACAAGGCAAGTTGATCCCAAGGGAAACTCATCTGAGAATAAAACTCATTAACAGACTGACATGGAGATTACTTAATATGCTGCAGAGTAGTAAGAAGTTGGAATTGTTGAGCTAAATCACCAGAAGCATAACGAGCAGATAAGAAATCCCAAAGCTCTTTTGTTGTCTCAAAATCTCCGAATGACATGTTGATAGAAGGCACTGAGGTATTTGTAATCCAGGTAACAATCTTATGATTATTACTATTCCAATCATCATGGCGAGCTTCAAACTTTGAGGTTGTCTCAGAATCTATTTTAGCAGGCTTTTTGATCTCTCCAGTAGCGTAACGCCAAAGTTTCCTGCCTTTGAAACAACTTCTTATTGCTTGAGCCCAACGAGTGTAATTGGAGCCATTGAGAATAATCGTAATAGGTTGAGCAACATCAGAATGAGTTTGAGCCATTTGAGTAACTTACAAATGCAGACGACGAAAAACGGTCCGGATCAGGTCAAAGTCAACTCTAGAACGATCAAAGTCAACTCTGGTCAATGGTCAAAGTCAACTGTTGATTAGGCGCTGATTGTATTGTCTGGCTGACTAGGCTTGCTGACTGGACTTCAGCCTTGCTAAATGGACTGCTGGACTTGATAACTGGACCTCCTGCTGGACTGGGCCTTAATGAGAAATTAGCCCAAAAAAAAACAATCAAACAAACCCTAGTGCAGAAGAAATCTTGAACGGCGAGAAAAAGATATGGGCAGAAGAAAAGCTCCACTCATGAACAGCAAGAAGAAAATAACCGGATAGATACCCAAGTGGATAAAAGATGCAGACCACCGGAAGATCAGAAGGCAACTGAAATTAAAAAAAAAATAGAAATAAAATAAAAAAGGACCACTGGAAAGAAACCCTAGTGGAAAGCAAAATGCGAAAGACCACCGGAAAATAAACCCATGTAAAAAAGAAAATTGTGTGTTGAAGAGACCACTTTAGTGACTCTAACACCATGTAAACATAAGAGAGAATTGAAAGGAATTGTATATTATGATATTATGTATTGTTAAGGATATAAGAGGGGTTATTTATGTTGAGATGTGTGCCTACAAACAAATGAGATGTATTATTTTATTGATTTAATTTGAGTAATTTTTCAATATTATTTTTGCATGCATGTTTAGATGCTTTATAAATATCGAAAACCCAAGATTATTTAAAGGTGACTTTAAATATTGTATATAAGTGTTATATACATGAGGATGATATTTAAAGTAAAATAATTTAAATATATTCATAATTAAAAAATCAAAGTTGGGATCTTTAATTTAAAATTACTAGCGCGGTTCATTACATTCTGAATGAAATGATCTTATCCGGATTGTTAATAATGAGATAACTTGATTATATATGACTGGAACACGATTAATTATAAATCTCTAATAATTTCCGTTGTCATATAGAGCATTCAAAATTAATCAATGATGGTCATATATGAATCGATCTTAATTCTGAATAATTAATAGACTCCTATTTATTGTATCATATTTTTTGACATATCAAGTAATGACACAAAAGAATAGTGTCAAATTCTTGCTATATTGGAAATATAATATAATAAATAGCTGAGAATATTAATATATAATATAAAATATATTCCTTCGTAAAGAAGTCAGATGGACTGTTCTCATAAGTATTGATTCGGAACTTGAATAATAAGAGCACTCAGTTTATGATTAGATCATAAATATATTATTCATTAGAGAATCAATGATACTTAAGGAGAAAGATAAAATTAAAGAGGTTAACAAAAAATACCTAGCTTTAATTATGAACCGTTTATGGAGAATTGGTTTACATGTAGTGACTATATCAATGGGCAATTCAAATCCTTTGAATATAATTATTTTTATAATTTTAAAAGTGCAATTCCATATTTTTAATGGAATAATTTGGAATTAATAATTTTGATATTTTAATTAAGGTGTTAATTAATTGTCAAAATTATTGGAACCTAAAATTGTAAAGTCCATAGTTCCTCTCAACGGCACCATTGAATCATGTGAACATTATTTTATGTTGGATTAATTTATTAATTTAGAATTGAGAATTCTATATTAATATTCACACAACAAATTAATTGGATTAATTTATATTTTAAATAATATGATTATTTAAAATTAATTTTAAAATAGTTTTAAATTAAAGATTATACAGTGTAGTAATGACCACACCGTAGTTGTGCACCACATGGTGGTTTGCATTATATCCACAAAGTATATGTGGAATTTTGAATTTTGAATTTTGAATTTTGACACATGTGGAAAAGAAAATATTGGTTGTTTTTATTTTGAATAGTTCAAAATAAAAAAAAATTTAATTAAAAAAAAAAAAGGAAACTGATTAGATAATGGGAGAGAGATTTTATTTCTCCCACATCTATTAAACACGCCCACTCTAGGGAGAAAGTGGGCGTGTGTGATTTTCCACAATGGGTGAAGTGGATTAGTTAATTAAGTAAAAAAAAAAGAATGTCAGTTATTTCTCTGTAATATTAAATGGAGGGTACATACGATGTATACGAAAAGGGGAAAGGATATATATTGATTCCTTTTTTGACAGAGAAAAAATATACGTACCTTTTTTTTTCTAAAGAGTTTTCTTCTCTTATTCCCCTTCACTTTGTCTCATGAGTTGAGAATGCAAAGTGAATCAAAATTCAGGTGTGTGATCAAACCCAAATTTAGAAACGCCAACTCGTTTCCTGTTTATCGTGACCCGGATAACATTGAGTAAGAATCGTTAGTGTTTCCAAATGATTTGGAGTTCTCAAGAAGGTTCTTGAAGGAGTTCAAGAATTTTGACCTAATCGGACCGTTAATCTCCAAACTTTCTTCTTAATTTATTTTTATTAAATTAATATAAGTATTGTCACCGGATAAAATTTTGAGAAATTTTTTTTATATGTGCGATTTGATCCGTACTATGCTTTCGTTATTTTTTTAAAAACCGGTTTTCGAAACCAACAATTAGTATCAGAGCCGGCAATACCTTATGTTAATTTAATGAGTGATTATATGATAATCTTTGTATGATTTTGGGTAGGCACTTGTGAATATTGATGTATGTTTCTATTTATGATCATGATGATGAATGTTTGTGCAAATGGATTGGTCGTAAATTTTTCCCGTTTCATGGAAATTAGTTTGTATTTTTCCTTTTGATTAGATCAATTGTAAATAGAAATCATAATGTAATTTTCTTTTGATTAAATCAATTGTAAATAGGATTATGTTGTATTTTTTTCATTGATGAAGAATTTTTCTTCATATATTTTTTTTAGAAAAGTTCTTAATTTTTTTTTATCAAAAAACAAAAAGGTGGAGCCGGTGACCGTACAGACTCCGCCGCCGGTGCTGCACAACAGCCTTGGTCAATCGTTAGCTGTGGCCACCAATCGACAGGAAGCGCCAGCCTGAGTTGGCTGCGCCCAACCAAGCCAGTTGTGACTAAGCTAGGGTTTTGGAAACCCTAGCTTGCCCAGTGAACTGGGCCACCCAACCACAGGCTGGGTCTGCCTCATCATTGGTTGAGGCAGGAGGAGGCTAGGCCTGCCCATGATGAAGGCCCATTCAGCCAGTGCATGGGCAGTGCCCAGACGCACACCCAGCCGAAAAAAAAAATTTATAGATTTTTTGAAATCTATATTTTTTTTTAATTTGAGAAATTCAAGAAAGACCACCACCACTCATAAAGAGGAGTTGGAGAATTACAAGAAGACCCAATTTATTTTATTATATCAATTTTTTTTTTTTTTGTTATTTTAGGTTTCCATGGAACCCGGCCAAGTTTTTCCATTTTGCTTGCGTTTAAGTGTTTTTATTATGTTGATGATAATTACATTGCCATGCATATCACATGTCATCTAATATAGAAAAGTGCCTACCTATTTTGTATGTAATGCATTTTTGCGCAATTTTTTTTTTCTAAAATTGTTTTAGCAATTAATTTAATGTGTCTAGTCATAAATTTAATAAGATTAAATTTGAAATTAATTTAGGAAATGGATTTGCAAAATTAGTGGGTCAAATGTGAAATTCATAAAATTTAAGTGTTAAATTTTAAAATATCACAATTGATTTAATTTATAATTTTAAATTGTTTAAAATTAAAAAGGTATAGTAATTTAAAGTGTTTAAATTTACTAAGGTTTATGAAACAAGATTTGTTTTATAAATTACATACACTTTTGCAAAATAATGAGTGGGAGTGGGTAATAGGACAATATAAACCCATGGTCTCCACCGTTAGTACAATACCATAAGTTTTTTAATAGTGCCTAGAGACGCTTTGATTTCGTTCTCCCTACGGAAGGTGTCTATTAAATACAATATTAGGTTGTCTTCCATGAGATAGGATTTTAAGATGTATTTAGAATTGACCTACACTACGGCGGTAATTTCTAAGTTAAGTCTAAAAAATCTTATACGGTGGGGTACACTCATCAAGAGATAATTAAATTAGTTAATTATTTCCTGAACCAAAAATTAAAGGAAATTACTAAGTATTGGAATTATGAGATATTTTGGGTAATATTTGTTAATTGAAAATGTCTCATTTTAATTAGCAATTATTTGACCTACCTTACGGCGGCACTTAGTTGTGGTGATGAAAATTCCTTAGACTTTTAAAGTAAATATGTTTTTGTGTATTTTAACATGTGCATTCATGCATCATTTTTACTTTGCCTTTAATTATGTTGCAATATTTATGCAATTATTTGTTGAAAAATATTTCTTAATTATTTTCAGTAAATATGTCAAACTCGATTTTCTCACTTCTCGCCTCTCAAGTTTTAACTGGTGAAAACTTTGTCAAATGGAAAAGCAACATGAATATTCTTTTGATAAATGAAAACTATCATTTTGTCCTTAAGGAGGATCGTCCACCAGTGTCTCCAGCCAATGCCTCTAAGGCTGTCTCGAACAAGTACGACCGTTGGGTTGTTGCAAACAACAAGGCCCGCTGCTACTTGTTAGCGGCAATGAATGAAGTGCTTAGAGCTAAGCATGAGGCCCTTGAGACTACTAACGAGATTATGAAATCTTTGCAAAACATGTTTGGACGCCCCTCCGAGCAAGCCAGCCACGAAGCTGTGAAAGCCGTTATGAACAGCAAAATGAAGAATGGTTCTTTAGTTTGTGTGCACGTCCTCAAAATGATTCATCATTTTAACGAGGCTGAAATCAATGGTGCGAACATTGATGAAAAGACCCAGGTTGGCATGATCTTGGAGACACTATCTCCCGTTTTTCTCCAATTCAGGATGAACTACGTCATGAACCATAAGAAGTATAATCTGACGGAACTTCTGAACGAGCTGCAGACCTATGAGACCCTTATCGATCATAAGGGTGGCAAGGGAAATGTTGCCAAAGCTAATGCAGCTGAGGGGAAGGCTTCTTCTTCAAGGAATAAAAAGAAAAAAAATGTGGGAAAGCAAAAGGGAAAAAAGAAGATCCAAAAGAAGAAGGTGAAGGCTACTGAGCCTAAACCTAAAGGAAAATGTTTCCATTGCAATCAAGACGATCATTGGAAAAGAAACTGCAAGAAGTACCTTGATGAGCTGAAAAAGAAGAAGAAACAAGGTAAATCAGATTTACTAGTCATGGAAACATTTTTAGTTGAGAATGATTTCTCAAGCTAGATTATTGATTTATGGGCATCTAATCATGTTTGTGTTTCTTTGCAGATGCTTGAGTCATCAAGGGATCTTGAAGAGGAAGTTTTCACGATGAGAGTTAGCAGTGGGGAAAGACTATCAACGACAGTAGTAAGGACAGTGTGATTGTCATTTGATAATAATAAATATTTGTTTTTGGACAATGTTTATTTCATTTCGGATTTCAAACGTAATTTGTTCAAAGTTGCTTGAACAATTCATTTCAGTTTCTTTTTAAGTTGATTTTGTTTCAATTTATAAAAATGGTATGAATATTTGTTCTGGTTATGTGGATAATGGTCTATATTTTATTAAACCAATTTCCAAAAACTTACTTCAAACTGAAATGCTTAAAGTTGATGAACCAACCCCTAAAAGAAGAAAGATTTCTAATGATAAAGATGAGACATATTTGTGGCATTTAAGGCTTGGTCACATTAACATAGATAGGATAAAAAGACTAGCAAAGGATGGTCTTTTGAGAGAGCTAAAAGTTGACACTCTACCAGTCTGTGAATCCTGCCTAGAAGGTAAAATGACAAAAATGCCTTTTTCAGCTAAAGGTGAAAGAGCAAAAGCACCTCTAGAGATCATACATACTGATGTATGTGGCCCTTTGAATGTCAAAGCTAGAGGGGGTTATGAATACTTTGTCACATTTATTGACGATTATTCAAGATACGGATATTCATACCTGATGCGAAGAAAATCTAAGACCTTTGAAAAGTTCAAAGAATTTCGTGTTGAAGTTGAAATGCAACTCAGCAAATTAATCAAAACTCTTCGATCGGATGGAGGAGAAGAGTACCTGGATTATGAATTCAAGGACCACTTGATTGAGAACGGAATATTTTCGTAGCTCACAGTACCTGGAACACCACAACAAAATGGTGTAGCCGAAAGAAGAAATCATACTTTGCTTGACATGATAAGATCAATGTTAAGCTATTCTTCTCTGCCTACCTCATTTTAGGGATATGCACTACAAACAGCTGTATAAATTCTGAATTTAGTTTCATCTAAGTCAATCTCTAAGACTCTCTTAGAGTAGTGGAACGGTCGCAAACCTAGTTTGAGACACATCCGCATATGGGGGTGCCCAGCACACGTGTTAAAGGGAAAGACTGGGAAGTTGGAACCTCACTCGGAGGTATGCTTGTTTGTGGGTTACCCTAAAGGAACGAGAGGAGGTATGTTTTATAGCACTCAAGATAATAAAGTATTTGTGCCGTCAAATGCTATGTTTCTTGAGCACAATTATATGGCAGATTTCAAACCCAAAAGTAAAGTGGTTTTAGAAGAGTTGCTGGCTGATAAGAACTGCCCCATGCCAACAACAGTTGTTGAACGACAAAGAGTAGAGATCACTACTCGATATCAAACACCATAGCCACCACGACATTGTAGGAGGGAAATAAGATTGCCCATCCGCTATCGTGAAGATGGAGAAGCTCAAGTTGCAGTCCCTAATGGCAGTGATGATGATCCATTGACATATAAGATGGCAATTGATGATGTTGATCGAAAGAAATGGCAGGAAGCCATGAAACTCGAGATGGAGTCTATGTACTCCGATTCAGTCTGGGAGCTCGTAGATCTACCAGAAGGCGTTCCTATTGGTTGCAAATGGATCTATAAGATAGAGAGAAGTCGATGGGAAAGTGGAGTCTTTCAAAGCTAGGCTGGTGGCAAAGGGTACACAAAAAGAAGGAGTAGACTATGAGGATATTTTTTCTCCAGTGGCCATGCTAAAATCCATCTGAATTCTCTTGTCCATTGATGCTCATTATGATTATGAGATATGGAAAATGGATGTCAAGACGGCGTTCTTGAACGGTCATCTTGAAGAAACCATTCATATGGTCCAACCAGAGGGTTTCGTGGTCAAAGACCAAGAGCAGAAAGTCTGCAAACTGCAAAGGTCCATTTATGGACTTAAGCAGGCTTCTAGATCTTGGAACATCAGATTCAACGAAGCCATAAAGTCTTATAGTTTTGAACAAAATCTAGATAAACCTTGTGTCTATAAACAGATAGAAGGGGATAAAGTGGTCTTCTTAGTTCTTTATGTAGACGACATTCTACTCATCGGGAATGATGTAGAATCTCTATCAAAGGTAAAGAACTGGCTAGCCAGCCAATTCCAAATGAAGGTATTGATTTTTTTTTATTTTTTTTTTAAGCAAACCAAAAAAATCAAACTACACAATTAACACAAATAGAGAAACGCATATCAAAACCATATTAACTAAAACTAAAACAAACCTACTCAATACCCCCAAACTTAAACCAAGCAGTGTCCTAACTGCTTTGAACAAAATAACACAAAAACAGAACAAAAATAACAAGACAAAGCAAAACAATACAAAACATAGCAAAACTAAGAAAAAGAGAAAGTTAGAACTCCCTGATTTAGTGGGTGGCTGGTGCTTCCCTTCAATCATCCTTATCATCCTCATCCTCTTCATCAACCGCGCCTGTCACCTCTTCAGCAGCAACTTGCTCTAGCACGTTGTCTGGAAACTCAGGAAATGGAAAGATAGGCTGGGTAAAGTTTTTCTGCAAAGGTTTCTTCAGAGCCAAATCTCATTGCTTAGCATAGTTCCAGTACTGCTGCTACTGAGAATGCATTCCCTGTAACATCTCCATCGTCTGATATTGTTGAACCTCAGCCAGGCTCATTCGCTTTTTGAGCATTTGCAACGAGTTTGTCAAGTCGGCTTGAGTGGGAGCTTGGCTACTCGATGCAGCAGCGGTACCATTCGTAGGCACCTGAGGAACTTGACCCGCTTCGTCCTCCTGATTGTGCGGCGGTTGTGATAGACCTTCGGCCATTTTGATATGTAGCAATCTTGCTATAGCAGTTTTGGTAATGGCCCCCTTGGAAAATACCAGCCGCTCCTCGGTGTCAAACATTGGCACACCGTTGCTAGCACATAGGCTAGTGATGAGGGACGGAAACCAAAGACTGCCACATTTCTTTGCTGCACAAGCTCTGAGTCATTGAAAGATGGTTTTGCCAACATCAATGGGCCGACCCGAGATGATCGAATCAAGCAATAGGATACGATCCTTTGATACAGTTTGTATATGGGTGGAGGGCGTCAAACGAGTCTTCAGGAAATGATACCAAACCTTACACTGGGGTGTAAGATTGGTCCTTGGAATGGTTAACTTTCCTTGAGTTGAAACATTCCAAGTAGTGCCTGCCACACATACCTTCTCCAATGCACAATCCAACCAATCAGCCGAGGCATTTGCAGCATAGTGTGAAGATCGTCATCGTCAATTCCGTAAAACTGGTTGATGGTGTCGTCATCGATCGGTACCTGCACACCACGAACATAGACACTACGCTGGCCTTCTCCCGCAAGATGGGCATAAAATTCACGCACAACGGGCACCACCGCGTCAGCTGGATGAGGGCAAAACTGCCTCCACTTATGCTTAGTGATGACGGAATGAGCGAAATCTTCATACCCCATGGTCGGGGTATTCTGCAGCAAAAATCCTTTTTCAGCACAAAATGTTCGGTCATAAGTATATTTTTGATACCTATCGTGATCTGCCTCCGTTTGGAAGGTGCGGTAACTGGTCGTGGTGTCTTTGGGTTTCCGGCCCGTCTACTTGTGCGCTAGCTTCTTGATGCGAGGCATTGCTGGACTAGTGGTCTAGGTTGGTGAGCACAAGGATTCCGATGATGGGCGAGCGATGAAGTGATTGTGCGGGCTGGGCACTGGTGGAGCTGGCTGGGCAGGGGTCGGCGATTTCTCAAGAGGTGGAATGGGAGCGCCGGCGCGGTTGGTCGGCATGGGTTGGGTAGATGGCAATGTGGTGACTGAGGCGGCTATGCTGAAATGGGGCTGGTCGGCGGCTGGTTGGCAGTGGCTGGTGCAGTGCGGGGAGGATGGGCTCGCCTGCTTTGGGGGTTGGACTGGCTGGTCAGCGAGCGGTGCCAACGGTTGGGCTGGCCTGGCGCACTGGCTCAGCGTGGGTTTGGTAGATGTCGGACTAGGCAGTTTCGGCTAGAACCAAACTGGTGTGGATGGGGCCAAACGGCTAGGCAGAAGCGGGGTCGGTTGCTTCGGCTGGGCGGAGACTGAGTGAGCTTGGCTGGTCGGCGACAATGGTGGATTGTCAGCTTGGTTGACGGCGCAGAAGAGGAAGGAAACAAAAAGAAAGTGAGGCCTGTAGGGTTTCGGAATAATGCCCTATATATATATATATTTTTTTTTTTTGAAATTGCTGCAGCTTTGCTGTAGCAATCCCGCAGCATTTTTATACGGATTGCTCCCCAGTTTCTGCCTAACTTTGCTGTAGCAATCTGATACATCATAAAGAAATGCTGCAGCAAAGTTTCCAGAATTTGCTAAAAACCCAACACCAAAGAAAGAAAAATAAAAATAAAAACTCAAGAACAAAGTGGAACAAAAATTGAACAGAAAATCAAAAAAATAGCAAATCAAAAGGAATTTAAGAAATTGAGAATATATGGTTGCCTCCCTCAAGCGCTTGTTTTAGAGTCTTCAACCAGACTATGCGGTGTTTCAGGCATCCTGTAGCGAGATGGAGGTTTTCTGACGGCTGAAACCATCACCCCAGTAATGCTTAAGTCGCTGTCCATTAACTTTGAAAGTTTTCCTTGAGTTTTCTGCAGCATTCTCCACTGCTCCATGCGGATAAGCTTGAATTACCCGAAAAGGCCCTGACCATCTTGACTTTAGCTTCCCTGGAAACAGCTTCGATCTTGAGTTGAAGAGAAGAACCTACTGACCTGCTTCAAATGGCCTCAAAATAATCCTCCTGTCATGTCATTTTTTTGTTTTCTCTTTGTATATCCTAGCACTCTCGTACGCTTGGAAAGGAAATTCGTCAATCTCATTCAGTTGCAACAACCTCTTTTCTCCTGCTAGCTGGAGGTCCATGTTTAGCTGCTTGCTTGCCCAATACGCTTTGTGCTCTAACTCCACCGGTAGATGACAGGCCTTCCCAAAAACCAATAGAAATGGTGACATTCCCAGCGGCGTTTTGAATGCTGTTCGGTATGCCCAAAGTACGTCATCAAGTCTCAGCGACCAATCTTTTCGATTTAGGTTGACCTGTTTCTCTAAAATCCTTTTTATCTCCCAGTTTGAAACTTCTGCCTGTCCACTGGTTTGTGGGTGATATGCTGTAGCAATCTTGTGCTTCACTCCATACCTGCCCAAGAGATTGTCGAACTGCTTGCTGCCAAAGTGAATTCCTTCATCACTAATAATCGCTCTTGGTGTCCCAAAACGGTGAAAATATTTTTGTGAAGGAATTTGACAACTACTTTAGAATCATTTGTCTGTAATGCCACCGCCTCAACCCACTTAGAGACATAGTCAACTGCCACCAAAATGTATTGGTTCCCGTAAAATGGTGGGAATGGTCCCATGAAATAAATTCCCCATACATCGAATAATTTCACCTCCAAAATGTTGTTTAATGGCATTTCATGTCGATTGGAAATGTTGCCGACCCTTTGACACCTATCACATGTCTTTGTGAACTCATGAGCATCTTTGAATAGAGAAGGCTAGTAAAAACCCCGACTGAAGAACCTTGGCTGCTGTTCTTGCTCCTCCAAAATGTCCACCGTAAGGAGAAGAATGACAATGCTGCAAAATACCTTGGAACTCCTCCTCTGGAACACATCTCCTAATAATCTGATTGGCACACTGCTTATAAAGAAAAGGCTCATCCCATAGATAGAATTTTACCTCATGCATGAATTTCTTTCGTCCTTGACTAGTTATTTCCGGTGGAAACAGCCCACTGACTATGTAATTAACAAAATCTGCATACCACGGGACAACAGCTTGCTACACGGCTAGAAGTTGTTCATCAGGGAAAGTCTCGCGAATGGCATCCTTCTCCTCATCTTCGATCCCAGTTCCAAGTCGTGATAAATGATCCGCAACCTGATTTTCCGAACCCTTTCGATCTCTAATTTCCAAATCAAATTCCTGTAGGAGCAATATCCACCTGATCAAACGTGGCTTAGCATCTTTCTTGGCAATTAGGTACTTTATCGCTGAATGGTCCGTGTAAACGATCACCTTGGTGCCCACTAGATACACCCGGAACTTGTCCAATGCAAATACCACAGCCAAAAGCTCTTTCTCAGTAATAGTATAATTCAGCTGAGCCTCCGTTAGTGTCTTATTTGCATAATAAATCGAATGGAACACCTTATCATGACGTTGTCCCAACACCGCACCCACTGCAAAGTTGCTAGTGTCGCACATCAACTCGAAGGGCAATGACCAATCAGGTGCCCTGATGATGGGCGCAGACACCAACCGCCTCTTCAACTCCAAGAATGCCTGCTGACAATCCTCATCAAAATTGAAAGGTTGATTTTGCTCCAGCAAAGTACATAAAAGCTTAGAAACTTTTGAGAAATCTTTGATGAACCGCCTATAAAAACCTGCATGTCCCAAAAAGCTTCTAATCCTTTTAACTGTTGTCGGTGGTGGCAGCTTATCAATCACTTCAATCTTGGCTTTATCTACCTCAATACCCTCATTAGAGACCTTGTGACCCAAGACGATGCCCTCTTGTACCATAAAGTGGCATTTTTCCCAATTAAACACCAAGTTAGTTTCCTCTAGATAGTCACCAAATGAATTACCTGCTCCAAATTTGTTAGACAGTCACCAAATGAATTACCAAACACCGAAAAATCATCCATGAAAACCTCTAGCGATTTCTCCACCATATCAGTAAAAATAGACATCATACACCTCTGAAATGTTGCTGGAGCATTGCAAAATCCGAATGGCATCCGTCTGAAAGCAAAGGTCTCATATGGACAGGTGAAGGTTGTCTTTTCCTGATCTTCCGGTGCTATAGTAATCTGGTTGTAGCCTGAATAACCATCCAAAAAGTAATAATATTCTTTCCCTACCAATCTGTCAAGCATCTGATCAATGAATGGCAGCGGGAAATGATCTTTCCTTGTTGCTTTATTCAGCTTCTTGTAGTCCATACACACTCTCCACCCAGTTACTGTTCTTGTTGGGATTAGTTCGTTGTTGTCGTTCGCTACCACGGTAACTCCTCCTTTCTTTGGTACACATTGGACTGGACTGACCCAAGAGCCTCTAGGAGGAACACCAAAATAGCAGAGGAGAAAAATACACCATTATTGGATAAGAGAGAGAGAGATAGCTCAGCTGAAGTTTTGCTTCCATTTTTACGCCTATTTTAGAGAGTAAGCTCAGGAGGAGAAGAAGATAGGACGAGAAGGACCATCTCTAGCCATTTGGAGTTTTTCCTCTTCTTACTCTTTCCTTAATTTATTTTCGGATTTTCATTTTTTGTATGGATGATGTTCTTAAGCTTGTTTTTGTAATTTGAAACATGAGCTAAATTTCTTTAGCTGGGATTGTTGATGAGCCCGAAATTGGGAGGATAATTTGAATGTTTTGTTGAAAATGTTGAGCTAATCTTTTTCCTGTTCATTCAAGTGCTTTGATTGTCTAATTTCTATTGTTGATTGGCCATCAATTTATAGGAAACTAGGTTCTAATTAACTCTGGAAAGATTAATTTGAGCTAGATCTAACTTGGATGATACTAGTTCAATATGCTTTTTGAAGTTTATATTGATTTGTGAATGATATAGGAATATGTTATTTACCTTGTATAACCCATTGAAATTGGTGCATGAATTTGTGTTCTGAGAACTAGATTCACATAAGAATATGTTGAAAAAAGGTTTAAAGAATTGTTAGTCATAATTAATTCGGAGGAATTTTGTGATAAAATTGAATTTCAGTAACAGGATAGGTTTTGCTGCAGCATTCTTACAGCATTCGGGTCAGACTTGTAATTGAGGGGGATTTGGCAATCCTAGCTTAATTCTCATTCTTGATTTACAAACTCTTGATTGAATATTGTTCCTTTTGTCTATCTTAGTGTCTTTTCATTATACCCATTCGATTTCATTAGTTTACTGTAATTTTCTTATTTCAAAAATCAAATTCAAATTGATTTGTGCTTATTTCTTTTGCAATTTATTTTAGCAATTCAATCCCTGTGAAGATGATACTCAACTCACAATCTATATTACTTGTGCGATTACGTACACTTGCGTAGGTTTATATACACTAAATAATCGCAACAATAAGTTTTTGACGCCGTTGCCGAGGATTGAAATCGTTAAAAATATTTGTAAAAGTTATTTTGTTTTAGTTCTTTTTTTTATTATTTTCTTATTGGTTTAGTTTTTGTATTTTCAGGAGCTTGATCTCTCTGCATGCATAACCAAGGAAACCAAGAGTTGCTGCCCTTGGATCCAGAAATTGAAAGAACATTTCTAGCAAGGAGAAGGGAGCAGCAAGGTCTAGCGGGTGTGGGAGAAATCGCAGAAGGAGTTGCTGTCAATATGGCTAATGATGGGCAGCAAGTGAATGTCAACAATCTAGTGCCTCAACCGGTTCTGGTGGATGACAGAGACAGGGTCATTCGAGAGTATGCTGTATCCATTCTACATGGGCTCAATCCAGGCATTATTAGGCCAGAAATACAGGCGCCACAGTTTGAACTCAAGCCGGTTATGTTCCAAATGTTGCAAACCGTGGGCCAGTTCAGTGGAATGGCAACTGAGGATCCCCACATGCACCTTCGGCTATTCATGGAAGTGTGTGATTCTTTCAAGCTACCAGGGGTGTCCGAGGAAGCATTAAGGTTGAAGCTATTCCCTTATTCCTTGAGGGATAGAGCTAGAGCATGACTTAATTCGTTGCCACCGGATTCAATAGCAACATGGAATGACTTGGCAGAAAAGTTCCTCATGAAGTACTTTCCTCCAACTAAGAATGCCAAGCTCAGAAACGACATCACTTCATTCCAACAATCGGATGGAGACTCCTTTTTTTGAGTAGGGCTTGTAAAATTGTTAAGTGTTGGAAACGGCCTTAGGAACAGTTTCTCACTGCCAATTTATCAGTGTTTGTGTAGGAATGTCCTTTTCCTGCACTGTTTTAGAAAATCCTGTGCAGGAATTTCCTGTTTCCGGTGATACTCCAGCAATTCATAGAAACTTGAGATTGAACGACTGTTATCTTGAGTTTGATTACCGTTTAAAAAAAAATGTGAAAACTCGAGTTTCTACTACCGTTTTCAAAAAAGACAGTCTGTGTCATATTTTTATCATATTTTATATTTTCAATCTTTATGGTGGAATTCATATTTTGTAACAAAAGGAGAAGGAAAAAAAAAAACAAAAAACTAGAAATTGAGTAGGAATACATGTGGAAAAAAAATTATTAGAAAAGCACCCTCACATCATCACCGGAGCTTCTACGGTGAATTCGTCATTATTGGATAAGGGGTAGATAATCCCAGCAGCCACACCAATTATTTAATTTTTTTAATTTTTTAATTTTTTATTTTTCAACAAAACATTCAAATCATCCTCCCAATTTCGGGTTCATCAACAATCCCAGCTAAAGAAATTTAGCTCATGTTTCGGATTACGAAAACAAGTTTAAGAACATCATCCATTGTTTACAGAGAATGAAAATCAGAAAATAAATCAAGGAAAGAGTAAGAAGAGGAAAAACTCCGAATGGCTAGAGATGGTCCTTCTCATCCTATCTTCTTCTCTTCCTGAGCTCACTCTCCAAAATAGACGTAAAAATGGAAGCAAAACTTCAGCTGAGCTCTTTCTCTCTCTTATCCAATAATGGTGTATTTTTCTCCTCTGCTATTTTGGTGTTCCTCCCAGACGGCTCTACTTTTTCATTCATTAACTTTTCCTATTATATCAATCCTCTTCCCCCCAAAAGATGCCCTAGATACACGTGTCCTCTGTATAGCTAAAATTGGGTGCCATCTCACAGCTGCCATGTGTAGAAGACTAGGCAAATGAAAACTGCCAGCTGTAAAGCAAAACTTGGGTCCACATGTGCTTTCAAGTTAATTTCTCACTGCTACAACTTTGCTGCGACATTGCTATAGCATTTCTGCAGCAAAATCTGATGCACTTCAGCTGCCTATTTCATCGCTTCCTCTGGTCCAGTGGGCCTCCACCCTTTTTGGCATAGCGGACTCCAGCTGCGAGGCAACACAAGATTAAGCTTAAAAATATGCTAAAGGCCAAAATTATTTACAACTTTTTACCCATTTTTTAACTAAGACAAATTAATTAATATTAAATAAAATACTAAAACTAAAGCATATTATCTTGAAATAATAACAGTTAATAAGCTTAAAAGCATGCTAAATAACTCTATTTCATAGAGTTATCAGAAGGATTTGGGAGAAGCAAGCTACATTCTTGGTATCCAAATTGCACGAGATCAAAAGAATAGGTTTCTGGCATTGTCTCAAGCTTCATACATTGATAAGGTGCTTATCAGATTTGCGATGCAGAACTCCAAGAAAGGGAACTTGCCTTCTCGACATGGAGTTTATCTCTCTAAAGAGCAGTGTTCTAACACACCGCAAGAAGAGGAGAATATGAGACGAATTCCATATGCATCGGTAGTTGGTAGTCTAATGTATGCAATGTTGTGTACCAGACCTAACATATGCTTTGCAGTGGGAGTGGTTAGCCGATACCAGTTGAACCCAAGATTAGATCACTGGGTGGCAGTCAAGCATATTCTCAAATATCTGAGAAGGACGAGAAACTATATGCTTATATATTCTAGTAGGGATTTGATTCCCATTGGATATACAGATTCTGATTTCCAATCAAATAGAGACTCTCGGAAGTCTACCTCTGAGGCGGTGTTCGCTTTGGGAAGTGGAGCCATTATATGGAGGAGTATCAAGCAAACTTGTTGTAACGACCCGCCTAACGTGGGCCGTTACCATAATTATCTTATCTTACATAATACTTAACTTATTTCACTCGGCGAAAATACATGATTTTTTTTTTTTTTACTACTTTAAAACTGAAATCTATCTCATTTCATACTTACATATATATTTACACATATACTTACTTAATTCAGTACTGAAGCATCAAACTTACATACAACATATTTCATAAATAACAATATAATATAAAAAATGCGTAGTGGTCTCCATCCTAAGTTTCACAACTAGCCGTGCCAAGCCACACCGTCTTGTATCAAGTATTGCCGATAGGTTGCTTACCTACAGCATAAACGTAAGTCGTGAGCTTTCGCTCAGCAAGTATAACTTTTAATTCGCAAAATATTTTATAATGGAACAATGCATGAACCAATTATGCTTTCATTATGCTATCTTAGGTTAGCACATTTTTGGGCCACTTACTTAACATAAGTGTATGTACCATGGTGCGCTGCCATGGAGTGGTTAGGGCGGCCAGTCCAGTCCAACTCAAACCATGAACCAAACCCGCCCTCGTGGCAGGTCGGTACGACACGAGGCAACTTGCTTGCCATCATACTTGAAACCTTAACTTGTTCTTGAAAATAATTTCTTAAAAACATAGTTTTCTTCTTGAAAACAATTCCTTAAAAGTAGTTTTCTTATCAAAAACAGTCTTTTAAAATAGTTTCTTATTTGAAACTGGGTTCTCATTCTTACCGAATGATTTATCATTAGTGAGCATGCTTCATAATGCCATAATAATAAAGCATAAATCATATGCACCTCAACATGTATGCATGAGCTAGAAAACATACAAGCAGTAAAAACATTTTCCGTCTATGCTGTAGGCGGAGTTGTACTTACCGGTTATGCTATGTCCTATATTTGTTGCTCCAGCAGGTTGCAACAACTAGTTACTTTCCTGTTTTCAAAAAGGACGCAAGATAAGGATCATCCTATCTTACCATAAATCATTACATTAAATGTTGGTATCCTAACTAACATTTACCAGTAATCCTAGTTACATGTCCCCCTCATACTATAATGATATCTTTTTTGGTTACTAAATGTAACCCTAGAGTGTTGGGATCTAAATGTGCCTTAAGGATAGAAAATCAATATTATGGATTTTCTGTAAATATGACATTTTGATATTAATAAGAGGAGGTTATTCATGTTTAATAAGTTGTGTCCTATTTACTTTCATTTGTTGATTGTATGGTTATTTTGAGCAAACATAAAATACTCCTTGGTTGTTGGTAATATATCGGATTACCATATGTATACGGGGTATACATAGAAGACGTGGTAATTTGATAACAGTCTAAATAAATAGTCCGCAATCGATGGAATAAGATTTGGGGATCTTATTCATGATAAGATTGTAAAGGTTGTCTACTTCCTTGGAGTGATGGTTTGTCTTGACCATCGGATAGGTTCCGAGTAGAAACTTTAATGTATACTAGTATTTAGGTATGACATTAGTCTGGACCTAAAGTGTTAATTGATTCGGTTTAATAATTCCATTTATAAGAATCAATGACACTTTGATTATCATCCTGTATTAATCTTAATCCTGAAATGATTACTTGAATTCGTATCCATGACTTATGTACTTTAATGCACTACAGGTGAGACACTGTTAATTCATGGTCAATATACTTGTGTTTTGGGTGCATGACTTATATGGATGGAGAAATCAAGATTCATAGATATGGAATCCATAACTATCTTAACGATAGTAAATATTATCTACTTGAAGGCATTATTCGGGGGTTGAAAGATAATATAATAAGATCTTGACCATCGGTTTACTTTGTGTTCTTTGGTGGTTTACCAATTGTATGGTTTTACAATTGGTGGTTCTTTGAATAGAGAATAATGGAGCTTTAAGTTAAAATGATTGAAAAGGTAAAACGGAAAAAGTCCTTAATTCAATCATGGATAACATATGGGGATTAAGCAACCGATGAATAAATCATGGAAGAAGCACTGCGTTATAGAGCTTTCGTAATACGGTATGTAAACGGGAGTTCAGCTTCAGACTTTTAGTGGAATAGTCTTGAAGTTGATAATTGTTGAATAATTAATTCGGGATTAATTTTTCACAATTATAGGAGCCTCTTTACATATTTTCATCGGGTCCCTCTACTAGCTCATATAGTTCCACGAAGCGTCTCGGGATTTGTTCCTAATGAGATTGGTAAATTAAATGGGAATTTACTAATGTCTATTAAGACATGGTACTCTCTAACATGCAATCCCGAAAGGATTGGACATGTGAAATTAATGTAGACAAATAATATGATTTGTTAACATGTGATTGGTTAATTGAATTTTGGAAATAAGATTGTGTTTGAATTATTTAATTTTGGAAAACAAAATTTTTCTCTTCTAATTAAAAGAGTTGCACGTTTTTTAATTGAGGGGAGGGAAGAAAATTTTGTTTCAAAATTATCCAGATATATTCCTAACATTAAATTATTAATTGATTTAAATAATAGAGATTATTTAATGGATTTTTTCTTTCCTTAAAAGAGGTGCACGGTTTTTGTGAGGAAAGAAAATTTGAAATATTCCATTCATTTAAATTAATTAATATGGTTAATGTTTGTGAAAAATATTTATTTAAATTCAAATAAGAAAATCTTATTTAAATTTAAAGGTTTAAAAGGAGTTTGAATCTAGATATGATTATGATTTTTTGACTAGTCTAGATTCTTGATTTAAATTTGAACCACCAATCAATATCCATATAAGGGGAGCACGAATTTTTTTGAGATTCTCCAAGCAAAAAAACCGTCCATAAGGTTTAAAGAACCTAGCCCGAAATTTGAATTATCTTTTGGTTCAAAAGATTATCCAGAAAAATAATTATTAATTATTTTTCAAGTATGAGATATTTATGAAAAAGGATTGGAGTATTATATAAATGCTAGGGTTTCTTGAAAAAACCAACTATCATCATACACAATAGGTGGACGTTTTTTTTTTTTTTTTTTTTGAGAGAGAAAAACAAAAACTAGGTTTTTCGGGCTTGAAAAATCCATCCTTCTTGGGTGTGAGAAAAAGAGAGAAATTTTCATTGAATCAAAACTGTAAGTAAGGTTAAACCGAATGATAATTTTCATAGGAGATTAACCGGTTCCTGTTTTGTAGTTTTGAAGAAAGAATCTAGATCATATTCTCAACGTGGAACATCGGAATTGAGAAGGAAGGATCTAGACTTCGGGAAGCATTACCGGTTGCTTGGATTCATAGAACGTGTGCCCACACACACTCTGAGACGTGGAACTCGAGAATAGTAGAGAAGACACATTGGTCAAACGCTCTAGTAATTCCGGAATCTAAGAAATAAGGTACGTTTGATCATGAATTTAATTTATTGTTACATGCAACATGAGCTTCTTTTCCTGAAACGGCATAAAAATTTTAAAACTTCCACTGCACCGTAACTCTGATATCAGATCCGATTTTCCCAACATAGAGTACATGACTTAGTTACAATCAAACAGTATCTTGTTTGATTACTTAATGCAATCTTGGGTACAAAGCCCAATTATACATAAATTGTATCTTATTAGGTTACCATTAGTAACCCTGGGTATGAGCCTAATCATATTTAAACTAATACCCTATTAGGTTACAAAGGCCCAATTACTTTTAAAGTAATATCCTATTAGGTTACCATTGGTAACCATGGGTTTTAGGCCCAACCCAGTAGCTTGAATATCCTATCCGGTTACTAACGGTCATCATATTGTTACTATATTTTCAAAATAATTTTTGACCTTTGTATTTATTTTTCTCAAAACTTTGTCTAATTTTTCATTTTAAAAGTCTTTTATAAAACTTTAATCCTTTGAAACTGTATCTTTATAAAACTGTAACTTTTAAACAAAAATTGTCAAATTCTGAAAGAAATATTTGAAAACAGTTCCATAATTTCAGTTATTAGTGCATGTATGGGAATTTCCTGTTCATGTACTGTTTTAAAAATCATGTGCAGGAATTTACTGTTTCCAGCTCAGATTTTAAAATATAGTTTTATTTTAAAATCTGTTTTGAAATTTGAAAACGTTTTCTAGATTATGGGTCCTTGGAGGCTAAGTAATCCACTAAATACTTTCTAGATTTTTCAAAAATCCATAAATTCATATAATTATCCATGGTGAGGTGTCCTCCCATTAGGGCTCCGTTTGGCTTTCCTCCTAATATACAGTCAATTTTCATACTAATGTAAATATTACAAATATTATTTTCAACTAATAACAGTACTGTCATACTGGACTGCAGTCCAGAATTCATCTGCGTAATATTGGACTGCGTATAAATTTTTCTTATGATTTAAAGCTACTTAGCCCTTATTGTCATAAATAATGTGCTTGATTTTTCTATAGTGGTCTTGAATCTTATTCATACTATTTCATCTGTGATGACGGTTTTTCACAGTATAATTTTCATACTACTTGCTATACTACAGTATAGTCACAATCATGCATTAAATTATTTTGGTCAAATGTTGACTGGAATTAAATCATAAATTCTTATTCTGCCTCTTACCTCAAAAGGCCTAAATGCTTAGCTAAGCAAACTATCATTGAGTCTTATAAGGCCATAAGAACTCAAATATATTCTGATAAAATCAGATCAGACATTTTACATAAACATTTATATTCCTCAATAAGGAAATCATGAATCAGTAAAAAGGGCGGCTATTACAATATACCCCCGTAAAAATTTTCGTCCCTGAAAATTAGAACAAGTCGGGATAGCTTTTCCTCATTTCTTCTTCTAATTCCCAAATGGCTTCTTCCACAGCATGGTTTCGCCATAATACCTTAATCAAAGGAATTGTCTTATTCCTTAAGATCTTTTCTTCCCGATCTAGAATCCGAACTGGCTTTTCTTCGTACGTTAAGTCAGTTTGGACTTTGACTGGTTCTTGACTTAGAACGTGAGAAGTATCAGGTACATACTTCTTTAGCATCGAGACGTGAAAAACGTCATGCACATAAACCAATTTTGGCGGAAAGGCTAGCTTATAAGCTACTTTTCCAATCCCTTCAAACCTGGGACTGAGTTTTCCTTTCATTCCAAACCTCATTACTCCCTTCATAGGAGTAATCTTAATAAAAACAGAGTCTCCAATATGAAATTATAGAGGTCTTCGACGCTTGTCGGCATAACTTTTCTGTCGACTAAAAGCTATGTCAAGTCTTTGTTTAATCAACTTCATATCTTATAAGGTTTTATGGATAAAATCCGTGGTTTGAAGCTGCTTTTGTCCAACTTCTTGCCAATTAATGGGAGATCGACATTTCCTTCCATACAACGCTTCAAATGGAGCCATACCAATTGAGGCGTGACAACTATTATTATAAGAGAACTCGATCTAAGGCAGATTCTGATCCCAACTTCCTTTGAAATCCAAAACACATGATCTTAACATATCCTCCAATGTTTATATTGTTCGTTCCGACTAACCATCAGTTTGGAGTTGAAAAGTTGTACTAAACTTTAATTTCGACCCCATAGCAGTGTGAACACTTGTCCAAAATTGAGAGGTAAAACGCCCATCATGATCTGAGATGATCGATTTTGACACTCCATGCAGCCTAACGATCTGAGATACGTAGATTTCAGCAAGTCTTTCTACTAAAAAAGTAGCCTTAATGGCAATAAAGTGGGCTGATTTGGTTAATCTGTCAACAATAACCCAAATCGTATCGTTCCCACTCGCAGTCCTGGGTAACCCTACTACGAAATCCATCGTTGTCTGCTCCTATTTCCATTCAGGAAGCTCAATTTTCTAAAGTTCTCCACCAGGTCGTCGGTGTTCAGCCTTAACTTTCTGACAAGTTATGCATTTTGACACAAAATCCGCAATCTCATTCTTCATCTTTGGCCACCAAAAATTTTCCTTAAGATCTTTGTACATCTTGGAAGCTCCAGGATGTACCGAATATGGCGTGTCATGAGCTTCTGACATGATTTGTTTCTCAAGAAATTCAAAGTTAGGAACACAAATTATTTCCTTGAAATAGATCACTCTGTCCGCAGCGGTCTTAAATTCATTATTCTTTCCACCAAACAGCTGTGCCTTAAGCAGAAGAGAGTCCTTCCCTTGATGAAGTTTGATGGATTCTAGGAGATTGGACTGAAGACTCAAAACAGACAACTTTTCAGTTATCATTTCCACATTGAAATCAGTAATTTCTCTTCGAAGCGGCTTGAGCAACATTCCAATAAACATTAACATGCCGGATGATTTCCTACTTAGAGCATCCGCTATCCTGTTGGCCTTTCTAGGGTGATAAAAGATCTCGCAATCGTAATCCTTTACGAGTTCTGGCCATCTTCGCTGTCTCACGTTGAGCTCCTTCTGAGTGAAAATATACTTGAGACTTTGATGGTCGGTATAGATTTCGCATCTATTCCCATACAAATAATGTCTCTAGATTTTTAGTGCGAACACTACAGCCGCAAGTTCCAAATCGTGCGTTGGATAATTACGTTCGTAATCCTTTAGCTGACGTGAGGCATAGGTAACCATCTTTCCATTCTGCATTAAGACAGCCCCTAGTCCGGTTTTAGAAGCGTCACTATACAAAATTCCCTGCGTCCATGTCGGGAATTATCAATATCGGTGCGCTAGTGAGTCTCTTCTTAAGTTCTTGGAAACTTTTTTCGCACTTCTGAGTCCATACAAATTGCTTCCCTTTTTTAGTAAGGGCTGTAAGAGAAGCAGCTATCTTGGAGAAGCTTTCCACGAAGCGTCGATAATATCCAGCTAGTCCAAGAAAACTTCGTATCTCCATAACATTTCTGGGTGCTGGCCACTTACTGACCGCTTCTACTTTAGTTGGATTGACGGAAATTCCTTCATTCGAAACCACATGGCCTAAGAAATGAACTTTTTCTAACCAAAATTCACACTTCATGAACTTGGCATAAAGTTGATTAATTCTTAATGTCTCCAACACCAATCTAAGGTGTTGCTCATGCTCCTCCCTGGACCTTGAGTAAATTAAAATATCGTCAATGAAGACGATAACAAACTTGTCTAGGTACTCCTTGAACACTCAGTTCATAAGATCCATAAAGGCGACTGGGGCATTTGTCAATCCAAACGGCATGACGAGAAACTCATAATACCTATACCGTGTTTGGAAAGCCGTCTTAGAAATATCCGACTCCTTAATCCTGAGGTGATGGTATCCCGATCGCATATCGACTTTCGAAAATACTACTGCTTCCCTGAGTTGATCAAAAAGGTCATCAATTCTCGGGAGGGGATACTTGTTTTTTATCATAATCTTGTTCAGCTCACGATAATCGATGCACATTCGCAACGATCCATCTTTCTTCTTGACGAACAAAACTGGCGCTCCTCATGGAGAGTGACTTTGCCAGATGAATCCCTTGTCAAGCAGTTCCTGTAACTGTACTTGAAGTTCTCTAAGTTCGGCTGGTGCCATACGGTAAGGCGCTTTCGATATCGGTGCAACTCCAGGTAGCAATTCTATCTCAAAAGAAATTTCCCGCTCCAACGGAAGTCCGGGTAAGTCTTTCGGAAAGACATCCATGTATTCCTTTATAATGGGGACATCTTCCGGTGCTAGTTCCACCTCTTGATCTTTGTCCACCATGTTAGCTAAGTATCCTTGACATCCATTAGCTAACATTTTGTGACACCCCTACCTACTTAGGGCCGTTACCATGCTTTCTTAAATTAAACATTGGTCTTAAGTACTTAAGCTTACTGAAAATTAGAGAATAATTTTTTTTCTTTTTCTCTCTAAACTTATTTTTAAACTTGACTTATCCTCATACATATTTATATGTACTCACTCGAGTACCGAGCTTTCACACCTCATTTGAAAGCTATCATATTCAAACCGTGGACCAAACTCGACCTAGTGCGGGTCGGTACGACACAAGGCAACTTGTTGCCATCATACTTGAAACTTTTCCTTACCCATACTATTACTCTATTATAACGTAACATAAATATATTTTACAAACATATTTTACAAATCATATTTTCCAAAACCCGTGGCGGTGTCCATTTCACATTTCACAGTTGCAGTGCCAGCCCTCCACAGTCTTGCATCGAGTATTGCTGGTAGGTTGCTTACCTACAGTATGAACGTAAGTAATGAGCTTATGCCCAGTAAGTACAACATTCAATCCGTAAAACATTTTATCAAAAGAATGCATGAACCAATTATGCTTTCTTATGTTAATTTGGTTTCTGGGCCCTTTACATAACATAATTGCACGTACCGTGGCATGTAACCATGGAGTGATTAGGGCGGCCAGTCCAATCCAACTCAAACCACTAACCACACTATTTAACATGGAGTAGTTGGCACAGCCAATCCAATCCAACTGAAACCATGGACCATACCGTTTAAACCTACTCTCGTGGCAAGTTGGTACGACACGATAACATTAGCTTGTCTTATCTTATGACTTAAAACATGTTCTTATCATGTGGTTTAATATTAGTGTACATGCCTCATGATGTCACTATATCAAAGCATATAACATAACATAATATCAACCATAACATAAAACATCATGACATAATACATAGTAACATAAAACATCATAACATACAACATCTGTAAATCATGTAAATCAATTCATGATTTCTTGAAAAACATGTCATGCAACAAAAACGCTTTGCCCATGCTGTTGGCGGAGTTGTACTTACCTATTACATTACGTTCTGAGTTTGTTGCTCCTATCAATCGCAACAACAGGTTAACTTCCTATTTTCAAAAAGGACGTAAGGTAAGGATCGTCCTATCTTATCATAAATCATAATCATTAAATGTTGGTATCCTAACCAACATCCATGAGTAACCCTAGTTATATGTCCCCCATATCTTCTTATGATAACTCGTTCGGTTATTTGTCGTAACCCTAGGGTTCATGGCCCAACCAGACTTAAACAGTATCTTGTTAGGTTACTTCAGGTAACCCTGGATACCAGGCCCAGTCATACTTGAATAGTGTCTTATTAGGTTACTATTAGTAATCTTGTGTCTTATTAGATTACTATTGGTAACTATAGGGTAAGGCCTAACCCAATAACTTGGGTATCTCATGTAGTTACTATAAGTAACCTAAATTATTTGGCCTATTAAAAGTTGATAACCTTTTTGGTTACTATTTATCCTATAGTTGTTTACCATAGGACTTGGCTTATTTTATTTATTTCATTACTTGTTTGATAAATTTTAACCCCTTTTTATAAACTGCAAAAAACAGTCCCATAAACTTTAGTTATCAGTGCATGTGCAGGAATTTCCTGCTTATGCACTGTTTTTTGTTTTTTTTTTAGAAATCCTGTGCAGGAATTTCCTGTACCTTGCATAATTTTTGAAAATCTATTTGTACTTTAAAATCTATTTAGAATTTGAAAAATTTTTCTTCATAAAAGTTGTAGACCACAACAAAATCTATAACTTATGTTTTTCGCTCAAAACCTAAATCTGCTTTTAACCTGTCTGTTTTTCTTGTTGAACCTGATTTTCATAAAAACAGAGACCTTTGGAGCCTTATTTTTGAAAACCGTCTATGATGCCCCATAGAGTTTTTCATTTTCTACAACTTTATAGTTTTAACTTTTCTCAAATTCGGCCTCAAAAGTACCTCAAAATCTTGTTTCTAGATTGCTGCCCAGTTTTGATCCGAAACTGGCAGCTTCCATTTTAGTTAGTTCTTACGTAAAATTACGCACACACTACTTCGAACGGTTAAAACCATGAGCCTACATCAAGCATGCAGCGCGTTAATGTAAGTTTTTCATCATCATACATTGGTTCATACCCATGCAACCAGTGTGGTATTCTTGTATCAAACTAGGGTTTTAGGGTTGGTTTTTGCCCTAGATTCACATACCAATCTTATTCCATCATCCATGCATAACATACTTCTTCTTGAACATATGGGGACATATAACAAACACCTACTAGGCATACACACATACCATAATTTCTCTTAAGCATATCATCAAAAATAGGCATCAAACCATAAATCAAGACCATTAAACCCTAATCAAGCACAAATTAAACCAATCTAAGTTATTGCATGAAAAATAAAAGTGAGCTTATGCTCTTACATACCAACATAAAATACACATAAACTTTTGAATCAAAACTTAATTGAATTGCTTATGGGGTTTAGGAGAGTTACCTTAACTCCTTGAGATTGGATCTACAACTTGGATCATAAATTTTTCTTCTTGCTTTTCTTTCTCAAAAATCCGACCCAACCCCCCCCCCCCCCACCCTTTTTTTTTTTTTTTTCTCTCTTTTGGTTTCGGTTTCTAGGGGAGGGAGAGAGAGTTGGAGTTGAACTAGAAATTTTGGGGGTCCAACTAAATGAGCCAACTCACACCCCACATCACCTATTTATAGGTGAAAATTAATTTCTTTTCTAGAATTATTTTTATTCTTAAATTTGCACATCTAATCTTAAAAATAAAATATTTGCTCATTACCCCCTATGGAGTCCAAGAAATTTTTCATGCCTATCTCTAACTTATTTCCTTGTTCCAATGTAACCAAGGTAACTAAATTTCTAACCAACCATTGGCCTAGTTGAAGGCTTGGTTAGGAATATCCATAAATTCCATAAATAAAAAAATTACATACTTATCCATAATTACTTACTTTTCTTAAAATTACACGTTGGCCCCTAAGTACAAAATATTTACACTTTAGTCCCTGAAGGTGGCAGGCTATGGTGGAGCCACTTGGCTTCCAATTCATGCATAATTATCCACTTGATTTCAAATATTGTTTTCAACTAATAACAGTATAGTTGTACTGGACTACAATCCAGAATTTATCTGCGCTTAACCGGACTGCGTATGGATTTTTCTTAGGACTTGAAGCTACTTGGTCCTTATTGTCCTAAATAATGTGCTTGATTTTTCTAGGGTGGTCTTGAATCTTATTCTTGCTTATTTGTCCGTAATGACGGTTTATCGCAGTATAATTTTCATACTGTTAATTACACTGCAGTACCATCTCAGTCAAACCTAAGGTCAACCTAGTCAAACTTTGACTGAAATAAAAATTATAAGTTCCTATTCTACCCTTTTTCTCAAAAGACCTCATGCTTGACTAAGCAAACTATTATTGAGTTTCGTAGCTAATTAACCGAGAGCTCAACATATACTAATATTCAACTCAGATCATGAGCTTCATATTGATATACATGATTCAGTCTTAGATTTTTCTTGTCTCTAAGGAAATCATAAGTTCATCACAATTTCGGGTTATTATATTCTACCCTACTTAAAAAAAAAATTCGTCCTCGAAAATTCAAATAATTCTAGGTGACTTTTCTTTAAATCCACTACAAATCCATAGTAGTTTGTTCATGTTCCCATTTAATACTTTAATGGGATCATGTCTCTTATATGGAACCATAATCTTACTTTCATATCTTATCATCTCCTCATACGTTCATACTTTCATACTTTCATACAACATACCTTCTTACTTTCATACTTTTCATACATACTTTCATATTTTTATACATACTTTCATACTTTCATACTGCATACCTTCTTACTTTCATACTACATACCTTCTTACTTTCATACTTTTCATACATACTTTCATACTGCATCACAAGAACTATCTACATAAAATTTCTTAGCAAGTATATCATATAACTTGTCATATTTGGAAAATGTATCATATCATATCATATAGCTTTTACATGCTTGAAAAATATATCGTATCTTACATTTAAAATACTTCTTTTTAACTTTAGTTGAGGGGCTCAACGAATATATATATTTAAAATATTTTTCTTTAAATTTAGCTGAAGCTAAGGACCCTCTAATACAATTTTAATCTTGTGCTATTAGAACCCTTTACTTTTTCATGATGACCCCTTTCTTGGAATTATGTTTTTCAAGGATTTTGGCCCTTTACTTTTCATGATGGCCCATTTCTTGGAATTCTATTCCTCAAGGGATGACCCCTTTCTTGGAATTTTGTTCCTCAAGGGATTTTGCCATTAACTTTTTATGATGGCCCATTTCTTGGAATTCCATTCCTCAAGGGATGGTCCCTTTCTTGGAATTATGTTCCTCAAGGGATTTTGTCATTTACTTTTCATGATGACCCCTTTCTTGGAATTTCTTCCTCAAGGATTCGGTCGTTTTACATGACATGACATAAGTTAGTTCTAATAAGCATAAGATCAAGCACCATACATAAAAAAATAATAATAATAACTTTCCTTTTTCAAAGTTAATCATGGAAAACCATAATAAATAGTATAATTGAAAACATCTTTCATAACATAATATCATTCGAGTGATGCAGTAGAAGGTATACTTATATCATATCAACTAGCTGCTTGCTAGCTAATAAAACTTCTCTTTTGCCTTCAATATTTCCTTTATAGTACAAAGGCATAATCATAACTATGAGGAAGGTTTAAAATTTCCCATCATTACATAATTTCTAATTCTTAAAAGGTCGTATATAGTCGACATTTGTTAAATCATTGTATATCGACTCCAAGGTTGTTGCTATCGATCTCAACCTCATTAACTTCATCATCAGACTCATGGCCATCATCATAGTCTACTAAATTGTTGTTGGTGTTGGGGTTAGACTTCATCTTCTTATTGTAACGTTAGTTTACAGTTTATCTAGTGAACGATGAGCTTTCGATTCTAACGCCTTTGTATTTGGGCCGGACCCAACTCATTGTATAAGTCAATAATGAACGTCCATCGATCGCATAATTGGGTCGGACCCAATAACAATGCAATTTGTTCAAAGTTAAACATCGAACATCAAACCAATAAATCAAACCTGATCTTTCATCCATTGACTTTACCGGTCACGAACGATAGAATACAAGAATAAAATCTTGTTTCTACCCGTCGTTCGTCATTCATACCTTACATAAGTCACGAACAATGTTATAGCTAGGCCCAGGCTTTGCTTGTCTATCATCATTCGTTGTTCGTGTTCGACAATAATTATAGGGGACATTCCCCGTAACTGTCAAGTTCAAAATCAACAATGATGTGTCAGATCTTTCAGTTTAACTGACATGCCAATAACCGCTACTCCCAGAATTTATAACTTGTCCCAATAACTGCTACATTGAGAAGATGACAAGTGTCCAAAAAGGCAGTTCACCAAGAACTGCTCACCTGGAATTACGGGTACAGAACCCCCATATTTCTTCTATAAGTAGAAGAAGACCCTCTGGGGAGGGGGATGCACTCTTTTTCCAATTAGAAGATACGGTTACTGTGCCAAAATACATTGAGAAAAATCCTTGTACTTCAGAACATTCGCATACAGAAAAACGAATCTCACACACAGAGGAAGTAGCACATTGTTGGGCGAACCTCTCTAAATTTTGGTGTTGTTTGATTTTCTGTCTATCTTTATGATTCAGTTATTTCATTTATGTTCATTTCTTAATGCGAATAATTGTTTGTTATGATGTTTTATGAGTTTCTTTACGATGTCCAAGGGCCCAATTTATCGATTGTTACATTTTCTATATTAATCTCTGTTAAATTTTGACTGTAGAAAACCAGCATCTACAGTTTGGCGCCCACCGTGGGGCTCTTGGCCATCTTACATCGGAAACTCGTACAGCAACCATGGCAGCAGAACATGAACACCAGGATGAACTTCCCCAGGGAAGCCCAGTTGATCACCAGGAAGTTTCAACCTCTGAAGCAATCTTTCAAATCACCAATCTGACTCGATTGGTGGAGGAATTAACCAAGAAACACAACGACCAACAGAATCATATAGAGAACATCACTGCAGATAACCATTTTCTCAAAAACCAGTTGATGGCGATCAATTCACAAGCCGCTTACTCGTATTACTACAACCCGTATGTCGGGTATTCCTCAGGTGCAAGCGCTAGGGACTGGCAACCAGCCACGACACACGAACAACAAGGCGCGAACGCTGGGACTTGGCGACCAGCCACATCTTACAATCCTCTGGGAGCGAGCGCCTGGGGCTGGTAGCACGCTACGCCCCATCACCCTCAACGTTCGAGGGTTACTTACAGCCCTATTACTCCAATGCAGCCACTGTTCGCATCTGAGGATAACCCAGTAGTAAACGAGAGACAAGCGCAACCGAGACAAACGGCACCAGGAACCAGTTCAAGACGACAGACAACACCAATACGGTGTTCGACGCCCGACTTATCGCAACCATCAGAAGATCTCCTTCAACCAGGGACGAACGTTGAAGAGATGATGCGAAGTATAATGTCCGAGGAGATGAGGACATTGGAAGCCCAGATGCAACAACGCTTCACTTCGCAGATTCACAAGGCCACAACATCGACCCCAGGATTTGACGATCTAGCACGTGGTGTTCGAGAGACACCTCTTACAAGCCGCATCACCAGTACCATAACACCGAAGTTTGGGAGTATTTCGTTTCCAAGGTTCGATGGAATGTCGAACCCACACGACCATCTGTTGCAGTACAAACACGTTGTACAATCGACGAACATTCCAACTGGAATGCTCGACGATATGATGTGTAAGCTTTTCGTTCAAAGCTTGAAGGGAGCAGCATTGAGATGGTTCTGCAACCTTCCACCAGAATCAATCGACTCTTTCGATGAACTCTCGCTTGAGTTCATGCGGAGCTATTCGGTTCACATCCAGTCCGGAAAGACAACCAAGGATTTGTGGGGCGTGATTCAAGGGCCACATGAGTCACTGCGCGCTTATATTAAGCGCTTTAGCAAAGTCATTTCAGAGATTTCTGGGCTCGACGACGGCACGGCCTTGTTCAAAAATGAGATTTGTGCCCGATATCCTCCGACGATCCAGGACGCTTTGCATCGAGCGAAGGGATTCATTGCTTGATCATAAATTTAATTTATTGTTATATGCATCATGAGATTCTTTTCCGGAAACGGCATAAAATTTTTAAAACTTCCGCTGCGCCGTAACTCTGATTACCGATCCGATTTTTCCAACAGTGGAAGCATTTGCGGACATGAAAGATTCGGACGTCGAAAGTTTCATTTGGAAAAACATAATTTATAGATTTGGCCTGCCCCAGGAGATAGTCACGGATAATGGATCCCAATTCATTTCGGGAAACTTCAGGAAATTCTGTAAAGGATGGAATATCGAGCTGAGCTTTTCTACCCCGAGGTACCCACAAGGGAACGGACAAGCTGAAGCAACTAACAAGACGATAATGCAGAATTTGAAGAAGAAACTCGAAGCTCGAAAGGGAAGATGGGCAGATGAGCTTCATGGCGTACTCTGGGCGTACAGGACAACCCCACGACGAGCGAACAGAGAATCTCCATTCTCACTAACCTTTGGTGCTGAAGCTGTTATCCCAGCAAAAATCATTGTCCCTACACTCCGGCGTCAATTGCTTTTGAAAACAAGAGTCAGAATCAAGAAATGCTCAACGACAGTTTGGATACTCTCGACGAACGACGAGATCAGGCCCTGGTTTGTATGGCAAATTATCAGCAATCAGTGACGAAGTATTACAACTCTAAAGTTCGACCAAGAACTTTCAATGAAGGAGATCTCGTACTTCGTAAAGTATTCCAGAACACTGCCGAGCCAAACGCAGGAAAGTTGGGAGCAAATTGGGAAGGTCCTTACAGGATCTTGAAGGTTATTCGACCAGGCGTCTACCGTCTTGAGACGAACGATGGAGTGGAAGTTCTTCGCAGTTGGAATTCACATCATTTGCGGAAGTACTATGTGTAATTTGTTTTTCTATTTTTACAGTTTGTCAAAACTTGTAATTTTTCTTTAGAACAGGTTTTTGTAAAGGCTAGATCCATTACGTCGAACGTTCGATGCGATATCGAACCCGTAGGTCTACGCCTAGAGACTTGCCTTTTTTCCGGCATTTGAACTACGTTCGGCTTGATCCCTAAACGTTGGGTACGTAGGCAGTTCGTATACATTTGTACGAGTCCAGTCCAAAATATCTCACAATTTCAGTGATCACCCCTTGAACTACGTTCGATTTGATCCTTAAACACTGGGTACACAGGTAACTCGTCACACATGAACGAGCCCAGCTACACGAATGAGTTATATGATCCATTATCGTGTAGCAATTGTAAAAGTTCAATTTTGCTCGATTTGTTCGCATCAACATCATACAAAAAGATGTGAATAGAAATAAAAAATTGTCTTTACAATTCAGAGATAAATAAAATGTTCACAGAAATTATTTAAAAAAATTAATAAAAAAAAATCTATTCTCGCGTCTCGCAAGCTTCGGAAGGATTAGCCTGTACTGGGGGCTCGGCGTCAGAAGGCCCTGCCTCTGCCGGCGCCAATGTGGGGATCGAAGAGGAACGCCTGGCCTCGTCAGGATAGTCTTTCTCAAACATTTCGATTTCCTCTATGACTTTAGCTTCGTCAAGGAGTCCTTCTTTGTAATCCATAAGGATGTCATAACGAGCCCTGAAGGTCGCCTTCTCAGACGCATCCATAATTTGGGAGGCAAGCGCTATATTTTCAGCCTCGAGAGATTTGATTTTTTCTTGACTTTCTTCAAATCTCTGGACCAAGGCTTCCATTGCAGATGTGCCCTCCCTCGCTACATCCATAGATTTCTGCAACTCCAACATCAATCCTTATGCGCCCGCCTTGACATCTACGAACTTACATTCGATGTCCTGTAACTTCTCCCTGCGCGAGCGATCATTCTCTTCGAGCTCTTTTATTTATTTACTTTGGCTAACAACCTTGTCAGCCAATCGATAGAAGAGCCCCGTCGTCCGGACATTGATCTGCAATATAAAATTACAATCTTTTAGGAAGGAGAAGAGTATGGAATTATAAATTATCGAGCGAAGTAAATGTTCGTACCTTCATTGTTTCCCACATAATATCGTCCATATGATCCTGAAGTGAACCTTGAGTTAGAGTCTCCGCGTCCACTTCCGACAACAACTGTCGTGCGATATCCACGCTCGCCAGCCTGTCGTTGAGAAGACTTAGACGTGGAGGCAGAACAACTTCAACTCTCGGACCTTCAACGTCCGGTTCTGGGGATGCAATCTTCGATTTTAATTTCCTCTTCACCGGAATTTTCGTTTTAGCCTTCTCGACCACCTTTATCTTCTTGGCAGGTGGCGAACTTGGCCTCGACGGAGGTTCTGGAGAGGACTCAAGAACGGGGAAAGGCTCAGGTTCATTACCCTGGCCTGCGTTCGCAGCAGCAACAGCGGCCGCAGCAGCTGCAGCTGCCCGTTCGACTTCCTTCCTAGCCCTGCGTTTGGCCATTATATCTTTTGGGGTAGGAACCTCCATGACCAACGAGTCCAGGACAAATTCTGCGATCAAAGCCTCCTCGTCAGTAAAGGGAACGACGAACAATGGAGTGCCAAAAAGTCTCCTTAGCGCTCCCCTAATTATAAAGGGCCAATCTACCCAGGAAGGAACTCGTTTAGGAATACCTAAAGGAAGTTCGACGAAGTCCTTCCATAGGCTCGATGCCCTTAATCTCTTTGGGACTTGTATATCGTCCCACTCTCTGTTCGACAGAGCAAGTAGACGCTCGAGCTTTTCTTCAAACAAAAGAGCTTTGGGAGGTGGTTTCTTCAATTCCTTGCCTGCAAAACAACACGAAATATATTAGAAATCGTAAAAACATTTCGTGCTTAACCTTCGACGTTCTTCGTTTGATAGTTACGAAGGGTTCCCCATAGGGGGTAAAAATAATTAGCCAGATCGCCCATTGACTTCTTATTTACATGCATGAAAAAGTAGCGATCCTGCCAATATCTGTCGGCGTTCTTCATCTCGCCAACTACTTGCTTCTTCCTCTGTGGGTACATCGAGTATCGTCCATGATCTTTCGAGTTTTCTTGCGGATAATATATTGCGAGCACATCATCTATAGATAGCTCGATGTCCGCTTCTTCTGACAGCACAATCAATCCCAAGAAAACCCTCATCCCATTCGGCATTAACTGCGGAATGGCGAGCTGGTAGTGATGCATACATTCGATGAGGAGAGGGGGAAGAGGAAGTCGTAGCCTGGACTCAAAATAAATTATGTACATACATATATATCCCTCGGATACGGTGTCTGCTCGTTCGTTATTCATCGGGAGACGCAGTTGGACTTCGTTCGGGAACCCGAATCGACCTCTGATCTCGGATAAGTCATTTTCTGTTAAGACTGAGCAAGGGTTCGACATTCGAAGAAATGACTTAACACTCAAATGATGAGGTTTCATTAATCGAGCAATAGGGGGAATCGATAATATTTCTTCGCCCGATGTTGTCGCCGGTCGATTTCTCTCTGAAGCCTCGTTACTCGTTCCAGCACCCATCTGGTTGTGCTGGAATCGTGTTCGAACCTCGAACGATGGATGGTTGACATCAGCTCTTCATTGTCCGAACTACTGTCGCTTGAGTCGGTGCTCGTCCATTCTACATCAACATCTCCGATGGATTGCTTTTCCTTGTCCATTGGATCACAAACCGAATTTTGGACGAACGATGGACTAACTTCGGATCGAAAAGTCTTTTGAATCGAAATCCCAAGAAGATTGGGATGAACACGAAGAACAACAAACCAGAAAACCCAAAGAAAAACCCAGAAACTCGCAAAACCCCTCAACCAAATCACTCACCCGAGAGGAAATACAGAAAAACTGAACAGCAAGATTCGAAAATAGAACAACAACTCTACCAAATCAAAAATTACTCGAAATGGAGAAGAAGAAGATAAATCTTGCCTGAGAATTCGAAGAGCTTGAGAAACTTGAGAAACTCGGATTCTGATCTTTTGAAGGCTCCGCGTAGAAATAAGAAGAAAAAAATGGGAATATGAAGGGTTATATAGTTTCGCAGCACATCCAACGGTCCCGACTGTTCAGGAAAGGCTTGATCAAACGGTGTATATCTATCAACTCTTCAAATTCCCACTTAAAAAGTTCGTACAACGCAACGGCGCGTATCCCGAAAATCTCGGATACGACAGCTCGAGTCTGTTACCTCGCAACAGTACGAATTTCAAAATATCATAATGATACCGTGTCAGGGTAACCACTCGACACGCGCCATGTGTATCCAATCAGTATTTTTCGCTGGGCTCGAGACTCCCCATCGTTCAATTTGTCAGTTTTCAGATTCCCCTGATCTGATTTAACCACGACTGATGCGACCATCGCTGATTATCATACACTCTATCGAGGATCCATCGCTCGATAGTGACACGACCCGCCTATCGTAGGCCGTTACCGTACATACTTACTTACTACATATGAAAACTTGAGCTATATATATATATTTTTTTTTTATACTTACATATACAATATAAAACTTGAACTGAAATCTTTTTAATAATTACATACATACTTGTACATATAATTGGCTACATGTTATAGTAAAGAAATCTTGTACTCAAATACAACATATTTAGCGTAGCATAATTTAACAAAAAGAAACGTAGTGATTCCCGTCCCACAGTTTCACAGTTTGTCTTGCCATGCTCCACTGTCTTGTATCAAGCATTGCTATAAGTTTGCTTACCTACAGCATAAACATGAACTATGAGCTTTCGCTCAGCAAGCACAACTATCTATCCGCAACATATCACATAATAACTTAATGCATGAACCAATTATGCTTTCTTACTGTTTTCATAAGTTAGCATAATTTTTTAGGGCCCTTACATAACATAAATGTACGTACTGTGGCGCGCTGCCATGGAGTGGTTGGGGCGGCCAGCCCTGTCCAACTCAAACCATGAACCAAACCCGACCTAACGCGGGTCGATACGACATATTGCATCCTGCTTATCATAATGATGCTTTAAATCTTGTTCTTATCTTGTTTCGTTCTTGAAACCTTATTTCATGATCTTAACCAGTTTCTTAACTGAAACTAGGATTTCATATCTTACCGATTAACTTATCATAAATGAGCATGCTTCGAGATGCCATAATATCAAACTATTCATCATATGAACATACATGCTCTAACATACCTCATATATCTCATAACATAAACCTAAAAGCATACAAGCCATAACATTCATCATTTCATGGAGACATACATACATACATACCATAACATTCCTTATAGCATCATGAACTTGGTATCATACAAGTCATAAGCATTTCATTACACTTATATCATCATATATTTAAAGGCATACTATAAACAGTCTTGTTTATGCTGTAGGCGGAGTCGTACTAACCTTTACTGCGCCTTGAATTAAAATTCTTCACTTAAACAGGTCGTTTTTCTGTTTTCAAGAAAATCATAGGATAAGCATCATCCTATCATAACAACGTATCAATTCTTGTTGCTAACTCAATTTAAACCATAAATCCCAAAATTCAACTCCTTTTTGAATTTTAGTAAAACCCTAAAGTTCTCAAAACCGGGTTTTAAAACTATTACATAGTGTTTGGTACTTTTCTTACAAATTCGTTTAAAATTTGGAAAAGTTTTCTTCATGAAAGTTGTAGATCTTGAAGTCTCCTACAACTTTTGTTTTTAACTCAAAACTCAAATCTGTCTTTAACATGCTTGTTTCTGCCTTTGAAAATTCTTCAACCAAATACACTAATATAATTTGGTCTCGGGTTTTTGCAAAAACAAAGGTCTTAGGGGTCTTGTTTTCAAAAACTGTCCTCGTTAACCCCTAGGATTTTTTCTTTTCTACAACTTTACAGTTTTGACTTTTTCCAAATTCGGCCTCTAAAAGTCTCAAAATCTGGTTATTAGAAAAACCGTTCAATTTTGATCCTTACTCATGCATACTTAAACCATAGTGCATAAAACTTAACAAACTAAGCTCATGCTCATACTTAATGATCTTATACTCAAGCCCTAATTGAAACTTAAATAAAGAACTAGAGGGTTCAAGTATTTACCTCAAGTTCCACGGATTAAAATCCTCAAACTAGAGTTTTGGAACTTTCTACTCACTTCTTACACTAACCGAACTCTCCTCACACTCTTGTTCTCTTTCTTTTCTTTTTTCTTTTTCCTTCTCTCTTGGCTCGGTTCCTATGGCAGAAAACTAGGGAATATAGGCTGCTTGTGTGTGTGTTGGCTAACAAAATAAAATGAGAGAACCTTCACCTATTTATAGGTGAAACACAACTCTTGGAATTGCTCAAAAGTCCCTAGAAGAATGAAATTTGTGCTTGATTTCTTGAGAGGTGGCCGGCCAAGATGCCAAGTAGCCAAGCTAGGATGCTTACTCATGATAGCTAGGAACCTTGAGGTGTCCCTTCCTTAGTGTGGCCGGCCTTAGGTGGAGCTTGTGCTTGCTCTTGCTAGTCAACAAGTAAGCCTAGCAAGCTTACTAAGCTAGCCTATGGTGCATGAGGTGTCATGAGCTAGAAGAGTTCAAGAATTCCATCTCTTGTAATTTATCTATTGGTCCTTAAGGCTACAAAAATTTCTCCTTAGTCCCTATGTGTTGGCCGGCCCTCCTTACTCTTCATTGCCAAGCAAGCTTAGCTAGATTGCTTGCTCATCAAAGCTACAAGCTTGAGGTGGCATTCCCTTGTGATGGCCGGCCCTAGGGTGAAGTGTGCAAGCCTTGGCTTGCCAAGGAGGCTAGGCTAGCAAGTCTAGGGTGTGGATTCATCAAGGCTAGGCCAAGAGGTGTTGCTTCCTCAAGTGGC
The DNA here is from genome assembly GCA_009761775.1 of Ficus carica. Taxonomy (NCBI): domain Eukaryota; kingdom Viridiplantae; phylum Streptophyta; class Magnoliopsida; order Rosales; family Moraceae; genus Ficus; species Ficus carica. Next base: position 4,147,045 of record CM019746.1, read on the forward strand.
CGGTCATGGTGTGGCTTTGGCAAGGCATGAGCTTGCCATGTGAGCAAGGCTAGTCCATGTTGCTCACCAAAATGGATCCATGTGTTGGTTCCTTGTGGTGGCCGGCCTTGGTGCTTAGGTGTGCAAGCCTTGGCTTGCCAAGGAGCAAGGCTAGGAGGGTGGCTCATCCAAGCTACAAGCATGAGGTGTCTCTCCCTCATGTGGCCGGTTTTGGTGAAGCCAAGTGAGACAAGATTGCTAATTGAACCATAACTCAAATTTAACCAAGCAAGTCAAAGTGCTTAGTTACTAAACTTAGGGCATGATTTGCCAACTTTTAATGACACTTAATTTCTTCTAATTTGCATAATGCTCTTCAAAAACTAGATCCCTTGTTCATAAATTTACATAATTGTTGATAAGTCCACAATTTTTCCCAAAATTGCACTTTAGCCCCTAAAGGCAAAATATTTGCACTTTAGTCCCTATAGACTGGCTGACTAAAATAAGCCTTCTAAACTTCAATTTATTGCTAAAATCTTCTTAAAAAGACTTACTTAACTTTAAAAACTTCAAAATCATGAACTTTCTTAAATTTGCAAATTGACCCCTAAACATAAAATATTTGTATTTTGGTCCCTGTAAGGTGACCAATCATGGCAATGACACTTGTCATCAGAGGTGTCATCATTAAAAGCTTTGCCTGGCTTATTTCCTGAATGCAGTCCATTTTCATACTAACATAGATATTCATATACTGTTTTCAACTGATAACAGTATAATTTAACTGGACCGTCGTCCAAAACTTATCTGAACTGCACATAGGATTTTCTTAAAATTATAAACTACCACATAGAGTCATAAACCATAACTTACCCCCTTGTAACCAAAGGGTCATAAACTAACATTATCGAATCTTTTAACAAAAGATTCAACTTCTTTTCTTAGAAACATACCATATATAACACATAAACATACATAACATAGCTGTGATTCTTAACAAAAGAAATCATATGCTTATTGAAAATTTGGGTCATTACAGATAGAGTAGGGGGCTATCTGTTGGGGTTAGACTTTGTCTTCCTATTATAACGTTAGTTTACAGTTTATCTAGCGAACGATGAACTTTCGATTCTAACGCCTTTGTATTTGGGCCGGACCCAACTCATTGTATAAGTCAATAATGAACGTCCATCGATCGCATAATTGGGCCGGACCCAATAACAACGTAATTTGTTCAAAGTTAAACATCGAACATCGAACCAATATATCAAACCTGATCTTTCATCCATTGACTTTACCGATCACGAACGATAGAATACAAGAATAAAATCTTGTTTCTACCCGTCGTTCGTCATTCATACCCTTCATAAGCCACGAACAATCTTATAGCTAGGCCCAAGCTTTGCTTGTTTATCATCGTTCGTTGTTCGTGTTCGACAATAATTATAGGGGACATTCCCCGTAACTGTCAAGTTCAAAATCAACAATGATGTGTCAGATCTTTCAGTTTAACTGACATGACAATAACCGCTACTCCCAGAATTTATAACTTGTCCCAATAACTGCTACATTGAGAAGGTGACAAGTGTCCAAAAAGCAGTTCACCAAGAACTGCTCACCTGGAATTACGGGTACAGAACCCCCATATTTCTTCTATAAGTAGAGGAAGACCCTCTGGGAAGGGGGATGCGCTCTTTTTCCAATTAGAAGATACGGTTACTCTGTCAAAATACATTGAGAAAAATCCTTATACTTCAGAACATTCGTATACAGAAAAATGAATCTCACACACAGAGGAAGTAGCACATTGTTGGGCGAACCTCTCTAAATTTTGGTGTTGTTTGATTTTCTGTCTATTTTTATGATTCAATTATTTCATTTATGTTCATTTCTTAACGCGAATAATTGTTTGTTATGATGTTTTATGAGTTTCTTTACGATGTCCAAGGGCCCAATTTATCGATTGTTACATTTTCTATATTAATCTCTGTTAAATTTTGACTGTAGAAAACCAGCATCTATAGTTGGTAACATCCAACTCATATTGGCACATGGCCTATGTAATAACCCAAAGTTTTGATGACTTGTGATTTCCTTAAATACAAGAAAAATCTAAGTCTGAATCTTATATGTCAATATGAAACTCATGATCTGAGTTGAATATAAGTATATGTTTGAATTCTCGTTTAATTAGCTACGAGACTCAATAATAGTTTGTTTAGTCAAGCATGAGGCCTTTTGATGAAAAGACAGAATAGGAATTTATGATTTTATGCCGGTCAACATTTGACCAGGTTAACCTTAGGTTTGACTAAGACGGTACTGTAGTGTAATTAATAGTATGAAAATTATACTGCAATAAACCGTCATTACGGACAAATAAGCAAGAATAAGATTCAAGACCACCCTAGAAAAATCAAGCACATTATTTAGGACAATAAGGACTAAGTAGCTTTAAGTCCTAAGAAAAATTCATACGCAGTCCGGTTAAGCACAGATAAATTATAGACTGTAGTCCAGTACAACTATACTGTTATTAGTTGAAAACAGTATTTGAAATATCTGCATTAGTATAAAGATGGACTGCTTATTTATATTAATGGATTTTTTAGAATCAAGTGGATAATTATGCATGAATTGGAAGCCAAGTGGCTCCACCATAGTCGGCCACCTTCAGGGACTAAAGTGTAAATATTTTGTTCTTAGGGGCCAAAGTATAATTTTAAGAAAAGTAAGTAATTATGGATAAGTATGTAATTTTTGAATTATGGAAATTATGGATTTTCCTAACCAAGCCTCCAACTAGGCCAATGATTGGTTACAAGCTTGTTTGCATTTGTTACCTTGGAGAACAAGGAAAATAAGTTAGAGATAAGCTTGAAAAGATTTTTTTTTAACTCAAGCCTCCACATGGCTTTATATGGCCGGCCATCCTAGGATATGGAAAGGAAAATATTTGTTTTTAAGGGCAAATATGTAAATTCAAGGGGAATTTGTGAAATAAAAATAATTGTGAAAAATTTAGAATTTCCACCTATAAATAGGTGAGGTAGAATCATTTTCGGACCACTTTGTGAAACCCAAACATTTTAGCTCATTCTCAAGTCTCTTTCCCCCCTTAGGAGCCGAGCCAAAAAGAGAAGAAAAAAAAAAGTGACAGAGATATCAGATTTTTGGTGTTGACGGAGCGAGAAGAAAATTTCTCAACCAAAGGGTAGATCCACTCTCTTAGATCTTGAGGTAATCCTCTCCACCCCTAGTTCTTTAATTTAGTTGATTCATGATTTAAGTGTATTTCCATGTTGGGAATGTAAGAGCATAAGCTCACTTTTTAGTTTCATGCAATAGGGTTAGTAGTAATTGCTTGAATGTGCTTGATTAGGGTTTATTGGTCTTAATTTATGGTTTAATGCATGTTTTTGATGATATGCTTAAGAGAAATTATGGTATATGTGTATGCCTAGTAGGTATTTGTTATATGTCCCCATATGTTCAAGAAGAAGTATGTTAGGTATGGATGATAGAATGAGATTGGTAATAAGCTTGTATAATGAATTAAGGATGCAAACCAACCCTAAAACCCTAGTTTGGTACAAGGATACCACACGGGTTGCTTGGGTAGAAACCAATGCATGTTGATGGAAAACTTACATAATGCGCAGCATGTTTGTCGTAGGCTCACGGTTGTGATCGTTTGTGGTAGTATGCCAGTAATTTTACATAAAACTTGACCTAAAATGAAACTCTCAGTTTTTGGGTAAAACTGGATAGCTTTCTAGAAACGTGATTTTAAGGCTCTTAGAGGCCAAATTTGGGAAAACTTAAAACTAAAAAGTTGTAGAAAATTGAAAATCCTAGGAGAAAACGTGAACATATTTTGAAAAATAAGCTCCAAAGGCTTCCGTTTTTGTGAAAACCCGAGCCTTGGTTTGCCCAGACCTTGTGCACGGCCAGTCGGTTTCAACTAGGAATATGAACAAGTTAAAGGCAGAATTAGATTTTGAGTAAAAATCTTAAGTTGTAGTATTATTCGAGACAAATTTTATGAAGAAAGATTTTTCAAATTCTAAACAAATTATTAAGATAAAATTAGATCTTAAAAACTGTACAGGAAGCAGGAAATTCCTGCACAGGATTTTCAGAAAACAGTGCAAAAGCAGGAAATTCCTGCACATGCACTGATAACTGAAATTAAGAAACTATTTTCAAAGATTTTTTTCAGAGTTTGACAGTTTTTAACTGTTTTTGCTTAAAAGTTACGGTTTTATAAAAATACGGTTTTTATAAGGAATATAAAGTTTTACAAAAGATTTTTTAAGAAAACTTGACAAAGTTTTGTCAAGAAAAGAGAAAAATAAATTCTTGGGCCAAAAAGTATTTCGAAGGCATAATGACAAAAAGATGACCGATAGTAACCGGTTAGGATACCTAAGTTATTGGGTTGGGCCTTACCCTATGGTTACCAATAGTAACCTAATGGGGTAGTACTTTGAAAGTAATTGGGCCCTAGTAACCCAATAGGGTATCATTCAAATATGATTGAGCCTTACCCTAGGGTTACCAATTGTAACCTAATGGGGTATTTATTTAAAATTAGTTGGGCCTAAAACCCAGGGTTACCCATAGTAACCTAGTGGGATATGAATTAAAAGTAATTGGGCTTAGGCCCAAGGTAACTAATAGTAACCTAATAAGACACTATTCAAGTATGACTGGGCCTGGTACTCAAGGTTACCTGAAGTAACCTAACAAGATACTGTTTACGTCTGGTTGGGCCATAAGCCTTGGGGTTACGGCAAGTAACCGAACGAATTATCATAAGAAGATGTGGAGAACATAAAACTAGGGTTACTCATGAATGTTGGTTAGGATACCAACATTTAATAATTATGATTAATGATAAAATATGACGATCCTTATCTTACGTCCTTTTTGAAAACAGGAAGTTAACATGTTGTTGCGACTGATAGGAGCAACAAACTTAGGACGTAACGTAACAAGTAAGTACAACTCCGCCTACAGCATGGGTAAAACGTTTTAGGTTACAACTGGTAACCTTAGGGTAAGGCCCAATCATATTTGAATAATACCCTATTGGGTTACTAGGGCCCAATTACTTTCAAAGTACTACCCCATTAGGTTACTATTGGTAACCATAGGGTAAGGCCTAACCCAATAACTTGGGTATCTCATGTGGTTACTATAAATAACCTAAATTATTTGTCATATTAAAAGTTGGTAACCTTCTCGGTTACTATTTATCCTATAGTTGTTTACCATAGGACTTGACTTATTTTATTTATTTCATTTCTTGTTTGATAAATTTTAACCCCTTTTTATAAACTGTAAAAAACAGTCCAATAAACTTTGGTTATCAGTGCATGTGCAGGAATTTCTTATTTATGTACTGTTTTTTTTTTTTTTTTTTTTTGCTTTTAGAAATCCTGTGCAGGAATTTCCTTTACCCTGCACAGTTTTTGGAATCTATTTCTACTTTAAAATATTTTTAGAATTTGAAAAAGATTTCTTCATGAAAGTTGTAGACCATAACGAAATCTACAACTTTTGTATTTCACTCAAAACCTAAATCTGCATTTAACCTGCCTTTGTTTCTTGTTAAGCCTGCCTGGCCGTGTATACTGGGTCTAGGCAGACCAAGCTCGGATTTTTATAAAAATGGAGACTTTTCGAGCCTTATTTTTTAAAATTGTTCATGGTACCCCATTGGATTTTCCATTTTCTACAACTTCATAGTTTTAACTTTTCTCAAATTCGGCCTCTAAAGGCCTCAAAATCCTATTTCCAGATTGCTGCCCAGTTTTGATCCGAAACTGGCAGTTTCCATTTTAGTTGGTTTTTACGTAAAATTACGCACATACTACCTCGAACGGTTAAAACCGTGAGTCTACTTTAAGCATGCAGCACGTTAACGTGAGTTTTTCATCATCATACATTGGTTCATACCCATGCAACCAGTGTGGTATTCTTGTACCAAACTAGGGTTTTAGGGTTGGTTTTCGCCCTAGATTCACATACCAATCTCATTCCATCATCCGTGCATAACATACTTCTTCTTGAACATATGGGGACATATAACAAACACCTACTAGGCATACACACAAACCATAATTTCTCTTAAGTATATCATCAAAAACATGCATCAAACCATAAATCAATACCATTAAACCCTAATCAAGCACAAATAAACCAATCTAAGCTATGGCATAAAAAATAAAAGTGAGCTTATGCTCTTACATACCAACATAAAATACACATAAACTCTTGAATCAAAACTTAATTGAATTGCTTAGGGGGTTTAGGAGAGTTACCTTAACTACTTGAGATTGTATTTACAACTTGGATCACAAATTATTCTTCTTGCTTTTCTTTCTCAAAAATCCGACCCACCCCCCCCTCCCCCCTTTTTCTTTTGGTTTCGGTTCCTAGGGGAGGGAGAGAGAGTTGGAGTTGAACTAGAAATTTTGGGGGTCCAACTAAATGAGCCAACTCACACCCCACATCACCTATTTATAGGTGAAAATTAATTTCTTTTCTATAATTATTTTTATTCTTAAATTTGCACATCTAACCTTAAAAATAAAATATTTGCTCATTACCCCCTATGGAGTCCAAGAAATTTTTCATACCTATTTCTAACTTATTTGTTTGTTCCAATGTAACCATGGTAACTAAATTTGTAACCAACCATTAGCCTAGTTGGAGGTTTGGTTAGGAATATCCATAAATTCCATAAATAAAAAAATTACATACTTATCCATAATTACTTACTTTTCTTAAAATTGCACTTTGACCCCCTAATTATAAAATATTTGCACTTTAGTCCCTGAAGGTAGCCGGCTATGGTGGAGCCACTTGGCTTCCAATTCATACATAATTATCCACTTGATTCCAAAAATCCATTAATATAAATATGCAGTCCATCTTTATACTAATGCAGATATTTCAAATATTATTTTCAACTAATAACAGTATAGTTGTATTGGACTACAGTCCAAAATTTATCTGCGCTTAACCGGACTGCGTATGGATTTTTCTTAGGACTTGAAGCTATTTAATCCTTATTGTCCTAAATGATGTGCTTGATTTTTCTAGGGTGGTCTTGAACCTTATTCTTGCTTATTTGTCCTTAATGACGGTTTATCGCAGTATAATTTCCATACTGTTAATTACACTGCAGTACCATCTCAGTCAAACCTAAGGACAACCTGATCAAACTTTGACCGGAATAAAAATCATAAGTTCCTATTCCACCCTTTTTCTCAAAAGGCCTCATGCTTGACTAAGCAAACTATTATTGAGTTTCGTAGCTAATTAATTGAGAACTCAACATATACTGATATTCAACTCAAATCATAAGCTTCATATTGACATACATGATTCAGTCTTAGATTTTTCTTATCTCTAAGGAAATCATAAGTTCATCACAATTTCGGGTTATTACACATTTTCCAAGCCTTCATTGCCAAGACTAGCCGGGTTGATGAGCTCCTAGACTGGCCGTAGAAGTTGAATTTTTCTTCGCCAAGCGGACTAAACATAACACAATGCTTTCTACAATCGATTTTAGCGTGGTACTTTCCTAAAAAATCCATTCCTAGGATCACATTATAATCTTGAAGTTTGATCACAACAAGATTCACATACAATTTTCTGCCACAGATGACTATTGGAACACCTCATATCCAGTAGTCATACAAAGAATTTCTCCCGACGGAAGGTATATTCTAAAAGGTTGGTTGCTCTAAACTATCAACTTCTCTTCCTAATATTTGGGCAAACTCCCTCGACACAAAGGAATGAGTAGCCCCAGAATCAAACAAAACAATCGCATTATAAGTGGCGACATAAATCTGACCTGTTACCACAAAAGAAGTTCCAGCTTCCACATCCCCTTTTGTGTAAACATATATCCTGGCTTGTGGCTCCAGAGCTTCTAGTCTTCCTTGCACTATGGTCGGGCCTTCGATCTTTGCTTGGACAGCATGCAACTGACTTCCTATATTCCTGTTTGGAAACTGGGGGTTCAGATTCTGGTTGTTTAGGGTACAATTCCTCGCATAGTGACCGTCTTTGCCACAAAGATAGCAGGCATTTGACCCTGATCTACATACCCCAAAATGCTTCTTCCCACACTGGGCGCACACATGATAATTATTACCATTATTATTATTACCCCCATTATCTCGGTTGATCTTCTTTTGAGGGTAATTCCTCTGTTGGCCCTGGCTTGTAGCATTCTCTCTCCTCTTGTTTTTCCCGAACTGTCTAGGATTCTGGCCAGCATTACCGGACTGACCCCTTAAATACAACTCTTGGTTCTGTTGAGGCTGTGATTGCTTTACCACGGCCTTTTCTTCCTTCTTAGCCTTAAAAATTTGAGCCATTGCCTCCTTATCCTTGTTAATCCAATACTCGGCTCTTATTGCTCGACTAATATAGTCAGATACCAAGGTTGGAGGGCTACTGCCAGCACTGACTTGCTTGGTAATATCTGTTCGGAACATCTACATCATTCTATTTACCTTCTCGGTTTCATTCGGTACCAGTTATGGACATAAGCGGGCTAACTATTCAAACTTCTTGACAGCTTCTAATACTGTCATTGACCCTTGTTTGAAATTGTTGAACTCATCTTGTCGAGCTGCAAGGATTTCCCTGTTGTAATACATTGTCCTAAACTCGGTCACAAAATCCTGCCAACTCATGGTTGCCACGTTCTTGCGCATTTGCACGGTCATCCACCAATGTCGTGCATCCTTCTTAAGTGCAAAGAAAGCATACAAAACCTTCTCCTGTTCTGTTAGTCTCATGAAATCCAAAATTACTTGGATATCTATCAACCAATTGTCGGCCTCTATCGGGTCCGTAGGTCCTTTGAACTCAGGCGCCTTCATTCGCCTGAAGCGCTCATACAACAAATACTCCCTAATTAAGGGTGGGTTTGCTTATACCCCTACGGGTGCTAACGAAACTTCAGCATTCCGTGGAATCTCGTGGTGAACTTCCGGTACCTGAGGAACTATTGGAGGTACAGGGTTTTTCTGAGGCGGAACTACATTAGCTCGGGGTATTTGATTAAATCGGGCTATCTGTTCCCGAAGCCGATCAATTTCTCGTTGTTGTTCCATTAACTGACGTTGCAATGTCGCTACCACGTTCGCAAGATCAGGCTCTTACAGGTTTTGATTTAATCGTGTTCGTGGTCGTACCATCTTTTAGTTTCTTAATTAAGAAAAGATAGTATCATTCTTCTAATATCCTTTCCTTCATTCATAACTTTTCACATCATATCTTAAAACATCATGTCATAATATCGTCATAACTTATCATATCATAACATAGCGTCATCATATCATATCATAAAAACATCATATTAGAGATCCATCGTGATCTCATCTTATCGTATCATGACTTCATCATGAATCATTCATAAACCTTTCATAACTGATACTTAATCATAACATCGTAACTTCTTTATGTACATTTCATACTTGAACTTTGTCCTTTTGTATATTATACAAAAGTACATCATCTTGGTACTATTATGTACATATCTCATACACCCTATACTTGCTATACATACATGGTCAAAAATGAGATGGAAGTGTCTACCACTTTACCATCATACTTATCCTATATATAACCCTAAGGTCAAAAAGATAATAAAAGTCAGACTTAGGTCTAAACGATCAACTCGGTCATCATGTTTAGAACACGTCCCAATCATCGTCACCGAATAAGATCTCCTCCGGGTCATCCTCGACGTCTTCTATCTCTTCCACCATTCCCTCAAATTCTTCTCATTCTTCTTCAACCTCTTCCTCAACGTCTTCTTCATCATCATCACTGGCGATGATGATTATTGGAGGATCCTCGGGGTGGTCTTCTGGAGCAGCAATGAAATTGGCAGGGTCCACTTTGTTGTTGTTTGCGTTGGCCTCCACCTCCTGTGGCGGGATCTTCTGCAGTAGAATGGCTGGGATAGGGTCTTCTGGCAAAACCAGACCTCCCTCGAATAGTGGCTCGGGAATGCCAGCATCATCAATAGGCACCAGTAGATAGTCGTCCTCCGGGGTCGCTACTTGTACCATGTATGCTATTATTTCTGCCTCCATAATAGCATCTATCATATCCTCCAATGATATTCCCATAATCGGAGTTAGGACAAACTGCTTAACTTCCGGAGGAACTCGTCCCTAATAATATGCATTGCCCGCCACTCTAGGTCATCCAACTCTTGAGGAATGTAGGGCAACATTGCATCTCGGAACCTCCGGCAGTAATGGCCCATGGACTCGTTTGGGTAAGCTTGCCACTCCGCGGCATAGTTAAGGTATTGCCTCATATACATATCATTATATATGTCCGGATCACGATACGGCATATTGGCCTCCTCATCTGGTAAAGGCCCATAACGTGCAATAATCAGGACACAGAAATCAGCCCATGATATTCCTGGAATCGCCGGCTCTCCTAAGGACATCCACCATAATCGGGCATCCACCGCTAGAGATTGACTGGCTAACGGAACTTGGAGATACGTCTCTATATGACATATTCAGAATATCGACTCCATATCATAGAGCCATCCTGCTAACGATACGGTTCGTCGTCAACGATCAGGGGTTGCATCCCATAAAACGCAAGAGCAGCATCCCGATCCTCATCCATTCACCTCGGATCCATGTAAACTAATCTACCATATTACATGTACATAATAAGTATACATGCATAAAAATTAACTCTTACTTACAATGACTGTGGCGCTGACAGGTAGACTGTGAAACTGGAAGGCAGGAAACCCGCTCTGATACCAATTTTGTAACGACCAGCCTAACGTGGGTCGTTACCATACTTATCTTATCTTACATAATACTTAACTTATTTCACTCGGCGGAAATACAGGATATTTTTTTTTACTACTTTAAAACTAAAATCTATCTCATTCCATACTTACATATATATAAATTTATATATACACACACATATACTTACTTAATTCAGTACTGAAGCATCAAACTTGCATACAACATATTTCATAAATAACAATATAATATAACAAAACGCGTAGCGGTCTCCATCCCAAGTTTCAAAACTAGCCATGCCAAGCCCCACCGTCTTGTATCAAGTATTGCCGATATGTTGCTTACCTACAGCATAAACGTAAGTCGTGAGCTTATACTCAGCAAGTACAACTTTTAATCCGCAAAACATTTTATAATGGAACAATGCATGAACCAATTATGTTTTCATTATGCTGTCTTAGGTTAGTACATTTTTGGGCCCCTTACTTAACATAAGTGTACGTACCGTGGCGTGCAATCATAGAGTGGTTGGGGCGGCCAGCCTAGTCCAACTCAAACTATGAACCAAACCCGCCCTCGTGACAAGTCGGTACGACACGAGGCAACTTGCTTGCCATCATACTTGAAAACTTTTCCTTAACTTGTTTTTGAAAACAATTTCTTAAAAACATAGTTTTCTTCTTGAAAACAATTCCTTAAAAATAGTTTTCTTCTCGAAAACAGTCTTTAAAACAGTTTTTTTTTATTTGAAGCTAGGTTCTCATTCTTACCGAATTATTTATCATTAGTGAGCATGCTTCATGATGCCATAATAGTAAAGCATAAATCATATGCACCTCAACATGTATGCATAAGCTAAAAACATTTTTCGTCTATGCTGTAAATGGAGTTGTACTTACCAGTTATACTACGCCCTGGATTTATTGCTCCAACAGGTTACAACAACAGGTTACTTTCATGTTTCCAAAAAGGATGTAAGATAAGGATCATCCTATCTTACCATAAATAATTACAGTCAATGTTGGTATCCTAACCAACATTTATTAGTAATCCTAGTTACATGTCCCCCATATACTATAATGATATCTTATTTGGTTACTAAATGTAACCCTATGGCACATGACCCAGCTACAATCAAACAATATCTTGTTTGATTACTTATTGCAACATTGGGTACAAAGCCCAATTATACATAAATTGTATCTTATTAGGTTACCATTAGTAACCCTGGGTATGAGCCCAATCATATTTAGACTAATACCCTATTAGGTTACAAAGGCCCAATTACTTTTAAAGTAATACCCTATTAGGTTACCATTGGTAACCATGGGTTTTAGGCCCAACCCAGTAGCTTGAATATCCTATCCGGTTACTAATGGTCATCATATTGTTACTATATTTTCAAAATAATTTTTGACCTTTGTATTTATTTTTCTCAAAACATTGTCTAATTTTTCTTTTAAAAGTCTTTTGTGAAACTTTAATCCTTTGAAACCGTATCTTTATAAAGCTGTAACTTTTAAACAAAAATTGTCAAATTCTGAAACAAATCTTTGAAAATATTTCCATAATTTCAGTTATCAGTGTGTATGCAGGAATTGCCAGTTCATGCACTATTTTGAAAGTCCTGTGCAGGAATTTACTGTTTCATGCTCAGTTTTTAAGATCTAATTTTATTTTAAAATCTATTTTGAATTTGAAAAAGTTTTCTTCATGAAAGTTGTAGATCTCAAAAAACCTACAACTTTCGTTCTTTACTCAAAACTTAGTTCTGCCTTTAACCTATCCATTTTCCTTGTTGAAACTACCTGGCAGTGCACAGGGTCTGGGCAGACCAGGCTTTGATTTTCATACAAACAGAGGCCTTTGGAGCCTTATTATTAAAAATCGTCGACTATACCCCCTAGGGTTTTCAATTTTCTACAATTTTGTAGTTTTAACATTTTCCAAATTCGGCCTCTAAAGGCCTCAAAATTCCATTTCTAGATTGCTGCCCAGTTTAATCCGAAACTGGTAGTTTTCAACTTTGGTTGATTTTTACGTAAAATTACGCACACCCTACCTCAAACGGTTGAAACCGTGAGCCTACAACAAACATGCAGCATATTACGTAGGGTTTCCATCAACATACATTTGTTTCTCATCCATACAACCCGTGTGGTAATCTTTTGCCAATTTAGGGTTTTAGATTGGTTGTTCATTCTTAATTCATCATACAACCTCATCTTCATCATTCATACATACCATGCTTCTTTTTAAGCATGTGGGGACACATTACAAACACATACTAGGCATTCACACATAGCACATAATTTCTAAAACATAGCATCAAAATCATGCTCCAAATCATAAATCAAGACCATTGAACCCTAATCAAGCACATATCAAGCACTCTAGGCTATTGCATGAAAAATAAAAGGCGAGCCTATGCTCTTACAAACCCATACTTGAAATACACTTAAATCCTCCATCAAAACTTAATTGAATGCTTAGGGGGTTAAGAGGATTACCTCTAGGTCTAGGGGAGTGGATCTATCCTTTGGTTGAGAAAATTTTCCTTCCTTTCCTCACCTTCACAAATCCAGCCACTCTTTTTTTTTTTTTTTTTTTTCTTTTTTTCTTTGGGGTTCGGCTCCTAGGGTGGAAGAGAGAGTGAGTTGAAAATGAGCCAGAGTTTTGGGGTGTAACTAAATGATCCAACATCCCCCCCCCCCCCTCCACCATCACCTTATTTTTGTTCCACAAATTGCACATCTAACGCTAACAACAAAATATTTTCCCATTGCCCGCTTGAGGTGGTCGGCCATTATGGGTCCTTGGAGGCTAAGTAATCCACTAAATACTTTCTAGATTTTTCAAAAATCCATAAATTCATATAATTATCCATGGTGAGGTGTCCTCCCATTAGGGTTCCGTTTGGCTTTCCTCCTAATATACAGTCCATTTTCATACTAATGTAAATATTACAAATACTGTTTTCAACTAATAACAGTACTGTCATACTGGACTGCAATCCAGAATTCATCTGCGTAATATTGGACTGCGTATAAATTTTTCTTATGATTTAAAGCTACTTAGCCCTTATTGTCCTAAATAATGTGCTTGATTTTTCTAGAGTGGTCTTGAATCTTATTATTACTATTTCATCTGTGATGACGGTTTTTCACAGTATAATTTCCATACTACTTGCTATACTACAGTATAGTCACAATCATGCATTAAATTATTCTGGTCAAACGTTGACCGGAATTAAATCATAAATTCTTATTCTGCCCCTTACCTCAAAAGGCCTAAATGCTTAGCTAAGCAAACTATCATTGAGTCTTATAAGACCATAAGAACTCAAATATATTCTGATAAAATCAGATCAGACATTTTACATAAACATTTATATTCCTCAATAAGGAAATCATGAATCAGTAAAAAGGGCGGCTATTACACATGTGTTGCTGATTCAACCATGGAGACTGAATATGTAGCAGCTTGTGAAGCAGCAAAAGAGGCAGTCTGGCTTCGCAAATTCTTGAAAGATCTGGAAATTGTTCCAGATATGCATGAGTCAATTAGACTCTATTGTAATAACAGTGGAGCAGTGGCCAATGCCAAAGAACCCCGAAATCACCGCAAAGGATGTAACGACCCGATTGCATGGCCGTTACGTTACCATGCTCTGATACCAAACCTTGTGGCGACCTACCTTACGTGGCTGTTACCTTATTCTTAAACATATTTAATCATACTTAAACTTACTCTTATGTTTCGTAAAAATACAGAAATATTTTTTTTACTCAAATTTAAAACCTAACTTATTCCAATACTTATTTATATGTACTCAATCGAGTACTGAGTTTTAAAACCATCTTAACACATTTGATAAACTATACTAATTACCGTAGTAGTAAACACTGTCCCAGTATTAAGTACCGGTACCATTAAATTATCATAACATAGCACAACATATTTTACAAAACACGTAGCGGTGTCCAATTCAAATTTCACAGTCTGCAGTGTCATATCTTCACAGTTTTGCATCAAGCATGTCCGGTAGGTTGCTTACCTACAGTATGAACGTAAGTTATGAGCTTTCGCTCAGCAAGTACAACTTTCTATTCCCGTAAAATAATCTTAGTAAAAGAATGCATGAATTGATTATGTTTTCATATGTTAACTTATCATGAATTAATCATGATTTCTTATGTTAACTTGGTTTTGGGTCCCTTACATAACATAACATGAATGTACGTACCGTGACGCGTAGCCATGGAGTGGTTGGGACGGCCAGCCCTGTCCAACTCAAACCATGGACCAAACCAAAACCCGTCCTCGTGATAGGTTAGTATGACATGAGTAACTTACTTGTCTTATTACATGAAGACTTGTTCTTGGTTTGATCATACTTGAAAAATTGAATCTTAACTTTTTCTTACTTGAAAACTTAATCTTGTCCTTATTATTTGATTTATTATTAGTGAACATGCTTTCATGATGCCACAATAATAAAATATAAAACATATGTACATCATGTAAACAACGCACAAATTTTGGAAAACATGCAAAGTAGTTAAAATATTTTTTTTGCCCATGCCGTAGGCAAGGTTGTACTTACAAATTGTCCTACGCTCCTGCTCTAGCGTTCCAAAATGGCAAGACAACAGGCTATATTCTTGTTTTCAAATGGTGCGTAAGAATCGTTCTATCTTATTACAAACCATAACATATTCATTAAATAGTAAACCGGTCTCCAAACCGACTACCATCAATCATAGTATTATTACTATATTCTTGAGTAACTTGGGTCTATTTTTGTTTCCTTTTCTCAAAAATATCTTGTTTTTTATTTATTTATTTATTTAGAAATTACATTAACTCCATAAATCATGTATTTCTTAACATAAATACTTGAAATTGTTTTTTTAAATCACTTGTAATTTCAAAGGGATTTAAACCTTTTTGAAACTATTTTCATAAAACCATAGTCCATTTTCAAAAGGGTCATAAAACTTTAAAAACTGATTTCAAAATATCCTTTGAATTTAATTGAAAAGTATCTGTGCAGGAATTTCCTCTTTCATGCATAATTTTGAAAATCTAGTTTTATCTTAAAATCGGTTTAGAATTTGGTAAAGTTTTATTCACAAAAGTTGTAGATCTCATCAAAATCTCTAGCTTTCATTTCTTTTCCGAAACTCAAATCCATCTTTAACTTGCCTTTTTTTCTCCTTGGAGAATTCTATCTGTGTATAGTACCTGTACTGACTAGTTTTGAAAACTGATAAAAATATAGGCCTTTGGTGTCTTTTTTTCAAAAACTGCTCATGTTGTCCCCCAGGATTTTCTGTGTTCTACAACTTTTCAGTTATAGCTTTGTTCAAATTCGGTCTCTATGGGACTCAAAATTGAGTAATTGTTCTAAAAACTGACAGTTCATTATTATTTTTTTATTCTAGCTTAAAAATCCACACACACTACCTCTAACTGTCAAATCCATGAGCCTACATCAACATGCAGTGTGTTGGGTTCATTCTTAAACTTCATCCATTCACTTGTCTACTTGGTTGAAAACCACAATATTGATAAGTTGCTATTTTTACCAACTTGTGTCTTTAGGTTGATTTCTTAACTAACATACATAAGATCTTCATACTTAAACATATGAGAACATAATTACATGCACCAAATCTTAAAACTCATCATAAAGCATAAAATCAAACTCATGCTTAAAGCTAGCAAAACAAGATAACCCGAGCATAATCAACCATAAAGAGGAAAATAAGAGAACATGAGCTTATGCTCTTATATCCTATAACTTGAAATATACATAAATTCCTCAAACCAAAACTAATTAAAGTTTACTGTGAGCCATTGGGTTGGTCTACCATGCAACTGACAAAGTTGTCGAGCAGAAGAAGCTAGTTAAGGAGCTCCAAGATAAAGACAGGGAGCGTGGTGAGAAGCTGCTTGACATTGAGCTAAAGTTTAAAGACGTGAAGTCGAATGCTGATGGTCTGATTCATGAACTTCATAGTCTCAAACAAAAAGCCAATGAGGGGACAGAAATGATGAAGGTGATGGTCGATAGGTTCGACGAGGCACATGCCAAAATCAAGACTCTTGAAGAGTCGTTAAAAGAGAAAGAAGCTGACAACTCGGTGCTCGTCGCTCGGATTGTTGACACATACGAGAGGGCTGCTCTTAAGGCTCGCTATGATCTCCTAAAGGAGTATAAACAAGGCCTTTTTATCGATGCTAACGTCAAAGAAGAGATCGAGCTGTACGAGGATTCCCTCATTGAAGCCAGAGGTTCATCGTTCGCCCCTGTTGATGTAGCCGCGCCAACATCGAATGAGCCCGAACCCACTGACGTCAAGCCCCCTAACAATGTTGATCCCTCAGAATACCGCGAGACGCGGCAGTAGTTAATTTGATGCAATAGTTGTAGTATTTTTATTTTTATTTTTATTTTTATTTGAACATCGAATTGTAAACATTAACAATTTGTCTACTTGTTAAAATTTTGATTGAATTTAATCCACGTCTTTGTTTACGTAATGATGATGTGAAATTTGAATGTCATATGACAAATCGAGCATTATTCGTGCTAAAAAATGTGTGAAGAATGATCGCACGATTATGGGTCGTGTAGCTCTTAAGAAACGAACGTTGGATTTTTAAGCCTCGACCTTGCGGAGGCAATGGTCGTCCAGATCATGTGCCACTTGAATTGACACGAAGAAATTAAGTCGATGTATCCATGATAAAATTGGACGACTATATTCGAGACAAGTCAGTAGCGAATGTGAGGAACATGCGTTTTTACTTGAAAACATGTTTTTAATTAGGAAGAGTAGCTATACTCGTTTATATATCACGAGCTGCCTACGTACCCATGTTTAGGGATCAAGTCGTTCGTAGTTCGTATTGTACAACGTAATTTTCTGATTTTTGTGACTGGACTCGTACAAGCGTATACGAGCTGCCTACGTACCCATGTTGGGATCAAGTCGAACGTAGTTCAATTGTACAACGTAATTTTTTGATATTTGTGACTGGACTCGTACAAGCATATACGAGCTGTCTACGTACCCATGTTGGGATCAAGTCGAACGTAGTTCAATTGTACAACGTAATTTTCTGATATTTGTGACTGGACTCGTACAAGCATATACGAGCTGCCTGCATACCCATGTTAGGATCAAGTCGAATGTAGTTCAATTGTACAACGTAATTTTCTGATTTTTGTGACTGGACTCGTACAAGCGTATACGTACCTATCTTGCATCGAGCGTTCACTGTAACGGATCGAACCTTTACAAAAGTAATCAAAATTACAAGAACTTTTAAAGATTACAAGTAATATTTGCGAAGGTGATGAGAATTCTAGCTGTGAAGCACTTCAACTCCATCGATCGTTTCGAGACGATAAACACCTAGGCCGATGAGCTTTGAGATCCTGTAAGGTCCTTCCCAGTTTGCTCCCAACTTTCCAGTATTTGGTTCAGCAATATTTTGGAATACTTTGCGAAGCACGAGGTCTCCTTCGTTGAAAGTTCATGGGCGAACTTTTGAGTTGTAATATTTCACCACCGATTTTTGATAGTTCGCGATGCGAACCAGAGCTCAATCTCATTTTTCATCAAGTATATCCAGACTGTCGTTGAGCATCTATTGATTCTGATCCTCGTTTTCAAAGGATAGTTGTCGTCGAATCGTGGGGACACCAATTTCTGCTGGGACAAGCGCCTCTGCACCAAAGGTCAGTGAGAATGGAGATTCACAGGTCGCTCTTCTTAGGGTTGTCCTGTATACCCATAGAACACCATGTAGTTCATCTGCCCATCGCCCTTTTCTAGCTTCGAGTTTCTTCTTCAAGTTCTGGACTATCATCTTGTTAGTTGCCTCAGCCTGTCCATTTCCTTGGGGATACCTCGGAGTTGAGAAGCTAAGCTCGATCTTCCACCCTTGACAAAAGTTTCTGAAGTTTTCGGAAATGAATTGGGACCCTTTGTCAGTGACATTTTCTTGGAGCACGCCAAATCTGCAAATTATGTTCTTCCATATGAAGCTTTCGACATCCGAATCCTTAATATCCGCATATGCCTTTGCTTCCACCCACTTTGTAAAGTAATCAGTGAGCATAAACAAGTATTTGCGTTGATTGCTCGCCCTTGGTAACGGACCTACGTTGTCCATCGAGTATTTCATGAATGGATAAAGAGATCCGATGCATGACAGTCGCTGGTTGATGGAATACCGGGGAATGCCTTTGACATTTCTCACACCGCCTTATGACATCGGCGCTGTCGCGGAGCATAGTGGGCTAGTAATAGCCCTATCGCTTGGTCTTGTTGCACAAAGACCTTCCCCCGGAATGATTCCCACATTCGCCTTTATGGATTTCCTTCAAAACATATGCAGCTTCTTTCTCGTCAAGACAACGAGCGTAGGGGCCATCAAACGAACGACGATATAGAATGTTGTTGATCAGTGAAAAATGTGAGGACTTTGTCTTGACCTTTCTGCCTCCTGCTTATCTTCTGGTAATAGCCCTTCCTTCAAATAAGCAACGATGGGCGTTCTCTAGTCTTATTCAACTTCTTCAGTAATGACTGCAGTCTCCACCTCGATGCTATGCTCTTCAATAAAACCGATCGGAATGCTTCGTTATAAGCTTGGCTCAGATGTCGAGCAGAATGTCGCCAGGGCATCCGCTTGAGTGTTCAAATCCCTTGAGATTTGTTGGATCGTATACTTTTTGAAATACCTTACAAGCCAACTAACAACGTTTAGGTAGGACTCCATTCTTGTGTCTTTCCCAGTATATTCGCCGAGTACATGATTCACAATGAGTTGAGAATCGCTATGAACTTTTAGCCGGCGAGCCCCCAACGCTTTTGCTAACCTTAGTCCAGCTATCAAGGCTTTGTATTTTGCTTCATTGTTGGAGGCACTGAATCCAAGGCGGAATGACTATTAGATAACCTCACCATCGGGGAACTTGAGGTATACTCCTATGCCAGAACCTTTTACATTGGATGCTCCGTTAACCATTAGTGTCCACCAATCTTCTGATTCATCTCTCGTCGTTAGAGGTTTAAAAGTCAACTCGGCTACAAAGTCAGCCAGTACCTGTGATTTCAGGCTAGTTCGGATCCCGTACTCGATGTCGAATTCGCTCAACTCGACCTCCCACTTTGTTAAACATCCGGATAAGTTTGGACTATGAAGAATGGCTCACAGGGGGTAAGTTATTATCACAATGATCGAATGAGACTGGAAATATGGCCTCAATTTTTGTGCGGAAGTGACGAGAGCAAGGGCTAACTTTTCAACCACTGGATATCTCGTTTCAGCATCAAGTAGTGACTTGTTGACGTAATAAACTGGCTGCTGGCCGTAAGCATCTCTAACCAGGATAGCGCTGACTGCATCCTCTATAACTGCTAAGTACACAAACAAACTCTCGCCAGTTAGAGGTTTCGCTAGAATAGGAGGGGTCGATAAATACCTTTTAAGGTCATCGAATGCCAGCTGACATCGTTCGTTCCACTCGAACTTCTTATTTCCTTTGAGTAGTTTGAAGAAGGGTTGGCACTTGTCGGTTGAGCGAGAGATAAATCTATTCAGTGCTGCAATCTGACCAGTTAGCTTCTGAATCTCTCGTTTGTTTCTTGGTGATGGCATGTTCATAATCGCCCTTATCTGGTGTAGATTGGCTTCGATCCCTTGTTGAGTGACGATATAGCCTAGGAATTTCCTGGATGACACACCAAAAGAGCATTTGGAGGGATTCAGGCGCATGTTGTGCTGCCGAAGTACTGTGAAGCATTCTGACAGGTGCCCAATGTGATCTTCAGCCTTCAACGATTTGACCAGCATGTCATCTATGTAAACTTCCATTGTTCTACCGAGTTGATCGGTGAACATAACATTGACGAGCCTTTGGTACGTCGCTCCAGCGTTCTTCAACCCGAATGGCATTACCTTGTAGCAGTAAATCCCCCTTTCTATGATAAATGTCATCTTCTCTTGGTCGTCTGGATGCATGAGGATCCGGTTGTATTCAGAAAATGTGTCCATGAACGAGAGCAGTTCATGCCCAGTAGTCGCATCAACTAGACAGTCGATATGTGACAATGGAAAGCTGTCTTTCGGACAAGCTTTATTCAGGTCAGTGAAGTCAACGCAGACCCTCCATTTTCCATTCTTCTTTTTCATGATAACGACGTTCGCCAACTATTATGGGTAACAAACTTCTCGTATGAACCCTGCTTCAATCAGCTTGCGAACTTCATCATTGACTATACAATTCCGTTCGATTCCGAGCTTCCGTCTCTTCTGTTTCACTGGCTTATGGTAGGGTCGATGTTGTGTCGATGTGTTGTCACCTCAGGGTCGATGCCAGGCATGTCGCTATGTGACCAAACAAAACAATCTTGGTTGTCTCGAAGAAAATTTACCAACTGACTACGAACTGTATTATCGAGCAATGAACCAATGTTGATGAATTGATCTGGCTTATCGGGATCAATCTGAATCTTGTCCAACTGCTCAACATCTAGTCGCGCTTGATCTCTCGATTCTTCCTTCGCCTCTAATTGCTATAAGCGATCACTTTTCTTCATCTTCATTGAATGAAGGTAACAAGTTTGAGCAAATTCTTAGCTTCCTTTTATTTCTCGTATTCCCCTCCTCGTAGGAAACATGATTCTCTGGTGATACGTGGATGGCACCGCTTTCATGGCATGAATCCATGGCCTACCGAGGATGATATTGTAGGCTGATGGGCAGTCTAATACCAGAAGTGTGGTTATTTTATTTTCTCCTGTTGCAAAAACGGGCAGTTTAATCTTTCCGACAGGTATAGACGATTCCCCATTGAAGCTAGTAAGCACCGTCGTGGACTTTTCAATCTCTTACTATGACAACTCCATCTCTCATAAAGTTGAGAGAAAAAGTACGTCGGTTGAACTTGCATTATCGATGAGAATTCTGCCGACTTCGCAATTCGATACGTTCAGCGTAAGGAACAGTGCATCATCATGTGGTCGACTAAGATCGGTAGCCTCACTGCTATGAAACGTAATCGAATGCTCGCCTAGATCGTCTGGGAGGATGGATGCTATGGGCTGTGAGACCTTCCTTCGGTGAGCCTTGATCGCAATCACTGTCTCACTACTGTAGGTTGAACCACCACAGATGACGCCTATCATCTTTCGAACTGGTGGTAGGGAAGGTGTATCCTCGATCTACTGCACAATCTTCCGTTCCTTGGACTTGTTGTCAAGTCCATATGTCTCTCTTCCCTTCTCAGTGAGAAACTACCTGAGGTGTCCTTTCTTCAGCAGCTCGATAACCTCAGCTCTTAGCGCCCTACAATCGATGGTGTGGTGACCGTGATCCTTGTGGAACTCACAGTACTTCGTCTTGTCTTTGCCAGATTTTTTGGTAACTTCTTCAGCCACGTGACGAAGTCTTGGCGCTTTAGATGAGCAATCAACTCTGACGGGCTGATGCCGAGTGCGTACTTGGGTGGTGAAAAAGGACGCTTGAGATCACGCCTTGAAATCAGCTCTTCTCGATGCTCCGTGCAGCTTATTGGGCGTGTACGTTCGCATTTGAACGTTTCTCTCGCTCGTCACGAGCTTTGGCTACCTCCTCCCTCGTTCGAGCTAGATCATGTTCGACTCGTTCGTTTTCCTCTTCCAATTCGATGAATCCTTTCGCCTGGTGCATAGCGTTTTGGATTGTAGGCGGATATCTCACGCAAATCTCGTTCTTGAATAGGGACTTGTGTCTAATCCCTTTCTTCAACGCTTCCCTCACTGTTCCATCATCAAGTCCCAAAATCTCAGAAATCGCTTTGCTGAAACGCTTGATATAAGCGCGGAGCGACTCATGTGGTCCTTGGACCACACCCCACAGATCCTTCGTGGTTTTTTCGGACTGTATGTGAATGGAGTAGCTTCTCATGAACTCCAGCGAGAGCTCATCAAATAAGTCAATGGATTCAGGAGGGAGGTTGCAAAACCATCTGTGGGCTGCACCTTTCAGGCTCTGTGCAAAAAGTTTGCACATCATGTCGTCCAGCATGCCAGTCGGAATGTTCGTCGACTATACAACATGTTTGTATTGTAGTAAATGGTCATGGGGGTCTGACATTCCGTCAAACCTTGGAAAAGAAATGCTGCCAAACTTAGGGGTTATTGTGTTCGTTATCCGATTTGTAAGGGGCGTCTCTCGAACACTGCGAGCGAGATCATCGAACCCCGGCGTTGAAGTTGTTACCCTGTGTAGCTGCAAAGAGAAACGTTGCTCCATCTACGTTTCTAATGTCCTCATTTTCTCAGACATTATGCTTCGCATCATGTCTTCAACGTTCATCGTTCCTGGTGGCATGGGACCTTCTGGCGGCGGTGGTAAATCGGGCGTCGAACAACGAGTAAAAAGGCTTGAGCGCAACACCTACGACTATAAATATAACATTATTTTAGTCTTGAATTCAACTCTTCACACCGAAGAAAGTACTTCTATCAGCAATCTTCTGTTAGATCTTCCTCAAACAAATACTCAAGCAGGAAAACAATTTCAGGCCAAAGTAAAAAGAGCTCTGTTTCTATCAAGTCACTCTGATAATGAACCAGATCAACTACCGCTAAAAGGAGTTTCCATGAAATATGATTTACCAAAGGAGAATTGAAGTTAGTAAGTATCTAAAGCAGTCTTATTGAGAAAGAAGAGATTGCTTTATTTTTTGGCTAATTATTATATAAATCTGTCAACAATCGTCTCTTCTTGATATGAGCCAACAATGGGATTAAAACAAGCCAACAATGGGATTAAAACATTTTTTCAGTTAACAAAATGCAACTCTGTTTGTTTTGGAAAAGAAATAACAAATGAGTTGTTATCTTATATATTAGAATATTTGAAGTTGTTATTATTATGTATATTATGATTGAAGCATGAAGTTTAACTCTTCTATTTTGTTCATTAATTTGCACTTTTTTATAATCTCTAAAAAATATTTCTTCATCCTAAATGTTATGAAAATTTTCATCATGACTCAACACGCGCAACGCACGTGCCTAAACTAGTACTATTTAAAAAGAGAGAAAGAGCCAACAACATTTTCTGAAAGAATAATAATATTATAATTTAAAATTATAAACATAATAATAAATAACATAATCAGATTCATGATCATATAATATAAAAAAAAATTAATAATAACCTTCCTTCTTTTTCCTCCTCTCTCTCTCTCCCCCTCCTATTTTTCTCTCTAATCTAAAACTATGCATATAAATTGTTAAAAATTAACTGTAAATCTATTATTTACTAAAAAATCTAAGGATTTACCTAAAAATCCAATGACTTACATATTAATATATGTTATAATTAATCATCTTTTATAAAACATGTTATAAATTTCAAAAGTACATATAAAATATATTATATGCAAATATATTATATGCTATAATTTCCCATTTAAAAAAATAATAGCACTTTTTTGTAGTGCCATCCATCCACACCTCTGAGAGTGCCATGTGACACTCCCTGTGATCACCATCTGGCATTTTATTTATTTATTTTTTCCTTACCTATTTTGCAGTTTCGTGTGATCTCCTACTAATATATATATATATATAAAGCAGGAATATGTTCTTTCATCCATATTCCATTGGACGCCACCGTGGCACTTCCAATGCTCATCATGTGTCGCCTCCAATGCTTATCATGTGACCTTATATTTTTTTTACCTTTTTTTTTTCTTTGCCCTTATTAAAACAATTTTTTTCAAGCAGTTCTATATTTATACATTTTTTTCTTACAACCCTCAACTAATAATTTAATTGAAAGCAATAAACTTATTCACACTCGCGGCCCGTGCTTCGTCCCTACTCGATTGGACGTTTCATGACACTTCCAATGCTTGCAACGTGTCGCCTCCAATTCTTGCCACGTGTTTTTTTTTTCCCATTTCCTTTTGCTTTGCTTGCTTTATTTTTTGGCCCTTAGTAAAATAATTATTTTCAAACATATCAACATTTAAACATTTTTTCTTACAATCCTCTCAACTAATAGATTATACAATAAACTATTATCACTACTATAAATATTGGAATACACGACGAAGATTTCACGATGGTTTTTAAAAATCATCATCTAAAGTACCTCAAAAACTCAACACAGAGTTGGTTTTCAAAAACCGTGGTGGAAAGCGAAGATTCCATGATGGTTTTGGAAACAATCATGGAAAGCCTTGATTCCACGACAATTTTTAAAAACCGTCATAAAATCAATCATTTTCCACAATAGATTTGTCCAAAACTGTCATTTTTTTTTTTTTTTTGAAAAAAAAAAAATCTTCAAGCCCCTTAAATCCATCCTCCCCCTTACCCAGATCTCTCTCTCTTTTTCACCCTCACGAACCCTAGCCGTCGAGATCCTTTCTCTCTTTTATTCTCTTTCGCTGATGCTGCCCTTCCTCTCTCTATCTCCCCTTCTCATGAACCCCTCACCAACACCCTCCATCTTTCTCTCTCTCCCCCACTCTATCAAAGCCCCCACCACTCCCTCCCTTTCTCTCTCCTTCTTTATCGAAGCCCTCAGCACCACCCTCCCTCTCTCTCTTTCTTTCTCTTTCGCCCCTCCGACACCGTGTTGCTCTCTCTTTCTCCACCATCGAAGCTGCCACCACCGCCCTTGCTTTCTCTTTCTCTCTCTCCACCATCGAAGCCCCCACCGCCGCCGCCATCTTCTGCACTGTGACCGTGGGACTATATCTAGGTTTGTATTCATCTTACTTTCTTTTGTTACTTTTATTTCAGTTGTTTTTATGGTTATTTTTTAATTTGAAGTTGGTTTTTTTCAATTTAGAATGTGGGTATGTGTGATTTTTTGTTTTGCAAACTAGGTATTCGAAGAAATACTTGAATGTGATTTAGTTTTGCAAACTAGTTATTCAAAAAAAATGCGTTAATGCAATTTTGTTGAATGCATCCACAGCTAAGACATTGAGAAAGAAATAAGACAACTAAGCTTAGTCCTATCCTACATCTTGTTCTATTAGAGTCTTTCATTACATTTTTTATGATATTCTAAGTGTTAATATAGTACCCTATTGTAGCACAAACAATATAGTGTTTGTTTGGAACACCGGTTGGAACGGTGTTTCCTAAGTTCAATCTCAACTGAACTTGTTTGGCAAAAACGTTCATCTTCAACCTTATTTTGAACCGTTATACAGTAACCCCAACTGGGTTTACTGTTCATCGAGCATCTTCCCTGCCCTTCTGTCTCGCCCTTGCCTGGTTTCTGTGCCCGAATCTCTCGCCTCCACTCCGGTGCCCATGTGCTGGTGTCAGTGGGTCTGTTGTCTCGCGGCCGAGGACGTACTTGTCGCCGATTCGAGTTCGGTGACTGAGGGGAATCACGTCCTTGAGCACCCGGTTCAGCGCCGGCGACCAAATCTGGTCATCGGAGTAGGGGTTCGGCCGTCGTTCTCGGCCTTTGTTCTTGTTCTTGTTCTTCTTGTTCTTATCGTTCTTCTGGTTCGAGTGGTGGTTGGTATTCTTCTTGTTGGTCTTCTCGTCAACTACTTCACCTCTCACGCAAGCGTTGCAGTTCCCCATGTCTGATTACTCTTCACAACGACACTGCGTTTTGGAGCTCCGGCGGCGTTGGGGTGGCGGTTTCTCTGGCACGGTGGTGGCGCCGGCGAGTCGTCTTCTCCGGCATGAGAAGAGAGAGAGAGGGGGGGGGGGGGGTAGAGAGAGAGAGGGAGATAGAACTTCGGGTAGTTGAGAAAAATAGAGCTTTTTGAAAAACGGGAAATAAAAAAGGTCCTTTTATTTATTTATTTTTTTTCATTTGTTGATTATTGATTTAGCCTTAATTATATGCGTT
This sequence comes from Ficus carica, assembly GCA_009761775.1. Classification (NCBI taxonomy): domain Eukaryota; kingdom Viridiplantae; phylum Streptophyta; class Magnoliopsida; order Rosales; family Moraceae; genus Ficus; species Ficus carica. The sequence goes on from CM019746.1 coordinate 4,173,759, forward strand.
ACTTTATTCTTGTAAATTGTTAAATTAATAAATTGGTTAGTAAATATAATTAAATAAAAAAATTTGAATTTACGAAAGTAGCCTGGGAATGATTACCTACATGTGTTTATTTATATATATCAAAAAATTGATAGTTATTTTGCAGATCGAATGAGGACTTTCAGTAATATATAAGTGTTTATAAATTTTTTTTCAATCAATAATTATTTAAAAATTGTAAATTAATGAGGTGTACTTGATTATTCCTTCTAAAGGCCCTTCTAAAACTAACAAGATTATCTTAATTTTTTTTTTAATCTAACACGAGATAAAATCGAACACGCAATCTCTTTTAAAGTCTTACCTCATTTTTAGGGAGTAGCTTGGTTGTAATCCGGTAGCTTATAGAGTGTAGACTCAGTCCAATTTCAAATTGTAATTCCATTATTCCGAATCTCTCGCCTCCACTCCGGCGCCCATATGCTGGTGTCAGTGAGTTTGTTGGCTGTGTCCCCTCAAGAACAAAGTTTTTTGTCTTTTTTCAGAAAAGACAAAAAACTTTTTGGGAAAAAGACAACAACTTTTTGGGAAAAAGATCAAAAAAAGTTTGGAAATTATGGTTTAAGTTTGTGAACCAAACAAGCACTAAAAACTACAATAGAATGTTATATACAGACAAAATTTGTTAAACTCATTTTTTCAACATCCAAACAGGGCCCTTGTTTTTTTTAAACTTTTATCTCAAACTTTTTTACATCCAAACACTCAACTCAAACTCAACTTTTCAACTCAAACTTTTTCCCAAATACAAAACTTTTATACTCAACTTAACTTAACTCAAACTCAACTTCAAAATATCAACTCAAGCTTGCGAACCAAACGGACCCATAAATCTTGAGTACCTTTAGATGTATATCCTAACCTTTGAGTGAGGATTTATGTGTCTTAAATTGGTGGAGAACTTCAAGTGCTCAGTACTCTAGCCTTTCTCGTTTGGCGCGTGATATCTTGGCTGTTCTGTATGGACACGTAGAGAAGCTAACAAAAAAAAATAGGGAAGGAGCTGCATCGGTTGAAGGTGTAGAGGCCAAATTATGACAGGTAAAAACTTTAGTGTGTTGCGTTTTCGTCAAAAATTAAACAATATTTAAATTGACTATTATTCAACTTTCCACATGGATATTAGAACTTTAAACACAACTTCAGACTGAACTCTTTATTTTCTTTGTAGTAATCTTTTAATTTCTTTGTATCTAAGTGACCATTTAATAGTGTCCTATCCATTTACTATCAAATTATGAGGTTCCATAAAGGAGAAACATAGGATGATGATTTTGAGTTAAAATACGATATTACAGGTGCGGTGTCATTCTAAAAATTCAATTTGTGCTACATAACTGGTATAGGTTTCATTGGATATTTGTTCTTTATTTTTCTTTCTACAGGTTTAAGGTGGGGTCAAAGATTTATGAGGGATGAACTTTTACAAGAGCAAACATCTTTTTGATAAATTTTGTAGCATCTTTCTTTCCTTTTCATGAATGTTGAATTGTTGCCCTTTACGGATGCTATCTTAGAGAACTTTAACGTAATGTATTTGTTTTGTACATTATATTGTGATGTGATAATTGATTCGTGATTTCTATTTTTGGGCCTTGTAATAAATAGCACAAGGGAAAGCCACCCATGGGGAAAAAATGGGAATTTGTTTATTTATTTATTTTTATAAAACTATACCATGACGGTTATTGGAAAACCGTTGTGGTAACCTCACATTCCACGACAGTTTCACTAGAAACCGTCGTGGAAGCCTAACTTTCCATGACGGTTTTTACTGAAAACCATCGTGTAATCCTCTTGCGGACACAAGTGCACCCGTGTGATACTAAGTTTTTTGCAATGGTCCGTAACTGTCGTGGAATGTAAGATAACACGACAGTTAAAAAACCGTCGTGGAATCCATGAAGTTTTCACGACAGTTGATTCAATGACGGTTTTTTAACGGTCGTGGAATCCTCTTTTTGTACTAGTGTGTATATCTATAAGTACTTTGCTTCTCATCACATTGTTTATTTTTTTCTTTCAGGTACCTATTTTAATATCAAAACTATGATCCAGTAGCAAATTAGAGACATGATTCTATTTAGTCTTGGCTTTTTATATGGTTGTATGGCTGGCTATCGTAACCTATCAAGCTGAATATATGTTATGTCTTGGATTGATTTTTGCTACAGAACAAAAACTGTTGTAAAAAATACCATAACATGTAATCACTTGATATTTGTTTATTTATTTATTTTGAAATACTAATTGTACCCTTAAGTTACTAATTGGTGACCATGATGGTACCAGTCGGTATTCACGATGATACCGGTCATCTAATTGGCACCAGTTGGTTACCTAATGTAGGAGCATACTTGAATTTGGGAGGCAGCCTATGTAGCTTGGGTCTCGAAGAAGTGCTCGAGCTTGTCCGTTAGGTGCTCCTACGAATTCGTAAGGGACTTCTCGAAGTAAGGGTCCAAATGCATAGTGTTTGAAGTAGATTCCTGAGTCTGGTAGTGAGTGGTGTTTAAAGGAGTTAATTGCGCATTTTCCATCAGTTGCAACTTTTGGAAAAAATGGTTGCGTCACTCTTACATTAATTGGTATCAGAGCAGAAGGTACCAAGTTCAAGTCCCCATGGGTTCGCCCTGGAGGGTGCATTTTTCGAAGGAGGGGAGAATGATGCAGGAACATACTTGAACTTGGGAGGCGGTGTATGTGGCTTGGACTTCGAAGAACTGCCCGAGCCCGTCCATTAAGTGCGTTTACAAATTCGTAAGGGAGTAAGGGTCCAAATGAATAGTGCTTGGGGTGGATTCTCGAGTCTTGTAGTGTGTGGTGTTTAAAGGAGTTGATTGCTTCTCTCCCACCAATTGTAACTTTTGGGAGAAATAGTTGCGTCACTCCCACATCAATCTGGTATCCACCGTGATACCAACTGCTAACCACCACCGCTGATTCGTTACCATATGGTAATCAATTTTGCCAGCAAGATACTGGTTGGTTACCAGTTGTAACCGAGGTTTTGGCAGGATATTGCCCTGTTGCCGACGGGTAATTGCCCTCTGCTAGTTGGTTGCCTGACTGGTAACCACCAGATTTCATCCGGCCCGGAAACCGTCCTTTGCCAGCATAATAACCATCGCATCCATCGGATCTTATAGATTTCATGAATGGAATACTAAAAAATTATCAAAAAGAAAAACAATTCGAAAAATTTCACATGATCAAAACATAAAAAAATAAAAAAACTGAATGCATCCACTTTCATTGTGGGAATCATGCCCACGCAGCTCTCTCTCTTTCTCACGCTTGACGTCGTCTTCTTCCTCTCTCTCTAGATTCTATCTTCGAATCTGAAGTTGGTCATCGAAGCTCGAGCAAAGGTCACCATATATATGAGGGAGCCACCGCAACGTGGGGTGGGTCTCCGCACCTCCACGATTGGCAAAGGCGACCTCAGATTGTGAGGTGTTGAAGAAGCTCAGATCACAGCAACTCAAATCGTTGCGGGTGTCTGGGCATGACAACAACGACAACGACAACGACAACGGCAATGACGACTTAAGGTTTCCTCATGCAGCTCCACTCATTGTCGATTGCCAGATTTGATGTGGCATGCTCACGATCTCCTCGGATCCGACATTGCAACTTTGGTGGAAAGGTGGTTACGACATTGGGGAAGAGAGGGAGGAGGGAGAACGACGGCCTCCACTATTGCCTTCTCCGATTGCGGCCTCTTGCAGCTCTGAATATGATCTCCAGAGGTGGCTGACTATTGTAGCATGGTGTTGTTACGCCCAAACTATTTTTTTAAAGTGGTCAAATTATAATTAAATTGGACGGTTGTATCCAAATTATATTTTAAAGTGGTCAATTATAGTTAGATCGGATGGTTGTTTTCACCTGTTTTTGGAGACAAACACGTCTGTTTTTATTTATTTATTTCTTATTTTTTAAATTTATTTTTCGTAGATAACTAAATCCACTATAATAGGCTTTATTTTACACCCTTGCATCTGTGGTGTTCTAAACCATGGAGATTTAATCTACGGTAGAGGATTCGTACCTCATCTATAGACTAAAGCATCCTCAAACCATAGTAGAAGTCCCCATATTATATATATATATATATATATATCAAAAGTCTTGAGTCTGACACTGCATGTGAAGCGGTACCGACGTGTTGTGCCTTCTGTGTCAGCCAACAAACACGTGTTAGGAGGAGGGAAATTGGCATTGCAAAAAGCTAGGTGGAAGTCAGAATTCTATATTATATTTTAATTAAATGAAAGGTTGAATGATAAATTAATATAGATTTATACGTATAAGGAAATTAAATTAATATAGATTTATACGTATAAAGAAATTAAATAAAAATAATAATAGAAGAAGTGTGTAATCATGAACAAAATTATGTATATATGGGGGAAATATAATGCAAAACTATAGTATAAGTAATGTGAAATGCTACAGGAGTGTCGTTGGTAAGGGGAAATTTTTTTTTGATGTTGTCGTATGTAAACATGGGTTAGCAGTAATAGAATAATATTTTAAAGACAATGTGAAATAAGCAGGGCTGTCAATGGTATGGGGATATATTGGCATGAATGGTAAGAACATTTGTGAACAGAAGTTGTTACTTGTGTTGCCCAATGAGAGATATGAATAGGAAGGAGAAAAGTGAAGAAAAATATTTGTTAAGATAGGAAGAGATAAGATGAAAAAGTAGCAGGCATGTAGATGGGGGAACTGCAAGTAATGGAACAAGTGTTGGAAAGGGAATGTGAAATTAGGGATGCTTATAAAATTCTAGTTAAGAAAAATTGGAAAAAAAATTAGAAAATGGGCATAGCAATTGAAAGACAAATTTCGTATGCGTTTGATGCATGGATTTGGAAGGAAGAGTTAACGTGTGAATTAAGGTGTGCGTATGTTGAGACGTTTGAATTGTTGTAATTAAAAAATACGAAAACTGACAATGTGTTTTGAAAAAAATAAATAAATAAATTAAACAAAGACATGTTCGTGCGTAGCGAAATTATATGCAAATCAACTGGAAAAAAAAAATCTCAATCGGATGCGTATATGCAAAATTAAGGACTTTTATAGTTAGAATTACAAAAATATGATAGTAAATGTGAAAAAGGAAATTGGGGTAGACTTTTTTAGGAAAAAACAAAAAAGGATCTTCAGTTAAATTGCCTCCTCTCATATCAGTTGAATACCTATTCACATTCGGGTTTTCATCATGTACTTCATTAGTTAGCCCTGTCGCCTCCGCCTTCCTCTTCATCCCCCTCGTCCTAGCCATACGTATCCTGTATCTGTGCAAGTTGTTCGGCGAAGTCTCAAAATCATGATAACCATTTAAATGACTTTTTTATTTCACTCTTAAATGTTCTATAAATAAAACGTACGGGAGATTAACATTTACATCCACCAGACAGAATCTACTCACTCCTATAAATATATCTAATCTTTCTCCACATTTTTTTAAGTTTGGCCTTACAATTCTACTGGCAAAACACACACACGGCTTCCACACTAAAGCCGTTTCTAGTATTTGGAGACAGGAGCTCCATTTTGTTCCTTTGTTCACAGCAGCTTGCTAGTCTTTTTAATAAAAACTTCTTACCTATCGCCATTCAGCATCATTACCAATTTCACAACACTACCAAAGTCCCAACTTTATTATTTATCCACACAAATAAAACCTCTATTATTTATTCAAAATCTGTCGTTTTCTTTTTTCCCCTTTGTTTAACAAGAGAAAAAACGCAAAATCCCACTCCACTCCCAAGAAGAAAAAAATAATAATAAAAAAAAAATAAACCAGAATCTTTTGACTCTTTTTTTTCTTTTTTAAATAATTTATTTTATTTTATTTCATTTAAAATATACTACTCACTTTAACTACTGTATATTCCAACTATTAGTTCAAAGCGTGTCAGGCAAGATTTATAGATTGCCCTCCCTTTGCTTAGCTTCGAATCTCACACTTCATTTTTTATCGGATGGTCCACAAGCGATTGCCGGATTTATGCGTATATGAAGTTGCCGTACCTAAGACCAATCCTATTTATATATCTGTAGATAAATTATATTCTTGCACTCTTTAGTGCTTTTATAACTTTATTTTCTGAACTTTGAAAACTGGTAGAAATACTCTATGAACTATAAAATGTTATAATATTTGCTCCTTCAATCTGTTAAATTGATGGAATTGTTGACATGATAACAACTAAAATGTAATTTAATAAGGATAAAATTTATTTTACCCTCTGAATTTTAATTTTCTTGTAATTTTACCCCCTGAACTTTTAAAACTGAAATTTATACCCCTCAAACTTTAAATAGTTAGGAAGAATACCCCCCGAACTTTAAACCATTAGCAAAAATATCCCTTGTTTTATACTTTGGCCATAAGACTTAGAAAAACTTTATTTTTGCCCCCTAAATTTTAGTACATTTGTAACTTTATATCCGAATATTGAAAAACTAGTGCTTATACATCTCGACCTTTAAATTGTTAGCAAATTAGAGCACTAATATTTCGTCTACTTAAAACTAATGTGGATCTAATATAATACAAGATTAATTTAAATTAAAATATTTGTAATTATAAAAATAGCCTAACAAATCTAGCAAAATTTAAGGGAGCTAAATATACAAGTTACTTTATTATTATTATTGTTTTTTTTTTTTTTTGTTCGTTTTTCTGGTAATGATTTCAATTTTAAAAACAAATCTTATGAACACAATATTAGTCATTTATAGGCTTCAGTATATTGACTTTCTGTTTGTTTTCTGTGTTTAATCTTTTTTGGGGTTTTTAGCGTTCATAAGATTTGTTTTTTAAAGTTGAAGTCAGTACAATTAAATAAAAATTAAAAAAAATAAAAGAATTTGTATAATTAGATCACTTGAATTTTTATAAATTTTTAAGGTTATTTTTGTAATTATAAATATTTTAATTTATATTAAATTTTTAGGGAAAGTACCTGAATAACACAAATTTACCATTTCCCCAACATGAAAAAAAAAAAAAAAAAAAAAAAAAAAAAAAACACTAAGTGACTAACATTTGACTAATATGACACAAAATTAAACTAAAGTTAACAAAAATTTGTGTCATGTTGGTCAATAGATAAAAAAATATGGTTATTTAAGTAATTTTCTTTAACTTTTTATTATCTTAGTACTACATCAGTTTTAAGTGGACGAAATATAAGTGATTTTGTTAATTAACAGTTTAAGGGTCAAGAGGTATACACACTAGTTTTTCAATGTTCGAAGGTAAAGTTACAAATGTATTAAATTTTAGGGGGCAAAAATAAGTTTTTACAAGTCCTATGTGACCAGAATATGAAACAATGGATATTTTGCTAATGGTTTAAAGGTCGAAGAGCATTCTTACTAATAATTTAAAGTTTAAGAGAGTAAAAACACCAGTTTTTAAAGTTCGGAGGGGAAGGGCAAAACTACAAGCATATTAAAATTCAAAGGGCAAAAATAATGTTTGTCCGTATTAAGTTACACTTTAATTGTTGGTATATCAGTTATTCCATCCATTTGGCTGACGAAAGGAACAAAGATATTTAAAATTTCATAGTTTAAGGAGTATTTTTACCTGTTTTTAAAATTTAGAGAGTAAAGTTATAAGAACATTAAAGTTTAGAGAGCAAAAATTTCTATATATATATATATATATATAAAACAACCACTTCCAAAATCTTGGATTTATATTCTCCCCTATAAAGCCATGCAAAAGCCATGCATATTGTATGACATGACGAAGTCAGAGGGCTTTGTTGTGGAATGGAGGGCACAACATGTTTCCATGTTTATTTATACCAAATCATTTATCCTAGGTAACGTTATTTTCGTGTTTAACTAGGGCCGAGGAAGTATCGGTCCGGGTACATTTAATTTTAAAAAATAAATATATATGTAAGCATTTATTTTTAAAAGGAAGAATTGTATTTAACTAAACGAAAAAATAATATATATTTAACTATATATAATTGCAATATACTTATTTAAAAATCACTCAGAGTGTCCTTTAAAAAAAAAAAAAAAAATTACTCAGAGTGTTCCGGATTATAATACTAAAAAGCTTCAAAGAAAATCTGTAATTTGATGTATATCGAGTATCATTTGGAACGCGTTAAGTTTTGAATGCGATTATTAAACCTTGAGGTATTATTGAAGCGCTTAACCATATTGACCCATATCAAGGGTGTGTGAACTCATCTTATTACTGTACTTAATTGATACTCTCTTTTTTCTCAATTATTAACGTATCTTTCTATTTTGATAATCTAACTTAATAATTGTTTACGATTGTAGTTTACGGGCAAGCAAAGCTATACAATTCAATAAAATCCACATTAGATAACTCGACAAAAAGGCGTAATGACGCACCACGAGGTGTCATTCCACGTCAGTCATGTGAAAACATTATCATGTCAGTTTTTAACCGACATTGTAAGTTTCAGCATCGGTTTAAAATGAATGTAAAACGTTTCATGACTATTTTTAGATGTTGAATCCATTATTTGTATTAGTAATGTAACGACCCGCCTTACGTAGGTCGTTATCTTACTTATCTTACATAATAACTGATACTTACTTAACTAGTGGAAAATACGGAATATATATTTTTTTAAAACAATTTTGAAGGTAACTCGACCATATAATTACTTATAGCCATATATACATATTTATTTGAGTATTTAAGTATTAAACTTGTTTTGAAATACAACTAATTAAACTCAATAATAATGACATATATTTGACACAAAACGCGTAGCGGTCTCCATACCGTAGTTTCACAGTTAAACCTGTCATGCCCCACCGTCTTGTATCAAGTATTGCTAATAGGGAGCTTACCTACAGCATAAACGTAAGTTGTGAGCTTTCGCTCAGCAAGTACAACTATTAACCTGCAAAAACAATATGAACTTAAGCAATGCATGAACCAATTATGCTTCATTATGCTTTCTTAAGTTAGCATATTTTTGGGCCCTCACTTAATATAAGTGTACGTACCGTGGCGCGCAGTCATGGAATGGTTGGGGCGGCCAGCCCAATCTAACTCAAACCATGAACCAACCCTGACCTAGTGCAGGTCAGTACGACACGATTTAAACTTACTTAAAATCTTACTTGAAAACATTTTCTTGAAAACAGTCTCTAACTTGAAACTTAATCTTACTCTTACCATATAAATTATCATTAGTGAACATGCTTTATGATGTCACAATATTAAAACATAATCATATGCATTACATACATAAGTGCATGAGTTTTAAAAACATGCAATCAGTAAAACAATTAGCCTATGCTGTAGGCGGAGTTGTACTTACTGGTTATACTAGAGCTGGGGTTTGTTGCTTCAATGAATTACAACAACAGGTTACTTTCCTGTTTTCAAAAAGGATGTAAGATATGAATCATCCTATCTTACCATAAATCATTACATCAAATGTTGGTATCCTAACCAACATTCAACATTAATCTTAGTTATATGTCCCCTACTAACATGGTATCCTATTCGGTTACTAAATGTAACCTTAGGGCACCCGACCTAAGAACAATCAAACAGTATATTGTTTGATTACTTAATACTACTCTTGGTTAGTTATACTTAAACAGTATCCTTTTAGGTTACTGTAAGTAACCTTGGTATAATCCCAATCATAATTAGGTTAATGTCCTATTGGGTTACTAAGACCCAATAGTAGTATCCCATTTGGTTAACCTAAGTAACCCTTGGGTTAAAAACCTAGCAAATAAAGTTAGTTACCTATTTGGTTATTATAAACATACCTTCAATTTACTTAGTTTAATAATAATTTTAAGTATCATAACTGATTACTAAGTGTTATACTAGAGTTACCATATACTTAGCATATTTTAATTATTTCTTTTCTTCACAAAAACTTTGTTTAAATCATTTTATAAAATTATAATTGATTTATTTTATAACGATAGTAAAACTGTGACATTTTGAAGATCATTCATTGAAAACAGTCTAATAATTTCAGTTAGCAATGCATGTACAGGAATTGCCTGCTCATGCACTGTTTTAAGAATTATGTGCAGGAATTTCCTATTTCCTGCTCAGTTTTTAAGATTCAGTTTTATTTTAAAATATGTTTTGAATTTGAAAAAGTTTTCTAATAAAAGTTATAGACCTCAAAAATTCGTGCAACTTTTGTTTTTTACTTAAAACCTAATTCTGCCCTTAACCTGCTCATATTCCACGTTGAAACGTCATGGCTGTGCACAGGGTCTGGGCTAGCCAGGCTCGGGTTTTCACAAAAACGAAAATCTTTGGAGCTTATTTTTCAAAATCTGTCTGTATCACCGCCTAGGATTTTCAATTTTCTACAACTTTACAGCTTTTACTTTTCCCAAATACTGCCTCTAAGGGCCTCAAAAATTCATTTCCAGATTGTTGCCCAGTTTTATCCGAAAACTGGCAGATTTACTTTTAATTGTTAATTACGTAAAGTAACGCACACCCTACCTCAAACGGGTGCAACCGTGAGCCTACATCAAACATGCAGCGTATTACGAGAGGTTTCCATTAACATACACTTGTTTCTCATCGAATTAACCCATGTAGTAAACTTTTACCAATTAGGGTTTTTAAGTTGGTTTTTTTCGGCTTAATAAATCATACAATTAAATCACCATCATTCAAGCATACCATACAACTTCCTAAGCATGTGGGGACATATAACAAACACCTAATAGACATACACACAAAGCATATAATTTTTAAAAATAACATTAAAAACATAAGCCAAAACATAAATCTAGCTCACTAAAGCCCTAATCAAGCACATACTAATCAAACTAAACCATAGCATGAAACATAAGCGAGCTTATGCTCTTACATAACCAACTTAAAATACACTTAAATACTTGAATTAAAACTAAAAAGAAAAGCTTAGGGGGTTTAGTAGGTTTACCTTAACACTTAGAAGTAGATCTAGGCTTGAATCAAATTTTCCTCCTTTATTTCTTCCTCAAAAACCGACCAAGCTCTTCACTTTTTTTCTCTCTTAGGGTTCGGCTTTTAGGGGGAAGAGAGGGACTAGAGAGTGAACTAAAAAGGTTAGGGTTTCAAAAGGTGAACCAAGGCAAACCCCACCACATCTATTTATAGGCAAAATTTAATTTAATTTCTAGAATTAATTTTATTGCTAAAATTGCACATAAGTCCACAAAGGCAAAAATTTTTGCTCCTAGGCTCCATGAGGTGGCCGGCCACTTGGGGTGGCTTGTTGGCCAAGCTATCTTCCAAGTTCATGCATTTAAATTACTTTCCTTATTTTCTAAAAATCAAATAATTCAATTAATTATCACAAATGAGGTGTCCCCCCATTAAGGCTCCATTTGGTTTTCCTCCTCAAATGCAGTCCATTATCATACTAATAAAGATATTACAAATACTGTTTTCACTAATAACAGTATTGTTATACTGGACTGTAGTCCAGAATTTATCTGTGCTTAACCGAACTGCATAAATATATTTCTTAGATATTAAAACCACTTAGTTCTTATTACTCTAAATATTGTGCTTGATTTTCTACAGTGATCCCAAACCTAATTTTGGCTTCGTTATCCGTAATGACAGTTTTTCACAGTATAATTTCATATTGTTTATAAAACTGCAGTACTGACTAAATCATACCTTAGATTATTCTGATCAAACTTTGACCGGAATAAAATCATACATAAACCCTAATTCTGATAAATCAGATCAGGCATTTCATATAAACATACATAATACAACTTTTGATTCCTAAATAAAAGAAATCGTAAATTTGTAAAAAGGTTGGTTATTATAATCTATCCCCCTTAAAAATTTTTGTCCCCGAAAATCAAGACAAGTTGGGATAACTTTTTCTCATTTCCTCTTCTAATTCCCACGTTGCTTCTTCAATATTATGATTCCTCCATAACACTTTAACTATAGGAATTGTTTTGTTTCTTAAAACTTTTTCTTCCCGATTCAGAATCCGGACTGGCTTTTCTTCATACGTCAAATCAGTTTGGACTTCGATTGGTTCTTGACTTAACACATGGGAAGAATCAGGTACATACTTTTTCAGCATTGAAATGTGAAATACGTTATGCACAGAAGCTATTTCTGGCGGTAAGGCAAGCTTATAAGCTACTTTTCCAATCCTCTCAAGGATTTCAAATGGTCCTATATATCTCGGACTAAGCTTTCCCTTTTTACCAAACCTCATAATTCCCTTCATAGGAGCAATCTTAAGGAAAATAGAATCTCCAACTTGGAATTCTAAGGGTCTTCGATGTTTATCAGCATAACTTTTCTGTCGACTGAAAGCTACGTCGAGTCTCTGTTTGATCATCTTGATATCCTCTTAGGTCTTTCTGATGAAATTCGTAGTTTGAAACTGCTTTTGTCCAACTTTTTGCCAATGAATGGGAGATCGACATTTCCTTCCATATAACGCTTCAAATGGAGCCATACCAATTGAGGCGTGGTAACTGTTATTATAAGAAAATTCAATCAAATGTAGCTTCTGATCCCAGCTTCCTTTGAAATCCATAACACATGACCTCAACATATCCTCTAGCGTCTAGATCGTTCGTTCCGATTGTCCGTCCGTCTGAGGGTGAAAAGCTGTACTGAATTTTAGTTTTGATCCCATAGCCGTTTGAACACTCTTCCAGAATCAAAAAGTAAAACGCCCATCACGATCTGAAATAATAGATTTTGGCACTCCATGCAGCCTAACAATCTGAGATACATAAATTCCAGCTAGTTTCTCTATTAAAAAGGTAGCCTTGATAGCAATAAAGTGGGCTGATTTGGTTAATCTATCCACAATTACCCAAATCATGTCATTCCCACTTGCGGTCCTGGGTAATCCAACTACAAAATCCACAGTAGTTTGTTCCCATTTCCATTCTGGAAGCTCGATTTTCTGAAGATCTCCACCAGGTTGCCGGTGTTCAGCCTTAACTTTCTGACAAGTTAGGCATTTTGACACAAAGTCCGCAATTTCATTATTCATATTTGGCCACCAATAGTTTTCTCTGAGGTCCTTGTACATCTTGGTAACTCCGGGATGTACCGAGTATGGCGTCTCATGCGCTTCAGACATGATTTGTTTCTTAAGAAATTCAAAATTAGGAACGCAAATCCTTTGCTTGAAATAAATTATCCCATTCGAAGAGGTTTTAAATTCTTTATTATTTCCACAAAAAAGTTGCGCCTTTTGTAGATAGGAATCCTTCCCTTGATGAAGCTTAATGGATTCTAGGAGATTGGACTGGAGAGTCAGAACAGCCAATTTCCCAGTTATCATCTCCATATTAAAATCAAAAATCTCCTTTTGAAGTGGCTTGGGCAACGTTCCAAGAGACATCAGCATACCAGATGATTTCCTGCTTAGAGCATCTGCTACCTTGTTTGCTTTTCCAGGGTGGTAAAGGATTTCACAATCGTAATCCTTCACGAGTTCTAGCCATCTACGCTACCTCATATTGAGCTCCTTTTGGGTGAAGATGTATTTGAGACTCTAATGATCGGTATAAATCTCACATCTATTCCCATACAAATAATGTTTTCAGATCTTTAATGCGAAAACCACCGCCGCGAGCTCCAAATCATGCGTCAGATAATTCCGTTCATGATCCTTCAGTTGGCATGAGGCGTAGGCGACCACATTTTCTTTTTGTATTAGGACAGCCCCTAGTCCTGTCTTAGAAGTGTTACTGTAAATTACGAAATTTCCCACGTGCACATCAGGAATTATTAATACTGGAGCGCTAGTAAGTTTCTTCTTGAGCTCTTGAAAGTTTTCTTCACACTTTTGTGTCCACTCGAATTTCTTTCCTTTTCGAGTAAGAGCCGTAAGTGGTGCTGTAATCTTGAAGTATCCTTCAACGAAACATCGGTAGTATCCGGCCAAACCAAGAAAGCTCCGTATCTCCGTAACGTTTTTGGGTACTGACCACGTACTAACCGCCTCTATTTTAGCAGGATCAACATAAATTCCTTCCTTTAAAACCACGTGACCTAAGAAGTGAACTTTTTCCAACCAAAATTTTTGTGAATTTGGCATGGAGCTGATTCCGTCTTAATGTCTCCAAAACCATTCTGAGGTGCTGCTCGTGTTCCTTCCTGGACTTTGAGTAGATCAAAATATCGTCGATGAAAACTATGACAAACTTGTCTAGGTACTCTTTGAACACTCGGTTCATAAGATCCATAAAAGCAGCTGGTGCATTGGTCAGTCCAAATGGCATGACAAGAAACTCATAATGCCCATAGCGTGTTCGAAAAGCCGTCTTAGAAATATCCACCTCCTTGATTCTGAGTTGATGGTATCCTGATCGCAAGTCAACCTTCGAGAATACTACTGCTCCCCTAAGTTGATCAAAAAGATCATCAATTCTAGGAAGTGCATACTTATTCTTAATCGTAATCTTATTCAACTCACGATAGTCGATGCACATTCGCAACGATCCATCCTTCTTTTTGACGAATAAAACTGGTGCTCCCCATGGGGAATGGCTTTGTCGAATGAATCCCTTGTCCAACAATTCTTGCAACTGTACTTGAAGTTCCCTAAGTTCGGCTGGGGTCATACGGTAAGGCGCTTTTGATATTGGTGCAGCTCTAGGCAACAATTCAATCTCAAAAGAAATTTTCCGCTCGGGAGGAAGTTCTGGCAAGTCTTTTGGAAAGACATCCACATATTCCCTGATGATGGGAACATCTTCCGGCTTTAACTCCATCTCTTGCTCTTTGTCCACCATGTTAGCTAGATATCCTTGGCATCCATTAGCCAACATTTTTCATGCCTTCAATGCCGATACTAGCCTAGTTGAGGAATTTCAAGACTAACTGTAGAAATTGAATTCCTCCTCACCACGAAGACTAAACATAACACAACGCTTTCGATAATCAATCTTGGCATTGTACTTACTTAGGAAGTCCATTTCTAGAATAACATCGTAATCTTGAAGCTTAATCGCGATGAGGTCTACGCATAGTTCTCTACCACAAACGATTACTGGAACATTTTGCATCCAAAAATCGGACAACAAAATTTCTCCTGAAGGAAGGGAGGTTCTAAAGGGTTGCTTTAAATTATCCACACCTCTTCCTAATTTCTTGCCAAACTCCATCGACACAAATGAATGGGTGTACCAGAATCAAATAAGACAATTGCATCATATGTGGCTATAGGAATCTGACCTGTTACCACGTGGGAAGTTCCAGCTTCAGCATCTCCCCTTGTGTAGGCATAAATCCTGGCATGGGGTTCATGAGCCTCTAATCTTCCTTGTGCGATCGAAGGGCCTTCGATTTTTGCTCGTACCGTATGCAGCTGACTGTTTGCATTTCTATTCTGGTACTGCGGGTTCTGGTTCTGTTTGTTCAAGGTGCAATTTTTCGCATAATGGCCTTCCTTTCCACAAAGGTAGCAGGCATTTGTCCCCAATCTACATACTCTCAGGTGCTTCTTTCCACATTGTACACACACTGGATAGTCATTGCTATTACCCTTATTCTCCCGGTTGTTCTTCTTTTGAGGGTAATTCATCTGCTGACCTTGACCGGTAGCATTCCCTTTTCTTTTGTTCTTCCCGAACTGTTTGGAATTTTGGCTAGAATTATTGTTCTGACCCTTCGGGTACAATTCCTGGTTCTGTCGGGGCTGCAACTGTTTCACCACAGCTTTCTCCTCTTTCTTGGCTTTGAAAATCTGAGCCCTTGCCTCCTTATCCTAGTTAATCCAGTATTCGGCTCTTATTGCCCGATTGATACAGTCAGATACCAGGGTTTGAGGGCTACTGCCAGCACTGACTTGTTTGGCAATGTCCGTTCGAAACATCTTCATCGTTCTTCTTACTTTCTCTGTTTCGTTCGGTATAAGTTCTGGGCACAGGCGAGCCAGCTGCTCAAATTTCTTGACAGCCTCTAGCACTGTCATCGACCCCTGCTTCATGCTAGTGAACTCGTCTTGTTGAGCCGCCAAGATTTCACTGCTGTAGTACATCATTCTGAATTCAGCTACAAAATCTTGCCAACTCATTGCCGCAACATCTCTTCGCATTTGGACTGTCATCCACCAATGTCTAGCATCCTTCTTAAGTGCAAAGGAAGCACAGAGAACTTTTTCCTACTCCGTAATTCCCATAAAATACAAAATCACTTGGATATCGATTAACCAGTTGTCGGCTTCTATCGGGTCTGTAAGTCCCTCAAACTCGGGCGCCTTCATTCGTCTAAACCGCTCGAACAACAGGTCTTCCCGAACTAAGGGTGGGTTCGCTTGAATCCCAACAGGTGCTAACGGGACTTCTAAATTCCGTGGAATCCCTTGACGAACCCCTGGTGCCTGTGGTGCTACTGGGGGTGCAGGGTTATCTTGGAGTGACACTTCATTAGCACGAGGTATCTAATTTAGACGAGCTATGTGCTCTCTAAGTCGGTTTGTTTCCTGCTGCTGTTCCAGCAATTACCGTTGCAAAGTAGCTACAACATTTGCAAGATCCGGCTCTTGCGGATTTTGGTTTACTTGCTTGCGAGGACGTCCCATCTTCTAATTTTGGTTACAAGAAAAGATATTAATATACTTTAAATATCATTTCTTCCATTTATCTTATATCGTATTACATTATATCATAAAATGTCATATAGAAATCCAACGTGATTTCATCTTATCTTATCATAACTTTTTTATAAACGTATCATAAATAATGCTTTATCATAATATTATAACATCATCATATATAAACTTGTTCTTTTGTACATACACCAAAAGTACATCCTATTTAGATAGTCATATATACATATACTATACACATAATACTGACTATACATACAAAGTCAAAATAATAAGATGGAAGTGTCTACCACTTAACCATCATACCTATCCTATGTACAACCCTAATGTCAAAAAGAATAAAATAACAAAAGTCATCCTAGATCTAAACAATCTACGCTATCGTTATGTCGGAGGAATCGTCGGAGTCCGCGTCCCAATCACCATCGTCGAATAAAATCTCCTCAGGATCTTCCTCCGGCTCCTCAAGATCGTCAAGGTCTTCTTCGATGGCTCCCTCCTGCTCCACCCATTGCTCTTGATCTTCCTCGTCTTCTTCCTTGTCATCACTTTCCGATTACGGGAGGATCTTCAGGATGGTCTTCGGGGTCGGCAGGAATATCCGCAGGGTCCATAACATCATTCTCTGCTCCGGCCTCTGCAATACCAGCATCATAGACTGGAACGACCTGATCTTCCTCTGGGGCGGCAGCTTGCATCCCATGAGCTACTATCTCCGCCTCCATGATAGCGTTTATCATATCCTCTAATGTCATCCCTACTATGGGCTTCGGAACAAAAGGCCTAATGTTGGGAGGTAACCCTTCCCGAAGAAGAAGTAACGCCTGTAGCAACGGGCTTCCTAAGTCGTGAGGGATGTGAGGCAACATCGCGTCCCGAAACCGTTGGCAGTAGTGACCCATAGACTCGTTAGGGTACGCGCGCCAATCTACAACGTAACTAAGAAAACGACCAAGATACATGTCGTTGTAGATCTCTGGATCCCGATAAGGCATGTTGGCGTCCTCGTCAGGTAGCGGCCTGTAACGTGCGGTAATTACAGCCCGAAAATTCACCCATGTTCCTCCCGGCATAGCCAGTTCCCCTACGATTATCCACCATATCCTAGCATCCACAGCTAGACACCTAGTGGCTAACAAGACCTGGAGGTGCGCTTCTATATGGCATATCCTAAAACTCGACTCCATATCGTACAACCATCCTACTAGCGATACTGTTCGTCGGGTCCCATTGAACAGTAAAGGTTGCATCCCATAAAACACTAGTGCCGCATCACGGTCCTCGAACATAGTCTCGGATCTATATTATACAAGCTATCATATTATACTTACATAATAAATATTTATACACAAAAATAAATATTAACTTACAATGACTGTGGCGCTGGCAGGCATACTGTGAAACCGGAAGGCAGGAACCCTCTCTGATACCAACTCTGTAACGGCCCACCTTACGTAGGCCGTTACCTTACTTATCTTACATAATAACTGATACTTACTTAACTAGTGGAAAACATGGAATATTTTTTTTTTTAAACAATTATAAAGGTAACTCGACCATATAATTACTTATAGCCATATATACATATTTATTTGAGTATTTAAGTATTAAACTTGTTTTGAAATACAACTAATTAAACTCAATAATAATGACATATCTTTGACACAAAACGCGTAGCCGTCTCTATCCCGTAGTTTCACAGTTAGCCCTGCCATGCCCCACCGTCTTGTATCAAGTATTGCTAATAGGGAGCTTACCTACAGCATAAACGTAAGTTGTGAGCTTTCGCTCAGCAAGTACAACTATTAACCCGCAAAAACAATATGAACTTAAACAATGCATGAACCAATTATGCTTCATTATGCTTTCTTAAGTTAGCATATTTTTGGACCCTTACTTAATATAAGTCTACGTACTGTGGCGCGCAGTCATGGAATGGTTGGGGCGGCCAGCCCAATCCAATTCAAACCATGAACCAAACCTGACCTAGTGCAGGTCGGTACGACATGATTTAAACTCACTTAAAATCTTACTTGAAAACATTTTCTTGAAAACAGTCTCTAATTTAAAACTTAATCTTACCATATAAATTATCATTAGTGAACATGCTTTATAATGTCACAATAATAAAACATAATCATATGCATTACATACATAAGTGCATGAGTTTTAAAAACATGTAATCAGTAAAACAATTAGCCTATGCTGTAGGCGGAGTTGTACTTACTGGTTATACTAGAGCTGGGGTTTGTTGCTCCAATGAATTGCAACAACATGCTACTTTCCTGTTTTCAAAAAGGATGTAAGATGAGAATCATCTTATCTTACCATAAATCATTACATTAAATGTTGGTATCCTAACCAACATTCAACATTAATCCTAGTTATATGTCCCCTACTAACATAGTATCCTATTCGGTTACTAAATGTAAACTTAGGGCACCCGACCTAAGAACAATCAAACAATATCATGTTTGATTACTTAATACTACTCTTGGTTAGTTATACTTAAACAGTATCCTTTTAGGTTACTGTAAGTAACCTTGGTATAATCCCAATCATAATTAGGTTAATGTCCTATTGGGTTACCAAGACCCAATAGTGGTATCCCATTTGGTTAACCTAAGTAACCCTTGGGTTAAAAACCTAGCATATAAAGTTAGTAACCTATTTGGTTATTATAAACATACCTTCAATTTACTTAGTTCAATAATAATTTTAAGTATCATAACCGATTACTAAGTGTTATACTAGAGTTACCATATACTTAGCATATTTTAATTATTTCTTTTCTTCACAAAAACTTTGTTTAAATCATTTTATAAAATTGCAATTGATTTATTTTATAACGATAGTAAAACTGTGATATTTTGAAGATCATTCATTGAAAACAGTCTAATAATTTCAGTTAGCAGTGCATGGCAGGAATTGCCTGCTCATGCACTGTTATAAGAATTATGTGCAGGAATTTCCTATTTCCTGCTCAGTTTTTAAGATTTAGTTTTATTTTAAAATTTGTTTTGAATTTGAAAAAGTTTTCTTAATAAAAGTTGTAGACCTTAAAAATTCCTGCAACTTTTGTTTTTTACTCAAAATCTAATTTTGCCTTTAACCTGCTCATATTCCACGTTGAAACGTCCTGGCCGTGCACAGGGTCTGGCTGGCCAGGCTCGGATTTTCACAAAAACGAAAGTCTTTGGAGCTTATTTTTCAAAATCTGTCCATGATACCCTCTAGGATTTTCAATTTTCTACCCTTTAGGATTTTCTATTTTCTACAACTTTGCAGCTTTAACTTTTCCCAAATTCTGCCTCTAAGGGCCTCAAAATTTCATTTCTAGATTGTTGTCCAGTTTTATCCGAAAACTGACAGATATACTTTTAATTGTTAATTACGTAAAATAACGCACACCCTACCTCAAACGGTCGGAACCTTGAGCCTACGTCAAGCATGCAGTGTATTACGAGAGGTTTCCATTAACATACATTTGTTTCTCATCCAATTAACCCATGTAGTAAACTTTTACCAATTAGGGTTTTTAAGTTGGTTTTTTTCGGTTTAATACGTCATACAATTAAATCACTATCATTCAAGCATACCATACAACTTCCAAAGTATGTGGGGACATATAACAAACACCTAATAGATATACACACAAAGCATATAATTTTAAAGCATAACATCAAAAACATAAGCCAAAACATAGATCTAGCTCACTATAGCCCTATTCAAGCACGTACTAATCAAACTAAACCATAGCATGAAAAATAAGTGAGCTTATGCTCTTACATAACCAACTTAAAATACACTTAAATACTTGAATTAAAACTAAAAAGAAAAGCTTAGGGGGTTTAGTAGGTTTACCTTAACACTTAGAAGTAGATCTAGGTTTGAATCAAATTTTCCTCCTTGATTTCTTCCTCAAAAACCGACCAAGCTCTTCACTTTTTTTCTCTCTTAGGGTTCGGCTTTTAGGGAGAGGGAGAGGGACTAGAGAGTGAACTAAAAAGGTTAGGGTTTCAAAAGGTGAACCAAGGTAAACCCCACCACATCTATTTATAGGCAAAATTTAATTTAATTTCTAGAATTAATTTTATTGCTAAAATTGCACATAAGTCCACAAAGGCAAAAATTTTTGCTCCTAGGCTCCATGAGGTGGCCGGCCACTTGGGGTGGCTTGTTGGCCAAGCTATCTTCCAAGTTCATGCATTTAAATTACTTTCCTTATTTTCTAAAAATCAAATAATTCAATTAATTATCACAAATGAGGTATCCCCCCATTAAGGCTCCATTTGGTTTTCCTCATCAAATGCAGTCCATTATCATACTAATAAAGATATTACAAATACTGTTTTCACTAATAACAGTACTGTTATACTGGACTGCAGTCCCGAATTTATATGTGCTTAACCGAACTGCATAAATATATTTCTTAGATATTAAAACCACTTAGTTCTTATTACTCTAAATATTGTGCTTGATTTTCTATAGTGATCCCAAACCTAATTTTGGCTTCTTTATCCGTAATGATAGCTTTTCACAGTATAATTTCATATTGTTTATAAAACTGCAGTACTGACTAAATCATACCTTAGATTATTCTGATTAAACTTTGACCGGAATAAAATCATACATAAACCCTAATTCTGATAAATCAGATCAGGCATTTCATATAAACATACATAATACAACTTTTGATTCCTAAATAAAAGAAATCGTAAATTTCTAAAAAGGTTGGTTATTACAAGTGAGAAGTGACTTTTAATATGGTTTAAAAAAATATAGGGGACAATATATATATATATATATATAATTATAAGAATAGCCATGTTATATTTCAATAAAATCTAAGGGAGGATTTTGTAATTTAGCCTTATACTCAATACTGGAACATGCCGCCTTTTTAAGGGTTTTTAGAATATCTTCAATGTAAAGTCAAAGTATCGTGTCAATAATAAATTTTGGCATTTTGATTAAAAAAATATATATTATCCAATGTAAATGTTATATTTGATATTAAATTTACCATATGATAAATATTGTGGTAAATATACCATAAGGTATAGCTAATACCAAAATTTTGACATATCAGATTGACTATTTAATGTGCAATATTTAGCATGCGTTTAAATGCACATCCAAACCTTAGAATTACAATCCAATTTTTTTATTTTTTCCTCGGCTTTACTATTCACATAATTTTGTAACTCATACTTTAAAAGTCTATAACTTTGCATAGACAAGTCCAAATGAGATGTTTTTTTTTAAATTGCATAGAATTTCGAGACGAACAAAACAAGCTCCATTTGATATTTTTTTTCTGAACACATTTCAAGTTTTTACACTTTTTAACTTAAATAATTCAAATACCTCGATAAACACATAAATAATCCAAATCTAAATTTTACAATCCCAACCTTAACACCAAGCGTATGCTTAATATTATAAAACTCTAAAAATTCACAATAACTGATAAGGCATAATTACTTTGCTGTTGTAGATGTACTCTCTCTTCCAATAACATTAATAACCGTTACACATCCTTTTATTGGATTTCGTTTCGGAAAAGAATAAAATAATATTATAGCATTTAAAATCACACAACTACATTGGAGCAAAAAAAATGAATGCCAATACTAAATATAATATTTTGACTACTTTTTATGTCAAATTTAATATTGACATTGGTATATATATGAAGATGGTCTTATTTTTTAGTTTTTATAACAATTTATTCCTTCTTCTTTGTGGCTGTCTTTGAGATATATTTTAGTTAATGTACTTTTTTTTTCATTTTTAATCAATAAACTAATGTGATCGATTCAAAACGGATATTATTTCTTTTTATAATATCAGTTATCCCTTCTCTTCATTTATAAAAAAAATATATATATATATATATCGGAACAATTTTAAATAGCTAATCATAGTAAGAAGAGCGAGCTTTTCATTTATATCTGCTCTTCGCCCATTTATTCTAGCTTTTTATTTTTCAAATAGCTAATCATAGTCAAAAGTACAATTTTAAATAGATTCCAAATAATTGCTTTTCCACATAATGGGACCTAAAGTCGAGAGAATGACGCGAAGTAAAAAAGCAATGTACACATGCCATGCATTAAGGAAAGCACCAAAGATGCCTCTTCTACGCGCGCGCGCGCATATATATTTATATATATATATATATATATATATATATTCAAAATAACAAAGCCCTTGGGACCATCAATAATTGAATTATAAATGATGAGTTTCACACTTTTTTACCAGCAATATAATTAAAGGTGATGCATATGTGTATATATATATATATATATATATATATAAGATATTTAACCGTAAACGTGTTTAACATTAATTGCACAGAGATAGAAGGCACAAGCCAGCATACCACCACAATTTGTGGGAGAAAATATTTATGCCCTTCCAAAACCTATTGAACATATATATATATATATATATATATATAAAAGGTTAATTGGACAAAGAGTTGTAACTTAATTTTAAAAATACTAAAAACTGTCATGCGGATCTATACAAGAAAACTTCTACATTTTGGGGACTTAAATTTAGGACTTAATATATTGAAAATAACGGATATATCCACTAAATACCAATTGAGCTATAAAAAAAAAAAAAGCGCAATACAAAGACTTCTCAGGAGGTCACTCGTTCACTCATAACTCTCCTCCAATCGTCATGTGTGCATCTATACAAAACAAAGGATCTAGTTGGCACAAGATGATCAATTGGACTTGAACTGAAAAGGATTTTCTTAATTTCTCAACTGTAGTTAAATTTTTTTTTTTTTTTTGATTGATCCAGTCAACAATCTGTGCTCTTTCATATATAATATATATATATGTAAATATATATCATGTCAAATGAAATTACGTAGTAATCTCAATATGTGACCTTCTGTACTTAAGTAATATGAAAGATGAGTGTCAATTCCATAAAAAATGATGGTAGATACATAAAACAAACAATAACTTGGATCAATCACATATAAACTTGATGATCTCAAGAAATCAACTATGTATTTTTCCCTCAATAAATAGGAATTTTTTTTTGAAAAGAAAAAAATCTACCTTATTAATATTCAAGTCTCTAATCCTGGCCTCTATTCTCACTCTTATAAGTCAATTAATCTCTCTTTCCTCTCATACTGGCATATTTCATTCACAAAACAAGAAAAACAAAACCCAGAAAGGGAAAAAAGAAAAAAAGAAATAGAAAAATTATAGAAATTAAGTGTGGTAGGTAGCTGAGAAGATTGATCATCTGCACATTTGTGGGTGATGAGGAGTAGTGAGATCACAATCAGATGGTGGAGAGCAGCAACTAATGATGTCCTTGTCCGCAGCGAATGATCCCAACTCATGCAAGAAGAAATTAACCTCTTTTTTCTCCTCAACAACCTTGAGAATCTTCTCAAACACAGGCACTTCACAAGGAATCTTGAGCACTCCCTCTTGCTGGAACCCGAACTCTTCCTCGGCTTCCCTCAGCAGAATACCAAACGCTTGGTGTCTCAAATACTCGGTTGGGATTATGAATCTCTTCATCATGGTCTCCTTCTTCCCAACACAAACAGCAAGAAACCCTTTTGGAACGGCGGCTGTGTCGTTTGAAACGTCGTTGAACGACAGAGTTCTCTTGAGGAATTTCATGCTCTTAGAAGTAGTTGTGGTTGTTGTTGTACTACTTGTAGTAGTAGAAGAAGAAGTGTTTGTAATATTGGTGTTGTTCTTAGAAGCATTTGCCATCTTCTTCCACTTTTTTAGGATCTGTTGAAGCCGAACAATGTCTCGGATCTTGTTAGACTTCTTTGATTGATCCATGATATTAGAACAACAAGAAGGAAAAAAAATGTGTATGTTCTCTCTCTCTCTCTCTTTTTTTGCTTTCTGGTATAGGCCTTTTCTCTGGTGAATTTAAAGAAGATGGAAATGATGGGGTAGTGAATTTGTTAAGAATATGAGATATTAATTGTATATTTTACTCTATAATAATTCTGTACTTCAAAAAAAAAAAAAAAAAAACAGTAAAGTTAATTAGGGTAAGTCGGTTGCTGGTGCAACTGCCTGCCTAGAGAATCAGGTATTCACTACCAATCAAAGGGTGGTTTCTGTTTATTTAATCCCAAAGGTGTATTCGTGATGATCATTGATACCTCTCTCGGTTTTTGCATTATTATTATCATTATTATACTTCACAAATGACCCTTAAATTATACACTTAATCTTATGTTAGTCCCTAATTTTCAACTTTACACTTCACACTATTATTAATTTTATTATTATTATGAGTAATGTTAGGAAACCATTTTTTTTTTTTTTTTTTTTGAATAAAGCTAGGGAACCAACTTTAATATCAACTTTTGAGTATCAATTAACGTGTCATAATTTCATAAATAGATGCAATTAATTGATGCGACAATCCTTTAAACACTTACCAATAAAAAAAAACGACAACTCCTATATCACACATATATTAGTATTCAGAAATTGAGATTAGAGTTGTTGTCTCGAGCATTTTTCTACTGTTATTATTATTATTATTTTCCTTAATTTACTCCGTGTGTGTAAACCTGTGACTTTAAAAAATATGAGATTACTTCCAACAATAACTTGGATGGTGAAAGAAAACAAAATTGACCTGCAGGTATATTAGTTAATATCCCTATTAGATATATAGCTGCACCACCTATATATCTTTAAATTCAATTGCTTTCGAAGATGCATATATATTACTTTATTAAAAAAGAAAAGAAAAAAAAAAAACACCTAAAATGGTCTGAGGAGAAACTAAGCAATAATAATGCTACACATCCCAATTGTTATACCATTTTTAATTTTCATTCTATATAACTTGATCATATGACCAGTGATCAATTTTTTTCAGTATTCTAGCAAATGATAAACAACATTATTATAAATACATATGTTTATTTTATTTATTTTGTTTTTTTATTCGCTTGAGAAAAGATTAATGTTAGTTAGTGTAAGAGTTAGATGTGGAGTAGTTTTTAATTAGGATAAAGGTTGGTCCTAAATTTGTAAGTTTGTGTAAATTTGATACCTGTTTTTTTTTTTTTCGTAAGTGTAGTGATCTTAAGTTATTAAAAATATTGTTAATGGAAACGACTATTTTAATAACATTTTAATAGTTTATAATCATTCAAGCTACGAAAAAAAGAACATTCATGTATCAAAGTTGTACAAACTTAAAAACTTAGAAACTAAAAAAAACACTTACCAAGAGGACATAATATAAATCAATAATACCATAAGATCGATCAGATAGATGCCACATGTGATATATAAATACAAAACAAAACAAGGTATATATATGTGTCAATATTCCTAATAATAAGTCAAAACTAGCTAGAACTAATCTCTATTGCAATTTGAGCAATGAAAGCGACTACTGTCTTGACAATAAAATAATAATGATAAAAAATTATTAGGCTAGGCATCCGATGTTCCTCCAAATTAAACTAATAATAATTTCTCTAAGCTTTTGCCTTGATATCTGCATGGTGATTCCCCATAATATATTAAATTATAATTGTTACTTATTAAATTTCGGTGCTTTTTTGTTTATTAGATTTTTTTTTTTTTTTTGGGGGGGGGGGGGGGGGGGGGGGGGGGAGAGGAGGGCGTTTAGAAGATCATGGAAGATGGCACCTATCAATAAATTCCATGTGAAACCCCTATTTATTATTATTATTATTGTTATTTTTTTTTTAATGAGCAAAAGGAAATATAAAGAAATAATGAGCCCACAAGTTGACATCTTTGTACACAGATTAGAACGTGGATGTCCTTTTCGTTCAAATATTATATGATCCTTAGCTTTTTTTTTTAATAATTATTTGACTAATAATGGGATGAACATGTATTAGTTATGATACATATATATTACACCATACATATATGTTAATATAAATACTCCAATCAAAGTTTTTTCCATGGTTCAAAACATTTAAAGACATTTTGTTTGGAGGGACATTCAAAATCTTTTACACCACATGACATGACTCTTCCTTCCTCTAGCTTCAATCCTAGTTTTTGAAAACTGAACAAAATTATAAAAATAAAAAACAAAAACAAAAACAAAAACAAAAACAAAAACAAAAAAACAAAAACAAAAAAACAAAACAAAAAAGCTACCTCTTTATTTATTTATTTTTGTTTTATATTTTGGTCCAAGTAGTTAGAGTTCATTAATTTAAATGCATTCAAACTTGGATGGTGCAATATACATACACGTATATAATTAATGTGGTTGCTATTAATGAGTCCCTTTGTCCATCAATTTTGTGTACCAAATAACATGGCATTATCGCTAAATCGATGTCATTTAAATAATCATTATGTGTATAATTGATGATCATAATGTGAGAATCTTAAGCAAAAAAAAAAAAAAAAAAGATCATAACGTGACAAAATAATGGCATACTGTGTAGCTACGTAAGTACGTTATAAAGTTGATAATTAAATTTATTAAAAATATTTAGGTACCACCGTACGCAGTTTAGGCTTCACAATATATATATATATATATATATATTTATTTATAACCAATATGTTATAGTTGACCTTAATTATAAGCTAGTTTTCAAAGATCATGGCACAAGCTCCCACAGGCATCATGGATTATGGATATAATAAAGGGGTGAAATTTCGTTAAGAGTTTAGGAAGTTGTAACGAATAAGGAAATAAAATGTGGGTACTTGGCCAACTTGTATTGAAATAGGAATGTATAATTATAGTGGAATCCAATTATTTTGGTCAAGAATGAGAGAAGGGACAAATCGTACAATTAGATTAATTATGAGTTAAATTACTACTGCATATGCTTAATTAATTAGGCTATGGCTTTCGGTTATTATTTTATTATTAGTATTAATTTGTTATTGGGAAAGGAGTTCATTTCATTATGTTAACCAATGCATGATTACTAAGCACATGAATTTCCAATGGTTTGCATGATCCATTGGATGACAATGGTTTTTCTATTTGGGGATTTCGTTTTCATTTTATGATTTATTTATTTATTTTGTTTCTTCGTCACATGAGCCCCATTACTTGTGCAAATTAATAATAAAACCAACTCAAAAATGGAAATATTATATTACGCAAGCAATCTCACATGCACATGCAAGCAAAACAATGAAAAGGATGCTTGCTTTCTAAATCGAGTATATATATCTATCTACATATACATTTAGTTATATATATATATATATATATTTTATGAAAGTATGCATAAAAATTAACTATTAGCCCTGTTATTTAATTTGCAAAGTATCTCATGGAAAATTCCAAATTAAAACAAAGTCGCCTCTTAAAACGAAGTTTGCTTTAACTAAATGCGTGGGATTTTTTTCATTTTCATATCTTGTATTTTTAGGTTATGAAAAAATCATATCTTGTATTGTACTGTATCACATTCATAATTTCGATTTTATGCTAAATTCTTACATTTTTTAGTCAACAATCAATTCCGTCCTTGAAAAACACCTAAATACGCTTCATGAAAAAAAGATAAAATTCCAACAATGTGTAGGATATTTAGGTCTTCTACAATCAATTAACTGGAAGAAGGTAAGGATTTGACATGAATTTAAAACTTGATGAAATAAATATGAAACAATCTATAGATATTGACTTTTTAATAACCTTAAAATTCAGGACATATGTATCATTGTCTCATATCTTGTAATTTTCTTTTGACATTATTGCAACAACCAATTGATTCAAACAATACATTTTTAGTGATATTTATCATTTGCATTAATAAATAGTATTATGTTACAAGAGTCTAAATAGAAAGTTAAATACAAATCAACTAGTAATTACAAGATTCAAAATAGACTTGAGACGTTTCCAATATATATATATATATAAAAAATGCTAGGGACACCAACTCTAATCTCAACTTTTGAGTACCAACCTATGTGGCATATGAGCTGTCATTTTTTGATTGATAAATGACTTTTGAGTACCAAACTATGTGGCATATGAGCTGTCATTTTTTAATTGATAAATGACTAAAAAAATTATTACATTAATTAATTGCATCTATCAATAAAAAGATAATAACTCATCGCCACGTGAGTCAATACTTAAAAATTTGGATTAAAATTGGTATCCCTAACAGGACTCGTGAAAAAACCCTAAATGTTACCGACATAAGGTTTTATACTCATATTGAACATGGAGAGAAAATGATTGACGTTTCCATCCCATTCCCAATGATGAGAAGCAACAAATGTATTTTTTTTTCTTTTTGCCGTCAGAGTAAGCACCAAAAAAAAAATTTTTGAAAATAAGTGACTCTGTAACTTTGCAGCGAAGGCATGACATAATAATATCAATCAATTATATTCATGCATACAAAAATGGGCCAAAAGAGATGCATTGTTTTCTCCTAGGAGGAAACCAAAACTGAAACCACAAATTAAACCCACATAGTGAACCGAATTGGGTCACTTCTCATAAAATTGTATCTGTCAAATTATTGTATGATTCTGATTTTCTGACTCCCAATCATGCACACATATATGTTATATATACTTTGTAAATGTCATGGCTATATTGTGGCTACTCTTTTCTTTGTAACTGTCAGGAGATCTTCCTCATGATATGCTTATAGAAATATATATATATATATATATATATATACACATATACATATTTGTATCGTATCTGCAATGGGCCCTTTTGCAATCATATACTGAATCATGATTAGAGGGGAAATGATTAAAATCCCATGTTGCAATAATGGAGCTACACAAATATTCTCCAAGCATTTGGTTCATTAGAAGCTATTTGGAAATAACTTTTACCTATATATATATATATATATATATAAGGTAATATTAGAGGAAGATTTTTGGGCAGGTGATTATTATTATTGGTAGTTACTCTTCTGAATATGAGCGCCATAAGAAATCAATATTTTTGTGAGAGATGTATATACAAGTGCTTGGATGTGACCAAGAGTAGGGATGTAAATGGGGACTGAGCGGGTCAAAAAACCCACCCCGCGCCCGCACAGATGACCCGCTCCATTTAATAAGCAAGGCGGGGTGGGTCAAACCCACGTGGGTCAGTGGGTACCCGCACCCACTCCGTTTTTCCCGCTTACACTTTTTTTTTTTTTTTCTTCTTTGCTTGAGTACAATTTGTCGTCTACCTGGCCATGTTTATAATTAACTCTTGCCTACAATTTGCTTCAAAAAAGAAAGAATGAAAGGAAAAAAAAGAAGTTAAGGGAAGTTATAAAGCTACTCATTTGAATTTATGCTTTAGTATAATTTGTTGTCTACCTAGCCATGTTTATAATTAACTCTTGCCTACAGTTTGCTTCATGGATTCCATTGTCGCAATTTAGAAATTAATCAAATAAACTTATCTTTTACAATTAATTTATTTTTTTTGGTTCGTTTGGAGGCTGATTTAATGGCATTGAGATAACAAGTTCGCGAAGCCTCTTGGTTCTCACGTATCTCTTGGATTCCTCTCTTCATTGGGAAGTGTATCCTTTGATGGTAAGTAGAAGGGACTACCTTCATTGCATGGATCCATAGCCTTCCCAGAATGATATTGTATGCCGATTGGCAGTCTCACCAGGAAATTCGTCAGCTTGTTTTCCCCGGCAGTAAAGATAGGCAGCTTGATCGTCTCAATTACAACTGTCGATTCTCTGTTGAACCCTACTAGGACCATACTAGTCTTCTCGACCTCCGACTCGTCAATCTCCATCTCTTGCAGTGCTGTCATAATTCAACTGACCTCGCAGTTCGATATGTTTAATGCTAGTACCATGGCGTCGTCGTATAGGCGGCTAAGGCTCGTCACCTCACTGCTATGGAAGGTTATTGAATGAACTGCACGATCAATGGGTAGGATCATGGCCACCGGTTGCTTCGCCTTCCTCCGGTGGGCTTTAATCGAGGAAAAAGTGTCTCCACACAAGACCGAGCCCCCACAAATGACAACGATCATCTTCCGTATTAGTGGTGGTGATGGACTTTCGTCGATGCGCTGCACAAGCCACCTTCTTTTGATTCGTCTTTGAGGCTGTAAGTCTGCCTCCCTTTCTCGCTAAGGAATTCCCTTAATTAGGTGCCCCTTCTTCAATAGTTCCATGATCTCAACTTTCAATACTCTCCAACCGATAGTGTGATGACCTTAGTCTATGTGAAATTGTCTGGGAGCTTCTTAGGTCACGTGATGTAGTGTCGCCCCTTTAGATGAGCAACGACCTCTGAGGGGATGATGTTAAGAACGTACTTTGGTGGTGACAGCGGGTGCCTAGATTCGTACCTCAACCCTCGATCTCCTTGTGCCTCGTGGTGACAAGGTGTTCTAGTCCATTCATGCCTTGACGAGCAGCTCGACTCGCCTCTCGATTCTTTGACCTCATCACAAGTGCTGGCTAACTCGTGCTCAACTCGTTCGTCTTCTTCTTCAAGGTCGATGAAGCCCTTTGCTTGATGAAGTGTTCCTTAAATTGTCACCGGCTACTTGGTGCAGATCTCGTTCTTGAAGTGAGACTTGTACAGGAGTGCTTTCTTAAAGGCTTCTCTGGCCGTACCGTCGTCGACCCTGAGATCTCATATATGGCTTTGCTAAAACGTTTTATATAGGCATGTAATATCTCATTTTGGCCTTAGACAACTCCTCATAAGTCTTTCGCAGTTTTGCCCAATTGGATGTGTATCGAGTAGCTTCTCATGAACTTCTTTGCTAACTCATCAAATGAATCAATGGACTTCGGTGGCAGGTTGCAAAACCATCGAAGGGCGGGCCCCTTCAGGCTCTGTGTGAACAATTTGCACACCATGTCATCGAGCATGCCTGTGGGGATGTTGGTCGACTGAGTCTGGACCACATGCTTATACTGCAAAAGGTGGTCATGGGAGTCCAACATTCAATCGAACCTTAGGAAGACCACACAGCCAAACTTCGGTGTAATGGTGTTGATAATCCTTCACGTCAACAGTGTTTCTTGAACTCCTCTTGCCAACTCGCCGATGCCAGGAGTCGAGCTAGTCGCCTTGGGCAGCTGCGAGGTGGATCGCTGCTCCATTTGTGTTTCCAATGCCCTTATTTCCTCTAACATTATGTTGCGCATCATAGTCTCGATGTTCATGGTTCCTTGGGGAACTGGCGCTTAAGGTGGCAGTGGGAGTTCTAGAGACTGCTGTCAAGGCCTGGTGTTTGTTTGTTAGGTGGCAACTCCTGGTGTCTGATGTTCTTGATGCTGTCATTGACCATCTGCTGCTACTGGAGTGTTGCCTGGTGTAGTCAAAGGCTGCATATGTGCAAATGGGCTATGGTTGTTAGCCCGAGGTCTCTGAGGGTAGAACAGGGTGGCTTGTTGCCAGCACCCAGCCGATGCAGCCGTCGAGTACCCTGCATAGGGGTAGTAGTAATACTGACACTAGTAGCACTAAACAAAGGTCTTTCCATAAGGCTTCGGAAAGATCGAACAAACTTAGCTTAATGTTCATACGAATGACAGTAGCAAACAAAATTAAGCCAACGATTCCTAAAACTCTTAATGCTAAGGAATTTATGAAGTTTGTGGAAGATATATCTCCATCTGACTCTGTTGATAAGTCACTTGCTGGGTGATAACTCTATGAAATAGAGTTATTTAGCATGCTTTTAAGCTTATTAATTGTTTTTATTTCAAGATAATATGCCTTAGTTTTAGTATTTTATTTAATATTTACTAATTTGTCTTAGTTAAAGAAAGGGTGAAAAGTTGTAAATAATTTTGGCTTTTAGCACATTTTAAGCTTTATTGTGTGTTGCCTTACAGCTGGAGCCACTTTGCTAAGAAAAGGATGGAGGCCCACTGGACCAGAGGAAAAGAAATCTTGCCACTTGAGTGCTTCAGTTTTGCTGCAGAAAAGGCTATAGCAATGCTAAAGCAAAGTTGCAGCAGTGAGGAATTAGCTTGAAAGAGCATGTGGACCCCAATCTGGCTTGACAGCTGGCAGTTTTCATTTGCCCAGTTGTCTACACATGGTAGCTGTGAGATGGCACCCAATTTGAGCTATAAAGAGGACACGTGCATCTAGGGCATATTAAGGGCGAGGATTGATATATTAGGAAGTTAATGAATGAGAGAGAGAAGAGTCGTCTGGGAGGAAGAACAAAAAAACAGAGAGAATAAAATACACCATTATTTGGGCAAGAGAGAGAAAGAGCTCAGCTGAAGTTTTGCTTCCATTTTTACGCCTATTTTGGAGAGTGAGCTCAAGAGGAGAAGAAGATAGGACGAGAAGGACCATCTCTAGCCATTTGGAGTTTTTCCTCTTCTTACTCTTTCCTTGATTTATTTTCTGATTTTCATTCTCTGTGAACAATGGATGATGTTCTTAAGCTTGTTTTTGTAATCCTAAACATGAGCTAAATTTATTTAGCTAGGATTGTTGATGAACCCGAAATTGGGAGGATGATTTGAATGTTGAGCAATTTCTTCCTGTTTGTCCAAGTGTTGTGAATGTTTAATTTCTATTTTTGATTGGCCATCAATTTATAGGAAACTAGGCTTTACTTAATTCTGAAAAGGTTAATTAGAGCTGAAAATATCTTGGATGATGCAAGTTCAATATGTTTTTTAAAGTTTATATTGATTTGTGAATGGTATAGGAATATATTATTTACCTTATATAACCCATTGAAATTGGTGCATGAATTTATGTTCTGAGAACTAGATTCACATAGGAATATGTTGAAAAAGGTTTAAAGAATTGTTAGTCATAATTAATTCGGAAGAATTTTGTGATAAAATTGAATTTCAGTTAACAGGACAGGTTTTGCTGCAGCATTCCTACAGCAATTGGATCAGACTTGCAATTGAGGGGGATTTGGCAATCCTGGCTTAATTCTCATTCTTGATTTACAAACTCTTGATTGAATATTGTTCTTTTTGTCTATTTTAGTGCCTTTTCATTACACCCTTTTGATTTCATTAGTTTTGTGCATTTTTCTCATTTTGATTTCCAAACTCAAATTGATTTGTGCTTTATTTCTTTTACAATTATTTTAGCAATTCAATCCCTATGGAGACGATACTCAACTCACAATCTATTTTACTTGAGCGATTACGTACACTTGCGTAGACTTATATACACTAAATAATCGCTACAAACAAGTTTTTGGCGCCGTTGCCGGGGATCAAACCCAGGTCGCCCGCGTGACAGGCGGGAATACTCACCACTATACTACAACCAAAAACTTGTTTGTAGCGATTATTTAGTGTATATAATAAGTCTACGCAAGTGTACATAATCGCTCAAGTAATATAGATTGTGAGTTGAGTATCGTCTCCACAGGGGTTGAATTGCTAAAATAATTTACAAAAGAAATAAAGCACAACTCAATTTGAGTTTGGAAATCGAAATGAGAAAAATGCACTAAACTAATGAAATCAAATGGGTGTAATGAAAAGGCACTAAAATAGACAAAAAGAACAATATTCAATCAAGAATTTGTAAATCAAGAATGAGAATTAAGCCAGGATTGCCAAATCCCCCTCAATTACAAGTCTGATCCGAATGCTGTAGGAATGCTAGAGCAAAACCTGTCCTGTTAACTGAAATTCAATTTTATCACAAAATTCGTCCGAATTAATTATGACTAACAATTCTTTAAACCTTTTTCAACATATTCCTATGTGAATCTAGTTCTCAGAACACAAATTCATGCACCAATTTCAATGGGTTATACAAGGTAAATAATATATTCCTATATCATTCACAAATCAATATAAACTTTAAAAAGCATATTGAACTTGCATCATCCAAGATATTTCCAGCTCTAATTAACCTTTCCAGAATTAAGTAAAGCCTAGTTTCCTATAAATTGATGGCCAATCAATAATAGAAATTAAACATTCACAACACTTGAACAGGAAGAAATTGCTCAACATTCAAATCAACATTCAAATCATCCTCCCAATTTCGGGTTCATCAACAATCCTAGCTAAATAAATTTAGCTCATGTTTAGGATTACAAAAACAAGCTTAAGAACATCATCCATTGTTCACAGAGAATGAAAATCAGAAAATAAATCAAGGAAAGAGTAAGGAGAGGAAAAACTCTAAATGGCTAGAGATGGTCCTTCTCGTCCTATCTTCTTCTCCTCCTGAGCTCACTCTCCAAAATAGGCGTAAAAATGGAAGCAAAACTTCAGCTGAGCTCTTTCTCTCTCTTGCCCAAATAATGGTGTATTTTCTTCTCTCTGTTTTTTTGTTCTTCCTCCCAGACGGCTCTTCTCTCTCTCATTCATTAACTTTTCCTAATATATCAATCATCCCCCTCAATATGCCCTAGATGCACGTGTCCTCTTTATAGCTCAAATTGGGTGCCATCTCACAGCTGCCATGTGTAGACAACTGGGCAAATGAAAACTGGCAGCTGTCAAGTCAGATTGGGGTCCACATGCTCTTTCAAGCTAATTCCTCACTGCTGCAACTTTGTTGTAGCATTGCTATAGCATTTTCTGCAGCAAAACTGAAGCACTCCAGCGGCAAGATTTCTTTTCCTCTGGTCCAGTGGGCCTCCATCCTTTTCTTGGCAAAGTGGCTCCAGCTGTAAGGCAACACACAATAAAGCTTAAAATGTGCTAAAAGCCAAAATTATTTACAACTTTTCACCCTTTCTTTAACTAAGACAAATTAGTTAATATTAAATAAAATACTAAAACTAAGGCATATTATCTTGAAATAATAACAATTAATAAGCTTAAAAGCATGCTAAATAACTCTATTTCATAGAGTTATCACTGGGACATTAATGGGTACGTTAACCACCATTAAGTTCGATGGTTCTCATGCTATGCATGAGTATGTCACTGAAATGACAAATACTGCAGCAAAATTACGCTCCATGAGAATGGAAGTGAGTGAAAGTTTCCTTGTGCAGTTTATTATAAACTCTTTGTTTTTTTTTAGTATGGTCCATTCGAAACAAACTACAACACTATAAATGATAAATGGAATGTGACAGAGTTGCAAAGTATACTCATTTAAGATGAAGCAAGGCTTAAGAAACAACGAATTCACTCAATTAATCTCATGGGTCAGCCAGAAGCCAAAAAGAAACGGGAAAGAACAATGGAAAGGGCAATAAAGGACACCTAAAAATTAATGTGTTGTCTTTCCAAACCACAAGAATGGACAAAAGGATGATAAGTGTCATTTCTGCCACAAGCATGGACACTATCAAAAAGATTGCCAGAAACGTAAGGCATGGTTCGAAAAAAAAGGTAAGCCTTGTGCTTTCGTATGTTTTGAATCAAATTTGGCAGAAGTTCCTTATAATACTTGATGGATTGATTCTGGTTGTACGATGTTTCAAATACGATGTAGGGATTCCTTACAATCCAAACCATAAAACCAAATGAAAAGTTTGTTTTAATGAGAAACCGAGTCAAAGCTCAAGTTAAAGCCATCGGAAAGTATCGTTTGATTTTAGACACTGGACATCATTTAGATCTTTTTCAAACTCTTTATATATATATACACAAAGTGTATTCATCCTGGCTTGTAGAAGAAAACTAGAGACTACTGACCTCATCCCATAGCCAAACAGGCGAGGTTGCTAATTCATAGTACCAAGTTTTATTATCCACCTTCATGATTCTGAGGTCATGGTATTTGTCGAGAGACTCATACTTGGCGCCGTATCGGGGTGGGCGTTTACTAAATATACAAAATTTTAAATAAAAGATGACACAATTAATAATTGAAAAAATTTAATATCCAATTGACAACTATTGGTTAGAAACAAATTACCCTGGTGGAGGTTTCTTCAACAGTCCTTTCTTTATCCACTCCCTAAATTCCTCTAG
Organism: Ficus carica; assembly: GCA_009761775.1. Lineage (NCBI taxonomy): Eukaryota > Viridiplantae > Streptophyta > Magnoliopsida > Rosales > Moraceae > Ficus > Ficus carica. The sequence continues at coordinate 4,210,305 of CM019746.1, forward strand.
CGTCTCTTTGGGAGGTTCATCGTCGAGACCCCGGGGGAGGGCATTAAGTTGCTTAGGCGGAGCCGTAGACGGAGAACCGACATCAATCATAGGTCTGGCCGAGCGTTGAACTAGCCTTGACAGTCCAGCTCTCTTCTTCTTTGGTATCTATAAATTACATGTGTTAGATGGGTTTAAACAAAACGATAACAATTACGAATAAGGCAATTTAAAAAAAAAAAAAAAAAACTGTTTTGGTAACAACCACGTCACCGCTCGTTTCAACCACGTCACTGCTCTCATCGTTGCCTGGCTCCGCAACCTTTGAAACTAATTGTTCCTCAACCTTCTCATCTTTGGTTTCGATACCCTCCCCCTCCCCCTCGGGAATCCTTTCCCCCTCATCAACTTGCTTCGTGGGAACAAACTCTGCCTGTGAGGTTGATCAAAATGCCATAATGTATACATAGTTATTTACATCTGGAAAATGAGAATGATTATCTACATAACTGGCAGACTCAAATTTAACACAATGGTTTACCTTGTTCCTATCGTTCTCGGCATCTTGATGAGAAACGATCACCTTATCGGCAGTTAGGAACTCCATGGCTGCCTGAACACCAATATCCGCCACCGAACCAATGTCAGGGGAGATTGTCTTTATGGCGTCCAATTCATCCCTCTCAGCATTGATCTCATGTCCGCTGCTGAGAGGCGGCGCCGGTTCTGCCTTACCTTCCCCCTTCTCGGACTTGTTGGCGGACAACAATTTGATAAGCCTCCGTAATAGTTTGTTGGATTGCTTCTGTTCCCTTTTAAGATCCTCTAATTTTTTATTTAGTGATGCCACCTGTCCTCGGATCTCGGTTTGAAACTCCCGCCACTCGGACTTTGTATCTGTGCTTGGCCGAGTGACAGAAGACTTCGGAGGGGGTAATAGGGCCGTGGCAGTTGGACTCTTCAAAAAGAGGCGTGCAATCCATGGGTTATTCAACTCCTCTTCGGTAGGCAGCAAGACGAAATCATTATGCTGTACAAATACGGTTAATTATGTTAATGGCTGACATATATGATTATCATCTTTTATATATATATGATTATCATCTTAATAATTACAGCGGGCTATCAACACCGTTATGACCGGGTGGTCATAACCGTTATGACTGGTTGCGGTCAACACCGTTATGACCATCTGGTCAACACCGTTATGACCGGTTGCGGTCATAACGGTTATGACCGCAACCAGTCATAACGGTGTTAACCAGATGGTCATAACGGTTATGACCAGATGGTCATAGCCGTGTTGACCACTCGGTCATAACCGTTATGACCATCTATCATAACGAATATGACCGGATGGTCATAATGTTGATGACCACCAATTGATATACACAATCAAAAAAAAAAAAAAAACAAAACAAATAAAAGGAAAAAATTACCTCATCTTCACCGAGCGTGGTAAAAGCAGCCACAACATCATTAAACTTGACATTTTCCGCGATGGTCCACGACGTCATACGCGGAATGGTCGGCTCGTACTTGGTGGTGAATTTGGTTGCTATCGATGGGATGGTCTCATATGCCCAAATGAGTAAGGCATGAGGAAACCCCAGAAGACTGTAATGGACTGTAGCATTTTTTTTTAATGGTCTTTTCTTCTAAGACATCCTGTTGTCCACAGTATGGCAGATTATAGCCCATGTTGCCTCCCATGAGAGCACTCCCCAAGGAAAAGAATTGAAAGCATCCAAATCATCAGCAAGAGCAAAAAACTGTGGGCCAATCTTCACGGCGCTTGCATTTGATAAGGGGATGGAATACATAATGTATAGAAGGCTAAGCTTGACCGCGTCGTCGTCGTTGTCAAACTTAGCATTCGACATCTGCACCTCCAAATTTTCTCTTGACACACCCCTCAAAGTCGAAAAATATCTTGCAATTAATCGGCTTTCGACGACGGGGAGATGAGTAGACCCTACACAGTTCAGGCCGGTTATTAGGCAGAACTCGTTGATGGAAAATCTGCCGACGGCTTCACCAAGCTCAAAGCAGAGGGCATCACCCATTCCTCTGTGCGACATCAGGCGCATCGCAATGTTGTGGAATATCTGGCCAGCCCAACCAAGAGTATCTAAATGCATAAACTGTTGAATGTATGGCTGCTGTTTGACGGACTCATACTGTCGCGGAGACAACCATTGACACAAATTTTTCATTGTCTCCGTTATGTTAACGAAAGTATTTATTTTCGCCCTCGTAATTTCACTGTCTGGTACGAGTCGAACATATTGACTTTGCGTTAATGGTAACATAAAAAAAATGTTAAATATCACAACGATGATTTATTGTGACAAAATACCTGGCATAATATCACATTAAAAAAAAAAGTGAGGATTGGCATATTAAACTCAACACAAAAAATGACCAAGTCATCATGAAAATGACCATAATAACTTATAAAAATCGAGTAATTATTTATGTGACCAACAAGTCATCATGAAACTGACCATCTGAAAATAACTAAGATCTTAGTAATTATGTCCAAAGAGAGTCAATACAAAGAGTTGTGCAATTATAAAATTGTACAAACTGATCACAAGATTAGTATATATATTAATATCACCTACAAATTCATTACTTTCATACAAACTTCAACGAAACTCTGAGCAAACAATATATAAACAAAAACACACAATGATACAAACGGTTGGTTTATGTAACTTTAAGTATTTTAAAGAAAACATTAACTGAGTAATTATGTGAGTTGTACACTATTTAACCATAACATATATAAAAATGGGAACTTTTTAATATATAATCAATAAAAACTGAACATTCTTTCTGAAACATATTAAAACTGTACACTTTTTAAACAAAAATAAAAAATAAAAAATAAAAAATAAAAACCATCGTTTTTTACCTCTTCAGATTTCGTAATTTCTTCAGATTTTGAATCCTTCACATCCACATCCTCATGCTTTCTCTTCATATTTTTAGGACTTTTATCAGCCGATGAACTTTTGGTTGACTTAACTCGGACTGGCTTCTTCTCCAGACTAGTGTTTTTCTCAGACATTTTAGTGGGTGTCGACATGGGTAGTTTTTTCACGATTATACAACGTTATCAGACGTCCAAGCAGTTTATAGAAGGATTTCGTTGGTGGTTTAGGACGGTTATCGAGCGGTTATGGGTCGATATCTGCTGGTTGAAACGCTTTCTCTCTCTAGAAACAGAGTTTCTCTCGTTAAAAAAACTGTAGAAGCTGGTTTGAAATATTTTTTGGGGCTTTCGAGGGAGAGTGAGGTTTAGGCGGGTGGGAAAGGAGGGCAAATCGGGGATTTGGCATTTGGGACGAAAATCAAAGACTATTGGTATTCTTAAGAATACGGTCATTTTCATATTGACCGCCTGGTCAATATCGTTGTGACCATCTGTTAAGTGGCAGACCGCCTGGTCAAAAGATCCTTTGTTTCACAATAGTGGCAGACGGTCATAACAGTGATGACCACTCGGTCAACATCGTTATGACCGTCTGCAAATAACTTCACACGAGGGTTTTTTAATTTTTTTTTTTTAAACATTCCATGTGACGAGAGTAACTACCAATTAGTTACTATTTCAAAACTAAGATTCATTTTTGAAAAAAAAAAAAAAAAGTTAGTTCAAAAGATCCTTTATTTCACAATAGTGGCAGACGGTCATAATAGTGATGACTATTCGGTCAACATCGTTATGACCGTCTGCAAATAACTTCACACGAGGGTTTTTTAATTCTTTTTTTTTTTTAAAACATTCCATGTGACGAGAGTAACTACCAATGTTGATGCCGAAAACGCTTCCGGCAGCAACACCCAATGTGGTCGGGTGGTCCGATCACGTCCGGCCAGTCGCTCCGCCGCAGTCACCTGCAAAACGAACGCACCTCGGAATGATGGGGACACCGGTGTGGTGTCTGCCGCGGGCACTCCGATGCCTAAGTCAGTTCGAGAGCTGATGAGCGATAGGAGAGGCAGAGCTTTGGCAAGGTAGAAGTCAGCTTACCTAGAATCGTGGGCTCCTCCCCTATTTATAGGGGCCTTACGCGGGCTCGGGTGCTCGGGGCGACCCGGCCGGTCGGCTACGGAATAACCCAAGTGGGTGGCGTGGCTCTGAACTTGCACACGTGTCGGCCTACAATGACGCCACGCAACCGGCCTAGGGGGCGCTAGGGCGACTGCTGCCGGCGTCAGCAGGGACAACCCCTGCCAGGGCAGGTGGCGGCAGGCGGCGATGTGACGCGCTGCAGGAGTAGGCAGGCGGAGTCTGCCGTTGATGGGACTTGTGTCAGGAAGGGTGTGACAGGCGGGGCACGAGCTCCGAGGGCCCTTAGCCTCTGGAATGTACTAATGCGAGGGAGCTCGTCTGGTATTCTGGTCGGCTAGCCGGCTCACACGGGTAGACGGGGCACTCCGGCAAGACGGCGATGCCCGAGCACCGATTAAGCCGTCAGTGAACGGAGTATGGTCGGCACTGCTCGGATCTGATATCAGGTGACTTGGGTAATGGTGGATCACGTATGTCGTGGTCGGAGCAGAAATTGGTATCAACATAAGCCCCCCAGCGTCCCTGGACAATTTTTGTTCCAAGGGCGCTCTTCTTACTCGCGGTGGCAGTGACCGAGCTTCTCGTCTCGTGGTCGGCTGTTCGGCTACAAGGTTGATCGTCTGGTGTCGTATGCGGGTCGGGAACTTTCGGCGCCTCGGCACGCAGCCACGTGTTGGTCTGTGATTGGAGAAAACGCAGGACGGCAGTTTGAAATTTGAATTTCCAAAACAGGCGGCAAGGCGGGAAATTGAAACGTCGCCTGGGAATTTGTGCCCTTGTTAAGTGCGGGGCCTTCGCCTATAAATAGGGATGGGCGCATCTCATTTCGCACATCGCATCTGAAGAAATTCATTCCTGCCGAGAGCTGCCGAAGACTGTCGAGGACTTCCAGAACGCTACTCCAAAGACGTCAGCCGACTACGTCCGAGAAGGTAAACAGAACTTTCTCCGAACTTTTTAATATGAGTAATTTTTCCGATTCCGAGAACGCCTTGTCTGGGGGCGCTGACGCTACGGGAACGTCATGGTCTAGCTCTTCGTCGAGCGAGGCGGCCAGCTCTGAGGGCCGAACACCCGACCAACTATCGGGGTTCTCCGAAGGATCGTTAGCGGAGATTAATGAGACGCCGACCAGCCGAGGAAGGGAGGGTGTCGGTTCAGCCCGCAGTCTCACAGGCACGCGCCACGGCCGGGGAGGTTGCAACTAGAGGGGAAGCAGTAGAGAGGACAGCTAGCCAAGCTAGCACATCTGGCCGTGAGGGCTCTGAGAGCGCAGGGAGTTCGGCCCCGAAAGGTGAACCCATAGAGGCCCGCCAGCGCCCCTCCGGTCGGCCAATGCGCATCAATGATCAACGGGTCTATCACCGAGGTGATTGGGAGATGGTGGAACTAGCTGACGGTCGGCCGGTGTACAGCGTGGACTATTTTACGTCAGCTATCACTCCGAGGTACCTCGCTGCTCTGCGAGAGAAATTTAGCATTCCGCTAAGCGTAGAGCTGCTGGCCCCAGGGGCTGACGACCTGCCGTCTCGCCCCCCGCCCGGGTACATCACGTTATCAGCCGAGTACTTCTGGGCAGGACTTCGCCTTCCCTTCCACCCATTTCTGAGGCGAGCTCTTACCAGGCTGAACGTGGCACCGGCACAATTGAATGCGAACGCGTACCGCATCCTGGTCGGCTGCTATATCCTGTGGATGTGTAACTTTGCAGCAGAGATCCGTTCAGGGCATTTCAGAACCTATACAGGATGAAGTCCGCCCCCTCGTCAACGGGATATTACTACTTCCAAGGTTTCAAGGGGACCTTCATCACGAGTTGCCCGGATTCCGACAAACAGTTCAAGCATCTCTGGTTCTACGCGGGTGACCGGTGGCTGCACGGGGGGTTGCCGTACAACGAAGTTCCCCGCTCCGAGAGGGTCCCCATGACATTCCGGAACGGCTACACATGGGCTCGGGCGCCACACATACCAGAGTTGACCTCGGCAATGATAGACGCGCTCCGGGAGCGGTTTGACTAGGAAAAGAGTCAGCATAGGCTGCTATCTTTGAAGAGCCTGAAGGACAATTATTGGCTAGGATAGGATCCTCCTCGTCGTCTGGGCGTGCAGACGACCATCCGAGCGCTCCAGGAGCGGGTGTCACTGTGCTCGCATGCCGGAGCCCACTGTGCACTATCATTCCCGGACGGGTGGCTTGAGCGCCGCGCAGCAAACTAGCCGACCAGCACCCACACCGAGCGAGCCTCCTCGGGGAACGAGAGCGTGCCTAGAGGGTCATTCGGTCCGCGAGTAGCCGACGAGGATCTGGACCGGGTGATCCAGGAATTGTACCCGGCCCGAGGCCATCTATCGAAGGTCGTTATTTTTGGTGGCGTTCCTCGGTTATCAGGATAGCCGAGTACTGACATTTTTCTTCTTTTGATCGCAGAACCGATGGCTGACCGCCAGCAAGGTAGGAAGCGACCATCCGACGAGGAGAGGAGGGCCAAACTAATGAAGATGGCCAGGACAAGCAGTAATGGGAAGGGGAAGACTATCCTGCCATCCAGCCAACCGCCCAGCCAACCAGCCGTTCAGCCAACCGCACCAGCGTCGAGGAGTGCAGCCCCCCAGGCCTCGGGAGCAGCGCAAGAACCCCAGGCCGCTCGGCCGGCCGACCGTCATGAGCACCGCTCGAGCAGGTCCAAAGATGACCGGCCGGCCAGCCGTCCCGAGGTGCACTCCAGTCGCCCTCGGGAGGACCCAAGATCAAGGGAAATCATCCCGTCTTCCCGGCCTGAGACCTCTAGTCGAGACTCTCCCGCCCACCGCGCGCTTGTCAACAAAATTAGTGACAAGCTAAGCGTTCAGGTGGCGGAGTCGTGCCGGCGACCTGACGCCGTGACTGCGCTTGAAGACAACACCGAGAAGCTGATTGAGGCAAGTAATTTATCATGTTCCTTCCTGAGCCCTCCGGTGTTCGATCTAACCCCTTAATTTGTTTTAGGCTCTGTGCATCAGCATCTCAGGGAGCGCAGTAGCGAGGGAGGCAGCAAACAGGGCGGTGGACGATTTAAAGGCCGCTGATACTGCCGTACGTGACACCCAATCCGCCGAGAAGGCGGCTAAGGAGGCAAGGAACTTGGCTGGCGACGCCGAGAAGAAGGCCATTGAGGAGGCCAAGGCTGCGGATGCTCGGGCGAAGACGGCTGAAGAGAGGGTTAGGGTTGCTGAGGAATGGGCTCAAGCGGCCGAGAAAGGACACCTCGGACGCCAGGCAGCAGCTGGAAGAGGCTTGTCAGAAAGCGGAAGCAGACCTCGCCTCGGCCCGAGCACAAGCGGTGGACGAGTACCTGCAATCGGACGAGTTTCAGGCTCGCCTGGTTGCCGAGTACAAGGATGGAATGCGGGACATGAAGCTGGGCTTTACCGACGCCAACCCCACCTTGGTCGGGGTGAACTGGTCCTTTCTGCCAGAGGAATCCAGAGAAACCCTGGTCGAGGATGCTCCCGAAAAGGGCGAGGTGTCTGGCGCGGTGAGGGCATCCGAAGACGTCGTCGTGCTCGATGGCGACGAGGAGCCCACTGCCTCCGAACAACCTGTCGCTCCCGATCAGCAGGCCACTCATACACTTGACATTACAATTGGCGACCTCTTCCCAGACCAGCTGGATTAACTAACCAAATTTTTTTTTTTTTTGTGGGCTCGGGGGGTGTCCTGCTTGTACCCCCTCACCAAAAAAATATGAAATGAAACTTCTTTTTGTACTGCTGTGTTGTTCTCCTGTTTTTTTTTTTTTTTATATATATATATATATATATATCTTCCCCCCCCCCCCCCCCCCAATTTGACTTTGGCGAAGCTTCTTTGGAATCGGCTAAGTCAAGTTGTGGTCAGCGGGTTTTTTTTTTTTTTTTTTGATCGAGCTCGACCATTTCTGGTCGGCGCATGACCTGCGGACCTGACTCGGGGGTTCGTGGACCTCAAGAGTTCTGCAAGGGCAGATTTTACCTGTCCTGATCGGGCTCGACCGTTTCTGGTCGGTGCACGACCTGCGGACCTGACTTGGGGGTCCGTGGACCTCAAGAGTTCTGCAAGGGATGATTTTACCTGTCCTGATCGGTCTCGACCATTTCTAGTCGGCGCACGACCTGCGGACCTGACTCGGGGGTCCGTGGACCTCAAGAGCTGCAAGGGCAGATTTTACCTGTCCTGATCGGGCTCGACCATTTCTGGTCGGCGCACGACCTGCGGACCTGACTCGGGGGTCCGTGGACCTCAAGAGTTGGGAAAACAGATTTGAACAACTACTTTTATTTCAAAAAATTTTTTTTTTTTTTTTTTTTTTACAAATTTATTGAAAGAAGCGCTTTAAGTGGTCGGCGTTCCACGGGTAGCCAAGAACCCTGTCATCCTGGTCGGCTAGCCGGTAAGTACCCGGCCGGACGACCTCCATAATCCTGTAGGGCCCCTCCCATTTAGGTCCGAACGAGCCTAGCCCAGGTTCCTGCACCAGTACTTTCTTGAGTACAAAATCTCCTACCCTGAAGACTCTTGGTCGAAATCTCTTATCATAATACCGAGCGACGACCTGGTTCCTCGCCGCGGTTCGGATAAGAGCCTGCTCTCGTTTCTCCTCGACCAGGTCAAGCTCGGGCAGCATCTGTTCTGCGTTGTCCTCCTCATTGTAGTACTCTACTCGGTGGCTCGGCAATCCAATCTCAACCGGGATGACAGCCTCTGCTCCGAAGGCCATCGCAAAAGGAGTTTCGCCTGTTGCAGTCCGCTTTGTAGTCCGGTAAGCCCATAGCACCCGCGGCAGCTCATCTATCCAGGCCCCCTTGTGCCGTTCCAGGTTCTTCTTCAAGTTCTCCTTGATAGTCTTGTTAACGGCTTCGACCTGCCCGTAGCTTTGGGGGTGCCCGGGGGATGAATACACTTTGCTTATACCGAATTGCTTGCATAGCGCGAGGAACTTATCCCCGAACTGTTTCCCATTGTCAGTGACTATAGTGTGGGGGAGGCTGAACCGACAGATGATGCTCTTCCACAGAAAGCTTGTGCACTTTGCCTCGGTTTGTTGAGCCAGGGGCTCCACTTCTATCCACTTGGTGAGGTAGTCAATTGCCACTAGGCAATAACGGAGCTTGCGACCGGGCCATCGGGAGTGGTCCAATCAAGTCGATGGCCCACTTCGCGAATGGCCATGCAGATACGACCGAGGTGAGCCTCTCGGGGTGGGACTTGATAGCTATGGCGAACTGCTGGCATTTCACACATTTCCGAGCAAATTCCATAGCGTCCCTGTTCATGGTCGGCCAGTAATACCCTTGCCGTAGGCACTTGAAGGCTAAGGCTCTCCCCCCGAGTGGTTTCCGCACACCCCGCTATGCACCTCCTTTAGCAAGTACTCGGCTTCTCTCGGCCCGACGCACCGCTGATATGGAGCAGAATGTCCTCGGCGATACAACTTCTCGCCAATAATGGTGTACCGCGTCGAAGTGTTCTTGATCCTTGGCGCTTCTGCTCGCTCTTCAGGAAGCTCTGCGTGGGTGAGGTAACGATGGATCGGATCCATCCAAGTCTTTGTGTCCTCGACGAAGAGGACCTCCTTGGCCCGGTCAATGCTCGGCTGCTCGAGCCGCTCTATAGGAAAGTAGACGAGCCCTTCAGTGTCGCTTCCGGAGGCCAGACGAGCGAGGGCGTCAGCTTCGAGGTTCTCGGATTGGGGTACTCGGACCACAATATGGCTCTTAAAATGGCCAAGCAAGGCCTTGACTTTTTCCAAATATTTCGCCATCCTATCCTCTCTTGCCTGGAATTCTCCGATTATCTGGTTGACAACAACCATCGAGTCGCTGAAAACTTCGATGTCTTGCACCCCGAGTTCCCGAGCCAATCCAAGGCCTGCGATAACAGCCTCGTACTCCGCTTCATTGTTGAATGCTTTAAAGTTGAAGCGGAGGGCCTGGTTGGTCTTAAACTGGTCAGGGCTGACGAGGACCAGCCCTGCACCCGAACCCCCAGAGCTGGACGAGCCGTCTACGAAGAGCTTGCACCTGGTGCCGAGTACCTCCGAGCCGACTTGTTGAGTTGCCGTATTCTTCACTGAACATTCCTGGGACGACCCAGCAATGCTCGTAAACTCGGCCACGAAATCAGCCAAGGCTTGCGCCTTAATCGCGGGGCGAGGGACGTATTCTATGTCAAACTCTCCGAGCTCTATAGCCCATTTTGCGATTCGGCTTGATAGTTCAGGGTTCTGGAGAACCTGTCGAAGTGGATAACTTGTGAGAACTCGAATCGGGTGGCCCTGGAAGTAGGGGCGCAGCTTACGGGCCGAGGAGACCAGCGCGAGAGCAAGCTTTTCCAAAGGGGTATACCTCTCTTCCGCCCCTTGGAATGCTTTGCTGCTGTAATAAACGGGTCGCTGGACCTTTTCGTCTTCTCGGACCAGTACTGAGCTGACTGCTTTATCAGAGACCGCCAAGTAGACGAGCAGCACCTCCCCGGTGCGCGGTTTTGATAGCAGGGGAGGGCTGGCTAAGTATTCTTTCAGGCCCTCGAAGGCCTCATCGCACTTGTCATCCCAACTGATTTTTCCCTTGCCCTTGAGCACCTGGAAAAATGGGGAGCACTTGTCGATGGACCGAGAGATGAATCGGGAGAGGGCCGCGATCATTCCAGTCAGCCTTTGGACTTTCTTGGTTGTCCGTGGGGGTCGTAAGTCCATCACCGCTTGAGCTTTGACGGGATTAAGCTCAATCCCGCAGTGGTTCACTATAAACCCCAGAAAACTTCCCCGATTCTACCCCGAATACGTACTTAGCCGGGTTGAGTTTCATCCCGTACTGCCGTAGAACGTCGAAGCTACCCGGAGGTCTTGGACGTGGTCGGCAGCTCACCTGCTCTTTACAAGCATATCGTCCACGTACACCTCCATGGTTTTCCCAATGAGCGGAGCAAAGATCTTGTTCATCAAGCGTTGGTAGGTTGCTCCGGCATTCTTGAGACCAAACGGCATGACCTGGTAGCAGTACAGGCTCTGATCTGTTGTAAATGCCATTTTGGCCTGGTCGGGTTTGCTGAGGGGTATCTGGTTGTACCCCGAGTAGGCATCCATGAAGCTGAGCAGCTTGTGTCCCGCGGTGGCGTCAACAAGTTGGTCTATTCTGGGAAGAGGAAAGCAGTCCTTTGGACATGCCTTGTTGAGGTCTGTGTAGTCAATACAAACTCGCCACTTTCCCGGTGGACTTCTTGACCAGGACTACGTTCGTCAGCCATTCCGGATAAGATATCTCACGGATGAACCCCGCCACGAGAAGCTTCTTCACCTCTTGGTTGATGGCTTCGTACCTTTCCGGGTTGAAAGCCCTTCTCTTCTGGATCACTGGTCTGTGCCGCGGGTTGACGTTAAGCTGGTGGGTCATGACTATTGGGTCAATTCCGGGCATGTCTCGTGGGACCAAGCGAAAACGTCCTTATGCTCTCGCAGACACCGCTGTATGTCTTCCCGGCTGGTCGGACTTGAGTCTCGAGCGAGCAGCACGGTTCTCTCCGGATGTTCAGGGTCCAACTGGTAGGGGCTCAACTCCTCGGCAGGGTAAGCCCAGACTTCCTCCTCTGGCGCTCGGGGTCTAGGTCACCGAATCGCTCGACCTCCCCGCATGGGGCCTCTATCTCTTCGATTCTAAAGATGGCAGCGACGGTTATCGGGCAGCGGTCCTCTGACCCACTCGGTTTACCGCCTCCACGTAACATTTTCGCGCCCCCTCCTGATTCCCCTGGAAGACTCCGATCCCCCCCTTGGTTGGGGAATTTCATGGCTAAGTGGTAGGTGGAGACTACCGCTTGATAGCGTTGAGGGTTGGCCTCCTAGGATGACGTTGTAGGCGGACGGCCGGTCTACAACGATAAACTCCACCATCCTAGTCACCCTCTCCAAGCCATCTCCTATCGCAACGGGGAGATTGATCGTGCCAGCTGCACGTACGCTTTCCCCGGCGAACCCATACAAGGGCGTTTGAATGGGCGTCAGAACGGCACCCCCGATCTTCAACCTCGAGAAGGCATCCATGAACAATACATCAGCCGAGCTTCCGTGTCAATAAGGATGCGCCGGATGATGTTGTCGGCTACTCGGATTTCTCCGACCAAAGCGTCGTTGTGTGGGTGGAGCAGTCGGTCAGCTTCCTCGTCCGTGAAAGTGATCGGGGTGCTGCTCTGACGGCATATTTTAGAGACGTGCTCGTCATGTTGATGAACTCCCCGCGGGCAAACCGCCTTGCCTCGCGAGCGTAACTCCTCCGGCTACTGGCGGTGTCCCCAGTCGCCGTTCCACAAAAAATGGTGTGGACTATGTGCTCCGGTCCAGGTTCGTCCGGTCGATCATCAGGCCGTTGGTTGGGCCGAGTACCTGGGGCTGGTCGGTTACTCGGTTCAGCCGGGGTGATAACTCTTTCCACGAACTCCCGCAAGTGGCCATCGCGAATCAGCGCCTCGATCTGGTCTCGGAGCTTGAATACAGTCTTTAGTCTCGTGGCCCACGTCCTTGTGGAAGTGGCAGTATATGTTCGGTTTCCTCCGAGTCCGATCCGTCCGGATGGGCCGCGGGTCCCGAAGCAGTCCTTTGCTGGACACCTGGTATAGGACGTTTTCGACCGTCGTGACCAGTGGGGTGTACTGGTGGAACTTCCCTGCTGGCGTCTTCGGGCTGGGTCTGGGCTCCTCCCGGCTGCTAGTCGCAGGAGCCTTCCCTCTGTCCGACTGGTTTCTGTCCGACTTCCTTCCGGGAAGCCGGGTCTGTACATGGGCCTCTAGCCCTCGCCCCCTGACGTACTCGTCTGCCTCGGCATGCCTCCAAGCGATCCCTCTTAGTTGGCCAAATGTGGGCGGCATGTCATAGGCGAGCGTCCAGACGAGACGTGGATCCTGGATTCCCTCGCGGAAAGCCTGGATAAGGGTCTCATCCGTGCAAGATTCTGTTTGTACAACAGCCTTGTCAAAGCGCTGCAGGTACGCCTTCAGCGTCTCGCTGTCACCTTGCTTTATACATAAAGAAGTGGGAGGCTCCTAGCTTCCTGGCCTTTGACCCCATGAAGGCAGCCGAAAAGGAATCCGCCAACTGCTGGAAGCCTGCTAACCGACCCAGGGTCGAGCCTTCTGTACCATTGCCGAGCAGCCCCGGTCAAGGTCAGGCAGAATGATTTGCAAAGGTCAACCTCGTTGGCACTCTGGATTTGCATGTACGCTCTGTAGTTCTCGAGATGCTCGTCCGCATCTGACGAACCGTCATAGGACGCCATAGATGGCATCTTAAACCGGGTCGGATAGGGTGCGGACATGATCGCCGGGGTGAATGGTGGTTCGGTCGCTCCAGATTGGTCTAGACCATACTGGTGACCTACGAGCTGATCTAACTGCCGTTAGAGGGCAGGCTTGTCGACAGAACGTTCTCGGCCTATGCGCCGATGTACTCCGGGCCTCCCCAGGCGATCGAAAACGGAGGTAGTGCTCCCCCTGATGTTCACGGTCTCCCTTACTCGGTCACTCGGCATACCGCCGGTCACCGCCGGTGGCTCGACAGCTGCTGAGCGGGTAGCCTGGGAGTGGCGGCTCCTCGACCGTACTCTACTCGGATCGGCCCGCTCCTGCGGCTGCCTTCTCGGGCTCTCGCGGCGCGTCCGATTGCTCCCTCGGCCGCCCGTCGGTGAGGGGTTACGCGGTCGGCTGCCCGACCTGGGAGGTCTGCTCGGCGTGGACTCGGCCACTTCAGGCGGTTCTTCGGGGAACTGAACAACGTTGGCGTCCCGACGGGTATCCACCAATGCCCTTACTAGCTCGGTAAGGTCCCTGACGTTCCCGGCGAGAATCTCGGTCTGAGAGGGCCTTCGTCGTGTCCGGGCACCTCTTCCACGCTGGGTCCTCTGAGTCCCCCGCGAGCCTGTAGGAGCAGGGTCGTCGTCATGGAAATCCAGATTATCCTGCTCTGCCATGACTTGTGGTCGGGCTCTCTGGGAGCGTACGCGGGTAAGTAGGTAGAGGTTGATGTTGCTGGAAGAAAGGCGCGTGGCCCTCCTTCTAGCGCCAAAATATTGATGCCGAAAACGCTTCCGGCAGCAACACCAATGTGGTCGGGTGGTCCGATCACGTTCCGGCCAGTCGCTCCGCGCAGTCACCTGCAAAACGAACGCACCTCGGAATGATGGGGACACCGGTGGTGGTGTCTGTCGCGGGCACTCCGATGCCTAAGTCAGTTCGAGAGCTGATGAGCGATAGGAGAGACAGGGCTTTGGCAAGGTAGAAGTCAGCTTACTAGATTCGTGGGTTCTTCCCCTATTTATAGGGGCCTTACGCGGGCTCGGGTGCTCGAGGCGACCCGGCCGGGTCGGCTACGGAATAACCCAAGTGGGTGACGTGGCTCTGAACTTGCACACGTGTCGGCTACAATTACGCCACGCAACCGGCCTAGGGGGCGCTAAGGCGACTGCTGCCGGCGTCAGCAAGGACAACCCCTGCCAGGGTAGGTGGCGGCAGGCGGCGATGTGACGCGCTGCAGGAGTAGGCAGGCGGAGTCTGCCGTTGATGGGACTTGTGTCAGGAAGGGTGTGTGACAGGCGGGGCACGAGCTCCGAGGGCCCTTAGCCTCTGGAATGTACTAATGCGAGGGAGCTCGTCTGGTATTCTGGTCGGCTAGCCGGCTCACAAGGGTAGACGGTGCACTCCGCAAGACGACGATGCCCGATCACCGATTAAGCCGTCAGTGAACGGAGTAGTATGGTCGGCACTGCTCGGATCTGATATCAGGTGACTTGGGTAATGGTGGATCACGTATGTCGTGGTCGGAGCAGAAATTGGTATCAACAACCAATTAATTACTATTTCAAAACTAAGATTCATTTTTTTTTTTTTTTATAAGTTAGTTCAAAAGATCATTTGTTTCACAATAGTGGCAGAAGGTCATAACAGTGATGACCACTCGGTCAACATCGTTATGATCGTCTGCAAATAACTTCACACGAGGGTTTTTTAATTTTTTTTTTTTTTAACATTCCATGTGACGAGAGTAACTACCAATTAGTTACTATTTCAAAACTAAGATTCATTTTTGAAAAAAAAAAAAAAAAAAAAAAGTTAGTTCAAAAGATCCTTTGTTTCACAATAATGGCAGACGGTCATAACAGTGATGACCACTCGGTCAACATCGTTATGACCGTCTACAAATAACTTTACAGGATTTTGAGTAAATTTTTTTTTTTTTTAAACATTCCATGTGACGAGAGTAACTACCAATTAGTTACTATTTTAAAACTAAGAATCATTATTGTAAACGAAAAAAAAATTTAAAATTTCAACAATAATATAGTCACACGAATGCAGAAAGCAATAATATTGTTTAGTGTCTAAACTCAATGTGCAACCTACGTTAAACAAAACAATTATGAACTGGGAGTGCTGAACGATGGTTTCGACCTTGTTGAAATGGTTCTTAAGGGTACTGAATTGGTACAGGTTTGTCGGTTGTGTCTATAACCATTACATCTACCACACCGAATAGACTCATGTTCTTCTCCTTGAGACAAAATCCTTCTAACCCGTGGCCTTCCGGGCTCACGCTTTGTTTTGGGAGGATTGACAATTTACGACCTGACTTCTTCAGGAACATCCCAGCCATCTGCGATGCCAATAGGATGGACTACAGACGAATAACAACCATAAAGATAATCTTTCGTGTAGTAATTCGAGCAATAATTGTATGGATCTCTTCGTCAGTGGTTACAAACGGCCATTGCATGAGGGCAAGGAATTTGATCGAGCTGAAATCGTCTGCACGTACATGTCCTTTCGCTCATATCGATGATCCATATTTGGCAAGCATTGTTGGTGACTGCGTACTCAAACTGATCAGCTGGCCGCGGCTTTGTAACAAGGTGAATTTTAACACATTGAGCTAATTTAGTTTAAGGGAAAAAATGGGCATATACCATATATGTGTTGTATGTGGTCGTGATCACGTACTGTTACCATTAGGCCTACTGAGAAGTTGGTGCGAATCAATTTCTCAGCCTTTAGCGCCAGTTTCGATGTTAATTTGATGGCCTCCTCACGCCTCGCGACAAACCATCTTTGTTGTAGTTCCCTTAACCATTCCACTAAGAATCCAACTGGCATTAACCTGGCTTTCCGATCCACATTGTTCAATGACTCCGCAATGTTGGTTGTCATGATTGCATACCTCCGCCCGTTGAAATATGCTCGCGACCACTTTGTAGGATCGGCCTGCACAAGGTATCGGTGCATGTCGGGGTTACGATTACGGATGGATTCCATATGACGCTGGTGCTCACTTACAAGATACGACCTCGGCTGTACCGTCAAAATATGTCTTTAAAGGGCCTTTGAAATCTTGTATTTAGTCTTCAGGTTTGCAGCCAAGTGTTGGACGCAAATCCCGAACGCAGCGTCTGGATACACGAGGTTGGATGCAAATTCGATACCCTTATGCCTATCAGCCACAATAGCAAGAGATTCTCGAGTGCCGATTGAAGCCCTTAGCTTCTTGAAGAACCATTTCCATGATTCGTTGCTTTCGGACTGAACGGTACCAAATGTAAGTGGAAATATGCAGCCATTTGCGTCGTGACCGCATGCTGCAAGAAGCATTCCCCCAAACTTGGCCTTTAATGCTGATCCATCAACCACAATTACTGGACGACAATAAGGCCAACCGTGCTTCGAAGCAGCTAAGCACATGTAGAAGCATTGTAAGCAATTTTCTGAGTCTGTCTCGATGTCAATGTCGGATCCAGGATTTTTCCTGTTAACCATTTCCGCCCACGCGGGCAGAACTGTAATTAATAAAGTTATAACAGTTATTATAACACTTCTCGTAAATATTAAAGTATTATGTCAGTCATGAACATATTATAAGTTAAGGTAAAATACCATTGTATGACTCTGCATCATCGCCCCTCAGCTGGTTAGTGCTGCCTCCTTCCCTCGCCATGCTCTGAGATAATTGAAAGACACTCCAAATTTTGCCTGCATGTCTCGCATGATTTCTCGAGGTCTATATGAGGTATTAGTCGAATCTAAGTATTATGCCTTGACACACTCCCCAATCATCAAACTCTTGGCTTAACGATGATGCCCTTGAACGATTTCGATTGAACAAGTATGGACGTCGTCATACCGCTTCACGACAAACAGTTCACTACCTCTCATCCTTGTCGCACGCAATTGCCATTAACATTTTTCGATATCTATACATATCACGTGTAACAGAGTAGAGTTCGACCTCTTCACTTTGAATTGATAGTGTTTACTCATGGCATCGTGATAAAGATGGTATTGCAGTAACTTTTTGTTCTAAAAAATACTGTTTATGCGAATTGTGACAGGTATATAATCAGCAACAACTAGTGAGCCGAACAAACTGTCACTGCTTGGTACATTAACGGATTGAGATGTAGTATAATTGGCAATAGAATGTGCTCCAATGCTTGCTGCGATACTATTCTCGTTTGATTGACGAGCATCACCCGCAAACTTCGATTCATCTACATGAGGAGGAAGAGGAGGGATATGAGGACGAGGAGGAGGAGGAGGAGGGAATGTTCCAATTCCTGTCATCTACATGTTGTATGGCTTCATCACTCTGTACAGCCTCTGTAGGAAGTTAAACGTCTATGTGGTTGCTTTCCCCCAGCTCTGGTGGCATCGCTTCTGCCGCAGACTCATCCAATATGTCTATGGTAATAGGAAATTTACTAAGCACATGAACATCCTTCTTCTTCAATTGTATATAGAATTTAACGTCAGCATCACACTGTATCCTGACAAGAGGCAATCCAGGTTCAACACCGTATCTCATGACTATAGTCTTGGTTGGGCCCCTAATACCAATTGCACTTCTGACCAACTCAATAAGACCAACATATGTTGCGGATTCGGGCACCAATATTCCCTTCATTTCGCCACCAACATAGCTCTGTATGCCGTCCCATTGACCATTATACTCGACGAAAACACAAACGTCCTCCATTTCCTGTGAACAGCAAAAGTTATTTAAATAAATAAATTTAGAATCCAAAAATTATGTTTTCATATAGGGGAGAATTGGCTTATATCTGAGAACTAGTCACAATGATGATGACCAGCGGTCAATATGAAAATGAACCAGTTAATTTCATCGGTCACAATGATGATGACCAGACGGGTCAATATGATTATGACCAGTATGAAGACCAGACGGTCAATATGAAAATGACCGGTTAATTTCATACCGGTCATAATGATGATGACCAGATGGTCAATATGAAAATGACCCGGTTAATTTCATACTGGTCACAATCATGGTCTGGTCAATATGATTATGACCGGTTAATTTCATACTGGTTCACAATCATGATGACCAGACGGTCAACATGAAAATGACCAGATTGTCATGAAAATGACCTTTTTCAGATTGACCATCTTAACACACCCCCATTTAAAGCATGTATTAACAAATAAAACCAACTAAAAAACCACCATTACCTCAGATTGGTTGATTGGAAATGGAAGATCTCCACTCAAATGGAGTTAAAGCAGATCTGGCAGCTCGGCAGTTTTACAGAGTGAAAAAATATGTGGTCAGATTTTTTATGCTTAGGTTAGTTTCGATCATGGGTAATGGTGCATAGAGGATTCGTGAGGATTGGCTGAGGAAATCAAGGAAACGAGGGAAGAAAAATTTCTAATTTTTTGTACAGTTGGTTTATATACTGTCGTTTGGATTGTGGAGGGGAAGGGGGGTGAGGGGGGCGGGACAATAGAAAATTTTTCAGCTTAGGGTGTTTGGGCCATGCGAGGGAGATGAGGGTAAATATGTAACTTTTGATACATTTAATGCTGTTGGGCCCCACATACAAGGGAGAATGGTGACGTGGCGGTGCTAAAAAGTGAATGGTACAAAAAGTGATGTTGTTTTTAATATAATTTATTCCATAAGTGCTAAAAGTGAAATTAACCCTTTTTTTATGTGCTCGCTATTCTTGCGGGCCATACTAATCTTCTCTACATCGTTCTAATTTTGTTCGATGTCTCGCGAAGAAACACTCATCTCTAGTTCTATTCAACTCAACTAATTTTTGATATTGGCAAAAGAAAAAATAATTTAGGATGATTACATTTCTTGGTATTAGATCATCTTTAATGTAGCTCACTGTGTCAATGTTATATTTACTATAAAAAAGAGAAAATAATATAATCATACTTTTTTCTCCAAGGTTATAATGATATTTCAAATGTTATTTATATTTTTTTGTCATCCTCGTAAAAATGAACTTTTAATATTTGAATAATTTTAATATAAAATTTTAGTAATTATTGCATTAAAAAGTAAATACACCAATCAATAAAAAGAAAAAATTAAATTTGACATTGGTTATATTTGTGACAAATTTGTCATAAAATTAGTATTTGATAAATTTGACATCAAAGAAAGCACTCCGTTACAAGAGTTTTTTTTTTTTTTTAATCCCAATACTAAAATTTACTATAGACCTAATTTAACATTACATTGAAGATGCTCTTAGACTCAATTACTAGCATAGAAGGATGTAATCCTAATCTAAAGATAATTTTTTGTTATATTTAATAATATCATGTTATATATATATATATATATATATATATTTACTTTTATATGTTGCATTTCAATATTAAAAATAAAATAAAATAAAATAAAAGCAGGACTAAAAATCGATTAAAAACAGTTGGTTTCGGTCAATTTCAGTTTACAACCGAAGAGGTCAGTTTTCGAATGGAGAACGGATGACCAAACCGCAATAACCTTTATTGGTGGTTTTCCAACGTTCGGTTTCGGTCGATTATATGGGGAGTAACCTGGTAGCTTACAGAGAGTAATCTGATCAGTTTTTCATGTTTTTAACATTTTTTAGGGCTTTTTTCATTTGTTTTGGGGCAAATCTTTGATGTTGAAAACAGGCCAAATAGCGACGATCTCTTCGTCGTCGTCGCATCATCCTCACCGCCGCCAGAGCCGTACTTCCCGAGGCCAAATCATATCCCCACATAGTCGTCGTCACCAAAGCCGGATCATGACAGTCTTCCATCGTCGTCACCTCGTCATCGCCATCACACTTCGTGACGACCAGTAGGCTCAATAACCACTGGAACGGGGTGTAAGCACACCACCGATCCCCTTTTCTTATCCACCAAAAACACATAGCATTTTACAAAAATATATATATATCATATTTAACTAAGATTCTAATCAAATTGTCATGCATTTAGCATAGGGACTAGCAAGCATTCCATCAGTTTGCCAATTCTTCTTAATATTTACAGGTTTCTCGATCGTGAACCATGCAATAATTCGAAAGACAAATTTCTTTCCAATTGCTAATTCATCAAAGAATTTTAGGCGCTTAAAAATTGCAAATCTATCCAACAAAAAATGCGATTCTACATTTCACGAGTCAAAAATTGTGGCTTGTACATGTATTTAGATTTTTATGAATACTAGTTTGGTCACCTAATGCATGCTAGGAAAGCATTGAAACTATCAACATTTTTTTTTTTTTTTTTAACAAAAATACGATTTACACAACCCAAGAATACACAGAACAGACATGTGCATCTTATACAAGGGTACACCTTACCAAAAGAATGGCTTCTTCACCTATATGATATGATATTGTACTACAGATACAGATAAATGGAGATGAAACTTTTATCTACATCACATCCATTGGCAACAAAGTTTCAAGGGTGATCGATCATCAAGTTCCATTCAAATAACGGGTAAGATGAATGCTTATACTTCACCTGAAATATCTTGTTTGCACGATAGTCACCGCAAAATTTCTGGGAATATAAAACACACACAGAGAATATCAGATGAATGAATCAAATAAACAAACAAACAAAACAAAGAATGCTGACTGAACCATGAAGAATCAATGCTACGAAAAATAAAAAAGATGCAAAAATTGAATCAACAAATTTTGTTTTCAGTGGCACTTTCTTTGATTTGGAAAGGAGCAAAAAAGTGCCAAGTCACCAGGAGTCGGGGTTTTTCTTTGGCATGACAATCTAGATACCTCTAACGACATCCATGTCATCGATTTTTTTTCTTTCTTGAGCAATCACACAACAAGCTTCATGGGTCATAAAAAGAGGTCTTTTTAGAAGGAATTAGTTTTCTTCTTCCGGTACAAAGCACAGGCTTAGAAAGGTACCGCTAGTAAACATCATTTACGGAAAGTTTTGGTCATCAATATTCCAATGCTAAGGCCAGAAAATCGATACCTGATTATTAAGAGATGTTAGTCTCTTCTTGTCTTGGGTGGTTTGGGTGGTTTAATCCTGGCACCAGGCGTAGATGATGAAGAAGAATGCCTTTTAGCAGGCTGTGGTTTGGCTGATGTTTCAGACTTCTTGGAAGGAATAAGAGCCGAGTAAAGAATAGCCTCAACATCTTCACGCTGTTTTTTTCTTTTTGCAATTAGATTGGATGAACCAACTTTATTTGGATCTCGATCATTTGAATCTCTCTCTTTAGGTCTGGTAGGAGCAGAGGGAGTTGAAACTTCCCGACTCTCCTCGTTTGCACTGTCCCCGGAGAGAGTTTTCCGTCTTTTAGGCAT
Organism: Ficus carica; assembly: GCA_009761775.1. Taxonomy (NCBI): domain Eukaryota; kingdom Viridiplantae; phylum Streptophyta; class Magnoliopsida; order Rosales; family Moraceae; genus Ficus; species Ficus carica. Next base: position 4,232,004 of record CM019746.1, read on the forward strand.
CTGTGATTTCGACATCTTATTACCCTCACTATGTTCAGGTTGATCCATAATTTTCTTCGAATTTTCCGATTTATCTTTTCTCTTACCCACATGAGAATTTTCCAATTTGATTTTCTTTCCGTCACTCTCACCACCCTTAGATTCACCAAGCATGACATGTTTCCCTGCTATCAGAGATTTCCTGTCCTCCGAAGTTTTGTTGTCAGCACTTGCAACAGCTACAGATGATGAATCCTTCACTGGCAAATCAATTCTATCCCTAGCACTCCTTTTGTCCGTCCCATTCTCATCTCTAGTTGCTGCAAAATTACTTTCACCTCGATTATCTTTCCATTTATCTCCATGACTGACATAGTTTGTTCTCCATTTAATGTTTTCTTTTGAGCTCCTCTCATGTTGATTCACATGCCGTCTAGCATCTCCAACCTTTTCAATAGATTTTGGCTGAGTAAAACTATTATTATCAAAGTCTTTAAACATGGATCGATACGGCCTTTGAACTGGTTTAACCAGATTTCTCTCCTTAGCATCCTTAATGAGAGCAGCCCAATTCTTGTTCGTCTGCAGTGTCCTTGTATTACCCATAATCCAAAGTGAAAGCTTGGCTCTTGTCAGTGCAACATTCATGCGTCTTACATCAGCAACAAATCCAATATTGCTCGAGTTAATCCCAGGTGCAACGGAGTTTTGCTCTGATGCTCTTACAGTAGAAAGTATCAAAATATCAACCTCCCGACCTTGGAAACCATCAACCGTATTAAATTCTATCTCATCTGTGATAGAAGATCCAAAGACACTTGTGAACCGAGAACGCAATATTGACAGCTGCAACTTGTACGGTGTTATAATCCCGATTCTTCCAGCAAAATATTCAGATGGATACCTACAAACAAATTGTGAATAAATAAACCACTTCTAAGGTCAGTGGCTGATGGAAAGATGAATACCAGTGACTAGTTAGGTGATGTAAAGGAGAGGTTCATACATGATGCTTCCCTTCTTGGTGTGTGAATTGAAAGAACGCAAAAAGTTTCGCTCATTCATTTCTTCACAGTAAACTTTCAGAAAAAGTAAGGTCATGGTTGCTCATGGAGCCAGAATTGAAATGGGAGAACACAAGATTGTGGTTAAAGTTCGGTAGAAGGGTTTATGAATAATTTTACTCTTGAGAATTATATCAACAGAAAGACTTGACAAAGTGTTTGAGGACGATAAATATATATATATATCTTTGGGAAAGAATCACGTTCTGGATTTCCTCATCTTCTACTCGCAAAGATATTAGGTTCATTCCATAACCCACAATTTTGTCAACCTTGAACGCTTTCTATAGGTCTCACATATATATAGAGTTATATTATTTGCACAAACAGCTTTCTCTCTTGCGGTGTTTCCATTTTCTCACTTAAAAGTACCGTTTCTTACTGAAAGAAAAATAAGGAATAGACAAGATAAATACCTATTCTTGAAACACTTGAGCACTTTGATAGCAGCATCAGCCTCGTGTTCATTATAAAGAGACAGAGCACCAGAATTCTTACTACGAAGCTCCCGTCCGTCAATGATGTCATAAAAAACATAAGGCCCAAGGCCCCCAATCTCATGAAATGGTGCTGATTTGTTAGACATTTCACCGTTCAGCAACTTCCTCTCATAAAAATGTAAAGAAGGAAACCGACAAATCTCTGGGTGCATTCTATACTGCAAATAGTAAACAGTAAATGACTCGATAAATATTCCCTACAAATCTAAGGAGAAACAAATCTAAGTTAAAATAAAAGAGGATGAGATGTATCCTCGAAAGAACGAGATGGCTTCATCAGAAATATACGTGGCACTCCAAAATATGGTTTGCAGTAAAGCACATAACTATGATACGTATCAAATTTTTAAACACACTTTGAAAGTTGGAGATTCTAATGAAGCTTTAATACAAAAAGTGTCAGGAAAATTTCTTCTTTTTTTCTTTTTCAAGAAACAAACTTTCAATTAAAAAGATAAAAATTGTCGAGGAAAATTCTCAATTTTACTATACCTGTCTAGTCAGCATGACAACTGGGTGACCAGCCTTTTGTAAACGTTCAAACATGCTACATTCGAATAGAAATTTACTTGCAACATTTGAAAGTACTGTAGCCGGAAGCTGCTTTGGATCACCAACCTTCAATTATAAATTTCAACCATAAGCACTATTTTCCAACACAAAATAAAAACACGGTTTAGTTTTGATTCTCAGATGTTACATACCATTATGCATTTAATCCCATTAGACTTTAAAAGCTGAAGAGGAATCAGAGTTGCAGGTTCCAGAGCCTGTAGTAAGGAAGAAGCATACAGTTAAGATGCAGATGAAGAATCATCGGTACTGATAAAGATTAAAGCCTCAATGGAGAAAAAGAAATTTTACTTGAGCAGCTTCATCGATAACAACAGCATCAAAAAGAGTGTGTTCAGATGGACTGCCAAACTTATGAGTTGACATGGATTCGGAACATACTCCATACAGGTCTCCACCACAGCCGCTTAAGGTAGCTATCACTATTTCTGCTTCTCTTAGTATGGATTTCCGAAGCTTCTGTCTGAGTCCTCTAATTTCTTCATTGGTTTTCTTCTCTTGTGCTTGAGCAACGTTGAGATCTTTATAAATTTGCTTCTTTTGTTCATAAAGCTTTCTTAGCTTGATCTGTACTTCTCCGTCAGACAATTCCTTCGAATCGTCTCCCTTGTTAGCATCATCTTCCAAGGACTTCTTAAGTTTAGAATTTCCATCTCTTAAGTTAGCACGCTTGGCCTCATACGATCTAATACAATCAACTAATTTTTCTAGCTTAGATCGCAATTCTGTTGAAGAGTGTGCATTTACATCATTCTTTGCATCATTCAACTTCAGCATCTCATCTGCTAAACGATTATCAACAAGCGTATCAATAAAGAAAGGTAACGAATTTGGATGAACTGTTTTCACGTTTCCAACCCTCACAACATAAGGCTTAGACATCTTCCCGCCACCGTGATAAAGGCCTTGACTAGATATTCTTGACACCAATTCATCAACCGCAGCGTTGGATTGAGCACAAATCAGCACTCTTCTTCTGATAGAAGCATCAGTAGACTTTGAATTCTTTTGCACGTCCTCGTTCAATTGTTTAGCCAAGGCAGCATCCTGCCATGCCCTTGCGATAGCAGCAGTCTCACTAATCTTAGATAATGACGAATTACTCTTTTTCAAACTGCCAGAAAGAGAATTTGCAGCTTGATTCGTCTTTTCCAAAGGGGACGCAAGTAAACCACTAGCAATAGCCAGAATAGTTCGAGTCTTACCAGTACCTATAGATGAGGAACAAGAATAAGTTATGAGGAAGATCTATATGACAAAAATAGGAAATACTAACAAGTTCAATTCCTAATATTTTATTATAGTTTATTTAGTTTCTGTATACTGATAAGTGGGTAGTTTTCATTATTTGTTAGTTTACTTTCCTATTCGCGTTAATTTTTTTTTCTTGTTATTTACTTCCCTATAAATAGAGGTAAATATTGTCATAGCAATTCAGACTTCAGACTTGATTAATGACATTGAATATTCATATTCCTCCCTATTGTTCGTCTTCTTCGCTCTAAATTCTAAACTCTCTCCTTCATCTAATTTCTCTTCTATTACCCTCTCTCTCTCTCTCATACTACGCCGTCACATATACAAAGGGCACTTCAGAGCAATAGATAAAAAGAATACATGATGCCACAAATCTAATATAATTCAAGCAAATTAATCACATACCTGGAGGACCCTGGATAAGAGATAATTCAAATTTCTTCGAATTATTGAATCCAGTTGCAACGCTGATAGCCTGAAGCTGACTATCATTAAAGGATGACATCAGTATTTGCTGCAACGATTGAGATAGCTTCCTAAGATCTGCTTTTGGGCATTCATTAAAACTAGGAGAATCATATACTGGATTCAAAATAGTTGGAAGCAAGGGGATCTCCTTTATGGATGATAATGCCTGAAATTCTCGAAGTTGAGGAGTAATGCTCATAATGCGACTTGCATGCCATTTACTACGTTCCAGGAGATTCCTTCTAGCATTATTTAAACGAGAAGTACCATTTTGAAGATAAAACCTGATGAGTAGGATACTTAACCTTCTTTTATTGTCTCTCTCACGCCTCTCCACCTGAGAAACGAATGCGTTTACTTTAGCACAGTATACATGCTTTTTTTCCTTTAAATAACGGAGACACATCCACAACTCATCTCTTTTTTAACAAATCAAAGAAAATAGCAAGAAAAAGAAGATAACTCCTACTTATTCATTTATGTAAACGGACAAAAGATGATAAACATTTACATAAATTTGTGAGTCTTGGCCAAGTTTATATATTCAGGAATTTTATATTTATTTTGGTGGTGGTGGTGGGGGGGGGGGGGGGGGGGGAGAGGGGAGGACGGGACAACAACAACAACAACCTTCGATAAAAGGAAGAAAAACAGAAAACAGAAGAAGAGAGGGACAAGAAGTTGTCAAGAAAAAGAAGGCACACAAAGTAATTGATGAAGAATACCTTTCCAACCACGTGAATATCATGAGATGGTTTTTGCAGGGGTTCTTTCGTAAGCAAAACAAGGTCATTTTCTGCAAAGCTTTTTGACGATGTAGAACCATTGTCATCATGAGAAAAACGAACAAGGTGAAAATCATCGATTCTTTCAACTGAAAGCACGGACAAGACACCAAAATACATCTCTTCCCATGAAGGCATTTCTAGAAAAGAGCTCTGTAACTGCGCCTTGAATTCCTCCAAAACCAATGGCCGGAAAATCTCGATATACTCTTCGGGTGATTGAAAGCATACAGGAACCTCCTTGAATTTTCCAACCGTACGGCGATCATCTTTCCTTGCCGATGCTAACCCTACAGTTGCAAAGTAATCCATTTCCAAAATAGGTTTATACCATTCATCAAGTCTTGGTGGTGTGAACCTTCTTACTCGAGCCTCCAGCCTCTGAAAATGGCCAAATTTATTTTTTACAGGTGTTTTGAGTTGGATAAGTTGTCGCTTGAAAAGAGAAATGCTTGGTTTTGCTAAAGATGACGGCTCACGTTTCATAGAATTGATGGCAGCCTCCAAAGGATCATCTTCTGCATCAAATACTATGTCTCTCAATATGTAATCATTCGTTTTCGGACCAACACTGTCACGAGGTTTACTTGACTTTTTCAGATTAACAGCTCCATCATATGAGTTCTTAGAATCAACCGTCTGCTGAGATTTTAAAGAGTTATTTATATTGCACCGAGTAACTTTCTCTTTCTGATTATTATCTACATCTTCTAATTTTGGGAAGGCAACAGATGCTACTTTTTTTAATTTATCAGAGCCCACCTGAGAAGCAGAACCATCTGTAACAACTTCTTGCTCTGAAGTCTTCGACACTTCCTTTGGAGTATCAGTGATTTCATCAACATGATTAGCCACTGTTTTATTAGCATCAGATAACATAAACTCACTGGTTGAAACTTCATTTTCATCATCAGAAAGAACAATCAGATCATCTCCGTCCTTTTTGTGGATTGTTGTAGCTGGATCTAGAATTTGTACATCTGTATCTTTGAAGCGCAAAGGCTGAAGATCCCGAGCAGACTCTACCATTTTCAAAGACGAGCTTTCAGTACTGAAGTTCCTTTTAGTATCTGAAGCTTCCTTAGATAAAGTAACAGAAAGGCGTGATACTTGTTCGGTTAATTCATCCATGGCGACACTGTCTAAATTAGAAAACACGGCATGTCAATAATAGATGTTGATGATTATTATGAAGAATGATCGGAAAGAAAATGAATTACAAATTTGTTTTTGAGTATGGGTATAGCTGAATAAAATACTCACCACATGATATTAGATCTTCAATGGCCTTGATAATCGATTGAACAGCACTATTACATGAACGCTTTAGCAACTTCAGCAAAGAACCAACTGTTCTTTTCCAATATACAACTACAACTTTAAGCATCGACTTTCCCCAATCCACGAGATCATGAAGCCAAGAGAAGTCAAATGCACTTTCGGATATTTTAAAATAACCAGACTGCTTTACACCGGAAGGATAAAAGTTCCTTTCAAATAAAACAGGAAGGATCTCAAGCAGGCGAACACAAGGCATCTGAAATTACAGAGAACAAATTAATACTCAACAATAAGACAGCATATGATGCTTCTTTAGGCCAAGCCAAGCCCTTTAAGCCCTTTGGTAGGCATAACCTCATAGTAATCAGTAAGGCTAAAACAAGGATGAAAGAAAGATATAAAACCTAGGCGAGGAAAATGGAGAGGAAGTGGAGGACCTTTCTCTTACTGTGTTTTGTATATATTCCCTCCTCCAATCCCTTCTTCTTACAAGAGATTAAAATTGGGGTTACTTGACGGATGTGAAATCCCTTACCCAATCACCCTAATCCCCTCACCCAATCACCCTAATCCCCTCACCCCTCTCTCCCTCCTGCTTTTCCTTCTTATCAAGCAAGCTCTAAGAAAAATAAAACTGCACTAAAACAAATAACAAGTCGACAATTCATTAGCAAGCAATGTTCAATCTGATGCTTATGTTATGCCAAGCATGAAATTCATTATCAAGACATCGACCACATACACCAATATGCATCACCCACGCGCACGTGTCGGAGAGAGAGAGGCTATCACATAGATAATACTTATATTTCCAATCTGATAAATCAAAACCAAATAGATACTTGCATGCCAAGTTAAAATAATAATAATCATAATAATCATAATAATAGTAATAATAATAACAATCATAATAATAAGATGACTATAATCAACCCTTGCCATGATAAAGCTAAGTAAATCAAGAGAGAGAAGCTCTTGACCATTCTAGTCTGAAAAAAAGAAAAAAAAAAAAAAAGAAGAAACAAATGTTTAACGAGTTAAAGGACTGCAAAAATACCTGACAAGCACTAGAGTCGATAAATGCCTTCCCTTCAATCAAGCACCTCTGAACACAAGGCCAGGCAGTTTGTGATAGTAAGCTACCGAATTTTTCTCGAGCTTTTACATCAATTTTAATTGATTTCTGATTAAGACTTTCTGGGAAAGAGCCAAAGACCGGCTGCCTGAGAAATCCACCATCTGCAGAAAATTTTTTCAAACCTACATTATCAGATGATTTTTCTGGTATATGAGTAGTAGGCGATTCCCTTTCATCAAGCAATTTACGAAGGACAAAGAAAAAATGTTGTATTGTCTGAAACTTCAGTACGACGGTATCCACTTGGACCTGGTTCATATGACATAAAACTGTATAAGCCGGAGAAGAAAGATAAAAAGCAAAAGTGATAAAATACCTCGTGATTAACATCTTTCCAATAATTAAACGGACACGTAACTTTATTTTCCAATAAGAAAAACCACTCCAACAATGGCACATGATAACTTCTACAAACCAAGTAGTGAATATGAAACGAGAAAAAACGGAAATAGAGACAAAGTAAGACTTTACTCAGGAAATTTACCAGTTTCACAGCATGTTTCAAGCCTAACAAAACAGCGGATAACGAAGAATTGGATGAACAAAGAAAGTTCAGGCCACAAGCAAGACCCCTCGTGTCAGAAACGTGTTCCAAGATGCTCTTTCCAAACTGCCTCACAGTCTGGATAAGATAATTATATGTTAAAGACAAAATGTTGGAACAAATACGGAGGCACGGAAGGGAATGGGAGGAATAGATGGAGGAATTCAACACAACATGGGCAAAAGTAATGTCATGCAAACTAAAAAGAGACAATTATGCATAATTACATCATGGGCATCCAGAAGTGAAAGAATCAAGCTTTCCCCCATTCTTGGTTCCCAAGTCCACTGCTTCCGAAGTTCCCCCTGGCCCACCTGAACTAAGAAATGTGTTGTTAACCTGCACCACACTAAAGACAATTCTCAGTAAAAAAAAAAAAAAAAAAAATTATAGATCAAAATCCATATAGAAAAGGCTTGTAGCAAAAACACAGTTTTCCAGAACTCGAATTGATTCAAGCTGTTATTATCAATGTTCTTAGAATTCTTGAATTTCTTCCAAATTATTTTAGGAGAATATGGTTTATTACAGATTTAGGTATTTGTTTTGCATAGAACCTAATTGAATTGGTTTTCTATGACCAGAGACAAATTACACCAACTTCGCTATCTTAGATATAAAATGAAACCAGAATTAATGTAGAAAATGCTACATGCTTTAGAAAACAATAATAATGTTTGATGTAAGATTCCCCCTAAAAATTGTTTAACCAACCAAAATACTTTCACCTGTTTAATGCTCGAATTAGAGGAAGCAACATTGTTGACACTTTTATAGAGTTTTTTCGGTCCTTCTCATCTCCACCATCATCGGAACCAGTTGGAACCTTCCACCCAAATGTTGCAGCAATTTCACAGGAAGAAAGCCATGTTCTAACTGGAAGTGCCATTTCTGGACTTATTTCAGGTTCCACCATAGAAAAACGAGATCTAGCCCAAAAAACAGCCTTGGAAAATGATGTAGGAAGGACGACAGGGTTGATTTCTACAAGGACGTCAGTCCATAACATTGGAATGCACATCCATTCTCTAAAATCCTTTGATGCAATTTTGCTCTGAACACTAAAGTCCTTCCAGGAACTTTCATCTTTCTCTTCAGTATCCACGACGAGGAGTCTAACATCATCTTCATCATCAGTCAACTCATGGGATGAGCTTCTTCCAGGGCTTGGTGGTCGGCAGCAACTCAGTAACGAACTTACTAAGGCAGCAGCATCAGATACTAGAACAGTTTGGATGAGATCTAAGGCAGGTTGTCTAAGAGAATCGTGAAGAGAGTAATCCTTCAGAGACGAGACAAGAGGAGGGCCCCTGTCCAATGCCAATTAAAATGAGTTTGCAGCTTCTTCAACAATAATAAAAATACTAACAAAAAAATAATGTTAATATTAATAATAAAATTTTTATATGTTTAGACCTTTTCAAGCTACCCCATCTACGTAGACCAATGGATGCTACATGTGCTTTTCTGTTAATAAGATTCCCCAACACAAAAGATGAATTCGAAAAAGATAACTATGGAACAGAAGTTGACGGAGAACATAAGTTCAGCCTTTTGTTTATGGCAAAAAGAAATGAAAGCAAACCAGAAGATTTATGCCAGTAAACAAATTTTGTCTCCAATCACTTCTGAAGCAAAATCATGGTACAAACAACATTAACAACATTCGTTTCATCTACATCTCCTATTTCACCCTATACAATTTTTTTACCTCAAAATACAAAATAAATTAATAAAATAAAAGACTACACGCCAAATCCAAACCCTGATGATGTTAAAAGTTTAGTGACCTTAAAAGATAGGGGAAAAAACAATTTTTTTTTTTTTTTTTTTTTTTTAAGTTCACAACTCAACCAACAATCTGCGCATAAAAACAAATCAGTCACAGGTAAATCAACTTACCACATGTGTGCACACTCAGAAGGGGGACATGGTGGGTCCATTGAATAACCACGATGAATGATAAGAAGGGCTATCTGAAATAAGAATAACTCATTAAATGATAACACTAACAAAAAAAAAAGAAAAAGACAAAGGGTTTTGGCACTGCAAGACACGGGACTAATTGAATTGTTACAGTTTGGTCCTTAAGCTTTTTTTTTTTAGCCAATTAGTCCATGAACTTCAAACTTTGGCAGTTTTGGTCCCTAGTTGGCTAGTACAGTAACTGAGGATAGTTTTTTCTTTTTTCTTTTTAATTTAATGGAGGTAATCAAGTGCCCAACACGTGAGAACTTGAAATTTTACAGAAACAATTACATAAGAAGCAAAATGTTCTCTACAATATACCATTTCGCACCTCAAGTGACTTTTTGTAAAGTATTAAATTATTATGCAATGGACAAGAGACTACCTCCGTCAAACAAAAAAATCTATTTGTCAATCATAGGATTAGAGACCAAAATTGCACACATTCCCCCCCCCCCCCCCCCCCCCCCCCCCATCTCTCCAAAAAAAAAAGTTTTGAGACTAATTCGCCAAAAGAAGAAACTTACTGTCATTTCTTGAAAAGTCGTCAACAAATTTTTTTTTTTTTCTTTTATTGACGATGAAATCAATGACAATTACATAGGAAATAGGTCAAGGGGGTCCTTTAAAAGAAAGAGAAAACAGAGAAACTAACAAAAAAGAAAAAACTAAATAAACAACCAACCAAGGATCCTCCATAATCTCATATACAAAAACTGAAAAACAAAAACAAAACTCTTTAACAGCAGGGACAAAAACATATGTGATACGACTCTAATAATCTAGATGAAGAAATACAAACCTGACGAGCCTTTTGCCTAGTTAAAACACTGAAGTTACTGCTCACGGGCACCTGATGGAGGAGAAAATAGAGAAAATGCCTTCGTTGCTTTTCATGTTCCCCATCTTGCAAAGCTTCAAGAGACTGAAATTGAACTTGTAGTCAGTAAATCTACAATTCTTCAAGCAAAGTAACTAAAGGAACTAAAATTGAACAGACATGTGATTATTTAGAAATTTAAATAAAAATGAATATTCACATACATGCCTGAAGAAAAGGCTGAAAAAGATCAAAAATGTCTTTATGGCTTTTCTCATTTCGAGTATGAAAACACTGACCCAAAAGAGTATTGCGCATCACACTTGGAGACAGCGTAGACCTCAACCAAAGTTTACAACCTTAAAGCGATCCACAGTGATAAAGAAAATGTTAAGAACTTCACTACACCAGATATTTACTCCTATAGAAAATTGAAAGAATATTCTTACCGAGCATTTCAAAGAGTAGTCGCAAGCAAGCAACTGCATGAGAGAAATCTACGGAATCGCCACTAACATGGTTGAGTACAATATCAAGGAAAATAGGATATCGCTCTAATATCCCTTCTTCAAAGGCTGGAGGTTCCAAGCATCCAAGCCTTCGCAAAACAGACACACAAAAGAATTAATAACTGGACCCAGAAGATGTGAAAACAATTCTCATGAAATGAAACATTCCATCCACCAGTTCCTACAATGATTTGATGCCGAGCCAAATGGATACACGATCAAGCTCAGCTCTCTGCCTTGAAGTCTTTGTGGCTGACAGCAAAACTTCAGTCTCCAAAAAGCCAACGAATTTCTTAATCAAAGGCTGTAAAGGTTCCAAGTCTGTTGCACTCCTATGCAGAAAGAGAATGACAATTAGAAACAGGCACTTCGAAGTTTAAATGCAGCAGTGAAAAAAATAAAAATAAATAAATAAATAATAACAGCATCGACCCAAACATGGGCTTAGGTGAATCACCGTAACCAAGAACCACTAAGACATTAAAACAAGCGACCCCAAGAAAGAAAAAAACTGGCCCCCACGATGTGCCAGAAAAAGAACCCAAATTAACGGAAAACCTTCAGCTTAATATAAAAGCACAAAAGAAAAACAAATTAATGACCACTACTACTAGAAAACAGTACCTCAATTTTCCCATAGATCCAGCTAAACGATAACCAACTGATCTTACTCTCCTTTTGAAGAAAAATAATGCATAAACACCCTGACAAAATAATCATCATTTTGTAAGCTAAAAGGAGAATGAGAAAATGAAGTCCAAACAAAAATCCAAAACAAATGGACCAACAAGATACCGGAAACTGTTGCTGCCCATCCAGAGCAAGTTCATGTATGTTATCAATGGCTTCAATAAATTTTTCAAATTCAGTAAACAAAGACTGATCATCTAACAGACGAGGATACATCAAAACCTGTAAAAAAAAAAAAAAAAACAAATGATGATCAATTAGATAATTTGATGTTTCTCCTATTCAACTCAACAGTGAAGGAATCTTTTCACCTATAAATAATTAAATGGTGCAAAATAAAAATAAAAGGAAAAAAAATAGTGTTGTGCATGATTAGACAAGATACAACACATAAACTAAGAAAACTTCCCCCACTGTTTTTTTTTTTTTTTTTTTTTTTTTAAATAAGAAACATCGAACTTCATTAAATTAAAAAGAGTACAAATAAAAAGGGCACAAAGGATCCTCCTAAAACAAAAACAGCATAAAACCAGGACATGTACAAAATATCAACCCAAAACCATGCTTAATCTCAAAGCCTGAAAGAGCCCCGTTACAAAACTAAATCCCAGCACCCCAACAAATCAGAAAACAGAAAGTTGGCAAAGTCCTTGGTTTGGAAAATAGACAGAGATACCCAAATTCTTAATTCTTTCCCAAACATTCCCCCTATCTTCCTCCACTTCTTCAAAGATACATTTGTTACTTTTTAGCCAAACCGCCCATGTGACAGCTAGTACAGCTGCAAAGTCTCCTGCACTGCATCTATTATTTCTTCCAAACATTATGTCACCACTCTACAAATCAGCTCGTTTATCTGGAACTACCCAAGAAAACCCAAACTTCCCCAGTACTTTGTACCAAATGCTTAGGGAGAATGGGCAATGAAGAAAAAACAGAAAAAGGTGATCTAAAGATTCTTTATCCCTCCTACAAAGCACACACCATCCTCACTAGAATAAGACACCTTTAGCATCAAATACACATAGGCTCGAATAAACCAAAACTGCGTGCCCCTACTTCAGAGAACAAAACAAAGTAATCAGCAATATAAATTATAAATTGAGCAAATGAAAACCTACAAAATTAGCACACATGGTAAAAAATGGACTAGTATTCCCCCAATGCTTCATTAGTTGCTTTTGCAAGTAGAATGTGATACTCAGAATGTCTTATTTATCATTTGTCACCAAGCAAGTAAAAGAAAAAAAGGTTACACTCTCATGTACCTAATGAACCTAACCAGCATTCATACAAATTTATTGTCCAAATCGAAAAAAACCTCTTTCCTCTTCTTTGAAGGTAGAATATGGTAAATGATCAAGTTTCAATCTTGTCCACAAACGAAAGAAAAGCCCACAAAATAAATTACCAAATACTTTGTAGGATGTAATCCAACCACATGGAAAAAAAAAAAAAAAAAAAAAAAGTGAGTAGACAGAAGTCAATCCAAGAAAAAGGCTAGCAGAGTAGTAAGCCAAATTCAACACTCGAAAAAGATATCATTCTTATGGATGGCTGGAAGCAAAGAAGCTAACATTCTACAAAAGCTATAGTTAAACCATGACCAACAAGTGAGCCTATCCAAGTCTCTTCTAATTCTTGAAGTCTACCTATTAACGTCGAACCAAGATCTCAATACCATTACCCTCGAGCATTCCTCTCAAATGTTGTAAATTTAACAATTACATTCCACGCATGGATTTTGATATTTCACTTTTTCCATATTTATGATTTTAATTAAACAACAAGACTGTAATATTCAAATGATATCCATGGGAAGAAAAATCTTCGATACAAAGATAATTGAAATGAAGATTCACATACCTCATACATGACACTAACAACTTCAGCATTACCAGAAGCTAGATCATAATCATCTTTCACTATTTTAGCATTAATTTCTCTCAAGTGCGTTGTCACCCTTTCTTCATCAAGACATTGCAACACATCAAGAAGGGGACCGATAGAACTCAACTCGTACTCCATGCTATACATTTCTTGGGCTTGATGATGCTGGGTGACACATTGGACGCACTGCCGCATTTCCTCGGAGATTCTCCTCCAAAGACGTCTGAGAGGAGAATCATCATGCTCGTCCTTGAAGTAGTTGTAAAATGTCTCCAAAAGCGGTCCCATTAAATCCCAAGAGCCACACCAAATGTGGTTATCTTTTGGCAAAGATATCAAATAAGTAAATGCATCTGCAAACCTGAGACATAGTAAAAACCAAGATACTACATTAAGAAATCATCAAAGAATTCATGTAAAAATAATGAAAGAAACAAGCAATTTCGATTATGCAATACGTATCCCAGCTCAGAAAACGCCCAAGGAAATTTGCGGAAAAGAACAAGAAACGGTACAGAAATTGTTTGTTACTTTCAATACAAACAAGATGGATTATCAAAGAGATTCTAGACTGTTCTTTTTCCTACCATTAACCAAAAAGATGAAACCGAAATTAATTCCAAACATGAGAAATTAATTCCAAACTGGAAAAATTGGCCATGTTTACTGGTTTAAATACAATTAACACTTCTCATGTACGCCTAAAATAGCACTTCTCTTCTCACGATGAACTGCACAAAACCTTGAACATTAAATAAATGAAGAACAAATAAACGCGAAAAAATAAAATGAAAACCTTCAAATGCAATCAAATATTATCAAATGTCATTAAAATGATTGTTCTCATAAACATAACAACTTGACTTTCATCAAAAAATTTCGTCGAAAATAAAATTTCCGAAGGAATCCAAGAAAGCAAAACTTTTTCGACGCAATAAAAGAAATTTTGCTCAAATTTCGAATCATGGTGAGCAAATTTTTAATGAGAAACAGAAACAAAAATGAGAGAAAGAAACGAGAAAAGAGAAATTTGGGAAAAGAAAAAAAATTTTTTTTTTTTTTTTTTTTGGTTTTAACCATTGTTCTTTGTGATGGTGAAGACAACGGCTTTTAGAAGGATTAATGGGATCATCGTCTTCGTCTTCTTGATCCTCGATGCCTCTCCAGCGCTCCAATAGCTGTCTTCTTGTGTCCGCCATTGATGAATTCCGAAGCAGAAGTTGGAGAATTGTAGGTTTCTCCGACAAGGATTTTGGCACACGACAAAGAGGGAAAACCCTTTTTCTTTTTTCTTTTTTCTATCCAATTAGGGAAACGTTTGGAAAAATTTCACTTTTAGCACCTGTGGGAAAAGATTATTAAAATCAGCATCACTTTTTCATCCCTTCAGTTCTAGCACCGTCACGTCATCAAAACCCATGATCTGTGGGGCCAAGCCGCAATTAATGTATGTCAAATTACGGGTTTGTCCTCGTCTCCCTCGCATGCCCCAGAAAACCAGCATCTACAGTATTTTAGAGAGAGAAAATTGAAATCTAGAGAGAGAATTTGATGCAATTGTGCGGAACCGCTCGGAAACCGTCCGTAACCACCACGAAAGGCCACCAACTTAGGATAGTTTAAAAAACCGGAACCAGAGGGTTGAGGAGAAATCGAAGTTTAGGAATCAAAGATGACGAAAATTAAAAAAAATTGCTTTTTCGTTTCAATGTTTAAAAAGTCTGCGTTTAGCGCTTTGTTTGCAAAGGGGATAAAAAAAATTTCCTCATTTGAATAGTTATTATTGAACAGTATCTCTTCTTACAGGTTCGGTCATTTTCATAATGACCGCATGTTAATTATGAAAATGACCCATGTAACTGTTATAACTCTCGCATATAATTTTGGTCATAACGGTTATGACCATATGGTCATTATAAAAATGACCCATGTTTTGGAACTCAACAATCCTTATACCGGATCGGTCATTTTCATAATGACCTCATGGTCAATATCATTGTGACCCCTGAAATTGTCAATACGGTGACGTATTGGTCAAAGTGTTAGGCCATCGGTCATAACAGTTATGACCGTCCGGTCATAACAATTATGACCACCGTGTTAGGACATCGGTCATTGTTGGGGTTAGACTTCGTCTTCCCAATAATGACGTTAGTTTTAACAGTTTATCTAACGAACGATAAACTTCTTATTCTAACGCCTCCACATTTGGGCCGGACCCAACTTACTGTGAAGTTAATAACGAACGACCATCGCTCGAACGATTGGGCCGGACCCAATGACGTGGTTCGTTCCAAATTAAGCATCGAACATCGAGCTAACGGATCAACACTGATTCCTTACTTATTGACTTTATTGACTGCGAACGATAGATCACAAGGACAAAGTCTTATTTTCTATTCATCGTTCGTCGTTCATATTCAACAAGGCTTATATGGTTATACTCTCTATAACAGTCGAACCCAGCGTCGACGATGATGTGTCATGCCATCATGATAACTGATCAGTTCATAACTGGCAATAACCGCTAAGCCATAATCTGTGGAACATTACAATAACTGCTGAGTTCATATCATGACACGTGTCCCCAGTGGACAATGATGGAAAACCGCTCAACATCAGTTATTCGTGATTCCTCTATAAAAAGAGGAGGACCCCCCTTCAGAAAGGGATCCGAAACTCTCTGAATTCAGACTGATACTCTGCCAAAAACATTCGGAGAAACATTCTTGTACTTGAGAACACCCATATACAGTGAATACAGAATACTTACAGAGGACGTAGCCCAGTTTGGCGAACCTCTCTACATCTTGGTGTTGATGATTCTCTATCTCTTTCTTTTACTTTAATTTCCAGTTATTTTCATACTAAATTGCTTTATGAGTTTCAACAACGATTGCCAAGGGCCCATTAAACTGTTTATTTATTCATTATCATTAACTTTTTGGTTAAATTTTGACTGTAGAAAATACAGCATCTACAGCTTGGCGCCCACCGTGGGGCTCTTGGCCATCTTACATCAGAAACTCGCGCAGCAAACATGGCAGCAAAACGTGAACACCAGGATGAACTTCCCCAGGAAAGCCCAATCGACCACCAGGAAGCTTCAACCTCTGAAGCGATCTCTCAAATCACTAATCTGACGCGATTGGTGGAAGAATTAACCAAGAAACACAATGACCAGCAGAGTCATATGGAGAACATCACTGCGGAGAACCAGATTCTCAAAAGCCAGTTGATGGCGCTCAACTCCCAAGCCGCTTACTCGTACTACTACAACCCATATGTTGGGTATTCCTCAGGTGCGAGCGCTGGGGGCTGGCGACCAGCCACCTCATACGAACAGCGAGGTGCGAACGATGGGACATGGCGACCAGCCATGTCTTACAATCCGCAAGGTGCGAACGCTGGGGGCTGGCAACACGCTACTCCCTATCACCAGCAACGCTCAAGGGCTACTCACAGCCCTATTAATCCGATGCAGCCATTGTTCGCATCTGAGGATACCCCGGTAGTAGACGAGCGACAAGCGCAGCCGAGACAGGCGGCACCGGGACCCAGTTCAAGGAGACAGACCACACCAATTCGGCGTTCGACGCCCGAATTATCACAATCATCAGAGGATCTCCTCCAACCAGGAACGAACGTTGAGGAGATGATGCGAAGTATAATGTCTGAGGAGATGAGGACATTGGAAGCACAGATGCAACAACGCTTCACTTCGCAGATCCACAAGGCAACAACCTCCACACCAGGGATCGATGATCTTGCCCGTGGTGTCCGCGAGACGCCTTTGACAAAGCGGATAACCAACACAATCACCCCCAAGTTCAGCAACATCTCTTTTCCTCGGTTTGACGGAATGTCAGACCCACATGACCACCTCCTTCAATACAAGCACGTCGTTCAATCGACGAACATCCCAACCCATATGTTGGACGATATGATGTGCAAGCTCTTCGCTCAGAGCTTGAAGGGTGCGGCGTTGAGATGGTTCTGTAATCTCCCTGCAGAATCCATTGACTCGTTCGACGAACTTTCCCTCGAATTCATGAGGAGCTACTCCGTTCATATCCAGTCCGGAAAGACAACGAAGGATCTGTGGGGTGTGATCCAGGGACCTCACGAATCGCTACGCGCTTACATTAAGCGTTTTAGCAAAGCGATTTCGGAGATCTCAGGGCTGGATGACGGCACAGCGAGGGAAGCCTTGAAGAAGGGATTAAGGCATAGATCTTTGTTTAAAAATGAGATCTGTGCCCGATATCCCCCGACAATCCAAGATGCTCTACATCGAGCGAAGGGATTCATCGAGTTGGAGGAGGAGAACGAACGAGTAGAACGAGACCTTGCGAGGACTCGAGAAGAACTCTCGAAGGCCCGAGATGAACGAGAGAAGAATTTTAGACGCGAACGTCCATGCCAGCAGCGTCCAACAGAGAAAAAGGACGAGCGGTCGTCCAGACGAGACCGCAAACGTCCATTCTCTCCACCCAAATATGCTCTTGGAATAAGCCCCTCGGAGCTCATCGCTTACCTCAAACGCCAGGATTTTGTTACTTGGCCGAAGAAGTTGCCAGAGAACCCGGCCAGAGACACATCCAAGTATTGTGAGTTTCACAAAGATCATGGGTACAATACTGTGGATTGCAGGGCACTGAGGGCAGAAGTGGCAGAGCTGTTAAAGAAGGGTCACCTCCGTGAATTCCTTACTAAAAAGGGAAGAGAAACGTACGGACTTGGTGGCGAGCACAAAGAGCAAAGGGTGGTGCAGCATATTGAAGACACACCCTCCCCTCCGCCAGTCCGGAAGACAATCGGAGTCATTCTTGGAGGCTCGATTTATAGCGGGGAGACAGTAACCGCTATCAAATCTCATCGAAGGAAAGCAATGCAGCCGATTGCCGCAATTCTTCCCGATGACCCCGTCGAGCACTCTATCACATTTCACAGCAGCGAAGCCACAAACCTGAGCCGACCTCACGACGATGCGCTCGTTTTGACGTTGAACGTATCGAACTGTGAAGTTGGCCGAATTCTGGTTGACAATGGGAGTTCTGCGGATGTTCTTTTTCTTTCAACATTGAAAGAAATGGAGTTATCTGAATCCGACATCGAACGATCGACGACCATCTTGACAGGTTTCAATGGGGAGTCGACTGCTGCTGTTGGAAAGATCAAACTGCCTGTTTTTGCAGGAGAAGAGAACAAGATGACCACTTTCTTGGTCTTGGATTGTCCATCCGCCTACAACATCATCCTCGGTAGGCCATGGATACATGCAATGAAGGCAGTTCCTTCCACTTACCACCAGAGAATCAGGTTCCCAACGAAGAGAGGAGTCAAGGAGATCAAGGGAAACCAAGAAGTTGCGCGGACTTGCTATCTCCATTCTCTCAAGATGAAACAGACAGATTGTTTATAGCAACTAGAGAAGAAGGCAGA
The DNA here is from genome assembly GCA_009761775.1 of Ficus carica. Classification (NCBI taxonomy): domain Eukaryota; kingdom Viridiplantae; phylum Streptophyta; class Magnoliopsida; order Rosales; family Moraceae; genus Ficus; species Ficus carica. The sequence continues at coordinate 4,250,915 of CM019746.1, forward strand.
ATCGAATGATCAAACACAGCCAGATGTGGAGCAACTAGATGAAATCCCGCTCGATCCAGCAAATCCAGGTCAATCCATCCAGATTGGTTCGATGCTCGATCCCATGATTCGTGAACACTTGTTGAGTTTCCTTCGTGACAATCAAGACTGCTTTGCTTGGTCACATAATGATATGCCAGGTATTGACCCGGAGGTAACTACTCATAAACTTCATGTCGATCCCAGTCATAAGCCTGTGAAGCAGAAACGAAGAAAGCTGGGGATCGAACGCAACAAGATCGTGAACGATGAGGTACGAAAGTTGATTGAGGCTGGATTCATCAAAGAAGTTCAGTATCCTGACTGGTTGGCGAACGTTGTAATCGTGAAGAAAAAGAACGGAAAGTGGAGAGTCTGCATCGACTTCACCGATTTAAACAAGGCTTGCCCAAAAGATAGTTTCCCCCTTCCACACATCGATCGTTTGGTTGATGCTACGGCCGGACATGAATTGCTCTCTTTCTTGGACGCATTTTCAGGATACAACCAGATCCTCATGCATCCCGACGACCAAGAGAAGACGGCTTTTATCACGGAGAGGGGAATATATTGTTACAAGGTAATGCTATTCGGATTGAAGAACGCCGGTGCGACTTACCAGAGACTCGTCAACGTAATGTTCGCTGATCAAATCGGTCGAACGATGGAGGTTTACATAGATGATATGCTGGTCAAATCGCTGAAAGCTGCCGACCACATTGGTCACCTTTCAGAGTGCTTCTCAGTACTTACACAACACAACATGCGTTTGAATCCTTCCAAATGCTCGTTTGGTGTGTCTTCTGGGAAGTTCTTGGGTTATATCGTGACGCAGCGTGGTATTGAAGCGAACCCTGACCAGATACGAGCAATACTCAACATGCCTTCACCGAAGAACAAGCGAGAGATCCAGAAGTTGACTGGAAGAATTGCTGCTTTGAACAGATTCATCTCTCGATCGACCGATAAATGCCTGCCCTTCTTCAAGTTGCTCAAGGGGAACAAGAAATTTGAGTGGAACGAACAATGTCAGCAGGCCTTTAACGAGCTCAAAAAATACTTGTCATCCCCTCCAATTTTGTCTAAACCAGTAACCGGAGAAAGTCTTTTCCTTTATTTATCAGTAACAGAAGACGCGGTGAGTGCTGTTCTTGTACGAGATTCGAACGGCGAGCAACCCGTCTATTACGTCAGCAAGTCACTGCTCGATGCGGAGACAAGATACCCGGTGGTTGAGAAGTTAGCTTTGGCTCTCATTACGGCAGCAAGAAAGCTGAGGCCATACTTCCAATCACACTCGATAGTTGTATTGTCTACTTATCCTCTTCGCGCCATACTTCATAGTCCAAATTTATCTGGACGCTTGACAAAGTGGGCGGTCGAATTGAGTGAATTTGATATCGAGTATCGGGTAAGAACAAGCTTAAAATCACAAGTACTTGCTGATTTTGTAGCTGAACTCACACCAGATCCTTCTAGAATGAACACTGAAGAAGAATGCTATTGGACGCTCATGGTGGACGGAGCATCGAACGTCAAAGGATCTGGCGTGGGTGTATTTTGCAAGGCTCCTAATGGTGAGATCATCGAACAGTCATTTCGCTTGGGGTTCAACGCTTCGAACAACGAAGCCGAATATGAAGCCTTAATTGCTGGGCTACATTTGGCGAAGGCACTGGGGGCTCGACGCTTGAAGATCTACAGTGACTCCCAACTTGTGGTGAACCAAGTACTCGGGGAGTACACAGTCAAGGATACAAGGATGGAAGCTTACTTGAACGTTGTTCGTTCGCTTGTTCATCATTTTGAAGGTTACTCGATAGTACAAGTGTCGAGAGATCTTAACACACAAGCGGACGCCTTGGCTTCGTTTGGTTCAGCTTCAGAGCCATACTTGCGTCGAAGCATCCCAATCGGGTTCATTGAAGAGCCCAGCATCCAGGTCGAATCCACGATCATCACAGGAGAAGTCCTCACGGATTGGCGAGCACCCATTATCGCTTATCTGAAGGATGGAGTTCTACCAGAAGACAAACAGGAAGCCCGGAAAGTAAAGACCAAAGCTGCAAGGTTTTCAATGATCAACGATATCCTTTTTTGACGCTCGTTCAATGGTCCCTACGTTCGATGTCTCGATAATAATGAATCTAATTACGTTTTAAAGGAAGTTCATGAAGGCGAGTGCGGAAACCACTCAGGGGGACGATCACTCTGCAACAAAGTCAAGCGGCAAGGCTATTACTGGCCCACTATGCTTCAAGACAGCGAAGACTTTGTCAAACGGTGCGACAAATGCCAGAGACACTCTCCCATTTTTCATCAACCTTCAGAACGATTATCGAGCATCGCATCTTCATATCCATTCATGAAATATTCAATGGATATAGTGGGTCCACTTCCAAGAGCGAGCGGTCAACGTAAATATCTGCTTGTACTCACTGATTATTTCACCAAGTGGGTTGAAGCAGAAGCATTTGCGGACATCAAGGATTCGGACGTCGAAAGTTTCATTTGGAGGAACATTATTTGCAGATTTGGTGTGCCCCAGGAGATCGTCACAGATAATGGATCACAGTTCATTTCGGGCAACTTCAGAAAATTCTGTAACGAATGGAACATCGAGCTTAGCTTTTCTACCCCAAGGTATCCCCAAGGTAATGGACAAGCAGAAGCAACTAACAAAACGATCGTTCAGAATTTGAAGAAGAAACTTGAAGCTCGAAAGGGGCGATGGGCAGACGAACTACATGGCGTACTCTGGGCTTACAGGACTACCCCGCAAAGAGCGAACGGAGAATCTCCATTTTCACTAACCTTCGGTGCTGAAGCTGTTATCCCAGCAGAAATCGGTGTCCCTACACTCCGGCGTCAATTGGCTTTTGAAAACGAGAGTCAGAATCAAGAAATGCTCAACGACAGTCTGGATACTCTTGACGAACGACGAGACCAAGCCCTGATTCGAATGGCAAACTACCAACAATCAGTGGCAAAGTACTACAACTCCAAAGTTCGACCGAGAACTTTCAACGAAGGAGATCTCGTGCTTCGAAAAGTATTCCAGAACACTGCCGAGCCAAACGCAGGAAAGTTGGGAGCAAACTGGGAAGGTCCTTACAGCATTTTGAAGGTTATACGACCAGGCGTCTACCGCTTGGAAACGAGCGATGGAGTGGAGGTTCTTCGCAGTTGGAACTCGCATCATTTGCGAAAATACTATGTGTAATCTATTTTTGCTGTTTTGATGTTTCTAAACACTTGTAATTTTTCGGAACAGATTTTTTGTAAAGGCTAGATCCCTTACGTCGAACGTTCGATGCGATATCGAATCCGTAGGTCTACGCCTAACAACTTCGCCGCTTGAACTACGTTTGGCTTGATCCCTAAACACTGGGTACGTAGGCAACTCGTATGCGTTCATACGAGTCCAGTCAAAATCATCAAACAATTTCATTGTTCTATCGAACTACGATTGGCTTGATCCCTAAACATTGGGTACGTAGGCAGCTCATCACGTTTGAATGAGTTCAGCAACTTTTCCAAATCAAAAACGCGTCTTTGAACGCTCGACATTCATTACAATCATCACATCATGTTCGATATTCGTCCAGTACGAATTACGCTCGACATTTGTTAAACACTCTCTTCTCGACGTTCAAACAAAAAATGTGAGCAGAAATATAAAATTTTCAATAAAATGAAAATAGAATTGTCTTTACAATTCAAAAATAATATAAAAAGTTTAAAAAAATTTGACAAAAATAAATCTATTCTCGAGCGTCGCGATCTTCAGAAGGATTTGCTGGAACCGGGGGCTCGACGTTCGCATTTTCAGCCTCCGCCGGCACTGATATAGGGGCAGCTGATAAACTCCTGGCTTCCTCAGGATAATCTTCCTCGAACATCTCGATTTCTTCATCGATTTGAGCTTCATCGAGGAGTCCTGCTTTGTAGTCCTTCAGGATGTCATATCGAGCCTTTAAAGTGGCCTTTTCGAACGCGTCCATAATTTGGGCGGCGAGCGCAGCGTTTTCATCTTCAAGAGATTTGAGTCTGGCCTGACCTTCTTCGAGAGATTTGATTCTGGCCTGACCTTCATCAAATCTTTTGACCAAAATCTCCATCGCAGAAGTGCCCTCTCTCGCCACATCCATGGACTTCTGAAGTTCAGCCATTAGTCCATCAGCGCCGGCCTTGACATCTCCGAACTTACGTTCGATGTCCAGCAACTTTTCTCCCCGAGCAACATCCTTCGCCTTGAGATCATTCAGTTGATCCCTCTGTTCGGCGACTCTGTCGGACATACGATAAAAGAGCCCCGTCGTCTGCACATTGATCTACAATGTAAAATATATATATATATATATATATAATCCTCTGAAATGGGAGTACGATCGAAATATATAATATATTGCAAAGTAAGTGTTCATCATACCTTCATGGTTTCCCACATGATGTCATCCATGTGGCTTTGAGGTAAACCTTGCTTCATGTATTCTGCATCTGCATCAGAGAATAGCTGACGAGCAATGTCAACGCTCGTTTTCCGATCGTGCAAAATGGATACACTTGGAGGCAAGTCCACCTCAACCATTGGTCCCTCGACGCCCGTCTCGGGGATCGCGACCTTCGATTATTTGCTCCTCTTCGCAGGAACTTTCCTTTTGGGCTTCTCGACCACCTTCCTCTTCTTAACAGGTGGTGAACTCGGCTTCGAAGGAGGTTCTGGAGAGGACTCAAGGACAGGAAAAGGCTCAGGTTCGTTAACCTAACCTGCGCTCGCAGCAGCAGCGGTAGCTGCTCGTTCAGCTTCCTTCTTGGCCCTCCGTTTGGCCATTATATCCTTAGGAGTGGGGACCTCCATGACCAACGAGTCCAAGGCAAATTCTGCGATCAAAGCCTCCTCGTCAGTAAGGGAGTCGATGAACAACGGAGTGCCAAAAAGTCTCCTTAGTGCTCCCCTAATTATAAAAGGCCAATCTACCCAGGAAGGAACTCGTTTAGGAATACCTGTTGGGAGCTCGACGAAATCCTTCCAAAGGCTCGATGCCCTCAACCTCCTTGGGACTTGAATTTCGTCCCAATCTCTATCTGGCAGAGCAAGAAGATGCTCGAGCTTCTCTTCGAACAAAAGAGCTTTGGGAGGTGGTTTCTTCAATTCTTTGCCTGCAGAACACAAGTAAATTACATCAGAAATCATCGAAGTTATTAAATTGAATTCTTCGTTCGACGCTCTCCGTTCGATACTTACGAAGAGTTCCCCAAAAAGGGTTAAAAGCATCGGCCAGGACACCCATCGACTTTTTATTTATATGCATGAAGAAGTAGTGATCCTGCCAATATCTGTCAGCGTTCTTCATTTCGCCAACTACCTGCTTCTTCCTCCGAGGGTACATCGAGTACCGTCCATGATCTTTCGAATTTTCTTGAGGATAATATATCGCTAGCACATCGTCTACTGTTAGTTCGATGCTCGCTTCTTCCGATAGCACGATCAATCCCAAGAAAACCCTCATCCCGTTCGGCATTAACTGTGGGATGGCGAGGTTATAATGATTCGTGGCTCGAATAAGAAGAGGAGGAAGTGGAAGTCGAAGTCCGCATTCGAAGTAGATGGTATACATACATATCCATCCTTCGGACACTGAGTCTGCTCGCTCACCCTTGAATGGTAAACGAATTTGGACCTCGTTCGGGAAACCATATCGACCCCTGATTTCTGACAAATCACTCTCCGTTAAAACTGATCGAGGGTTCGACGTTCGTAAATAAGTTTCGGTGGCCAGCCGACGAGGTGGCTCCGTCAATCGAGCAATAGGGGGAATCGAAACAAATTCTTCCCCCGATGTTGTCGCCGGTCGATTCCTCTCGGAAGCCTCGCTCGTCCCAGCACCCATCTGGCTCTGCTGAAATTCGTGTTCGAGCCTCGAACGACGAATGGTTGACATCAATTCCTCATCGTCTGAACTGTTAACACTCGAGTCGGTGCTCGTCCATTCGACGTCCACATCATCGATAACCTCCTTTTGTTTATCCATGTCGGAGAAAAACTAATTTTTGGGCGAACGATAGAAGGTTTGAAGATCTAAAACTTCTATTTTGTCAAAACCTTATTGACGTTTTGGATGAACTCGAAGAACACAGGGCCAAAAACCCAGAAAAAACCCCTCAACCAAACTACTCGCCCAAAAGAAATGCAGAAAACTTACTAGAAAGACTCGAAAATAGAATAGAAGCAGTTCTATCAAATCAAAAATTACTTGAGTTGGAAAAGAAGAAAAATCTTGCCTGAGGATTCGAAGGACTTGAAAAAACTTGAGACTGATCTTCTGAAAGCTCCTTGTAGAAATAAAGGAGAAACTGGGCATATGAAGAGTTATATAGCTTCACAACACATCCAACGGTCCCGATCGTTCAGCAGAAGCACAATCAAACGGCGTATGTTTCGCAACTTTTCGAATTCCCGCTTCAAAAGTTCATACTACGCAACGGCACGTATCCCGAAAATCTCGGATACGACAGCTGGAATCTGTTACGTTGCAACGGTATGAATTTCGAAATATCATAATGATACCGTGTCAGGGTAACCACTCGACATGCGCCACGTGTATTCATTCAGTATTTTTCACTGGGCTCGAGACTCCCATCGATCGATTCGTCAGTCTAATCAGATTTCCTTGATCTGATTTAACCACGACTGATGAGACCATCGCCATGTTTCAAACACTCTATCAAGGATCCATCGCTCGATAGAGTGGGGGGCTATCTGTTGGGGTTAGACTTCGTCTTCCCAATAATGACGTTAGTTTTAACAGTTTATCTAACGAACGATGAACTTCTTATTCTAACGCCTCCACATTTGGGCCGGACCCAACTCACTGTGAAGTCAATAACGAACGACCATCGCTCGAACGATTGGGCCGGACCCAATAACGTGGTTCGTTCCAAATTAAGCATCGAACATCGAGCTAACGGATCAACACTGATTCCTTACTTATTGACTTTATTGACTGCGAATGATAGATCACAAGGAAAAAGTCTTATTTTCTATTCATCGTTCGTCGTTCATATTCAACAAGGCTTATATGGTTATACTCTCTATAACAGTCGAACCCAGCGTCGACGATGATGTGTCATGCCATCATGATAACTGATCAGTTCATAACTGGCAATAACCGCTAAGCCATAATCTGTGGAACATTACAATAACTGCTGAGTTCATATCATGACACGTGTCCCCAGTGGACAATGATGGAAAACCGCTCAACATCAGTTATTCGTGATTCCTCTATAAAAAGAGGAGGACCCCCCTTCAGAAAGGGATCCGAAACTCTCTGAATTCAGACTGATACTCTGCCAAAAACATTCGGAGAAACATTCTTGTACTTGAGAATACCCATATACAGTGAATACAGAATACTTACAGAGGACGTAGCCCAGTTTGGCGAACCTCTCTACATTTTGGTGTTGATGATTCTCTATCTCTTTCTTTTACTTTAATTTCCAGTTATTTTCATACTAAATTGCTTTATGAGTTTCAACAACGATTGCCAAGGGCCCATTAAACTGTTTATTTATTCATTATCATTAACTTTCTGTTAAATTTTGACTGTAGAAAATACAGCATCTACAGTCATAACAGTTATGACCGTCCGGTCATAACTGTTATGACCAACGTGTTAGGCTATCGGTCATAACAGTTTTGACCGGACGGTAATAACTGTTATGACCGATAGCCTAGACTGTCGGTCATAACAGTTATGACCACACGGTCATAACCGTTATGACCTACAGTGTTAAACCATCGGTCATAACTGTTATGACCACACGGTGTGTGGTCATAACAGTTATGACCCCTGTGTTACATCATCGGTCATAACAGTTATGACCACACGGTCATAACCGTTATGACCCCGTTGTATGTAGTATTTCGTTCATTTTCGTATTGACCGCCTAGTCATAACTGTTATGACCCGTTTAAATGACGATTTTTAGCATTTAACCTTGGTCAAAAATATATTGACCGGATGGTCATTATTAAAAAAATGACCAGTGGCTTTTGGAATGCCAGCAGTCATTGATGTTCGGGCCACCCTTCATTTATTTCTAAATACCATATTTGCCCTCATCTCCCCTCCGTCTAAAGTCATTCTCCCTCTAATTGCTCTAACAAAAATTTCAAAAACAAGCTTCTACAGTATTTTTGAGAGAGAAACTCCGGTTCTAGAGAGAGAAAGTGTTATAATCAGCAGCCACCGACCCATAACCGCTCGATAACCGTCCCAAACCGCAACGAAATTATTGTATAAACTGCTTAGCGTCTGTTAACGTCGTGTAATCCTTAAAAATATACCCATATGGACACACACAAAAATGTCTGCAAAAAACACTTCTCTTTTAAGGAGGTCAACCCGACTTTCGTCTCAGCCAACGACGTCGTCATCGGCTGACAAAAAACCGGTACCAGAGATGGAGACAATGGTGTCCGATGCTGGTTTGAAGATAAAGCAGGGGGAAATGGGTGTAAATGATGCGGAGGAGTTGATCAGTTCCTTAGAAGCTAAGATATCGAAAGCCGAAGAGGTAAAAATTTTGTTGTTTTTCTGCTTATAAAGTATATATTTTTATTTTAATTTTTATATTACTCTATTTCATCAAGAATGTGCAGTTTTTATCGACTATATAATAAAAAGTTTCCCTTTTTACTATTGTTAAAAAGTTTCCATTGTTAACAACCAGTTGGTTTTGGGATAATGTACCATAACCATCATTTATAAAATTTTTCATAAATAATGTGCAGTGTTGATTGATTATTTTTGTAAATGTTTAATTTTTATATGTGTTATCGTTTAGCCATTTTAAGATTTTTAAGATATGTTGAAAAATTTCACTTTAACATTATTGAAGTTCGTATTTTTATCTGATTTTCTACCATTATCCAACCGATTGTATAATTTTGTTTGACGGTTAATATATATATAAAATTAAACTATCGGTCATAACTGTTATGATCAGGTGGTCATAACTGTTATGAACACCGTGTTAGACTATCGGTCATAACTGTTGTGACCAGGTGGTCAAAACTGATATGACCGTGGCCTGTCACGGTGGTCATAACAGTTATTACCACCTGGTCATTACTGTTATGACTGATTATGTCTAATTTTTATTTAGTTGGGGATAAATGATATGAAAATATCCCTTTCCTGGTGATATCGGTGGCTGTTTAGTACTAATTTTACGATCAATTGGTAATATTTGGGGAGGTTTTTTACGATTACTTGAAGTTCGTAAAGTTAATAACTTTATTACTGTTACCATCAACGCAAGGTCAATACATCCGCCTTGTACCGGACAGTCAAATTTCCAGGGCGAAGATAAATACTTTCGTAAACATAACGGAGACATTGAAAAAACTGCGTGGGTGGTTGTCTCCGCGACAGTACGAGTCCTTGAAGACTCAGCCATGTATTCAACAGTTCATGCATTTAGATACTCTTGGTTGGTCTGGGCAGGTATTCCACAACATCGTGATGCGCCTGACGACTCATTCAGCCATGGGTGACGCTCTATGGTTTGAGCTTGGTGAAGACTTGATCAGATTTTCCATCAACGAGTTCTGCCTAATAACCGGCCTGAATTGTGTAGGGTCTACACATCTCCCAGTTGTGGAAAGCCGATTAATGTCAAGATATTTTTCGAATGTTAGGGGTGTTACGAGAGAATATTTGGAGCTGCAGATGTCGAATTCTAAGTTTGACAATGACGACGATGCGGTCAAGCTTAGCCTACTGTACATTGTGTTTAGCATCCCTTTATCAAATGCAAGCTCCGTTAAGATAGACCCAAAGTATTTTGCCCTGGCGGATAACTTAGATGCTTTCAATGAATTTCCTTGGGGTGTGCTCTCATGGGAGGCAACGCGGACTGCAATCTGCAGTACTGTGGAAAACAGGATTTCTTCGAAGAGATGACCAAAAAAAAATATTGACAAATCTCGTTACAGTGTTACGGGGTTCCCCCAGGCCTTGCTCGTTTGGGCATATGAGACCAGCCCAGTGATAGCTTCCAAGTTCACCACCAATTACGAGCATGCCCTTCCGCGTATGATGTCGTGGACCACCGCGGACAATGTGAGGTTTGATGATGTATTGGCTGCTTTTGCGACGGTTGGCGAATCCAAGGTATTTTAAAAAAAATTTACGTTTCATTTTTGGGCCCAGCCGCAATTACAATAGGTGGTCATCACCATATTTAGCAGGGGGGTCATAACTGTTATGACCACACGGTCATAACAGTTATGACCGTGTGCAGTCACAACTGTTATGACCACACGGTCATAACAGGAATGACCGTGTGCAGTCACAACTTTTATGACCACACGGTCATAACAGTTATGACCGTGTGCCGTCATAGCTGTTATGACCACACGGTCTTAACAGTTATAACCGTTTGGTTGGTGATTTATTTGAGAAATGACAATTAATTTTATGTAATTTATGATCTGTTGTGTCAGTCATTAACATATTATGACCGATGTTTGTGTGCATCTTAAGTGTGTTGTTTTGACGCCAACAGAAGAGGAGTTAAAGAACCCATGCGTTGTGCGCCTATTTTTGAATTTTCCAAAGGCCCAGCCTCAATTACCACCTTCCAAGTCTTCCTTCCTCCGACCGAGCACAGATACAAACTCCGAGTGGCGGGAGTTTCAAAAAGAGATCCGCACAGAGATTGCCTCACTGAAAAAGGAACAGAAGCACTCCAACAAACTCTTGAGGCGGGTTCTTAAAATGTTGTCCGCCAACAGTAATGAGAAGGGACAGGGTCAGCCACATACGGCTCATGAAGATGCCGAGAACGAGAATAATAAGGTAATCCTGTAATTTAATTTCAGTCTTCCACATTCAAGATCATGATAATTTTTTAACCACCATATATGCAATGAACCTATTGTTTATGTCACGTTGTGAAACCACACAGGTAAATATTGCGGAGGAGGAGGTTAATGAGGGAGAGGCGAATGCCAAAGCTGAGCCATCTGTTGAAGAAATTGTGGAGGAGGCCATGCCTGATCTAGAGAAAGGCGTAATAGAGGAGGATGATGGTAAAGAAATCATCCCGGATCAGGATCCATCAATTCTTGACGAGCCATCCAACGAGGATAGCATCGGAGCCCTGGTTGTTCCGTATATCTGAAACTGATAATTTACTCTTCAAAAGTTTCATCAGTAATATTAAATGTGTATTACATCTTTATTTGTAGATCCCTAAGAAGAAGAGGGCCAGACTATCAAGCCTTCGCCAACGGCCGTCCGGTCGTACGACTGATATTGGATTTTCGTCGAAGGCTCCGACTAACCTTATTTACGCCCTCCCACCATGTCTCGCAGATCAACCTCCTAAACAAACACTAGAGGAGTTCAGGGAGTGGATCAAGGCGGGAGTATTGAAGAGGTCTCCTCCAGGGTAATTGAATTTTACACGAGTTATTGATAATCAATTTGTTGTAAACATTACAACTTTGTGTTTTGACAGTAACTAACCTTATTTATGTTTAGTAAACGGCCTCCCCGATACGTTGCCAAGCATGATACATTGAGCGAACCCCATGATCTCGGCCTCATGTTGGTAGAAAAAAAAAGCTGGTATTATGAATTAGCTACCTCCCATGTTTGGTTATGGGACGAAGTAAGTATCTTTCTGTTGTATTTTTTTGATAAAACAACGGTACATTGTTTGATGCCCTGCCGAGTTTTACATTACATTTGTTAATGTTTATTTGTTAATGTTTTACTCTTGTAGCACATTGACGTTGCCTTCTACTACTTGAGGAAGAAGAGCAGGCAGTTCACCGAATTGAAACAATGGATGGTGACAACAGTTGACACTTTTTTTACATCAAAGATTCGTTCATTATGGCGTATACACCAGAGTTCACCAGCCAACTTCGATTGGGGCTCTCGTGAATCTATACTCAAAATCATGACAGGAGTTAAAGTACATAGTGGGTCCTTCTGGTTTGATGTCAACACTTTGCTAATACCAGTTCACTTAGCTGATCTTAAACATTGGGTATTAGTAAAGCTCGAGCTGACAAGCTGGACCATTGAGGTCTATGACTCTCTGCAGCATGAAGGCCGTCACAATGCAAGGGTCAGAGAAGGACTTGAATGTTTAGCAGTGTTCATTCCAATGCTGGCTGAAAGAATAAATTTGTTCGACGTCAAGAAAAGAGATCCCCCTGGAATTCACCCAATACCAGTCACCATAATGAAAGACATCCCTAAACAAGCCAATGGGTTAGTACAATCAAATTTATATCAACACTTTGCTAATAGTGACTGTTATGATGACACGATTTTAATTCATCTTTATCATTCGTCCAACAGGGGTGACTGTGGCATGTTTACCATTAAATATGCTGAATGCTTGCTAGAAGGGAGGGATGTCCGTTATTGGGTCATTGCTGAACGCATGCAACTATTTCGGGAGTGGCTAGCATGTTTTTTCTGGCTCCATGCCAAAAGAAAAATTGAACAAACTTACAAAAGTGATGATGATGTCAACATGGACATTGGCTAACAAATTGTAATTCTTCATTCTAACCTTTGCAAACTGTTTATAGAGACATTGTTTAACAAATTTTTTTATTATATTCGTCAAACTTTACCATAGTGTATATAGGGACATTTTTTTCATAATATACCTTAAGTATTTTATGACCAGGTGGTGTATTGTTCTATGTATAAGCCGAGTAGAAAAGGCCCAAAAAATGTGCCATTCATTACCAGTTTTTAAACAACAAGTTCAGCAAAGGTCATAACAGCTGAAGCTCCCGGTCATAACGGTTATGACCACACTTCTGTATAATATTAAACAGGAATTACCAAAAAAACGAACATTTTTTGCCCTTTTCAGTGAAGGTCATAACAGTTATGACCATGTTGTCATAACGGTTATGACCTTGGTCTGTATAATATTTAAAAAACAAAAAAATGAACATTTTTGACCTTTTTCAGTAAAGATCATAACAGTTATGACCATGTGGTCATAACGGTGTTGACCTTGGTCTGTATAATATTTATAAAATAAAAAATAAAAAACGAACATTTTTGGCCCTTTTTCAGTAAAGGTCATAACAGTTATGACCATGTGGTCATAACGGTTATGACCTTGGTCTGTATAATATTTTAATAAAAAAAAAAACGAACATTTAAGGCCCTTTTTCAGTAAAGGTCATAACAGTTATGACCATGTGGTCATAACAGTGTTGATCTTGGTCTGTATAATATTAAAAAACAAAAACAAAAAACGAACATTTTTGGCCCTTTTTCAGTAAAGGTCATAACAGTTATGACCATGTGGTCATAACGGTTATGACCTTGGTCTGTATAATATTTTAACAAAAAAAAAACGAACATTTAAGGCCCTTTTTCGGTAAAGGTTATAACAGTTATGATCATGTGGTCATAACGGTGTTGACCTTGGTCTGTATAATATTTAAAAAAAAAAAACAAACGAACATTTAAGGCCCTTTTTCGGTAAAGGTCATAACAGTTATGACCATGTGGTCATAACGGTGTTGACCTTGGTCTGTATAATATTTTTTTTAAAAAAAACGAACATTTAAGGCCCTTTTTCGGTAAAGGTCATAACAGTTATGACCATGTGGTCATAACGATGTTGACCTTGGTCTGTATAATATTTAAAAAAAAATGAACATTTAAGGCCCTTTTTCGATAAAGGTCATAACAGTTATGACCATGTGGTCATAACGGTGTTGACCTTGGTCTGTATAATATTTATAAAAAAAAAAAACGAACATTTAAGGGTCTTTTTCGGTAAAGGTCATAACAGTTATGACCATGTGGTCATAACGGTTATGACCGCTGGTTTGTAACAAATTTAAAAAAAAAAAAACCACGAACATTCTGCACCAATATGACTGTTTCTTGTCCCCTTTATCTTCTCCTCCATTTCACCAACCCCAATAACAAGTTATTTATATTTTTTTATAAAAATGTTCGTGTAATTTTTTTTTAAATTTTCAGACATAAGCGAAATTGGTCACTTAACAAATATCACTCTATTGGAATATAAAAAACATAACTGTTATCCTACAGTTATGAAATACACAACATTCTTCTAAAAGTAATATAAAATGAATGATAATTTTTAAAAAAAATTTTGAAACTGGCTGTTATCAACTATGTATCTGTCCTTGTTGTTGGACGTTTTCGTAAGGGTACTGAGTTGGTACATGTTTGACGGTTGTGTCCATAACCATTACATCTACCACACTGATTAGGCTCATGTTCTTTACCTTGGGACGGAATCCTACGAACCCGTGGCCTTCTGGGCCCACGCTTTGTCGTGGGAGGATTAACAATTTGCAAGCTTACTTCTTCAGATACGTCCCAGCCCTCGGCGCTGCCAATAGGATGTACTACATGTGCATAGCAAGAATACAGATAGTCTTTCGTGTAGTAATTAGAGCAATAATTATAAGGATCAATTCGACGGTAGTTACAGACGGCCATTGCATGAGGGCAAGGAATTTGATCGACCTGAAATCGTCTGCATGTACATGTCCTTACGCTCATATCGACAATCCATATTTGGCCATCATTGCTGGTGACGGCATACTCAAACTGATCAGCTGGCCGAGGCTGTAACAAATAGAACAACGAAGATATTAGTTTAATCGCTCGCAATAAGGATAACACAAAATTTATTTTTTAATGCATGTGTGTATGATGTGGTCGTTATCACATACCGTTACTGATAGGCCTACCGAGAAATGTGTTCGAATCAATTTCTCAGCCTTTGGGGCCAGTTTAGATGTTATTTTCAGGGCCTCTTCACGCCTCTCGACAAACCATCTTTGTAGTAGTGCCCTCAGCCATTTCACCAAGAATCCAACTGGCATTAATCGGGCTTTCCGATCCACATTATTAAATGACTCAGCAATGTTGGTTGTCATGATTGCATATCTCCGACCGCTGAAGTATGCTCGCGACCACTTTGTAGGATCGGCCTCAACAAGGTATCGATGCATGTCGGGGTTAAGACCACGGATGGATTCCATATGACGATGGAACTCACTTAAAAGATACGATCTCAAGGCACCATCAAAATAGGTCTTCAAAGGGCCTTTGAACTCTTTGTACCTAGTCTTCAAGTTTGCAGCCAAGTGTTGGACGCATATCCCGAATGCAGCATCTGGATAGACATGGTTGACTGCATATTCGATACCCTTATGCCTATCGGCCACAATAGCAAGAGACTCTCTTGTGCCGATTGAATCCCTTAGCTTCTCGAAGAACCATTTCCATGATTCATTGCAACCGACAGAACGATACCAAATGCAAGGGGAAATATGGAGTCATTTGCGTCGTGTCCGCAGGCTGCAAGAAACATTCCTCCAAACCTGGCCTTTAGTGCTGAACCATCGACCACAATGACTGGACGGCAATACGGCCAACCATGCTTCGAAGCAGCTAAGCACATGTAAAAGTATTTGAAACAATTTTCTGAGTCTGTCTCAATTTGAATGTCGGATGCAGGATTTTTCCGCATAACCATTTCAGCCCACGCTGGCAGAACTGTAATTATTAAATTATCAATACCATGTCGTAAGTATAACAGTGTTAAGTCCAGTCAAGAACATATAAGCATATATGGGAAAGTACCTTTGTATGACTCAGCATCATCCCCCATCAGTCTGTTCAGTGCAGCTTCCTTCCCTCGCCATGCTCTAAGATAGTTGAAAGACACTCCAAATTCGTCCTGCATGTCTCGCATTATTTTGGCTGGTCTATATAAGGTATTGGTCGGATCCAAGTATTTTGCCTTAACACACTCCCCAATCATCCAACTATTCGCTTGACGATGATGCCCTTGAATGATTTCAATTGAACAAGTATGGACGTCGTCGAACCGCTTCACAACAAACATTTCACTACCTTTCATCCTAGTCGCACGCAATTGTCATTGACATCCCTCATTATCTATACATATCACGTGTAATAGAGTAGAGTTCGACCTCTTCACCTTGAACTGGTAGTGTTTACTCATTGCATCGTGATGAAGGTGGTATTGCAGTAACTTTTTGTTCTCAAAAATGCAGTTTATGCGCAATGTGACAGGTGTATAATCAGCAACAATGACGCCGTCGGATAGACTGTCACTACTGGATACTTTGTCATTTTCAGATCTAGTGTTATTAACAATAGAATGGCCTCCAATGCTTGCTGCGATACTCTTTTCGTTTGACCGATGCGAATCATCCGCATCATGTATTTTCCCGGCATTACAATCATCATGGGCCGTGCATAAATCATTGTGCATAACTTCATCTTGATTTTCAATTTCATATTCATTGTGCAAATCCAGACCTACTGTAGGAGAAGGGAACTGAAAAGGAGGAGAGATGATCGTATTACTGTCATTTACATGTTGCATGGCTTCATCACTCTGTCCCCCATCCCTAGAACGTTGAACGTCTATGTGGTTGCTTGCCCCAACCTCTGCTGGCATTGCTTCCGCAGCAGACTCATCCAATACATCGATGGTGACTGGAAATTTGCTAAGCACATGAACATCCTTCTTCTTCAGTTGTATGTAGAATTTAACGTCAGCATCACACTGTATCCTCACAAGAGGCAATCCAGGCTCAACACCGTATCTCATGACTATAGTCTTGTCTGGGCCTCTAATTCCAATGACACTTCTTACCAACTCAACAAGACCAACATATGTTGAGTTATCGGGCACCAATATTTCCTTCATTTCGCCACCAACATATGACGATGATGTGTCGTCCCATTGACAATTATAATTGACAAAAACACAAACCGCATCCATTCCTGAATGAAACACTATCAAGTTAGTCAATAACATATTTGCATTACAAAGGAAGGAAACAATGTGTTATAAGGCCCTTTTTATATATAGCGAGTTGGTTATATCCAATAATTTATTTGGATTACAAAGTTTTTTTGCATTACAAACCAACAAATTGGTCACGATGATAATGACACGATGGTCATTTCCAACATGACCAGTTTTTTTATATATAGCGAGCTGACTAATATCTCAAAAAGCACACCCATTAAATAATAAATTAACAAATAAAACCAAATAACAGGCACCGTTACCTCAGATTGGCTGATAGGAAGTGTGAAGATATCTACTCAGCTGGAGTAGAAGCAGATCTGGCAGATTCGGCCTTAAACTGTGACGAGGATGGTCAGGGGCAGTTTTAACAGAGTGCACGAAGAAGATGTGATCAGATTTGTTTGACTTACAGTGAGTTTCGATTAGTGGGTAATCGAGCAGAAAAGATTAGTGAGGCTTCACTTAGAGAAAAACGACGAAAAGAGGATAGACAAAGTTTTCAAGATTCTGGGTACTGTTAGTTTAGTCGGGATTTGGGCGGGAGAGTGGCCAAAACAATTTATTAGGGTTTGACCAATACGTCACCGTTTTGACCAGTGGCGTCGGTCATAACTGTTATGACCATATGGTCATAACTGTTATGACAGCTAGTTTAATACAGTGGTCATAACAGGAATGACCTACCCTTGAAAATGGCCAGAAACAATACTTTTTTAACTTTTTATTATTTTTTTGGAGGAGGGGGTAATAACTGTTATGACCACACGGTCATAACAGGAATTACCTTCCCTTGAAAATGACCTGAAACATGACTTTTTTAACTTTTTATTATTTTTTTGGACGAGGGATAATAACTGTTATGACCACACGGTCATAACAGGAATTACCTTCCCTTGAAAATGGCCTGAAACATGACTTTTCTAATTTTTTATTATTTTTTTGGACGAGGGGTAATAATTATTATGACCACACGGTCATAACAGGAATTACCTTCCCTTGAAAATGGCCTGAAACATGACTTTTCTAATTTTTTATTATTTTTTTGGACGAGGGGTAATAACTGTTATGACCACACGGTCATAACAGGAATGACCTACCCTTGAAAATGGCCAGAAACAAGACTTTTTTAACTTTTTATTATTATTTTTGGACGAGTGGTCATAACTGTTATGACCACACGGTCATAACAGGAATTACCTTCCCTTGAAAATGGCCTGAAACATGAATTTTTTAAGTCTTTATTATTTTTTTTAGACGAGTGGTCATAACTGTTATGACCACACGGTCATAACAAGAATTACCTTCCCTTGAAAATGGCCTGAAACATGAATTTTTTAAGTCTTTATTATTTTTTTTAGACGAGTGGTCATAACTGTTATGACCACACGGTCATAACATGAATGACCTTCCCTTGAAAATGGCCTGAAACATGACTTTTCTAATTTTTTATTATTTTTTTGGACGAGGGGTAATAACTGTTATGACCACACGGTCATAACAGGAATTACCTTCCCTTGAAAATGGCCTGAAACATGAATTTTTTAAGTATTTATTATTTTTTTTGGACGAGTGGTCATAACTGTTATGACCAAATGGTCATAACAGGAATGACCTTCCCTTGAAAATGACCTGAAACATGAATTTTTTAAGTCTTTATTATTTTTTTTGGACGAGTGGTCATAACTGTTATGACCACACGGTCATAATAGGAATGACCTTCCCTTGAAAATGGCCTGAAACATGACTTTTCTAATTTTTTAGTATTTTTTTGAACGAGGGTAATAACTGTTATGATCACACGGTAATAACAGGAATGACCTTCCCTTGAAAATGGCCTGAAACAAGACTTTTTAAATTTTTGTTTTAATTTTTTTGACGAGGGGTCTTAACAGTTATGACCACACTGTCATAACAGGAATGACGAACGTTTCAATTGGTATAAGCTAACATTTTGCGGCTATATAAAGTACAAAGATAATATCATTGCTAATTCCTTTTATTCCCATCTGATCAATAAAATTATGACCTCGGCCAACAAGATAAATGTGTAATGTTGAACTTCACAATTTACAACAATATACCATATAAAAAAAAAATTAATTGTTACCAAGAATTAAAGAATGACACTATTTACAGTGTGGTTAAGTTAGATAACAACATTTGCAATGGTTTGGGAAAAAAACTAATAATCTGTCTCATCATCCTCATCACTCTTATAAGATTGTTCGAGCTTACGTTTGGCATGGGCCCACAAGTAACATGCCATCCACTCCCTGAAGAGTTACATGCGTGCATCAATTACCCAATAACGGACATCCCTCCCTTCTATCAAGCATTCAGCATATTTTATTGTAAACATTCCGCAGTCACCCCTGTTGCACGAAAGATTGACAAAAAAATAAAATTATAAATAAGGATCACACATTCCACAGTGAATTTAATGAAAACAGCAAGCAATGATAGTACTAACCCATTGGATTGTTTAGGGATATCTTTCATTATGGTGACCGGTATTGGGTAAATTCCTAAAGGATCTCACCGTTTGAACTCGAACAAACTATTTTTTTCCGCCACAATTGGAATGAACTTTGACAGTCCTTCAATTCCTTCGCGGACCATAGAGTTGTGAGGTCCTTCGTGCTCCAGAGAGTCATATACCTCAATGGTCCAGTTTGTCAGATCGAGCTTAACTAATGCCCAATGTTTCAAACCCTCGAAGTGAATTGGCATTAGAACTGTGTTAACGTCAAACCATGAGGCCCCACTCTGGGCACGCACTCCCAGCATTATCCTGAAGATAGAATCACAGCAGGCCCAATCGAAATTATCGGGAGCTGACTGGTAGACAGTCCATAACGAACGAACTTTTACAGTAAAAATTGTGTCTACCGTTGTCACCTTCCGTTGATTCAATACGGGGTGCCTGATCTTGTTCCTCAGATAGTAGAATGCAACGTCAATGTGCTGCACAAACAAAAAAGATGCAAATTTATTGGAAAAAATTCATAGTCTGCACAGCCAATAGGATTGACATTTGATTTTACCACACTTCTATAACATGGAGAATAAAAGATTGTTGAACGGTACTTACTTCATCCCATAGCCATACAGCTGAAGTAGCTAACTCATAATACCAACTTTTTTTCTCAACCTGCATGCATCCGAGGTCATGTGGTTTGTCCAACGTATCATGCGTCTTAGAGTATCGGGGAGGCCGTTTACTAAACAAAATGTACCGTCTGGTTAATTGATGATGACATTGTTTATATATTGTAATTTTCAAATCGAACGTATAAGTACTATAAAAAAAATACCCTGTAAGAGTCTTCTTCAATAAACCTTTTGGGAACCACTGCCTGAACTCCTCAAGTATCTCTTTTGGGGGTTCATCTGCGAGACCCGGAGAGAGGGCATGTATCAGCGTATTCGGAGCCTTCGACGGCGAGCCATCATGAGGCATGGAAGAAGAGGGCCGTTGTCCAAGCCTTGATAGTCTGACCCTCTTCTTCTTAGGGATCTATAAACGACAGATGTGAAACGAGTTAACATTGTACGATGACCATAATTGATATGTAAATAAGTTAAAGATGATGAATAACAACCATGTCACCGATGCTCTCCTCGGATGCTGGCTCTTCAAGCTGTTTGACATCCAGCTCTCTTTTTTTATTTTCTTTATCATCTTTATCCAATTCGGATAAATTCTCCGGGTCAGGCATCATTTCCTCCTTTATTCCGACAGATGGATCGGATTTTTCCTTAACTTCTCCCTCGCTTTCTTCTAGGCTGGCTGTAATCTTTTCCTGCGTGTTATCATAACATGTCATAATTTAAATAAAAAAAATTATTTGTGGAAGACAGTTAAGATCATCTACATATATGGTAGACGCGATCGGTAAATAATTGTTTACCTTATTGTTCTCAGCCTTGACGTCTTCACGAGAAACAATCACCTTGTTGGCGGTAAGGAACTCCATGGCTGCTTGAACACCCATATCCGCAACGGTACCCAAGGTAGAGTCCAATATGACATCATCTTGCGAGCCGGTGCCAATGTGAGGGGGGGTAGTTTTCAAGGCATCCGATTCAGGCGTCTGAACTATAGTCTTTGGGCTGCTGCTGAAATGGAACGAAGTGTGTGCCTCTCCTTGTCCCTTCCCTTGTCCCTTCTCAGAAACGTTGGCGGCCAACATTTTTATCACCCTTCGCATGAGTTTGTTAGACTTCTTCTGACCATTTTTAAGAGAAGCTAAAATTTTTTTAATGGAGACCACCTCTCCTCGGATCTCTTTTTGAAGCTCGCGCCACTCGGAGTTTGTATCAGAGCTCGTTGGGGGGGGCAGGAGTCTTGGGAGGTAAATTAGGCACAACACTTGGGTTCTTCAAATATAGCCGCGCAACCCATAGGTCCTTCAACTCTTCTTCAGTTGGCATCATCACAAAACCCTTAGGCTGAACACATTTAATATCATATCATTAATATTCATATTGATTAGATAATTAAATTAAATAACCACCCTTCCACTAAGTACAATGACCAACATTGATATTAAAAAAACAAACAATTAATATTCACTGTATAAGATTACAGTATGGGTCATAACAGGAATGACCGGACGGTCATAACTGTTATGACCACTAGTTAAAATCAGGGGTCACAACAGTAATGACTCGGTCATGACTGTTATGACCACTAGTTAAAACCAGGGGTCACAACAGTAATGATCAATTGGTCATTACTGTTATTACCGATAGCGTCATAACAGTAATGACCACCTGGTCATAACTGTTCTGAACGATAGCGTTATACTATCGGTCATAACAGTTATGACCAACTCGACATTACTGTTATGAACCCTGCTATATACTATAATATATAATTACTGTTATGAGGACAAGGATGATTTACATATGTAAATTGACCACCAATTGTAATTGACACAGCATACATAATAAGACGAGCAACAGTTTTTTGTACCTGCTTTTCGCTAACCTCGGTAAAAGCAGACATAACATCATCGAACTTGACATTGTCCGCGGTGGTCCACGACAGCATACGCGGAATGGCATGCTCGTAATTGGAGCTGAATTTCAATGCTATCGTTGGGAGGGTCTCATAGGCCCAAACAAGCAACGCATGGGGAAAGCCCGCAACACTGTAATGCACTTTGTCATTCTTTTTTAAGGGTATTCTCTTCGAAGACACCCTGTTTTCAACTGAATTGCAGATTGCAGTCCGGGTTGCCTCCCATGAGAGCACGCCCCAAGGAAAATCATTGAAATCAGCAATGTTATCGGCAAGGGCAAAAAACTTCGGGTCTATCTTAACCGAGTTTGCATTTGACAAAGGAATGGAGAATGTCAAGTATAGTAGACTAAGCTTGACAACGTCATCGTCGTTGTCCAAATTGGCTGCATTGGACAGCTGAAGCTCCAAATGTTCTCTCGACACACCTTTTAGCGTCGAAAAATATCTTGTTATTAATTAGCTCTCGACCACTGGAAGATGGGTAGACCCTACGCATTTCATGCCGGTAATGAGACAGAACTCGTTGATAGAAAATCTGCCTAGGTCTTCACCCACCTCAAACCAAAAAGCATCACCCATCGATGAGTGATCCGTCAATCTCATAACAATGTTATGGAAGAGCTGCCCAGCCCAACCAAGAGTACTTAATCTTAGAAACTGTTTAATGCATCGCTGATCGACGACGGCCGCGTACTGTTATGGAGTCAACCACCGGCTTAATTTCGTACAAATGTCTTTAATGTTAACAAAAGTATTTATTTTAGCCATGGTAATTTCCGTATCCGGCACCCGTCGATTATATTGATCCTGCGGTCATGTTAATGGTAACATAACAGAATAAGTATACTGCTGACAGTGAAGTAATCATACATATTACCAAACACAAAATAACAGCAATATGAAAGGTAACGAATTGATCACCATCAATTCCAAAAAAATAGATGTTTATGGTCCTAAAATGAGAAAGTCATCATGAAAATGACCGTCCAGAACAAACAGACAACTGTGTAAATATTGTGAGCAACAAATCATTATGAAAAAATGACGTAATCAAACACTTATAATATAATATAATGAAATGACCATCCTAAAATAAGTCAAAACTCATAGTAACTAATGTTATGACCAACAAGCGTGGGCTGAAATGACCACACGGACATAACAGAAAAACTGAGAAATTATTATTTATTGTGACCAACAAGTCATAATGATAATGACCAGCAGTAAATAACTTAAGGCTGAGTAAATATTATTATGACCGGAGAGTCATAACAAAAATGACCATTACACTTTTTTTTAAAAAAAAGACCCGATATCATATACACTTAGACACCAACATCGACGAAACCCACATATATTTTTTTTATATATTATATAAACCAAACCACTAACTTTAACGAACGGATGCTTTATGGTTCAGAAACAGATAAAAGTTCTAACTTTTTGTACATTATGATAAGAATTTTCAACAAACCAATTAGAAAGGTGGAATATCATCAAAAACACATATAAAAATGGAAACTTTGTTTTTACATGATCAATAAAAACTGTATATTCTTACTGAAAAATATTTAAAGTGGTAACTTTTTAAACACAAAAACCAAAACAACTTTTTCACCTATCCAGCCATGCATCGCTTATCTTCTACGGCACTTATATATAACAACCTCTGTAAATTTTTTTTCAACATAAAAACAAAAATCAAAATTTTTACCATTCCAGGGTCGGCTATATTCATTTCTGCTGAACTCATGAACTTCTTTGTATCATTTACTTCGATCTCCCCCTGCGTACTCTTCGGCGAAATTTCGGGCGAACCGTTTTTCTCTGACATTTTCCTTGGCGTCGACATGGCTTATTTTTTTTCCTTTTTTTAAAGATTGTTCGACGTTAAGGGACGTTCAAGCAGTAAATAAAGGGTGCTCGCGGTGGTTTAGGATGGTTACTGAGCGGTTGCAAAGCTTTCTCTTTCTAAAATCAGAGTTTCTCTCTCTAAAACACTGTAGAATATGGTATGGTTTTTTTTTTTTTTTTTTTTTTTTTTTTTTTTTTTTTAGGGTATTCGAGCTAGAATGACTTTTGGGCAGGAGAGAAATGAAGGTAAATATTATTTTAAAATTGAAATGACTCTTGGTATTACCATGAGGACGGTCATTGTGAAAATGATCAGGTGGTCAATACGGTTATGACCTCTGTGCTACGGTCAATATTGGTCAAACACGGTCACAACGAAATTGACCACGTGGTCATTATGAAAATGACCGTTATGTAATAATACAAGAAGTCATTTTAAATGAAATGAATATGAGAGAACGGTCATTTTCATAATGACCAGACGGTCATAACAGTTATGACCGACAGTCTAACACAGAGATCATAACAGGAATGACAGTGTAGTCATAACATATTGACCAATACGTCACCGTATTGACAATTTACAGGGGTCACAAAGGTTATGACCGTGGGGTCATTTTGAAAATGACCTTTGCTGTAAAATGGCCAGAAATGTGCGTTTTTTAATTTTTTTTTATTTTTTATGACCCGTGGTCATAACAGTTTGACCAATACGTCACCGTATTGACCATTTACAGGGGTCACAATGGTTATGACCATGGGGTCATTTTGAAAATTACCCACCGGAGGATTGTTGAGTTCCAAAAAATGGGTCATTTTTATAATGACTACATGGTCATAACCGTTATGACCAAAATTATATGCGAGAGTTATAACAGTTACAGGGGTCATTTTCATAATTACCATGCGGTCATTATGAAAATGACCGAACCTGTAAGAAGAGATACTGTTCAATAATAACTATTCAAATGAGGAAAATTTTTTTATCCCCTTTGCAAACAAAGCGCTAAACGCAGACTTTTTAAACATTGAAACGAAAAAGCAATTTTTTTTAATTTTCGTCATCTTTGATTCCTTAACTTCGATTTCCCCTCAACCCTCTGGTTCCGGTTTTTTAAACTATCCTAAGTTGGTGGCCTTTCGTGGTGGTTACGGACGGTTTCCGAGCGGTTCCGCGCAATTGCATCAAATTCTCTCTCTAGATTTCATTTTCTCTCTCTATATTTCAATTTTCTCTCTCTAAAATACTGTAGATGCTGGTTTTCTGGGGCATGCGAGGGAGACGAGGACAAACCCGTAATTTGACATACATTAATTGCGGCTTAGCCCCACAGATCATGGGTTTTGATGACGTGGCGGTGCTAGAACTGAAGGGATGAAAAAGTGATGCTGATTTTAATAATCTTTTCCCCACAGGTGTTAAAAGTGAAATTTTTCCGGAAACGTTTTTATAGCACCACACATCAATAACTTCAAAATAATTGTCCAGATGATTACTGAACTCTTTACAAAGATTATAATTTAGTTTTTATTTTAATTTTTGATCGAGATGATTATAAACATTTTAAATGTTAGTTATTATAGTCATTTTCATCTAAATCCATTATCTAAACTCATTAAATTTTTAATTAAATAACTCATGTGTAAGGTATATAATCTAATTTATAAGAATATTTTAATAATCTAATAATAATTAATTTAAGAAAAATTTAAAAAATCATTAAAAAAAAAAAACTAAAATTTCTCATTCTCTCCTCTCTCCCTCTCTCTCTTCATCTCTCAAAACCCAAATCGACAACACGGGGGGATCAACAACGGAGAAGAAGGGATAGTAAGTTTGGCGGCGGGGGTTGGGTGGGCTGGGTTTTGGGGCTGCTTTCAGCAAACAGCCTCTGGAGGGGTTGGGTCTTGAGTTCATTTGGGGGAAGGGGGTACAATTGGCGACGGAGAAGAAGGTGGGGCTGGGTTTTGGCAGCGATCGATAATGGAAAAGAAGGGGGCTCAAAACTGTTGGGGGTGTGGGGGGAGCATCAAAACCTATAATTTTTTTTTTTTTTTTTTATGGGGAGGGGTGATGGCAGCCAGAGTTGTTGGGGAAGGGCAAACCCATAAAATTTTGTCCCACAGCCAAAGTTTTGGGTTGGGGGGGGGGGGACAGCCAGAGTTGTTGGGTGGGAAGGGGGCCGAAACCCAGAAATTATTTTGGCAGGGGATTGCCGGAGTTGTTAGGGGGGTAGGGCGCTGAAATCCAGAAACTTTGGTTTGGGGGGGGGGGGGGGGGATTAGATCGTGAAATTTTGGTTCAAACCCAGAATTTTTGGATCGAATGTTGGGGGGGGAGAGAGAGAGAGAGAGACCTGTGAATTTTGGTTCGGGGGGATCAGATAGTGAAATTTTGGATTGAATGTTGAGAGAGAGAGATAGGACTTTTAGGAGATTGGAGGACATTTTAGTCTTTTTACTACAAAAATTATGATTTGAGCAAGATTTCGTTAAAAATTTAACGGTTTTGGATGAAAATGATTATAATGGCCAATATTTTAAGAGTTTAGGGTTTTCTCGGCCAAAAAAAAATAAAATGGGAACCAAACCATCACCTTGTAAAGAATTTGGGGACTCATTACTTCGTTACTCTTTTATAACTTTTTTTTTTCTTTCCTCTTTTTTTCTCTCAAATAGTCTTTTGAAACTCTTATGTTGCATTTGGTATGAGTGAAAAGTAGAATGAAAGAAAATTTATAATAGGGATTTTAGAATAGAATTTTGGACGGGTGAAATAATTAGGTGGTTCCCATTAAATTTTAGGGCCTAATTTGGTTTTTATGTTCATTTTCAAAATGGATGGAAAAAATAAAAAGAGTTTTTTTTTTTTTTTTTTTTTTTTTTTTTTCAATTTTTTCTTTCATTCTTTCCATTTTGAAAAAGAAGGTCCGTTTGGTTTTGCTTATAACTGTTTTTGGAAGCGTTTTTGCACATTTTTCGAGCAGAAACAATGAAAAATGTTTCTTAAATACTGTTTTGTTTAGCAAATGCTTTAAAAACGAAAATAAAAACAAAATATGGTGAGAATGGTTTTTGTGAAGAAAATGAAAACAGGTTAAAAGTTGTTTTCTAAATTTCATTTTCATTTTTAAGGTTATATAACTTAATACATGTTTTCAAAAGCATATCCAAACGCAATTAACCTTTTTTCTAATACCAAAATCAATATATTTAAAAACATAACCAAACACAATTTCAAAAAACGATCTCAACATTATTCCCAAGGTATTCTCATTTTTATTTTGATACCAATAACAAAATCATTTTCAAAACAAATGAAAACAATACCAAATGGGCACAATTTATGCATCTCATTCTCAAACTTATTTTGTACAGTTTCTTTTTGCAAACCTTTTGGAATTTTTTTGAAATCTTCCCCCAATTTTTTGGTATTTTTAACTTAAATTTTATTATATGAATGGTGTCACATGCGACACATGATACAGGAAGGTGTCACGTGTCTTCTTCTAATTGCACACTACAGTGTAAGTTTCTCAAACTATTTTCCACCATGTGTTGTCATTAATTAAAAAATGATATTAATTTATCGAAAATAATAAATAAGTATTATTGCATAATTCACATAATTAAACTTCACTAAACCCATAAAAATTAATTACAACGTAGTATATATTTCATCTAATAAAATAAAAATTTTCCCACGCAATTTATATTTATATTGTCATATAAAAATGTACAACATATAAATATCAATGTTATATGGTAATTGTCATCTGAATATCTCAGACATCTAGTAGGGGTGCTTTTCAATAGTATAAAATTATACTACCAATGGTCAATTTTTATAGTAACGTCTATGAGATATTATGACCTACCAAACACCAATCCTAACAAACCATGAACATGGTTCATTGATTAATTTCTCCTAGCACATAGGGGCTCATTGACAGAGTTTTTGCTTAGAATAACAAAAAAAAAAAACATGTGGCTTTTGACTAGATATTTGAAACCAAAGAGCTTATGAGGTAAAAGGATTTTAAATTTTTTTTAAAAAATAATAAAAATATTAAAATGAAATTTATGATGTATAACTTGTTACAGATTTTATAAAACATTAATAAGAGATTTTATCGAAAATCACATTTTTCTGATTTTAACAAGAAGCTCTTGTAATAAATCAACTGAACATTTTCAGAAACAACTTTTTGACCTAACAAGCCAAAAGAAGTTTCTAGAATGTTTGGCCTACCAACCAGGTAAACAGGCCCGTTGTTTTCAAGTACTTAAAGACAATAAAGTTTACAATTTATATTTTGTGATTGAAATAGAGAAATATTTGTATATTTTTTCTCTCAACATTATAAATCATCTTTTATTATTGAAATATAGAAATCTCTGTATATTTTTTCTATAAACATTTTATTCCTCCGTAAACCATATTTCCGTTTTACTAATTTGTAATAGCTTTGATAGAATCAAATGATAGTAACCTTTACAATAAATAAAAAAAATAATGTTGCAGAAAATCATGAGCAATAATTAAGGAAGGAAACTAGATTTTAACAAGCATCTATCCACACATTTTGAGTAGTTGTCGTAAACTTTGTGAGTGCAACACCAAAACTTAACACACGGAGCAAAACCACGTGAAGGGAATGAGATAGAATGCTGATGAGAAAAAACCAAGGAAGGACTCTGACATGGTTATTGTCTTTACTTTCCATTGAAACTTGCATAAGATATATCAACACTGTTATACAAAATCCAAATGTCTTTACACATTACATTTTTCTTACACAAATGTTTAACTTCCGTCTCTAACGAAACTAATATTAATGTGCACATATGTATATATTTACTTACAAATTTTGTTAATCTATAATTAATTAGTTCAACGCTATAACTTACCCAAGAAAATAATAAATAAATATTCTAACATTAAAAGAAATTAAAGTTTGATCCTAAATAAATTATTTGTTTCCCACAACTCTTCTAAAAGATAGATAGACAATTTAATTTTTTACTGAAAATTTTTCATTATTAATTTATATTTTTATATAACTTGTAGTAAATAAAAACATTTTGTTCACACTAAATTAATAAGATTAAGATCATAAATATGAACATATAGTACATAACATATATTATATGTTGATATACGTAAACAAACACTTAACTTTAGCCTAATAACGAACATTTTAAACAGATTACTAGGTATGTTGGGCACGTGCAATGCACGTGCATTCATGTACATTAGGACATTCCTTTATTATAAAAAGAGGGGGAGAGGGGGGTTAGAGTTTAGTGCAGGCTTCTCATGACAACAATAAGTTCAGCAAAAAAATAATAATAATAACAACAATAAGTGTAATTCATTGGAAGCTTCATTAAAAAAAGAAAAAAGAAAAAAAGAAAAGATAAAGAAAAATGGTTATAAGCATTAATTGAATTAAAATAAATACAAGTAGTTGAAATTTTACATAAATCGAGCATAGCAATTCAAATCCTTGCTTACGACTAACTTTTTTGTCAAGTTGTTTCTTTTCGGATTTGTACTACGCATTTATAACCATAAAATGTCTTACATGATTATAACTACATTTTATTGACAATCATGAAACAATTTACATGATCACGAATGTATTTATGTAGCAGCGCTAGTTTGCTAAAATTTAATAACGAAACTATACTATAATATACATGTACTGTTTTTTGAGTTGTGATTGATTAAACAAAGTTTATCAACTATAATACATGTACAAAATTACACAAGTATAGCCTACGTTATGTCTCTAGAACCAGTTTCCATCAACTAATCTAAAGACTTGTTGTGATTGGTGAAAATATAGGGTAATAACCACCTTTTTCTTCATAGGACAATTTACATATTTAGTCAAATTATCACCATGCTTTTAAAAAATATCTAAAAACAAACTTATTTACAAAATTGAACAAAATTAAAACTAATCATGTTGTGCTGACAAAAATATCCTTAAATCTAATTTAAGTGGAAAAAAAAAAACACACACACAATTTTCATCCTAATAAATAGTTATATTAATTTCAGTAACTTTTCTATATCTAAAAATAGAAATTAAAAAATCTTTTAAAATATCTCCTACATATTCATGGATTTGAACATACTTATTATTACATTTTATTTATTGTTGATTTTTTTTTTAATTTACTCTCAATATCTTATTGACGAGGTCAATATGTTATGAAATTATATCTGATGAATATTTTTTTTAACTTAATGATACGGTCAATATGATAGTATCTAAAAAACAATAAAACTTGAAATATACTATATGAAGTTCTTCTATAAAATAATACAATCATTATTATATAGACCACATGACCAATTGTTACAGTTAAATGAATGCAATATAATGATGATTGTATGAATATCAAATAATAAAACATAATTGTTTAAGTAACAATCATTACCATATGACAATTTTGTTATTTCTATCCTATCGAAAATAACGTGGTCATTATCATAATGAAAAAATATATGGTAAACATAATCATTTACAAATGTTCAATAGAGAAAACAAAAATCTAAGAAGTGAATAATAGTGTTTCTTGAGTATTCAAATGAAAAAACTTTCTTTTTAAAATACATATTTTCATATAATTAAAAGGGAAAAACTTCTTTAAACTAGGTA
This sequence comes from Ficus carica, assembly GCA_009761775.1. Classification (NCBI taxonomy): domain Eukaryota; kingdom Viridiplantae; phylum Streptophyta; class Magnoliopsida; order Rosales; family Moraceae; genus Ficus; species Ficus carica. The sequence goes on from CM019746.1 coordinate 4,281,386, forward strand.
AAACGTTTGCACAAAATATAACATATATATTTTTGGAAATGAATCTTGTATGGAAAACATAATTGCGTGAAATAAGGACAGTTTGTTATTTTTTCCCTAAAAAAACACTCTTGGATGAAAAAAAAAAAATCTGCTTAAAGGGTAAATGTGGAAGAAGAAAAGAATGAATTTTAAATTTTGTTCAAATTTGTAAATATTTGTATTAGTGTTCATTTTTTAAGGGGGTGTCCAAAATTAGCCATTTTGTGTAAATACTTCTAATTAATAAGCTAAATTAAGACAAGCCGTGGTCGGTAAATCTATATGGTGATGAGCCATGACCACCATTCTCATCCTTTAACAATTATATATACAACACTTCTTGTGTTTGGAGTGAATAAAAATGACAGTGACTACCACTCTCTTCCTTGTTGTGATTAGAGGACACCATGACATTCTGCTATTTGGGTTATATAATCTTTTTATTTCTGTTTTGATAAAGGGAGAAACTGTGGTAGAGACCTTTTGAGGGTCTCTACCGGTAAATCTATTTTTTTGGTCGTTGAGATTTAATCGAACGGTTAAAATGTTATTGGTATACTATACTTATCATACACCTTACCTCATATTACCCTTCCCACCTATAATCTTCTCCGTCGCCGGCGACCTTCCCACCGCTGGTGACAGACGCCGGCAACTCACCCCCAATGCCGGCGACCCAGCCCCGCCCCTCCACCGCTGGCCCCAGCCCCGGCCGCCCCCACCCAGCCCTGGCAACCCCCCCCCCAGCCCTCCCCCGTTGGCCCCCCGGCCCCAGCCCCCCCAGCGCACCCCCCACCCCAGGTCCCCCTCCACAGACCTTCCCCTACCCCCCCCCCCCCCCGGCGCCCCTCGGCACCCCCCGACGGGGACCCCCCTACCCCCCTCTTTCTCTCTTCCCCTTTCTCTCTCTTCTCCTCTCTCTCTCTCTCCCAGACCTTCCCCCACCCCCCCCCCCCACCCCCCTCTCTCTCTCTTCCCCTTTCTCTCTCTTCTCCTCTCTTTCTCTTCCCGGCCTGCGGCCCCCCCACCCCACCCCCACCTCCGACGGGGAGCCCCCATCCCCCCCTTTTCTCTCTCTCTTCTCCCATCGAGGGTGGGGGGGGTGGGGGGGGGGGGGGCGGGCCTGGAAGAGAGAGAAAGGAGAAGAGAGAGAAAGGGGAAGAGAGAGAGAGGGGGGTGGGGGGGTCCCCGTCGGGTGGGATGCCGAGAGGCGTTGGGGGGGGGGTGGGTGGGGGGAGGCCGGGGGAGGGGGACCTGGGGTGGGGGGTGCGCTGGGAGGGCTGGGGCCGGGGGGCCGGCGGGGGAGGGTTGTGGGGGGCTGGGGCCGGTGGTGGGGGGGCCAGGGGGTGAGTCACCGGCGTCGGGGGTGAGTTGCCGGTGTCCGTCGCTGGCGGCGGGAAGGTCATCGGCGATGGAGAAGATTATGGGTGAGAAGGGTAATATGAGGTAAGGTGTATGATAAGTATGGTACACCAACAACATTTCAACCATTTGATTAAATCTCAACGGTCTAAAAAAGGACTTTACCGGTAGAGACTTTCTCCCTTTGATAAATATCGTAACCAAGTTTTTTTTTTTAAGGTAGTAATTAAATTGTTCTCCTTCAGAAAGAGAGTGAAAGAGGAGGAAGAGATGACGAGACTCGTGTTCTCAAAGTTACACATGAGTCTGTATAGAGTAATAAAGCTCTAGAACTCCTCCAACTATTCTGCTTCTGTATATTGTTTTGCTTCATTTCAAATAAAACCTCTGCTTGAAAAAAGTGAAATTTAATTAACTTCTCGTTATGTATTAAAACCCATATTTTCCTCTTATTTCTTTCTTCTTCTTCATTTTCTTTTTTTTTTTCTTTTTTTTTTTTAATTTATGAAGCAAACTCCAAAAACAAGCTATATGAGCAAAATTCCCTGAATATGCAAGATATTCAAATGGTCTGGGGACTAATCTCATGTAGCTTCACCAATGCACCCCAAAATACCCCTTCAACCTTTTCCCCCTTAACATAAAACAAAGAAACAAGTGAAGACAAGGAAGAAGAAAGAAACTGACGTAGCGGAAGCGTATAGGAAAGACGAAAAACCTCACAAAAACTCAAACTTGTTGATTTGTTCACAAATGCCAAGAAAGAGAAAATAATGAGCCGAAAACTCAAGAGAATAATTCTATATATCAATCACCTCCGGCCAAAAGGCTTACAATGCTTTAAATAATATCCCTAAAATAAATCGGAATAGTAACTAGATAATGGTAAAAAGAAAAAAAGATTTGTTCTTTTCAAAATTGAAAAAAAGAAAAAAAAGCTAAGATAATGACAGAAATTGAAAGTCAAAAAATTTGAAAGTCAAAAAACGGTTTGTCACTTCTGCACCGCATCATTCCCCCTTGGTTAGGAAAAAGTCGCCCTCGACTTTTGGTGGAGAAGTAATGTCATCACCAGAATCATCACCACGAAACGACACAAGATGCTTGACATTAAAAACAGCGGATGTCCGAATATGACTAGGCAACTTCAAACGATATGCATTGGGATTAATCTTCTCGATGATCTCTAATGGACCAATTTTTCTTGCGGCAAGCTTGTTATATTCATGAGCAGGAATACGATCCTTTGTTAACACCGCCCAAACAAAATCACCCACCTCAAACTCGACGTGGCGACGTTTAAGATCCGCATCGTACTTATACTTAGCAGCGGCAGCTTGCAAATGCTCATAAGTCTGTGAATGAACCTGCTGTAGTTCTTGAACAAAATCCACTGCTTTACCATGCACTTTAACAGTATTAGAGACTGGAACTAAATCAAGAGGACTACGAGGAACAAGACCATACACCACTTGAAAAGGACTAAAGCCTGTACCTCGATTAACTGCATGGTTGTGGGCAAACTCAGCCTGGCACAGTTTTTGATCCCAAGACTTGATGAAATCTCTGGATAAACAACGAAGTAAATCACCCAAGGAACGGTTGACAACTTCAGTTTGACCATCCGTTTGAGGATGATAGGCACTGCTAAAATCCAACTGTGTATTGACCAAACGCCATAAACTGCGCCAAAAGTGACTAAGAAAGCGAGTATCCCGATCAGACACAATAGAAACAGGAAGTCCATGTAGACGATAGACCTCACGAAAATATAGTAGTGCCACGTTTACAGCATCCGTAGTCTTCTTGCAGGGAATGAAATGGGCCATCTTGGAAAAACGATCAACCACTACAAAAATAGAATCAAACCCGCGTTGCGTCCTGGGAAGCCCCAAGACGAAGTCCATACTGACGTCTGTCCAGGGTTGGGTCGGAATAGGTAGGGGCATATACAAACCGGCATTTGTAGCTTTGCCTTTCGCAAGATGACATGTTCGACAACGCTCCACGAATTTACCTACATCCTTACGCAATGTTGGCCAAAAATAAGAAGCAGCAACGAGCTGTAATGTTCGATCACGACCCACGTGGCCCTCATTATGTAATTCCTGAATTATCTTAAGTCGCAAACTGCTCTCAGGAATACATAACTGATTTCCCCGAAAAAGAAAACCATCGACCCACACAAACTCCGAATGCACACCCTCCTGTAACTTCCGGATAATTTGTGAAAAATATGGATCAGTAACATACAAATCACAGATAGTGTTAAAACCTGGAACCTCCACTCGCAACTCGGTCAGAAGGGTTTGTCGTCTACTCAACGCATCCGCCACCTTGTTAAGGGCACCTGCTTTGTGCTTAATCACAAAAGTAAATTGTTGTAAATAAGCAATCCAAGTAGCATGTCGAGCGGATACCTTAGCTTGAGTACCAAGATGTTTAAGGGCGCCATGGTCAGTATACAAAATGAACTCCTTCTGGAACAAGTAATGACGCCAATGCCGAATCGCCTGGACTATCGCATAAAACTCCATATCATACGTACTATAACGAGACTTAGGACCAGAAAGCTTCTCGCTGAAATACGCAATCGGGCGGCCATTCTGACTTAGCACACCACCAATACCCACCTTAGAAGCATCACAATGCAATTCAAAAGGCTGAGTGAAATCAGGCAACACCAAAACTGGGGCGGTTGTCAATTTTCGCTTAATTAACTGAAAAGACGCCTCTGCTTCAGGACTCCACTGAAACTGGCCGTCCTTCATACAATCTGTAATTGGCGCCATAATACTACTAAAATGTGGTATAAACCTGCGGTAAAAGGAAGCAAGGCCATGGAAACTTCGCACTTCTGTAATAGTTCTAGGCTGCGGCCACTGATTTATTGCTTCTACCTTGGAAGCATCAACTGATAATCCCTCATTTGACACCACATATCCCAGAAAAACAACACGATCAGTTAGAAAAGTACACTTCTTGACCGCAACATAAAATTCATCCCTACGAAGGATTGAAAGAACTTCCCGAAGGTGCTGGACATGATCCTCGGTGTTAGCACTATAAATCAAAATATCATCGAAGTAAACTACGACAAATTTACCGATGAATGGACGAAGAGCTTGATTCAAAACCCGCATAAAAGTGCTAGGAGCATTAGAAAGGCCGAATGGCATAACTAACCACTCAAACAACCCTTCTCTCGTCTTAAAGGCTGTTTTCCACTCATCCCCAGGCCTGATACGAATCTGATGGTACCCACTCTTCAAATCAAGCTTACTAAACACGCAAGCACCGGTAAGCTGATCCAACAAATCATCCAAACGAGGAATAGGAAAACGGTAACGTACCGTAATCTTATTTATCGCTCTGCTGTCCACACACATACGCCATGTGCCGTCTTTCTTTGGCGTAAGGAGAGCATGTACAGCACAAGGACTAAGGCTTTCCCTAATGTGTCCCTTCGCCAAAAGCTCTTCCACTTGCCTGCGCAACTCCTCATGCTCAGTAGGGCTCATCCTGTAATGCGCCCGATTAGGAAGAGTAGCATCAGGTACTAAATCAATCTGATGCTGAATATCTCGTAGTGGTGGCAACTCATCTGGAAGCTCTGCAGGGAAGACCTCCTGAAATTCTTCTAGCAACGGACAAATTCTGTCAGGAATCTCTTGCTCAGTGTCGACTGACTTGCCTACTAACACATACACTACACCAGATTCGGCCATCTCCGCCTCAAACTTTGCTCTGGTTAATAAATTGGTACTGTCCCCAACTGCTTTCGTTGAGTCCTTGCTAGGTAGTAACACAATTTTCCTTCCCCCAAACATAAAACTGTACGTGTTGGTATATCCATCATGCAACGAATGCCGGTCAAATTGCCAAGGTCTTCCTAATAACAAATGACATGCATCCATCTCCACCACATCACATAAAACTTGATCTTTGTAGGTAGGTCCAATAGAAAAGCTGATTAAACTACGCTGGGTTACTTCAACATCACTACCTCTCTTCAACCAGGCCAATTTATATGGCTTGGGATGTTTTTCCGTTTGCAATCCCAACTTCTTAACGACCTCCTCGGCCACTACATTCTCGCAACTTCCAGAATCAATAACAAACTTGCAGACTTTTCCCCCAACTGTACATGTAGACTGAAAAATATTATTACGCAACCAATCACTCGTATTTCCCAGGGGAGTCAAAAAACTCCGTCTCACCACTAATGCTTGACCCACATCACCAACAACAAATTCCTCTTCCTCCGTTGCTTTCTCAGCGTCTACACTGTCAAAGATAGGCTCCCCCTCATAATCCTCGTACACCTCATCAACGAAGAGTCCCTTACGAGAAGTCTTGGGACATTCAGATTGTCTATGGCCCATATCTCCACATTTAAAACAACGAATACCACCTCCAGGACGTGTCGATTGTTGATTGGGATTTGTCTTAGAAGAGCCAGTCTGGGTAGGATTACTAGGACGTATTGTTTGCTGCTGTAGATTACTGGAAGAACCCCCTGCAGTGAAAGGACCTATATTTCGTCGGGACTGTTGTTTCTCTATCTGTATTGCCCTTTGATGCGCTTCAGAAACCGTCACAGGATCAAACATATTCAGCGTGTCCTGTATTTGGGGACGAAGACCACCCACATATCGCGACACCAATTGCTCTTCCGTTTCCATTACCTCATTCCTAGTAATCAACATATAAAATTCTGTTGTATAATCAGAAACAGTTTTCATACCTTGACGTAAGTTTTGCAATCGCTGCTACATGGTTCGAACATAGTTGTAGGGCAGAAATTGCTTCTTCATATGCTTTTTTAATTTATCCCAAGTCGCAATCCTGGTCTTTCCTAATCTGGATCTTGTCACTTTGGTCTGCTGCCACCACGCCGCTGCTCGTCCACGAAATCTCGTCGCAACAAGGGGTACACTTTTACCAGCAGGAACCTCCTTAAACTCCAAGATCTCTTCCACGGCAGTCATCCAATCCAAGAATTCTTCTGGGTTTAGTCCACCATGGAATTCAGGAATATCAACTTTAAATCCTGATTCCCAACGCCTGTTTTCCTCCTGGAAACCTCCTCTACGTCGGGCTGGCGGATCTATTGGTTGATCATGCGGCGCAAATGGATTTTCATCTTCAAAATCCTCAAAAGGTTGGGCCACAGGCGCATGTTGCTGTGGCGCGAGTGCAGCAATTTGCTGAGTCAGCAACTCCACTTGTTGACGCAGCTGTGTGATCTCATCACGTCTATTCACCTCCTCTAGTTGGCCTTCACGGGTTTCTGGACGTCTCCTTGGCGGCATAGTGAAGGAACGAACCTGTCTCTGATACCAACTGACGTAGCGGAAGCGTATAGAAAAGACGAAAAACCTCACAAAAACTCAAACTTGTTGATTTGTTCACAAATGCCAAGAAAGAGAAAATAATGAGCCGAAAACTCAAGAGAATAATTCTATATATCAATCACCTCCGGCCAAAAGGCTTACAATGCTTTAAATAATATCCCTAAAATAAATCGGAATAGTAACTAGATAATGGTAAAAAAAAAAAAAGATTTGTTCTTTTCAAAATTGAAAAAAGAAAAAAAAGCTAAGATAATGACAGAAATTGAAAGTCAAAAAATTTGAAAGTCAAAAAACGGTTTGTCACTTCTGCACCGCATCAGAAACAGAGTTTGATCGCAAAGTTACCTAGCGGCAACGAGGTGAGTTAACAGGGGATAAGATAGTAGCGATATTGGCTGATATATCTTGAAAACCAAGATCAATTTAGAAATATAAGCTTTTAATTTAGAATAAAATCCAAATACTTTAATATGTATCTAAAATGTTGCAGAGACGTTTGAAAATGTGGGCATAGAACTTTGTAGTTTTAACAAGTTTTTCATTTTTTTTTATTTCACTTTTTTTTGTGACCCGTTAACATTTTTTCCGGGTGACACGTAAATTTTTTTACAACAAAAGCTGTAAAACAATCTATATATATTTTTTAAAAGGATAGATGGCTAAAGCCAAAAAAGAAAAAGAAAAAGGTTTCATTGCATGTTGAGAATCTGCACAGGGTCTTGGATTTCTAATTATCACCTTATATTGATGTAGAGAGGAAATGAAAAGAACAAAGACACCTAATTGAAGAAAAACTCATAGATGAAAGGGCAAAAAAAGGAAATAAAAGATTGACAAAAAGTGGTTTAGAGACTTGGTAATGAATAGTAGATAAAAGATATTAATTGAAAAGCAATATGAAAAGGCACTTTTTAAAAAAATTATATATGTATATATAATATTAGATAATAAATTAATTTTCTCCAATTAATCTTCTAAAAAAGATTACAAAGACTTAACAATTTAAGGTCCTAAAATGATATATCGTAAATATAAAAAGTAGAAGTAAAAAATATATTTTGTATTTTGGTTTACATTTATAGGAAAACAACTCTTTTGTTTTTTAATTTAATAAATTAGAGTGAAGAGTTTGGTAAAAAAAATGATTAAACAATATTAATCTAGTTGGGATGTCCTTAGATTTTGTTTGGTATAGTTTAAACATTTCAAATGAAAACATTTGAATTGTCATCTGAATTAGCGTTTGATTTTTGTAATTGGAATGGAATACTTTGAACATGAACATTTTGAATGGAAGCAATTAAATATGTATTTAGATAAATATTGAAAACAATTATTTAAATTGTGAAAAATTGATAACTAAACTACAAAAAAAAAAAAAAAAAAAAAAAAAAGAAGGAATATTTAATGTTAAAAAAATGAGAACTAAAATAGGAGTGTTGCATCACGAAGAATTAAACAAAAAAATTGCATTCTCAAATTACTATTCAAAATATATTCAAATGGAATTAAATTTAGGGAGGAGGTATTTTTGAATTTCAAATTAAATGTTGTTTTCAACATTCTAATGTCACATTTTAAATGTTGATTGTCAAACACATTTTAAAACTTATTGGATGGAATATTTCAAATGTTACATTTCAAACGGTACATTTTTATCTTGCGTTTGGTATATCGGTTTGAAAATAGAATTTTTAGGTTGAAATTTGTTGACTTTTCAAAAACTAATTATAATTTTTATTGACTTTAAAAATAAAATAAAAAAAGAGACAAAAATTGAAATGGAAAATTTAGGTCTAGACCTAAGAATCAAACGGAAATGTTGAGAAACAAACACATATTCATTTTAAACTCAAATTGACCATTTTAAATGGTTGCAAACAGTTGAAGCAAACACGACATTAGCCACTTTGATGCTAGTTGCTCCTTCTCATCATTTACATAAAGAAAATTGAGTTCTTTTTTCTTTTTTTAACTTGAGAATAGGGGATTCGAACTTTAAACTTTAATGTAAAAGTCAGATGTGAAATTATCGTTAGACTTTATAGTATTCCTATAACTACCAACCAAAAAAAAAAAAAAAAAATTACCAACTACTCTTGTAAACCCAAAATATATATAATTACAGGCATACCTTAACGATAGTTTCATTCCTGACTCCACATAAGACGTAGAGTTCGAATCCCCTAATCTAAGGGCCTATTTGGGGGGATATCTAGAGATGGTGTTTTAGAGATTGGGTTGGAAATGTGTGTTTGAGGGGAAAACTTTTGAAAAATTTTGTGATATAGAAAATAGTATAAAATTTTGAAATGTGTTCAGAAAAAATAGGCAAAATGGATATTATCTTATTTGTCTTGTCGTTATGAGCATTTTGACATAAAAATCATCTCATTTTAAATTGAAATGAGAAAGTTATTGACTTTTAAAGTTTGAGTTTTCTGAAAATGAAAAAGAAAGAAAATTTGATGTAGAGTTGAGAATTTGAAATCTAGATGGTAAAATGTTATTCGGAGTTATTGTCCCAAACGAGCACTAAGTTAAAAATCCAAAAATGCCACTAAATATAGACATGAAGGGGAAGCAGAGCCCTTTGGGCATTTGCAATAGTAAAGAGCAGAGGGTGCTGGCCATGAGGAGCATATGAGAAAGGAGTTGAGATCTGCTGTCTTAGATCGCCTGTCTCATTGGTTATTACATGATAGTGTTATGTCATATCACCTGAATTTAAGAATTTAGCCATATAAAAAATGTTAAATATTAAAAATTCTTGAACAAATTAATGAGTTATCAAAACATTATTGATGAAACAACCATTAAGATAGAAAAATGAGACAATGCATTTGGTGCACGGGTTGAAACTGAATTTTTTAGGTTGGAATTGAGTTAAATTGAATGTGCGTTTGGTAAGATATTTGAACTATCGAAACTAAAAAATGTAAAAACTTAAAATATGATTGAAAAAAAAAAATCATTATGGAACTTGTTTCATTCGTATCGAAATTCTATGCAATTTATAAATATATATATATATATATAAATCTCTTTTTGACTTGTATCCAAAGTTATGAACTTTTAAAATTTGAGTTATAAAAATAATGAATAGTAAAACTAATGTTGACTTTTTAGAAAAAGATAAAAATGAATTGAATTTTTTAGGTTTGGATTGAATTGGACCTTAGTTCAAATATGGACTCCAGAGAGACAGGAGATGCTAGTCTTTGTTCTTACTTTTTATTATGATGTAATATATTATGTTTTGTTTTGTTAATTTCAATTTCAACAAAATTTTTAGGGAGTGGCTTTGGTAAAGGCTTGATGCGAACCCCGTCAAAAATAACAAGACTCGACAATGAAGAAGGAACCTAAGAACGTTCTACGATCAGGTTTGAATGGGAGACCTCGACCCGTTGCTTCAACAAAAAACAAGAACCTTGGTAGATTTGACCTCAACCCATTGTTTAATGCGAAACAAGAATCTTGGTATAAGGAAGACGCCATAAACAGTGGTGGAAAACCGTTTGATAAGTCGTTGGTGAATGTCACGGAAAATTCTGATAAATTCGAATAGTTCATCAAAGAACCAAAGAGACAATACTCTCACAATTTTACTGAATAATGATCTGCCCTTTCACTGTTACAAAGACGCCTATTAACAGGCTGAATGTTACAAAAAGGTTCCTAAAATAGCTATCATAATTAAGGCTAAAATCTGGTAATTAAAAGTCTTACTTGCCTAAAAGAGAAAAAGGAAATAATCAGCCCTTTAATTGGCTGATCTCACACCTTCACTAAAAAAGAAAAGTTGAAAGTTTTTAAATGGCTTTATTATCAGCTATAAACGCCCATAAAAAGTCAAAATAAAAAAAACTAAACAAATAGAAGAAAGTAAATATCTTGGCATGCAAATTTTATAATCAAGCCAAAAGAATATTCCTAAACTGTAACGACCCGCCTTACGTAGGCCGTTACCATACTTATCTTACATAATTACTTAACTTACTTAATTAGCGGAAATAAGGACTATTTGTCTCCATATCATACAACCATCCTGGTAACGATACAGTTTGTCGGGTCCCGTCAAAGATCAGAGGTTGCATCCCGTAAAACACCAAGGCAGCATCACGGTCCTCGTCCATTAGCCTCGGATCTATATCATACAATTTACCATATTATACCTATATAATAAGTATACATGCACAACAATATTTTTAACTTATAATGACTGTGGCGCTGGCAGGCAGATTGTGAAACCGGAAGGCAAGAACCCGCTCTGATACCAACTCTGTAATGACCCACCTTACGTAGGCCGTTACCATACTTATTTTACATAATTACTTAACTTAACTAGCGGAAATAAGGACTTTTTTTTTTTAAAGCAACTTGAATCTGATCTCGACCATATACTTACATATAAACATATATACGTACTTAATTGAGTATTTAAGTTTTAAACTTATTTTAACATATAACAGTTTGTACAAAATAATAAATACACATATTTTATAACAAAACGCGTAGCGGTCTCCATCCCGTAGTTTCACAGTTAGCCCTGCCATGCCCCACCGTCTTGTATCAAGCATTGCTAATAGGGAACTTACCTACAGCATAAACGTAAGTTGTGAGCTTTTGCTTAGCAAGTACAACTATTAACCCACAAAACAATTCGTAATAAAACAATGCATGAACCAATTATGCTTCATTAAACTTTCTTAGGTTAGCATATTTTTGGACCCTTACTTAACATAAGTGTACGTATCGCGGCGCGCAGCCATGGAGTGATTAGGGCGGCCAGTCCTGTCTAACTCAAACCATAGACCAAACCTGTCCTAGTGCAGGTCGGTACGACACAATAAAACTTACTTAACATCATACTTGAAAACATTTTCTTGCTTGAAAACAATTTCTTAAAACAATTTCTTACATGAAACTTAATCTTATTCTTATCATGTGAATTATCATTAGTGAACATGCTTCATGATGTCACAATAATAAAGCATAAATCCTATGCATCACATACATAAATGCATGAGCTTTGAAAACATGAAATCTATAAAACAATTTGCCTATGCTGTAGGCGGAGTTGTACTTACAGGTTAGGCTAGATCTTGGGTTTGTTGTTCCGACAAGTCATAATAACAGGTTACCTTCCTGTTTCTAAAAATGACGTAAGATAAGAATCATTCTATCTTACCATAAATCATTACATTCAATGTTAGTATCCTGACCAACATTCACTAGTAACCCTAGTTATATATCCCTCACACACTACAATGATATCTTATTCGGTTACTAAATGTAAACCTAGGGCACATGACCCAATAACAATTAAACAGTATTTTATTTGCTTACTTAATGTAACATTGGTTACAAGGCCTAATTATATTATAGTGGTATCCCATTTGGTTATCATAAGTAACCTTGGGTCCAAAACCTAACATTAGTAACCCATCTGGTTACTATAAGTATCCTTTCAATTAACTTAGTCCAAATAATTTTTAGTATCCTCTTCGATTACTATGCGTCTTACTATGGTTACCATATAACTTTAGCCTAATTTAATTATTTCACAAAACCCTAGTTTAATAACATTTAACCCCGTTTTAAACTGTTTTTATGAAAACTGTAATTAATTTTAAAACAAAAATAGTAAAACTGTAAAATTCTGACAAACCGTTTTTTGAAAACAGTCCCATAATTTCAGTTATCAGTGTATGTGCAGGAATTGTCTGTTCATGCACTGTTTTGAAAATCTTGTACATAAATTTCCTGTTTTCTGCTTAGTTTTTAAGATCTAGTTTTATTTTAAAATCTATTTTGAATTTGAAAAAGTTTTCTTCATAAATATTGTAGAACTTAATGATTCCTACAACTTTCAATTTTTTTCTTAAATCTTAATTCTGCCTTTAACTTATACTTTTTCCTTGTTGAAACTGCATGGCCGTGCACAGGGTCTGGGCAGATCAGGTTCGGGTTTTCATAAAAACGGAAGCGTTTGGAACTTATTTTTAAAAATATGTTTATGTTACCCCCTAGTATTTTCAATTTTCTACAATTTTTTAGTTTTAACTTTTTCCAAATTCGGCCTTTAAAAGCCTCAAAATTCCATTTCTAGATTGTTACATAGTTTAATCCGAAACTGGCAGTTTTCAATTTTAGTTGATTTTTACATAAAATTACGCACACCCTACCTCAAACGGTTGAAACCGTGAGCCTACATCAATCATGTTGCGTGTTACGTAAGGTTTCCATCATCATGCATTGGTTTCCCATCCTTACAAACCCATTTGGTAACCTTTACCAAATTAGGGTTTTGGGTTGATTTCTAACCCTTCATTCATCATACATCATCATCATCTTTATCTTTCATATCATAAGGGACATATTACAAACACATAATAGAAATGCACACATACACATAATTTCTAACACATAATATCATAAACATGAACCAAATCATAAATAAAGACCACTAAACCCTAATCGAGCACATACTAGACATTTAAACTTATTGCATGAAAGTAGAAGGTAAGTGTAACGACCCCTCACGGACCATTACAGTTGACTTCTTATTTGATCATTCATCTCTTATAAAATTGCGGAAAAGATTAAGCTTAAAATAAAAATCTTTATATAACGGAAAACTTTACTTAGATAATTTTTAGAAAACTCTAGAATTTTTTTTTTTTTTTTGTAAAACTATATCGAAATAAACTTCATATTTAATATATATATATATTTTAAAAACTGAATTCATGAAATAAAATTTAAGTCCATATGAGACCTTCAATCAAATAATAATAAATAAAAGTCTCAAAACTTCATTTGAAATTATAAATGTCCATCTCAAGATTGTTCCTCCCGTTTTCCTATCATATATCGTCCCGCCATCCGCTCCAAGCTCCTCCAGCACTACATCTTACCCTTTCCTTTATCTGCAACATGAATTAACTTATATAAGCAAGGGCTTAGTAAGACACTTAAATCTCACAAAAATAAACATTTTTCTTTTATCATCATAAATATAAACATCATTTAAAAACTTTTTACTTTTAAAACCGTCATATATTGGGCCCGGCGTTGTACCATCATAGCGCGCTAGTCACGGAAGGGTTGGGGTAGCAAATCCCAAACCAACGGTGACAAAAGTCCGCTCACCGGACAACATCATCATCAAGGGTGTACAACGCCATTTTAAAACATAAAAATACATATACATACCATATATATACTTTTCATCAAAATGTTTCATCAAAACGTCATCATAGGAGAAGTATTATTTAAGAACATCATAACATCATCATCAACATCAAAATATATACTTCTCAAATCTTTAATTCATGTTGCAGGTGAGAGTGTACTTACCTAAACGCCTTACTCAATCTTTTTGAATTTTTCGATGGTGACGCGCGATTGAGGTCTCGGGTGCTCGTCTTTAGAACCGTTCATGCCATGAATAATAAATATAATAAAATCAACAAAAGCTCATAATAATTCGTCAAACACATCCATCATATCATAGCAGCACCTACAAGGCCTATTTCATCATTTAATTACATCAAAACACAAAAATTGAACAATTTCATGAAATTTCAAATTTTGATAGAATCTGCCAATCAGACCTTTGTCCCTTCAAAAATTCATAAAAATTCATACAGAGCTCCAAATGATCTGAAGCTAATTTTAAATGAAAGTATACATCCAGATCTTTCTAATGGTATCCAATTCATAAAAAAAGAAGACCGTTTGGACCCTCAAAAATAGTTTTGAAATTGATTTCTAAACTTTTTCTGAATTTGGCAGCCGGACCTTTACCGGTTTGAAAAATCACAAAAATTAACAGATATCTCCAAATGATATAAAACTGATTCCAAATGAAAATAGACATTTATAGCTTTCTAACAATATCAATTTTGTTGAAAACGGAGACCGTTTGCATTCTCATAAACAGTTTTGAAATCTGATCATTAAAATTTTACCGAACTTGGCAGTCCGACCTCTGCCTATTTGAAAAATCATAAAAATTCACAAATAATTCCAAAAGATATGAAACTGATTTCAAACAAAAATAAACATCTAGGGCTTTCCATCAATATCAAATTTGTTAAAAACGGAGACCGTTTAAATTCCCAAAATCAGTTTTGAAATCTGATCATTAAAATTTTACCGAACTTGGTAGTCCGACCTCTGCCTATTTGAAAAATCATAAAATTTCACAAATAACTCCAAAAGATATGAAACTGATTTCATATGAAAATAGACATCTAGGGCTTTCCAACAATATCAAATTTGTTAAAAACGGAGACCGTTTAGATTCCCAAAAATAGTTTCAAAACTTATCACAAAATCTGGAATTCCAGTGACAGTGGTCAAATCCGAAAATCATTAAAAGTATATATAAAAAAAATATCATCACAATGTATATGATTCATACACACACACACACAAAACAGCCCTAAGACATCTTTCTAACACATAAAAATCATTCAATCTCCAAAGAATCCCAAACTAAAACCAACAACAAACTCATCATCATCATAAAGCTATACCGAAACATATCTTGAAATTCTTTGATCTTGACTTGAAGAACTTAGAGGTTTGACAGAAATTTTTTTTTTTTTTTTTTTTCCTATGTGTTTGTGCGTGGGAGAGGGCTGAGAGAAAGAGAGGGTTTGTTTTCTATTTGTGCATGTGAATAATAGAAAGAGCAATAGAGAGGGAGAGATATGCAAAGAGTGAGGCAGATTGTGTGGAATTAAATTGGGAATCAATTGAAAATAAATTTTCTGATATTTGATTATGGGCTGTCATTTTGGACAAATAAGGTAGTCATTCAATTAATAGATTAAATAGAATGCAAAAATCTCTCCTTTCCCTTTTTTTATTTTTTATTTTTAAAACACGTCCCTTCCCCCTTCATTTCCTCCTCCAGATTCCCAATATACACATATATATACATATAAAATTATATATATACATTTGACTAATCAAATAACTTAATATATGTATACATTATATATATAAAGGTAAATATATACAGTACAATCTGTATATATATTTATAAATTATTCTTACATCTAGTATATACATATAAACATATACTATAATCGTATAACAATATATTTATGCTTTATATATAATATAAAAAAAAACAAATTCAACAATTTCTTTATTACATATATTTTAAGCTATCACACAAAATTATCAAATCATCATAAAAATTCATCAATTTGGCATGAACATTGTTCTAGCACATCGAGTCCTCGTCGCGTCACCTGTGAAAAAAAATAACTCAACATAACATTAGATTGAAGAAATTACAATCTCATCACATTATCATGTTAATTCTAATGTTAATTCTCTAACGTTATAGTTAAGTAGCATTTGTGGCGTTACAATCCCTCTTACCTTATAAAAGTTTCGTCCTCGAAACTTAGAATAATTCCGGATAATTCGTTCTCATAGTGTCTTCTCGCTCCCATGTAGCTTCCTCCATCTTGTGATTACGCCAAAGAACTTTTACTAAGGGAATCTCTTTGTTTCTCAAGGTCTTCGTCTTTCGATCAAGAATCTCAACCGGTTTCTCTTCGTAACTCATATCCTCTTGAATCTGAATCGATTGCGGTTGGATGACGTGAGATGGATCCGGTACATACTTCTTCAACATCGAGACATGAAATACATTGTGGATGGATGTCATCTCCTGCGGTAAATCTAACTTGTAAGCCACATTGCCGATACGATCAATCACCATATATGGTCCCACATACCTGGGAATAAGCTTGCCTTTCTTCCCAAATCGCATCACACCCTTCATCGGGGCGACCTTGATAAACACCAAGTCTCCAATCTCAAACTCTAAAGGCCTTCGACGCACATCTGCATAGCTTTTCTGCCTACTTGGAGCTGTGGCAATCCGCTGCTGAATCACCTTCAATGCTTCGGTCGTCTTATTGAAGAAGTCAGTTTTCTCCTTAAGTTCCGACTCCGCTAGCTTCTTCTCCCCAGCCTCATGCCAATAAATTGGGAACTTACAACGTCTTCCGTAAAGTGCCTCATAGGGAGCCATCCCAATCGTCACTTGATAACTATTGTTATAAGCGAACTCAGCCAACGGTAAAAACTTACACCAACTCCCTTTGAAGTCCAAGACACAAGCTCGAAGCATATCCTCAAGTGTTTGATTAGTCCTCTCCGTCTGACCGTCTGTTTGCGGATGAAAAGCTGTGCTAAATTTTAACTTCGTACCCATAGCCGCTTGAACGCTCTTCCAGAAATGAGAGGTGAACCTACTATCTCGATCCGAAATAATAGATCTGGGAACACCATGAAGCCTCACGACCTCCTTCACATATAATTCTGCCAACTGTTCCATCGAGAACGTCAATCGTATAGGAAGAAAATGTGCTGACTTGGTCAATCTGTCAATGACCACCCATATAGCATCATATCCATTCGTAGTCCTTGGCAATCCAGTAATAAAGTCCATCGCAATGTCTTCCCATTTCCATTCCGGTATCTGAATTGACTGGAGCACCCCTCCTGGCCTTTGATGCTCAGCCTTAACTTGTTGGCACGTCAAACAATGCTTCACATAGTGTGCTACATCCTTCTTCATTCCGAACCACCATAAACTATTCTTAAGATCCATGTACATTTTGGTTGCACCAGGATGAAGCGTATACGGGGTATTGTGCGCCTCTTCAAGAATCTTTTTCCTCAACTCCTCGTCTTTAGGAACACATAACCGTTCCTTAAGTTTCAGCACTCCATCATCAGACACACTAAATCCTTCACACTTCCCTTCGAGCATTTCCTTTTTAATTCTCACAAGGCTTGGATCAAGGTCTTGTTTGCTCCGAATGTCATCTAAAATAGTTGGAGACAAGGTCATTGCAGAAAGTTGTCCAACTATTAATTCCAACCCAAAATCAAAAACCTCCTTTTGAAGAGGCTTGGACATCGCATTCAAGGACATTAACGTGGCTGGGGTCTTCCGACTCAATGCATCAGCTACCCTATTTGCCTTCCCCGGGTGGTATAGGATTTCACAGTCGTAATCCTTTACTAGCTCAAGCCACCTCCTTTGCCTCATATTCAAATCTTTCTGCGTGAAGAAGTACTTTAAACTTGGTGGTCGGTGAATACTTGGCATCGGACTCCATACAAATAATGCCTCCATATTTTCAATGCAAAAACAACGGCAGCCAACTCTAGGTCATGGGTGGGATAGTTCTTCTCATAGTCCTTCAATTGTCTTGAAGCATAGGCAATTACCTTCCCATTCTGCATCAAGACTGCACCAAGTCCCATTTTAGAAGCATCACTGTAAATTACGAACCCTTCATCCCCATCCGGAATCGTCAAGATTGGAGCACTTGTGAGTCGTCTCTTCAGGTCTTGAAAGCTCTTTTCGCAGTCCTCTGTCCATTCGAACTTCTTTCCTTTTCGAGTAAGTGTCGTATGCGGCATAGCAAGTTTTGAGAAATTAGCTACAAATTTCCTGTAATATCCCGCTAAACCAAGGAAACTTCTGATCTCACTTGCGTTGGTTGATCTCTTCCAATTACTAACGGCCTCAACCTTCGCGGGATCCACCATTACGCCATCTTTAGAAATCATATGACCAAGGAATGCCACACGATCCAACCAAAACTCGCACTTAGAGAATTTGGCATACAGTTGGTGTTGTTTCAATGTCTGCAAAACTGTCCTTATATGCTTCTCATGTTGGTCTCGAGTCTTTGAATAAATGAGAATATCGTCGATAAACACTATCACAAACTTATCCAGAAACTCCTTAAACACTCTATTCATCAGGTCCATGAAAGCAGCAGGGGCATTGGTCAACCCAAATGGCATGACCACAAACTCATAATGGCCGTATCGAGTTCTGAAGGCTGACTTGGGGACATCTCCTTCCTTGATCTTCAGTTGGTGGTATCCGGATCGTAGATCAATCTTCGAAAACACAGTCGCACCTTGTAGTTGGTCGAACAAATCATCAATTCTTGGCAGTGGGTACTTGTTCCTTATGGTCACCTTGTTTAGCTCTCTATAGTCGATGCAGAGTCTCATTGTCCCATCATTCTTCTTCACAAATAAAACTGGAGCTCCCCACGGTGAATGACTAGGGCGAATAAAAACCCTTGTTCAACAGCTCTTGAAGTTGTTCATGCAATTCCTTCAATTCAGCAGGTACCATACGATAAGGTGCCTTGGAGATTGGCCCAGTGCCCGGTGCTAACTCAATCTCGAACTCGATTTCTCTATCTGGCGGCAAACCTGGCAAGTCCTCTGGAAACACATCACAAAAATCTCGTACAACAGGTACATCTTCAAGTTTCAATTTATCTTCTTTCTTCTTGTCCACGATGCTGGCTAAGAAACCATTACAGTCATTGGCTAGCATTTTTCGAGCCTTCATTGCTGATAGGAACAACTTCGCCTTCTTCTTCGCATCACCAATGAATTCAAACCGATCATCTCCTTCGGGATCAAACACAACCTTACGTCTTCGGCATTCAATAGACGCGTTATACTTTCCCAAGAAATCCATACCTAAAATTAGGTCATAATCAAACATCTCGAGCACTATCAGATTACTGTAGAGCTCTCTATCAACAATTCTCATTGGCACTGCTCGTAGCCAATGAGTAGACATCAACACTTCCCCAGAGGGTAGTGTCGTAGTGAATCCCTGACTCAAGATATCTTGATTTATTCCTAGTCTTTTAGCAAAAGTAGAAGACACAAAGGAGTGTGAGGTTCCTGTGTCGAAAAGAACATTAGCACACTGGTTATTAACAAGTATTTGACCTGTGACAACAGTAGATGTCTCAACAGCTGCTTCTGTCACTGATAGATTTCCTTGACGAAAGTTATTAAACTCGTCATAGTGTTCCCTGGTCACAGACATGTTGAAATACTGCTCGTTAAATTTCTGGATAAAAGTCTTCTCATGTCATTTGACTTATATCCCTGCTCAACTTTATTCCTTCCCACCAGATTCTAGCATCATCCATCAAACAGTATGAAGCACACTTCACTTTCTCATTCTCAGTTAAACCTATTAAATTAAGGACTAACTTGATCGACTTCAATCATCCTTGAGCTACCAAAGGCTCAGTTGAACCATTGAATTCCTTAGGCTTCATCCTCTTGAATCGCAGATATAGGGGCTCATGATTTGTAGCTGCTTGAACTCTTCTATCTTACGTTGGTTGTGTAGCCGATGGATTAATGGGGACTTCCACTCTGTTGGCATTAGCTTGTAAATTGTTAATGAGGGCCTGTTGTTCCTAAACTTGCCTCTGAAGTTGAACCACCATTTCTACTCACTTAGGCTCTGCCATCGCTTCGTTTTCAACTTGTCCACGACCCCTTTGTTGGTCTTGACGTAACTGCGCCATAACTTCTGCCAAGTTAGGTTCCGCAGCAACTTCATCTTCGGCTTGCACTCGGCCATTACCACGTCCTCGAATTGCACGTTCTCGTCCGCGTACTATCTTATCTTAGTCGTCAGTTAGTAGCGAAAATGTCAATAAAAGACCCTTTTTTTTTTTTTTTTTTTTTTTGATATCGAGTCAGGATTCAAACTTTCCATAAATAGAACATCACCTCACAACTCTTACATTTCTATTTAAGGAAACTAGTTAATTACTTACTTGAAGAAGTTTGAAGTGGATACGTGGCGATGCATGATAGGAAATAGGAAACCGCTCTGATACCATATCTGTAACGACCCCTCACGGACCATTACAGTTGACTTCTTATTTAATCATTCATCTCTTATAAAATTGCGGAAAAGATTAAGCTTAAAATAAAAATCTTTATATAACGGAAAACTTTACTTAGATAATTTTTAGAAAACTCTAGAATTTTTTTTTTTTTTTTTTTTTTGTAAAACTATATCGAAATAAACTTCATATTTAATATATATATATATATTTTAAAAACTGAATTCATGAAATAAAATTTAAGTCCATATGAGACCTTCAATCAAATAATAATAAATAAAAGTCTCAAAACTTCATTTGAAATTATAAATGTCCATCTCAAGATTGTTCCTCCCGTTTTCCTATCATATATCGTCCCGCCATCCGCTCCAAGCTCCTCCAGCACTACATCTTACCCTTTCCTTTATCTGCAACATGAATTAACTTATATAAGCAAGGGCTTAGTAAGACACTTAAATCTCACAAAAATAAACATTTTTCTTTTATCATCATAAATATAAACATCATTTAAAAACTTTTTACTTTTAAAACCGTCATATATTGGGCCCGGCGTTGTACCATCATAGCGCGCTAGTCACGGAAGGGTTGGGGTAGCAAATCCCAAACCAACGGTGACAAAAGTCCGCTCACCGGACAACATCATCATCAAGGGTGTACAACGCCATTTTAAAACATAAAATACATATACATACCATATATATACTTTTCATCAAAATGTTTCATCAAAACGTCATCATAGGAGAAGTATTATTTAAGAACATCATAACATCATCATCAACATCAAAATATATACTTCTCAAATCTTTAATTCATGTTGCAGGTGAGAGTGTACTTACCTAAACGCCTTACTCAATCTTTTTGAATTTTTCGATGGTGACGCGCGATTGAGGTCTCGGGTGCTCGTCTTTAGAACCGTTCATGCCATGAATAATAAATATAATAAAATCAACAAAAGCTCATAATAATTCGTCAAACACATCCATCATATCATAGCAGCACCTACAAGGCCTATTTCATCATTTAATTACATCAAAACACAAAAATTGAACAATTTCATGAAATTTCAAATTTTGATAGAATCTGCCAATCAGACCTTTGTCCCTTCAAAAATTCATAAAAATTCATACAGAGCTCCAAATGATCTGAAGCTAATTTTAAATGAAAGTATACATCCAGATCTTTCTAATGGTATCCAATTCATAAAAAAAGAAGACCGTTTGGACCCTCAAAAATAGTTTTGAAATTGATTTCTAAACTTTTTCTGAATTTGGCAGCCGGACCTTTACCGGTTTGAAAAATCACAAAAATTAACAGATATCTCCAAATGATATAAAACTGATTCCAAATGAAAATAGACATTTATAGCTTTCTAACAATATCAATTTTGTTGAAAACGGAGACCGTTTGCATTCTCATAAACAGTTTTGAAATCTGATCATTAAAATTTTACCGAACTTGGCAGTCCGACCTCTGCCTATTTGAAAAATCATAAAAATTCACAAATAATTCCAAAAGATATGAAACTGATTTCAAACAAAAATAAACATCTAGGGCTTTCCATCAATATCAAATTTGTTAAAAACGGAGACCGTTTAAATTCCCAAAATCAGTTTTGAAATCTGATCATTAAAATTTTACCGAACTTGGTAGTCCGACCTCTGCCTATTTGAAAAATCATAAAATTTCACAAATAACTCCAAAAGATATGAAACTGATTTCATATGAAAATAGACATCTAGGGCTTTCCAACAATATCAAATTTGTTAAAAACGGAGACCGTTTAGATTCCCAAAAACAGTTTCAAAACTTATCACAAAATCTGGAATTCCAGTGACAGTGGTCAAATCCGAAAATCATTAAAAGTATATATAAAAAAAATATCATCACAATGTATATGATTCATACACACACACACACAAAACAGCCCTAAGACATCTTTCTAACACATAAAAATCATTCAATCTCCAAAGAATCCCAAACTAAAACCAACAACAAACTCATCATCATCATAAAGCTATACCGAAACATACCTTGAAATTCTTTGATCTTGACTTGAAGAACTTAGAGGTTTGACAGAAATTTTTTTTTTTTTTTTTTTTCCTATGTGTTTGTGCGTGGGAGAGGGCTGAGAGAAAGAGAGGGTTTGTTTTCTATTTGTGCATGTGAATAATAGAGAGAGCAATAGAGAGGGAGAGATATGCAAAGAGTGAGGCAGATTGTGTGGAATTAAATTGGGAATCAATTGAAAATAAATTTTCTGATATTTGATTATGGGCTGTCATTTTGGACAAATAAGGTAGTCATTCAATTAATAGATTAAATAGAATGCAAAAATCTCTCCTTTCCCTTTTTTATTTTTTATTTTTAAAACACGTCCCTTCCCCCTTCATTTCCTCCTCCAGATTTCCCAATATACACATATATATACATATAAAATTATATATATACATTTGACTAATCAAATAACTTAATATATGTATACATTATATATATAAAGGTAAATATATACAGTACAATCTGTATATATATTTATAAATTATTCTTACATCTAGTATATACATATAAACATATACTATAATCGTATAACAATATATTTATGCTTTATATATAATATAAAAAAAAACAAATTCAACAATTTCTTTATTACATATATTTTTAAGCTATCACACAAAATTATCAAATCATCATAAAAATTCATCAATTTGGCATGAACATTGTTCTAGCACATCGAGTCCTCGTCGCGTCACCTGTGAAAAAAATAACTCAACATAACATTAGATTGAAGAAATTACAATCTCATCACATTATCATGTTAATTCTAATGTTAATTCTCTAACGTTATAGTTAAGTAGCATTTGTGGCGTTACAGTAAGCTTATGCTCTTACAAACCCAACATGAAATACACTAAAATTCTTGAATCAAAACTTGATTGAAATGCTTAAAGGATTTAGAAAGGTTACCTCTAAGCCTTGAAAGTGGATCTAGACCTTAGACCAAAAATTTTTCTTCCTTGCTTCACTTTCTTCAAATATCCGACCACTCCATTTTTTTTTTTCCTTTGGGTTCGGTTCCTAGGGGAGGGAGAGAGAGTTGAGAATGAACTAGAAATTTAGGGTTTCACTCAGTGGTCCAAACTTAACCCCACCTCACCTATTTATAGGTGAAATTTAATATATTTTCTAGAATTATTTTTATTTCCAAAATTACATATTAGTCCCCAAAAGCAAAAATATTTGCTTAATGATCCAATGAGGTGGCCGGCCATAATGATGCCTTGGAGGCCAAGTAATCTTATTAATTCTTTCTAGATTTTCCAAAAATCCCAAAAATTCACATAATTATCATGATGAGGTGTCCTCCCATAAGGGCTCCGTTTGACTTTCCTCATAATATGCAGTCCATATTCATACTAATACAGATATTACAAATACTGTTTTCAACTAATAACAGTACAGTTGTACCGGACTGCAGTCTAGAATTTATCTGCACTTACTGGACTGCATTTAGATTTTTCTTAGAACTTGAATCCACTTAGTCCTTGTTACTCTAAATATTGTGCTTGATTTTTCTACAATGGTTCCGTACCTTAATCTCGTTTCTTTATCCATAATGACTGTTTTTCACAGTATAATTTTCATATTGCTTATTATACTGCAGTACCGTCTCAATCATAATTAAGATCATTCTGGTCAAACGTTGACCGGAATTAAATCATATATAAACCCTAATTTTGATAAATCAGATCAGGTATTTCATATAAACATACATAGTACAAACTTTGATTCCTTAAAAAAGGAAATCGTAAATTTGTAAAAAGGTTGGTTATTACAATCTACCTCCCTTAAAAAATTTCGTCCCCGAAAATTAAAACAAGTTGGGATAGCTCTTTCTCATTTCCTCTTCTAGTTCCCACGTTGCTTCTTCAACATTATCATTCTGCCATAACACTTTAACCATGGGAATGGTTTTGTTTCTTAAGACCTTTTCTTCCCGATCCAGAATCCAGACTGGCTTTTCTTCATACGTCAAATCAGTTTGGACTTCAATTAGTTCTTGACTTAGCACATGGGAAGGATCAAGTACATACTTTTTCAGCATCGAGACGTGGAATACGTCATGCACAGTAGCTAATTCTGGCGGCAAAGCAAGCTTGCAGGCTACTTTTCCAATCCTTTCAAGGATTTCAAATGGTCCTGTATATCTCGGGCTAAGTTTTCCCTTCTTACCAAATCTCATTATTCCCTTCATAGGAGCAATCTTAATGAAACAGAATCTCCAACTTGGAATTCTAAGGGCCTTCGACGTTTATCAGCATAACTTTTTTGTCGACTGAAAGCTACATCGAGTCTTTGTTTGATCATCTTGATATCCTCTGAGGATTTTCTGATGAAATTCGTAGTTTGAAGCTGTTTCTGTCCAACTTCTTGCCAATGAATGGGAGATCGACATTTCCTTCCATATAACGCTTCAAATACAGCCATACCAATTGAGGCGTGATAACTGTTATTATAAGAAAATTCGATTAAAGGTAGCTTCTGATCCTAGCTTCCTTTGAAATCCAAAACACATGACCTCAGTATATCTTCCAGTGTTTGGATAGTTTGTTCTGATTGTCCATCAGTCTGGGAGTGAAAAGCTGTACTGAATTTCAATTTTGATCCCATAGCCGTGTGAATACTCTTCCAGAATCAAGAGGTAAAACGCCCATCCCGATCTGAAATGATAGATTTCGGCACTCCATGCAGCCTAACAATCTGGGATACGTAAATTTCAGCCAGTTTCTCGACTAAAAAGGTAGCCTTAATAGCAATGAAGTGGGCTGATTTGGTTAATCTATCCACAATCACCCAAATCATGTCATTCTCACTTGCGGTCCTGGGTAATCCAACTACGAAATCCATAGTAGTTTGTTCCCATTTCTATTCTGGAAGCTCGATTTTCTGAAGATCTCCACCAGGTTGCCGGTGTTCAGCCTTAACTTTTTGACAAATTAGGCATTTTGACACAAAATCAGCAATTTCAATCTTCATATTTGGCCACCAATAGTTTTCTCTGAGGTCCTTGTACATCTTGGAAGCTCCAGGATATACCGAGTATGGCGTCTTATGCACTTTATACATGATCTGTTTCTTACGGAATTCAAAGTTAGGAACACAAATCCTTTTTTTGAAATAAATTAACCCATCCGTAGAGGCTTTGAATTCTTTATTCTTTCTACCAAAGAGTTGTGCCTTTAGCAGAAAGGAATCATTCCCTTAATGAAGCTTAATAGATTCTAGGATATTAGACTGAAGAGTCAGAATAACCAATTTCCCAGTTATCATCTCTATATTGAAATAAGAAATTTCCTTTTGAATTGGCTTGGGCAGCATTCCAAGAAACATTAGCATACCAGACAACTTCCTGCTTAGCGCATCTGTTACTTTGTTCGCTTTTTCAGGGTGGTAAAGGATCTCGCAATCGTAATCCTTCACGAGTTCTAGCCATCTATGCTGCCTCATATTGAGCTCTTTTTGGGTGAAGATGTATTTGAGACTTTGATGGTCTGTATATATCTCACATCTATTCTCATACAAATAGTGTCTCCAGATCTTTAGCGCGAAAACCACCGCCGCGAGCTCTAAATCATGCGTCGGATAATTCCTTTCATGATCCTTTAACTGTCGCGAAGCATAGGCGACGACCTTTCCTTTTTGCATTAAGACAGCCCATAATCCAGTTTTAGAAGTGTCACTGTAAATTACAAAATTTTCTGCGTCCACATCAAGAATTATTAATATCAGTACGCTAGTAAACTTCCTCTTGAGCTCTTGAAAGTTTTATTCACACTTCTGTGTCCACTCGAATTTCTTCCCTTTTCGAGTAAGGGCTATAAGTGGTGATGCAATCTTGGAGAATCCTTCAGCGAAACGTCGGTAGTATCCGGCTAAACCAAGAAAGTTCCAAATCTCCGTAACATTTTTGGATACTGGCCACGTACTGACCGCTTCTACTTTAGCAGGATCAACGGAATCTCCTTCCTTTAAGACCACATGACCCAATAAATGAACTTTTTCCAACCAAAATTCACATTTTGTGAACTTGGCATAAAGCTGATTCCGTCTTAACGTCTCCAAAACCATCCTGAGGTGCTGCTCGTGTTCCTTCCTAGACTTTGAGTAGATCAAAATATCATCGATGAAAACGATAACAAATTTATCTAGGTACTCCTTGAACACCCGGTTCATAAGATCCATAAAAACATCTGGTGCATTGGTTAATCCAAATAGAATGACAAGAAACTCATAATGCCCATAGCGTGTTCGAAAAGCCGTCTTAGAAATATCCACCTCCTTAATTCTGAGTTGATGGTATTCCGATCGCAAATCAACCTTCGAGAATAATACTGCTCCCCTGAGTTGATCAAAAAGATCATCAATTCTAGGTGGAGGATACTTATTCTTAATCGTAATCTTATTTAGCTCACGATAGTTGATGCACATCCGCAACGATTCATCTTTCTTTTTGACAAATAGTACCGGTGCTCCTAATGGGGAATGGCTTTATCGAATGAATCCCTTGTATATCAATTCTTGCAACTGCACTTGGAGTTCCCTAAACTCGACTGGGGCCATACGGTAAGGTGCTTTTGTTATTGGTGCAGCTCCAGGCAACGATTCTATCTTAAAAGAAATTTTCCGCTCGGAAGGAAGTTCTGGTATGACTTTTGGAAAGACATCTACATATTCCCTGATAATGGGAACATCTTCCGGCTTTATCTCCACCTCTTGCTCTTTGTCCACCATATTAGCTAAGTATCCTTGACATTCCTTAGTCAACATTTTTCATGCATTCATTGCCGATACTAACCTGGTTGAGGAATTTCGAGACTGACCATAGAAGTTGAATTCCTCATCACCACACAGACTAAACATAACACAACGGTTTCGACAATCAGTCTTAGCGTTGTACTTACCTAGAAAGTCCATTCCTAGAATAACATCATAATCTTGAAGTTTAATCGCGATGAGGTCTACATATAGTTCTCTACCACAAATAACTATTGGAATATTTTACATCCAAAAGTCGGACAACAAAATTTCTCCTGATGGAAGGAAAGTTCTGAAGGGTAGACTATTAACACTTCTTCCTAATTTCTGACAAACTCCATCGATACAAATGAATGGGTGGCACCAGAATCAAATAGGGCAATAGCATCATATGTGGCAATAGAAATCTGACATGTTACCACGTGAGAAGTTCCAGTTTCAGAATCCCCCTTTGTGTAGACATAAATCCTGGCTTGGGGTTCAGGAGCCTTTAGTCTTCCTTGTGTGATTGAAGGGCCTTCGATCTTTGCTTGCACCGCATGTAACTGAC
Organism: Ficus carica; assembly: GCA_009761775.1. Lineage (NCBI taxonomy): Eukaryota > Viridiplantae > Streptophyta > Magnoliopsida > Rosales > Moraceae > Ficus > Ficus carica. The sequence continues at coordinate 4,309,225 of CM019746.1, forward strand.
TGTTTGCATTTCTATTCGGGTACTGAGGCATCTGATTCTGGCTGTTTAAGGTGTAATTTCTCACATAATGGCCTTCATTGCCACAAAGTTAGCAGGCATTCGTCCCCAATCTACACACTCCCAGGTGCTTCTTTCCACATTGAGCGCACACTGGATAGTCATTGTTATTACCTTCATTTCCTCGGTTGCTCTTCTTTTGAGGGTAATTCCTATGTTGACCCTGGCCGGTAGCATTCCCTTTCCTTTTGTTCTTCCCAAACTGTTTGGAATTTTGGGCAGAATTACTGGTCTGGCCCTTCGGGTACAATTCCTGGTTCTGCCTGGGCTGCAACTGCTTCACCACGGCTTTTTCCTCTTTCTTGGCTTTGAAGATCTGAGCCCTTGCCTCCTTATCCTGGTTAATCCAGTACTCGGCTCTTATTGCCCGACTGTACAGTCAGATACTAAGGTTGGAGGGCTACTGTCAGCACTAACTTGCTTGGCAATGTCCGTTCGAAACATCTTTATCATTCTTCTTACTTTCTCGGTTTCGTTCGGTACAAGTTCTGGGCACAGGCGGTCCAGCTGTTCAAATTTCTTGACAGCCTCCAGTACTGTCATCGACCCCTGTTTCAAACTATTGAACTCAACTTGTTGAGTCGCAAGAATTTCCCTGTTGTAGTACATGGTTCTAAACTCAGCTACAAAATCCTGCCAACTCATAGTCGCAACATCTCTTCGCATTTGGACTGTTATCCACCAATGTCGTGTATCCTTCCTAAGTGCAAAGGAATCACAAAGAACCTTTTCCCGCTCCGTAAGTCCCATAAAATCCAAAATCACTTGGATGTCAATTAACCAGTTGTCGGCTTCTATCGGGTCCGTAGGTCCCTCAAACTCAGGCGCTTTCATTTGCTTAAACCGCTCATACAATAGGTCTTCCCGTATTAAGGGTGGGTTCGCTTGTATCCCAGCTGGTGCTAACGGGACTTCAAAATTCCGTGAAACCCCTTGACGAACCTCCGATACCTGGGGCACTACTGGGGGTATAGGGTTATCTTGGGGTGGAACTTCGTTAGTGCGGGGTATATGATTCAAACGAGCTATCTGCTCTTGAAGCCGGTTTGTTTCATGTTGCTGTTCCAGCAATTGTCGTTGTAAAGTAGCTACAACATTCGCAAAATCCGACTCTTGCAGATTTTGGTTTGCTCGTGTACGTGGACGTACCATCTTCTAATTCCTATTTAGATATAAGAAAAGATATTGTTATACTTAAAATGTCCTTCTTCCATTCATATCTTATCATATCAAATCATTCCACGTCATATCTAATCATATCGTAAAATATCATGTAGAAATTCATCGTGATTTTATCATATCATATCGTAATCTTATCATAAACTTGTCAAAAATAATACTCGATCATCGTATCAAAACATTATTATATACATTAAATATATGAACTTGTCATTTTATACATTTACAAAAAGTACATCATGTTTCAGTAGTAATATATACATGGCTTATACAAATCATACTTTATATATATATATATACATGGTCAAAATGAGATAGAAGTGTCCACCACTTTACGATCATACCTATCCTATAGACAATCTTAAAGTCAAAAGGAATAAAATAATAAAAAGTCTATTTAGATCTAAACGGTCTACTCTGTCTTTACATCGGAGAAAATGTCGGAGTCCACATCCCAATCCCCATCATCGAATAAGATCTCCTCGGGGTCTTCCTCCTGCTCCTCGAGATCTTCTAACTCATCTTCGATACCTCCCTCTTTGATGCGAACTCCGCCAACTTGTGACGAAACCCGTCATCTAAGAAGGAACCCAAGAATGTTTTACAGTTAGGTTTTGATGGGAGATCTCGACCCGTTGCTTCAACAAAAACAAGAACCTTGGTATATTTGACCTCAACCCATTGTTTAATGCGAAACAAGAACCTCGGTATAAGGAAGACGCCACAAACGGTGGTGGAAATCCGTTTGATAAGTCGATAGTGAACGCCATGGAAAATTCCGATAAGTTCGAATGGTTCGTCAAAGAACCGAAGAGAAAATTCTCTCACATTTCTGAATTCCAAAACTCCCCATTAGCTTCAAAACATGCCTTTTTATAGGCTGCCGAATACAAATATGTTTTTCCTAAATTATTCTCTAATAAATTCGGATTTAATTCCAAAAGGAAAACAAATCAGGAAACTAACCTATTCTTCCTAAATCACTCCTATAACTAGAAAAGGAAAAATAAAATAAAAGATTTAAATTGGCTTTATTATCAGCCATTACCTACAGAATCACTCCTAACAAATAAGGAAAGTTAAATAACTTGGCATGCAAGCCTTACAACCCAATTTAACATGCTAAAATTAAACTTAGCCTTGGCTAGATTTTTCTAGAACTGAAATAGGATCAACACTCCATACTCTTGTGCTTGCTATGTCCTCATCATTCCCCTCCTCTTGAAATTGATTTGTCCTCAAATCAAAGTTCATCACCTGCGGAAAAGGGCATCTGCGACGATGTTTTCTTCTTCTACTTTTTTTTTTCTGGACTCCTTTTCGTTTTCTTTTCTCTTTTTTTTTTGACGTTTTTTTTAATTCGAATTTAGTAACTGAGATAAACTAGGAATCGAAAAAACAATAAAAAAAAAAAATTAAATGATAGATAAACCTGACCTAGAACCGAAGCTCTGATATCAAATGATGCGAATCCCGCCAACTTGTGACGAAACCCGTCATCTAAGAAGGAACCCAAGAACGTTCTACGGTTAGGTTTTGATGGGAGACCTCGACCCGTTGCTTTAACAAAAACAAGAACCTTGGTATATTTGACCTCAACCCATTGTTTAATGCGAAACAAGAACCTCGGTATAAGGAAGACGCAACAAACGGTGGTGGAAATCCGTTTGATAAGTCGATAGTGAACACCACGAAAAATTATGATAAGTTTGAATTGTTCGTCAAAGAGCCGAAGATAAAATTTTCTCACATTTCTGAATTCCAAAACTCCCCATTAGCTTCAAAACATGCCTTTTTATAGGCTGCTGAATACAAATGTGTTTTTCCTAAATTATTCTCTAATAAATTCGGATTTAATTCCAAAAGGAAAACAAATCAGGAAACTAACCTATTCTTCATAAATCACTCCAACAACTAGAAAAGAAAAAAGAAAATAAAATATTTAAATTGACTTTATTATCAGCCATTACCTACAGAATCACTTCTAACAAATAAGGAAAGTTAAATAATTTGGCATGCAAGCCTTACAACCAAATTTAACATGCTAAAATTAAACTTAGCCTTGGCTAGATTTTTCTAGAACTGAAATAGGATTAACACTCCATGCTCTTGTGCTTGCCATGTCCTCATCATTCCCCTCCTCTTGAAATTGATTTGTCCTCAAATCAAAGTTCATCATCTGCGGAAAAGGGCATCTGCGACGATGTTTTCTTCTTCTACTCTTTTTTTTTTTCGGACTCCTTTTCGTTTTCTTTTCTCTTTTTTTTTTTTGACGTTTTTTTTAATTCGAATTTTTTTAAAAAAAATTAGTAACTGAGATAAACTAGGAATCGAAAAAACAATAAAAAAAAAAAATTAAATGATAGATAAACCTGACCTAGAACTTAAGCTCTGATACCAAATGATGCGAACCCCGCCAACTTGTGACGAAACCCGTCATCTAAGAAGGAACCCAAGAACGTTCTACGGTTAGGTTTTGATGGGAGACCTCGACCCGTTGCTTTAACAAAAACAAGAACCTTGGTATATTTGACCTCAACCCATTGTTTAATGCGAAACAAGAACCTCGGTATAAGGAAGACGCAACAAACGGTGGTGGAAATCCGTTTGATAAGTCGATAGTGAACGCCACGAAAAATTCTGATAAGTTTGAATGATTCGTCAAAGAGCCGAAGAGAAAATTCTCTCACATTTCTGAATTCCAAAACTCCCCATTAGCTTCAAAACATGCCTTTTTATAGGCTGCTGAATACAAATATGTTTTTCCTAAATTATTCTCTAATAAATTCGGATTTAATTCCAAAAGGAAAACAAATCAGGAAACTAACACATTCTTCATAAATCACTCCAACAACTAGAAAAGAAAAAATAAAATAAAATATTTAAATTGACTTTATTATCAGCCATTACCTACGAAATCACTTCTAACAAATAAGGAAAGTTAAATAACTTGGCATGCAAGCCTTACAACCCAATTTAACATGCTAAAATTAAACTTAGCCTTGGCTAGATTTTTCTAGAACTGAAATAGGATTAACACTCCATGCTCTTGTGCTTGCCATGTCCTCATCATTCCCCTCCTCTTGAAATTGATTTGTCCTCAAATCAAAGTTCATCACCTGCGGAAAAGGGCATCTGCGACGATGTTTTCTTCTTCTACTCTTTTTTTTTTTCGGACTCCTTTTCGTTTTCTTTTCTCTTTTTTTTTTTTTGACGTTTTTTTTAATTCGAATTTTTTTAAAAAAAATTAGTAACTGAGATAAACTAGGAATCGAAAAAACAATAAAAAAAAAAAATTAAATGATAGATAAACCTGACCTAGAACTTAAGCTCTGATACCAAATGATGCGAACCCCGTCAACTTGTGACGAAACCCGTCATCTAAGAAGGAACCCAAGAACGTTCTACGGTTAGGTTTTGATGGGAGACCTCGACCCGTTGCTTTAACAAAAACAAGAACCTTGGTATATTTGACCTCAACCCATTGTTTAATGCGAAACAAGAACCTCGGTATAAGGAAGACGCAACAAACGGTGGTGGAAATCCGTTTGATAAGTCGATAGTGAACGTCACGAAAAATTCTGATAAGTTCGAATGATTCGTCAAAGAGCCGAAGAGAAAATTCTCTCACATTTCTGAATTCCAAAACTCCCCATTAGCTTCAAAACATGCCTTTTTATAGGCTGCTGAATACAAATATGTTTTTCCTAAATTATTCTCTAATAAATTCGGATTTAATTCCAAAAGGAAAACAAATCAGGAAACTAACACATTCTTCATAAATCACTCCAACAACTAGAAAAGAAAAAATAAAATAAAATATTTAAATTGACTTTATTATCAGCCATTACCTACGAAATCACTTCTAACAAATAAGGAAAGTTAAATAACTTGGCATGCAAGCCTTACAACCAATTTAACATGCTAAAATTAAACTTAGCCTTGGCTAGATTTTTCTAGAACTGAAATAGGATTAACACTCCATGCTCTTGTGCTTGCCATGTCCTCATCATTCCCCTCCTCTTGAAATTGATTTGTCCTCAAATCAAAGTTCATCACCTGCGGAAAAGCGCATATGCGACGATGTTTTCTTCTTCTACTCTTTTTTTTTTCGGACTACTTTTCGTTTTCTTTTCTCTTTTTTTTTTGACGTTTTTTTTAATTCGAATTTTAAAAAAAAAAATTAGTAACTGAGATAAACTAGGAATCGAAAAAACAATAAAAATTAAAAAAAAATTAAATGATAGATAAACCTGACCTAGAACTTAAGCTCTGATACCAAATGATGCGAACCCCGCCAACTTGTGACGAAACCCGTCATCTAAGAAGGAATCCAAGAATGTTCTACGGTCAGGTTTTGATAGGAGACATTGACCCGTTGCTTCAACAAAAACAAGAACCTTGGTATATTTGACCTCAACCCATTGTTTAATGTGAAACAAGAACCTCGGTATAAGGAAGACGCCACAAACGGTGGTGGAAATCCGTTTGATAAGTCGATAGTGAACGCCACGGAAAATTCTGATAAGTTCGAATGGTTCGTCAAAGAACCGAAGAGAAAATTCTCTCACATTTCTGAATTCCAAAACTCCCCATTAGCTTCAAAACATGCCTTTTTATAGGCTTCTGAATACAAATATGTTTTTCCTAAATTATTCTCTAATAAATTCGGATTTAATTCCAAAAGGAAAACAAATCAGGAAACTAACATTTTCTTCCTAAATCACTCCTACAACTAGAAAAGGAAAAATAAAATAAAATATTTAAATAGGCTTTATTATCAGCCATTACCTACAGAATCACTCCTAATAAATAAGGAAAGTTAAATAATTTGGCATGCAAGCCTTACAACCCAATTTAACATGCTAAAATTAAACTTAGCCTTGGCTAGATTTTTCTAGAACTGAAATAGGATCAACACTCCATACTCTTGTGCTTGCCATGTCCTCATCATTCCCCTCCTCTTGAAATTAATTTGTCCTCAAATCAAAGTTCATCACCTGCGGAAAAGGGCATCTGCTACGATGTTTTCTTCTTCTACTTTTTGTTTTTTTTTTTTCTGGACTCCTTTTCGTTTTCTTTCCTCTTTTTCTTTTTGACTTTTTTTTAATTCAATTTTTTTTAAAATTAGTAACTGAGATATACTAGGAATCGAAAAAACAATAAAATTTCAAAAAAAAAATTAAAGGATATATAAACCTGACCTAGAACCGAAGCTCTGATATCAAATGATGCGAACCCCGCCAACTTGTGACGAAACCCGTCATCTAAGAAGGAACCCAAGAACGTTCTACGGTTAGGTTTTGATGGGAGACATCGACCCGTTGCTTTAACAAAAACAAGAACCTTGGTATATTTGACCTCAACCCATTGTTTAATGCGAAACAAGAACCTCGGTATAAGGAAGACGCAACAAACGGTGGTGGAAATCCGTTTGATAAGTCGATAGTGAACGCCACGGAAAATTCTGATAAGTTTGAATTTATAATAACCAACCTTTTTACAAATTTATGATTTCTTTTTTTTAGGAATCAAAAGTTTGTATTATGTATGTTAATATGAAATGCTTGATCTGATTTATCAAAATTATGATTTATGTATGATTTTATTCTGGTCAAAGTTTGATCAGAATAATCTAAGATACGTTTGAGTCAATATTGCAGTTTTTAAAACAGTATAAAATTATACTATGAAAAATTATTATTACGGATAGCGAAGCCAAATTAGGTATGAGATTATTGTAGAAAAATCAAGCACAATATTTAGAGTAATAAGAACCAAGTAGTTTTTAGTTCTAAGAGAAATTTTTACGCAGTTCGGTTAAGTGTGAATAAATTCTGAACTGCAGTCCAGTAAAACAGTACTGCTATTAGTGAAAATAGTATTTGTAAAATCCTTATTAGTATGATTATGGACTGCATTAGGGGAGGAAAACCAAATGAAACCTTGTTAATGGACACCTAACCTTGTAATGATTAAATTGGAATTAATTGAATTTTTTGAAAATTTTAGAAAGTATTAGCATTGTTAACTTGGATCTAATTTGGCCAACAAGCCTTGCTATGTGGCCGGCCACCTCTTGGCTCTGGGGGGGGGGGGCACATATGTTTGCTACTTGAGGTCTTAAATGCTTCTTAACCAATAAGGATAGTTCTAGGAAATAAAAATTAAATTTTGGCCTTTTATTGTGTGGTAAATTTTGGTTTTGAGTCATTAGGACACATCACTCCTTAGTTCATCTTCTTGCTCTCTTCTCTTCCAAGAAAACCGACCATCAAGAGTGAGAAAAAATGTGGAGTGGTCAGATTTTTTTTGAAAGAAAATCAAGGAGAAAAAAATTGAAAACCAAGCTTGAATCCACTTCTAAGTTTAAGGTAAACCTATTCAAACCCTTAGCTTTTAATTTGAGTTTTTGTTCAATGATTTAGATGTATTTTCAGTTGGGTATGTATGAGCTTAAGCTCAATTATTTTTCATTCAATGGCTTAGTTTAAATTAGTATGTGCTTGATTTGATTTAGGGTGAGCTAGATCTAAGTTTTGGTATGCTAAATCTAGGTTTTTGGCTTATATTTTGAAGCTATGCTTTAAATTATGTGCTTGTATGTATATGTTTAGTAGTTGCTGATTATATGTCCCCACATGTCTAGGAAAGATTATGATATGCTTATGTTATGATTAATTTGGTTGTATGTTGAATTAGAATGAGAAAAATCAACTTAAAACCCTAAATTGGTAAAAATTGAACTATTTGGTAAAATGGTTGAACAAGTGTATGTTAATGGAAATTTTGCGTAAAATGATGCATGTATGATGTAAGCTCACGGTTGCGACCGTTTGAGGTAAGGTGTGTGTTATTTTACGTATCAAACGATTAAGAAACAAGCTGCCAATTTTCGGACCAAACTGGGCAGTAATTTTAAAATGAAATTTTGAAGCCCTTAGAGGCAGATTTTAGAAAAAGTTAAAACTACAAAGTTGTAGAAAATTAAAAATCCTAGGGGGTAATGTGGACAGAATTTGAAAAATAAGCTCCAAAGGCTTCCATTTTAGTGAAAACCCGAGCCTGGCCAGTCCCAGACCCTATGCACGGCCAGGATTTTTCAATGAGGAAAATGAACAGGTTAAGGGAAAAATTAGGTTTTGTGCAAAAAATGAAAGTTTCAGGACTTTAGGAGATCTACAACTTTCATGAAGAAAACTTTTTCAAATTCAAAGTAGATTTTAAAATAAAACTGAATCTCCAAACTAAGCAGGAAATAGGCAATCCTGCACTGGATTTTCAAAACGGTGCATGGGCAACAAATTCTTGTACATGCACTGCTAACTTAAATTTTTGAACTGTTTTCTATGAATGATTTTCAAAACGTTACAGTTTTACTATCTTTACAAAATAATCAGTTTCAGTTTTATAAAAATGGTTTAAAAAGGTTTTAAAGTATGTTAAGTAAGTTAAGAAATTGGTTAACTATGGTAAAACATATAGTAATCAGTTATATTACTAAAAATTATTATTGAACTAAGTATATTGAAAGTATACTTATAGTAACCAAATAGGTTACTAATTTTATATGCTAGGTTTTGAAACCAAGGTTACTTAGGATAACCAAATTGGATACTACTAATGGGTTTTGGTAACCCAATAGAATAGTAACCTAATTATGTTTGGGCTTATACCCAGGGTGACTAACAGTAACCTAAAAGGATATTATAACTAACCAAGATTTATTTTAAGTAATCAAACATAATACTGATTAATTGTTTTTTTAGGATAGGTGCCCTAAGGTTACATCTAGTAACCTAATAAGATACCATGCTAGTAGGGGACATATAACTAGGGTAAATGTTGAATGTTGGTTAGGATACCAACATTTAATATAATAAAACTATGGTAAGATAGAATGATTCTTACGTCCTTTTTTGAAAACAGGCAAGTAACCTGTTGTTGCTATTCGTTGGAGCAACAAACCCTAGCGCTAGTATAACCTGTAAGTACAACTCCGCCTGCAGCATAGGCTAATTATTTTTATTGATTGCATGTTTTTAAATTCATGCACTTATGTATGTGATGCATATGATTATGTTTTATTATTGTGACATCATGAAATAAGTTCACTAATAATAATGTACATGATAATAGTAAGACTAAGTTCAAGTAAGAAAATGTTTTTAAGTAAGATATTAAGTAGTTTTAAATCGTGTCGTATCGACCTGCACTAGGTCAGGATTGGTTCATGGTTTGAGTTGGAGAGGGCTGGCCGCCCCAGCCATTCCATGGCAGCGCGCCACGGTACGTACACTTACGTTAAGGGCCCATAGTATGTTAAGTTAAGAAAAAAAAATAAGAAGGCATAATTGATTCATGCATTGATTAAGTTAAATTGTTTTGCGGGTTAATAGTTGTATTTGCTGAGCGAAAGCTCACAATTTACGTTTATGCTGTAGGTAAGCTCCCTATGAGCAATACTTGATACAAGATGGTGGGGCATGGCAGGGCTAACTGTGAAACTATGGGATGGAGATCGCTACGCGTTTTGTGTCAAATATATTTCCTTATTACTAAGTTTAATTAGTTGTATTCTAAATTAAGTTTAATACTTAAATACTCAAACAAATATGTTTATATATGGTTATAAGAAATTATATGGTCGAGTTACCTTTATAATTGCAAAAAAAAATATATATATATATATGCCGTATTTTTCCACTAGTCAAGTAAGTGTCAGTTTTTATGTAAGATAAGTACGGTAGAGGCCTACGTAAGGCGGGTCGTTACAGAGTTGGTATCAGAGACGAGATTCTTGCCTTCCGGTTTCACAGTATGCCTGCCAGCGCCACAGTCATTGTAAGTTAATATTATTTTTCGTACGGATATTTATTATGTAAGTATAATATGATAGCTTGTATGATATAGATTCGAGACTATGGACGATGACCGTGACGCCGCACTAGTGTTCTACGGGATGCAACCTTTGCTGTTCGATGGGACTCAACGAACAGTATCGTTAACGGGATGGTTGTACGATATGGAGTCGATTTTTGGGATTTGTCATATAGAGGCGCATCTCCAGGTTTTATTAGCCACTCGGTGTCTAGCTGTGGAGGCTAGAGTATGGTGGATGACCGTGGGAGAGCCGGCCATGCCAGGAGGTACATGGGCGGATTTTCGTATTTTGATTACCGCACGTTACGTACCGCCACCAGACGAGGATGCCAACATGCCTGCTCGTGACCCTGAGATTTACAACGATATGTATCTTTCGCGTTTTCTTAGTTACGTTGCAGATTGGAGCGCCTACCCTAATGAGTCGATGGGCCATTATTGTCGACGGTTTCAGGAGGCCATGTTACCTCACATTCCACCGGCCATAGGAGACCCGTTGCTTCAGGCGTTATTTCTTATTCGGGAAGGGTTACCTCCCCACGTCAGGGCTTTTGTTCCGGAGCCTATAGCTGGGATGACATTAGAGGGTATGATAGAGATTATCATGGAGGCGGAGATTATAGTTCAGGGGATACAAGCTGCCGCCCCAGAGGAAGACCAGGTCGTTCCAGTCCATGATGCAGATATTGAGGAGGCTGGAGCAGAGAACGAGGTTATGGACCCCGCATATATTCCCGAAGACCATCCGGAAGACCCTCCCGTTATCATCGTCGCGAGTGATGATGAGGAAGAAGACTTCGACGATCTTGAGGAGCCGGAGGAAGATCCCGAGGAGATTTTATTTGACCATGCTGATTGGGACGCGGACTCCGACGTTTCTTCCGACAGATAGATAGCGTAGACTCTATAGATCTAGGATGACTTTTTGTACTTATTCCTTTTGACATTAGGATTGTACATAGGATAGTTTTGATGGTTAAGTGGTAGACACTTCCATCTTATTTTGACCTTGTATATATAGTAAATAGTTTATGTATAGTATATGTACATAGTACTATCTAAGTAGGATATATATATATATATTTTGTATATGTACAAAATAACAAGTTTATATATGATACGTATGTGATGATGTTATGATATTATGATAACGCATTATTTACGATAAGTTTATGAAAAAGTTATGATATGTAAGATGAAATCACGATGGATTTCTATATGACATTTTATGATATGATGTGATGTTATGGAAGGATGTTATACGATATGATATGAATGAAAGAAATGATGTTTAAAGTATGATAATATCTTTCTTGTAACCAAATAGGAATTAGAAAATGGTACGTCCCCGCAAGCAAATAAACCTGAATCCGCAAGAGCCGGATCTTGCAAATGTTGTAGCTACTTTGCAACGACAATTGCTGGAACAGCAGTTGGAAACAAACCGGCTTAGAGAGCAATTAGCTCGTTTAAATCAGATACCCCAGGCTAATGAAGAGCCACTTCAAGATAACCCTGTACCCCCAGTAGCACCACAGGTACCCGGGGTTCGTCAAGGGGTTCCACGGAATGTAGAATTACCGTTAGTGCCAGAAGGGATTCAAGTGAACCCACCCTTAGTTCGGGAAGACCTGTTATTCGAGCGGTTTAGACGAATGAAGGCACCCGAGTTTGAAGGAACTACCGACCCGTTAGAAGCCGACAACTGGTTAATTGATATCCAAGTGATTTTGGATTTTATGGGAATTACAGAGCGAGAAAAAGTTCTATGTGCTTCCTTTGCACTTAATAAGGATGCTAGACATTGGTGGATGACGGTTCAAATGCGCAAAGATGTTGCAGCAATGAGTTGGCAGGATTTTGTTGCGAAATTCAGAATGATGTACTACAACAGCGAAATTTTGGCAGCTCAACAAGACGAGTTCACTAGTATGAAACAGGGGTCGATGACAGTGTTAGAGGCTGTTAAGAAATTTGAACAGTTAGCTCGCCTGTGCCCAGAACTTATACCGAACGAAACAGCAAAAGTTAGAAGAATGATGAAGATGTTTCGAACGGACATTGCCAAGCAAGTCAGTGCTGGCAGTAGCCCTCCAACCCAAGTATCTGACTGTATCAGCCGAGCAATAAGAGCCGAGTACTGGATTAACCAGGATAAGGAGGCAAGGGCTCAGATTTTCAAAGCCAAGAAAGAGGAGAAAGCGGTGGTGAAACAGTTTCAGCCCCGACAGAATCAGGAATCGTACCCGAAGGGTCAGATCAATAATTCTGGCCAAAATTCCAAACAGTTCGGGAAGAACAAAAGAAAAGGGAATGCTATCGACCAGGGTCATCAGAGGAACTACCCTCAAAAGAAGAACAACCGGGGGAATGAGAGTAATAGCAATGACTATCCAGTGTACGCGCAATGTGGAAAGAAACACCTGGGAGTATGTAGATTGGGGACAAATGCTGCTATCTTTGTGGAAAGGAAGGCCATTATGCGAGAAATTGCACCATGAACAGCCAGAACCAAAACCCTCAGTACCAGAATAGAAATGCGAGCAGTCAGCAGCATGCGGTTCAAGCAAAAATCGAAGGCCCTTCGATCGCCCAAGGAAGATTAGAAGCTCCTGAACCCCAATCCAGGATTTATGCCTACACAAGGGGAGATGCTGAAGCTGGAACTTCCCATGTGGTGACAGGTCAGATTTCTATCGCCACCTATGATGCAATTGCCCTATTTGATTCTGGTGCCACCCATTCATTTGTGTCGATGGAGCTTGCCCAGAAATTAGGAAGAGGTGTGGTTAATTTAAAGCAACCCTTCAGAACCTCCCTTCCATCAGGAGAAATTTTGTTGTCCGATTCTTGGATGCAAAATGTTCCAGTAATCATTTATAGTAGAGAACTATATGCAGACCTCATCGCAATTAAGCTTCAAGATTACGATGTTATTCTAGGAATGGACTTCCTAAGTAAGTACAACGCTAAGATTGATTGTCGAAAGCGTTGTGTTATGTTTAATCTGCGTGGTGAGGAAGAATTTAATTTCATCGGTCAGTCCCGAAATTCCTCAACTAGGCTAGTATCGGCATTGAAGGCATACAAAATGTTGGCTAGTGGATGTCAAGGATATCTTGCTAACATGGTGGACAAAGAACAAGAGATTGAGTTAAAGCCGGAAGATGTTCCAATCATCAGGGATTATGTGGATGTCTTTCCAAAAGATTTGCCAGGACTTCCTCCCGAGCGGGAAATTTCTTTCGAGATAGAATAATTGCCTGGAGCTCCACCAATATCAAAAGTGCCTTACCGTATGGCCCCAGCCGAACTTAGGGAACTCCAAGTACAATTACAAGAACTGCTGGACAAAAGATTCATTCGACAAAGTCATTCCCCATGGGGAGCACCGGTTTTATTCGTCAAAAAGAAGGATGGAACGTTGCGGATGTGCATCGATTATCGTGAGTTGAATAAGATTACGATTAAGAATAAGTATCCTCTCCCTAGAATAGATGATCTTTTTGATCAACTTAGGGGAGTAGTAGTATTCTCGAAGGTGGACTTGCGATTGGGATACCATCAACTCAGAATCAAGGAGGTGGATATTTCTAAGACGGCTTTTCAAACCCGTTACGGACATTATGAGTTTCTTGTCATGCCATTTGGACTGACCAATGCACCAGCTGCTTTTATGGATCTTATGAACCGAGTTTTTAAAGAGTACCTAGACAAGTTTGTCATAGTTTTCATCGACGATATTTTGATCTACTCAAAATCCAGGAAGGAACACGAGCAACACCTCAGGATGGTTTTGGAGACGTTAAGACGGAATCAGCTCTACGCCAATTTCACAAAATGTGAATTTTGGTTGGAAAAAGTTCACTTCTTAGGTCATGTGGTTTTAAAAGAAGGAATTTCCGTTGATCCTGCTAAAGTAGAGGCGGTTAGTACGTGGCAAGCACCCAAAAATGTCACTGAGATACGAAGCTTTCTTGGTTTAGCTGGATACTACCGACTAGGGGTGGCAATTCGTGTCACGTGTCGGATTCGTGTCGTGTTTGAGCCGTGTCAAATTTTTTCTTCTCCAACCCGAACACGACCCGTGACACGAAAACGACACGAAACAGCGACACGAACACGACACGAACCCGTAACGGCTTGACACGACACGACACGAACTGGACCCGCGACACGAACTTAACCCGCAACACGAAATTGACCCGCGACACGAACTAGACCCATGACACGAAATTGACCCGAAATGGACACGCGACACGAAAATTGACACGAAATTGACCCGAAATGGACACGCGACACGAAAATTGACCTGAAATTGACACGAAATAGTGACCCGAAATGGACACGAAATTTGACACGAACTTGACCCGAACTTGACCCGAAACTGACACGAAAACTGACACGAAATTGACACGAAAAAAAACGGGTCCAACCCAAACACGACCCGTTTTTTTTTGTGTCAAATTTTCCCAACCCGAACACGACCCGCCACCTATTTTTCCCAATCCGAACCCGCGAAATTCGTGTCGTTTTCGAGTCGTGTCGTCGTGTCGCGACCCGTATTGCCACCCCTACTACCGATGTTTCGTTGAAGGATTCTCCAAGATTGCAGCACCCATTACGGCTCTTACACGGAAAGGGAAGAAATTCGAGTGGACACAGAAGTGTGAAGAAAACTTTCAAGAGCTTAAGAAGAAACTTACTAGTGCTCCAGTGTTGATAATTCCTGATGTAGATGCAGGAAATTTTGTGATTTACAGTGATGCTTCTAAGACAGGACTTGGGGCAGTCCTAATGCAAAACGGAAATGTGGTCGCCTATGCCTCACGCCAACTGAAGGATCACGAACGGAACTATCCGACGCATGATTTGGAGCTCGCAGCGGTGGTTTTCGCTTTAAAAATCTGGAGACATTATTTGTATGGGAATAGATGTGAGATTTATACCGATCATCAAAGTCTCAAATACATCTTCACCCAAAAGGAGCTCAATATGAGACAGCGTAGATGGCTAGAACTCGTGAAGGATTACGATTGTGAAATCTTTTACCATCCTGGAAAAGCGAACAAGGTAGCAGATGCTTTAAGCAGGAAATCATCTGGTATGCTGATGTCTCTTGGAACGATGCCCGAGCCACTTCAAAAGGAGATTTCCGATTTCGATATAGAGATGATAGCAGGGAAATTGGCTGTTCTGACTCTCCAGTCCAATCTCCTAGAATCCATTAAGCTTCATCAAGGGAAGGATTCCTTTCTACAAAAGGCGCAACTTTTTGGTGGAAAGAATAAAGAGTTTAAGACCCCTTCGAATGGGGTAATTCATTTCAAGGGAAGGATTTGCATTCCTAACTTCGAGCTTTTAAAGAAACAGATCATGTCTGAAGCTCATGAGACGCCATATTCGATACATCCCGAAGCTACCAAGATGTACAAGGACCTCAGAGAAAACTATTGGTGGCCAAATATGAAGAATGAAATTGCAGATTTTGTTTCAAAATGCCTAACTTGTCAGAAAGTTAAGGCTGAACACCGGCAACCTGGTGGAGATCTTCAGAAAATCGAGCTTCCAGAGTGGAAATGGGAGCAAACTACTATGGATTTTGTAGTTGGATTACCCAGGACCGCTAGTGGGAATGACATGATTTGGGTAATTGTAGATAGATTAACCAAATCAGCCCACTTTATTGCTGTCAAGGCTACCTTTTCAGTAGAGAGACTAGCTGAAATTTACGTATCCCAAATTGTTAGGCTACATGGAGTGCCAAAATCTATCATTTCAGATCG
The DNA here is from genome assembly GCA_009761775.1 of Ficus carica. Classification (NCBI taxonomy): domain Eukaryota; kingdom Viridiplantae; phylum Streptophyta; class Magnoliopsida; order Rosales; family Moraceae; genus Ficus; species Ficus carica. The sequence continues at coordinate 4,325,130 of CM019746.1, forward strand.
TGATGGGCGTTTTACTTCTCGATTCTGGAAGAGTGTTCACATGGCTATGGGATCAAAACTGAAGTTCAGTACAGCTTTTCACCCTCAGACTGATGGACAATCGGAACGGACGATCCAGACGCTAGAGGATATGCTAAGGTCATGTGTTATGGATTTCAAAGGAAGCTGGGATCAGAAGCTACCTCTAATCGAATTTTCTTATAATAACAGTTATCACGCCTCAATTGGTATGGCTCCATTTGAAGCGTTATATGGAAGAAAATGTCGATCTCCCATTCATTGGCAAGAAGTTGGACAGAAGCAGTTTCAAACTACGGACTTCATTGGAAAGACTCCAAAGGATATCAAGATGATCAAACAGAGACTTGACGTAGCTTTCAGTCGACAGAAAAGTTATGCTGATAAACGTCGAAGACCCTTAGAATTCCAAGTTGGAGATTCTGTTTTTCTTAAGATTGCTCCTATGAAGGGAATTATGAGATTTGGTAAAAAGGGAAAGCTTAGTCCGAGATACACAGGACCATTTGAAATCCTTGAGAGGATTGGAAAAGTAGCCTATAAGCTTGCCTTGCCGCCAGAATTAGCTTCTGTACACAATGTATTCTACGTTTCGATGCTGAAAAAGTATGTACCTGATTCTTCCCATGTGTTAAGTCAAGAACCAATCGAAGTCCAAACGGATTTGACATATGAAGAAAAGCCAGTTCGGATTCTGGATCGGGAAGAAAAGGTTTTAAAAAACAAACCATTCCTATGGTTAAAGTGTTATGGCGGAATAATAATATTGAAAAAGTAACGAGGGAATTAGAAGAGGACGTGAAAAAGAATTATCCCAATTTGTTTTGATTTTCGGGGACGAAAATTTTTAAGGGGGGTAGATTGTAATAACCAACCTTTTTACAAATTTATGAGTTCTTTTTTTTAGGAATCAAAAGTTTGTATTATGTATGTTAATATGAAATGCTTGATCTGATTTATCAAAATTATGATTTATGTACGATTTTATTCTGGTCAAAGTTTGATCAGAATAATCTAAGATACGTTTGAGTCAATATTACAGTTTTTAAAACAGTATAAAATTATACTGTGAAAAATTATTATTACGGATAGCGAAGCCAAATTAGGTATGGGATTATTGTAGAAAAATCAAGCACAATATTTTGAGTAATAAGAACCAAGTAGTTTTTAGTTCTAAGAGAAATTTTTACGCAGTTCGGTTAAGTGTAAATAAATTCTGAACTGCAGTCCAGTAAAACAACACTGCTATTAGTGAAAACAGTATTTGTAAAATCCTTATTAGTATGATTATGGACTGCATTAGGGGAGGAAAACCAAATGAAACCTTGTTAAGGGACACCTAACCTTGTAATGATTAAATTGGAATTAATTGAATTTTTTGAAAATTTTAGAAAGTATTAACATTGTTAACTTGGATCTAATTTGGCCAACAAGCCTTGCTATGTGGCCGGCCACCTCTTGGCTCTAGGGGGGGGGGCATATATGTTTGCTACTTGAGGTCTTAAATACTTCTTAACCAATAAGGATAATTCTAGGAAATAAAAATTAAATTTTGGCCTTTTATTGTGTGGTAAATTTTGGTTTTGAGTCATTAGGACACATCACTCCTTAGTTCATCTTCTTGCTCTCTTCTCTTCCAAGAAAACCGACCATCAAGAATGAGAAAAAAAGTGGAGTGGTCATAATTTTTTTTTGTGAAAATCAAGGAGAAAAAATTGAAAACCAAGCTTGAATCCACTTCTAAGTTTAAGGTAAACCTATTCAAACCCTTAGCTTTTAATTTGAGTTTTTGTTCAATGATTTAGATGTATTTTCAGTTGGGTATGTATGAGCTTAAGCTCAATTATTTTTCATTCAATGGCTTAGTTTAAATTAGTATGTGCTTGATTTGGTTTAGGGTGAGCTAGATCTAAGTTTTGGTATGCTAAATCTAGGTTTTTGGCTTATATTTTGAAGCTATGCTTTAAATTATGTGCTTGTATGTATATGTTTAGTAGTTGCTGATTATATGTCCCCACATGTCTAGGAAAGATTATGATATGCTTATGTTATGATTAATTTGGTTGTTTGTTGAATTAGAATGAGAAAAATCAACTTAAAACCCTAAATTGGTAAAAATTGAACTACTTGGTAAAATGGTTGAACAAGTGTATGTTAATAGAAATTTTACGTAAAACGCTGCATGTATGATGGAAGCTCATGGTTGCGACCATTTGAGGTAGGGTGTGCGTTATTTCGCGTATCAAACGATTAAGAAACAAGCTGCCAATTTTCGTACCAAACTGGGAAGTAATTTTAAAATGAAATTTTGAAGCCCTTAAAGGCAGATTTTGGTAAAAGTTAAAACTACAAAGTTGTAGAAAATTAAAAATCCTAGGGGGTAATGCTGACAGAATTTGAAAAATAAGCTCCAAAGGCTTCCATTTTAGTGAAAACCCGAGCCTGGCCAGTCCCAGACCCTATGCACGGCCAGGATTTTTCAATGAGGAAAATGAACAGGTTAAGGGAAAAATTAGGTTTTGTGCAAAAAATGAAAGTTTCAGGACTTTAGGAGATCTACAACTTTCATGAAGAAAACTTTTTCAAATTCAAAGTAGATTTTAAAATAAAACTGAATCTCCAAACTGAGCAGGAAATAGGCAATCCTGCACAGGATTTTCAAAACGGTGCATGGGCAACAAATTCTTGTACATGCACTGCTAACTGAAATTTTTGAACTGTTTTCTATGAACGATTTTCAAAACGTTACAGTTTTACTATCTTTACAAAATAATCAGTTTCAGTTTTATAAAAATGGTTTAAAAAGGTTTTAAAGTATGTTAAGTAAGTTAAGAAATTGGTTAACTATGGTAAAACATATAGTAATCGGTTATATTACTAAAAATTATTATTGAACTAAGTATATTGAAAGTATACTTATAGTAACCAAATAGGTTACTAATTTTATATGCTAGGTTTTGAAACCAAGGTTACTTAGGATAACCAAATTGGATACTACTAATGGGTTTTGGTAACCCAATAGGATAGTAACCTAATTATGTTTGGGCTTATACCCAGGGTGACTAACAGTAACCTAAAAGGATATTATAACTAACCAAATTTATTTTAAGTAATCAAACATAATACAGATTAATTGTTTTTTTAGGATAGGTGCCCTAAAGTTACATCTAGTAACCTAATAGGATACCATGCTAGTAGGGGACATATAACTAGGGTAAATGTTGAATGTTGGTTAGGATACCAACATTTAATATAATAAAACTATGGTAAGATAGAATGATTCTTACGTCCTTTTTTGGAAACAGGCAAGTAACCTGTTGTTTCAATTCGTTGGAGCAACAAACCCTAGCGCTAGTACAACCTGTAAGTACAACTCCGCCTGCAGCATAGGCTAATTATTTTTATTGATCGCATGTTTTTAAATTCATGCACTTATGTATGTGATGCATATGATTATGTTTTATTATTGTGACATCATGAAGCATGTTCACTAATAATAATGTACATGATAAGAGTAAGATTAAGTTCAAGTAAGAAAATGTTTTTAAGTAAGATATTAAGTAGTTTTAAATCGTGTCGTATCGACCTGCACTAGGTCAGGATTGGTTCATGGTTTGAGTTGGACAGGACTCGCCGCCCCAACCATTCCATGGCAGCGCGCCACGGTACGTACACTTAAGTTAAGGGCCCATAGTATGTTAAGTTAAGGAAAAAAAAAAAAAAATAAGAAAGCATAATTGATTCATGCATTGATTAAGTTAAATTGTTTTGCGGGTTAATAGTTGTATTTGCTGAGCGAAAGCTCACAACTTACGTTTATGCTGTAGGTAAGCTCCCTATGAGCAATACTTGATACAAGATGGTGGGGCATGGCAGGGTTAACTGTGAAACTATGGGATGGAGACCGCTACGCGTTTTGTGTCAAATATATTTCCTTATTACTAAGTTTAATTAGTTGTATTCTATATTAAGTTTAATACTTAAATACTCAAACAAATATGTTTATATATGGTTATAAGAAATTATATGGTCGAGTTACCTTTATAATTGCAAAATATATATATATATGCCGTATTTTTCCACTAGTCAAGTAAGTGTTAGTTTTTATGTAAGATAAGTACGGTAGCGGCCTACGTAAGGCGGGTCGTTACAGAATTGTTCGTCAAAGAGCCGTAGAGAAAATTTTCTCACATTTTTGAATTCCAAAACTCCCCATTAGCTTCAAAACATGCCTTTTTATAGGCTGCTGAATACAAATATGTTTTTCCAAAATTATTCTCTAATAAATTCGGATTTAATTCCAAAAGGAAAACAAATTAGGAAACTAACATATTCTTCATAAATCACTCCTACAACTAGAAAAGAAAAAATAAAATAAAATATTTAAATTGACTTTATTATCAGCCATTACCGACATAATCACTTCTAACAAATAATGAAAGTTAAATAATTTGGCATGCAAGCCTTACAACCTAATTTAACATGCTAAAATTAAACTTAGCCTTGGCTAGATTTTTCTAGAACTGAAATAGGATTAACACTATATGCTCTTGTGCTTGCCATGTCCTCATCATTCCCCTCATTTTGAAATTGAATTGTCCTCAAATCAAAGTTCATCACCTGCGGAAAAGGACATCTGCGACGATGTTTTCTTCTTCTACTCTTTTTTTTTTCCGCACTCCATTTCGTTTTATTTTCTCTTTTTTTTTTGACGTTTTTTTTAATTCGAATTTTTTTAAAAAAAATTAGTAACTGAGATAAACTAGGAATCGAAAAAATAATAAAAATTAAAAAAAAAAATTAAAGGATAGATAAACCTGACCTAGAACTTAAGCTCTGATACCAAATGATGCGAACCCCGCCAACTTGTGACGAAACCCGTCATCTAAGAAGGAACCCAAGAACGTTCTACGGTCAGGTTTTGATAGGAGACATTGACCCGTTGTTTCAACAAAAAAACCTCTACCCATTGTTTAATGCGAAACAAGAACCTCGGTATAAGGAAGACGCAACAAACGGTGGTGGAAATCCGTTTGATAAGTCGATAGTGAACGCCACGGAAAATTCTGAAAAGTTTGAATTGTTCGTCAAAGAGCCGAAGAGAAAATTTTCTCACATTTCTGAGTTCCAAAACTCCCCATTAGCTTCAAAACATGCCTTTTTATAGGCTGCTGAATACAAATATGTTTTTCCTAAATTATTCTCTAATAAATTTGGATTTAATTCCAAAAGGAAAACAAATCAGGAAACTAACATATTCTTCATAAATCACTCCTACAACTAGAAAAGAAAAAATAAAATAAAATATTTAAATTGACTTTATTATCAGCCATTACCTACAGAATCACTTCTAACAAATAAGGAAAATTAAATAATTTGGCATGCAAGTCTTACAACCCAATTTAACATGCTAAAATTAAACTTAGCCTTGGCTAGATTTTTCTAGAACTGAAATAGGACTAACACTCCATGCTCTTGTGCTTGCCATGTCCTCATCATTCCCCTCCTATTGAAATTGATTTGTCCTCAAATCAAAGTTCATCACCTACGGAAAAGGCATCTGTGACGATGTTTTCTTCTTCTACTCTTTTTTTATTTTTTTTTTCTGGACTCCTTTTCGTTTTCTTTTCTCTTTTTCTTTTTGACTTTTTTTTTAATTCAATTTTTTTTTTAAAATTAGTAACTGAGATATACTAGGAATCGAAAAAAACAATAAAAATTAAAAAAAAAAAAATTAAAGGATAGATAAACCTGACCTAGAACTTAAGCTCTGATACCAAATGATGCGAACCCCGCCAACTTGTGACGAAACCCGTCATCTAAGAAGGAACCCAAGAACGTTCTACGGTTAGGTTTTGATGGGAGACCTCGACCCGTTGCTTTAACAAAAACAAGAACCTTGGTATATTTGACCTCAACTCATTGTTTAATGCGAAACAAGAACCTCGGTATAAGGAAGACGCAACAAACGGTGGTGGAAATCCGTTTGATAAGTCGATAGTGAACGCCACAGAAAATTCTGAAAAGTTTGAATTGTTCGTCAAAGAGCCGAAGAGAAAATTTTCTCACATTTCTGAGTTCCAAAACTCCCCATTAGCTTCAAAACATGCCTTTTTATAGGCTGCTGAATACAAATATGTTTTTCCTAAATTATTCTCTAATAAATTTGGATTTAATTCCAAAAGGAAAACAAATCAGGAAACTAACATATTCTTCATAAATCACTCCTACAACTAGAAAAGAAAAAATAAAATAAAATATTTAAATTGACTTTATTATCAGCCATTACCTACATAATCACTTCTAACAAATAATGAAAGTTAAATAATTTGGCATGCAAGCCTTACAACCTAATTTAACATGCTAAAATTAAACTTAGCCTTGGCTAGATTTTTCTAGAACTGAAATAGGATTAACACTATATGCTCTTGTGCTTGCCATGTCCTCATCATTCCCCTCATTTTGAAATTGATTTGTCCTCAAATCAAAGTTCATCACCTGCGGAAAAGGACATCTGCGACGATGTTTTCTTCTTCTACTCTTTTTTTTTTTCCGGACTCCATTTCGTTTTCTTTTCTCTTTTTTTTTTGACGTTTTTTTTTTAATTCGAATTTTTAAAAAAAAAATTAGTAACTGAGATAAACTAGGAATCGAAAAAATAATAAAAATTAAAAAAAAAAATTAAAGGATAGATAAATCTGACCTAGAACTTAAGCTCTGATACCAAATGATGCGAACCCCGCCAACTTGTGACGAAACCCGTCATCTAAGAAGGAACCCGAGAGCGTTCTACGGTTAGGTTTTGATGGGAGACCTCGACCCGTTGCTTTAACAAAAACAAGAACCTTGGTATATTTGACCTCAACCCATTGTTTAATGCGAAACAAGAACCTCGGTATAAGGAAGAAGCAACAAACGGTGGTGGAAATCCGTTTGATAAGTCGATAGTGAACGCCACGGAAAATTCTGATAAGTTCGAATGGTTCGTCAAAGAACCGAAGAGAAAATTCTCTCACATTTCTGAATTCCAAAACTCCCCATTAGCTTCAAAACATGCCTTTTTATAGGCTTCTGAATACAAATATGTTTTTCCCTAAATTATTCTCTAATAAATTCGGATTTAATTCCAAAAGGAAAACAAATCAGGAAACTAACATATTCTTCCTAAATCACTCCTACAACTAGAAAAGAAAAAAGAAAATAAAATTTTAAATAGGCTTATTATCAGCCATTACCTACAGAATCACTCCTAATAAATAAGGAAAGTTAAATTATTTGGCATGCAAGCCTTACAACCCAATTTAACATGCTAAAATTAAACTTAGCCTTGGCTAGATTTTCTAGAACTGAAATAGGATCAACACTCCATGCTCTTGTGCTTGCCATGTCGTCATCATTCCCTTCCTCTTGAAATTGATTTGTCCTCAAATCAAAGTTAATCACCTGCGGAAAAGGGCATATGCGACGATGTTTTCTTCTTCTACTTATTTTTTTTTCGGACTCTTTTTCGTTTTCTTTTCTCTTTTTTTTTTTTTTTGATGTTTTTTTTTAATTCGAATTTTTTTTTTTAGATTAGTAACTGAGATAAACTAGGAATCGAAAAAACAATAAAAATTTAAAAAAAAAATTAAAAGATAGATAAACCTGACCTAGAACTTAAGATCTAATACCAAATGATGCGAACCCCGCCAACTTGTGACGAAACCCGTCATCTAAGAAGGAACCAAAGAACGTTCTACGGTCAGGTTTTGATAGGAGACATTGACCTGTTGCTTCAACAAAAACAAGAACCTTGGTATATTTGACCTCAACCCATTGTTTAATGTGAAACAAGAACCTCGGTATAAGGAAGACGCCACAAACGGTGGTGGAAATCCGATTGATAAGTCGATAGTGAACGCCACGGAAAATTCTGATAAGTTTGAATGGTTCGTCAAAGAACCGAAGAGAAAATTCTCTCACATTTCTGAATTCCAAAACTCCCCATTAGCTTCAAAACATGCCTTTTATAGGCTTTGGAATACAAATATGTTTTTCCTAAATTATTCTCTAATAAATTCGGATTTAATTCTAAAAGGAAAACAAATCAGGAAACTATATTCTTCCTAAATTACTCCTACAACTAGAAAAGGAAAAATAAAATAAAATATTTATATAGGCTTTATTATCAGCCATTACCTACAGAATCACTCCTAATAAATAAGTAAAGTTAAAAAATTTGGCATGCAAGCCTTACAACCCAATTTAACATGCTAAAATTAAACTTAGCTTTGGCTAGATTTTTCTAGAACTGAAATAGGATCAACACTCCATGCTCTTGTGTTTGTCATGTCCTCATCATACCAGATGATGCGAACCCCGCCAACTTGTGATGAAACCCGTCATCTAAGAAGGAACCCAAGAACGTTCTACGGTCAGGTTTTGATGGGTGACTTCAACCCGTTGCTTCAACAAAATAAGAACTTTGGTATATTTAACCTCAATCCATTGTTTAATGTGAAACAAGAACCTCGGTATAAGAAAGACGCCACAAACGGTGGTGGAAATCCGTTTGATAAGTCGAAAGTGAACGCCACAGAAAATTCTGATAAGTACGAATGGTTCGTCAAAGAGCCGAAGACAAAATTCTCTTACATTTCTGAATTCCAAAACTCCCCATTAACTTCAAAACATGCATTTTTATAGGCTGCTGAATACAAATATGTTTTTCCTAAATTATTCTCTAATAAATTCGGATTTAATTCCAAAAGGAAAACAAATCTGGAAACTAACATATTCTTCCTAAATCACTCCTACAACTAGAAAAGGAAAAATAAAATAAAATATTTAAATTGGCTTTATTATCAGCCATTACCTACAGAATCACTCCTAACAAATAATGAAAGTTAAATAACTTGGCATGCAAGCCTTACAACCCAATTTAACATGCTAAAATTAAACTTAGTCTTGGCTAGATTTTTCTAGAACTGAAATAGGATCAACACTCCATGCTCTTGTGCTTGCCATGTTCTCATCATTCCCCTCCTCTTGAAATTGAATTGTCCTCAAATCAAAGTTCATCACCTGCGGAAAAGGGCATCTGCGACGATGTTTTCTTCTTCTACACTTTTTTTTTTTTTTACGGACTCCTTTTCGTTTTCTTTTCTCTTTTTTTTTTGAAATTTTTTTAATTCGAATTTTTTTTAAAAAAATTAGTAACTGAGATAAATTAGGAATCGAAAAAACAATAAAAAATTAAAAAAAAAATTTAAAGGATAGATAAACCTGACCTAGAACTTAAGCTCTGATACCAAATGATGCGAACCCCGCATACTTGTGACGAAACCCGTCATCTACGAAGGAACCCAAGAACGTTCTACGGTCAGGTTTCGATGGGAGACCTTAACCCGTTGCTTCAACAAAAACAAGAACCTTGGTATATTTGACCTCAACCCATTGTTTAATGCTAAACAAGAACCTCGGTATAAGGAAGACGCAACAAACGGTGGTGGAAATCCGTTTGATAAGTCGATAGTGAACGCCACGGAAGATTCCGATAAGTTCGAATGGTTCGTGAAAGAACCGAAGAGAAAATTCTCTCACATTTCTGAATTCCAAAAACTCCCCATTAGCTTCAAAACATGCCTTTTTATAGGCTGCTGAATACAAATATGTTTTTCCTAAATTATTCTCTAATAAATTCGGATTTAATTCCAAAAGGAAAACAAATCAGGAAACTAACATATTCTTCCTAAATCACTCCTACAACTAGAAAAGGAAAAATAAAATAAAACATTTAAATTGGCTTTATTATCAGCCATTACCTACAGAATCACTCCTAACAAATAATGAAAGTTAAATAACTTAGCATGCAAGCCTTACAACCCAATTTAACATGCTAAAATTAAACTTAGTCTTGGCTAGATTTTTCTAGAACTGAAATAGGATCAACACTCCATGCTCTTTTGCTTGCCATGTCCTCATCATTTCCCTCCTCTTGAAATTGATTTGTCCTCAAATCAAAGTTCATCACCTGCGGAAAAGGGCATCTGCGACGATGTTTTCTTCTTCTACACTTTTTTTTTTTTTACGGACTCCTTTTCGTTTTCTTTTCTCTTTTTTTTTGAAATTTTTTTTAATTCGAATTTTTTTAAAAAAAATTAGTAACTGAGATAAATTAGGAATCGAAAAAAACAATAAAAATTAAAAAAAAATTTAAAGGATAGATAAACCTGACCTAGAACTTAAGCTCTGATACCAAATGATGCGAACCCCGCATACTTGTGACGAAACCCGTCATCTACGAAGGAACCCAAGAACGTTCTACGGTCAGGTTTCGATGGGAGACCTTAACCCGTTGCTTCAACAAAAACAAGAACCTTGGTATATTTGACCTCAACCCATTGTTTAATGCTAAACAAGAACCTCGGTATAAGGAAGACGCAACAAACGGTGGTGGAAATCCGTTTGATAAGTCGATAGTGAACGCCACGGAAGATTCCGATAAGTTCGAATGGTTCGTGAAAGAACCGAAGAGAAAATTCTCTCACGTTTCTGAATTCCAAAACTCCCCATTAGCTTGAAAACATGCCTTTTATAGGCTGCTGAATACAAATATGTTTTTCCTAAATTATTCTCTAATAAATTCGGATTTAATTTCAAAAGGAAAACAAATCAGGAAACTAACCTATTCTTCCTAAATCACTCCTACAACTAGAAAAGGAAAAATAAAATAAAATATTTAAATTGGCTTTATTATCAGTCATTACCTACAGAATCACTCCTAACAAATAAGGAAAGTTAAATAATTTGGCATGCAAGCCTTAAAACCCAATTTAACATGCTAAAATTAAACTTAGTCTTGGCTAGATTTTTTTAGAACTGAAATAGGATCAACACTCCATACTCTAGTGCTTGCCATGTCCTCATCATTCCCCTCCTCTTGAAATTGATTTGTCCTCAAATCAAAGTTCATCACCTGCGGAAAAGGGCATCTGCGACGATGTTTTCTTCTTCTATTTTTTTTTTCTACGGACTACTTCTCGTTTTCTTTTCTCTTTTTTTTTTGACGTTTTTTTTAATTCGATTTTTTTTTTAAATTAGTAACTGAGATAAACTTGGAATCGAAAAAATATAAAAATTAAAAAAAATTAAAGTATAGATAAACCTGACCTAGAATCGAAGCTCTGATATCAAATGATGCGAACACCGCCAACTTGTGACGAAACCCGTCATCTAAGAAGGAACCCAAGAACGTTCTACGGTCAGGTTTTGATAGGAGACATTGACCCGTTGTTTCAACAAAAACATGAACCTTGGTATATTTGACCTCAACCCATTGTTTAATGTGAAACAAGAACCTCGGTATAAGGAAGACGCCACAAACGGTGGTGGAAATCCGTTTGATAAGTCGATAGTGAACGCCACGGAAAATTCTGATAAGTTCGAATGGTTCGTCAAAGAACCGAAGAGAAAATGCTCTCACATTTCTGAATTCCAAAACTCCCCATTAGCTTCAAAACATGCCTTTTTATAGGCTTCGGAATACAAATATGTTTTTCCTAAATTATTCTCTAATAAATTCGGATTTAATTCCAAAAGGAAAACAAATCAGGAAACTATATTCTTCCCAAATTACTCCTACAACTAGAAAAGGAAAAATAAAATAAAATATTTAAATAGGCTTTATTATCAGCCATTACCTACAGAATCACTCCTAATAAATAAGGAAAGTTAAAAAATTTGGCATGCAAGCCTTACAACCCAATTTAACATGCTAAAATTAAACTTAGCTTTGGCTAGATTTTTCTAGAACTGAAATAGGATCAACACTCCATGCTCTTGTGTTTGTCATGTCCTCATCATACCAGATGATGCGAACCCCGCCAACTTGTGATGAAACCCGTCATCTAAGAAGGAACCCAAGAACGTTCTACGGTCAGGTTTTGATGGGAGACTTCAAACCCGTTGCTTCAACAAAAACAAGAACTTTGGTATATTTGACCTCAATCCATTGTTTAATGCGAAACAAGAACCTTGGTATAAGAAAGACGCCACAAACGGTGGTGTAAATCCGTTTGATAAGTCGAAAGTGAACGCCACAGAAAATTCTGATAAGTACGAATGGTTCGTCAAAGAGCCGAAGACAAAATTCTCTTACATTTCTGAATTCCAAAACTCCCCATTAACTTCAAAACATGCATTTTTATAGGCTGCTGAATACAAATATGTTTTTCCTAAATTATTCTCTAATAAATTCGGATTTAATTCCAAAAGGAAAAACAAATCAGGAAACTAACATATTCTTCCTAAATCACTCCTACAACTAGAAAAGGAAAAATAAAATAAAACATTTAAATTGGCTTTATTATCAGCCATTACCTACAGAATCACTCCTAACAAATAATGAAAGTTAAATAACTTAGCATGCAAGCCTTACAACCCAATTTAACATGCTAAAATTAAACTTAGTCTTGGCTAGATTTTTCTAGAACTGAAATAGGATCAACACTCCATGCTCTTTTGCTTGCCATGTCCTCATCATTTCCCTCCTCTTGAAATTGATTTGTCCTCAAATCAAAGTTCATCACCTGCGGAAAAGGGCATCTGCGACGATGTTTTCTTCTTCTACACTTTTTTTTTTTTTACGGACTCCTTTCGTTTTCTTTTCTCTTTTTTTTTTGAAATTTTTTTTAATTCGAATTTTTTTTAAAAAAATTAGTAACTGAGATAAATTAGGAATCGAAAAAAAAACAATAAAAATTAAAAAAAAAAATTTAAAGGATAGATAAACCTGACCTAGAACTTAAGCTCTGATACCAAATGATGCGAACCCCGCATACTTGTGACGAAACCCGTCATCTACGAAGGAACCCAAGAACGTTCTACGGTCAGGTTTCGATGGGAGACCTTAACCCGTTGCTTCAACAAAAACAAGAACCTTGGTATATTTGACCTCAACCCATTGTTTAATGCTAAACAAGAACCTCGGTATAAGGAAGACGCAACAAACGGTGGTGGAAATCCGTTTGATAAGTCGATAGTGAACGCCACGGAAGATTCCGATAAGTTCGAATGGTTCGTGAAAGAACCGAAGAGAAAATTCTCTCACATTTCTGAATTCCAAAACTCCCCATTAGCTTCAAAACATGCATTTTTATAGGCTGCTGAATACAAATATGTTTTTCCTAAATTATTCTCTAATAAATTCGGATTTAATTCCAAAAGGAAAACAAATCAGGAAACTAACATATTCTTCCTAAATCACTCCTACAACTAGAAAAGGAAAAATAAAATAAAACATTTAAATTGGCTTTATTATCAGCCATTACCTACAGAATCACTCCTAACAAATAATGAAAGTTAAATAACTTAGCATGCAAGCCTTACAACCCAATTTAACATGCTAAAATTAAACTTAGTCTTGGCTAGATTTTTCTAGAACTGAAATAGGATCAACACTCCATGCTCTTTTGCTTGCCATGTCCTCATCATTTCCCTCCTCTTGAAATTGATTTGTCCTCAAATCAAAGTTCATCACCTGCGGAAAAGGGCATCTGCGACGATGTTTTCTTCTTCTACACTTTTTTTTTTTTTACGGACTCCTTTTCGTTTTCTTTTCTCTTTTTTTTTTGAAATTTTTTTTAATTCGAATTTTTTTTAAAAAAATTAGTAACTGAGATAAATTAGGAATCGAAAAAACAATAAAAATTAAAAAAAAAATTTAAAGGATAGATAAACCTGACCTAGAACTTAAGCTCTGATACCAAATGATGCGAACCCCGCATACTTGTGACGAAACCCGTCATCTACGAAGGAACCCAAGAACGTTCTACGGTCAGGTTTCGATGGGAGACCTTAACCCGTTGCTTCAACAAAAACAAGAACCTTGGTATATTTGACCTCAACCCATTGTTTAATGCTAAACAAGAACCTCGGTATAAGGAAGACGCAACAAACGGTGGTGGAAATCCGTTTGATAAGTCGATAGTGAACGCCACGGAAGATTCCGATAAGTTCGAATGGTTCGTCAAAGAACCGAAGAGAAAATTCTCTCACATTTCTGAATTCCAAAACTCCCCATTAGCTTCAAAACATGCCTTTTTATAGGCTGCTGAATACAAATATGTTTTTCCTAAATTATTCTCTAATAAATTCGGATTTAATTTCAAAAGGAAAACAAATCAGGAAACTAACCTATTCTTCCTAAATCACTCCTACAACTAGAAAAGGAAAAATAAAATAAAATATTTAAAATAACTTTATTATCAGTCATTACCTACAGAATCACTCCTAACAAATAAGGAAAGTTAAATAATTTGGCATGCAAGCCTTAAAACCCAATTTAACATGCTAAAATTAAACTTAGTCTTGGCTAGATTTTTTTAGAACTGAAATAGGATCAACACTCCATACTCTTGTGCTTGCCATGTCCTCATCATTCCCCTCCTCTTGAAATTGATTTGTCCTCAAATCAAAGTTCATCACCTGCGGAAAAGGGCATCTGCGACGATGTTTTCTTCTTCTACTTTTTTTTTCTACGGACTCCTTTTCGTTTTCATTTCTCTTTTATTTTTTGACGTTTTTTTTAATTCGATTTTTTTTTTAAAATTAGTAACTGAGATAAACTAGGAATCGAAAAAATATAAAAATTAAAAAAAAATTAAAAGTATAGATAAACCTGACCTAGAATCGAAGCTCTGATATCAAATGATGCGAACACCGCCAACTTGTGACGAAACCCGTCATCTAAGAAGGAACCCAAGAACGTTCTACGGTCAGGTTTTGATAGGAGACATTGACCCGTTGTTTCAACAAAAACAAGAACCTTGGTATATTTGACCTCAACCCATTGTTTAATGTGAAACAAGAACCTCGGTATAAGGAAGACGCCACAAACGGTGGTGGAAATCCGTTTGATAAGTCGATAGTGAACGCCACGGAAAATTCTGATAAGTTCGAATGGTTCGTCAAAGAACCGAAGAGAAAATTCTCTCACATTTCTGAATTCCAAAACTCCCCATTAGCTTCAAAACATGCCTTTTTATAGGCTGCTGAATACAAATATGTTTTTCCTAAATTATTCTCTAATAAATTCGGATTTAATTTCAAAAGGAAAACAAATCAGGAAACTAACCTATTCTTCCTAAATCACTCCTACAACTAGAAAAGGAAAAATAAAATAAAATATTTAAATTGGCTTTATTATCAGTCATTACCTACAGAATCACTCCTAACAAATAAGGAAAGTTAAATAATTTGGCATGCAAGCCTTAAAACCCAATTTAACATACTAAAATTAAACTTAGTCTTGGCTAGATTTTTTTAGAACTGAAATAGGATCAACACTCCATACTCTTGTGCTTGCCATGTCCTCATCATTCCCCTCCTCTTGAAATTGATTTGTCCTCAAATCAAAGTTCATCACCTGCGGAAAAGGGCATCTGCGACGATGTTTTCTTCTTCTAAACTTTTTTTTTTTTTACGGACTCCTTTTCGTTTCTTTTCTCTTTTTTTTTTTGAAATTTTTTTTAATTCGAATTTTTTTTAAAAAAATTAGTAACTGAGATAAATTGGGAATCGAAAAAACAATAAAAATTAAAAAAAAAATTTAAAGGATAGATAAACCTGACCTAGAACTTAAGCTCTGATACCAAATGATGCGAACCCCGCATACTTGTGACGAAACCCGTCATCTACGAAGGAACCCAAGAACGTTCTACGGTCAGGTTTCGATGGGAGACCTTAACCCGTTGCTTCAACAAAAACAAGAACCTTGGTATATTTGACCTCAACCCATTGTTTAATGCTAAACAAGAACCTCGGTATAAGGAAGACGCAACAAACGGTGGTGGAAATCCGTTTGATAAGTCGATAGTGAACGCCACGGAAGATTCCGATAAGTTCGAATGGTTCGTGAAAGAACCGAAGAGAAAATTCTCTCACATTTCTGAATTCCAAAACTCCCCATTAGCTTCAAAACATGCCTTTTTATAGGCTGCTGAATACAAATATGTTTTTCCTAAATTATTCTCTAATAAATTCGGATTTAATTTCAAAAGGAAAACAAATCAGGAAACTAACCTGTTCTTTCTAAATCACTCCTACAACTAGAAAAGGAAAAAATAAAATAAAATATTTAAATTGGCTTTATTATCAGCCATTACCTACAGAATCACACCTAACAAATAAGGAAAGTTAAATAATTTGGCATGCAAGCCTTAAAACCCAATTTAACATGCTAAAATTAAACTTAGTCTTGGCTAGATTTTTTTAGAACTGAAATAGGATCAACACTCCATACTCTAGTGCTTGCCATGTCCTCATCATTCCCCTCCTCTTGAAATTGATTTGTCCTCAAATCAAAGTTCATCACCTGCGGAAAAGGGCATCTGCGACGATGTTTTCTTCTTCTATTTTTTTTTCTACGGACTCCTTCTCGTTTTCTTTTCTCTTTTTTTTTTTGACGTTTTTTTTAATTCGATTTTTTTTTTAAATTAGTAACTGAGATAAACTAGGAATCGAAAAAATATAAAAATTAAAAAAAATTAAAGTATAGATAAACCTGACCTAGAATCGAAGCTCTGATATCAAATGATGCGAACACCGCCAACTTGTGACGAAACCCGTCATCTAAGAAGGAACCCAAGAACGTTCTACGGTCAGGTTTTGATAGGAGACATTGACCCGTTGTTTCAACAAAAACATGAACCTTGGTATATTTGACCTCAACCCATTGTTTAATGTGAAACAAGAACCTCGGTATAAGGAAGACGCCACAAACGGTGGTGGAAATCCGTTTGATAAGTCGATAGTGAACGCCACGGAAAATTCTGATAAGTTCGAATGGTTCGTCAAAGAACCGAAGAGAAAATGCTCTCACATTTCTGAATTCCAAAACTCCCCATTAGCTTCAAAACATGCCTTTTTATAGGCTTCGGAATACAAATATGTTTTTCCTAAATTATTCTCTAATAAATTCGGATTTAATTCCAAAAGGAAAACAAATCAGGAAACTATATTCTTCCTAAATTACTCCTACAACTAGAAAAGGAAAAATAAAATAAAATATTTAAATAGGCTTTATTATCAGCCATTACCTACAGAATCACTCCTAATAAATAAGGAAAGTTAAAAAATTTGGCATGCAAGCCTTACAACCCAATTTAACATGCTAAAATTAAACTTAGCTTTGGCTAGATTTTTCTAGAACTGAAATAGGATCAACACTCCATGCTCTTGTGTTTGTCATGTCCTCATCATACCAGATGATGCGAACCCCGCCAACTTGTGATGAAACCCGTCATCTAAGAAGGAACCTAAGAACGTTCTACGGTCAGGTTTTGATGGGAGACTTCAACCCGTTGCTTCAACAAAAACAAGAACTTTGGTATATTTGACCTCAATCCATTGTTTAATGCTGAAACAAGAACCTTGGTATAAGAAAGACGCCACAAACGGTGGTGTAAATCCGTTTGATAAGTCGAAAGTGAACGCCACAGAAAATTCTCATAAGTACGAATGGTTCGTCAAAGAGCCGAAGACAAAATTCTCTTACATTTCTGAATTCCAAAACTCCCCATTAACTTCAAAACATGCATTTTTATAGGCTGCTGAATACAAATATGTTTTTCCTAAATTATTCTCTAATAAATTCGGATTTAATTCCAAAAGGAAAACAAATCAGGAAACTAACATATTCTTCCTAAATCACTCCTACAACTAGAAAAGGAAAAATAAAATAAAACATTTAAATTGGCTTTATTATCAGCCATTACCTACAGAATCACTCCTAACAAATAATGAAAGTTAAATAACTTAGCATGCAAGCCTTACAACCCAATTTAACATGCTAAAATTAAACTTAGTCTTGGCTAGATTTTTCTAGAACTGAAATAGGATCAACACTCCATGCTCTTTTGCTTGCCATGTCCTCATCATTTCCCTCCTCTTGAAATTGATTTGTCCTCAAATCAAAGTTCATCACCTGCGGAAAAGGGCATCTGCGACGATGTTTTCTTCTTCTACACTTTTTTTTTTTTTACGGACTCCTTTTCGTTTTCTTTTCTCTTTTTTTTTTGAAATTTTTTTTAATTCGAATTTTTTTTAAAAAAATTAGTAACTGAGATAAATTAGGAATCGAAAAAACAATAAAAATTAAAAAAAAAATTTAAAGGATAGATAAACCTGACCTAGAACTTAAGCTCTGATACCAAATGATGCGAACCCCGCATACTTGTGACGAAACCCGTCATCTACGAAGGAACCCAAGAACGTTCTACGGTCAGGTTTCGATGGGAGACCTTAACCCGTTGCTTCAACAAAAACAAGAACCTTGGTATATTTGACCTCAACCCATTGTTTAATGCTAAACAAGAACCTCGGTATAAGGAAGACGCAACAAACGGTGGTGGAAATCCGTTTGATAAGTCGATAGTGAACGCCACGGAAGATTCCGATAAGTTCGAATGGTTCGTCAAAGAACCGAAGAGAAAATTCTCTCACATTTCTGAATTCCAAAACTCCCCATTAGCTTCAAAACATGCCTTTTTATAGGCTGCTGAATACAAATATGTTTTTCCTAAATTATTCTCTAATAAATTCGGATTTAATTTCAAAAGGAAAACAAATCAGGAAACTAACCTATTCTTCCTAAATCACTCCTACAACTAGAAAAGGAAAAATAAAATAAAATATTTAAATTGACTTTATTATCAGTCATTACCTACAGAATCACTCCTAACAAATAAGGAAAGTTAAAAAATTTGGCATGCAAGCCTTACAACCCAATTTAACATGCTAAAATTAAACTTAGCTTTGGCTAGATTTTTCTAGAACTGAAATAGGATCAACACTCCATGCTCTTGTGTTTGTCATGTCCTCATCATACCAGATGATGCGAACCCCGCCAACTTGTGATGAAACCCGTCATCTAAGAAGGAACCTAAGAACGTTCTACGGTCAGGTTTTGATGGGAGACTTCAACCCGTTGCTTCAACAAAAACAAGAACTTTGGTATATTTGACCTCAATCCATTGTTTAATGCGAAACAAGAACCTTGGTATAAGAAAGACGCCACAAACGGTGGTGTAAATCCGTTTGATAAGTCGAAAGTGAACGCCACAGAAAATTCTGATAAGTACGAATGGTTCGTCAAAGAGCCGAAGACAAAATTCTCTTACATTTCTGAATTCCAAAACTCCCCATTAACTTCAAAACATGCATTTTTATAGGCTGCTGAATACAAATATGTTTTTCCTAAATTATTCTCTAATAAATTCGGATTTAATTCCAAAAGGAAAACAAATCAGGAAACTAACATATTCTTCCTAAATCACTCCTACAACTAGAAAAGGAAAAATAAAATAAAACATTTAAATTGGCTTTATTATCAGCCATTACCTACAGAATCACTCCTAACAAATAATGAAAGTTAAATAACTTAGCATGCAAGCCTTACAACCCAATTTAACATGCTAAAATTAAACTTAGTCTTGGCTAGATTTTTCTAGAACTGAAATAGGATCAACACTCCATGCTCTTTTGCTTGCCATGTCCTCATCATTTCCCTCCTCTTGAAATTGATTTGTCCTCAAATCAAAGTTCATCACCTGCGGAAAAGGGCATCTGCGACGATGTTTTCTTCTTCTACACTTTTTTTTTTTTTACGGACTCCTTTTCGTTTTCTTTTCTCTTTTTTTTTTGAAATTTTTTTTAATTCGAATTTTTTTTAAAAAAATTAGTAACTGAGATAAATTAGGAATCGAAAAAAACAATAAAAATTAAAAAAAAAAATTTAAAGGATAGATAAACCTGACCCTAGAACTTAAGCTCTGATACCAAATGATGCGAACCCCGCATACTTGTGACGAAACCCGTCATCTACGAAGGAACCCAAGAACGTTCTACGGTCAGGTTTCGATGGGAGACCTTAACCCGTTGCTTCAACAAAAACAAGAACCTTGGTATATTTGACCTCAACCCATTGTTTAATGCTAAACAAGAACCTCGGTATAAGGAAGACGCAACAAACGGTGGTGGAAATCCGTTTGATAAGTCGATAGTGAACGCCACGGAAGATTCCGATAAGTTCGAATGGTTCGTCAAAGAACCGAAGAGAAAATTCTCTCACATTTCTGAATTCCAAAACTCCCCATTAGCTTCAAAATATGCCTTTTTATAGGCTGCTGAATACAAATATGTTTTTCCTAAATTATTCTCTAATAAATTCGGATTTAATTTCAAAAGGAAAACAAATCAGGAAACTAACCTATTCTTCCTAAATCACTCCTACAACTAGAAAAGGAAAAATAAAATAAAATATTTAAATTGACTTTATTATCAGTCATTACCTACAGAATCACTCCTAACAAATAAGGAAAGTTAAATAATTTGGCATGCAAGCCTTAAAACCCAATTTAACATGCTAAAATTAAACTTAGTCTTGGCTAGATTTTTTTAGAACTGAAATAGGATCAACACTCCATACTCTTGTGCTTGCCATGTCCTCATCATTCCCCTCCTCTTGAAATTGATTTGTCCTCAAATCAAAGTTCATCACCTGCGGAAAAGGGCATCTGCGACGATGTTTTCTTCTTCTACTTTTTTTTTCTACGGACTCCTTTTCGTTTTCTTTTCTCTTTTATTTTTTGACGTTTTTTTTAATTCGATTTTTTTTTTTAAATTAGTAACTGAGATAAACTAGGAATCGAAAAAATATAAAAATTAAAAAAAATTAAAGTATAGATAAACCTGACCTAGAATCGAAGCTCTGATATCAAATGATGCGAACACCGCCAACTTGTGACGAAACCCGTCATCTAAGAAGGAACCCAAGAACGTTCTACGGTCAGGTTTTGATAGGAGAGATTGACCCGTTGTTTCAACAAAAACAAGAACCTTGGTATATTTGACCTCAACCCATTGTTTAATGTGAAACAAGAACCTCGGTATAAGGAAGACGCCACAAACGGTGGTGGAAATCCGTTTGATAAGTCGATAGTGAACGCCACGGAAAATTCTGATAAGTTCGAATGGTTCGTCAAAGAACCGAAGAGAAAATTCTCTCACATTTCTGAATTCCAAAACTCCCCATTAGCTTCAAAACATGCCTTTTTATAGGCTGCTGAATACAAATATGTTTTTCCTAAATTATTCTCTAATAAATTCGGATTTAATTTCAAAAGGAAAACAAATCAGGAAACTAACCTATTCTTCCTAAATCACTCCTACAACTAGAAAAGGAAAAATAAAATAAAATATTTAAATTGGCTTTATTATCAGTCATTACCTACAGAATCACTCCTAACAAATAAGGAAAGTTAAATAATTTGGCATGCAAGCCTTAAAACCCAATTTAACATACTAAAATTAAACTTAGTTTTGGCTAGATTTTTTTAGAACTGAAATAGGATCAACACTCCATACTCTTGTGCTTGCCATGTCCTCATCATTCCCCTCCTCTTGAAATTGATTTGTCCTCAAATCAAAGTTCATCACCTGCGGAAAAGGGCATCTGCGACGATGTTTTCTTCTTCTACTTTTTTTTTCTACGGACTCCTTCCCGTTTTCTTTTCTCTTTTTTTTTTTTTACGTTTTTTTTAATTCGATTTTTTTTTTAACTTAGTAACTGAGATAAACTAGGAATCGAAAAAATATAAAAATTAAAAAAAATTAAATTATAGATAAACCTGACCTAGAACTTAAGCTCTGATACCAAATGATGCGAACCCCGCATACTTGTGACGAAACCCGTCATCTACGAAGGAACCCAAGAACGTTCTACGGTCAGGTTTCGATGGGAGACCTTAACCCGTTGCTTCAACAAAAACAAGAACCTTGGTATATTTGACCTCAACCCATTGTTTAATGCTAAACAAGAACCTCGGTATAAGGAAGACGCAACAAACGGTGGTGGAAATCCGTTTGATAAGTCGATAGTGAACGCCACGGAAGATTCCGATAAGTTCGAATGGTTCATAAAAGAACCGAAGAGAAAATTCTCTCACATTTCTGAATTCCAAAACTCCCCATTAGCTTCAAAACATGCCTTTTTATAGGCTGCTGAATACAAATATGTTTTTCCTAAATTATTCTCTAATAAATTCGGATTTAATTTCAAAAGGAAAACAAATCAGGAAACTAACCTATTCTTCCTAAATCACTCCTACAACTAGAAAAGGAAAAATAAAATAAAATATTTAAATTGGCTTTATTATCAGTCATTACCTACAGAATCACTCCTAACAAATAAGGAAAGTTAAATAATTTGGAATGCAAGCCTTAAAACCCAATTTAACATGCTAAAATTAAACTTAGTCTTGGCTAGATTTTTTTAGAACTGAAATAGGATCAACACTCCATACTCTTGTGCTTGCCATGTCCTCATCATTCCCCTCCTCTTGAAATTGATTTGTCCTCAAATCAAAGTTCATCACCTGCGGAAAAGGGCATCTGCGACGATGTTTTCTTCTTCTACTTTTTTTTTCTACGGACTCCTTCTCGTTTTCTTTTCTCTTTTTTTTTTTTTGACGTTTTTTTTAATTCGATTTTTTTTTTTAAATTAGTAACTGAGATAAACTAGGAATCGAAAAAATATAAAAATTAAAAAAAATTAAAGTATAGATAAACCTGACCTAGAACTTAAGCTCTGATACCAAATGATGCGAACCCCGCATACTTGTGACGAAACCCGTCATCTACGAAGGAACCCAAGAACGTTCTACGGTCAGGTTTCGATGGGAGACCTTAACCCGTTGCTTCAACTAAAACAAGAACCTTGGTATATTTGACCTCAACCCATTGTTTAATGCTAAACAAGAACCTCGGTATAAGGAAGACGCAACAAACGGTGGTGGAAATCCGTTTGATAAGTCGATAGTGAACGCCACGGAAGATTCCGATAAGTTCGAATGGTTCATCAAAGAACCGAAGAGAAAATTCTCTCACATTTCTGAATTCCAAAACTCCCCATTAGCTTCAAAACATGCCTTTTTATAGGCTGCTGAATACAAATATGTTTTTCCTAAATTATTCTCTAATAAATTCGGATTTAATTTCAAAAGGAAAACAAATCAGGAAACTAACCTATTCTTCCTAAATCACTCCTACAACTAGAAAAGGAAAAATAAAATAAAATATTTAAATTGACTTTATTATCAGTCATTACCTACAGAATCACTCCTAACAAATAAGGAAAGTTAAATAATTTGGCATGCAAGCCTTAAAACCCAATTTAACATGCTAAAATTAAACTTAGTCTTGGCTAGATTTTTTTAGAACTGAAATAGGATCAACACTCCATACTCTTGTGCTTGCCATGTCCTCATCATTCCCCTCCTCTTGAAATTGATTTGTCCTCAAATCAAAGTTCATCACCTGCGGAAAAGGGCATCTGCGACGATGTTTTCTTCTTCTACTTTTTTTTTCTACGGACTCCTTCTCGTTTTCTTTTCTCTTTTTTTTTTTTTTGACGTTTTTTCTAATTCGATTTTTTTTTTTAAATTAGTAACTGAGATAAACTAGGAATCGAAAAAATATAAAAATTAAAAAAAATTAAAGTATAGATAAACCTGACCTAGAACTTAAGCTCTGATACCAAATGATGCGAACCCCGCATACTTGTGACGAAACCCGTCATCTACGAAGGAACCCAAGAACGTTCTACGGTCAGGTTTCGATGGGAGACCTTAACCCGTTGCTTCAACTAAAACAAGAACCTTGGTATATTTGACCTCAACCCATTGTTTAATGCTAAACAAGAACCTCGGTATAAGGAAGACGCAACAAACGGTGGTGGAAATCCGTTTGATAAGTCGATAGTGAACGCCACGGAAGATTCCGATAAGTTCGAATGGTTCATCAAAGAACCGAAGAGAAAATTCTCTCACATTTCTGAATTCCAAAACTCCCCATTAGCTTCAAAACATGCCTTTTTATAGGCTGCTGAATACAAATATGTTTTTCCTAAATTATTCTCTAATAAATTCGGATTTAATTTCAAAAGGAAAACAAATCAGGAAACTAACCTATTCTTCCTAAATCACTCCTACAACTAGAAAAGGAAAAATAAAATAAAATATTTAAATTGACTTTATTATCAGTCATTACCTACAGAATCACTCCTAACAAATAAGGAAAGTTAAATAATTTGGCATGCAAGCCTTAAAACCCAATTTAACATGCTAAAATTAAACTTAGTCTTGGCTAGATTTTTTTAGAACTGAAATAGGATCAACACTCCATACTCTTGTGCTTGCCATGTCCTCATCATTCCCCTCCTCTTGAAATTGATTTGTCCTCAAATCAAAGTTCATCACCTGCGGAAAAGGGCATCTGCGACGATGTTTTCTTCTTCTACTTTTTTTTTCTACGGACTCCTTCTCGTTTTCTTTTCTCTTTTTTTTTTTTGACGTTTTTTTTAATTCGATTTTTTTTTTTAAATTAGTAACTGAGATAAACTAGGAATCGAAAAAATATAAAAATTAAAAAAAATTAAAGTATAGATAAACCTGACCTAGAACTTAAGCTCTGATACCAAATGATGCGAACCCCGCATACTTGTGACGAAACCCGTCATCTACGAAGGAACCCAAGAACGTTCTACGGTCAGGTTTCGATGGGAGACCTTAACCCGTTGCTTCAACAAAAACAAGAACCTTGGTATATTTGACCTCAACCCATTGTTTAATGTGAAACAAGAACCTCGGTATAAGGAAGACGCCACAAACGGTGGTGGAAATCCGTTTGATAAGTCGATAGTGAACGCCACGGAAAATTCTGATAAGTTCGAATGGTTCGTCAAAGAACCGAAGAGAAAATTCTCTCACATTTCTGAATTCCAAAACTCCCCATTAGCTTCAAAACATGCCTTTTTATAGGCTTCTGAATACAAATATGTTTTTCCTAAATTATTCTCTAATAAATTCGGATTTAATTCCAAAAGGAAAACATATCAGGAAACTAACATATTCTTCCTAAATCACTCCTACAACTAGAAAAGGAAAAATAAAATAAAATATTTAAATAGGCTTTATTATCAACCATTACCTACAGAATCACTCCTAATAAATAAGGAAAGTTAAATAACTTGGCATGCAAGCCTTACAACCCAATTTAACATGCTAAAATTAAACTTAGTCTTGGCTAGATTTTTTTAGAACTGAAATAGGATCAACACTCCATACTCTTGTGCTTGCCATGTCCTCATCATTCCCCTCCTCTTGAAATTGATTTGTCCTCAAATCAAAGTTCATCACCTGCGGAAAAGGGCATCTGCGACGATGTTTTCTTCTTCTACTTTTTTTTTCTACGGACTCCTTCTCGTTTTCTTTTCTCTTTTTTTTTTTTGACGTTTTTTTTAATTCGATTTTTTTTTTAAATTAGTAACTGAGATAAACTAGGAATCGAAAAAATATAAAAATTAAAAAAAATTAAAGTATAGATAAACCTGACCTAGAACTTAAGCTCTGATACCAAATGATGCGAACCCCGCATACTTGTGACGAAACCCGTCATCTACGAAGGAACCCAAGAACGTTCTACGGTCAGGTTTCGATGGGAGACCTTAACCCGTTGCTTCAACAAAAACAAGAACCTTGGTATATTTGACCTCAACCCATTGTTTAATGTGAAACAAGAACCTCGGTATAAGGAAGACGCCACAAACGGTGGTGGAAATCCGTTTGATAAGTCGATAGTGAACGCCACGGAAAATTCTGATAAGTTCGAATGGTTCGTCAAAGAACCGAAGAGAAAATTCTCTCACATTTCTGAATTCCAAAACTCCCCATTAGCTTCAAAACATGCCTTTTTATAGGCTTCTGAATACAAATATGTTTTTCCTAAATTATTCTCTAATAAATTCGGATTTAATTCCAAAAGGAAAACATATCAGGAAACTAACATATTCTTCCTAAATCACTCCTACAACTAGAAAAGGAAAAATAAAATAAAATATTTAAATAGGCTTTATTATCAACCATTACCTACAGAATCACTCCTAATAAATAAGGAAAGTTAAATAACTTGGCATGCAAGCCTTACAACCCAATTTAACATGCTAAAATTAAACTTAGTCTTGGCTAGATTTTTTTAGAACTGAAATAGGATCAACACTCCATACTCTTGTGCTTGCCATGTCCTCATCATTCCCCTCCTCTTGAAATTGATTTGTCCTCAAATCAAAGTTCATCACCTGCGGAAAAGGGCATCTGCGACGATGTTTTCTTCTTCTACTTTTTTTTTCTACGGACTCCTTCTCGTTTTCTTTTCTCTTTTTTTTTTTTTGACGTTTTTTTTAATTCGATTTTTTTTTTAAATTAGTAACTGAGATAAACTAGGAATCGAAAAAATATAAAAATTAAAAAAAATTAAAGTATAGATAAACCTGACCTAGAACTTAAGCTCTGATACCAAATGATGCGAACCCCGCATACTTGTGACGAAACCCGTCATCTACGAAGGAACCCAAGAACGTTCTACGGTCAGGTTTCGATGGGAGACCTTAACCCGTTGCTTCAACAAAAACAAGAACCTTGGTATATTTGACCTCAACCCATTGTTTAATGTGAAACAAGAACCTCGGTATAAGGAAGACGCCACAAACGGTGGTGGAAATCCGTTTGATAAGTCGATAGTGAACGCCACGGAAAATTCTGATAAGTTCGAATGGTTCGTCAAAGAACCGAAGAGAAAATTCTCTCACATTTCTGAATTCCAAAACTCCCCATTAGCTTCAAAACATGCCTTTTTATAGGCTTCTGAATACAAATATGTTTTTCCTAAATTATTCTCTCATAAATTCGGATTTAATTCCAAAAGGAAAACATATCAGGAAACTAACATATTCTTCCTAAATCACTCCTACAACTAGAAAAGGAAAAATAAAATAAAATATTTAAATAGGCTTTATTATCAACCATTACCTACAGAATCACTCCTAATAAATAAGGAAAGTTAAATAACTTGGCATGCAAGCCTTACAACCCAATTTAACATGCTAAAATTAAACTTAGTCTTGGCTAGATTTTTTTAGAACTGAAATAGGATCAACACTCCATACTCTTGTGCTTGCCATGTCCTCATCATTCCCCTCCTCTTGAAATTGATTTGTCCTCAAATCAAAGTTCATCACCTGCGGAAAAGGGCATATGCGACGATGTTTTCTTCTTCTACTTTTTTTTTCTACGGACTCCTTCTCGTTTTCTTTTCTCTTTTTTTTTTTTGACGTTTTTTTTAATTCGATTTTTTTTTTTAAATTAGTAACTGAGATAAACTAGGAATCGAAAAAACAATAAAAATTAAAAAAAAAAATTTAAAGGATAGATAAACCTGACCTAGAACTTAAGCTCTGATACCAAATGATGCGAACCCCGCATACTTGTGACGAAACCCGTCATCTACGAAGGAACCCAAGAACGTTCTACGGTCAGGTTTTGATAGGAGACATTGACCCGTTGTTACAACAAAAACAAGAACCTTGGTATATTTGACCTCAACCCATTGTTTAATGTGAAACAAGAACCTCGGTATAAGGAAGACGCCACAAACGGTGGTGGAAATCCGTTTGATAAGTCGATAGTGAACGCCACGGAAAATTCTGATAAGTTCGAATGGTTCGTCAAAGAACCGAAGAGAAAATTCTCTCACATTTCTGAATTCCAAAACTCCCAATTAGCTTCAAAACATGCCTTTTTATAGGCTTCGGAATACAAATATGTTTTTCCTAAATTATTCTCTAATAAATTCGGATTTAATTCTAAAAGGAAAACAAATCAGGAAACTATATTCTTCCTAAATTACTCCTACAACTAGAAAAGGAAAAATAAAATAAAATATTTAAATAGGCTTTATTATCAGCCATTACCTACAGAATCACTCCTAATAAATAAGGAAAGTTAAAAAATTTGGCATGCAAGCCTTACAACCCAATTTAACATGCTAAAATTAAACTTAGCTTTGGCTAGATTTTTCTAGAACTGAAATAGGATCAACACTCCATGCTCTTGTGTTTGTCATGTCCTCATCATACCAGATGATGCGAACCCCGCCAACTTGTGCTGAAACCCGTCATCTAAGAAGGAACCCAAGAACGTTCTACGGTCAGGTTTTGATGGGAGACTTCAACCCGTTGCTTCAACAAAAACAAGAACTTTGGTATATTTGACCTCAATCCATTGTTTAATGCGAAACAAGAACCTTGGTATAAGAAAGACGCCACAAACGGTGGTGTAAATCCGTTTGATAAGTCGAAAGTGAACGCCACAGAAAATTCTGATAAGTACGAATGGTTCGTCAAAGAGCCGAAGACAAAATTCTCTTACATTTCTGAATTCCAAAACTCCCCATTAACTTCAAAACATGCATTTTTATAGGCTGCTGAATACAAATATGTTTTTCCTAAATTATTCTCTAATAAATTCGGATTTAATTTCAAAAGGAAAACAAATCAGGAAACTAACATATTCTTCCTAAATCACTCCTACAACTAGAAAAGGAAAAATAAAATAAAACATTTAAATTGGCTTTATTATCAGCCATTACCTACAGAATCACTCCTAACAAATAATGAAAGTTAAATAACTTGGCATGCAAGCCTTACAACCCAATTTAACATGCTAAAATTAAACTTAGTCTTGGCTAGATTTTTCTAGAACTGAAATAGGATCAACACTCCATGCTCTTTTGCTTGCCATGTCCTCATCATTTCCCTCCTCTTGAAATTGATTTGTCCTCAAATCAAAGTTCATCACCTGCGGAAAAGGGCATCTGCGACGATGTTTTCTTCTTCTACACTTTTTTTTTTTTTACGGACTCCTTTTCGTTTTCTTTTCTCTTTTTTTTTTGAAATTTTTTTTAATTCGAATTTTTTTTAAAAAAATTAGTAACTGAGATAAATTAGGAATCGAAAAAACAATAAAAATTAAAAAAAAATTTAAAGGATAGATAAACCTGACCTAGAACTTAAGCTCTGATACCAAATGATGCGAACCCCGCATACTTGTGACGAAACCCGTCATCTACGAAGGAACCCAAGAACGTTCTACGGTCAGGTTTCGATGGGAGACCTTAACCCGTTGCTTCAACAAAAACAAGAACCTTGGTATATTTGACCTCAACCCATTGTTTAATGCTAAACAAGAACCTCGGTATAAGGAAGACGCAACAAACGGTGGTGGAAATCCGTTTGATAAGTCGATAGTGAACGCCACGGAAGATTCCGATAAGTTCGAATGGTTCGTCAAAGAACCGAAGAGAAAATTCTCTCACATTTCTGAATTCCAAAACTCCCCATTAGCTTCAAAACATGCCTTTTTATAGGTTGCTGAATACAACTATGTTTTTCCTAAATTATTCTCTAATAAATTCGGATTTAATTTCAAAAGGAAAACAAATCAGGAAACTAACCTATTCTTCCTAAATCACTCCTACAACTAGAAAAGGAAAAATAAAATAAAATATTTAAATTGACTTTATTATCAGTCATTACCTACAGAATCACTCCTAACAAATAAGGAAAGTTAAATAATTTGGCATGCAAGCCTTAAAACCCAATTTAACATGCTAAAATTAAACTTAGTCTTGGCTAGATTTTTTTATAACTGAAATAGGATCAACACTCCATACTCTTGTGCTTGTCATGTCCTCATCATTCCCCTCCTCTTGAAATTGATTTGTCCTCAAATCAAAGTTCATCACCTGCGGAAAAGGGCATCTGCGACGATGTTTTCTTCTTCTACTTTTTTTTTCTACGGACTCCTTTTCGTTTTCTTTTCTCTTTTTTTTTTGGACGTTTTATTTAATTCGATTTTTTTTTTTAAATTAGTAACTGAGATAAACTAGGAATCGAAAAAATATAAAAATTAAAAAAAATTAAAGTATAGATAAACCTGACCTAGAATCGAAGCTCTGATATCAAATGATGCGAACACCGCCAACTTGTGACGAAACCCGTCATCTAAGAAGGAACCCAAGAACGTTCTACGGTCAGGTTTGATAGGAGACATTGACCCGTTGTTTCAAGAAAAACAAGAACCTTGGTATATTTGACCTCAACCCATTGTTTAATGTGAAACAAGAACCTCGGTATAAGGAAGACGCCACAAACGGTGGTGGAAATCCGTTTGATAAGTCGATAGTGAACGCCACGGAAGATTCCGAAAAGTTTGAATGGTTCGTCAAAGAACCGAAGAGAAAATTCTCTCACATTTCTGAATTCCAAAACTCCCCATTAGCTTCAAAACATGCCTTTTTATAGGCTGCTGAATACAAATATGTTTTTCCTAAATTATTCTCTAATAAATTCGGATTTAATTTCAAAAGGAAAACAAATCAGGAAACTAACCTATTCTTCCTAAATCACTCCTACAACTAGAAAAGGAAAAATAAAATAAAATATTTAAATTGGCTTTATTATCAGTCATTACCTACAGAATCACTCCTAACAAATAAGGAAAGTTAAATAATTTGGCATGCAAGCCTTAAAACCCAATTTAACATGCTAAAATTAAACTTAGTCTTGGCTAGATTTTTTTAGAACTGAAATAGGATCAACACTCCATACTCTTGTGCTTGCCATGTCCTCATCATTCCCCTCCTCTTGAAATTGATTTGTCCTCAAATCAAAGTTCATCACCTGCGGAAAAGGGCATCTGCGACGATGTTTTCTTCTTCTACTTTTTTTTTCTATGGACTCCTTTTCGTTTTCTTTTCTCTTTTTTTTTTGGACATTTTTTTTTATTCGATTTTTTTTTTTAAATTAGTAACTGAGATAAACAAGGAATCGAAAAAATATAAAAATTAAAAAAAATTAAAGTATAGATAAACCTGACCTAGAATCGAAGCTCTGATATCAAATGATGCGAACACCGCCAACTTGTGACGAAACTCGTCATCTAAGAAGGAACCCAAGAACGTTCTACGTTCAAGTTTTGATAGGAGACATTGACCCGTTGTTTCAACAAAAACAAGAACCTTGGTATATTTGACCTCAACCCATTGTTTAATGTGAAACAAGAACCTCGGTATAAGGAAGACGCCACAAACGGTGGTGGAAATCCGTTTGATAAGTCGATAGTGAACGCCACGGAAGATTCCGATAAGTTTGAATGGTTCGTCAAAGAACCGAAGAGAAAATTCTCTCACATTTCTGAATTCCAAAACTCCCCATTAGCTTCAAAACATGCCTTTTTATAGGCTGCTGAATACAAATATGTTTTTCCTAAATTATTCTCTAATAAATTCGGATTTAATTTCAAAAGGAAAACAAATCAGGAAACTAACCTATTCTTCCTAAATCACTCCTACAACTAGAAAAGGAAAAATAAAATAAAATATTTAAATTGACTTTATTATCAGTCATTACCTACAGAATCACTCCTAACAAATAGGGAAAGTTAAATAATTTGGCATGCAAGCCTTAAAACCCAATTTAACATGCTAAAATTAAACTTAGTCTTGGCTAGATTTTTTTAGAACTGAAATAGGATCAACACTCCATACTCTTGTGCTTGCCATGTCCTCATCATTCCCCTCCTCTTGAAATTGATTTGTCCTCAAATCAAAGTTCATCACCTGCGGAAAAGGGCATCTGCGACGATGTTTTCTTCTTCTACTTTTTTTTTTCTACGGACTCCTTTTCGTTTTCTTTTCTCTTTTTTTTTTGACGTTTTTTTTAATTCGATTTTTTTTTTTAAATTAGTAACTAAGATAAACTAGGAATCGAAAAAATATAAAAATTAAAAAAAATTAAAGTATAGATAAACCTGACCTAGAATCGAAGCTCTGATATCAATTGATGCGAACACCGCCAACTTGTGACGAAACCCGTCATCTAAGAAGGAACCCAAGAACGTTCTACGGTCAGGTTTTGATAGGAGACATTGACCCGTTGTTTCAACAAAAACAAGAACCTTGGTATATTTGACCTCAACCCATTGTTTAATGTGAAACAAGAACCTCGGTATAAGGAAGACGCCACAAACGGTGGTGGAAATCCGTTTGATAAGTCGATAGTGAACGCCACGGAAAATTCTGATAAGTTCGAATGGTTCGTCAAAGAACCGAAGAGAAAATTCTCTCACATTTCTGAATTCCAAAACTCCCCATTAGCTTCAAAACATGCCTTTTTATAGGCTTCGGAATACAAATATGTTTTTCCTAAATTATTCTCTAATAAATTCGGATTTAATTCTAAAAGGAAAACAAATCAGGAAACTATATTCTTCCTAAATTACTCCTACAACTAGAAAAGGAAAAATAAAATAAAATATTTAAATAGGCTTTATTATCAGCCATTACCTACAGAATCACTCCTAATAAATAAGGAAAGTTAAAAAATTTGGCATGCAAGCCTTACAACCCAATTTAACATGCTAAAATTAAACTTAGCTTTGGCTAGATTTTTCTAGAACTGAAATAGGATCAACACTCCATGCTCTTGTGTTTGTCATGTCCTCATCATACCAGATGATGCGAA
The DNA here is from genome assembly GCA_009761775.1 of Ficus carica. Classification (NCBI taxonomy): domain Eukaryota; kingdom Viridiplantae; phylum Streptophyta; class Magnoliopsida; order Rosales; family Moraceae; genus Ficus; species Ficus carica. The sequence goes on from CM019746.1 coordinate 4,357,603, forward strand.
CCCCGCCAACTTGTGATGAAACCCGTCATCTAAGAAGGAACCAAAGAACGTTCTACGGTCAGGTTTTGATGGGAGACTTCAACCCGTTGCTTCAACAAAAACAAGAACTTTGGTATATTTGACCTCAATCCATTGTTTAATGCGAAACAAGAACCTTGGTATAAGAAAGACGCCACAAACGGTGGTGTAAATCCGTTTGATAAGTCGAAAGTGAACGCCACAGAAAATTCTCATAAGTACGAATGGTTCGTCAAAGAGCCGAAGACAAAATTCTCTTACATTTCTGAATTCCAAAACTCCCCATTAACTTCAAAACATGCATTTTTATAGGCTGCTGAATACAAATATGTTTTTCCTAAATTATTCTCTAATAAATTCGGATTTAATTCCAAAAGGAAAACAAATCAGGAAACTAACATATTCTTCCTAAATCACTCCTACAACTAGAAAAGGAAAAATAAAATAAAATATTTAAATTGGCTTTATTATCAGCCATTACCTACAGAATCACTCCTAACAAATAATGAAAGTTAAATAACTTGGCATGCAAGCCTTACAACCCAATTTAACATGCTAAAATTAAACTTAGTCTTGGCTAGATTTTTCTAGAACTGAAATAGGATCAACACTCCATGCTCTTTTGCTTGCCATGTCCTCATCATTTCCCTCCTCTTGAAATTGATTTGTCCTCAAATCAAAGTTCATCACCTGCGGAAAAGGGCATCTGCGACGATGTTTTTCTTCTTCTACACTTTTTTTTTTTTTTTACGGACTCCTTTTCGTTTTCTTTTCTCTTTTTTTTTTTGAAATTTTTTTTAATTCGAATTTTTTTTAAAAAAATTAGTAACTGAGATAAATTAGGAATCGAAAAAACAATAAAAATTAAAAAAAAAATTAAAGGATAGATAAACCTGACCTAGAACTTAAGCTCTGATACCAAATGATGCGAACCCCGCATACTTGTGACGAAACCCGTCATCTACGAAGGAACCCAAGAACGTTCTACGGTCAGGTTTCGATGGGAGACCTTAACCCGTTGCTTCAACAAAAACAAGAACCTTGGTATATTTGACCTCAACCCATTGTTTAATGCTAAACAAGAACCTCGGTATAAGGAAGACGCAACAAACGGTGGTGGAAATCCGTTTGATAAGTCGATAGTGAACGCCACGGAAGATTCCGATAAGTTCGAATGGTTCGTCAAAGAACCGAAGAGAAAATTCTCTCACATTTCTGAATTCCAAAACTCCCCATTAGCTTCAAAACATGCCTTTTTATAGGCTGCTGAATACAACTATGTTTTTCCTAAATTATTCTCTAATAAATTCGGATTTAATTTCAAAAGGAAAACAAATCAGGAAACTAACATATTCTTCCTAAATCACTCCTACAACTAGAAAAGGAAAAATAAAATAAAATATTTAAATTGACTTTATTATCAGTCATTACCTACAGAATCACTCCTAACAAATAAGGAAAGTTAAATAATTTGGCATGCAAGCCTTAAAACCCAATTTAACATGCTAAAATTAAACTTAATCTTGGCTAGATTTTTTTAGAACTGAAATAGGATCAACACTCCATACTCTTGTGCTTGCCATGTCCTCATCATTCCCCTCCTCTTGAAATTGATTTGTCCTCAAATCAAAGTTCATCACCTGCGGAAAAGGGCATCTGCGACGATGTTTTCTTCTTCTACTTTTTTTTTCTACGGACTCCTTTTCGTTTTCTTTTCTCTTTTATTTTTTGACGTTTTTTTTAATTCGATTTTTTTTTTAAAATTAGTAACTGAGATAAACTAGGAATCGAAAAAATATAAAAATTAAAAAAAATTAAAGTATAGATAAACCTGACCTAGAATCGAAGCTCTGATATCAAATGATGCGAACACCGCCAACTTGTGACGAAACCCGTCATCTAAGAAGGAACCCAAGAACGTTCTACGGTCAGGTTTTGATAGGAGACATTGACCCGTTGTTTCAACAAAAACAAGAACCTTGGTATATTTGACCTCAACCCATTGTTTAATGTGAAACAAGAACCTCGGTATAAGGAAGACGCCACAAACGGTGGTGGAAATCCGTTTGATAAGTCGATAGTGAACGCCACGGAAAATTCTGATAAGTTCGAATGGTTCGTCAAAGAACCGAAGAGAAAATTCTCTCACATTTCTGAATTCCTAAAACTCCCCATTAGCTTCAAAACATGCCTTTTTATAGGCTTCTGAATACAAATATGTTTTTCCTAAATTATTCTCTAATAAATTCGGATTTAATTCCAAAAGGAAAACAAATCAGGAAACAACATATTCTTCCTAAATCACTCCTACAACTAGAAAAGGAAAAATAAAATAAAATATTTAAATAGGCTTTATTATCAGTCATTACCTACAGAATCACTCCTAATAAATAAGGAAAGTTAAATAATTTTGCATGCAAGCCTTACAACCCAATTTAACATGCTAAAATTAAACTTAGCCTTGGCTAGATTTTTCAAGAACTGAAATAGGATCAACACTCCATGCTCTTGTGTTTGTCATGTCCTCATCATACCAGATGATGCGAACCCCGCCAACTTGTGATGAAACCCGTCATCTAAGAAGGAACCCAAGAACGTTCTACGGTCATGTTTTGATGGGAGACTTCAACCCGTTGCTTCAACAAAAACAAGAACTTTGGTATATTTGACCTCAATCCATTGTTTAATGCGAAACAAGAACCTTGGTATAAGAAAGACGCCACAAACGGTGGTGTAAATCCGTTTGATAAGTCGAAAGTGAACGCCACAGAAAATTCTGATAAGTACGAATGGTTCGTCAAAGAGCCGAAGACAAAATTCTCTTACATTTCTGAATTCCAAAACTCCCCATTAACTTCAAAACATGCATTTTTATAGGCTGCTAAATACAAATATGTTTTTCCTAAATTATTCTCTAATAAATTTGGATTTAATTCCAAAAGGAAAACAAATCAGGAAACTAACATATTCTTCCTAAATCACTCCTACAACTAGAAAAGGAAAAATAAAATAAAATATTTAAATTGGCTTTATTATCAGCCATTACCTACAGAATCACTCCTAACAAATAATGAAAGTTAAATAACTTGGCATGCAAGCCTTACAACCCAATTTAACATGCTAAAATTAAACTTAGTCTTGGCTAGATTTTTCTAGAACTGAAATAGGATCAACACTCCATGCTCTTTTGCTTGCCATGTCCTCATCATTTCCCTCCTCTTGAAATTGATTTGTCCTCAAATCAAAGTTCATCACCTGCGGAAAAGGGCATCTGCGACGATGTTTTCTTCTTCTACACTTTTTTTTTTTTTTACGGACTCCTTTTCGTTTTCTTTTCTCTTTTTTTTTTTTGAAATTTTTTTTAATTCGAATTTTTTAAAAAAAAATTAGTAACTGAGATAAATTAGGAATCGAAAAAACAATAAAAATTAAAAAAAAATTTAAAGGATAGATAAACCTGACCTAGAACTTAAGCTCTGATACCAAATGATGCGAACCCCGCATACTTGTGACGAAACCCGTCATCTACGAAGGAACCCAAGAACGTTCTACGGTCAGGTTTCGATGGGAGACCTTAACCCGTTGCTTCAACAAAAACAAGAACCTTGGTATATTTGACCTCAACCCATTGTTTAATGCTAAACAAGAACCTCGGTATAAGGAAGACGCAACTAACGGTGGTGGAAATCCGTTTGATAAGTCGATAGTGAACGCCACGGAAGATTCCGATAAGTTCGAATGGTTCGTCAAAGAACCGAAGAGAAAATTCTCTCACATTTCTGAATTCCAAAAATCCCCATTAGCTTCAAAACATGCCTTTTTATAGGCTGCTGAATACAAATATGTTTTTCCTAAATTATTCTCTAATAAATTCGGATTTAATTTCAAAAGGAAAACAAATCAGGAAACTAACCTATTCTTCCTAAATCACTCCTACAACTAGAAAAGGAAAAATAAAATAAAATATTTAAATTGACTTTATTATCAGTCGTTACCTACAGAATCACTCCTAACAAATAAGGAAAGTTAAATAATTTGGCATGCAAGCCTTAAAACCTAATTTAACATGCTAAAATTAAACTTAGTCTTGGCTAGATTTTTTTAGAACTGAAATAGGATCAACACTCCATACTCTTGTGCTTGCCATGTCCTCATCATTCCCCTCCTCTTGAAATTGATTTGTCCTCAAATCAAAGTTCATCACCTGCGGAAAAGGGCATCTGCGACGATGTTTTCTTCTTCTACTTTTTTTTTTCTACGGACTCCTTTTCGTTTTCTTTTCTCTTTTATTTTTTGACGTTTTTTTTAATTCGATTTTTTTTTAAATTAGTAACTGAGATAAACTAGGAATCGAAAAAATATAAAAATTAAAAAAAATTAAAGTATAGATAAACCTGACCTAGAATCGAAGCTCTGATATCAAATGATGCGAACACCGCCAACTTGTGACGAAACCCGTCATCTAAGAAGGAACCCAAGAACGTTCTACGGTCAGGTTTTGATAGGAGACATTGACCCGTTGTTTCAACAAAAAGAAGAACCTTGGTATATTTGACCTCAACCCATTGTTTAATGTGAAACAAGAACCTCGGTATAAGGAAGACGCCACAAACGGTGGTGAAAATCCGTTTGATAAGTCGATAGTGAACGCCACGGAAAATTCTGATAAGTTCGAATGGTTCGTCAAAGAGCCGAAGACAAAATTCTCTTACATTTCTGAATTCCAAAACTCCCTATTAACTTCAAAACATGCATTTTTATAGGCTGCTGAATACAAATATGCTTTTCCTAAATTATTCTCTAATAAATTCGGATTTAATTCCAAAAGGAAAACAAATCAGGAAACTAACATATTCTTCATAAATCACTCCAACAACTAGAAAAGGAAAAATAAAATAAAATATTTAAATTGGCTTTATTATCAGCCATTACCTACTGAATCACTCCTAACAAATAATGAAAGTTAAATAACTTGGCATGCAAGCCTTACAACCCAATTTAACATGCTAAAATTCAACTTAGCCTTGGCTAGATTTTTATAGAACTGAAATAGGATCAACACTCCATGCTCTTGTGCTTGCCATGTCCTCATCATTCCCCTCCTCTTGAAATTGATTTGTCCTCAAATCAAAGTTCATTACCTGCGGAAAAGGGCATCTGCGATGATGTTTTCTTCTTCTACACTTTTTTTTTTTTTTTTTACGGACTCCTTTTCGTTTTCTTTTCTTTTTTTTTTGAAATTTTTTTTAATTCGAATATTTTTTAAAAAAATTAGTAACTGAGATAAACTAGGAATCGAAAAAACAATAAAAATTAAAAAAAAAAATTAAAGGATAGATAAACCTGACCTAGAACTTAAGCTCTGATACCAAATGATGCGAACCCCGCCAACTTGTGACGAAACCCGTCATGTAAGAAGGAACCCAAGAACGTTCTACGGTCAGGTTTCGATGGGAGACCTTAACCCGTTGCTTCAACAAAAACAAGAACCTTGGTATATTTGACCTCAACCCATTGTTTAATGCGAAACAAGAACCTCGGTATAAGGAAGACTGAACAAACGGTGGTGGAAATCCGTTTGATAAGTCGATAGTGAACGCCACGGAAAATTCCGATAAGTTCGAATGGTTCGTCAAAGAACCGAAGAGAAAATTCTCTCACATTTCTGAATTCCAAAACTCCTCATTAGCTTCAAAACATGCCTTTTTATAGGCTGCTAAATACAAATATGTTTTTCCTAAATTATTCTCTAATAAATTCGGATTTAATTTCAAAAGGAAAACAAATCAGGAAACTAACCTATTCTTCCTAAATCACTCCTACAACTAGAAAAGGAAAAATAAAATAAAATATTTAAATTGACTTTATTATCAGTAATTACCTACAGAATCACTCCTAACAAATAAGGAAAATTAAATAATTTGTCATGCAAGCCTTAAAACCTAATTTAACTTGCTAAAATTAAACTTAGTCTTGGCTAGATTTTTTTAGAACTGAAATAGGATCAACACTCCATACTCTTGTGCTTGCCATGTCCTCATCATTCCCCTCCTCTTGAAATTGATTTGTCCTCAAATCAAAGTTCATCACCTGCGGAAAAGGGCATCTACGACGATGTTTTCTTCTTCTACTTTTTTTTTTCTACGGACTCCTTTTCGTTTTCTTTTCTCTTTTTTTTTTTACGTTTTTTTTAATTCGATATTTTTTTAAATTAGTAACTGAGATAAACTAGGAATCGAAAAAACAATAAAAATTAAAAAAAATTAAAGTATAGATAAACCTGACCTAGAATCGAAGCTCTGATATCAAATGATGAGAACACCGCCAACTTGTGATGAAACCCGTCATCTAAGAAGGAACCCAAGAACGTTCTACGGTCAGGTTTTGATGGGAGACCTTGACTCGTTGCTTCAACAAAAACAAGAACCTTGGTATATTTGACCTCAACCCATTGTTTAATGCGAAACAAGAACCTCGGTATAAGGAAGACGCAACAAACGGTGGTGGAAATCTGTTTGATAAGTCGATAGTGAATGCCACGGAAAATTCTGATAAGTTTGAATAGTTCATCAAAGAACCGAAGAGAAAATTCTCTCACATTTCTGAATTCCAAAACTCCCCATTAGCTTCAAAACATGCATTTTTATAGGCTGCTGAATACAAATATGTTTTTCCTAAATTATTCTCTAATAAATTCGGATTTAATTCCAAAAGGAAAACAAATCAAGAAATTAACCTATTCTTCCTAAATCACTCCTACAACTAGAAAAGGAAAAATAAAATAAAATATTTAAATTGGCTTTATTATCAGTCATTACCTACATAATCACTCATAACAAATAAGGAAAGTTAAATAATTTGGCATGCAAGCATTACAACCCAATTTAACATGCTAAAATTAAACTTAGCCTTGGCTAGATTTTTCTAGAACTGAAATAGGATTAACACTCCATGCTCTTGTGCTTGCCATGTCCTCATCACTATTGCTCTTCCCATTCTTCTTGTTCTTCCTCATCATCACTCTCGATGATGATTACTGGAAGATCTTCAGGGTTGTCCTCTAGGTCGACCGGAAAATCAACATGGTCCATATCATTGTTATCTGCACCGGCCTCCGCCTCCTGTGGAGGAATCTCCTGAAGTGGCATGGCTGGAATAGGATCCTCTGGTAGAATCGGACCTCCCTGAAATAGTGGCTTTCCGATACTGGCATCATCAACTGAGATAACATGGTCATCCTCCGGTGCAGCTGCTTACATCATACGTGCTATTATCTCGGCCTCCATAATAGCATTTATAATGCTCTCTAATCTCATCCCCATCATAGGTGCTAGAACAAATAGCCTGACGTCGGGAGGTAACCCTTCCCTAAGAAGATGTAACGCCTGTAACACCGGGCTACCTAAGTCGCGAGGAATATAAGGCATCCTCGCGTCCTGAAACCGTCGGCAATAGTGACCCATAGACTCGTTCGGATATGCGCGCTAATCTGCAACATAACTAAGATATCGCCCAAGGTACATGTCACTGTATATCTCCGGGTCAAGATAAGGCATGTTAGCGTCCTCATCCGGTAAAGGCCCGTAACGTGCGGTAATTAAAGCACAAAATCCGTCCATGTTCCTTCTGGCATGGCCGATTCCCCTAGGGTCATCCACCATACCCTAGCATCCCTGGCTAGACATCGACTAGCTAACAAAACCTGAAGGCGCGCTTCTATATCGCATATCCTAAAAATTGTCTCCATATCATACAACCATCCTGCTAACGATACTGTTTGTCGGGTCCCGTCAAAGATCAGGGGTTGCATCCCGTAAAACACCAAGGCAGCATCACGGTCCTCGTCCATTAGCCTCGAATCTATATCATACAATCTACCATATTATACCTACATAATAAGTATACATGCATAACAATATTTTTAACTTACAATGACTGTGGCGCTGGCAGGCAGACTGTGAAACCGGAAGGCAGGAACCCGCTCTGATACCAACTCTGTAACGACCTGCCTTATGTAGGCCGTACCATACTTATCTTACATAATTACTTAACTTACTTAACTAGCGGAAATAAGGACTATTTTTTTTAAAGCAACTTGAATCTAATCTCGACCATATACTTACATATAAACATATATACGTACTTAATTGAGTATTTAAGTTTTAAACTTATTTTAACATATAACAGTTTGTACTAAATAATAAATACACATATTTTATAACAAAACGCGTAGCGGTCTCCATCCCGTAGTTTCACAGTTAGCCCTGCCATGCCCCACCGTCTTGTATCAAGCATTGCCAATAGGGAACTTACCTACAGCATAAACGTAAGTTGTGAGCTTTCGCTCAGCAAGTACAACTATTAACCCGCAAAACAATTCGTAATAAAACAATGCATGAACCAATTATACTTCATTATACTTTCTTAGGTTAGCATATTTTTGGGCCTTTACTTAACATAAGTGTACGTACCATGGCGCGCAGCCATGGAGTGGTTGGGGCGGCCAGCTTTGTCCAACTCAAACCATGGACCAAACCTGTCCTAGTGCAGGTCGGTACGACACAAGAAAACTTACTTAACATCATACTTGAAAACATTTTCTTGCTTGAAAACAATTTCTTAAAACAATTTCTTACTTGAAACTTAATCTTATTCTTACCATGTGAATTATCATTAGTGAACATGCTTCATGATGCCATAATAATAAAGCATAAATCCTATGCATCACATACATAAATGCATGAGCTTTGAAAACATGAAATCAGTAAAACAATTTGCCTATGCTGTAGGCGGAGTTGTACTTACAGGTTAGGCTGGATCTTGGGTTTGTTGTTCCGACAGGTCACAACAACAGGTTACCTTCCTATTTTCAAAAAGGACGTAAGATAAGAATCATCATATCTTACCATAAATCATTACATTTAATGTATCTTACCATAAATCATTACATTTAATGTTAGTATCCTGACCAACATTCATCAGTAACCCTAGTTATATGTCCCCCACACACTACAATGATATCTTATTCGGTTACTAATTGTAACCCTAGGGCACATTATCCAATAACAATTAAACAGTATCTTGTTTGCTTACTTAATGTAACACTGGTTACAAGGCCTAATTATATTATAGTGGTATCACATTTGGTTACCATAAGTAACTTTGGGTCCAAAACCTAACATTAATAACCCATTTGGTTACTATAAGTATCCTTTCAAATAATTTAGTCCAAATAATTTTTAGTATCCTCTCCGATTACTATGCATCTTACTATGGTTACCATATAACTTTAGCGTAAATTTAATTATTTCACAAAACCCTAGTTTAATAACATTTAACCTGTTTTTAAACTGTTTTTATGAAAATTGTAATTAATTTTTAAACAAAAATAGTAAAACTGTAAAATTCTGAAAACCATTTTTTGAAAACAGTCCCATAATTTCAGTTATCAGTGCATGTGCAGGAATTGCATGTTCATGCACTGTTTTGAAAATCCTGTGCAGAAATTTCATGTTTCCTGCTTAGTTTTTAAGATCCAGTTTTATTTTAAAATCTGTTTTGAATTTGAAAAAGTTTTCTTCATGAACATTGTAGAAATTAATGATTCCTACATCTTTCAGTTTTTTTGTTAAATTTTAATTCTGCCTTTAACTTATACTTTTTCCTTGTTGAAACTGCCTGGCCGTGCACAGGGTCTGGGCAGACCAGGTTTGGGTTTTCATAAAGAAGCCTTTGGAGCTTATTTTTAAAAATATGTCCATGATACCCCCTAGGGTTTTCAATTTTATACAACTTTCTAGTTTTAACTTTTTCTAAATTCGGCCTCTAAAGGCCTTAAAATTGCATTTCCAGATTGCTGCCTAGTTTAATTCGAAATTGGCAGTTTTCAATTTTAGTTGATTTTTACGTAAAATTACGCACACCCTACCTCAAACGGTCGAAACCGTGAGCCTACATCAATCATGCAGCGCGTTACGTAAGGTTTCCATCATCATGCATTGGTTTCCCATCCTTACAAACCCATATGGTAACCTTTACCAAATTAGGGTTTTGGGTTGATTTCTAACCATTCATTCATCACACATCATCATCATCTTTATCATTCATATCATAACTCTTCTTAAGTATGTTGGGACATATTACAAACACATAATAGAAATGCACACATACACATAATTTCTAACACATAATATCATAAACATGAACCAAATCATAAATCAAGACCACTAAACCCTAATCATGCACATACTAGACATTTAAACTTATTGCATGAAAGTAGAAGGTGAGCTTATACTCTTACAAATCTAACATGAAATACACTTAAATTCTTGAATCAAAACTTGATTGAAATGCTTAAGGGGTTTAGGAAGGTTACCTCTGAGCCTTGAAAGTGGATCTAGACCTTAGACCAAAAATTTTTCCTCCTTGCTTCACTTTCTTCAAAAATCCAACCACTCCCTTTTTTTTTTTTTTTTTTTGGTTTTTCCTTTAGGTTCGGTTCCTAGGGGAGGAAGAGAGACTTGAGAGTGAACTAGAAAGTTAGGGTTTCACTAAATTGGCCAAACTTAACCCCACCTCACCTATTTATAGGTGAAATTTAATTTATTTTCTAGAATTATTTTTATTTCCAAAATTACATATTAGTCCCCCAAAAGCAAAAATATTTGCTCAATGATCCAATGAGGTGGCCGGCCATAATGATGCCTTGGAGGCCAAGTAATCTACTTAATTCTTTCTACATTTTCCAAAAATCCTAAAAATTCACATAATTATCATGATGAGGTGGCTTTCCTCCTAATATGCAGTCCATTTTCATACTAATACAGATATTACAAATACTATTTTCAACTAATAACAATACAATTATACTGGACTGCAGTCCAGAATTTATCTGCACTTAACTGGACTGCGTTTAGATTTTTCTTAGAACTTGAATCCACTTAGTCCTTATTACTCTAAATATTGTGCTTGATTTTTCTACAGTGGTCTCGTACCTTAATCTCATTTTTTTATCCATAATGACGGTTTTTCACAGTATAATTTCCATACTTCTTATTATACTGCAGTACCGTCTCAATCATAATTAAGATCTTTCTGGTCAAACGTTGATCGGAATAAAATCATATATAAACCCTAATTCTAATAAATCAGATCAGGCATTTCATATAAACATACATAGTACAAACTTTGATTCCTTAAAAAATGAAATCATAAATTTGTAAAAAAGTTGGTTATTACATAAACATCCCAATTAAACTTGCTAAAATTAAATTTAGCCTTGGCTAGATTCTTCTAAAACTTGAATCATGTTGATGCATCTTTGTTGAACATGTGGATCATGCTCAATGGGTCCCTACGAATTTGCTTGAGTCCAAACTTCTTGAATCAACCCGTTGAGTACATCTCTGAACTTTTTTGCTCGAGCTCTTGTAACCGGCCCAATTAAAACTTGAATTGGAACTTCTTGAAGTTGTGCTATGATTTGCACCAAGGCTCCTTGAGAGTAACTATGTGTACCATCAAATCACGGCAAAAAAGGGTTGAGTTGCACAAAAGTTCAAATGCAAACTACCACATATGGGATTCCTGCACTAACAAATCCCTTAAAGAACAATTATGCACGCATAACTTATTCTCTCGAAACAAAAACCCATCATGCCTAAAAAACTTACCATAAGTGTTTTTTCACAAGCCCGGTATTCTTCACAAAATTCGTGGTCATCAATGTATAAATTTTTAATGTGCTCAAAACCAAGCAATTTTGCATCAAGTGTAAAGAGTAATGCATACATGTGAGAAAGTGCATCGGCGACCATATTCTCCTCACCTTGCTTATACCGGATGATGTAAGGAAACGTCTCAATGAAATCCACCCAACGAGCATGCCTTTTGTTTAGCTTGTGTTGGCCCTTCAAGTGTTTCAAGGACTCATGATTGGTGTGAATCACGAATTGTTTAGGACATAGGTAGTACTGCCATGTCTCTAATGCTTTTACCAATGCATACAACTCCTTGTCATAAGTCAGGTAGTTTGAGGTTGTCCCGCTTAATTTTTCACTGAAGTAAGCAATTGGTCATCCCTCCTGCATAAGAACTGCACCGATGCCAATACTTAAAGCATCCCATTCAATCTCAAATGTTTTAGAAAAGATAGGTAAAGACAATAAGGGGGCATTGATCAGCTTCTCTTTGATTACTGAAACACCTTCTCTTGTTCTTCTCCCTATCTAAATCCAACGTTCTTCTTGATCTCTTCGGTAAGTGGTGCGGCTATGCTACTAAAGTCCTTCACGAATCACCAGTAGAAACTAGCAAGTCCATGAAAACTACGAACATTACCTACACTTGTAGGACTTGGCCACTCTTGGATTGCATGTACCTTCTCTTTTATCAACCTGTTTACCTTGTGCACTAACAACAAATCCCAGAAATACAAGCTTATCGGTGCAAAAAGTACACTTCTTCAGATTAGCAAATAACTTTTCTTTCCTAAGTACATCTAAAATAGATTTCAAATGTACTACATGATCGTCCAAATATTTGCTATAAATGAGTATATCATCAAAGTAGACAACAACAAATCTACCTATAAATGCATGCAAAACATGATTCATAAGTCTCATAAAAGTGCTCGGAGCATTAGTCAAACTAAAAGGCATAACTAACCATTCATACAAACCATATTTTGTTTTAAAGGAAATTTTCCATTCATCTCCTTCTTTCATTCTAATCTGATGATAACCACTCTTTAAATCAATCTTAGAAAACACACAAGAATCATGCAACTCATCTAACATATCATTTAAGCGAGGAATAGGATGACGATACTTTACCGTTATCTTGTTGATGGCTCGGCAATCAACGCACATTCTCCACGTCCCATCCTTCTTAGGTACTAGCAACACCGGAATGACGCATGGACTCATGCTTTCTCTCACGTGCCCCCTTTCCATTAATTCACTAACCTGACTTTGTAGCTCCTTTGTTTCCTCGGGATTGCTCCTATAAGCCGGTTGGTTTGGAATGGAAGCGCTAGGTATAAAGTCAATTTGATGCTCTATTCCTCGAATTGGAGGCAAACCATGAGGCACCTAGTCGGGAAAGACATCCTTAAATTCCTGCAACAGAGAAACAACAGAACTAGGCAAAGCAGGGTCAAGTTCGTTAGTGTTTAAAAATGCCTCTTTGTACAAGAGTACAATCATCAGCTGGTTTGAAAACATCGCTCGCTTAATTTCTTTGGCTTTTGCATAAAAATTCTTTTGTTTTCTCTCTGATTTTCTCTCAATGGCCGAATCTATAATTGCCTTTTCTCTCTTTTTTCTTCGACCTCTCACTCTTTTACACTCCTTTTCTTTTGATCACTCTCTTTTTGCAACCTCACTTGATCGTCATAAACTTGTTTCGGTGTCATCGGCACAAGAGTGATGGGCTTTTGATTGTGCACAAATGAGTACTTGTTGGTGAAGCCATTATGCTTAACTCGCTGATCAAATTGCCACGGTCGGCCTAACAACAAATGTCCAACTTGCATCGGAAGTACATCATACAAAATTTCATCTTCGTATTTTCCATTGCGGAATGAAACCAACACATGTTTATTCACCCTTACCTCACCACTATCATTGAGCCATTGCAATTTATAAGACCGGGGATGTTTAATTTGTTGGAAAAATCAGATCGGTAATCAGAGTTACGGCGCAGCGGAAGTTTTAAAAATTTTATGCCGTTTCCGGAAAAGAATCTCATGATGCATATAACAATAAATTAAATTTATGATCAAGCGTACCTTTATTCTTGGATTCCGGAATTACTAGAGCGTTTGACTAACATGTCTTCTCTATTATTCTCGAGTTCCACGTCTCAAAGTGTGTGTGGGCACACGTTCTATGAATCCAAACGACCGGTAATGCTTTTCGAACTCTAGATCCCTCCTTCTCAATTCCGATGTACCTCGTTGAGAATATGATCAACCTTCTTCCTTCAAAACTGCAAAACAGGAACCGGTTAACCTTCTTATGAAAATAATCACTCGGTTTAACCTTCCTCTCAGTTTTGGTTCAATAGAATTTTCTCTCCTTTTTTTTTTTTTTTTTTACAAGATAGCCGAATTTTGATGTTCCGGAAAAACTAAATTTTTTCCTTTTCTCCAAAAACGTTTTTTGCTCTTGAAAAATTACCAAAATTAGTTTTTCATGAATCCCTAGCCTTTATATAGAAGTTCAATCCTTTTTCAAAATTCATCTCAAAAAAAAAATAATTATTATTATTTTTCTGGATAAATTTTGAATCAAAAGATCATACAACTTTAGGGCTAGATTCATTGAACCTAAAAAACGTTTTTCAAAGAGGAAATCTTCCTCAAAAAATTCGGCCACATTGAGTTTGTTAAGCTAGATTGGTGATTCAAATTTTAAATCAAGAATCTAGACTAGTCAAAATATCCTAGTCCTATCTAGATTCAAATTCTTTTAAACCTTTTTGAATTTAAATAAGATTCACTTATTTGAATTAATATTTTCCATAAACATTAACCATATTAATTAATTTAAATCAATGAAATATTTCAAATTTCCTTTCTTCAAAAAAACGTGAACCACTTTTAATTAGGAAAGAAAAATACATGAAATAATCTCCATTATTTAAATCAATTAATAATTTAATGTTAGGAATTTATTTGAATAATTTTGAAACAAAATTTTTCTTCCCTCCACCTATCTAAAAACCGTGCACCTTATTGAGATTAGGAGAGAAAAATTTATTTTTGCAAAATTAAATAATCCAAACACAATCTTATTTCCAAAATTCAAATTAACAAATCACATGTTGACAAATCATTTGTCTACACATTTTACATGTCCAATCCTTTCTGGATTGCATGTTAGAGAGTAACATGTCTTAATAGACATTACTAAATTATATTTAAATTTACCGATCTCATAAGGAACAAATCTCGAGACGCTTTATGGAACTATGCGAGCTAATAGAGGGACCCGATGGAAATATGTAAAGAGGCTCCTATAATTGTGAAAAATTAATCCCAGATTAATTATTCATCAATTATCAACTTCAAAACTATTCCACTAAAAGTTTGAAGCTGAACTCCTGTTTACATACCGTATTACGAAAACTCTCTCACTTAGTGCTTCTTCTATGATTTATTCATCGCTTGCTTAATCCCCATATGTCATTCATGATTGAATTAAGGACTTTTTCCGTTTTACCTTTTCAATCATTTTAACTTAAAGTTCCATTATTCTCTATTGAAAGAATCACCAATTGTAAAACCATACAATTGGTAAACCACCAGAGAACACAAAGTAAACCGATGGCCAAGATCTTGTTATACTATCTTTCAATCCCCGAATAATGCCTTTAAGTAGATAACATTTACTATCGTTAAGATAGCTATGGATTCCGTATCTATGAATCTTGATTTCTCCATCCATAAGTCATGTACCCAAAACACAAGTATATTGATCATGAATTAACAGTGTCTCACCTGTAGTGCATTAAAGTACAAAAGTCATGGATGCGAATTCAAGTAATCATTTCAGGATTAAGATTAATGCAGGATGATAATCAAAGTGTCATTGATTCTTATAAACGGAATTATTAAACCGAATCAATTAACACTTTAGGTCCAGTCCAATGTCATACCTCAGTATTTGTATACATTAAAGTTTCTACTCGGAACCTATCCGATGGTCAAGACAAACCATCCCTCCAAGGAAGTAGACAACTTGTACAATCTTATCATGAATAAGATCCCCAAATCTTATTCCATCGATTGCGGACTATTTATTTAGACTGTTATCAAATTATCACGTCTTCTATGTATACCCCGTATACATATGGTAATCTGATATATTACCAACAGTCAAGGAGTATTTTATGTTTGCTCAAAATAACCATACAATCAACAAATGAAAGTAAATAGGACACATCTTATTAAACATGAATAACCTCCTCTTATTAATATCAAAATGTCATATTTACAGAAAATCCCTTATATTGATTTTCTATCCTTAGGGCACATTTAGATCCCAACAATCTCCCACTTGCCCTAAGCGAGTAAATGTGACATATTACGCATCCCCATGTCTTCAACGTGTTCTTCGAATCTTCTGGCCACCAAAGTCTTCGTGAACGGGTCAGCAAGATTGTCCTCTGATGCGATTTTGCAAACCGTCACATTTCCACTCTCAACAAAGCCTCTGATGATGTGATATTTTCTGTCAATGTGCTTACTCCTCTTATGATGCCTAGGATCCTTGGTATTAGCTACTGCTGCACTGTTGTCACAGTAGAGCACTATAGCTTTATCCATACCAGGAACGACCTCAAGGTCACCAAGGAACCTACGGAGCCATACCGCTTCCTTTGATGCCTCACTGGCTGCCACATACTCGGCTTCCATGGTCGAGTTAGCAGTGCAAGATTGCTTAATATTCCTCCACACAACGGCACCACCTCCAAGGGTAAAAACAGATCCCGAAGTCGATTTCCTTGAATCCTGATCTGATTGAAAATCAGAATCAGTGTATCCTCTAGGAACAAGGTCCTGACCGGAATACACAAGCATATAGTCCCTCGTTCTCCGTAGATACTTGAGTATATGCTTGACCGCACTCCAATGGTTCGGTCCCGGATTCGACTGATATCGACTTACCATACCAACCGCAAAACAAATGTCAGGCCTAGTGCATAACATAGCGTACATAAGACTACCTACTGCTGATGCATAAGGTACGTTTTTCATACGCTTCCTTTCTTCCGATGTCTTGGGACAGTCATCTCTAGAAAGCTTGATTCCAATCCTGAAAGGTTGGGCACCTTTCTTGGAATCTTTCATAGAAAACCTCTCAAGTACTTTGTCAATGTATGAAGCTTGAGAGAGTGCTATCGTTTTGTTCTTTCTATCTCTAAAGAGTTGAATACCAAGAACATAACTAGCCTCTCCTAAGTCCTTCATGTCAAACTGTTTGGCTAACCAAACTTTGACAGATGATAATGTTGCCACATCGTTTCCAATAAGCAATATATCATCCACATAAAGTATAAGGAAAATCACTTTCTCATTCTTGATACATTTATAAACACATGGTTCATCAATGTTTTGTTCGAATCCATAGGTTTTGATCGCTTGATCAAACCTAATATTCCAAGAGCGAGATGCTTGCTTTAATCCATAAATGGATTTAAGCAACTTGTATACTTTATCTTCTTAGCCTTTTGCCTTGAACCCGTCTGGTTGTATCATATAGATATCTTCTTCAAGAAAGCCATTCAAGAAAGCTGTCTTGACATCCATTTGCCAGATCTCATAATCGAGAGCAGCCGCAATGGATAAAAGAATGCGGATTGACTTGAGCATTGCTACAGGCGAGAAGGTTTATTCATAGTCGATTCCTTCTTTTTGCGTATAGCCCTTCGCTACAAGTCTTGCCTTGAAAGTTTCCACTTTCTCATCCACACCTCTCTTCCTCTTGTATACCCACTTACACCCAATCGGTTTTATGCATTGGGGTAAGTCTACAAGTATCCAGACCCCGTTGGAATCCATAGATTTCATCTCGTTGTTCATAGCTATTTGCCAAAGACTAGAATCATCATCCTCCATAGCTTCTTTGTACGTAGCCGGATCATCATGTTCTATGGATTCTGCTTCAAAAACTTCACCATTGAACATGTACCTATCAGGTTCCCTGATAATCCTCCCACTACGACGAAGCTCCCCTGGTTGTTGATTCTTTAGCGGTTTTTCCACAGGGTTTTCTGTGACTTTAGGAACATCCAAACCCGAAGTCATCTCCTCAAGCACTACTTTGCTACGAGGTTTAAAGTCTTCTATGTAACTTTCCTCCAGGAATGTTGCATGTGTAGAAACGAAGACTTTATTTTGCTTCAGATTATAGAACATACCACATTTTGTCCCTTTTGGATAACCAACAAACAAGCACACTTCTGATCGCGACTCCAACTTCTTCGCTTCCTTATCCAAGACGTGTGCTGGACAACCCCAAATTCGAATATGATTCAAATTAGGTTTCCTACTCGTCCATAACTCGTAAGGAGTTTTAGGAACCGATTTGGAGGGAACGTTATTCAAAAGATAGCATGCAGTTTGTATGGCGTGCCCCCAAAATGACAAAGGTAATTTGGAATAACTCATCATAGACCGGACCATATCCAATAGGGTCCTATTCCTTCTCTCAGCTACACCATTATGTTGAGGAGTACCAGGTACAGTTAATTGGGATTGTATTCCATTCTCTATCAAATATCCTAAGAACTCATCCGATAGGTATTCCCCACCTCGATCCGATCGAAGTGTCTTAATGGACTTGCCTAATTGTTTCTCCGCTTCAGCCCGAAATTCTTTGAACTTGTCAAAGGCTTCGCTTTTGCGGATCATCAAATAAACATATCCATACCTCGAGTAATCATCAATAAAAGTGATATAATACTCATACCCACCACGTGCTTCTATGTTCATGGGACCACAAACATCCGTATGCACTAGTTCTAAAAGTTCCTCAACACGACTGTCCTTGGCAGCAAAATGCCGTTAAGTCATCTTGCCTTCCAAACAGGATTCACATTGTGGCCAAGGTTCAACCTCATACAAGTCAAGGCATTCCTCCTTTACCATCCTTTGAATTCTGTTAAGGCTTATGTGACCAAGTCGTAAATGCCAAAGATATGATTTGTTAGAGTGAGAAGACTTATGTCTTTTAGAGTTCTTTTCCAATTCTGTATCAAGCAGTGAGTGCATCTTAGGTTTGATAAAATAAAGATTTCCATGCATCCATCCATTACAGATAAGAGAATTGTTTTTCCTAATAACAACTTTATTATTAAAAGAAACTGAATAAGAATCTTTAATCAAACAAGCTACCGAAATCAGGTTCCTCTTGAAACTAGGAACATAAAAACAATGTCTCAAAACAATACACCTAAATTTATCAAAATAAAGATGCACTTCTCCCACTTCTTCAGCTCGCACCAACGTCCCATCACCGGTTCTTAACGTGAAGTTCTCCTCATGCAGACTTCTCGTTACCTTGAACCCCTGTAGAGAAATACAAACATGGTTAGTAACTCCAGAATCTATAACCCAATTGTCCTTAGATTCTTCCACTAAACAACCCTCAAGATACATAATATCGAAATTACCTTTTTGCTTTAGCATGGACAGGTATTCTCGACAATCTTTCTTGAAATGTCCTTTCTTCCCACAGTGAAAACACTTAACCTTTTTGGGATCCACCTTCCGCTTCTTAGTCTTAGTAGACTTCTTAGTAGCAGGTGCATCCACAGCAGGTTTCTTCCCCTTGTTCTTCCCCTTTTCCTTCTTCCTTTTGGGATTAGGAGCAGGTGAACTAGGTTCAGCCACATTCGCCTCAGCCTTAGATCCAGAACCCTTAAAAATGTTCTCAAAGGCTTGCAACTCTTTCATTAATTTCGTTAAAGACATCTCCTTCCTGTTAAGGTTGTAAGATGCCTGAAACAAATCGAAATCCTTGGACAAGGTTTGGAAAACCATGACCAATTGAGTTGCAGTATCGATCTCAGCCCCATTTGTCTGAGCTTCAGACAAATAAGCCATGACTTTCATCATGTGCTCCTTGATGGGAGTTCCAACCTTCTGCCTGCAGTTCATGAGACCTTTGATAGCATCAGTCTTAGCCTGGATAGTTTGTTCACCAAACATTTTCTCCAGGTTATCCATGATCTGCCTAGCAGTTTGATGCTCTTCATGCTGTTTCTGGAGCACGTTAGACATGCTCGCCCGAATATAGCACATAGCACTTAGGTTGGAATTGTCCCAGCGCTCAAGCGCTACAAAATCCCTATCAGGAGCATCGATCGCAGGCGTGGGTGGTCTAGGTTGGGTTAGGACGAAACTGTGTTTCTCAAAGTTTAGGACGATAAGCAAGTTCCTTTTCCAGTCATTAAAATTTTCACCGGTTAATTTGTTTTGCGTAAGTATCACAGATAAAGGGCTCGACATTTTGATCTATAATAAGAAAACATGTAATAAGTACGAGCAAACATCCTATTAGTTTATAAAATATGGTTTTGTAATTAAACAAAAAGATCTATATGCAATCTAAATGTTTATGTGTAAAACCCTTAAAACACATACCTTACAACGATAATTCCTAGCTTCCGCTTTCTAAGCTACCGAGGGGTAGTCATAGAATAACTAGCCAAGAACACGAATCCCTTCCGATTAATACATATTTGTCCATGAAACAAATTCCATTAAATATATATTAACTATCGTTTATTTGGCCACTACTTTATATAACAGAGTCTCGAGGGAGGATTAATAAATAAAGTAGCATGAGTGTGTATCCATCGTTTCCAATTTTGAATCCATATTTTACATCCGCCACCGAGGGGTGATCCAAATATAAAATATGCCCAAACCCGTTATCCTTTCGGAAATCCAAATCAGTGTGCGCTCTAGGTAAGATACCTATCCGAAGGGAATTCCCGGGTCAAAACCGAGTAGTAGGCACTACCATGCGTAACTATTGGACCAACGATGGAGGCCGTAGGTCTTAGTGTGTAAAACCTTCTCCCACTCAATCTTTTAAATTAGGGTTTTTGTTTTTCATGCATAAACAATATTTATTGAGTGGCACTCCCTAGTCTATATGGCATGTTATCAATACATCATGAAATAGTATAACATATTCATCTAGCAATTCATCATCTATGGTTTGTAAAATATGTAAACAGCCGTGGATCATGATTCCATCCTAGAGAAAAGAAAATTGCAAAATTTACAAAAATTAACCGAAACATATATCGGCCTTCATTTGTAGATCCATGCCTTGTATCATTCTTCAAAGTGTCTTCCTTCTCCAATGTCACATCCTTTTAAATTTAAATTTAAAATTTAAATTTCAAAAAAGATTATATGTGATTTTTAATTTTAATCAAAATTATAAAATCTCAAAATTTAAATAAAAAAATTCAGCTATTTAAATTTTAAAATTCAAAAATTTGAAATTTCAAAATTTCAAATTTAAATTTCAAAATTTTAAAATTCATAATTATATCCATTAAATTTAAATTTAAATTTTTATTTTGATTTCCAAATTATCAAGATCACATATCATTGGAAAATTAAATTTTCAAAAAGATTTTGTGATTTTTTTTTATTTTTATTAAAAAAATGTTTTTTTTAATTAAAAAATTTCAAAAAATAAAAAATCACATCCTTTGAAAATTTCCATACATTCGTTAATCTTCAATCTCCTCGAATCCATTGTAGCCCGAATTTTACAAAAAAATTCCTACGTCGTTTCCGGCTTACAAAAATTCTATTAATTGAAAGAACGACCTAGCGGTGATAATAGACCGCATCTATTACACTTGAAAAATCTAGATACAAATTCTAACCTCTATGGAATCATGACCGGCAAAATTGAACAAGCATCAAATATTATAAAAATAATATTAAGCATTCATTCATCCAAACATCCATTATAATATATTTAACATACTCAAAATAAAACCTAGAGTGCCAACTCTCTAAAATATTTCATTAATGCATAGAGAGAAATTTATTTGATCAAATAATTTATGTTATATACATGATCATGAGTTGGCTCTGATACCAGTTGTTGGAAAAATCGGATCGGTAATCAGAGTTACGGCGCAGCGGAAGTTTTAAAAATTTTATGCCGTTTCCGGAAAAGAATCTCATGATGCATATAACAATAAATTAAATTTATGATCAAGCGTACCTTTATTCTTGGATTCCGGAATTACTAGAGCGTTTGACTAACGTGTCTTCTCTATTATTCTCGAGTTCCACGTCTCAGAGTGTGTGTGGGCACACGTTCTATGAATCCAAACGACCGGTAATGCTTTTCGAAGTCTAGATCCCTCCTTCTCAATTCCGATGTACCTCGTTGAGAATATGATCAACCTTCTTCCTTCAAAACTGCAAAACAGGAACCGGTTAACCTTCTTATGAAAATAATCACTCGGTTTAACCTTCCTCTCAGTTTTGGTTCAATAGAATTTTCTCTCCTTTTTTTTTTTTTTTTTTACAAGATAGCCGAATTTTGATGTTCCGGAAAAACTAAATTTTTTCCTTTTCTCCAAAAACGTTTTTTGCTCTTGAAAAATTACCAAAATTAGTTTTTCATGAATCCCTAGCCTTTATATAGAAGTTCAATCCTTTTTCAAAATTCATCTCAAAAAAAAAATAATTATTATTATTTTTCTGGATAAATTTTGAATCAAAAGATCATACAACTTTAGGGCTAGATTCATTGAACCTAAAAACGTTTTTCAAAGAGGAAATCTTCCTCAAAAAATTCGGCCACATTGAGTTTGTTAAGCTAGATTGGTGATTCAAATTTTAAATCAAGAATCTAGACTAGTCAAAATATCCTAGTCCTATCTAGATTCAAATTCTTTTAAACCTTTTTGAATTTAAATAAGATTCACTTATTTGAATTAATATTTTCCATAAACATTAACCATATTAATTAATTTAAATCAATGAAATATTTCAAATTTCCTTTCTTCAAAAAAACGTGAACCACTTTTAATTAGGAAAGAAAAATACATGAAATAATCTCCATTATTTAAATCAATTAATAATTTAATGTTAGGAATTTATTTGAATAATTTTGAAACAAAATTTTTCTTCCCTCCACCTATCTAAAAACCGTGCACCTTATTGAGATTAGGAGAGAAAAATTTATTTTTGCAAAATTAAATAATCCAAACACAATCTTATTTCCAAAATTCAAATTAACAAATCACATGTTGACAAATCATTTGTCTACACATTTTACATGTCCAATCCTTTCTGGATTGCATGTTAGAGAGTAACATGTCTTAATAGACATTACTAAATTATATTTAAATTTACCGATCTCATAAGGAACAAATCTCGAGACGCTTTATGGAACTATGCGAGCTAATAGAGGGACCCGATGGAAATATGTAAAGAGGCTCCTATAATTGTGAAAAATTAATCCCAGATTAATTATTCATCAATTATCAACTTCAAAACTATTCCACTAAAAGTTTGAAGCTGAACTCCTGTTTACATACCGTATTACGAAAACTCTCTCACTTAGTGCTTCTTCCATGATTTATTCATCGCTTGCTTAATCCCCATATGTCATTCATGATTGAATTAAGGACTTTTTCCGTTTTACCTTTTCAATCATTTTAACTTAAAGTTCCATTATTCTCTATTGAAAGAATCACCAATTGTAAAACCATACAATTGGTAAACCACCAGAGAACACAAAGTAAACCGATGGCCAAGATCTTGTTATACTATCTTTCAATCCCCGAATAATGCCTTTAAGTAGATAACATTTACTATCGTTAAGATAGCTATGGATTCCGTATCTATGAATCTTGATTTCTCCATCCATAAGTCATGTACCCAAAACACAAGTATATTGATCATGAATTAACAGTGTCTCACCTGTAGTGCATTAAAGTACAAAAGTCATGGATGCGAATTCAAGTAATCATTTCAGGATTAAGATTAATGCAGGATGATAATCAAAGTGTCATTGATTCTTATAAACGGAATTATTAAACCGAATCAATTAACACTTTAGGTCCAGTCCAATGTCATACCTCAGTATTTGTATACATTAAAGTTTCTACTCGGAACCTATCCGATGGTCAAGACAAACCATCCCTCCAAGGAAGTAGACAACTTGTACAATCTTATCATGAATAAGATCCCCAAATCTTATTCCATCGATTGCGGACTATTTATTTAGACTGTTATCAAATTATCACGTCTTCTATGTATACCCCGTATACATATGGTAATCTGATATATTACCAACAGTCAAGGAGTATTTTATGTTTGCTCAAAATAACCATACAATCAACAAATGAAAGTAAATAGGACACATCTTATTAAACATGAATAACCTCCTCTTATTAATATCAAAATGTCATATTTACAGAAAATCCCTTATATTGATTTTCTATCCTTAGGGCACATTTAGATCCCAACAATCTCCCACTTGCCCTAAGCGAGTAAATGTGACATATTACGCATCCCCATGTCTTCAACGTGTTCTTCGAATCTTCTGGCCACCAAAGTCTTCGTGAACGGGTCAGCAAGATTGTCCTCTGATGCGATTTTGCAAACCGTCACATTTCCACTCTCAACAAAGCCTCTGATGATGTGATATTTTCTGTCAATGTGCTTACTCCTCTTATGATGCCTAGGATCCTTGGTATTAGCTACTGCTGCACTGTTGTCACAGTAGAGCACTATAGCTTTATCCATACCAGGAACGACCTCAAGGTCACCAAGGAACCTACGGAGCCATACCGCTTCCTTTGATGCCTCACTGGCTGCCACATACTCGGCTTCCATGGTCGAGTCAGCAGTGCAAGATTGCTTAATACTCCTCCACACAACGGCACCACCTCCAAGGGTAAAAACAGATCCCGAAGTCGATTTCCTTGAATCCTGATCTGATTGAAAATCAGAATCAGTGTATCCTCTAGGAACAAGGTCCTGACCGGAATACACAAGCATATAGTCCCTCGTTCTCCTTAGATACTTGAGTATATGCTTGACCGCACCCCAATGGTTCGGTCCCGGATTCGACTGATATCGACTTACCATACCAACCGCAAAACAAATGTCAGGCCTAGTGCATAACATAGCGTACATAAGACTACCTACTGCTGATGTATAAGGTACGTTTTTCATACGCTCCCTTTCTTCCGATGTCTTGGGACAGTCATCTCTAGAAAGCTTGATTCCAATCCTGAAAGGTTGAGCACCTTTCTTGGAATCTTTCATAGAAAACCTCTCAAGTACTTTGTCAATGTATGAAGCTTGAGAGAGTGCTATCGTTTTGTTCTTTCTATCTCTAAAGAGTTGAATACCAAGAACATAACTAGCCTCTCCTAAGTCCTTCATGTCAAACTGTTTGGCTAACCAAACTTTGACAGATGATAATGTTGCCACATCGTTTCCAATAAGCAATATATCATCCACATAAAGTATAAGGAAAACCACTTTCTCATTCTTGATACATTTATAAACACATGGTTCATCAATATTTTGTTCGAATCCATAGGTTTTGATCGCTTGATCAAACCTAATATTCCAAGAACGAGATGCTTGCTTTAATCCATAAATGGATTTAAGCAACTTGCATACTTTATCTTCTTGGCCTTTTGCCTTGAACCCGTCTGGTTGTATCATATAGATATCTTCTTCAAGAAAGCCATTCAAGAAAGCTGTCTTGACATCCATTTGCCAGATCTCATAATCGAGAGCAGCCGCAATGGATAAAAGAATGCGGATTGACTTGAGCATTGCTACAGGCGAGAAGGTTTCTTCATAGTCGATTCCTTCTTTTTGCGTATAGCCCTTCGCTATAAGTCTTGCCTTGAAAGTTTCCACTTTCCCATCCACACCTCTCTTCCTCTTGTATACCCACTTACACCCAATCGGTTTTATGCCTTGGGGTAAGTCTACAAGTATCCAGACCCCGTTGGAATCCATAGATTTCATCTCGGTGTTCATAGCTATTTGCCAAAGACTAGAATCATCATCCTCCATAGCTTCTTTGTACGTAGCCGGATCATCATGTTCTATGGATTCTGCTTCAAAAACTTCACCATTGAACATGTACCTATCAGGTTCCCTGATAATCCTCCCACTACGACGAAGCTCCCCTGGTTGTTGATTCTTTAGCGGTTTTTCCACAGGGTTTTCTGTGACTTTAGGAACATCCAAACCCGAAGTCATCTCCTCAAGCACTACTTTGCTACGAGGTTTAAAGTCTTCTATGTAACTTTCCTCCAGGAATGTTGCATGTGTAGAAACGAAGACTTTATTTTGCTTCGGATTATAGAACAGACCACATTTTGTCCCTTTTGGATAACCAACAAACAAGCACACTTCTGATCGCGACTCCAACTTCTTCGCTTCCTTATCCAAGACGTGTGCTGGACAACCCCAAATTCGAATATGATTCAAATTAGGTTTCCTACTCGTCCATAACTCGTAAGGAGTTTTAGGAACCGATTTGGAGGGAACGTTATTCAAAAGATAGCATGCAGTTTGTATGGCGTGCCCCCAAAATGACAAAGGTAATTTGGAATAACTCATCATAGACCGGACCATATCCAATAGGGTCCTATTCCTTCTCTCAGCTACACCATTCTGTTGAGGAGTACCAGGTACAGTTAATTGGGATTGTATCCCATTCTCTATCAAATATCCTAAGAACTCATCCGATAGGTATTCCCCACCTCGATCCGATCGAAGTGTCTTAATGGACTTGCCTAATTGTTTCTCCGCTTCAGCCCAAAATTCTTTGAACTTGTCAAAGGCTTCGCTTTTGCGGATCATCAAATAAACATATCCATACCTCGAGTAATCATCAATAAAAGTGATATAATACTCATACCCACCACGTGCTTCTATGTTCATGGGACCACAAACATCCGTATGCACTAGTTCTAAAAGTTCCTCAACACGACTGTCCTTGGCAGCAAAATGCCGTTAAGTCATCTTGCCTTCCAAACAGGATTCACATTGTGGCCAAGGTTCAACCTCATACAAGTCAAGGCATTCCTCCTTTACCATCCTTTGAATTCTGTTAAGGCTTATGTGACCAAGTCGTAAATGCCAAAGATATGATTTGTTAGAGTGAGAAGACTTATGTCTTTTAGAGTTCTTTTCAATTCTGTATCAAGCAGTGAGTGCATCTTAGGTTTGATAAAATAAAGATTTCATGCATCCATCCATTACAGATAAGAGAATTGTTTTTCCTAATAACAACTTTATTATTAAAAGAAACTGAATAAGAATCTTTAATCAAACAAGCTACCGAAATTAGGTTCCTCTTGAAACTAGGAACATAAAAACAATGTCTCAAAACAATAAACCTAAATTCATCAAAATAAAGATGCACTTCTCCCACTGCTTCAGCTCGCACCAACGTCCCATCACCGGTTCTTAACGTGAAGTTCTCCTCATGCAGACTTCTCGTTACCTTGAACCCCTGTAGAGAAATACAAACATGGTTAGTAGCTCCAGAATCTATAACCCAATTGTCCTTAGATTCTTCCACTAAACAACCCTCAAGATATAGAATATCGAAATTACCTTTTTGCTTTAGCATGGACAGGTATTCTCGACAATCTTTCTTGAAATGTCCTTTCTTCCCACAGTGAAAACACTTAACCTTTTTGGGATCCACCTTCCGTTTCTTAGTCTTAGTAGACTTCTTAGTAGCAGGTGCATCCACAGCAGGCTTCTTCCCCTTGTTCTTCCCCTTTTCCTTCTTTCTTTTGGGATTAGGAGCAGGTGAACTAGGTTCAGCCACATTCGCCTCAGCCTTAGATCCAAAACCCTTAAAAATGTTCTCAAAGGCTTGCAACTCTTTCATTAATTCCGTTAAAGACATCTCCTTCCTGTTAAGGTTGTAAGATGCCTGAAATAAATCGTAATCCTTGGACAAGGTTTGGAAAACCATGACCAATTGAGTTGCAGTATCGATCTCAGCCCCATTTGTCTGAGCTTCAGACAAATAAGCCATGACTTTCATCATGTGCTCCTTGATGGGAGTTCCAACCTTCTGCCTGCAGTTCATGAGACCTTTGATAGCATCGGTCTTAGCCTGGATAGTTTGTTCACCAAACATTTCCTCCAGGTTATCCATGATCTGCCTAGCAGTTTGATGCTCTTCATGCTGTTTCTGGAGCACGTTAGACATGCTCGCCCGAATATAGCACATAGCACTTAGGTTGGAATTGTCCCAGCGCTCAAGCGCTACAAAATCCCTATCAGGAGCATCGATCGCAGGCGTGGGTGGTCTAGGTTGGGTTAGGACGAAACTGTGTTTCTCAAAGTTTAGGACGATAAGCAAGTTCCTTTTCCAGTCATTAAAATTTTCACCGGTTAATTTGTTTTGCGTAAGTATCACAGATAAAGGGCTCGACATTTTGATCTATAATAAGAAAACATGTAATAAGTACGAGCAAACATCCTATTAGTTTATAAAATATGGTTTTGTAATTAAACAAAAAGATCTATATGCAATATAAATGTTTATGTGTAAAACCCTTAAAACACATACCTTACAACGATAATTCCTAGCTTCCGCTTTCTAAGCTACCGAGGGGTAGTCATAGAATAACTAGCCAAGAACACGGATCCCTTCCGATTAATACATATTTGTCCATGAAACAAATTCCATTAAATATATATTAACTATCGTTTATTTGGCCACTACTTTATATAACAGAGCCTCGAGGGAGGATTAATAAATAAAGTAGCATGAGTGTGTATCCATCGTTTCCAATTTTGAATCCATATTTTACATCCGCCACCGAGGGGTGATCCAAATATAAAATATGCCCAAACCCGTTATCCTTTCGGAAATCCAAATCAGTGTGCGCTCTAGGTAAGATACCTATCCGAAGGGAATTCCCGGGTCAAAACCGAGTAGTAGGCACTACCATGCGTAACTATTGGACCAACGATGGAGGCCGTAGGTCTTAGTGTGTAAAACCTTCTCCCACTCAATCTTTTAAATTAGGGTTTTTGTTTTTCATGCATAAACAATATTTATTGAGTGGCACTCCCTAGTCTATATGGCATGTTATCAATACATCATGAAATAGTATAACATATTTATCTAGCAATCCATCATCTATGGTTTGTAAAATATGTAAACAGCCGTGGATCATGATTCCATCATAGAGAAAAGAAAATTACAAAATTTACAAAAATTAACCGAAACATATATCGGCCTTCATTTATAGATCCATGCCTTGTATCATTCTTCAAAGTGTCTTCCTTCTCCAATGTCACATCCTTTTAAATTTAAATTTCAAAAAGATTATATGTGATTTTTAATTTTAATCAAAATTATAAAATCTCAAAATTTAAATAAAAAAATCCGGTTATTTAAATTTTAAAATTCAAAAATTTGAAATTTCAAAATTTCAAATTTAAATTTCAAAATTTTAAAATTCATAATTATATCCATTAAATTTAAATTTAAATTTTTAATTTTGATTTCCAAATTATCAAGATCACATATCATTGGAAAATTAAATTTTCAAAAAGATTTTGTGATTTTTTTTTATTTTTATTAAAAAAACATTTTTTTTAATTAAAAAATTCCAAAAAATAAAAAATCACATCCTTTGAAAATTTCCATACCTTCGTTAATCTTCAATCTCCTCGAATCCATTGTAGCCCGAATTTTACAAAAAAATTCCTACGTCGTTTCCGGCTTACAAAAATTCTAGGAATTGAAAGAACGACCTAGTGGTGATAATAGACCGCATCTATTACACTTGAAAAACCTAGATACAAATTATAACCTCTATGGAATCATGACCGGCAAAATTGAACAAGCATCAAATATTGTAAAAATAATATTAAGCATTCATTCATCCATACATCCATTTATAATATATTTAACATACTCAAAATAAAACCTAGAGTGCCAACTCTCTAAAATATTTCATTAATGCATAGAGAGAAATTTATTTAATCAAATAATTTATGTTATATACATGATCATGAGTTGGCTCTGATACCAGTTGTTGGAAAAATCGGATCGGTAATCAGAGTTACGGCGCAGCGGAAGTTTTAAAATTTTATGCCGTTTCCGGAAAAGAATCTCATGATGCATATAACAATAAATTAAATTTATGATCAAGCGTACCTTTATTCTTGGATTCCGGAATTACTAGAGCGGTTGACTAACGTGTCTTCTCTATTATTCTCGAGTTCCACGTCTCAGAGTGTGTGTGGGCACACGTTCTACGAATCCAAACGACCGGTAATGCTTTTCGAAGTCTATATCCCTCCTTCTCAATTCCGATGTACCTCGTTGAGAATATGATCAACCTTCTTCCTTCAAAACTGCAAAACAGGAACCGGTTAACCTTCTTATGAAAATAATCACTCGGTTTAACCTTCCTCTCAGTTTTGGTTCAATAGAATTTTCTCTCCTTTTTTTTTTTTTTTTTACAAGATAGCCGAATTTTGATGTTCCGGAAAAACTAAATTTTTTCCTTTTCTCCAAAAACGTTTTTTGCTCTTGAAAAATTACCAAAATTAGCTTTTCATGAATCCCTAGCCTTTATATAGAAGTTCAATCCTTTTTCAAAATTCATCTCAAAAAAAAAAATAATTATTATTATTTTTCTGGATAAATTTTGAATCAAAAGATCATACAACTTTAGGGCTAGATTCATTGAACCTAAAAAACGTTTTTCAAAGAGGAAATCTTCCTCAAAAAATTCGGCCACATTGAGTTTGTTAAGCTAGATTGGTGATTCAAATTTTAAATCAAGAATCTAGACTAGTCAAAAGATCCTAGTCCTATCTAGATTCAAATTCTTTTAAATCTTTTTGAATTTAAATAAGATTCACTTATTTGAATTAATATTTTCCATAAACATTAACCATATTAATTAATTTAAATCAATGAAATATTTCAAATTTCCTTTCTTCAAAAAAACGTGAACCACTTTTAATTAGGAAAGAAAAATACATGAAATAATCTCCATTATTTAAATCAATTAATAATTTAATGTTAGGAATTTATTTGAATAATTTTGAAACAAAATTTTTCTTCCCTCCACCTATCTAAAAACCGTGCACCTTATTGAGATTAGGAGAGAAAATTTTATTTTTACAAAATTAAATAATCCAAACACAATCTTATTTCCAAATTTCAAATTAACAAATCACATGTTGACAAATCATTTGTCTACAAATTTTACATGTCCAATCCTTTCTAGATTGCATGTTAGAGAGTAACATGTCTTAATAGACATTACTAAATTCTATTTAAATTTACCGATCTCATAAGGAACAAATCTCGAGACGCTTTATGGAACTATGCGAGCTAATAGAGGGACCCGATGAAAATATGTAAAGAGGCTCCTATAATTGTGAAAAATTAATCCCAGATTAATTATTCATCAATTATCAACTTCAAAACTATTCCACTAAAAGTTTGAAGCTGAACTCCTGTTTACATACCATATTACGAAAGCTCTCTCACTTAGTGCTTCTTCCATGATTTATTCATCGCTTGCTTAATCCCCATATGTCATCCATGATTGAATTAAGGACTTTTTCCGTTTTACCTTTTCAATCATTTTAACTTAAAGTTCCATTATTCTCTATTGAAAGAATCACCAATTATAAAACCATACAATTGGTAAACCACCAGAGAACACAAAGTAAACCGATGGCCAAGATCTTGTTATACTATCTTTCAATCCCCGAATAATGCCTTTAAGTAGATAACATTTACTATCGTTAAGATAGCTATGGATTCCGTATCTATGAATCTTGATTTCTCCATCCATAAGTCATGTACCCAAAACACAAGTATATTGATCATGAATTAACAGTGTCTCACCTGTAGTGCATTAAAGTACAAAAGTCATGGATGCGAATTCAAGTAATCATTTCAGGATTAAGATTAATGCAGGATGATAATCAAAGTGTCATTGATTCTTATAAACGGAATTATTAAACCGAATCAATTAACACTTTAGGTCCAGTCCAATGTCATACCTCAATATTGGTATACATTAAAGTTTCTACTCGGAACCTATCCGATGGTCAAGACAAACCATCCCTCCAAGGAAGTAGACAACTTGTACAATCTTATCATGAATAAGATCCCCAAATCTTATTCCATCGATTGCGGACTATTTATTTAGACTGTTATCAAATTATCACGTCTTCTATGTATACCCCGTATACATATGGTAATCTGATATATTACCAACAGTCAAAGAGTATTTTATGTTTGCTCAAAATAACCATACAATCAACAAATGAAAGTAAATAGGACACATCTTATTAAACATGAATAACCTCCTCTTATTAATATCAAAATGTCATATTTACAGAAAATCCCTTATATTGATTTTCTATCCTTAGGGCACATTTAGATCCCAACATAATTACTGGCAGTCCCAATTTTTCAACCAAAGTAGTGCTAGCAACATTAGTACAGCTACCTCCATCATTAATCACACTACATACCTTGTTTTGCACGTGGCATCTAGCATGAAAGATGTTTTCTCGCTGCACCTCGTCATCTTCTTTGACTTGCACACTCAGAGCTCTCCTTGCAACCAACAGTTCACCTTGGACCGCATATTCCTCATCTTCCACACCCTCCAATGGTGGCATAGAGTCGGTTTCTGACTCGTCGTCGTTTTCAATCTCACCATTATCTCGTATCACGATGATTCTTTTGTTCGGGCATTGACTTGCTATGTGACCCCTGCCTTGACATTTAAAACACTTAATGTCACGATTTCGAGAAGTGGAAGGGTCGGATTTACCTTGAGAACCATGGCTGGTTGTTTCTTGTTTTGGCTCAGATTTAGGTTTTGCAGCCGGTTTCTCCTCTTTCTTCACATAACTTGGTTTCCATGGGGAAGAACCCGAACTATGGGATGCACGTGTACCACCCCTCCTCTTGAGCTCTTACTCCACTTTGATGGCCTTGTGCACCATATCCTCCAACTCCACATAATGCCGCATCTCCACCCTATCATGAATTTCTTGATTTAAGCCATTCAAGAACCTAGCCATAGTAGCCTCTCGATCTTTTTCAACATTAGCCCGGATCATAGCAATCTCCATCTCCTGTTAATAATCCTCCACACTCTGGTTCCCTTATTAAAGCCTTTGCAATTTATGGTACAACTCCCAGTAGTAATGGCTTGGTACAAACTGCTTCTTCATTACTATTTTCATCTCTTCCCACGTCTCTATCGGACGTTCTCTATTTCGTCGCCTGTTCAACACTAACTGATCCCACCAAACAATAGAATAGTCAGAAAACTCAATGGTAGCAAGTTTTACCTTCTTCATCTCGAAGTAGTTGTGGCAATCGAATACTAGCTCCACCTTCTTCTCCCACTCAAGATAAGCTTCGAGATCGTTTTTACCTTCAAACGATGGAATCTTCATCTTAATACTACCCAAGCTATTATCTTCCGGTTCTAGCTTCTCAAAACCGCCCTCCATGTCTCATATAACCAACAATCGAATCCCGATCATTTTCTTCATTAAAACCAGCCCCATAATACTCTTTGTCTTCATCCCCGAGGTTGAACCCTTTCCCTTCTACGCACATTGGAAGCGTTTTGTGGTTGCTCTACACGTATATTCTCCATCCGATCTATCCGTTCGTGTACCTGCTCCAATTCCAACCTCATCACACACCTCATCTCACTCATCATGGCCTCTATAAACACTTTCGGATCAGCCATTCCTTCGGCAATGCTCTTATCATTGTTGTGAGACATGATTGCTGCAAAAACAAAGTTAGAAAGAAAAAGATCTCACACACTCCCTCACGTGTTTCTCTTAAAGAATGATTCACTCGTGTTTCACTCAATGTATTCGGCTTTTACCCTCTAATAGGCTCACCACTCTTGCCTTTTTCCACTCGATAATTCTCTTTCAATTCTTTTTGAAACTAAACAAACAATATTCAAAATTCTCTGCAACAATTCACCAATAACGCACCAAGGAAATTCAGGTTCAAAAAGTAAGAATACAAGCAGCACAGGTGATTAGGTTTTCAGGAGCACAAATTAGCAAAATTTTTAAGAAAAATTTTGTCTTTGAGGTGAGGTGATTTTTGGGCTTATTGGAACCAAAATGGATGAAAACAAACAAAAATTTTTTATTTTTATTTTTATTTTTTTGCAGACTCCTTTCTGTTTTCTTTTCTTTTCTTTTCCTTTCCTTTTATTTTTTATTTTTTTATTATATATATATGTGTGTGTGTGTGTGTGTGTTACGAATAGAAACAAATTAGAGTAAAGAAAAAAACATAAATTTGAACTGGAAGAAAGATGAAAAGTTCGGCCTAGGTAGGTTTTTTTTTTTTTCTTAAACAAATTCAGACAAAATTTTTTTTAAAAGCTAATTTGGCCATACACAATCGGCCAGAAAAGAAACTAAATTAAATGTGATAGGCAAACCTGAGATTAAAACCGAAGCTCTGATACCAAATGATGCGAACCGCGACAAGAATAACGAGACTCGACAACGAACAAGGAACCCAAGAACGTTCTACGATCAAATTTGGATGGGAGACCTCGACCCGTTGCTTCAACAAAAACAAGAACCTTGGTAGATTTGACCTCAACCTATTGTTTAATGCGAAACAAGAACCTCGGTATAAGGAAGACAGAACAAACGGTGGTGGAAATCCGTTTGATAAGTCAATGTTGAAAGCTACGGAAAATTCCGATAAGTTCGAATAGTTCATCAAAGAACCAAAGAGAAAATACTTTCACAATTTTGCTGAATAATGATATGCCCTTTCACTGTTACAAAGACGCCTATTAATAGGCTGAATGTTACAAAAAATGTTCCTAAAATAGCTAATCATAATTGAGGCTAAAATCTGGTAATTAAAAGTTATTACTTGCCTAAAAGAGAAAAATGAAACAATCAACCCTTTAATTGGCTGATCTCACACCTTCACTAGAAAAGAAAAGTTGGAAGTTTTTAAATGGCTTTATTATCAGCCATAACGCCCATGAAAAGTCAAAAAAAGTCCTAAACAAATAAGGAAAGTAAATATCTTGGCATGCAAGTCTTACAATCAGGCCAAAAAAATATTCCTAAACATCCAAATTTAACTTGTTAAAATTGAACTTAGCCTTGGCTGGATTCTTTAAGAACTTGAATCATGTTGATGCATCGTTGTTGAACATGTGGATCATTCTCAATGGGTCCCTATGAATTTGCTTGAGTCTAAACTTCTTGAATTAGCCCGTTGAGTACATCTTTGAACTTCTTTGCTCGAGCTCTCGTAACCGGCCCAATTGGAACTTGAATTGGATCCTTTGAAGTTGTGCTATGATTTGCATCAGTCTCCACCCCCTCGCGGTCAAGTTTAGGCCCACACCGATGGCCTTCTACAGTTTTTAATTTTTTTAATTTGAGGGAATTTAATTTTTATATTTGTTTTCTACAATTCTTTAGATCAGGGCTTGTTTTTGTTATTGTAGACCTTCAATATCTCATTATTAGATTAGATTTTAATGATATTAGATGAAATTTTATCAATAGGATATACGAAAATGGCTTTACAACGTATTCACCCATAAAATAATAATAATAATAATAATAATAATAATAAAACAAACAACGACTTTAGGGTTCATGTCGTTTGATCTTTTCCTCTTTCATTTTCTTCTCTCACTCAAGACTCGACTCGCTCCCCTCTTTCTTCCTTCACTGCTTCAATTCCATAGACCGCCATTTCATAGCAGGTAAGCTCCATTTTTTCTTTCTTCTTCTTCGTCTTTTTGTTCCTCCTTTTTCTCTGCAAAGCAATTTTACGCCCTTTGCGATTTGGGTTATTGGTGGTTTTGGCCGCAGAAAATGGCTTCGACGGCGGTGCAAACAGCGTCTCTGAAGCGGAGGGATTCATTGGCGGCGAGAGAAGAGGACAAGCTCGTCATAACTCCTTTAGGAGCTGGTAACGAAGTTGGCCGCTCTTGTGTCTACATGTCCTACAAGTCCAAGACAGTTTTGGTACTTCTCTTCTTCTTCCGATTTCTGATTGATTTTGTTTCTCTCATTTCTAGGTTTTTGTTTTTGAATTTTTTTTTATTTTTGTTTTCTTTTTCTTTTTCAGTTTGATTGCGGAATCCATCCAGCTTACTCAGGCATGGCTGCTTTGCCCTATTTTGATGAGATTGATCCTTCAACAGTTGACGTCCTTCTCATCACTCAGTATGTACCTCATATATATATATATATATATTTCCGATGAAAAATTTTAATTATTTTTCAATGGTTTTGGTAAATTAGATATATCAAACAAATTATCTCTCTCGCTTTGTAATCTCTCTCTCTCTCTCTTTTTTAATTTGCTTATTGGGTGAAATATTTGTTCTGAGTTTAATGTAGTACGATTGGCTGTGGTAGTGGTTCGGGTGGTTCTGTTTTACATTCAAAAATTTTAAAAAAATGTCTTTTTTTTTTTTTTTGGTGTATGTTTTAATGGTTTAAAAAAATGTGTCTTTTTTTTTTTTGGTAATTCCACGTCTAAATTCAAGGAAAAAAAAAAAAGCTTCAAATTCAATGAGGGTTCTACAGACTTTAGAAGCATGTTTAACAAATTTTAATGGATTGTAATGGTACAAGGGGAAGGGCTTTAAAAGGAAGATGAGGATTAGGAAAGGGAATCAAAACATTTGATTCAGGTTTATAATTGTTCATGAGGGATTCGAATTACATCTGGGAAACAGTTCTTTCATTGTCTTTTATTTCATGATATGTAAATATGCCCCAAGAGTTATAAATCACAATGACAAAGAGGTTGGAATATGGGTAAGGGTTGGGA
The DNA here is from genome assembly GCA_009761775.1 of Ficus carica. Lineage (NCBI taxonomy): Eukaryota > Viridiplantae > Streptophyta > Magnoliopsida > Rosales > Moraceae > Ficus > Ficus carica. Next base: position 4,394,040 of record CM019746.1, read on the forward strand.
AATGGTGAGTTATAGAAAAGAAAACACTAAAACATTGGTCAGGACTCAGGCCTATTTGTGTTTTATTAAAAAGAAAGGGGGCAGACGATTTGTGGTATTTGGAGTAGTGTACCTTACGAGTATGGATAAAGAAGAGATATAGTTCCTTTATGTTTCATACTCGTGCTGCAATTGCATCATACTATGCTCAAAGAAAATTCCCTTGGCTAATAAATGTATATTCTCTAAAACTTGATTTTCAAGCTGCAATAAAAAAGAAGAGATACATAGGCTACGAGATTCTATAGAGAAAAAAGTGAAGTAGATGAATCTTTGGTATATCCATGAGTTGTTTAGTTGGATAGGATGGCTTGTGAACATGGTTTGTTTTTACTTTTACATACAATTCTTTAAAGTGGACTATTAGATGTATGGAATATACATGATGCAACTGAATTATGTTATAATACTATTATCAATCCCACCAAATACTGGTCTACAAGCAAAAGACATGGAGACGGAGTAGGTTCAATGTAATGTGAACATGGCAAGTATTGGAAAGCAGGATTAAGTGTGACTGTCATATGGACAAATACTGAATATGAAAATTTAAAACCTTATTGGCCTGGTAGTGCTAATGTGTACTTGTTGTCTTTGGAAGTGAAAACATTGGATGATGATGATAATGATTGCATAAGGAATAGAAAGCATGGTGGGTTTAATCAAAAGTTGCAATTTTTTTAATAATTTGTAATACAAAGTAATGGATCTCACTACATACATGTGTTAGATTCAAGTGAAACTTTAAAAACATGTAGGTTTCTAAAGTTTTCTCTTCATCTTTATGAGAATTTTCTTTCATCAATCATTTATGGCTTTGTGCTTTTCGTTTGCAGCTTCCACTTGGATCATGCTGCATCTCTGCCTTATTTTTTGGAAAAGGTTATCTCACTTTCTTGGTGAATTTTCTGCAATTACTTTATTTTTTATGACTTATTTGCATGAATGCCCCTTGAACTTTTCAAATTTGGCAATTTAGTCGCTAAACTTTTTTTCTTGGCAATCAGCCCCCGGAATTTTTAATTTTTGGCAATTCAGTCCTTTTTGCTTAAATTTGGAAAAATTTGAATGGTTTTTTACACATAACTTGCACATTATAGTCCAAGAAGAGCATTGTTTATCATTTTTGCTTAACTTCAATACAATTTCTTTTAAACGTTAATTAAATTATACTTGAACTTAAACCTAAACTTTAAAGAAATATGTGTTGAAATTAAGCAAAAATGATCAACATTGTCCCTTTTGAGCCATAATGTATAAGTATTGTGCAAAAAAATTGTCTTAATTTTAATGAATTTAAGTAAAAAGGACTGAATTGCCGAAAATTAGAAGTTCAAGGGGTTGATTGCCAGGAAAAAAGTTTAGGGACTAAATTGCCAAATTCGAGAAGTTCAGGGGGTATTCATGCAAATAAGCCTTTTTATTGGTTTATTGGAAACTAATTTTATTTAATTGTTCATAGACCACATTCAAAGGGCGTGTTTTCATGACTTACGCAACAAAGGCTATCTACAAGTTGCTTTTAACAGATTATGTAAAAGTGAGCAAAGTTTCAGTTGAAGACATGTTGTTCAACGAACAGGACATAAATCGCTCCATGGACAAAATTGAGGTGTGTTGTTTCTATTGATTTCACTATGTTTTATACATAACATTTAGTTACTTGATGTTAGATTTAGTTTTTCAGGTTTTTGAAATGCTCTAGTATTAGGAAATTTATTTTACATGTACATCATATTAAAATTTGCCTGTATTCATTATATTTTCTCTTAGTGCTTGTATGTTTAAGCTTTGATTTGATACGGGGAAGGTAAAATTTAAGACATGATAAGATAGAGTATCTTAGACATTCTGCCATTTCAAAATTTCTAAGACTAGTATTATATAGGTTGTGTTTTAGCATGCGTTTGGTGCTAAGGTTTGGATTGTAGAATTTGGGTTTGAATTGATTGTGCGTTTATCGAGGCGTTTAAATTGCTGGAGTTAAAAAGTGTAAAAACTTGAAATGTGTTTGGGAAAAAAATATCAATATGGAGCTTGTTCTGTTCGTCTCAAAATTCTATGCAATTTAAAAAAAAAATAAAAAATTCTCATTTGGACTTATTTATATAAAGTTATGGGCTTAAAGTTTGAGTTACAAAACTGTGTGAATAGTGAAGCTGAGGAAAAAGACAAAAATTGGATTGTAATTGTAGGGTTTGGATTGTAGCACCAAACTAGCTTAATTTATGATTTTCTGGTTCAAAAGTATCCTGCATTACCACAGGCTTGATTGTAGTTCTCTCTCTCTGTCTCTCTCTCTTTACTAGCATTCAGAAAAAGGAGTTTTATTGTTGCCATTACTAGCATTCTTCAAAATATGTAATGGTTACAGTTTTGTTCACATACCAGCATGGTGAAATTCTCCGCATGCATGGATGTTTTTCACATATTCTTGTTACACTTGATTAATCTATTATTGCATTGTCCTCTTCAGCTTAGAATGTTAATGGGCTTCTTAACGTATTGCCTTTAGAGTGGAATTGGTGCTTTCTTCTGATATTGATTTACGAGTTGTCCTTGTTCACTTAGTTTTTGAGAAAATGGGAATATGCTAAAATGGGATCATGCCTTCTGAGGAAGTTGCATTAGTGATTTTAGTGATGGTGGTAAAATTTTAATAGAAGAAAAAATGCACATCTTTAGCGACTTTGCTAGGTTTAAAATTGATAAATAGTGATGTTGGCTGATACGAAACTAGAGATAGAACTAGTTTTTATTTGTTTATTGATGAAACCTTGGCCGCCTTCCATTTTGTTCAATTGTAATCTTACTTATGGATAACGCAAACAATTCATGGTAATTACAGGTTATTTTTTACTGTGAACATCTTCTTACAGTTCATGGTAATTACAGGTTATTGATTTCCATCAAACAGTTGAAGTGAATGGCATTCGATTTTGGTGCTACACAGCTGGTCATGTTCTTGGTGCTGCTATGTTTATGGTTGACATTGCTGGTGTTCGAGTCCTCTATACTGGAGACTATTCACGTGAAGAAGATCGACATCTCCGCGCTGCGGAGACCCCACAGTTTTCTCCTGATGTATGCATAATTGAATCAACTTACGGTGTCCAGCATCATCAACCTCGGAATATCCGAGAGAAGCGGTTTGCTGATGTAATACACTCTACCATTTCTCAAGGAGGTCGTGTCCTGATTCCCGCATTTGCCCTTGGTCGTGCCCAAGAACTTCTCCTCATCCTCGATGAGTATTGGTCAAACCATCCCGAGCTCCAGAACATTCCGATATACTATGCTTCCCCACTTGCGAAGAGATGCTTGTCTGTTTATGAGACATACACTCTTTCAATGAACGATAGGATCCGAAATGCAAAGTCGAATCCCTTCATCTTCAAGCATATATCTCCGCTTAAGAGCATCGAGAATTTTAAGGATGTTGGCCCATCAGTTGTCATGGCCAGCCCTGGCGGGCTGCAAAGCGGGCTGTCGAGGCAACTCTTTGACATGTGGTGCTCTGATAAGAAAAATGCCTGCGTTATTCCGGGTTACGTGGTTGAAGGGACTCTAGCCAAGACGATCATCAATGAACCAAAAGAAGTCACTCTCATGAATGGACTGACCGCTCCTCTCAACATGCAAGTTCACTATATTTCGTTCTCTGCCCATGCTGACTCTGCTCAGACAAGTGCATTCTTGGAAGAGTTAAGGCCGCCTAACATAATTCTTGTTCATGGAGAAGCTAACGAAATGGGAAGGCTCAAACAGAAGCTCATGACTCAATTTGCTGACCGTAACACAAAAATCCTCACCCCAAAGAATTGCCAATCTGTTGAAATGTATTTCAACTCGCAGAAAATGGCCAAAGCTATTGGGAAGCTGGCTGAAAAGACCCCGGAAGTTGGCGAAATTGTCAGTGGTCTACTAGTAAAGAAAGGGTTCAGCTATCAGATAATGGCTCCAGATGATCTCCATGTCTTCTCGCAGCTAGCAACGGCAAACATTACTCAAAGAATAACCATCCCGTATTCCAGTGCCTTCAGCGTGATAAAGCACCGGCTTAAGCAGATATACGACAGCGTGGAGTCTTCAACGGATGAAGAATCCGGTGTACCGATGCTGCGAGTGCATGACCGTGTGACAGTGAAGCATGAGTCGGAGAAACACATTTCACTGCATTGGACGTCCGATCCTATTAGTGACATGGTGTCAGATTCTGTTGTGGCTCTGGTTCTAAATATCAACCGAGAAGTCCCCAAAGTAGTCATAGAATCTGAGGATACCAAAACAGAGGAAGATAACGAGAAGAAGGTGGAAAAGGTGATATATGCCCTTCTTGTGTCGCTCTTCGGAGATGTGAAGCTTGGAGAAAATGGGAAGCTCGTGATTAATGTGGATGGGAATGCGGCACATCTTGATAAGCAGAGTGGGGAGGTTGAAAGTGAGAATGAGGGTCTAAAGGAAAGAGTAAGGACGGCGTTTCGGCGAATACAAAGCGCTGTTAAGCCAATCCCGCTCTCTTCAACTTAGCTCGCTCCTGACTGCACACTCATTTTGTTTGTTGTTAGATCTGTTGTAATGCTGAAAGATTGTAGTTTGGTTTCTGTAGTTTCTTTGTAATGCTTTACCTTTGACCTATTTTGCTTCTCTTTATCGGATTTTGGTCAACAATTTACCTACCGTAAATTATTCCAAAGAAAGAAAGAAACAGAAAAAAAAAAAAAAAAAAAAAGGCTCAACTGCGTGGATTTTGGGTCACTGACTAAGATCCAGAACACTGATTTTTCGTTTGCTTTGTCATTTCATTGTCATCCAAAACTCAAAAACTATTTTTAATTATTATTAAAGAGAAGTTAAAAAAAATTAAAAAAAATTCTCTATCCGGACTTTTGGGTTTTTTGTTGACTTTTAGGCAGTCTTACTTTGTTGGAAATCCATAATTAGGGGAGCGGTTTGACATTGTTTTTAGAGGCTGTTTTTAGACTCAGGAAGGAGAAGATTTAAAAGAAAATAAAGAAAAGAAAATAATACACATATACAAATGTGCCTACCTTCATGAAACAAGTCAACAAAGAAAACTCACTAGTGATGAGCATTATTAATAGGCTTCATATAGGTAAAAATTATAATAAAAATCATATAGGTTATCTAAGATTATTAACTTTTCTAAAATAAAGATATTTTTTACTTTGAAAATAAATATAAATAAGTCAAATTATTATTAAGAAATTATACATATACTAAAAGGATGGAGCGGTTACTGTTCAATGAACAGTAAAATTACGTCGCTACCCTTCCAGCTCAGTGTTGCCGTTTCGCCTGTACAGAAAAATGGCCGTTTTACCCTCTTCATAGTGTTTTCTCGGTTTTGCCCTCCAAGCTGTGTCCACCGGTTGTTTTTTGCACAGTGGTTTGGCATTTTTGCCCCCAAAATCCTAAGGTTGTTGTTGCCTTTGCCCTTTGGGTTCTCTGCCGCCTGTCTCTCCCATTTATTGCATATTGTCTTCACTATTCATCTTCTTCTCTCTCTTTCTCGCTCTCTCGGTTCTCCTCTTTATTTCTTCTAAATTTTTTGGGTTTTTGGTGTTGCCGTTGCTCTGTCTGCCGTTCTCCTCTTGATTTTGGGTGTATGTTGTTTATGTTTTTTGTTTTTTTGTTTGATTTTTGTATGTTGTTTACGGTTTTTTTTTTTTTTTTAGATTTTATTTTCAGATTTGTTATTTTCTCTCCTCTCACTTCTTCTTCCTTGATCTTTTGTCATTTTCGAGCATGTGCATTTTGACCCCTAAAACGGTTATATTGTTGGTGGGGTTGGGTTGTCTGCCGCCTCTCTCTCTTATTTGTTGCATATTCTCTTAACCATTCATCTTCTTCTCTCTCTTTCTCGGTCTCTCGGTTCTCCTCTTTTTTTGTTCTTAATTTTTTGGGTTTTTGGTGTTCGGCTTGCTCTGGTCGCCGTTCTCCTCTCGATTTTGGGTGTATGTTTTTTATGTTTTATGTTTTTTTGTTTGATTTTTGTATGTTGTTTTGAGTTTTTTTTTTTTTTTTTTTTTTTTTTTTTTTTTTTTTTTTTTTTCTCTCGGATTCGTTATTTTTGTCTCCTTCAACTTCTTCTTTTTTGATCTTTTCTCATTTTCGAGTATGTGCATCAAATGTTGATCGCCGAATTTTTTGTTTTGGGGTGGGAAGATAAATAAATTTTTATAAAGTCATACGTTTTGATTTTACAGTGTTTTTTTTTTTTTTTGGTATTTTTGAGTTAGGTTGTATAATATTTTTTTGTTCTTTATTGTTTATGCATTTTTGTTTTATAAGTGTAGCATTTTCTTTTTATTGTTTTTGAAACTCTGTTTTCGGTTCCTCTCATGTTTTCGGTTGGTCTTTTGTCATTTTTTTTTGTTGTTTTTCCATTTTTGATTTTGTCGATCTACTGTTTATGAGTTTGGTTTTTATTTTTCTGAGGGTATGAATAATTTTTTTTCAACTCTAGGTTTTGATTTAGGGTTTTTTTTTTGGGTATTTCCGAGTTACATTGTGTAATATTTTTTTCCTTATCTATTGTCCATGCATTTTTGTTTTAAATAAAAGTTGAGAATTTTATTTTTATTGTGTTGTTCGAATTTTTTTGTTCATCTCTATTGTTGTTATTTGTGATTTGATATTTTTTGGGGTTTTTCGGTTTTTTTTTTTTTTTGTTCCACCGGTGTATGTATGTAAGAAAAAAAAGGAATTTCTTAGTTTTGTTTTCTTATTTTCAGTTTTTTTAGTATTCAAAGTTGATTTTTCTTTCTCACATTGTTTGGATTTATATTTTTTGAATTCTGGGTTTTAATATTTTGTTCTTCTTTCCTTTTTTATACATATTGTTTATTATTTTTATGAACTGTTGATTGTTCATTTTTTGTCATCGGGATGTAAAATTTTTTTCTCCTTAATCTTGATTCTCGACTGTCTTTATTTATTAGTCATTTAGATTTTATATACTTATGTCATTTTTGGTTGTTGTTCAGTTTTTGTTTTACAGGTTGAAGTTTTGATTTTTATTATTTGCTTCCACCTTTTTTTCCTGTCGTTTGTCATTTTTCCAGTAAACTTTATATGTCGTTTTTTTGTTATTCAGATTTAAGATTTATCTCTTTTTTTTTTTTTTCCTATTATTGTTATTTTACTTTTTTCTCAGAATTTTTTCCCTCAATCATTGAATAGAAATTGTTTCTTTAAAATTTTCCCTCCCCCATTATAGTTATTTACATGCTTCAATGTACTATACAGTTAAATGCAAAGAATGAAATAAAATATTTAGGTATGTTTTCCTTTTTACCCTATTTATCTTAGTATTTTTTTCCTCTCCTTTTTTTATCATAATTAAATGATTTTCAGATTTTAATTTTTGTAGATTGGAGTTACAAAGCTATTCAGATCACTGAAGCGGAATACAAAGGAAAATATTGAAGATTTTGTTTATGTAATGTTTGTATTTCTCAATTTTCCCGGTTTTTCCCCTCGGCTAATAGTTGTTTCATTTTGAGCTCAAATTTTTTTCTGCGTTTCTGTTTTGCTGTCATGTTTCATGTTTCAATTTTATGATTTAGTTAGGTTTCAATAGATTGTTAGCTTTTTTGATTACTCAATTTTCTAGATTATTCACGTAATTTCTATTGTTTGATGTTATCCTCTGTGTTTGCTGATCTGTCATGAGCATTAATGCTTCTATATCATTGTGTTTTGGTTGAATTTTTGGTATTTGTTTTTCCTCTGTTGTTTACAGCTTGCTAATTAATTTGGCTGCTAAAGATTTTTTATATCTTTAAATGTGTCATTAATATTTTTAATTTTCTTTCTTTTTGTGATATATTGTGACTTAATGCATTTCAGTTTATATATATATATATATATATCTGCTGAAATTCAAACATCTTCTGTTCTGTTGAGCCATCCAAAAAACGAAAAGAATAAAAAAGAATCAAGGTATAATTATCTTTTATATATAATTACATATAATATAATTATATTAATTTCAATTTCATTTATAAAAATAAAATAATTAATCTTTTTTTATGATAGATTGGAGGAAAAAGGGAAAAAAGCAAAACAAGCTTGATGACATTTTCAACGAAAGATGTTCTTTTTGTAACAACTTTATTTATGAACATACATTTATATATGTTTGTCTGTATATATAAATCCAACATTTGTATATATAAATCCAACATTTTGATACAAACATGAATGTAAATATTATAATATGATCATAATTAATATTAAAAAAAATATACTTATCATAATTATATTATTTATCATAACTAACTATTTTTATTATATAATATTTAATTATTTATTTTTATTTTTTCTCATGTATTCCCGTGCATAGCACGGGCACTCAACTTGTAATATTCTATAATAGAGCCAAAGTTAGATACTATCTTAAAAAAAGAAAAAAGAAAGAGAGAGAGAGAGAGAGAGATCATAAAAGACAAAAACAAGCACAAAAAATCAATAAATATTGAAGAGAGAAATGATACAGCTAAAGTGAGAATACACAAATTGCCGGTCTAACTTTTTGAATGATGGTCACTGGTAGAAAGACTTGAAAGCTCCTCTTCAGTCCCATTTCTTTCTCTTCAGGAACCGTAAAAAAAAAAAAAAATAAATAAATAAATCCTCATTTCTTTGTCACCTTAGAATGCAAGTAAAGTGATAAGTTTAAGTTTAATGTTAGACTGAAATCAATGTATATGAATTTATCTATATCTATATGTATGTATATGTTACAAAAGGACAAAACAATTTTCAAAGCTATTATGACTTGTTTACTTTCCAGGAATAGGGAATCAGAATGAGGAATGAGCATGAATCTTATATTTACTTACCTATTTTAATATTGAAATAGGAGTGAAATTGTGTGGGACTCACACTAATTTTGGATTGAATAAGGGGATTGACAATCACAAACCCTCCATTGGATTAGCACTCCACTCATGATATTAAAGTTAAATTATTACTTTGTCCCTAACTTTACTTTCTTATATGAGGATTAAAAAGGAAAGTAAAAGATTGAAAGAACCATATTTTTTTCATGCTTATTCACTTTTCCTTTTACTGTGTTTTTAAATTTGTTAATGTTCTAGCAAAATTAAAAAATAGTAAGCGGTAGTAAATCAACTACAAACAAAATTTTGATTTTAGAAATTTATTTCAACATTATATTTTTTAAACAAATTTATGTTTCAAAAAAAGTTAAATATTTACTAGAATAAACTATTTATCTCAAATTTAACTTTTTTATTTAAAAAATAATCTTCATAATATAATAACTATTAGTACATAAATATCTTATCTCAACATTATGTTTTTTAAAAATATACATATTTTTCAAGAAAATAGTTATATAATTAGTAAAACAAAATAATTTATCTCAATTTTGTTTTACTTTTTTTAAGCACAGAAAGTAATTATTTTAGTATTAAAATAATTAGTATATAATCTATTTGTATAAATTGAAAACACAAAATTAACCGAAAGGGTATATAAGTAAATTTACAATAACTGACTCTAATTCATGTTCTAAGTAGACGGATGAATGAAATTGACAGTGATTCCGACTCCGATTACTAGAACTCAAGTAAATAGTATATTCGATTCTTACCCATTTCGATTCATACCCACTCCGATTACGCGTAAGTAAACATTTCATTAAAATACACTCTCCATTCCCAGCAAAATATATATATATATATATATATATATATAATGTTTTTATTCAACAAAAAAAAAAAAAAAAAAAAGGAACCAATTTCTTTTTTCTACATTTTTTTTCCTTCTTGAGAAGTCCCGTTTCTTTCTTGTCCGCAACCTTTTTCGGTTCTTCTTCTTTTAAATGGTCCCCAGGACCCCCAACTCGTGTATGGAAGAATATCCCCACCCCCCCAAAAAAAAAAAAAAAGCTCAAAGTGTGTGGGTTTTGGGTCACTGACTAAGACCCCTAATACCGATTTTTCATTTCCTTTGTTACTTCATTTTCAGAAAAATAGTTATCAACAATTCTTTTTAATCATTATACAAAAGAAAGGGGGGGGGGGGGGGAATTTCTAATTGGACTTTCAGATTTTTTTATAATGTTAAATTAGGAAAATAATTATAATGTTTTTTTTTTAATTTTTTATAAATAACTATAATGTTTTGGTGACTAAAAACTTTCTTTTCATTTTTTGAGAAGACTAACCTGATTTTTTTATTTTTTTTCCTGGAAAGTATGATGAGTGCCTTTTCTTTCTATAAGTATAAAACCATTTAACAAAGGAAATTTTTAAAATTTTAGAGAAATTGATGTCACTTTCTGAATCTTATCCTAATTCTAAAAGGAAACAAATCATGAAATTTCCTATATGTATTTATCTTCTTTTTATTTTTAAAAATTATAAAAAATAATAAGAATAGGGGATTCAACCTTCATCTTATAATAGAGTCAGATGTTAAATTACCGTTAGACTATATATGTAACCACCAATATATATTTATCTCCATTTACCATTAGTTTTTATTTCATAGAATTGTTTATTATTAATCTCGACTTTTATCTTCTTTATCTCTAATAAATATTTTAAGGATCCACCAATAAAATGTAAAGTAGTAGATTCAATTCTATTTAAAAAAAAATATATCGACTTGAGTCCAACAATTATAAGCTTATTGACCAGTCCGAGATTTTGAAGACTAATATGTCACTCCACTATGCATTTTAAAACAAGAAAACATAGAATATTGTTATTTCACTAAATTATTTTTTAATTTTTTTAATACAAAATTATTTAATATTGTTTTATTGATAGATATAATTATTTTATATTAATTTACGTGATAAATTTTCAAACAATTACCACTAAAAAAAATTCAACTTAACCAATAAGTTTTTTTTTTTTTTTTTTCCTGCTTCAAATGTGCACTCCAACCTTTTTTTTTTTTGGGAGAAAGACCAAATATAGCATATTGAGTTTTATAATTTTAACAATATAGTATGTGGTAAAATTTGAGGTACTAAATAGCATATTGTCATTAAACTCAAATAGGAATTCTCCAAAATACCCCTCACAAACAAAACCCCCACAATCTCTCATAAACACCCAAACCTGATGCACCAAGCTTCCCCAAATCAGAAACCCTAGCGTCGGTGCGGGCACCGGCATCGGTTTTGTCTAGACTACCTGCGTCGGTAGCCGTGGAGTCGTGAACCGGAGGAGGGCATGACGATCGCCGTGGAGTCATGAACTGGAGGAGGGCTTAATGCTCGCCATGGAGTTGCGATTTGGAGGAGGGTGTGACGACCGCCGTGGATTCGAGATCCAGAGTAGGGCGCAACAGACCTCGTCGTGGAGTCGCGATCCGGAGGAGGATCTCGCTATGGATTCGAAGCCCGCAAGGAAAATCATCGGAATCGCGAGGAAATTTGCAAGAAAATCACGACCGTTCGTCCTCGTTTCCGTCAACATCGGATCTTCGTCCTCCTCACTATGATTTCTCCGACGGCCGCCGCTGGGCTCTTGTCTTTTCTGGCTAAACCTTTTTGGATTATGGTTTTGGGGTGGATTTGTAATTTTTAATAAAATCTAGGCTTAAATAAGTGGTATATTTATTTATTTCCATATAACAAATTTACTATTTATCAAGAAAAAAAATCAGTAATTAAATTTATTTCCAAATAAATTGTTTACTATATAATTTATGTATTTACGAGAAACGTGATATTCATCATTTTATCAAGTAGAATGAAAATATTTAAATTTATTAATAAATTTAGTATTTATGTGGTTTCAAAAATTATCAATTTATCAAGTAAATAAAATATTTACTAAAATATATTAGTAATTATTATTAATTTACGTTGTCTACAAATTATCAATTTATCAAGATATCAAATTTTTATTAGTAAATAAGTAAATCTAATATTTATCGTATATTCTTATTTATTTTGAAATTTATCAATTTGTTAAGTAAATCTTTGTATTTACTAGAAAATCTTAATATTTACTATAAAAAAAATATGATGTTCACTTGGTAAATTTGATATTTACTTAACGAATCTATTAGTTGATTTAGTTTACAATTTTTGTTATTTACATGGAAATCTGATATTTACAAATTCTTTTTTTGAGTAAATCTAAATATTTACACAACGTAAATAAATTTATTTACTAAGCAATACATATATTTACTGATTAAAATTTATGAGTAAATATGTAAATCTAATGTTATTAATATGTATGTTGCTATTTGATTTGAAATTTATCAATTTGTTAAGTAAATCTTAGTAATAAATCTTATTATTTACCAGTATTTAAGTTGTTATAGAAATTATGAACTTATCAATAAAATCAAATTTTTATTAGTATATATTAGTATCTACTAATAAATGTAAATTGACAATCTAAAAATTTACCATTTTTTCTTTTAAAAAAAACCATTTTTATCAAATTTGATATTGATAATTATTTGTTAGTAAATATCTATATTTACTTACTAGCTAACTTATTTGCTATAAAATATGATAATTTCCATTAATAATTTCAGATATTTACAACAACAACAACAAAATCAGCATTTACATTATATAATGGTAAATACATGAGAAATTACAAAACAAATAACAATAAATTATTTTATTTTACTAATCTTCAACAAACCTCTCAAAACCAATTAATTACAAAGCAGTCCCAAAAAACCAATACTCAAACCTAACCCTAGTTGCCCAGTGCCGCCGCCGGAGAAGACAATAGCTCTGGTGCCAGAGTTGTGGAAGGTCACCATCCAGCCTGCAACAAAAAACAAAAAAAAAAAACAAAAAAAAAAAAAAAAAAAAACCACAGAAGCAAAAACTAGACCCAAAGAGGAGAGAAAACCTTGCCTTCCCAATCGCCTCGCGATCTTGTCCCCGCCACTCTCCTCTCACCACCGGTCTACAAAAAACCAAAAGAAAAAAGCCAAACCCAGAGGGAAGAGAAAAAACTCACATCCCATCGCGATCGCGCTCATCTCGCCATTCGGTTTGGTTCTCATCGTCGTCGCGATCTGGTGTTGTTCTTGCCGCTGTCGTGATCTTCCAACTGTCGCTGGCTCAGGTCCTCTTCGGTCAACAAGGAGAGAGAGAGAGAGAGAGATAAACGCATAGGAGAGAAAGGGGGGAGAGAGAGAAGTAAGAGAGGAAAAATATGTGTGTGAAAGGAGAAAGGCGTAAAATCAGAATAAATTAAAATATACAATAAAAATATGCTATAATTTACACCATTTTAAAAATATGTTAAAATTTTCATTAGTATCTTTTAAATATGCTATACAGTACAATTTGCCCATTTTTTTTTTTTTTGGGTAATTTGTCTCCAATGTTATATTAGGGCACAAGGCACTCTATGTTAAAAAATTGTGTCATCACGCATCGAATTGTGTGTTCTTCTAGTTTTGTGTTCGTTTTGCAATTTTGAATTATTTTCATTTATATCTCTAAATTTTAGAATCATTTTTATTTTACCTTCTAAATTTTAAAAATTCATATTTTATCCTCAGAACTTTAAATTTACCCCGTTTTATCCTTTTTTTTTAATCAAAATTTCAGTTAAAAATATACGAAAAAAAAATTGAGTTAAATGCAGTCATGTGATATTTTTTCTTCTATTTTTAACAAAAATCCTAACATAAGGAGCTTAATAAGACTACTTTCCTTATTTTTTTCAGTCTACTTTTGATTGAAATTCTGATACAAGGGATAAAGTGGGTAAAGGAACGAAGTGAGAGGTTTGTTTGTTTGTTTTTTTTTTTTTTTTTTTTTTTTTTTTTTTTTTAAGGGATAAAATGAGAGTTAACCTAAAATTCAATGGGGGTATATTAAAATAATCCTATATTTTTCCATTTTTCATATTTTTTTTCCCAACAGACAACTCTAAATTTTTCGAATTTAACTATTTAATTAGACTTTTTTTTGCACTATTGTCCATCTACAAATTTTTTTAATTTGACATGTACTTCTTGAACTTGAAAATGTACAGCAAAACGCCACCAATTACTAATGGTATTAAATTTTTTTTTTAATGAAAATTAACGTAAAACTTGTACATGTATCATTAATTAATGAAATGAACATCCATTTTGATTTATCTTAAACCAAATTTACTGGGCAATTAACTAGTTTATCAAAATTGAAACTTTGAATCAACTTTGTTTTAAGTAAAGTGAGATTTTTATTTTTATTTTTATTTTTATTTTTTACCGAATATTTTTAAATTTGGATGTTGATTAAAAAAGACCTGTCATGTTGGTTGTAGGTATAGTCTATCGATGATTCAACACCTGACTCTATCATAGGATGAATTGTTCAAATTCCTTCATCCCAAGTTCAAAAAAAACAAAAAAACAAAAAAACAAAAAAACGTGGTTAACCTTTCTCATACATGCATCATTATTTTCATCATAAGAATGGATCAGAGGCTAATCCCATAATAATCTAGCTTGGTCTTCCCAACTAGTTTGTCTCTTTGAACCTAGATCTTGAGATCTCCAATTAACTAGGTTTTAGAATAGGATCTTATAAAACAACTTTATTTTCACATTGGTACATTATTATAAAGTACTTTTAGTATTTTATTTAATAAATTAACATTACATTTATGAATATGTGTGCTATTTGAGTAACAGATACATCACGATCCATTACATTAAACGGATCACAGTGAAATATGATTTATTATAAGTTCCGTTTATTAACAAATAACTATTATTAAATTGCTAGATGATTAATTTATGGATGAACCTTAATTATGAGTGATTGAACGATTCACATCCTTTTTACTATGTCTTTTGAATCACTAATGAGTGAGAACATTTAATGGATCAATGGTGGTTTGTGATGCAAATCAAACTCAACAATTTAATTCGGAAGTTTCAGCAAGAGGATTTGGGTGTGCTCAATAAGGATGGATGATAAAGATTGGTCCACATCATCAAGGTCAATTCGGATCAAGAAGATCAGCCATGTAAATCCATGCAATAGGCGTGTGAATCAAGAAAGAGAAACTAAAAAATATTCAGTTTCCTTTTTTATTATTGTTGAATATTGAGACATCATTCATCATTTATTTTGTTAGCTTATTAGTCAACTTTCCTTTTCTATTTTTTGGCATGTACAACCTTTTAATTTTCAGAGTGTTTCCCTTTTTTTATTTAGGCAAGTAAGAGCTATTATTACTAGATTTTAGTCGTAATTAAGATGACATATAATTAAGTTATTTTAGGAACTTTCTTTATAATAATTCAGCCTATAGGCGCCTATGGAGAAGAAAGAAGACAAGTAATTATTCAGTAAATGTGAGAGTATTTTCTGTTTGGTTCTTTGACGAACTATTTGAATTTATCGAAATTTTCCGTGGCGTTCACAATATCAAACGGATTTTCACCACCATTTGTGGCGTCTTCCTTATACCGAGGTTCTTGTTTTACATTAAACAATGGGTTGAGGTAAAATTTACCAAGGTTCTTGTTTTTGTTGAAACAACGAGTCGAGGTTTCCCATCCAAACCTGATCGTAGAACATTCTTGGGTTCTTTTTCGTTGTCGGGTCTCGTTATTCTTGGCGGGGTTCACATCATTCGGTATTAGAGTTTCAGTTCTAGTCTCAGGTTTGCCTATCCCATTTGTTTTTTTTACCTAGTTTCTCTTTTGTTTTCAGCCTAGTTTCCAATCTCTTTCCAAACTTTAGTTAGCCGAATTTCCTTCTTCTTTTTGGTCGTTTTTTTTTTCTCTTTCTTTTCCTTGCTGTAGTTTTAATTTTAGTTCCTGATACTGCCAAAAAAAAAGTTAAAAAAAAAATTTCCAAATTTGTTTGTAATTTGTAATTTATGGTTCTAGTTGTAATTCCTATTCGTGACATATTAAAAGAAGAAGAAGAAAGCAGAAAGGAACCTGAAAGAAAAAGAAAATAGAAGAAGAATAATTGAATCTGATTGAGTTTAAAAAAAAAGAAGAAGAAGAAGAAGAAGAAATTTAGTGTGATACATATTCATGTTGGAAAATTATTGCTGGAAATTCTTGATTGGAAATCCATGTGACACATTCGGTGTTCTTAAAATCAAAATCTCATTGAGATCATGTCTCAACACGACCATGAGGAAGCACAAAGAGGAGACGATTTGAGGACAAATCCTTCTCAAGAGAAGGGGAATGATGCAAATCAAACTCAATATTTTAATCCGGAAGTTTCAACAAGAGGATTTGGGCATGCTAGGGACGACAAATATTGGTCCACATCATTAAAGTCAATTCGAATCAAGAAGATCAGCCATGCAAATCCATGCAATTAGTGTGTGAATCAAGAAAGAGAAACTCAAAAATATCCAGTTTCCTTTTTTGTTATTGTTGAATATTGAGCCATCATTCATCCTTTATTTTGTTAACTCATTAGTCAACTTTCCTTTTCTATTTTTTGGCATGTACAACCATTTAATTTTCAGATTGTTTTCCTTTTTCTATTTTAAGCAAGTAAGGGCTATTATTACTATATTTTAGCCATAATTAAGATGGCATATAATTAAATTATTTTAGTAACTTTCTTTGTAATGATTCAACCTTTAAATAGGTGCCTATGGAGAAGAAAGAAGACAAGTAATTATTCAGTAAATGTGAGAGTATTTTCTCTTTGGTTCTTTAACGAACTATTCGAACTTACCAGAATTTTTTGTGGCGTTCACCATCGACTTATCAAACGGATTTCCACCACCGTTTGTGGCGTCTTCCTTATACCGAGGTTCTTGTTTCACATTAAACATTGGGTTGGGGTCAAATTTACCAAGGTTCTTGTTTTTGTTGAAGCAAAGGGTCGAGTTCTCCCATCCAAACCTGATCGAAGAACGTTCTTATCGGGTTCATTATTCTTGACGGGTTCACATCAGTTAGGAGATGCAGTACTTAAGGTAGTAGGGAATTTCAATAATAAATATAAATTCATAACTTCATGCTTGAAGATTAATGCTATTCCCATGCAGTGTTAATTTAGGAATCTTAAGTGAATGAGATCTCGTGCCCATTTGATGGACTCAAGCTCATCTTTGATTTGTTCTAAAGATAAAACACTCCTTAGAAAATTAATAGTATCAATTTGAAGAAAGCGCATTTATCCTAACGGTTTTAATTTAAGGGATGCATATATTAGTTTTTAAAGTTAAGAAGACAAATGAACAAGTGATTTAAGTTTGAGAACAAGCTATTTAAGTTCGAGGAAGAAAAATAATCTTTGTCTTTAATTGTTGATCTTGCCCCCTCAAAAAAAAAAAAAAAAAAAAAAAAAAAAATTGTTGATCTTGCTATGGACTTTTTTTTTTTTTTTTTTTTTTTTTTTTTTTTTTTTTGGTGATTGATTAAAATTTAAAGAAATTTTTTACAAGGATTTTGCAAATTAAAAAGAGATATCATATTTTTCAAAATAATATTTGTTTATGTTTAAATATTCTGTGAAGAAGATTTACACGCCATTTAAATATGTTAACTCATGATTAATCGATCCTATTGCATAATGCTCATGGATTTTTATTTTTTATATTTTTTGTTAAAAAATCTAAAAATTTAATGTTTTCCCAAAGATCACCAATGTCTTACTTGGTATTCTTGGTAAAACTTTTCCTAAATTTATATTTGGAAATCTTTTGGATAACAATCCGGGGGAAAAAAAAATTGAACTTTACTTTTTAAGGCAAGAATATCTTTTTTGTTTTAGTAGTGAAGATGATACGGTTTTTAATGTTTTTGATCCTAATCAAAAAGCAACAACAGTTTGATTCTTAACTCTTTTATAGGGTGTTTGGTGGAATAGTTTGAATTGAGATTTTTAAGTTTCAAAAGTAATTTTTTTTGAATTTTTAGAAAAGATAAAAAACTTTTTGGGAAAAAGATAAATTTTTTAAGAAAAAGACAAAAAAAAGTTTAAGTTGGATGGTTTGAACGGTTTTGCCAAACAAACCTTTAATATTTTGACAGATAAGCTCTTCACTTACTCTCTTGGCAATTTCATTCTCAGGTTGGCTATTCACATATTTAAATGTAAAATAAATCAAAATTTTACGCAAAGGCAGAATGTTATAATTTTCAAAGATTCTAAAAAAATTGAAGTTAATATTTTTCTATCTTATTTGTGATTATTTTTTAAAAATTTAAGTTATAATGCAATGACTTTTTTCTACCGTTAAGTTTTAAGAATCTTTGTCAATTTTAAGGTTTGGGACAAAAATTATCAGGAAAACTAAGATTAAAAACTAATAGCAAAATGATAAATTCAGAGGCTATTATTATTATTATTATTATTTTCCTATTTTGCAAAAAGAGAAAAAAGGATAACTGTTATCTTCATTTGCACTTTAGTATTTAAATAAAAGATCCGTAATTTAGGTTTTAGTAGAATTATGAAAATGGATGGAAGTGTCAGTCAAGTTCAGAAGTATATTCAGAAGTGGAAAAGATATGAAGCTTGGAGAAAAAACAATCATTTGTTGACTTTATTTCAAATTCATTATTTAGAGTCCAAAACTAATTATAATTTAGAAGAGGGAATAAAAACTCAATATTTTAGAGTCCGAGCTGCTAATTATGATTAAGAAAGTGCATATGATATTTCTTCTATAAATAGGCATTATAGTGAAAAGATTATGTGGGTTTTAGAGAGTTAAAAAGATAGTCCGAAGAAGTTTTACAATTTCGAAGGGATTCTGAAAAACATCAAATAATCAAGACGAGTAGTGCTCTGCTCGCTGGACAAATCTTTCACGTTGATATTACACGGTTTTTATTATTAGAAATTGATCAATAGCTGAACGTGGTATGTGAGGTAGGTTTTTTTTTTTTTTAATCGAAACTACGTTAAAATCACATGTATTCCTCACTTTTTTTATTTTTTTTAAGGGAAATTACATGTATTCTTTTGCTTTTATATTTTAATTAATTAAGCAAGAATTAAATTTGATAAAATAGTTAAAGACAAATCTTACTATCCTCTACCCCAAAAAACTTGGGTTTGGGTTTTATTTATTTATTATTTATTTATACTATTTAGTAAAAAAATAGTATATTAAAAAAAGAGTAAATTATTATGTTGATCCATAAACTTTTAAGTTTGTACAACTATGATTATTGTTATTTTTTTCTTATAGCTTGAATGATTCTAAATTATTAAAAATATTTTTACAATAGTCCTCTTCGTTAATTGTTTGACGGAAACTGTTTATTAACATCACTTTTCAACCAAATTACTAATGGAGTCCGTCCAAAAACTAAAGGAAGAGACTATTGTATCAATATTTTAATAGTTTAGGGACATTCCAACCACAAAGAAAGATCAAGGTTTAAAAAAATTAAGGGTCCGTCTGGTGAAACGGTTTGAGTTGAAATTTTTAAGTTTGAGTTGGTTGACTTTTTAAAAACTAGTTATATTTTTTGTTAACTTTTCAGAAAAAGATAAAAATTGAGATGAAAAAGTACAATTTAGTTTGAGTTGGACCGTTTTACCAAACAAGCCCTAAGTTTAGAAATTAAATAAGTAATTTATTTAAAAAAAAAAAAAACGTTTATAAACTTTCTTTTGCCGTCATGAAATTGAGATCCCTTTTGCTGGTTAATGCCGTGCCGCCCTTATTCCTCAACGAATCTCTGTCTTTTTTTTTGTTTGAATTGTGAATTTTAAGAAGAACAAAGCGAAGGTGCCCCTCACCACATGACTGGCTTCCTACTTAGCAGAACGAGTAGGAATTGTGGGGGTCACTTATTTTTTTTTTTAAATAATGTGACCATTTTTTTTTTTTTTTTTTTTTTTTTTCATTTTTTTCTCCTTTCTTTTCCTCCCGCCTCCCACCTCCCACCTCCCACCTCCCACCGTCCCAGACTAGCAGTCAAAACTCAAGAGTTCCATCTCCGACGAAAGACATGAGTACAAATTATCCGGTCACTTTAATAAAAGTACATCTAACCATCCTCCAGCGAACGACATTAATATCATCTCCACCATCTCCTTTCATCTTCAACAAAAACCCAGATCTAGTTGGTTTACCATTGGGTTTTTTTAAAGAAAATTCTGTTTAGGTTTGGGCAACACTTTTGGTACCATCTCTTCATATTTGAAAAGTTGTCTGCTCTCCCAAAATCTATCCGATGGAGATCGGAGGTAAAGGGTAAAAATGTCTTGATCCTTGGCTTGTTCGGAATGCAAAATAGCTAATTAAAAATTTCATGCCTTTCTTTCTCTTCCATAAACCTATCTCCTTTGTAGAAGACGAGAGAAGTCAACAAAAAAGAAACTATTTTAAGAAAAAATATTAATTTATGTTTATGTATCTAAAATAACCTCTAATAACAAATAAATGGCTATTGCAAAGGAGAGAGAGGGTGATGATTGCTGTAGAAGAAGTTGTATAAAAATGAAAGCGAGGCCAAAAAAAAAAAAAAGAAGAAAAAGAAAAAGAAGAAACAGAAGAAGACGAAGAAGCTAAAGCATTAAGAAGAAATCAGAGGAGTTCAGATTTTATCCATGGGAGATCTTTGTTGTCTCCTGGCCATGGTCCATGGAGACGACGGACATGGACCGGAGGAAGCGAGGAGCTTCAATTTATTTATTTATTTATTAATTTCACATGCTTTTTCATTTCTGGGTTCCAGTAACAAAACGTGTAAGACAAAAGGTACAAAACTCAGCTTCCACGTTGAAAGCCATGCCAGGTGGTGAGGGGCCCCCTAGCGTTATTCTTTTAAGAAGCGCCGAAGCAAAGCCCAAATAGCCAAAAACCCTCG
Organism: Ficus carica; assembly: GCA_009761775.1. Classification (NCBI taxonomy): domain Eukaryota; kingdom Viridiplantae; phylum Streptophyta; class Magnoliopsida; order Rosales; family Moraceae; genus Ficus; species Ficus carica. Next base: position 4,414,884 of record CM019746.1, read on the forward strand.
GCCCCCACACCAAAGCCATAGTTTTTTTTCAACCTTGAGAACAAACCAAAAAAAAAAAAAAAAAAAAAAAACACGAGAAAAACATTATTAATTTCAACAAAAAGTCTTTTTAACGTACAAGAAGAACGACAACCCCAAAACAAAAAAAAAGGAGAGGAAAAAAAAAAAAAAAAAAAAAATCTTCCCTCCAAATCGAATGTCTCCAAAACCCCAGTCCCTCTCTCTCTCTGAGGCATGTCTATTCCTAACCAAAAAAAAAAAAAAAAAAAAAAACCTTCTACTTTTTCTACATTTTTCTTTCAATCTATATATATGTATATATGTTACAAGAAAAGTTTTATTTATTTATTTAATTTTTAAATAAGCATTGCAAATTGTTTCTTGTTCTCATCATTCATCTGTTTGTAAAATTTTGAAAAAAGAAAATAATGGCTTTGGAATCGCAGACGATGAAGATGAAGAAGAAGAAGCTGAGTGATGGGGTTTTCGGAGGCGTCTATGGAGCGACGACCATGCTTCTTCCCAAGGACCTTGAGCTCGACAAGCCCTTTTCCTCTCCCTTTGAGCTCCGATTTCAACCCCCTGATTTTGGCCGAGCTTTTCAAGTCAGTCCCACCACCCCCCCTTCCCCCCCCCCCCCCCCCCCCCCCCCCCCCCTTATTTTTTCGCTGCTTCTTTGTTTGTTTGGTTACCCAGAAAGGAAAACTTAAGAACATAGGAGTTTTTTTTTTTTTTTTTAAATGTTTAGTTAATTGTGAATTATACGAAAAACCACGGGGATTTTTTTTTTAGAGGCTACAAATGTTGAATAATATACCTTTCAATTCACCTTGTTAAGGCTTCAAAACTGGCTCCTTTTACACACACACACGACAACTTTCTTTATTTCCTGAGAATCAAAAGAGAAAAAAGAAAAATCTTACAATGATGCCGTCTTGGTTCCCTTTCAGTTTTTTTTGTTTTTTTTTTGTTTTTGTTTTTTGTTTTGTTTTTAATTTAAATTTATATTACATGACTGTGTATTAAGGAAGTGGAATAATGAATTGTTTTTTGTCTGGATTTTTCACAACACTTGTCTTTTGTAGAGGTTTAATCTTACAATGATGCCGTCTTGGTTCCCTTTCAGTTTTTTTGTTTTTAATTTAAATTTATATGACATGACTGTGTATAAAGGAAGTGGAATAATGAATTGTTTTTTGTCTGGATTTTCCACAACACTTGTCTTTTGTAGAGGTTTTACAGATCTGCTTTCAATTTGCTAGTATAGTAATTGTTATATGTCATTGTCAGTTGCCTTTCTCTTCAGTCTTGGTTGAATATTTGCACCAATTTCTATATAACTTTTTATATACTGTAGTGACTTCAATATTGATCTTAAACCAATATGCCCTGCTTTAATAATGTTTATATTTAAATTCCCCTTGCCTTGTGCTGTAAAAGAATGACAAAAGTAGCTACGATGCATTTGTCGACCATTTTGATGTGGTTTTGTTCTCTTTTACAGTTTAGTCATTCTTTCAAACGTTAAACTAAGTTGGTTTATGTTTGTCTTCTGTACTCATGATCTCACAGGCCTTTCCTATTCTCTCACCTTTTTTTTTTTTTCATGATGAAACTAGTTTAGACTCGACCCCGATGTGGTTACATTTTTCTTTATTTGAAAAAAAAAAAAGTATTTGTTGTTTACAGTTTACATATTTTTTGTTCTTTGCAAACAAATCCTCGATGAATATATTATGTCATCCTTTTCTCTTCCCTTGGAAGAAGTTTGGAATGATTGAGCCTGCATAAGGTTATTTATATTGGTACTTTTTTACGTTATAAAAAAAAAAAAAAAAAAAATCCTCCAGAAAAGTGTCGAGGTTTTTAAGTTTGAATTCTTGATACTTACACATTTGAAAATGAAATGGAGAATTAAAAACTTTGAGCTATAGATTTGGCAATTACCCAATCTAGTCCAATCACTATATATGTAGCGTTGAATTGTCGAGCTCTTTTGTTCAGTTCTGGTTTTGGCTTATGTATGGCTTTCTTGATTATTTCATGTTACCATAATTTGGACAAATGAATAGCTTTAGGTAGCTTTGGACTTTTGGTATATATTTCATAGACCCAAAAAAAAAAAAAAAAAAAAAAAAGAAACAATAACAACAAAGAAAACAAATTATATGTTTCAAATTATTTGGTTTTCATTCTGTTTCTTATTGAAAAAAAAAAAAGAAGAAAACAAATAGCATACCATTTTATTGGTGGTCTCACTAAGAAGTGATTTGACGTTGTGCAGGATTTTTTGAGAACAAGAGAAGTTGCCGAGTTCCTTAGTGGGGCTTTAGCTGGGGCTATGACAAAAGCTGTTCTTGCACCTCTGGAGACCATCAGGTTGACTTTCCTCAAGTTTCTTATTTTTTTTTTCATTCTTAATCTTACTAGAAAGTCTTAATTAATTGGTGCTCGGACGGAATGGATATGTTAGTTTAAAATGCCGGACTACTGAGTATACTAGCCCATAATTTCTGGTTTAGTGATCTTCTCAAGCTCATTTGGTAGTCAAAGGCTTAAAGTAAACATATTTGGCTTAGCGTTCGTATAGATAATCATTATGTTTTTTCTCTCTTCTTTTTTCTTTTTGAAAACAGAACAGTTATCCTAAACTTCTATCTTTTTCTCCATTCTTTTTCTTAAGAACACCATTTATATATCTCAGCCAATTACATGCCTTTTTAGATATGTAGCATTTTGCAAATGGTTTAGGCCATTTTTTCATTGGTTTCATAAAAGGGATTAGCATAAGCAGCAGCAATTTTATTAGTACAAGTTTCTGGTGATGAAACATTCTTAAAGCTAGTACATTTCTGTCTGCTATATCCATTATGGAGTTTGCAGCTTCTAGTTGGATAAATGTTTTTAATGTGCAGAATAACAAAGTTGAAAATTCCAAATCAGGTTAGGAATTTAAAGATTTCTTTATCTATTTTGAATTTCTGAATTTACAACTTCTTGTCAACTGTTTGCAATGATACATAAGTCCTTATATAGCACATGATTTGCGCAGGACTAGAATGGTTGTTGGTGTTGGATCCAAAAACATCAGCGGTAGTTTCCTTGAGGTTGTTGAGCAGCAGGGTTGGACAGGACTTTGGGCCGGGAATGCAATCAATATGCTCCGTATAATCCCTACACAGGCAATTGAGCTTGGAACATTTGAGTGCGTGAAACGAGCAATGACATCAGCACAAGAGAAGTGGAAGCAGGATGATGGTCCAAAGTTGCAAATTGGTAATTTCAGTTTTAACTTAAATCTCTCTTGGCTTTCTCCAGTTGCTGTGGCTGGCGCTGCTGCTGGAATTGCCGGCACAATCGTGTGTCATCCCCTCGAAGTTTTAAAGGTATATTTAGCACACCGCACTAGGAAAATATATCTCTGAATCGAGTCCCCTTGTAATTCTTTCACATGGAGTCTCAGTTATAAGCTGTTCACTTTCTGCTGGTTTTAAATGAGAGTTTCTACTTGTTTGTTACTCTCAATAACTAAAACATTACTAAAAATACAGTTTTCCCTTGATTTTCTTGAACAGGATCGGTTGACTGTAAGTCCCGATGCATATCCTAGTTTAAGCGTTGCAGTCAGCAAGATTTATAAGGATGGTGGAATTGGTGCTTTCTATGCTGGAATTTCGCCTACGCTGATAGGAATGCTTCCCTACAGCACATGTTATTATTTTATGTATGACACGATGAAGAAATCTTACTGCCAATCAAAAAATAAAGAGTCTCTAAACCGTCCGGAGTTGCTCTTGATTGGAGCCCTTGCAGGTAAGAACGTTGAGAAATAAGACACATAAGATTCATATTTTAGAAATGGACACGCAACTACTATATATGCACATACTTTCAAGATTCTTGTGTCTGAAAAAAATGTACCTGTAGTTGTTTGGCCATTTCTATGCTGGTAATATATATAGATATAAAAAGACTATGAAATTGTTAATCTCTTAAAAGAAAAAAAGAAAACAAAAAATTTCTTTTTCCAAAGAGGGGAAAGGTAATGCTTCCATGAGTTTTTGAAGTACTTGTCGATTCCATTGCAAGATCACCGAAAGTTTCCTTTCCTTTCCGAATCTCCAATTCCTTTTCTGAAGAGCCCAATTAAATTATGATGGTAAAAATGTCGTTTATTATTGGCTAATGAGTTTCTTTCTACTCGATACACGGCCAGGTCTGACGGCTAGTACGATCAGCTTTCCACTGGAGGTGGCTAGGAAACGGCTGATGGTGGGCGCATTGCAAGGAAAGTGTCCACCGCACATGGCTGCAGCACTTTCGGAAGTGGTTCGGGAGCAAGGTCTATTGGGACTCTACAGAGGGTGGGGAGCAAGCTGTTTGAAGGTCATGCCATCCTCCGGCATAACATGGATGTTTTATGAAGCTTGGAAGGACATCTTGCTTTTGCAGAGACATCCTTTGTAACCGGTCTGTTCGGAGAAGGATTTCATAGAGAATGCAGGTGAAAGTTTTGGGGGTATTCTAATCCACGTGAGTGTGCAGGAAAAGCCTCTAGGTGATTTTAATGGTAGACCTGAGAGGCTAAATCCAAAGTCTTTTATAATAGCCCCTCAAGTTGGGTAATTTCTAATGGCCATAGTCTAAAATTTGGCCTAAGAGCATTATTAAGATTTAATATGTAATCGCAGGTTTAACCCCTATTATTAATTTTTTATTATGATTTTTTTTTGGGGGTGTAAACTCTTAAAAGACATTTTTCCTACAAATATATCACCAAAGCTTTTCTCAGCTAATTTATTTTTACAGCAACACTTTAATTAATCAAACTTGTTTGTAACATAACACCAACGAAAGTCAGCTAACAAAATTAATTTATAAGAATGAACCGAAATTGCTTATGATTTCTGAGCAGTCACTAAACAGGGTAAAATATCTTGCAAAATCAGTCCACACAAAGGTCTTCTGATTGTTCCATAATTTCAAAAAAAAAAAAAAAAAAAAAAAAAAAAAAAAAAAGGGTTATCTGATTGTACAGCTTTGACGAAATTTGCACAAACACACCCCCAACATTTTCTTGATTGGTAAATTTGACTCTATTTTTATTTTTGTTTTTAGCAGTTGGGATACTAAATTAAACAATCTTTAATAACTACAGTCAATTATTTATTTATTTATTATTATTTCTAACTTGAGTCAATTTTTTATTTATTTATTATTATTTCTGAACTTGAGGTAAGGGGATTCGATATCTACATCTCATAATAGAGTCAGATGTGAAATTAACATTAAATTATGCCTATGATCACTTGATTATTATTTATTAGCCCTCATGTCATAATTGTAATAGATTTTTATATTAAGAATCTAACTACCAAAATCGAAAATTTAGAGTTCAAGTTAAAAGGATTCATAGAATGAAAATAGAGATTGTTTTTACTTATGAGACTGGTTGATAGAATGGTTACCTGGTCTTAGATAGATTTAGCTCTTATGTCCCATTCTTTTTTGGGTTAATTTCATTAATAGCACTTGTGAAATAAATTATATTAAATACAGCACCACTTTTTTTTCCCTTCCTTTCTAGCACTGTCACGTCAGTTTTGTGGGGCCCACCAGCATTAAATGTATGCCAAATGTCAGGTTTACCCTCATTTCCCTCGCATGCCCCAAAAAAATTTCCAAACCAGCATCTATAGTGTTTTAGAGAGACAAACTGAAATCTAAAGAGAGAAAGAGTTGCAACCGGCCGGAACTGCTCGGAAACCGTCCAAAACCACCACGAAAGCCCTCTATAAACCGCTTGGAAGTCTGTGAACGTCGGAAAATCTTCAAAAACCGTTAAATGTCGAAAGCCATGAAATTGACTGCGAAAAACATTACTGTTATGATCGGGTGGTCAAAAATGTTATGACTGCTACCCTATACCGTGCACAAGAGTAACGGTCATCACCGTTGTGACCGGACGGTCATAACGGTTATTACCCCTCCCTATACCGTGAACAAGAGTACCGGTCATAACTGTTATGACTGGGTGGTCATAACGGTTGTGACCGCTACTGTATACCGTGAACAAAAGTACCGGTCATAACTGTTATGACCGGGTGGTCATAACGGTGACCGTTACTCTATATTGTTAACAAGAGTAACGGTCATCATCGTTATGACCGGACGGTCATAACTGTTATGACCGATACTGTATATCTTGAACAAGAGTAACGGTTATACCCGTTATGACCGGGTGGTCAAAACGGTTATGATCGCTACTCTATACTGTGACAGGAGTAACGGTCATAACGGTGATGACCTCTCTCCCTATGTCAAACTCCTCGAATTAATGACCACTTTTTTCCTATGTAATGGTGTATCTATATTTAAAATATTACTTCATTGCTATAACAAGTCATTAAATTATCAAATTATAAGTTAAAATAAAAAATTTATGCATCTTACACTTATGACCAACAATTTAGAGACCTGGTCATAACTGTTATGACCTCTCTCCCTATGTCAAACTCCTCGAATTAATGACCACTTTTTTCATATATAATGGTGTGTCTATGTTTAAAATATTACTTCATTGCTATAACAGGTCATTAAATTATCAAATTATAAATTAAAATAAAAAATTTATGCATCTTACACTTATGACCAACAATTTAGAGACCTGATCATAACTATTATGACCACCTGGTCATAACAGTTATGACCTCTCTCCCTATGCTTATTTTGTCATGTGAGCTTTCACAGTTTACAACAAATACCATTTAAAATTACAACAAAATAATTTGCTATACAATGAATTAAAAAATGTGCCTATTTACAGTCTGTTAAATGGAAAGACAAAAAATTTGGTGTGACTCCATGCTCTTAGTCCATATCAGGCTCATCATCACTTTTATAAGCTCCTGCATGCTTCCGCTTCGCATGAGCCCACAAGTAACATGTTAGCCACTCTCGGAACAGTTGCATCCGTCCATGAATTACCCAATACCTGACATCCCTCCCTTCTATCAAGCATTCAGCAAATTTAATTGTAAACATGCCACAGTCACCCCTGTTGTACGAATAAAAAATGACAAAATCCACATAAGCATCACAGGCAACAAGGCGACATTAAGTAATCAAAACATTTCAACAATTGTACGTACCCATTGCCTTGTTTAGGAATATCTTTCATGATGGTGACCGGTATTGGGTGCATTCCGGGAGGTTCTCGTGGTTTAAATTCGAACAAACCGTTTGAGCAGCCAACAATGGAATGAACATTGATAAACCTTTGACTCCCTCTCGGACCTTCTCATTGTGAGGGCCTTCATGCCCCAGAGAGTCATACACCTCCATTGTTCAATCTGTCAGTTCGAGCTTTACTAATACCCAATGCTTCTGCACAGCCATGTTTACTGGTATTAGCAAAGTGTTCACATCAAACCACGTCTTCCCACTCTGGACAGACAAGCCAAGCATCGTCTTGAGTAAAGTCTCACAGGTCCCCCAATCAAACTTATCTGGTGAACTCTGGTAGACAGGCCACGTTGCAGCAATCTTTGAACTGAAAAACGTGTCTACCGTTGTCACCTTTCGTTGTTCCAAGTTGGGATACTGCTTGATCTTCTTCCTCAAGTAGTAAAATGTTACATCGATGTGCTTCATACACAAAACAAAACCAATGTATTGTAAATATAGCTGGTCATCAAACAATGTACCTTCTTCACGTTAAAATTTACTTAAAAATCACGACATTGATTACAAAACAATTAATAACACCACTTACCTCATCCCATAGCCAAACAGGGGAGGTTGCCAATTCATAATACCAACTTTTTTTCTCCACCTCCAGGATTCCGACGTCATGGGGTTTGTCCAATGGGTCATGCTTGGCATTGTATTGGGGAGGCCGTTTACTAAAAAACAAATATTTGCTGTGATGACATTATTAATATATTATATACTTATATATACTTCAATTGGAACGGACAATATCCGGTTATAAACAAATTACCCTGGAGGAGTCTTCTTCAACGCCCCTTTATTTATCCACTCCCTGAACTCCTCTAGCATAAGGGCCGGAAGTTCATCTGCTAGACTCGGTGGGAGGGCACAACTGACTCGGTTCAAGCACTGGGGAGCCAACCTCGGTCCTAGATCCGATCGGCCGTTGGCCAAGCCTTGATAGTCTGGCCCTCTTCTTCTTAGGGACCTATAAATGACATATGAAACGAGTTAAAATTAAGAAGTAATCAAATGACGATGTTTTTTAGTTTATGGATATTCGTAACAACCACGTCACTGGTGCTGGCCTCCTTGTCTGGGCTTGCAGGCTGTACAACATCCTGTCCACTGATGATCTTATCATCTTTAATCCTCTTTTTTTCCCTTCTACGGGTGAGGCATACTCTCCTCCTTGATTTCATCAAGTGGATCAGATTGTACCATCCCTTCTCCCACATTTCCTTGTAAAGTTGCTTCCAACTTTTCCTGTGTGGATTCACAACATGTCATATAATAAAAACTACCTTGTTTCTGTTTTATACAAAAAATATCATTTGCATCTATATATGGTAGACTCAAATTTAAAATACAGGCTTACCTTATTACTCTCATCCTCTACATGTTGATGGGAGACAATAACCGTTTCGCCAGTAAGGAACTCCATGGCTGCTTGCACACCAATATCAGCAGCGGCACCGATGGAGGAGTCGATTAACACCTCATCTTGCAAGCTGGTGGCGATGTTATCGGAGGTTGTCTTCAAAGCATCCGACTCATTCGTTGGAACATCCATCGACTGCCTGTTGGTGACTGGAGTTCCGGGTTGTGCCTTTCCATGGCCCTGCTGACTCATGTTGTCGGTCAACATTTTGAGAACCCGTCGCAACAGTTTGTTGGACTTCTTCTGGTCCTTTTTAAGAACCCGAAGACTTTTGTTAATTGAGTCCACTTGTCCTCGGATCTCTTCTTTAAACTCCTGCCACTCAGAGTTTGTATCAGAGCTCGATCGGGCCACAGAAGGCTTGAGAAGTAATTGAGACACAGCCTTTGGGTTCTTCAAAAATAACTGCGCAACCCATGGGTCCTTCACCTCTTCTTCGGTGGGCATCATCCCAACACATTTCGGCTGCACACATAACAACAATTAGTGCATGGATAACAGTATAAGGTATACGGTCATTACAGGAATGACCATCCGGTCATAATAGTAGATGACCAAGATGAATAGTAGCATAACCGGGGTGGTCATAACTGTTATGACAACCCGGTCATAACTGTTATGTCCTAATTAACCCTCGGTGGTCATAACTGTTATGACCACCCGGTCATAGCTGTTATGACCACCCGGTCATAACGGTTATGACCGTTAGGGCATTACTATTATGACCACCCGGTCATTATGTAATTGACCAACAACGGCATGAGAGACGTATAAATGACCACCAAAAATTTGTAATTGACACGTCTTAGGGGGTGTTTGGTGAATGAGTTTAGTTTAAGATTTTTAAGTTTCAGTAGTAATTTTTTAGAAAAGACAAAAAAAAAATTTTAGAAAAGACAACTTTTTCAGAAAAAGACAAAAATCATGATGAAAAAAGTACAATTTAGTTTAAAATGAACTAATCACCAAACATGCCCTTAGAAAGATTTTAAATTACTTGATTTTCGCCAACCGCGGTAAAAGCCCACATAACCTCATCAAACTTTACATTATCCGCGGTGATCCACGACAGCATACGCGGAATGGCCTGCTCGTAATTGGTGGTGAATTTGGCTGCCATAGTTGGGATGCTCTCATATGCCCAAACCAGTAAGGCATGGAGAAAGCCCGCAATACTGTAATGCACTTGTCGAGATTTTTTTAAAGGTATTCTCTTCGAAGACGTTCTGTTGTCAATTGTGGCACAGATTGCAGCCCGGGTTGCCTCCCATGAGAGCACGCCCCAAGGGAATTCATTGAACTCGTCCAAATTATCGGCGAGTGCAAAAAACTTCGGGTTTATATTGACGGAGTTTGCATTTGACAAAGGAATGCAGAATATGATGTAAAGTAGACTTAGCTTGATAGCGTCTTCGTCGTTGTCAAATTTCGCATTCGACATTTGCAACTCCAAATTTTCCCTCGACACACCTCGCACGGTCGGGAATTACCTCCTACTTACTCTGTGTTCGGCCATCGAAAGGAGATGAGTAGACCCAACACATTTCATTCCGGTTATTAGGCCAAATTCATAGATCGAAAACCTACCCAGTTCTTCACCAACCTGGAACCAAAGAGCATCGCCATTGTCACTGTGATCCGTCAGGCGCATTAAGGTGTTGTGGAGCACCTGGCCAGCCCAACCAAGTGTATTTAACTTCATGAAGTGTTGAATGCATGGCTGATGGATGACCATCTCATACTGTCGGGGAGACAACTAGTTTCTCAAATTCTTACATGTCTCCTTAATGTTAACGAATGTATTTATTTTCGCCCGGGTAATTTCACTATCGGATACGCGTCGACTATACTTAACCTGCATTAATGGTAACAGAGTAGAGTAATTATATGTAACATAAAACAACATAAAATTGAAAAATTTAACAAATTGATGCCCACGAAGTCAACATGCATAAGACCAACGAGTCATAATAAAAATGAGTATCGCAGAAAGTATATAAATCGGAGTAAATATTATTATGACCAACAAGTCATAATGAAAATGACCTACAGAAATAGCAAAGACTTGTTGGTCATAATTTCATTATGACCAACAAGTCATAATGAAAATGACCTGGGTTTGAAAATGACCGTCCGAATAGCAACGAACCCAGGTCATTTTCATTATGACCACCAAATCATAATGAAAATGACCGTCCGAATAGCAAGGAACCCAGAACCCAGGTCATAACAGTTATGACCACCAAGTCATAATGAAAATAACCGTCCTAATATCAAGGAACCCAGGTCAAAAAATAAGTATGACCACCAAGTCATAATGAAAATGACCGTCCTAATAGCAAGGAACCCAGGTCAAAAAATTAGTATGACCACCAAGTCATAATGAAAATGACCGTCCGAAATAGCTTAAAACTCAGTAATATATGACCAGACAAACTTCCAGGAAAATATTTATATGAAATTAACCCTATTTATATAAACCAGAACACTAAAATTTATATAAACCAAAACACTAACATTTTTATAAAAAAAAAAACGGATAAAATTACTAAATATATGTATTTTAAACAAATTCTTTTCAACAGTTCGAATACATGGGTGTCATATCATCAAAAACACATAAAAAATGAAACTTTTTTCCTCATAAGCAATAAAAAACGCACACTCGTACTGAGAACTATTAAAAATGTCAACTTTATAAACATAAAAACATAAATGAACTTTTTTACCTCTTCAGCTTTGTATGTGTTCTCTTCTACGGCACATGTCAACTTATGTGACTCGTTTGAGTCGTGCATGTCCATATCTCCCTGCTTTCTCTTCAACCCTTTAATAGACATTTGCATGTTCACAGACATGGCTTGTTTTGTGAAATTAAACGACGTTAATAGAGTAGAGTGCAGTTTATAAAAGATTTTGATGGCAGTTTAGGACGGTTTTGCGAGCGGTTATGGGGTGGTTAATGTTTCTCTCTCTAGAACTAGAGTTTCTCTCTCTAAAACACTGTAGAAGCTGGTTTTCAAAAATAATATTTAGGTCATTCGAAGGGAAGGTTACTTGTTGGAGAAGATGAAAAATCTGATTTTCGGCTACATTAAATGCGCGGGTCCCATAAAAACTGACTATTGATATTCTACAGAAACGGTCATTTTTATAATGACCGGTCGGTCATAACAGTTATGACCGCTACTCTATAACGTGAGTAACGGTCATAACAGTTATGACCTGGTGGTCAAAAAATTTATGACCACTTCTTCTCTATATCGTGAACAAATGACTGTTAGTATTCCTAAAAGAACCCGGTCATAACATTTATGACCTCCCGGTCATAACGGTTATGACCTTGGTTCTTTTAGACGATATAGAACCCGGTCATAACGGTTATGACCGTGGTTCTTGTAGACGATATAGAACTCGGTCATAACATTTATGATCGCCCGGTCATAACGGTTATGACCGTGGTTCTTTTAGACCATATAGAACCCGGTTATAACATTTATGACCGTCCGGTTATAACGGTTATGACCATGGTTCTTTTAGACGATATAGAACCCGATCATAACATTTATGACCGCCCGGTCATAACGGTTATGACCGTGATTTTTGTAGACGATATAGAACCCGGTCATAACATTTATGACCGTCCGGTCATAACAGTTATGACCTTGGTTCGGCTGCCAAATATCAAATCTGACAGGTAATATATAATCAAAATCTAAAATTTGGCAGCCGAATATTCCAATTTCTATGCTTTTCATAAGGCTGACAACAATAACTGGTTTATCTTCACCATGATCAACTTCTTCGTCATACTGCATGTGCATCTGAAGAACCCAATCTTGATATTCTTTTTCTAGTTACGAAGGGCTCAACAACTTTCCGTCTCTAGAAACTTTAACAAAACTCAACCATTTCAATTAAAAATCTGAACTTTACTCGGCAGAGAGAGAACAAAACAAGAGAAATGAGGGTGAAACTGTGATGGTAAAGTAACCTTTGCCAGAGAACGGTGCTCAGAAGTTGTTGTGAATCTCCACAGTAGAATCGATTAACTCATCGGATGACGGTGAGAGATACAGATTCCGTTTAAAGCTCCCTATCGTGAACTAGAGTAACGGTCATTACTGCTATGACCGGATGGTCATAACAGTTATGACCTCTCTCCCTATACTAACGATCATAACTGTTTTGACCGGGTGGTCATAACTGTTATGACCTCTCTCCCTATCGTGAACTAGAGTAAAGGTCATTACTGTTATGACCGGATGGTCATAACAGTTATGACCTCTATCCCTATACTAACGGTCATCAATGTTATGACCATAAGGTTGTAACAGTTATGACCTCTCTCTCTCCCTATCGTGAACTAGAGTAACGGTCATACCTGTTATGACATTATATGGTGGTCATAACAGTTATGCCCTTTCTCCCTACCGTCGTGAACTAGAGTAACGGTCATTACTGTTATGACCGGGTGGTCATAATAGTTATGACCTCTCTCCCTATAGTAACGGTCATAAATGTTATGACCTGTTGGTCATAAAAAAATGACCATCCGAAAAGTTATTAAATTGAGTCATTTTCATTATGACAAAAGAGTCATAATGAAAATGTCCATCCGAAATACTTAAAATGAGTCATTTTCATTATGACAAAAAATTTATAATGAAAATGACCATAAAAAATCACTAAGAATTGGTCATTTTCATTATGACCAACAAGTCCGAATGAAAATGACCATCTGGAAATCATATAAAAATATTAACTTTATGTATTTTAAGCAAATTTTTTTGAACAGATCATTTAAAAAGATGGAATCTCATCAAAAACACATATAAAATGAAAACTTTTTTTTTTTTTTGTATAATCAATAAAACTCAAAGATATTAAAAACGTAAACTTTATGAACATAAAAACAGAAATCAACTTTTCCTTGGCCGATGGGCTTTTAGATGCCGAAGCTGATACTCGGACAAGCCTCCTTTCCAGAGTTATGTTTTTCTCACACATTTTCGCGGGCTTCAACATAGGGAGTTTTTTTTTGAAGATTTCCGACGTTAACACACTTGCAAGCAGTTTATAAAAGGCTTTTCGTGGTGGTTTAGTCCGATTTCCGGTTATGGAGCAGTACCTGCCGGTTGTAACTCTTTCTCTCTCTAGAATCAGAGTTTCTCTCTCTAAAACATTGTAGAAGTTGGTCTGAAATAGGACATGCGATGGAGAGTGACTCTTGGGCTGCGAGGGAAATGAGGGTAAACCTGACCTTTGGCATACATTTAATGCTGGTGGGCCCCACAAAACTGACGTGGCAGTGCTAGAAAGGAAGGGAAAAAAAATGGTGCTGTATTTAATATAATTTATTTCACAAGTGCTATTAATGAAATTAACCCTTCTTTTTTTCTCTTTGTATGTCCTCCAATATTATTATGTCATGTCAATTAAAATATCACATGAGATAGAAATATAGTATATGACATTTTGACAAGCAAAAAAGTATTATGTGACAGTTTAATTGATTATGTGGTACTTTAATTAAACATGTCATAATATTTATAATGAAGAAGGGGATGCATGAGTTGAATATGTTTCAAACCCACTTGTCATTAAGCATGACAATTCGTACCACGTATCGTGTTTTGGTCGTTTGTATCTTAATTTGGACTCAACTTGAACTCGACCCGTAACACGAAAATATTTGAAAACCGTGACACGAACACGACACAATCACTTGATGGGTTGATACGACGCAACTCAAAAATGATCCGTGACACGAAATTGACTTGTGAACCCGTGATTCACACGAAAATAATGTATTTTTCTTGAGTTTTTTTAACACCTTTTAACAAATTAAAATTTTACAACTTGCTAAAACATGATAATATATGTCAAAATTAAGCAAATACGAGTACAAGATTATGAGAAATAATTTATTTTTCTTGAGTTTTTTTTTTTTTTTTTAAAAATTAAAATTTTACAACTTGCTAGAGAGAGGGAGAGGAGGGGGGAGGGCGGGAGGGAGGGAGGGAGGGAGGGTAGGGGGGGAGGGGGGAGGGAGAGAGAGAGGGAGAGAGCACGAGAGAGTGAGAGGGAGAGGGGGAGAGAGAGGGAGCAAGAGAAAGGGAGGGAGGGAGGGAGGGAGAGGGCGGGGCGGGGGGGGGGGGGGGGGGGTGGGTGGGGTGGGGGGAAGAGGAGAGAGAGAGTGATGCGAACCCCACCAAGAATAATGAAACCCGACAGTGAAAAAGAAACCCAAGAACGTTCTAAAATCAGGTTTGGATGGGAGACCTCGACCCGTTGCTACAACAAAAACAAGAACCCTGGTATATTTGACCTCAACCCGTTGTTTAATGCGAAACAAGAACCTCGGTATAAGGAAGACGCCATAAACGGTGGTGGAAATCTGTTTGATAAGTCGATGGTGAACGCCACGGAAAATTCTGATAAGTTCGAATAGTTCGTCAAAGAACTAAAGATAAAATACTCTCACAATTTTACTGAATAATTATATGTTTTTTCACTGTTACAAAGACGCCTATTAATAGGCTGAATGTTACAAAAATGTTCCGAAAATAGCTATCCTAATTAAGCTAAAATCTGGTAATATTCTTACTTGCCTAAAAGAAACAATCAGCCCTTTTAATTGGCTGATTACACACCTAAAATAGAAAAAGGAAAGTTGAAATAACCACCTAATTTTCAGCCTCAATTGAAGGGAAACAATTCTGACTTTAATCCCTTAGTTTTCAACTTATTACATGCCAATAAAGAAAATAAAATAGTCAAATAACTGAAATAGGAAAGTAGAACTAAAATAGGAAAGTAGAAAGTAGCAATGCGTCCAAATCAGATTTCCTTCCCAGCAAATGCGCCCAAATCCAAATAAGGAAAGTGAATAATAATTCAGCCATGATTGGCAAATCTCTTTCCTTTTGTTGTAGCTTGAAACCAAACGAGATGCTGGGAAAAGGAAAGTAAGCACATATTCTCCTATTGACTTTCTTGAACTTGAATCATGCTTGTTAAGGGCTGGTTAACTCGTTCATCTCCCTTAATAGGCCTCCACGTGCATGCTTGAGCCCAAATCCCACGAATTAGCCCATTTAACGCATTTTGGAATTTCTTGGCCCGTGCTCTTGAAACCGGTCCAATAGGAACTTGAATAAGATCCGCAGTTCATGCTCTTGTGCTAGCCATGTCCTCATCAGAGAGGGAGAGAGAGAGAGGGGGGGGGGGGGGGGGGAAGAGGGAGAGAGAGAGAGAACAAGAGAGAGAGAGGGGGAGAAGGGGGGAGAGAGAGAGGGGAAGGGAGAGCCGGAGAGAGAGAGGGAGATAGAGGGAGATAGAGGGAGAAGGAGATAGAGGGAGAGGGAGAGAGAGAGAGGGGGGGGGGGGGGGGGGGGGCAGAGAGAGAGATGAGGGGTGGAGAGAGGGGGAGAGAGAGGGAGAGGGAGAGGGGGAGGGAGAGAGACATAGAGAGAGAGAGAGAGAGAATGGGAGAGAGAGGGAGAGGGGGGAGAGAGTGGGAGAGAGAGAGAAAGAGGGAGAGAGAGAAGGAGAGAGAGGGGGGGGGGGGGGGGGGGTGGAGAGAGAGAGAGAGGAAAGGGGGGAGGGAGGGAGGAGGGAGGGGTTATGGGGAGAGGGAGGAAATACGAAACTAATGTATTTTTCTTGAGTTTATTTAATTTTTTTTTTACACCTTTTAACAAATTAAAATTTTATAACTTGCTAAAACATGTTAATATCCATCAAAATTAAGCAAATAAGAGTACAAGATTATGAGAGAGAGAGAGAGATAGAGAGAAGAGAGAGGAAATGAAAGATTATCATCATTAGTAAGGAGATCATAATTTCTTGAATTATTCAATATGTCAATAATATTTTCCACTTTATTGATTTTATTCTCAATGAAATCTTGCTCAATTTATGTTTGACCATGCATAAATTATTGCCGGATAAATTTGGACAATTAAAGGAAAAAGTCCAACAATGTCAATTTCAGGTCGACCAAAATTGACACGTACCTTCTTTTTTTTTTTTTTTTTTTTGACACTAATTAGCAAAATAACTCAAATGCTTTCTTTATTTTTGTTAAACAGTCTTCCAAAATTTTTTATTAGCAAAATGATTTCGAACAACTAGGAACGATTTTGATTATTCCTATGTTAAAATGAAATAAAGTTATTTTGCTAATTTCAATTTTTGAGGTTGTTATTTTGGCAAATATTCCCCGTAAACTTTGTGGTATTTTCGAACCATGTTGTCGTATCATGATCCATATTACCAATCTGACTTGCCATTTTATTATTTTGTGCTTATAATATCATAAGAGCATTGTTGAACAACCCGACTATGCAAGTCAACCAAGTCACGTTGCGTGGAGTTCTGCTAAATTATAGAAAAATGTTAGGAAACATTAGTGATGTTCAATATTATATTATAAAGAAATAACATTACTGGTGGACCCCATATTGTGAGACTCACCATTTAATAATGAGTGATGTTTGGTAGTATTGTTCTAAATTATAACTGCCGATTGTTCAGCAAAATAATATTATTAAAATATTACCCGTTGATGGAAAAGCAGTTGTGTTCATTAGAACAACATGATTTCCCGCCAAATTCAAACCCTCCTCCATCAATCAAACGCCACTACTTTTCCCCAACTTCACTCTCTCATCCTGAAAACCGCTCTCTATCACGACCCACACTTGATCTCCAACTACGTCCTCTCCGCAGCTTCCACCAATTCCCTCCATTTCGCCCAATGGCTCTTCGATCACCACGCCTCGTCCACTACTCCACCGCTCTTCGCTTGGAACACCATTATCAGATCCTTCTCCGACAGCCGTCTCCCTCTCCAATCTTTGACCCTCTTCTCTCGGCTCCTAACGACCGAGCTTAAACCCGACAATTTTACCTACCCTTTCGTCCTCAAAGCCTGTGGTCGATCTTTGATGCTCGGCTTCGGTGGTTCCCTTCATTCCATGATTTTCAAGGTGAGTTTGGATTCCGATCAGTATATAGGACATACCCTTGTGAGGATGTATGGTGGGTGTGACTCGATCGGACTTGCACGGAAGGTGTTCGACGAAATTCCCGTTAGAGATGTGGTTTCGTGGAGCGCTATGATTGCCGGGTACGTGGCTTGCAATGCACCTTTAGATGCCTTTAAGTTGTTTCGAGATATGAGGAGAGCTAATGAGAAGCCGAATTCCGTGACATTGGTGAGCTTACTTTCTGCTTGCACGAAAATGCTCGATATCGACGTAGGGGAGTCCATTCACGGCTATATTATTGCTAATTCCATTGCGATAGACGCTGCTCTTGGGACGGTATTGCTTGAGATGTACTCTAAATGTGGGCACGTGGAAAAAGCCTTCCAGGTTTTTGATTACTCAATGTGCGAGAAGAATCTGCAGTCTTGGACCGTCATGATCTCTGCTCTTGCAGACCATGGCCGTGGGAAGGAGGCTATCTTCTTGTTCAACGGAATGCAACGGAACGGGCTGAAACCAGACAGCATGTTGTATGCTGCGATCTTGTCGGCGTGTAGCCACTTGGGCCTTGTGGAAGAGGGTCAATGGTATTTCGATCAGATGGTTAGAGTGTATGCAATCAAGCCAAGAGTTGAGCATTATGGATGCATAGTGGATATGCTAGGAAGAGCTGGTTTAATTGAAGAAGCTTATCAAGTCATCAAGAGTATGCCTATGGAACCAAATTCGGTCATCATCAGGAGCTTCTTGGGTGCTTCTAGAAACAGCAGCCGGGTTATTTGTTCCGAAGATGAGCTCGGTAAACTCTTGCTTAAATCCGAGCCCCACCTCGGAGCTAACTATGTGCTTGCTGCGGGCATGTCGTCCCTATCTGGCCAATGGAAGGATGCTGCTGACTTGAGAGTCGTTATGAGGCGGAAGGGCTTGAAAAATGTCCCGGGGTGCAGTTGGGTGAAAATTTAGGGAGGAGGCTGTAGGGTGATTTTTAATTCAGGTGGCCGAAGAATCTTTTGGCAATCTACCCGACTATTTCCGAAAATAGAGGATGAACATCTGGCCAAGAGGACATTACTTTGTAGAGAAAGACGGGGCTTTTCTGCATTTGCTCTCCGAAGTTTTTGAAAAGAGGCAAAATGGTCCCTGAATTTTTAAATTTTGACAATGTAGTCCTCGAACTGACAATGGCTGTAATATCTTTGGGTGGAAAAATAATGTGCTCGGCACGTGAGGTGTTTCATAAATGGTTATGGTGTAGCATCATTTTTTATCTTCCATTTCAACCATCCAATCAAGGACTATTGCCCAAAATTAAAAATTTAAAGAGCATGTTTGCCAATTTTTGTAACGTTGGGGCCAAAAAACCAGAAAAGAGAGGATTATAAACTTTTCTTTATTGATTGGGTAAATTACCCATTTAGTCCCTTAACTTTTAATCTTGTGCAACTTTGGTCTTTGAATTTTTTTTTGTAGCTGGATTGTTCCTAAACTTTAAAATGTTGCTACAATAGTCAATTCCGTTAATTTTTAGACGAAATTTGTTAGTAATTTAATCAAAAAGTGGTGCTAACTACGAATTCCGTCTAAAAATTAACATAAATGACTATTGTAGCAATGTTTTTAATAGTTTATAGTCATTTCAGCTCCTGTAAAAAGAACTTAAAATGCCCATAAACTATTAAAATATTACTACAATAGTCATTTTGTTAAATTTTAAACGGAATTTGCTAGTAATTTGATCAAAAAGTGATGCTCGCTAATGGATTTCGTTAAAAAAATTAACGTAAAGGACTATTGTAGCAATATTTTAATAGTTTAGGGACATTCCAGCTACGAAAAAAAGTTCAGGGACCAAAGTTGCACAAAGTTAAAAGTTCAGGGACCAACCTAGCAATTTACCCTTATTGATTTTATAGGAACTTATAAACTGACTTGCAATTTACCCTTATTGATTTTATAGGAACGTATAAACTGATTTTTCAAAAAGTGTTATTTGTGAAAATGACTTCAGCATAGAAGAAGAAGAAGATGAGTCGCTCAGTTAAAAAAAGAAGAAGAAGAAGAAGAAAGTGTTATTTGCGAAAATGACTTCAGCATGGAGGAAGAAGAAGAAGATGAGTCGCTCAGTTAAAAGAAGAAGAAGAAGACCTTTTAACACTGCATGACTAATATGAGTTGCTCAGTTAAAAGAAGAAGAAGAATCTCATTTTGTTGATTTATAAAAGCTCATTTAGTTAATCTTTGAAGAAGAAGAAGAAAAGAATCTCATTTTGTTGATTTATAAGAGCTCATTTTGTTAATCTTTAGAGGTTGTCATTTTGGTAAACTCTTCCCTCAAAGCTGATCTGTTCACGAGCAATTTTGCCGATTAGATGCCAGTTTGCAAGTGTCATCCTAAAATTTGTGGTTGTCTATAAGACAATATCCAATACATTTATCTATGTCAATATTTTATTTGTTGTACATACTCTAATGATAATGTTATTTCTATTTTTGATCATCTATATATATATATATACACACACACACGAGAGGTCTTATTTTCGGCCCCGTTTGAGATGTGGCAATGATGTGGAGGCCAACATATTGTGGACGGTTGACAAATACAAGTTGAAGGGAAGGTCATACCAGAAAACTCAATGGATTTCAGACATATTCAAATGTGTAGTATGAGGATTTATATATTATTTGCTCAAAATTAGGGCAGAATGGTAAATGTAATTGTAATAAAAATTTGAGGAATGTATTTCACATATATTTGGACTTGAATGCGACGTGAAGATGGTAGAATTGTAAATTTATGTAAAAGGAATGTGAATTATAGTTCAACTACAATGTGAGTGATTGAAATTGCATTAGTATTTATGGGCGAGGCAAATTGCAATTTACTGAGTGGAAAATCCTAGATGGCGAGAAATGTATGGATTCATGTTAGTCAAGCTCATAGGGGTCGTTTATGAATGTGAAACACAGTAGACTAAATGTAAGTGCTTGAAATTACATTGGTATTCTTTGACCGGATGAATTGCAATGGAAAGTGTGGTAGGACTCATAGTTGATTGATTTCATGTTAGTCATAACTATTACTTGTAAGGATTCAATTACAATATGAGTGACTGAAATTGCACTTCTATTATTGGTGGTAATTTTGGGGGTGAACAAGTGTGGCTGAAGAGATATTATGGATTTCATGTTGGTCAAGGCCATAAGAGGTGTATATGTAAGTTAAAGTGAATGTGAAACATAGTAGAAAAAAAGTGAGTACTTGAAATTGCATTAGTATCTTAAACTGGTCGAATTTATTTTTTATATTAATTTTAGGGTTATTTATCTTTTTGTACCTCGTATTTCACTCTTATTCAAAAAAAAAAAAAAAAAAAAATACATTTCTTTTTGAAGTTTTACATTTTTATTCCATCAGATTATGTTTAATATACAAATTTATACCCTTTATCGATCAACATGTAATTTTGAACCAAAAATACTCAAAATACCCTTAAAAAGAAAAACTAAAATTAAGTAGCATTTACCTTTTTATACTCTGCCTTTTGTTTTATTTAGAAAGTATATTGTGTAATTTGAAGTTCTTTATTTTTATGCCATTGTAATACACTCAATACATATATTTATATTTTTTTTTCCAATTAACATTTATTTTGATCTAAAAAATAACATAAATATCCTCAAAATTGAACTTAGAAAATAATTTAAGAAATTTAGAGTAAGAGTATTTTGGACATCTTAAGATTCAAATAAAGAGAAGTAAAAGCAAAACACATAATACAAAAGGTAAATAATCTAAATTTTAGTTTTTTAAATGGTATTTTTGGTATATTTAAGTCAAAATTAAGTGTTGAACTAGAAAATGTATAAATTTATATATTAGTTAAAATCTGAAGGTATAAAAATGTGAAACTTTAAAATATAAGATATACTTTTTGAATAAAAGCAAAATATAGGGTATAAAAGTGTAAATAATCCTTAATTTAAAGTACTTTTTGGCCTGCACCTAGTCGTGATGTGGGTGTCAGAATGTGCTTTAGGATGACCTTATTTTCTCCTTTCAAATCTGATCGTTCATTTCAGATCCAAGGGTTGCAAATCAACTGCCGGATTTGAGCCCATGTGAGCCGGCAACATATAAGACCATCCCACATATATGTATTGAACAACATCATCTATCTTATAGATTGACACTTGTAAGAATAAACTTTTTGAATGTAATAAATTAAGAATGAAAATATTATAATAATTACATAAAAAACTAAGACAAACAACTAATATTAATCAAATATAAAATTCGGCATTGGTTATTGCTCGTGACAAATTTACCATAAAATTTAACATAAAAATAACACTTTATTAGAGAACACTTTCTCATCTAACTGCCAAAATTAATTATTAGCACAACTGTTTAGCATTGCATTGGAGATGCTCCAAGACTGCTTATTAGAAATGCCCTTGTGCATGATCAGATTACCTAATTTGGATATACAATTGTTCAATTGTCAAGTTTCGTGAGTTTTTCAACAGCTTTATTGATTCCATCATTCAAGAAAATTTGATATCAATATTTACAAAGTGAAGCTTGTGAAGTCACATTTGCTGTAAAAACAAATGGAATCTCGAGTAAACAATCTTTCGACTGATAAAGCCGTGATCTTTTGTAGCACATTAGCTATGTGATTCACTCGAGCTCTACTACTCTTTTGCTCTTTGACGATAAATGTAAAAAATCCAGAACGGGCTTCGAGACGGAGACATTGTCTCCGACGCCAAAACATTATCGAGAGCCTCTCAAAATGGCCCGAAAGAAAAAAAATTTCAATTCTAGGAAAGCCGCAATTAAATAAGCAACAACTGTCATCGAGTAGGCCCCGACTAAATGATCCACTTCAGTCATAACTTTTCCTCGGAGAAAAGAACAGATGGGACAGAAGGTATAGCATTCCTAACATTAAGCGTCCGGAGTGAGAAAAACTTAGCTCCTACTTAAACATGCTTGAAAGGAGGAAGGATTCTGCGTCTCCAGCGTGGAGTTTCTCGCCTTAAATACATTTTCTCCATTTCATTCAGCGGACGGCTGGAACCATCTGCCTGGCTAACAAACTTCCAGCCACCACCACCTCCACGCTTTCCACGCGGTCCAAGCTTCTCGACTGTGAAATTCCACCCATTTGAAGGACGACGCCTGCTATACTTGTGGCAGAAGACCTCTCCTGACATCTGTGTTCCAATGCCACCACATCAAACAATGAAATCAACATGATATTTCTTTAAATGTTACTTAAAAGGACCAAACAAAAGGGATTTATGAAATATACGTAAAACTTAAACAAATAAGGATGGACCAAAAACATGCTATTTGAGCCCTAGATCTATACCTTCAAAGACAGAGAAACGCAACTGCATCGGTACTAAATCTCGTAAAAGTTGAAATATAAATGAGACTATAACAATGTGTTCCCAACCCCTTAACGTTGGCCATTCTCCCATCGATCTATTCTATAAACCTTAAAGTTCAAACCTTTAAAGCATTTAGTTATGATGGTCAATCCAATTATGGGCCATTTAACATCAGTGATATCACTTGATTATCAACCCACATCACTTAAAAATTTCATCCTCAACTTGTTTATTTATTTATTATTATTATTTTTTTTTTGAGCATGGGAATAGGGGGATTCGAACTCTGCAGCTTTAGGTGGAGTCAGGTGTGGTATCTATGCCTGCAATACAATGTGAGTTGCATCCCCAATACAATGTCTAGACAGCAGTTTACATTACAATTATCATCCAAACTAATCAAACAAATTATTAGCGAGCAAGGAGCTTACAGTAACAAGCGCTCGCTATAATAGCAGCAAAAGTTTCAGTTTCAGTTTTGGTGTCAGTTATATTTATGGATTTAAATTTGATTTCACTTTATTTTCCCAAGGAGAACTCAAGAGTAACTTACTTTTTTTTTGTTGAACTCAAATCTCAGGAGGAAATCTTGATAAAGCATTTCGTCTTCTTTTTTGGATATCTCATAATGGACTTCATCCATATCCTTTGCGGTACCATCCCAACCCTCTGGCATAACTTTAAAGTCAGGTTTGTAAGGAAGAGATGCCACGTGGAATTCCCGGTCATGTGAAATAAAGAATCTGCAAGGGGTAATGAGTTAGGTGCTACATGGATGAAATGAGTATGTGAAATCATTCATGCCGTACAAGCAATGTTTCCTACAGAAAAGTTAGGAACAGTAAAGTATGCATACAATTAAAATAAAATAGTATCTATTTAAGCCATATAGACGTGCAGTTATTTTTACAAAAATTTTGCAAAACTTGAAATTAGAACAGCAGCGATTCCTTGCTACCATTCCCACCACCCCAATCTCAAACTCGAAAAGTAAAAGTGAAGAATATAAAGAACTCATGACATCTAAAGATAACAGACGACCATAAAGTAACCAACTCTGAGCACAGAACATCTAAAATCAGATAAATGATAGTGAAGAAAGGTTGGATATTAAATCCCTCAACCCATAAACTTAAAAATCATGGTATATGCTTACCAATTACCATAAAAAGTGAAAAAAAGAAAAACAAAAAAAAGAAAAAGAAAAGGAGGTTTCAGAATCATACAAAGGTTTTCAGAGAAATGGGTATGAGTGGGGAAAAGCAAAATTTTAAAACGTATGATATTAATACCCTTCTACTTCACATAACATCGAAAATTTCAAATATTCTTATCGATGAAAAGAAAATCTTTTTTTTTTAGCTCTATGAAGAGTGCTTCAGAGACAGGTAAAATAAGGAGCAACAACTATATTAAACAACATGAGAGTAAGCCTATAACTCTCAAATTACAACTCAAGTACTGCCATATTGAAAAATGAAAACTAACGCAGTATGATAAGGAATTTAGAGGTACAAAGGTAAAATAAGAAACAGTAAACTTCATAGACTATAGGATAGCCTTTCGGTATGAAAACAACATAACAACTTCCAAACATTGTAAATATTCAAAGAAACTATATATTATGTAGTACAATACCAAGCTGTAGTTATACTTAGACATTCTAGGCCGGAGTAATGCTTCATATATTTGTATATTTGTACTTACAATGAGCAGGCTAGGAATAGAAAGCTCCCGAACAAAGATATTTTTCATTACAAACATGTAACTACCAAGTAAAAGTTCTCTGTGTGTATAATCAGGTTGCAAAAAGCTGTGTAAATAGATAATCAATCAATCCAGAAATTGACCAAGCTTCAGTGCATATTAAATAAATATCATGGTGCTATATCTGAATCTTATGAACCATGGAAACGTAAACCTAGAAAAGAAACAATCATTGAAAGTGGAACAAAGGAATTCTTGTTTGTACATGCTTGATTTTGCTTGGGCCCTTGGTATTTATGAATGCTTTTCAAATATTATAAGTTCTTTACAAACATGGCACTTAGTCTAAATTTCTGAAATGCTAATTAAACGGCTACATGTGATTGAGTGTTGTTGTCCATGTGGAAGCCTGGTATTTACCATGTTAGATCTATAAATAAGTGAATCTCATGTAGTAATCAACGTAAATGAACCATATCATAATTATAATTATCTACCTACGTTGTAACACAATTCAACAATATTAATGAAACCAGATCAATTTCTTACTCAGGGAAGTTATCGAGCAACTGTTCAACGGAGTCATCCAAAGGACGACCAAGTTTCTTTTCCATCTCCTCTTCGTCCTGCTTGAGATAAAGAATGGCATGCACTCTCTGCCTCATAATTCTATAATCCTTTGCTAGCCTCTCTACTGTGTAAACCTCTGGATTTTCCTTGTGCAGTTGATACATCTCTGCCTTTTCTGAGTCCTTGAGATAAGACCCTCTGGCACCTGGTTCTAGTACTTGCTTCATCAGCATACTAGTCTCCTGCATCCGTTTGGGCCAATCATCCACAAACTTCTTACTTCTCCGGTACTCGTCCTGCAATTCCTTTAACCGATCATCAAAGTCTTGTAACTCAGCTATCTCTTTAGATTGAGTTTGAGTTGTGGCGCTGGCAACAGAGTGATGGCCTGCGACCTCCCCATCAAAATGCTCCTTGGTCAATCCGGTCGACCACGTGGACACCGAATCCCACCCCAGATCCTCTGATGGAGAACCATCAAATGTTCCTGCCTTGGAATTTCCCCAGTCAAGGTCTACGCCAACATTGTCACCACCTCCACCATCGGGCATTGCCGAAAAAGCTCGGGAGGCGATAAACTGACAAGCTTGAATACCATTGTCAACAGGAGTCAAACTGCCGTTTTGAAAGATGCATTTGGTTTTCTCATTTAGAACTCTTGACGCAGATGAGCTTGCCGATAGACGGGTTATAGCTCGGTGCAGATTCAACATGACTGTAGTATTATATCCTCAAACCAGAAATGCTTTAAAAAAATAAAAATAAAAAAAGGCGCCCTGAAATCACAAACAATACTTCTCAACATCCATCCATTAATCCGATCAAGATCAAGATTAAAAAAAAAAACACAATTCACAGAGTCGGCTCTAGTGTAAAGTCATCCAGGCGCTTTGCCTAAGGCCCCTTATTATTAGGAAACTTTTGACTAATTATCTATCTAAAAAAGTCTCAAAAAATATTAAAATTAATTAAATCCACTCAATTAGACCTCGGTTTGTTTCTAAAATCTTTACAGAACTCTATAAGCCCAAAATCCAACACAGTTTTTCAAAATTAACAAGAAAATCATCAAGGAAAAACTCAATAGGCCCACTTCTAGCTAGTGAAAATTTCGGGATTATTTATTCATCACGGTAAGAATTGAAATCTAAGAAGGAAACAGAAATGGAATACGAAAATTTCAGATAAAGGTCATTAAAGAGAGAAAACCCTAATCTCAAAAATCTCTCCTTTTGCTCTAAAAAAGTTTTTGCAGCAGAAATTGGCCTTCTCTTCTACTTAGTGGAACGCTCAGTGCATTTGAAAGAGTTATGTAACTGCAATTAAAGGATAGGTTTTCTCAATCCGAATTCAAGGGGGAAAAGAAAAAGCAGAACAATTGGTTACGACGGACGAGATGCGGCAGAGAGAGAGACTGAAAACATACCAGACCGGAGGAAGGCGGTGGCGACGGAGAGTGGAGGTAATCTCCGAATCCCGTCTGAGCTACGGCGGCCGTCGCGGGACTCTCAGCCTTCTCTCTCTCTCTCTCTCTCTCTCTCTCTCTGAACTTGGAGTGAGCTGTTAAGGTGAGGAAGTGACGAATTAGGGCTCCAGGAGAAGAAGACAACTTAGTTTGAATGATTAAAACTGCGTCGTTTCTTTAGTAGGGATTATTAAATTCGGGTCAAGTCGACCCGATGAGTAAATACAAATACAAATACAAATGCAAATCTAGAACCGTTTCTGTTTATAGTCGGGTCGGGTTGAACCCCCGTTTTCTAGTGCGTTAGCGTTTTTTGATGTGGCGTTTCGGTGTGTGAATCATAATCTCAGTCATGATCATGATAAAAACTGTTACTTAATAAAAATGACTCAATCATTAGGAAGACAAAGGGAAGACTACCTAAAACCCTCTTTGTAAACCCGAAACTAGAAGATAAAAAGAAAAACTTCATTTTTTTTTTTCATTTTTTTTTTTTTTTGGGAAAAGAGGGAGGCAAAAAACTAATAGGAATCTAGGAGAAGAAATGCGGTAAAATTAGCATGTTGTGCTGCTTGATTCTACTTGTTGTGCAGCTTGTCAATCAGCATGAGAATTAGTGGCGCATTCCTTGATTCAATGCAAAGTTGCCAAGGCAGTTTGGAGATCGTCTGCAATTACTCTCAAATTCCGGACTCTATTTAATCTCTCATTCAAAGAGGTAGTGATATGAACCTTGCCGATGAAACAGCAAAACCCAACACTAAACGTGACTCAAACCCCAAGACCTTCAAGACACAAGCTTGTTTGAACCTTGACCCATTACCTAGCAAGATAAGAACCAAGACTTCGGATAATGACAAACGTCACACCAAGACTCTCAAGAACGTCTCAAGAACCTAGATGATAAGTTTGGTTTTTGAACGCTATAAGAATAACTTGATAAGTTCAAAAGTCTTTCCAAGAATGCAAGAAAACACACTCTCACTTTTTTTTTTTTTTCTTTTTCTTTTTCTTTTTTTTTTTTTTTTTTTTTTTTTTCTGAATTCCCAAAAACTGATCATTAGCTTCAAAACATGCCTTTTTATAGGTTGCTACGTACAAATCTCTTCTTCCTAAATTATCCTCTAATAAATTCGGATTTGACAAAAGGAAAACAAATCAGGAAACTAACATACTCTTCCTAAATCACGCCTATAACTAGAAAAGGAAAATTTAGGTATTTAAATTTGGTTTTATTATCAGCCATTACACCTAAAGAATCACGTCTAACAAATAAGGAAAGTTAAATATATTGGCATGCAAGCCTTACAATCAGACTTATAACACTAAAAGGGAAAGTAACCATGTTGAAATTAAGCTTGTTTTTGACCGGACTCTTCTAGAACTTCAATCATGGTGATGCTCCTCTGATGATAACGGAGGCCCATGAGAATTTACTTGAGTCCAAACTTCTTGAATCAACCCATTAATGTAACGACCCGTCTTACGTAGGTTGTTACCTTACTTATCTTACATACTAATTTAACATAATTACTTACTTACTTATGCGGAAATACATTACATTTTTTATAAAAAAAAAAAACAACTTGAATCCATACTTTACTACTTACATATCAAACGATTTACATACGTACTAATTTAATATGTACTTTCAAAATTGTTGTAAAATAAAATAACTCGTAATATTTAAACAATACATATATTTATTTCAAAACGCGTAGCAGTCTCCATCCCACGTTTCACAGATAGCCCTGCCAAGCCTCACCGCCTTGTATCAAGTAGTGCCAGTAGGAAGCTTACCTACAGCATAAACATAAATTGTGAGCTTTCGCCCAGCAAGTACAACCATTAATCCGCAAAAACATTTCATAAGAAAACCATGCATGAACCAATTATGCTTTCTTATGTTGTCGTAATTTGGGGCCCCTACTTAACATAAGTGTTCGTACCGTGGCGCGTAGTCATGGAGTGGTTGGGGCGGCCAACACAGTCCAACTCAAACCATGAACCAAACCTGACCTAGAGCAGGTCGGTACGACACGAGAAAACTTATCATACTTGAAAACTTTTTCTTAAAACAGTTCTTACTTAAAACATAGTCTTCTTCTTACCATATGAATTATTATTAGTGAACATGCTTCATGATGTCACAATAATAAACATACAATATATATACCACATAAATGCATGAACTTTAAAAACATGCCAAGTCATAAAACAATTTTCTTGCCTATGCTGTAGGCGGAGTTGTACTTACATTATACTCTAGGTCTTGAGTTTTGTCGTTCCTGACAAGTTACCTCAAATAGGTTACCTTCCTGTTTCCAAAAAGGAAGTAAGATAAGAATCATCCTATCTTACTATAAATTATTTTATTAAATGTTGGTATCCTAACCAACAATTATTAGTGACCTTAGTTATATGTCCCCCTATATGCTTAATGATATCCTTATTGGTTACTAAGTGTAACCTTAGGGCACATGTCCCAATAGTAATCAAACAGTATCTTGTTTGATTACCTAATGAATCTTGGGCTTAAGGCCCAATAGTACTTGGTGTTCTATTAGGTTACAATTAGTAACCTTAGGTATAGGCCCAAGTTAGATTTAAATTTAAAAAGCCTGTTGGGCTACTAAGGCCCGATAATTAAAGTGGTAATCCTTATGGTTACCTTAAATAATCTTGGACCCAAGGCCCAACATACAACATTTGTTCTAATCCACTTGGCCCAATTAAAATTAGGTAACCTATCTAATTACTGTTTGTCTTACGATAGGTTACTAATTAACTTAGCTTAATTTGCTTAATTATTTCTTTTCTTACTAAACTGAGTTTTGATAAGAACCACGCCAATATGCTGACGAAACCCGTTATCAATAAAAAGACACCAAGACCGTTTCTACTTCAGATTCGGATGGAAATCACCGCGACCCGTTGCTTATATCGAAGCAAGAACCTTGGTATATCGAAGACGCCACAATCAAGGATGGAAGGCTTGACTGATAAGTCGGTTTTGAACTCCACGGAAGATTCCGATAAGTTCGAATAGTTCGTCAAAGAACCAAAGAAAGAATTCACCTCTCTAGAAAAATGATTATCATCCCCTTCATTAACCTTAAAAATGCCTATTTATAGGCCACATTACAATCAGAAAATACCAAGGAAATTCGTCCAAAAAATCAGAGGAAAATTGCCTAAAACTAGAAAAGGAAAGTTGACAAATTCAAATGTAGTAACTAACCCTAGTTCACCCTAAAATAAAACCAACTAAAAAGGAATGTTTTAAAGGCTGATTATCATCCAATTACATGCCCAAAACTTTAAGGGAAAGAGCAATAAAGTCACTTGCACAAACAGATCAGCCACATGTGCCAACAATGGAAAAGTTTCCGAAAATTCTTCATTAGCCTAGATCATGCCAAATTCGTGGACTATTCTAGAATCTGGATCAAATTGATGCACCTTTGAGGTTGACGTGATCCTTGGTCAATGGGCTTGCACAAATTGACTTGATTCCAAATTTCATAAATCAGCCCATTTAATACTTCCTTGAATTTCTTAGCACGGGCTCTTGTAATTGGACCAACAGGAACTTGAATTGGGTCAGCCACCTTCCATGCATTTGAGCTCTCCATGTCTCCATCATTCCCCTCCTCTTGAAAAGGATTTGTCCTCAAATCATCTCCTGCATCAAAGGGACTTAAATCAGAAACATTGAAGGTAGCACTTACATTATACTCACCTGGCAGATCCAATTTGTAAGCATTGTCATTGATTCTTTCAACGACTTGAAATGGACCATCTCCTCGTGGTAGCAACTTTGACTTCCTTTGTTCCGGAAAACGCTCCTTTCTAAAGTGCAACCATACCCAATCTCCTGGTTCGAAAATTAGCTTGTGTCGCCCCTTATTGGCTTGCTTTGCATATTGTTCCGTTCTTCGCTCAATGTTGAGTCTTGCTTTCTCATGAATCTGCTTAACAAGATCAGCCTTCCTTTTGCCATCTAAATTAACACGCTCAGAAACAGATAATGGTGATAAGTCCAATGGAGACAATGGATTAAAACCATAAACAATCTCAAAAGGTGAATACATAGTAGCAGAATGGACAGAACGATTATATGCAAACTCAACATGCGGTAAACAGTCTTCCCATGTCTTAATGTTCTTACTAATGATCGCCCTTAACAAAGTTGACAAAGTCCTATTTACTACCTCAGTTTGACCATCAGTTTGTGGGTGACAAGTAGTAGAAAACAACAATTTTGTACCTAACTTACTCCACAAAGTCCTCCAAAAGTAGCTCAAAAACTTAGTATCTCTATCCGAAACAATTGTTCTAGGCATTCCATGTATCCTCACAATCTCCCGAAAGAACAAGTCAGCGACATGCGAAGCATCATCAGTTTTATGACAGGGAATAAAATGTGCCATCTTAGAAAATCGATCTACATCCACAAACACACTATCCTTCCCTCGTTTGGTCCTAGGTAAACCTAACACAAAGTCCATTGAAATATCAGTCCAAGGCTCACTAGGAATTGGTAAAGGTGTGTACAAACCATGGGGTTGTGCTCTCGATTTAGCTTGCTTACACGTGACACATCTACCACAAATCCTTGCAACATCTCTTTTCATATGTGGCCAAAAGAAGTGTTCCTGCAAAACAGCTAAAGTTTTAGCAATCCCAAAATGCCCCATCAATCCACCACCATGGGATTCCCTCACTAATAGATCTCTCAAAGAACAATTAGGCACACAAAGCTTATTCTCACGAAACAAAAATCCATCATGCCTATAAAATTTTCCCACTGCGTTTTTCTCACAAGCTTGATATTCCTTACTAAAATCTTGGTCCAAAGTGTATAAATCCTTAATATGCTCAAAACCAAGTAGTTTAGCGTCAAGAATAGAAAGTAATGCGTACCTGCGAGAAAGTGCATCCGCAACCACATTTTCCTTACCTTGCTTGTATCGAATGACGCAGGGAAATGTCTCGATGAATTTAACCCAGCGGGCATGCCTTTTGTTCAACTTTTGTTGCCCCTTCAAATGTTTCAATGACTCGTGATCAGTGTGAATCACGAATTCCTTGGGCCATAAGTAATGTTGCCAAGTCTTCAATGCTCGAACCAACGCGTACAACTCCTTGTCATAAGTCGGGTAATTTAGTGTTGCCCCACTCAATTTTTCGCTGAAATACGCGATTGGTCGTCCTCCTTGCATCAGCACGGCACCTATACCTACACCAGAAGCATCACATTCAATTTCAAATGTTTTAGAAAAATCTAGTAAAGCAAGTAAAGGAGCATGAGTAAGCTTATGCTTAATAAGCTGAAACGCCTTCTCTTGTTCTTCTCCCCACTTGAACCCAACGTTCTTTTTGATTACTTCTGTGAGCGGTGCAGCCAAAGTACTGAAATCCCTTACAAATCGCCGGTAAAAGCTGGCAAGTCCATGAAAACTCCTTACATCTCCAATGCTTGTGGGACTCGGCCACTCTTGGATTGCCCGAATCTTTTCCTCATCAACCTGTATACCTTGAGCACTAACAACAAAACCAAGAAACACAAGCTTATCCGTGCAAAAGGCACACTTCTTAACATTGGCATACAAATTTTCCTTCCGTAAAACATCTAAAACAAGTTTCAAATGTTCAATATGATCATCCAAGTTGCTGCTATAGATCAGAATATCATCAAAATAAACTACAACAAACTTTCCGATAAAAGCTCGCAAAACATGGTTCATTAAACGCATAAATGTGCTAGGTGCATTGGTTAAACCAAAAGGCATTACCAACCACTCATACAAACCTTGTTTTGTTTTGAAAGCCGTCTTCCACTCATCTCCTTCTTTCATGCGAATTTGATGATATCCACTTTTCAGATCAAATTTAGAAAATACACAAGCACCATGCAATTCATCTAACATGTCATCAAGGCGAGGAATGGGATGTCGATACTTTACCGTGATGTTGTTGATGGCTCGACAATCAACGCACATCCTCCAAGTCCCATCCTTCTTAGGCACAAGCAAAACTGGTACGGCGCACGGGCTCATGCTTTCTCTCACGTATCCCTTCTCCATTAACTCATTTACTTGTCGTTGGAGTTCCTTCGTCTCCTCGGGATTACTCCTATATGCTGGTCGGTTTGGAATGGCAACCCCTGGTACGAAGTCAATTTGATGCTCAATCCCGCGGATTGGAGGTAATCCTTGTGGTGTTTCCTCGGGAAAGACATCCTCATAATCCTGCAAAAGAGGAACAACAGAACTATGCAAGGGAGAATCAAAATCATTAGTGTTTAACAACGCCTCCTTGTACACGAGTAAAATCATTGGCTGATTAGAACACAAAGCTCTCTTCACATCACTCATTCTTGCATAGAAATTCGTTTTTCTCTCAATTTTTACCTCAGTGGCCGAATCTTCTTTTTTATTGACCCTCTCATTTTTCCCTCCTTTACTCTCCTTTTCTCGGCCTCTCTATTTTTTTTCCCTCTCTGGCCGAACTCTCTCTCCGCACTCCAACACTCGGTGTTTTTATCCTCTTTCGCTTTCTTTTTCTCATTCTCTCCTTTTTGTTCACTCTCCTTTTGTAACCTCACTTGATCTTCGTGAACCTGTTTAGGTGTCATTGGTACAAGAGTGAATGTTCTTTGGTTGTGCACAACAGAATATTTATTAGTATAACCATCATGTTTGACTTGACGATCCAACTGCCACGGTCGTCCTAATAACAAGTGCCCGGCTTGCATTGGAACTACATCGCACAAAACTTCGTCTTCGTATCTACCAATGCGAAACGAAATTAGCGCTTGTTTGGTTACCTTTACCTCGCCACTATCGTTTAACCACTGCAACTTGTATGGCCGAGGATGCTTGGTCATTGGCAGCCCTAATTTATCAACCATAGTAGTGCTGGCAACATTTGTACAGCTACCACCATCAATTATCACACTACATACCTTATTTCGCACGTGGCACCTAGTGTGAAAAATATTCTCACGTTGCTCTTCTTCGTCCTCTTTGGCTTGCAAACTAAGGGCTCGACGAGTAACCAACAACTCACCTTGGGCAGTAAATTCTTCTTCATCCACGTCCTCCAAAGGTGGCATGGAGTCCTTGTCCGATTCGTCGTCCGTAACAACCTCTCCGTCGTCCCGTAACACCATCACCCTTGTGTTCGGACATTGACTTGAAATATGACCCCTACCTTGACACTTGAAACATTTAATATCACGGTTTCGAGAAGTGGACAAATCATTTTTACCTTGGTTTGGAGGGCTAATAGTTGCTGGTTTTGGCTCGAATTTGGGCCTCGCAATCGACTTCTCTTCTTTCTTCCCATAATTCGGCTTCCATGTAGAATGTCCCGAATTAATATTCAAACGTGAATTACCCCTCCTCTTGAGCTGCCGTTCTACCGTGATAGCCATGTGCACCATGTCTTCTATCTCCACGTAATGTTGCAATTCCACCCTATCTTGAATGTCCGCATTTAGTCCCTGCAAAAATCTCGCCATTGTTGCTTCTCGATCTTCTTCAACATTGGCTCGTATCATGGCTATTTCCATCTCTTGATAATACTCCTCCACGCTCCTATTTCCTTGCCTAAGTCCTTGCAACTTCTTGTACAATTCCCGGTAGTAATGGCTGGGCACAAAACGTTTTCTCATCACCGTTTTCATCTCCTCCCAAGTCTCAATCGGGTGCTCTCGGTTCCGTCGCCTATTCATCACCAACTGATCCCACCACACAATCGCATAATCCGAGAATTCAATGGCAGCAAGCTTAACCTTCTTTAATTCCGAATAATTATGGCAATCAAACACTAATTCCACCTTCTTTTCCCACTCTAAATAAACTTCGGGGTCGTTTTTTCCTTGAAATGGCGGAATCTTCATCTTAATACCGCCGATGTTATTGTCTTCCCGGTTCCTAGCTTCTCTATTCCCATTTCCATGCCTAAACCTGCCCCTATTAATTGGTGGTTCCTCCAACACTTCCAACTCTTCATCCGAAATATCACGTCCACCCCTACGCCTGTTTTGCACGTTTAATGGCTGCCTATTACGTGTTCTAGCATCAACCTCATCCAATTTCTCCTGAATAGGCTCTAATGCACGTGTCAACAACCGCTCCATGTGCCCCATTAATGCTTGCAGTTGGAGATTTGGAACGTTTTGTTGTGGAAGGTCATCATCAGCTTCGCTTTCTTGATTTGGATTCATTTTTTTTAACCTGCAGAATGACGTTAGATAAAAAAAAAGAAGAAGACAAAAGAAGGACTTCACTTCTCTCCCTCACGTGTTTCTCTTAAATAATTGATCACTCTGTTCACTCGTGTTTCACTTGATTTGATGGCTTTTACCCTCGAATGATCTCACCACTCTTGCCTTTTTCCACTCGTTTATTCTCTCTTTTGATTCTTTTGGAGCTACACAAACAACAATCAAAATCTGTCCACGCACAAATCAAACTAGCTGCTCCTTTTTTTTTTTTTTTTTTTTTTTTTTTTTTGACAAATTCGACCAGACTAGTTAAAAAGGAAACTAGAACCAGAAATTTCTAATTAGAAACAAATTCAGAAACAAACAAAACTTTTTTTTTTTTTTTTTTTTTTCTGTTTTTTGTTCTTTTCTTTTCTGCCTTTTTTTTTTTTTTTTTTTTGACGTTTTTTTTTTGAACAATCAGGAACTGAAATACACTAGAATTCAGACAAAAAGAAAATTTAAAAGATACGCAAACCTGAGACTAGAAACTTGGCTCTGATACCAAATGATAAGAACCACGCCAATATGCTGACGAAACCCGTTATCAATAAAAAGACACCAAGACCGTTTCTACTTCAGATTCGGATGGAAATCACCGCGACCCGTTGCTTATATCGAAGCAAGAACCTTGGTATATCGAAGACGCCACAATCAAGGATGGAAGGCTTGACTGATAAGTCGGTTTTGAACTCCACGGAAGATTCCGATAAGTTCGAATAGTTCGTCAAAGAACCAAAGAAAGAATTCACCTCTCTAGAAAAATGATTATCATCCCCTTCATTAACCTTAAAAATGCCTATTTATAGGCCACATTACAATCAGAAAATACCAAGGAAATTCGTCCAAAAAAATCAGAGGAAAATTGCCTAAATCTAGAAAAGGAAAGTTGACAAATTCAAATGTAGTAACTAACCCTAGTTCACCCTAAAATAAAAACCAACTAAAAATGAATGTTTTAAAGGCTGATTATCATCCAATTACATGCCCAAAACTTTAAGGGAAAGAGCAATAAAGTCACTTGCACAAACAGATCAGCCACATGTGCCAACAATGGAAAAGTTTCCGAAAATTCTTCATTAGCCTAGATCATGCCAAATTCGTGGACTCTTCTAGAATCTGGATCAAATTGATGCACCTTTGAGGTTGACGTGATCCTTGGTCAATGGGCTTGCACAAATTGACTTGATTCCAAATTTCATAAATCAGCCCATTAAATACTTCCTTGAATTTCTTAGCACGGGCTCTTGTAATTGGACCAAAAGGAACTTAAATTGGGTCAGCCACCTTCCATGCATTTGAGCTCTCCATGTCTCCATCAAGTTTGATTAATTATTTAAAGCTGTCTTTAAATAAAACTGTCTAAGTTTTGAGAAAAATTGCTGAAAACAGTTAACTTATCAGTGCATGTACAGGAATTTCCTGTGCATGTACTGTTTTGAAATTCCTGAACCAAAGCTTACTATTATGATTCAGTTTTACTTTGAAATCGGTTTGGATTTTGAAAAATTTTTCTTCATGAAAGTTTTAGATATTGAAAAACCTTATAACTTTTGTGTTTTTCTCAAAACCCAGTTCCACTTCTAACTTATACTTTTTTCTTGTTGAATCTGCCTGGCCGTGTACATAGGTCTGGGTGGTCCAGGCTCGGGTTTTTGTAAAAATGAAGGCCTTTGGAGCCTTATTTTCAAAAACTGTTTTTGTTGTCCCCTACAATTTTTAATTTCCTACAACTTTACAGTTTTGAGTTTTCTCAAATTCGGCCTCTAAAGGCCTCAAAATACCGTTACCAGATCACTGCCCAGTTTTCACCCGAACTGGCAGTTTTGGTTTCGGTTCGTTCTTACGTACAATTACGCACACCCTACCTCAAACGGTCACAATCGTGAGTCTATATCAAGCATGCAGCGTATAATCTAACGTTCTCATACTCATTCATTCATTCTCAAACATTCAATCATTTATTCGAAACCCATTTGGTGATTTTCACCAAACTTGGTTTTCTAGGGTTTTCTTGAACCCTAATTCATCATACAAACATTCAATTTCATAAACATGCATTCAACATCAATCCTAAGCATATGGGGACATATAACAAATACCTAATGGTCACACACATGAACAACATAATTTCTAGGGCATACAATCCAAAACATACACCAAACCGTAACATAAGCATATCAAAACCTAAATCAAGCACATTCTAAGCAATCCAATTAAAATAAGGACATAAATGGGTGAGCTTAAGCTCTTACAACCAAACTGAAAATACATAATAACTTGGCTCAAACTTTAATAGAAAGGCTTAGGAGTTGAGATAATTACCTCTAAACCGTGGAGATAATCTCTAGCTTGTGATGAGGACGTCAGTAGCAAAGGCACGAGCACATGGGATGAAGCTTATTTAGATCCAGTTCAAGTTCCCATTGGTCCGGTTACAAGGGCTCGCGCAAAGAAATTCAAAGATGCACTTAATGGGCTGATTCGAGCAACTTGGTCTCAAGCTATTGTGTGGAGGCCCATCGAGGGAATTACAAGCGATGACCAGCCCAACAAATGCGTGATTCAAGTGCTAGAAGAGGCCGAGTAATTACGCTCGTCGTTAGCTGTGGTTTTTCCGTTTTGAGAAATTTCCAGTTTTGAGGCAATAATTGGCGACAAGAATCAGTATTGATTGCTGTATTATTCAGTTTCCTTTTTATTTTGGAAAATTGTAAGGCTTTAAATCCATTTAGGGAACTTACCTTATTTGCTTTATCTTTATTTACTTCAGAATAGTTATTTCCCTTTTTAGTTTAGTGAATTGCCGAAAATTCCTTGGGCAATTAAGGACTAGAAATTCTACAAAGGGAAACAACTATATGTACTGTACGGATTCATGGTGAAGGCAGATCAGTTTAGACAAAAAAATTTTGAGATTAATTCTCTCTGGTTCTTAAACGAACTTTTTTGAACTTATCGGAGAAATCCGTGGCGTTCATAGACTTATCAATCAGTCCATCCATAGCTGATTGTGGCGTCCTCGCATACCAAGGTTCATGCTTCTTGTTAGGCATCGGGTTGCGGTTCCATTCAAATCCGTTTAGAATTCGATCTTGGAGACTAATTTGATTACGGGTTTCGTCACAAGTTGGCGTGGTTCGTATCATTTGGTCTCAGAGCCTAGGGTTCTAATCAGGTTTTACTTATCCTATCTTTTAATTTTCGTTTATGTTCAAATAATCTTGAGTCTTGATTCACAGTATTGATTCGGTATACAAAAAAAAAAAAAAAAAAAAAAAAAAAAAAAAAAAAAAAAAACGTCAAAAAAAAAAAAAAAGAATTGGCCGAAAGTCTTCAAGAACTTAGGGTTAATTAGGTTTTCTTGTTATTGTTGGGATTGGAATTTCGTGGGGATTAATAGTCCTTTTTGTTTGCTCTCAGTCGAAACTGTGTAGGAGACTGTTTAAAAAAAAAAAAAATCAAATCCAGATTATCAAAAGAAAAAAACAAAAAAAAAAATTCTAGAAACCTTTCTTAAATTTTTCGGCGGTTTCTTGTTATTCAGGGTTTAGGGAAGTCCAAAATTACGTTTCTTTTGGGGTGTTAATTCTGAGCCTATTTCCTGTCCGCGCTTGTTATCATTCTGTATCTAATCTAAGCTTTCTTGGTAAATTGGTTTGTGAATTGCCACGGGAGATTCGATATTGATTTGATTAGTTCTATAAGAACTGAGTGAGGATTAACGAGTGGAAAAAGGCAAAGAGGCGAGAGCATTAGAGTGAACAAAAGCCGAAAGTATTGAGCGTAAACACGAGAGAAATTGAGCGAAAACCAGTTCACGAGAGAAACACGTAAGGGAGTGTGGTAAGGTCCTTTTTTATTCTCTCTAATTTTGTTTTGCAGCAAAAATAAAATGTCAAACAATAGCAAGAACACTACTGAAGGTACTACTGGAGCAGTAGATCCAAAACTCCTCATGGAAGCGATGATGGGAGAGATGAGGCGAATGTTGAGAGGAGAGTTGTAGCAGCTAAATGAGAGGGTAGACCGAATAGAAAACGCACGCGTGGAACAACCACAACATGTTCCTCACGCGCGTAGGCGAGAGAGGGTCCCGGTTAGAGGAGAGGCCCATGATTACTACGGAATTGATGGGGATGATTTCGATGAAGGAGAAGACTCCGCGGGTAGTCACAGAAGATTTGGACGGGATAGAGGAGTTAGGAATCGGGGAAATGATGGTATGAGTGGCATCAAAATGAAGATACCGTCTTTCCATGGCAAATCTGATCCCGTAGCATACTTAGACTGGGATAAGAGAATGGAGTTCATTTTTGCCACACCTACTCCGAAGCGAAGAAGGTAAAATTAGCCGTAATTGAATTTTCTGATTACGCTATAACTTGGTGGGATCAACTTGTCATAAATAGGAGAAGAAATAGAGAGCGGCCTATCGAGTCATGGGAAGAGATGAAGGCTGTGATGAGGAAGCGATTTGTGCCAGCGTACTACTACCGGGAGTTGTACAACAAGCTGCAAAATCTTAAGCAAGGCAGCCGGAGTGTGGAGGAGTAACATAAGGAGATGGAGGTCATGATGGTCCGCGCAAATATCGAAGAGGACCAGGAAGCTACAATGGTAAGGTTTTTGGCAAGCTTGAACCGAGAAATTCACAATGCCGTTGAGTTACAACATTATGTGGAGTTGGAGGACATGGTACACATGGCTGTCAAAATTGAAAATCAACTCAAGAGGAGGAGCAGCAACACGCGTCCAAGCCAAAACCCAAGCACCTCAGCTTGGAAGGCGCACCCCTGGAAGAAGGATGAAAAACAAACTCAACCCAAGGCCAAAAGCCGAACAAAAACAAGAGGAGGCCAGCCATAGGAACCAAGGTAAATCCGATTCTTCCACTTCTCGGAATCGTGATATCAAGTGTTTTAAATGTCAAGGCAGGGGTCATATATCAAGCCAATGTCCGAACAAACGAGCAATGGTGATGAGGGACAACGGTGAGATTGAAACCGACGAGGATTCGGACAATGAATCTATGCCTTCATTAGAGGATGCCGACAATGAGGAGTACGCTGTCCAAGGTGACTTGTTGGTTGCAAGGAGAGCTCTAAGTGTGCAAGCCAGAGAAGACGAAGAGGAGCAACGGGAAAACATCTTCCATACTAGGTGCCATGTTAAGAACAAGGTATGTAGTGTGATTATTGATGGTGGGAGTTGTACTAACGTTGCTAGCATAACCATGGTAGAAAAGTTAGGGCTCCCGACAATCAAGCATCCTCGACCTTATAAATTGCAGTGGTTGAATGATAGTGGGGAGGTAAGGGTGTGTAAACAAGTGTTAGTGTCTTTCCGCATTGGAAGATATGAAGATGAAGTTTTGTGCGATGTAGTTCCGATGCAAGCTGGACACTTGTTACTAGGTCGACCATGGCAATTTGATCGACGAGTTAAACACGATGGCTTCACAAACAAATACTCGTTCGTTCACAATCAAAGAACGGTCACTCTTGTGCCGTTAACACCAAAACAGGTCTATGAAGACCAAGTGAGCTTACAGCGAGAAAGTGAGAAAAAGAAAATGAGTGAGGAAAAATCAAGAGTGGGAGTGCAGAGAGAGAGTTCGGCCAGTGAGAGAAAAAAAAGAATAGGTGGCCGAGAAAAAGGAAAGCAAAGAGAGAAAGGGAGAGAAAATCGAGAGGACTGAAAAGAATACACAACAAGCATATGAGAGAAAAGCAGAGAGAAAAACAAACTTTTATGCGAGAGGCGGTGAGATCAGAAGGGCGATGTTCTTAAATCAGCCAATGATTGTACTTTTGTACAAAGAGGCACTTTTAAACACTAATGATCTTGACCCTGCATTGCCTAGTTCTGTTGTTTCTCTATTGCAGGAATTCGATGATGTATTTCCGGACGAGGTGCCTGATGGTTTACCACCAATTCGAGGAATAGAACATCAGATAGATTTCGTGCCAGGCGCTTCAATTCCAAACCGACCGGCTTATAGAAGCAATCCCGAGGAGACAAATGAGCTTCAAAGGCAGGTTAGTGAGTTGATGAAAAAGGGGCATGTGAGAGAAAGTATGAGCCCGTGCGCCGTTCCGGTTTTACTTGTGCCCAAGAAGGATGGGACATGGAGGATGTGCGTGGATTGCAGAGCCATTAATAATATCACGGTAAAGTATCGCCATCCTATACCTCGATTAGATGATATGTTGGATGAATTACATGGAGCTTCAGTGTTCTCAAAAATTGATCTGAAAAGTGGGTATCATCAAATTCGCATGAAACCTGGAGACGAGTGGAAGACAGCCTTTAAAACGAAACAAGGTTTATATGAGTGGTTGGTAATGCCTTTTGGCTTAACCAATGCACCTAGCACATTTTTACGTTTAATGAACCATGTTTTGCGAGCATTTATTGGCAGGTTTGTTGTTGTGTATTTTGATGATATACTAATTTATAGCAAAGATTCGAACCAACATGTAGCGCATTTAAAATCTGTTTTGGATGTGCTTAGAACGGAAAAATTGTATGCTAACTTCAAGAAGTGTACTTTTTGCACAGATAAGCTTGTCTTTCTTGGTTTTGTTGTTAGTGCGGATGGTATACAGGTTGACGAAGAGAAGGTGCGAGCCATTTGAGAGTGGCCGAGTCCAACTAGTGTGAGTAACATACGGAGTTTTCATGGACTTGCTAGTTTTTACCGGCGATTTGTGAAAGATTTTAGTACTTTAGCCGCACCACTGACTGAAGTGATCAAGAAGGACGTTGGGTTTAGATGGGGAGAAGAGCAAGAAAGGGCATTCCAATTAATCAAGGATAAGTTGACCAATGCTCCATTGTTATCTTTACCTAATTTTTCCAAAACTTTTGAAATTGAATGTGATGCTTCAGGTGTTGGAATTGGTGCCGTTTTGATGCAGGATAGGCGACCAATAGCATATTTCAGCGAGAAGCTGAACGGAGCAGCTCTTAATTACCCAACCTATGACAAAGAGTTGTATGCGTTGGTTCGGGCGTTAGAGACGTGGCAGCACTACCTATGGCCTAAGGAATTCGTGATTCACACCGACCACGAGTCCTTGAAACATTTGAAGAGCCAACATAAGCTGAACAAAAGGCATGCTCGTTGGGTAGAATTCATAGAGACGTTTTCGTATGTCATTCGCTACAAACAAGGTAAGGAAAATGTCGTTGCGGATGCGCTCTCTCGCAGGTACGCGTTAATCTCAACTCTTGATTCTAAACTGCTGGGTTTTGAACATATCAAGGAATTATATGCTGACGATCGTGACTTTAGTGTTGAGTATCAAGCTTGTGAAAAATTCGCTAGTGGTAAGTACTTTAGGAATGAGGGATACTTGTTTCGGGAGAATAAATTGTGTGTGCCTAATTGTTCCATAAGAGATTTGTTAGTGAGAGAATCCCATGGGGGAGGTTTAATGGGACATTTTGGAGTTGCCAAGACCCTAGCTGTTTTACAAGAACATTTCTTTTGGCCGCATATGAGACGCGATGTTGAGAGGCTTTGTGATAGATGTGTAACTTGCAGGCAGGCTAAATCGAGGGTGCAGCCCCACGGTTTGTACACCCCTTTGCCAATCCCTAGTGAACCTTGGACTGATATCTCAATGGACTTTGTGTTAGGTTTGCCTAGGTCTAAACGCGGAAGGGATTCGGTGTTTGTGGTCGTGGATAGGTTTTCCAAGTTGGCACATTTTATCCCATGCCACAAGACAGATGATGCTTCCAATGTTGTTGATTTGTTCTTTAGGGAAATTGTGAGACTTCATGGTATGCCTAGGACAATTGTTTATGATAGGGACGCCAAGTTCTTAAGCTACTTTTGGAAGACTTTGTGGGCTAAGTTAGGGACTAAGTTGTTATTTTCGACAACTTGTCACCCTCAAACCGATGGTCAAACAGAAGTTGTGAATAGGACATTGTCTACCTTGTTGCGGGCTATCATTAAAAAGAACATCAAAACTTGGGAGGAATGTTTACCACATGTTGAGTTTGCTTATAATCGATCTGTACATTCTACTACTCAATTTTCACCGTTTGAAATTGTTTATGGTTTTAATCCTTTAACCCCTTTGGATTTAATGCCCTTACCTTTGTCTGCGCGTGTGAATTTAGATGGAAAAAGAAAAGCTGAACTTGTTAAGCAGATTCATGAGAAGGCACGACTCAACATCGAGCGAAGGACCAAGCAATATGCCAAACAAGCCAACAAAGGGCGTCACAAGCTCATCTTCGAGCCCGGCGATTGGGTGTGGTTGCACTTCCGCAAGGGGATAAACTTGAAAAACATTTTTACTCAAATAAAGTTCATCACCTTTAAGAAAGCGCATCTGCGACGACGATTTTTTCTTCTTGTTTACTTTTTTTTTTTTTTTTAATATTCCACGAACAGGAAATACAACTTGAACCATAAATTGTTACAAGCAAATTCAGAAACACGTATTTTTTTTAACGAACTCTTTTCTGTTTTCTTTTATTTTCTAATTTTTTGACGTTTTTTTTTTTACTAATTCGGAATCCTTTTTTTTTTTTTTTTGGAACTATTTCGGCCACACACAATCAGCTAGAACAAAAACTAAATAAAATGGGATATACAAACCTGAGACAAGAACCGAAGCTCTTATACCAAATGATGCGAATCACGTCAACTTGTGACAAAACCCATCATCTAAGAAGGAACCCAAGAACGTTCTACGATCTGTGCCTGCCATGTCCTCATCATTCCCCTCCTCTTGAAAAACATTTTTACTCAAATCAAGTTCATCACCTTTAAGAAAGCGCATCTGCGACGATGATTTTTTCTTCTTCTTTACTTTTTTTTTTTTTTTTTGTTAATATACCACGAACAGGAAATACAACTTGAACCAGAAATTGTTACAAACAAATTCAGAAACACGTATTTTTTTTTAACGAACTCTTTTCTGTTTTCTTTTATTTTCTAATTTTTTGACGTTTTTTTTTTTTACTAATTCGGAATCTTTTTTTTTTTTTTTGGGAACTATTTCGGCCACACATAATCGGCTAGAACAAAAACTAAATTAAATGGGATAGACAAACCTGAGACTAAAACCGAAGCTCTTATACCAAATGATGCGAATCACGTCAACTTGTGACGAAACCCATCATCTAAGAAGGAACCCAAGAACGTTCTACGATCTGTGCCTGCCATGTCCTCATCATTCCCCTCCTCTTGAAAAACATTTTTCCTCAAATCAAGTTCATCACCTTTAAGAAAGCGCATCTGCGACGATGATTTTTTCTTCTTCTTTACTTTTTTTTTTTTTTTTTTTTTGTTAATATACCACGAACAGGAAATACAACTTGAACCAGAAATTGTTACAAACAAATTCAGAAACACGTATTTTTTTTAACGAACTCTTTTCTGTTTTCTTTTATTTTCTAATTTTTTGACGTTTTTTTTTCTTTACTAATTCGGAATCTTTTTTTTTTTTTTTTTGGAACTATTTCGGCCACACACAATGGGCTAGAACAAAAACTAAATTAAATGGGATAGACAAACCTGAGACTAAAACCGAAGCTCTTATACCAAATGATGCGAATCACGTCAACTTGTGACGAAACCCATCATCTAAGAAGGAACCCAAGAACGTTCTACGATCTGTGCCTGCCATGTCCTCATCATTCCCCTCCTCTTGAATAACATTTTTACTCAAATCAAGTTCATCACCTTTAAGAAAGTGCATCTGCGACGATGATTTTTTCTTCTTCTTTACTTTTTTTTTTTTTTTTTGTTAATATACCACGAACAGGAAATACAACTTGAACCAGAAATTGTTACAAACAAATTCAGAAACACGTATTTTTTTTAACGAACTCTTTTCTGTTTTC
This sequence comes from Ficus carica, assembly GCA_009761775.1. Lineage (NCBI taxonomy): Eukaryota > Viridiplantae > Streptophyta > Magnoliopsida > Rosales > Moraceae > Ficus > Ficus carica. The sequence goes on from CM019746.1 coordinate 4,459,826, forward strand.
TTTTATTTTCTAATTTTTTGACGTTTTTTTTTCTTTACTAATTCGGAATCTTTTTTTTTTTTTTGGAACTATTTCGGCCACACACAATGGGCTAGAACAAAAACTAAATTAAATGGGATAGACAAACCTGAGACTAAAACCGAAGCTCTTATACCAAATGATGCGAATCACGTCAACTTGTGACGAAACCCATCATCTAAGAAGGAACCCAAGAACGTTCTACGATCTGTGCCTGCCATGTCCTCATCATTCCCCTCCTCTTGAAAAATATTTTTCCTCAAATCAAGTTCATCACCTTTAAGAAAGCGCATCTGCGACGATGATTTTTTCATCTTCTTTACTTTTTTTTTTTTTTTTTTGTTAATATACCACGAACAGGAAATACAACTTGAACCAGAAATTGTTACAAACAAATTCAGAAACACGTATTTTTTTTAACGAACTCTTTTCTGTTTTCTTTTATTTTCTAATTTTTTGACGTTTTGTTTTTTTTTCTAATTCAGAATTTTTTTTTTTTTTTGGAACTATTTCGGCCACACACAATGGGCTAGAACAAAAACTAAATTAAATGGGATAAACAAACCTGAGACTAAAACCGAAGCTCTTATACCAAATGATGCGAATCACGTCAACTTGTTACGTAACCCATCATCTAAGAAGGAACCCAAGAACGTTCTACGATCTGTGCCTGCCATGTCCTCATCATTCCCCTCCTCTTGAAAAACATTTTTACTCAAATCAAGTTCATCACCTTTAAGAAAGCGCATCTGCGACGATGATTTTTTCTTCTTCATTACTTTTTTTTTTTTTTTTTGTTAATATACCACGAACAGGAAATACAACTTGAACCAGAAATTGTTACAAACAAATTCAGAAACCCGTAATTTTTTTAACGAACTCTTTTCTGTTTTCTTTTATTTTCTAATTTTTTGACTGTTTTTTTTTCTTTTCTAATTCGGAATTTTTTTTTTTTTTTTTGGAACTATTTCGGCCACACACAATGGGCTAGAACAAAAACTAAATTAAATGGGATAGACAAACCTGAGACTAAAACCGAAGCTCTTATACCAAATGATGCGAATCACGTCAACTTGTGACGAAACCCATCATCTAAGAAGGAACCCAAGAACGTTCTACGATCTGTGCCTGCCATGTCCTCATCATTCCCCTCCTCTTGAAAAATATTTTTCCTCAAATCAAGTTCATCACCTTTAAGAAAGCGCATATGCGACGATGTTTTTTTCATCTTCTTTACTTTTTTTTTTTTTTTTTTTTGTTAATATACCACGAACAGGAAATACAACTTGAACCAGAAATTGTTACAAACAAATTCAGAAACACGTATTTTTTTTAACGAACTCTTTTCTGTTTTCTTTTATTTTCTAATTTTTTGACGTTTTTTTTTTTTACTAATTCGGAATCTTTTTTTTTTTTTTTGGAACTATTTCGGCCACACACAATGGGCTAGAACAAAAACTAAATTAAATGGGATAGACAAACCTGAGACTAAAACCGAAGCTCTTATACCAAATGATGCGAATCACGTCAACTTGTGACGAAACCCATCATCTAAGAAGGAACCCAAGAACGTTCTACGATCTGTGCCTGCCATGTCCTCATCATTCCCCTCCTCTTGAAAAACATTTTTACTCAAATCAAGTTCATCACCTTTAAGAAAGCGCATCTGCGACGATGATTTTTTCATTCTTCTTTACTTTTTTTTTTTTTTTTTTTGTTAATATACCACGAACAGGAAATACAACTTGAACCAGAAATTGTTACAAACAAATTCAGAAACACGTATTTTTTTTAACGAACTCTTTTCTGTTTTCTTTTATTTTCTAATTTTTTGACGTTTTGTTTTTTTACTAATTCGGAATCTTTTTTTTTTTTTTTTGGAACTATTTCGGCCACACACAATGGGCTAGAACAAAAACTAAATTAAATGGGATAAACAAACCTGAGACTAAAACCGAAGCTCTTATACCAAATGATGCGAATCACGTCAACTTGTGACGAAACCCATCATCTAAGAAGGAACCCAAGAACGTTCTACGATCTGTGCCTGCCATGTCCTCATCATTCCCCTCCTCTTGAAAAATATTTTTCCTCAAATCAAGTTCATCACCTTTAAGAAAGCGCATCTGCGACGATGTTTTTTCCATCTTCTTTACTTTTTTTTTTTTTTTTTTTGTTAATATACCACGAACAGGAAATACAACTTGAACCAGAAATTGTTACAAACAAATTCAGAAACACGTATTTTTTTTAACGAACTCTTTTCTGTTTTCTTTTATTTTCTAATTTTTTGACTTTTTTTTTTCTTTACTAATTCGGAATTTTTTTTTTTTTTTTGGATCTATTTCGGCCACACACAATGGGCTAGAACAAAAACTAAATTAAATGGGATAAACAAACCTGAGACTAAAACCGAAGCTCTTATACCAAATGATGCGAATCACGTCAACTTGTTACGTAACCCATCATCTAAGAAGGAACCCAAGAACGTTCTACGATCTGTGCCTGCCATGTCCTCATCATTCCCCTCCTCTTGAAAAACATTTTTACTCAAATCAAGTTCATCACCTTTAAGAAAGCGCATCTGCGACGATGATTTTTTCTTCTTCTTTACTTTTTTTTTTTTTTTTTTGTTAATATACCACGAACAGGAAATACAACTTGAACCAGAAATTGTTACAAACAAATTCAGAAACACGTATTTTTTTTAACGAACTCTTTTCTGTTTTCTTTTATTTTCTAATTTTTTGACGTTTTGTTTTTTTACTAATTCGGAATCTTTTTTTTTTTTTTTTGGAACTATTTCGGCCACACACAATGGGCTAGAACAAAAACTAAATTAAATGGGATAAACAAACCTGAGACTAAAACCGAAGCTCTTATACCAAATGATGCGAATCACGTCAACTTGTGACGTAACCCATCATCTAAGAAGGAACCCAAGAACGTTCTACGATCTGTGCCTGCCATGTCCTCATCATTCCCCTCCTCTTGAAAAACATTTTTACTCAAATCAAGTTCATCACCTTTAAGAAAGCGCATCTGCGACGATGATTTTTTCTTCTTCTTTACTTTTTTTTTTTTTTTTTTGTTAATATACCACGAACAGGAAATACAACTTGAACCAGAAATTGTTACAAACAAATTCAGAAACACGTATTTTTTTTTTAACGAACTCTTTTCTGTTTTCTTTTATTTTCTAATTTTTTGACGTTTTTTTTTTTTTACTAATTCGGAATCTTTTTTTTTTTTTTGGAAATATTTCGGCCACACACAATGGGCTAGAACAAAAACTAAATTAAATGGGATAAACAAACCTGAGACTAAAACCGAAGCTCTTATACCAAATGATGCGAATCACGACAACTTGTGACGTAACCCATCATCTAAGAAGGAACCCAAGAACGTTCTACGATCTGTGCCTGCCATGTCCTCATCATTCCCCTCCTCTTGAAAAACATTTTTACTCAAATCAAGTTCATCACCTTTAAGAAAGCGCATCTGCGACGATGATTTTTTCTTCTTCTTTACTTTTTTTTTTTTATTTTTTGTTAATATACCACGAACAGGAAATACAACTTGAACCAGAAATTGTTACAAACAAATTCAGAAACACGTATTTTTTTTAACGAACTCTTTTCTGTTTTCTTTTATTTTCTAATTTTTTGACGTTTTTTTTTCTTTACTAATTCGGAATCTTTTTTTTTTTTTTTCTTTGGAACTATTTCGGCCACACACAATGGGCTAGAACAAAAACTAAATTAAATGGGATAAACAAACCTGAGACTAAAACCGAAGCTCTTATACCAAATGATGCGAATCACGACAACTTGTGACGTAACCCATCATCTAAGAAGGAACCCAAGAACGTTCTACGATCTGTGCCTGCCATGTCCTCATCATTCCCCTCCTCTTGAAAAACATTTTTACTCAAATCAAGTTCATCACCTTTAAGAAAGCGCATCTGCGACGATGATTTTTTCTTCTTCTTTACTTTTTTTTTTTTTTTTTTGTTAATATACCACGAACAGGAAATACAACTTGAACCAGAAATTGTTACAAACAAATTCAGAAACACGTATTTTTTTTAACGCACTCTTTTCTGTTTTCTTTTATTTTCTAATTTTTTGACGTTTTGTTTTTTTACTAATTCGGAATAATTTTTTTTTTTTGGAACTATTTCGGCCACACACAATGGGCTAGAACAAAAACTAAATTAAATGGGATAAACAAACCTGAGACTAAAACCGAAGCTCTTATACCAAATGATGCGAATCACGTCAACTTGTTACGTAACCCATCATCTAAGAAGGAACCCAAGAACGTTCTACGATCTGTGCCTGCCATGTCCTCATCATTCCCCTCCTCTTGAAAAACATTTTTACTCAAATCAAGTTCATCACCTTTAAGAAAGCGCATCTGCGACGATGATTTTTTCTTCTTCTTTACTTTTTTTTTTTTTTTTTTTGTTAATATACCACGAACAGGAAATACAACTTGAACCAGAAATTGTTACAAACAAATTCAGAAACACGTATTTTTTTTTAACGAACTCTTTTCTGTTTTCTTTTATTTTCTAATTTTTTGACGTTTTTTTTTTTTACTAATTCGGATTCTTTTTTTTTTTTTTTGGAACTATTTCGGCCACACACAATGGGCTAGAACAAAAACTAAATTAAATGGGATAAACAAACCTGAGACTAAAACCGAAGCTCTTATACCAAATGATGCGAATCACGTCAACTTGTTACGTAACCCATCATCTAAGAAGGAACCCAAGAACGTTCTACGATCTGTGCCTGCCATGTCCTCATCATTCCCCTCCTCTTGAAAAACATTTTTACTCAAATCAAGTTCATCACCTTTAAGAAAGCGCATCTGCGACGATGATTTTTTCTTCTTCTTTACTTTTTTTTTTTTTTTTTGTTAATATACCACGAACAGGAAATACAACTTGAACCAGAAATTGTTACAAACAAATTCAGAAACACGTATTTTTTTTTAACGAACTCTTTTCTGTTTTCTTTTATTTTCTAATTTTTTGACGTTTTTTTTTTTTACTAATTCGGAATCTTTTTTTTTTTTTTTTGGAACTATTTCGGCCACACACAATGGGCTAGAACAAAAACTAAATTAAATGGGATAAACAAACCTGAGACTAAAACCGAAGCTCTTATACCAAATGATGCGAATCACGTCAACTTGTTACGTAACCCATCATCTAAGAAGGAACCCAAGAACGTTCTACGATCTGTGCCTGCCATGTCCTCATCATTCCCCTCCTCTTGAAAAACATTTTTACTCAAATCAAGTTCATCACCTTTAAGAAAGCGCATCTGCGACGATGTTTTTTCCATCTTCTTTACTTTTTTTTTTTTTTTTTTTTGTTAATATACCACGAACAGGAAATACAACTTGAACCAGAAATTGTTACAAACAAATTCAGAAACACGTATTTTTTTTTAACGAACTCTTTTCTGTTTTCTTTTATTTTCTAATTTTTTGACGTTTTTTTTTTTTACTAATTCGGAATCTTTTTTTTTTTTTTTTTGGAACTATTTCGGCCACACACAATGGGCTAGAACAAAAACTAAATTAAATGGGATAAACAAACCTGAGACTAAAACCGAAGCTCTTATACCAAATGATGCGAATCACGTCAACTTGTTACGTAACCCATCATCTAAGAAGGAACCCAAGAACGTTCTACGATCTGTGCCTGCCATGTCCTCATCATTCCCCTCCTCTTGAAAAACATTTTTACTCAAATCAAGTTCATCACCTTTAAGAAAGCGCATCTGCGACGATGATTTTTTCTTCTTCTTTACTTTTTTTTTTTTTGTTAATATACCACGAACAGGAAATACAACTTGAACCAGAAATTGTTACAAACAAATTCAGAAACACGTATTTTTTTTAACGAACTCTTTTCTGTTTTCTTTTATTTTCTAATTTTTTGACGTTTTTTTTTTTTTACTAATTCGGAATCTTTTTTTTTTTTTTTGGAACTATTTCGGCCACACACAATGGGCTAGAACAAAAACTAAATTAAATGGGATAAACAAACCTGAGACTAAAACCGAAGCTCTTATACCAAATGATGCGAATCACGTCAACTTGTTACGTAACCCATCATCTAAGAAGGAACCCAAGAACGTTCTACGATCTGTGCCTGCCATGTCCTCATCATTCCCCTCCTCTTGAAAAACATTTTTACTCAAATCAAGTTCATCACCTTTAAGAAAGCGCATCTGCGACGATGATTTTTTCTTCTTCTTTACTTTTTTTTTTTTTTTTTCGTTAATATACCACGAACAGGAAATACAACTTGAACCAGAAATTGTTACAAACAAATTCAGAAACACGTATTTTTTTTAACGAACTCTTTTCTGTTTTCTTTTATTTTCTAATTTTTTGACGTTTTTTTTTTTTTACTAATTCGGAATCTTTTTTTTTTTTTTTGGAACTATTTCGGCCACACACAATGGGCTAGAACAAAAACTAAATTAAATGGGATAAACAAACCTGAGACTAAAACCGAAGCTCTTATACCAAATGATGCGAATCACGACAACTTGTGACGTAACCCATCATCTAAGAAGGAACCCAAGAACGTTCTACGATCTGTGCCTGCCATGTCCTCATCATTCCCCTCCTCTTGAAAAACATTTTTACTCAAATCAAGTTCATCACCTTTAAGAAAGCGCATCTGCGACGATGATTTTTTCTTCTTCTTTACTTTTTTTTTTTTTTTTTTTGTTTAAAATACCACGAACAGGAAATACAACTTGAACCAGAAATTGTTACAAACAAATTCAGAAACACGTATTTTTTTTTAACGAACTCTTTTCTGTTTTCTTTTATTTTCTAATTTTTTGACGTTTTTTTTTTTTACTAATTCGGAATCTTTTTTTTTTTTTTTTTGGGAACTATTTCGGCCACACACAATGGGCTAGAACAAAAACTAAATTAAATGGGATAAACAAACCTGAGACTAAAACCGAAGCTCTTATACCAAATGATGCGAATCACGACAACTTGTGACGTAACCCATCATCTAAGAAGGAACCCAAGAACGTTCTACGATCTGTGCCTGCCATGTCCTCATCATTCCCCTCCTCTTGAAAAACATTTTTACTCAAATCAAGTTCATCACCTTTAAGAAAGCGCATCTGCGACGATGATTTTTTCTTCTTCTTTACTTTTTTTTTTTTTTTTTTGTTAATATACCACGAACAGGAAATACAACTTGAACCAGAAATTGTTACAAACAAATTCAGAAACACGTATTTTTTTTAACGAACTCTTTTCTGTTTTCTTTTATTTCTAATTTTTTGACGTTTTGTTTTTTTACTAATTCGGAATCTTTTTTTTTTTTTTTTTGGAACTATTTCGGCCACACATAATGGGCTAGAACAAAAACTAAATTAAATGGGATAGACAAACCTGAGACTAAAACCGAAGCTCTTATACCAAATGATGCGAATCACGTCAACTTGTGACGAAACCCATCATCTAAGAAGGAACCCAAGAACGTTCTACGATCTGTGCCTGCCATGTCCTCATCATTCCCCTCCTCTTGAAAAACATTTTTACTCAAATCAAGTTCATCACCTTTAAGAAAGCGCATCTGCGGCGATGATTTTTTCTTCTTCGTTACTTTTTTTTTTTTTTTTGTTAATATACCACGAACAGGAAATACAACTTGAACCAGAAATTGTTACAAACAAATTCAGAAACACGTATTTTTTTTTAACGAACTCTTTTCTGTTTTCTTTTATTTTCTAATTTTTTGACGTTTTATTTTTTTTTTCTAATTCGGAATTTTTTTTTTTTTTTTGGAACTATTTCGGCCACACACAATGGGCTAGAACAAAAACTAAATTAAATGGGATAAACAAACCTGAGACTAAAACCGAAGCTCTTATACCAAATGATGCGAATCACGTCAACTTGTGACGTAACCCATCATCTAAGAAGGAACCCAAGAAACGTTCTACGATCTGTGCCTGCCATGTCCTCATCATTCCCCTCCTCTTGAAAAACATTTTTACTCAAATCAAGTTCATCACCTTTAAGAAAGCGCATCTGCGACGATGATTTTTTCTTCTTCTTTACTTTTTTTATTTTTGTTTTTTTGTTAATATACCACGAACAGGAAATACAACTTGAACCAGAAATTGTTACAAACAAATTCAGAAACACGTATTTTTTTAACGAACTCTTTTCTGTTTTCTTTTATTTTCTAATTTTTTGACGTTTTGTTTTTTCTATTCGATCTTTCTTGT